>CM051372.1:12220940-13548299 GCA_028015245.1 Cardamine occulta | reverse complement strand
TTCTAGCCATTTGCACTCGCAAGAACAAAGACTAAGGACACTAAAACACAATCATCACAATAAAGATAACTTATCGTGGAATCGCACAAGGCTCGAAGAGGATGATTCTAAGACCCCAACTACCACACATTCTATCCTAGAACCGTATCAGCTCTGATACCAAACTGAGACGACCACACTTTTTTTTTTTTTTGCATAAAAAATATTTAACATTAAACAGTTAATACAACGTACGGACTCGCTAAAAGAAACCGCAACCTAGCAGTTCTACCAGCATAGCAGAAATAACAGCAAAAATAGCAAAAATACAAGTCTTAATCATCCTCCCCTCGATGCCTTCGATTCTACGATCACACCTTATCTTTACCTGCATCGACAAAAGTAATGCATCAACATTTGGAAAACCAAACGCTGAATGAGATTGATCCTCCCAACAACAGGTTATATGAAAGCTACAATTTCAAACAACCACAACAACAAGAAAATCAATCACCACAGCAATCAATTTCTAACACGATTAAATTCACGCATGAAAATAATCTACCACAGCCAGAATAGTAAACCCGCTTCCACAGCGTGAATAGTATTTTGCAGCATGAATAGTAAAATTTACTATTCATCACCTCCAAAACAAGCACAATGATTAAATTTACGCATGAAAATAATCTACAATGGCATGAATAGTAAACTCGCTTCCGCAGCGTGAATAGTATTCCGCCACATGAATAGTGAAACATTCACTATACATCAACACCAAGAAATCAAACACAAAGATTTCTAACACGATTAAATTCACACAAGATGATAATCACAACAGCTGGAATAGTAAACCTGTTTCCGCAGCGTGAATAGTATTCCACAGCATGAATAGTGAACATCACTATTCATCACAAACAAAATCAACATCGATTTCCTAACAAGATTAAATTTACGCATGAAAATAATCTAACAAGCACCGAAATAATAAACCTGCTTCCGCAGTGTGAATAGTATTCCGTGGCATGAATAGTGAAATTCACTATTCATCACCACTACCAAAAACGGAAATCACACAAATTCATCAAATCAATCCTAGATTTTCACAATCAACACTAAACAGAGCACCACAAGCATGAATCAATGATTCCCTACCAATTCAAGCTTAGAATTCACACTAAACTTCAACAATTCAAAACGGAAATCATCACCCAAACACCAAGTTCAAATCGGAATCCCAAAGTTCCCCACACAAGCATTCATGAACCTTTGGTCACAACTCACCTTAACAAATGGAAGAATCAAGCCTAGATTGAACTCACCAAGCTCAAGAAGACTCCTTCTTCTTCCCTAGCCTCACGACAAAACTCAAGCTCCAAGTGCTTCCCTTTCAAGCTCCTCCCAAGCTTCACACACAACAGATCCGAGCTTCAAGGACTCTCCTCTCATTTCCTCTTCATCCCTTAGCTCACGGCAAGCTCACCCAAGCTCAGCCCAGCTCACGCCAAAACTCACAAGCTTCAGCCACAACCTTTTCCCAAGCTCCACATTAGCAAGAACTCAAGAAAAACCAAGCTTCTCTAAGCTTTTTCTCACTTTTCTCTCTTCTTTATCTCTTCTTTCTCTCACGCCAAGTTCAGCTCTCAAGCTCTTAACCCTTAGCCAAAAACCACGATGGAGAAGAAGAAGAAGAGAAGAAAAAGAAAAGTCAACACAATTTCCTTCCTTTTGAGAAAAACCCCTAAACTTTCGAAACAACTTATGACACCCTCAGAACATTTTGGTTCACATTTTTTTGAATCAGACTAGGATTAGGGAGGTTGAGCTTTGTTGTGGGTCTATAACTGAAAAGAAAAGAGTGGAAAAAGAAAGAAAAAAAATAGAGTGTTAAAAGAATTCTTTGGTGAGGATAGTGAAAAATTTTATGTGTCTTGTAAAGGATTTGGGAAGTGGACATACATAGAGAAGGCTCTGCGCGATATAAAAAGAAAAGAAGTCTACTTGACCAAACCACTCGACCAAAAGGGTCGAGTGTGAGCCATAGAACTTAGCAAAAATCCCCAATCCGCTAGAAGTAATAAAATGATAGAAAATCCTCTCCATATAAGAAAATCAGAAAAAGGAAGAGATAGAAATTGATTCAAAAAAAAAAAAAAAGAAGAAGCCAAGAAAGGGGTAGAATTTAGGATCATTTTCGGTGTCTGGGTTTAGGAAGGGTTGGTTGTGTATGCATGGGTAGATGGGAGTCTATTCTTGTATGGATCGGTTGGCTTTTACCTTTAGCCTTCTCCCATAGTTCAATCCATTCTAAAGAGAGATCATGGTCGTCATGCGCTTAACCCAGAGGAAGAAGAGGTCATTTTTACCTCTTAAAACTTGTCCCTCAAACTAAATGAGTTCGTTTGTAAATGCATTGCATGATTCGCTTGTTGCACCTAAATAATGTCAAGGGGATTGGTTGATTTGAATGCATGCCCAGGTTAAGACAAAGGTTGATTTGTGTTGTGAAGAGTATGGCTAAGGTTTTTGAAGTAGAGCTCACATGAATCCCCAACTTCAAATCTTTCCTCCAGCTTATACTTGTTTTATTGCTTGAGGGCAAGCAAAGACTAAGTTTGGGGGAGTTGATAAGTCTGGATTTTACCCATTTTAGCATGCATATTATTTAGTGTTTCAGGTCTCATGCATGTGTCTTTCATAGTTTTTATAGCATTTTGGTCTAAATTAGAGTATTAGGTGTTTGCATTAGGTCCTAGCGAGTCTTGCATGCATTTGGAGTGTTTCTAGGTGTTTTGGAAGCATTTGGAGATATTTGAAGTCATGGAGCAAAGTAGGATGTAAAGTTCATCCGACATGCCGAAAAGATGCAGCTGGACGACGACCTCCTGTTTGGATTCAGCCTCATCAGTCATCATAAAAGTTGTAGACGAGTGAGTTAGCTTTCCATTGGAGGTAGTCTCGAATTATTTTGATGAGCCTTGAAGGAGTTATGACCGAATTACTGCAACTCGACCAGACGTGCAACAGCAACTCGAGTCCGCCACACGAGTCCGCTGCTGCATCTCAAGCTGGCGCACAACTCCACACCCAACTCGAGCTGCCACACTAACCTGCAACCACCACTCGATCACTTCACTTAATCAAGTGATAGAGTCCACACCAAAGGGGCCAACTTTGAAGACACCACTCGATGTTACCACTCGACCAAAATAATCGAGTCAGGTATTCAATCAAACCAAATAAGTTTTTGTGACCAAACCAAATAAACATTTATTAACAAAAATTCATATTCAGTTCAGTATAGAGTTATATATATCATTTATATATATTCATATTCTTACGAAATGAAATTTATTGAATATGACTTTTATAAATTTGAATATAATATCGAAATGAATTTTATCGATTATAGTATTATCGAAATTTGGTATGATCGCACAAACTTATTAACATGAAAACAAACAAAAATATTTTTCTTATTACGAAAGTACATAAATTTCTACACCAAAATATTTTTTAATTTAAATACGTAAAATTAAGATATATTTAAAATATAACTTAAAATATTTTAAAAAGCGACTAATATTAAATACTTTTAGTTAGTTATTCGAAAGAAAAATTTTGAACAAATTTGAATCAAAACACGGAATGTGCTAATCTATAATAATATTTTAGTTAAAAATTCAATTTTGGGAAAAAAAAATCACAAACTCAAATTTAGAAAAATAAAGGAAAAATGATTTTTAGCTACACGAACTATAGATCACGGCATACCTACACATGCAAACTAATTTAATATTTTTATAACTACACGAACTATTGACTTCGCATAGTGACATGCACGAAGTATCATGTGTCATGTGTCTAACTACAATTCCCTGTTCTAAAAATCCCCGCCTAGTCGCTAGGCCCACCCTCGCCGCCCGACTAGTGCCTAATCGCTAGGTCCACCTTCACCGCTAAATAATTGTTTTTTGTTACTCAGACATTTAGATTGGGAGTTTGTGATAATTTACTATAACTTATGTGTTTATCTGTTTTTATATGTTTGTTATTCAGACATTTAGACTATTGTTATTTAAAAATACGTTTTTATGTGTTTACTTCAATTTAAAAAATAATATTATAGAAAAATTTAATTATAATAGATTAATATATTTTAAAAACATTAAAATAGTCTTAAAACCCTAAAACTAATCCCCGATTAATTTCCGTTTAATCTCCGATTTGTTGGTTAGGCAATAGACCCACCCTTGCCGCCCGACTAGCGCCTAGCGATATTTGGAACATGGTTACACCAAGTATTATGACATACACGAAGTGTCAAAATAATACACAAAAATCTTATATATATATATATATATATATATATATGTAAAAGCAAATATGAAATTTTAAATTAAAATCATAAAAATGATTATGGTATTGCGTATATAATTTTTGATACTTCGTGTATGTCACAATACTTGGTGTAGTTGGGCACATGACACATAATACTTCCTGCATGTCACTATATGAAGTCAATAGTTTGTGTAGTTATAGGAACATTAAATTAGTTTGCATGTGTAGGTATGACGTGGTCTATAGTTCGTGTAGTTGGGAATCATTTTTTTAAAAATAAATTATAAACCAAATTTTATTTATTTATTTCTATTTTAATATAATGATGTATTTAGTTTTTTTTTATAATATCTAGGGTTTATTTCACCACTTATTACAAATTAAGGGTTTAAAAACCTACAAAAAAAAGATGAATATAGTTTTTTAATATTTTTGGAAAAGATCAGGGTTTTTTACCCATTTTCTCCACATTGGCTAAGAAATTTGGGCAATAGTTCATAGTCATATTATAGAAAGTACCATAATCATTCCTAATAAGAATGAAAATGAAATTTTACTTATCATGCATCCAAATTTAAAAGTTTTATTCAGTTTAATCCAGTTCTTTAGTTGAATAAATTTAAATTTTAAAATTTTCAAAATATTTTAAAATGTTTAAAATTTTAAAAAGTATCAAATATTGTAAATATTAAATTTTATAAAATGTTAAATTATTATAAATTTATAATTAATATAAAATGTTTAAAATATTAATAATATTTTAAAATTTTAAAATATTAATAATATTTAAACTCTATAAAAGTTTAAAATATTAATAATATTTAAACTCGATAAAAGTTAATGCAATGTAACTAGATTGTGAATTACACAAATGGCTGATCATATGTTAAAGGGAATAGCTATCACAAAAGATAGGAATGGAAACAAATCTATTCATGTCATGTCTTTATATATATCAAAGTCATGTTTCCATCGACAACGCCGTATCCAAGAGAGAGTTGAGAAATTTTTGAAGTGCTATCTAGTTGGATTATAAAGATGAAGAATTAAAGATATGTGAAGTACACTTTACATCACTAGAAAATAAATCTTTTACCAAAATTTTGTCTAGAAAAATATATGTGCATCATCGGTTACAGTTGGAAGCTCTTGCTGGTGGTTTCCATTGAAGTCAAGTTTTGTTATGTTACAATTGCGGGTTTTAGTCTTTAGCTAACAACATTTACTTTTTAGCTTCATAGATTTTTTTCATAAGATTTCATTGTTGGGAAAATCTCATTTTCTACCGGTTTAATATATATATATATATTTTTTTTGCCAGTTTTATATATTTTCAGTTTTTAATGAAATTTCAGATTGTAAAGAAAAAAAAAAGAATTTGTCATTAAGACAAAACCAAAAAACAAAAAAAAAATCAAGAAGAAAACTAACTTTTTTTTAGGAGAAAAAATCTTCTTGTTTTGGTAGACGATAATATTTGAAAACAAACTTTCCTATAAAAGTGAAAGTGGTAGACACTTGCTTGAAAACCAAAGAGATGAGTGTCGTCCACGTCCTCGTTTAAAAGCAATCCTCTCACGCATACAATTAATATTTTCAATAGCGAATCATTCATGCATGTAAGTAACATATACACACCTTTACCTTAAGTGACTATTTTAATCAATGGACCATACCCACTTAACTTTTAACTTTTTATGGGCACTAAAAATTGCAGCTTTCTGTCACGTTTGTTCGAGGTCTGTTAAATAAAAACGCTCAATGCAAATATTTCAAAAAAAAAAAGGAATATGGTGAATTCCTCGAAAGGCTTTGGGATCTAGAGAGTAGAGAATCCATGGATATTTTTAATCTCACCAATTCCACTGTAAGTAAAGTTTTTGTTTACTATTATTTTGTTCTCTATGAGCTGATGATGATGAGAATGAAATATTTATCGTCTTGGTCTCAGCTTCTCTATATGGACGCAAACGTGGAACGTTTAGGCGAATTATATCCTTCCTTCAGCTTATTGGGTTTACAGGAATTTGTGTATATATATAGAGACATGACATGAATGCTCAAAAGTTTCAAATCTCTTAATTTTAATTTTTGGTTCCTTAAGAATATTTACAGTTTTAGGTTTGGGAACAAATGTAGTTACTCTTCTTCTGATTCTCATACTCACAATAATGAGAAGGAATGATAGATGTAACAAAAGGGTGAGTAAGTAAGTAAAGCCTAATTTCAGGTATGGTTTTGGTAATTAATCAAATGATCAATTCTCTTATGGTCTTGTTATTTAGAAAAGCTACATTGAGAAGACTGTGTTATATGTAATACCTGCACTTGGAGTATGTTTGTCTTGTGTGGACATTGTGGTCCTTGTGAGAACAAAGCTTAGGAAAGATTTCACTTTCTGGTTTCTCCCTTTGTCTCGTTTCGCAATGTGGGTATGTAACCTTCTTTATATACATTCTTGTTGTTTATCTTCTTTGTCTTCCTCTTTTGTTTCTGGATGTTCTTTTACTCTGCAGATTACTGTCATGCTCTCATCGAAGTTTGCGTGTGCTTGCTGCGTTGTCACTAGCCGAATCCTATGCTTCTGGTGGATCTTTAGATTTCTAACAGAGACCCTTCATCTCAATATGGTTTTCACTTTACAAGTAATTCAATTCTCTTTATAAATCTGTCACAATAGCAACCATATGAGTCACATTTGCCATAAAAGTAGTTGATTAACAGAGTTTGGAGTGCGTAAAGGGGATTTGCCTCATTATATTGGACATTGCTTTTGGTATCTCTATTAATGTCCTAAGGATAAAACAAACACCTCCCAAGATCAGGTATATGTTTTTATATGATTAATTTCTTTCTGTTCTTTTTTCTTCTCTAATTTCTTATTCTCTTTTTAGTTCTTTGGAAGATCCACTCATAGAGGAAAGTGATGATCAAAGTCATTCATTTATGAAGGATGAAACTGGAAGCTGGTGGGATTTGTTCACTTTCGGATATATCGGTTCAATAATGAAACATGGTTCATTGAAGCAGCTGGAATTTGAAAATCTACTTCCACTTCCACCTGATATGGATCCTTTTACATGTTGTGAGAATTTATTAAGATGTTGGCAACTTCAAGAGTGGAATAATAGCTCAAAACCATCACTAATTTGGTCAATTTCTGGTGTGTATGGATGGCCATATTTTCGACTTGGACTGTTGAAGGTACATTTTCTTCTCTGACTTTCTTGTAATCTTTGTTAATATTGCTACTTAAACTCATGAATTTTTGCAGGTGTTCAATGACTGCATCGGCTTTGCAGGCCCTTTATTTCTCAATAGACTTATCAAGTATCTTGAAAAAGGTCAAGATTCTTCGTAATGATTTTGGTATATATGATTACTAATGGAATCATTGACACTATATATGTCTAATTCAACAGGTTCAGGAAATTCTGTTGGCTATACCCTCGCTATCTCCTTAGGCCTCATATCTATCTTTAAGTAATTATAGTTCCTATTTATTGTGATTATGTTCAAAGTATAGCAATAGTTAATATAGGCACTTCTGATGTGTGTTTCTTGTCTTGTAGGTCCTTTCTTGATACACAATATACATTTCGTCTTTCAAAGCTTAAACTGAAGCTACGTTCTAGTATAATGAGTGTCATCTATAGGAAGGTAAAATATTGTATTGTGAGTAGTGATTGATACCTTAAATTTCGTGAAAGTGACCTGCCTGAAGCGGACCAGCTAGATTCATTCAGTTATCAAAACAAGAAGTTTGTATATAATATGGTTTTGGAACTTCTATCTAAATAAACCATCAGATATAGCCATGATTACAATCTGAGAGGCTCCTTTTGAGGATTTTATATGATACTTAGATACTACAATAGCTAGTTACTTGGTGTATATCAGACATATTTGATTCTGTTGTAAAAGATGTTTTGGTTAAAATATTTTGTTGTATGCAGTGTTTGTCGGTGAACACAGCAAATCGGTCAGGATTTTCTGAGGGCGAGATTCAGACATTTATGTCGGTTGATGCTGACCACATTGTCAATTTGTGCAACAGTTTGCATGACATGTGGAGGTAACAAAATATACCTGTGACTGTGAACAATGAATGTGTTTCCAATATTGAGTAATTCCATTCGAACATAAATGTCTCAGCTTGCCTTTGCAAATTGGGATAGCTTTGTACCTTTTGTATACCCAAGTCAAGTTTGCTTTTCTCTCTGGACTTGCAATTACCATATTGCTAATACCAGGTACGAGCATACACTACATATACAATTCCTAAAAATCTAAAGTGCCAAAATTTTAACATATACTATCTTTTCAGTCAATAAATGGATATCGGTGCTAATAGCATCTGCAACAGAGAAAATGATGAAGCTAAAAGATGAAAGGTAAGTTTCTTAGGTGTGATCCTATTGAGGATTTAAGTAGTAATATCTCAAATTGTAAAAGTTTTTGTTATCTATCAGGATTAGAAAAACAGGAGAGCTTCTAACAAACATCTGCACACTAAAAATGTATGGTTGGGATAATTGGTTTGCTGATTGGTTAAAGGAAACAAGAGCCACTGAAGTGACTCACTTAGCGGTTTGGTTTTCATATCCCTTTTATCTGTATTAACATAATTTTTTCTCTATTTCTAAGTGTTTTTGTGTTAACTTCATTTGGCTTTACCAGACCCGGAAGTATTTGGATGCTTGGTGTGTTTTCTTTTGGGCAACAACACCAACTCTTTTTTCTCTTTGCACTTTTGGTCTCTTTGCACTAATGGGTCATCAACTTGATGCAGCAACGGTACCTTTTGAATCTTTTCCAATTTTGTTTTCTGATTCAAGTAGATAAATTTTATAATACTTGACTTGCCTTTTTCAGGTTTTTACTTGTCTTGCTTTGTTTAATAGCTTAATCTCTCCATTAAACTCGTTTCCATGGGTTATCAATGGCCTCATTGATGTAAGCTTATCTTTCAACCTTGTTGGATTATGAGAGTAGCAGTTTTTTCTATACCATTTCAGTTATATTATTTTGTTACCTTGCCACAGGCCTTTATATCCACTAGGCGTGTGAGCAAGTTCTTGTGTTGTTTAGAGCATAGTAAAAATTCCTCTATAGATTCTGGTTTGACCTCTGAAGACTTAGCTGTGTTTGTGGAAGATGCATCTTGTATTTGGTTTAGTAACATTGAAGAAGAACATAACTTGACAATAAAACATGTAAGCCTAAAAGTGCCAAAGGGATCATTTGTCGCAGTTATCGGTGAGGTATAGAAATCATCCCCACCTTTGTTTATCTTTAGTACAATTCACCTGATTAAAGTTTGATTAGATTTTGGTTTCGTTCAAGTTCAGGTTGGTTCAGGTAAAACATCTTTGTTAAATTCACTATTAGGCGAAATGCAATGTGTTCATGGATCAATACTATTAAATGGGTCTGTGGCATATGTACCACAGGTTTGTAAACTAAGCAAATACTTTCTATGATTCTTTTTATTTTTGGTTTTTTTACACTTTGAGAAGACTTACATTTACCTCACTCTTCTGCAAGGTCCCATGGATTTTATCTGGGACGGTACGAGAAAATATTTTATTTGGGAAGCCTTTTGACTCCACAAGGTTTAGTAATTTGCTTCATCAACACATTTATGCTCTTTTACTCATAAAGTTCTGTTCTACATTGATCTAATGTACATATATACAAAAAGCTGTTTGCTTAAACTTCCTGTAACTTTGTTAAACTAGGTATTTCGACACATTGAGTGCTTGTACACTAGATGTGGATATTTCACTTATGGTTGGAGGTGACAAGACATGTATAGGAGATAAAGGAGTTAACTTATCTGGAGGACAGCGAGCTCGGCTTGCTTTGGCTAGGTTTGCTTTCTCTCTTAAGCTCTTTTCACCATCCATAGATTGAGTGTTGTGGGTTCTGATGTTTTTGTGTGTGTATAATCAACAGAGCTATTTATCATGGTTCAGACATGTATCTGCTTGATGATGTATTAAGTGCAGTGGATTCACAAGTAGGATCTTGGATTTTGCAAAGAGCAATTCTTGGTCCTTTGTTGAACAAAAAGACTCGTATTATGTGCACTCACAACGTTCAGGTTTCAAATCTCTCTTACAATGCAAATTTTGCTGAACCAACTCCAGTGTCTTGTTAACTATATTGTTAATTAAGGAGTGGTTTGTTGTCAAAATGAAGCCTAATTGCTCATCATTTTCTAAAAACTATATCATAGACGACTGATTCGATAGGGCATATCTCATTTTTCTCATACCGTGGAGCTATTATTGTTGTTACAGGCGATATCTTGTGCAGATATGATTGTTGTGATGGACAAAGGAAAAGTGGAATGGTCAGGAACTGTTACTAATATGCCTAAATCCATTTCTCCAACATTTTCATTATCCAATGAATTTGATATGTCATCACCAAATCACTTGACCAAAAGAAAAGAACCTCTTTCTGTTGAGAAAGAAGACGTCGATGAAATTAGTGAAGCTCTAGATATAGTCAAATTGGAGGAGAGAAAAGAGGGCCGAGTCGAAGGAATGGTTTATAGGTAAACAATTTTCTTAACCATGTCTTCTTTCTTGATTATGTATAAGTAAGTAATTGTTAACTGTTTTGTGCAGGAACTATGCCGCGTTTTCTGGTTGGTTTATTACAATCGTAATTTCTGTTTCCGCGGTTTTAATGCAAGCTTCCCGTAATGGGAATGATTTGTGGCTATCATATTGGGTTGATAAGACAGGAAGAGGAGTAACACATTACTCAACCTCATTTTATTTGGTATTAGACTCACTCACAACACCATGAAATGTTAATTCTATTTCTCGGTGTTATGAGTTTAATAACTACTAATTCTTGCAGATGGTTCTTTGTATCTTTTGCATCATTAACTCAATATTAACTTTGGTGAGGGCATTCTCATTTGCATTTGGAGGATTAAAAGCAGCCGTGCGTGTTCACAATGCATTAATCAGTAAGCTTATAAATGCACCTACACAGTTCTTTGATCAGACACCAAGTGGAAGAATACTTAACAGGTTAGAGACAAGAACACTCTTTGGATCATGTGTCTTGTTCTTCCAACTTAACCTTGTTTTTGGTTCCTTTGTTCAGATTTTCATCTGATCTATATACAATCGATGACTCTCTTCCGTTTATTCTCAACATTCTTCTAGCAAATTTTGTTGGCTTGTTAGGGATTGTTGTAGTATTGTCTTATGTTCAGGTTTTGTCTTAAACTCTTCTCTCTTTTTTTCTTACACATCTAAATATTATTCTTCTGTTACTTTAATGTATAATATGTATACAGGTTCTGTTCTTGCTTCTGCTCTTGCCATTTTGGTATATATACAGCAAGCTTCAGGTACTTTTGCCTCTTGTGACATATTACAAATTAACTAATATCATTATACACCTGCTTTGTAGCAAATTTGGTATCATATTTGGAGTTGAGAATTTCTACTAACTGAAAATTGTTTCAGTTCTTCTACAGATCAACATCAAGGGAACTACGAAGGTTGGACAGTGTTTCACGATCACCAATCTATGCATTGTTCTCGGAGACACTTGATGGATCATCAACTATCAGGGCTTTTAATTCTGAGGTAGATTTTGGTTCTGCTTCATGAAGATTTGCTTCTCCATTAATGACAAACAGATATGCCTATTCTGATTTAACTTGGCATTACAGGAGCATTTTGTAGCTAGATTTATTGAGCATTTGACATTATACCAGCGGACTTCGTACTCGGAGATTATTGCAAGCTTGTGGCTCTCCTTGCGTCTTCAGGTACACTAACACCTCTTTCCTTATATTTTCTAGCTTTCCTTTGGAGTTTAAGACCATCGTCATTCATTCATCATTTGAGCTTCACTAAAAGGTGCTGATTAGTTGAGTAAATTGGTGCAGTTGTTAGGAGCAATGATTGTGTTATTTGTCGCGGTAATGGCTGTTATCGGCTCCCGGGGAAACTTTCCAATCTGTTTTGGTACACCTGGATTGGTAAGGAATTGCATTTTTCATAAATTTTTAAGGAAAGTGAAATCATAAAAGTTTATAATTTGAACTACAGGTGGGATTGGCACTCTCATATGCAGCTCCATTGGTTTCTTTATTAGGAAGCTTCTTAACAAGTTTTACTGAAACAGAAAAGGAAATGGTTTCTGTTGAAAGGGTTCTCCAGGTAATTATTCTGATTACTTTAACTAATTTTCATATGTTAGTGTTACTAATACATGAACCATGCTCACATGTGTGAATAGTACATGGATGTGCCTCAAGAAGAAGTTTCCGGTAGCCAATCTCTTAGCGGTAAGTGGCCGGTTCAAGGATTGGTTGAATTTCATAATGTGACAATGAGATACATCTCAACTCTGCCTCCGGCGCTCAACCACATTTCTTTTACAATACAAGGAGGAATGCAGGTACGTGTATCGCCGAGAAAACAGACTTGAGATTTTTTATTTTGTCTCATGTAAGAACAAATTTGTTTTATTTTTCGTTTTGTCAGGTAGGAGTAATTGGAAGAACAGGTGCGGGAAAATCTTCGATCTTGAATGCTCTTTTTCAGCTTACTCCTGTTTGTAGTGGAGAGATAATGGTGGATGGAGTTAATATAAACCACATTCAAATTAGAGAGCTTCGTTCTCGCCTCGCTGTTGTTCCGCAGAGCCCTTTTCTGTTTCAAGGATCACTAAGGTGAGGACTTTACTCATATTGCATTCAATAATTTTGCAGTTTTTCTTGCAGTTTCGATGATAAAAGTTGCGGTTCTCGTAGGGATAACCTTGATCCTCTTGGTTTGAGTGAGGATTGGAGAATCTGGGAGATTCTAGAGAAGTGTAAAGTTAAGGCAGAAGTAGAAAATGCAGGAGGATTAGATTCCAATGTAAAGGAATCTGGATGTTCATTTTCTGTTGGGCAGAGACAGCTTTTGTGCCTTGCTCGTGCTCTACTCAAGTCATCTAAGATCTTATGCCTTGATGAATGCACCGCCAACATCGATGTTCAGACAGCTTCCCTACTGCACAACACGATATCGAGTGAATGCAAAGGCGTAACCGTCATTACCATTGCTCACCGAATTTCAACGGTTGTTGATTTGGACAGAATCCTTATTCTTGATCGTGGAACTTTGGTTGAACAAGGAAAACCACAACATCTTCTGCAAGATGACTCCTCAACTTTCTCAAGCTTTGTCAGAGCTTCAAAGTGAAATGTTGTTAGAATCTAACAGTTGTAACTTCTCTTGGCTATAAATTTCCTTGTGTTCATGATTTAGTGATCTATTAGAAAGAAAATGAAACATGACTAGTTTCAACTGTAGCAGCCTTTTTTGAGTGTCATTTTATATGTTCTTGAACTTCACCAATCCAAACATTACACTAAAATTCTTCTTACACAACAATGGCAACATAAGCAAACAATAGAATTATTGTCTGTTTTTCTTCCAAGAAGTTAGTTCAGAAGGAATTAGTTCTTCCTTGCAACTTAAAACAGCTTTAGCCATAAGTTTCCCAAGCCAAGCATGATAGAGTAATCCCCTTGATCCAAGTCCTGCAAATACCCAGAATTTGCAAGACCCACCTACCTCACCTACGAGCTGATTTACACATCCCAAGAGCGGCAATGATCCATGGCTTGTGACAGGTGGCATTGCTCTCAAACCCGCCCTTGCTCCCGCAAATTCCCACTTCTCTATGTCTGGATATACTTTACTCGCCTTTGGAAGAAGCTCGTCGAGAGCTCTTGAAGCTTCCTCTGCTGAGACATTCGATGAATAATTTCTTGATTGCCATTCCCATGTGGATCCCATGTGTAGGTTACGAGGTCCCTGAACCGCAAGCCATGCATCTGACAAGATTGAAGGTCCACTGTCCGGATAACTTCCTCTGCATTAGAGAATTCAACAAAGAAAACTTTTCACCAGTAAACCAACTACTAAGATAAGTAGCTGAGCTCAACATAGTAATACGATTACATTAATTCTTCTGAGGAACAATTTTTTTTGGAAGGCCTCACATTAAACAAATCTTTTGAGCTCTAGCGAATACAACAAATCTTTTGAGCTCTAGCGAATACAACAAATCAAAAGTGTACAACTGAATGAGGATGTAAATGTTAAAATCAAGGAAATTATAGGCTCAAGGTCGCTATACCGTTAAATTTTATTACCTTGCGTTCTCATGTAATTTCATATGAGTAATGACACCTCGGCATGTCCTTAAAGGGAGCTTTCCACTAAGCCCTGGAAGACAGTCTACCTTGGATCCAAGACATATTACTACTGCATCATATTCTCCTACATACAACAACACAAAAGAGGTTCACACTAATTTCTGACCATCCAGATGAGGAGTAAAAGCATATATACTCTACTCTCGGATTGTTCACGGCTATCTAAATTGTATTCATGGACTCACATAGAACTTTCTGATCAAAACAATCCAGAAATAAGTTTATCACATCAAAATGGACAGCTTATCTTTCGAGGATGTTTCCATATAACTTATGCAAGTGCAAAGGATGAGAAACCTAAGAAAATGATTCACCTTCAAGTTGAAGCACATCATCTATACATTTCTTAACCAAAGTTATATTTTTCCTTCCAAGTGATGCTATTGCTGAGTTCTGGCATGCTAAAAAGAGTGCCTAAAGACGTGAGAAAAAACTCGGTAAAGAAAAAAGTGAAAGCTTGGTGCTAACAGATATATTCAAAATGTATTTTCCTCGATTTCCAAACCTGGAGATAGCTTTGCGGATTAACATTCATAGCTCCTGGTAAATAGAAGGCGCAGGTCAAAGGCAGACATAGATTGGGGACAAGACTTTGAGCACCATCTTTATCAACAGTCTCTACAACACAACTGGCAAGACAGTTTCGAGCATTCTAATCGCATAAGTAATAAACCGTAAAACTATGGGTTTATTTAACATCTCTGTAGTATGATAGTCACGAGAACTTACATCACTCATTAAACCCAAAGTCTTGGCATTTGTTGCTGGTCTCAAGATTCCCCTATAGCAAAAAGAAGATCATCAAACTAAAGAGTCAACCAAATCAGAACTAATGAATCCTAGTGATTGAGAGAGTTACCTTCTTCGAACCATAAAATTTCCGAAACTCTCGCTAGAGTCTCCCTTCTCCATAGATGAGTAACTGCAAGCAGCCGCAGTTTCGGCAACATTTAAGAGCTCTAAGGATTCTCTCCAACACTCAGCACCATGCCAAAGTAACTTCCCTACATAAAGTAAAAAAGTCATCGTTAACTTTTAAACAATACAAATAAACTCTTCCGGCTGAATCAGAGTATACAATTTGATATACCTTTAGGAGAATAAGGATGAAGAAGACCTCCAGAAACTCCAGAAGCACCACCTCCTATGCCAATTTCATCATATATGTCAACACTTAATCTCAGTTCCTTTGGACTGTCCTGCAAAAATATAAAATACACAATTTTCTTAGTAATTCACCAAAATGTTAAATCCAGAAGCAGATTTTTTGTTACAAAAATGAAATTTGAGAATTAGGGAGGCTTAGACAGTAACCTTAAGGAGGTGCCAAGCAACAGAGATTCCAGCAAAACCAGCACCAAGCACGGCGTACCTAAGAGGACGGTTGGGAAAAGAGAGAGACACCGAAGAAAAAGAAGAAGAAGAAGAAGTGAAACAACGGGGAAACTCAGAGAAACGAGGCCTGAGCGTGACAGAGAAAGGATGAAGAACAACATTGGTGGTCATGTCTCCACGACAATGTCTTCGATTCGTACACAGCCGTTGATTACTTCTTCATGTTTCTAATGTTAATTCCGAAGTTACCAAACATTCTTAGTTCGAAGTTCTAACGAACCTTAACATTAGGGTCTTCAATTTGGGTAAACCGATTCAAACCGAGCTAAAATTTCAATCCAAAAATCTAAACATATCTGGTTTAAATAGATTATTTTTTTATATATATAAGAAAGGGCAATTTTGGTGGATTAAATTAGCAAACTAACTTTACATCAGATTTTTTTCTTCATGTATATGATTTTTCAACTATTCTATAGCAACACTAGATTACCCCACTCTGCAAACATGTAACGATCTTTAACATTGGTTGGGAACAAGTTAGTTTCAAGCAAGACATAAGTGGTTACTAAAAGATCTTCATCAAATTACACATGACATATAGCTTCTGTTTTTTTTTCATTTTTGATATTTCACTTACCAAATTAACTCTTAATAATACTAAATAATCTTCTTGTTGTTGTTGAAGATCTTGAAACATAGGAAGATCAAGCTTTGCGAACAATAGAACGTCTCTCTCGCTGGTACTCAACTTCACCTCTCTGATGCATTATCAACAAAGCCCTCCTCACCTGCCATATTTGACATTTCACAAAACTCAAAATCCCATTTTTGCATTAGTGAAAAAAGTAACAACAAATATGTTAGTTAGTTTACTTACCATTGAATCGTTCATTCCCATTCTAGCAAGATCCTCTATAAGTCTTCTTTCGGATAATCGCGCTCCAATCCCCATTCTTCTCTTAATCTGTGTTTCCGCTTGCTGTTTTTTTTTTCACACAAACTCAAAATTAGTTTATTACATCTCCAAAAGATATATGATTCTTTCTTCCTACAAGAACTTACCTTAATCTCATTGGCCATCTCGCCTGTTATGTTTATCTGTTGATTTATCCCTGATCTTGCTGCATCCATGGTTGAGGTATCAAAAAGCTTAAAAGCTTTGCCTACATCATCTGCTGTGGCCTCGTGTGACCTGACAGATTTTAACAATGTCAATGCATGACAACACACTGCATATCAAGTTTTAGGAATCTCTAATGCTAATAAGATTTACTTACAGTCTCATTTTTGCAAGTGACTCACTCAGTCTGACAATAGCTTCGAGTTGTCTCACTGTGATAGGTATCGGTGCAGCCTCTCCTGTTTCGTGTGCACGTCTCTTCATATCCTGTTTTAACAAAAAGTTTTACCTTGAGACCACATATTGTATCATCCTATTGTCAAATGTTATAGTGTATGACAAATTACCTCTCTGATCTTGACATATTTCTGCTTCAGCATTGTAGCTGCGGGTTCTGAGAGACGGGGATGACACCTTGCTCGACAGTATTGTATATACCTAAGATGACAAGATCATTACATTTTTGAATCACGATTTTGTGTAGAAAACTGCGAGAGCACGTTGTTTTCTTGACGAACGAAATCACACCTTTTGAGCCAATTATCTTCTTTAGAATCTGTGTTATCACCCGAAAATTTGTCTGCAGATGCATGAACCCTTATAATATGGCTGGCTATTTCCTGTCAAAAGATTGTTCCAACATTAATCATGTCTACCTAAGCAAGTAACAAAGTGAACTATCCCTACTACAGTGATCTCCATTATTAATCTCTGCTTGCTTACCTTGTCTTGGGAATACTTCCTGATGTCCTTGACAATGAAGATAAGATCAAATCTAGAAAGAATTGTTGTCTGCAAATCAATATTGTCCTGTGCAGTCTGCAAACCCAAAAAAAAAATCTCCTTAGAATATTGTAAACAAGAATCATGAAAACCATGATATTGACAAAGAAGAGTACCAGGTTTCAAACCTTAAGGTCATCATATCTACCAGAGGGCGGGTTAGCAGCAGCAAGCACCGAGGTTCTAGAATTAAGGACGGTTGTTATTCCAGCTTTTGCAATGGAGATTGTCTGCTGCTCCATAGCTTCATGAATAGCAACCCTACACACATGATAAAAATGGTTATGTCAACTCTACTCATCAAGAAGAATTGGATAGTCTACCCTATGATTCAGATTTGATTTACCTATCTTCAGGTCTCATCTTGTCGAATTCATCAATACACACAACACCTCCATCAGCCAAAACCATAGCACCGCCTTCAAGATAGAACTCGCGCTGCAATGAACAGAAGGTGGTAAAATAACTGAAAAACTGTCATAGGAAACTGATTTTGAACATATCATTATAACAGAGAAGGAGAGTGAAGCAGAAAAACATAGTGAACATAGGACATACAGTGCTGCTATCTCGAATCACAGAAGCTGTAAGCCCAGCAGCTGACGAACCCTTTCCAGATGTATAAACAGCTATCGGAGCTGTCTTCTCTACAAACTTAAGAAACTAGAAAACAAAACAAAAAAAGCAAATTTGGTTTCAACATCTAAGCTACATGTGTTGGAGATAACAATAATCTTTTGTAAGGATTGTAATCTAACACTAGACCAAAAGAATGTAAGAAAAAATATCAAGATAATAAGAGTCTTAAAATATATGAAAAGAATGCTAAACTTAAAATCATTGATATTGAGACCACATTACAAACCTGTGATTTTGCAGTTGAGGGGTCTCCCAGAAGCAAAACATTAATATCACCTCTTAGTTTCACTCCATCTGGCAGGCTCTGAATTGAAGATAGAAATGTATATAAAAATATTAAAAATGCATCCAAGTGCACAGAAAATGAAAACTAAAAACAGCAGTTGCCTACCTTCCTTGAACCTCCAAAGAGAAGACATGCAACTGCTCTCTTCACATCCTCATGACCAAAGATAGAAGGCGCGATCTTGGTGCAAATGTTCGAGTATACATCTTGACTATCAGCAAACTTTTTAAATTCTTCCTCCTAAAAGTAATATTGTCAAAGGCAAAACTGTTAAATGGAATTGTACAACGAGGCTGCATAAAGCCATGTTCCAAGTAGGCCTAAATGGTTCGTACTAAACTAAAAGCAGAGTATTTTTCCTGAAAACACCATCACTTTCATTTGGTTTCCAGTAACAATAGTCTGGCCATGTCGAATTCATTGTGAAACCATGAATGCCTTAGGCTGTCAAATGAAAATAAAAAGTTCCAAATGATGCAATACTAACTTCGTCAGGAGTGAAGTTGGCAGGGCCACGGGAACTGGCCTCATTTGTGTCTTCCAATCCAACAACTCTGATGTAAGGCTGCCGAATTGCAACTGCTCCCTTATGCCTACATCAGAAGGTAGTAAAAGACATCCATCATTGTTGGTGTAACTTTACCAGAAGACAATCTACACTCTCATTTCACATAAACTAAAAGCTTACGAGTTAGATGATGATGATGCTTGAAAGATACTGTAGATACCCATTATTGTCAGTCTGGTTCCAGGTACAATTAATTGTACAAGATGCCGATCAACTGAGAGAAGCATATTTCTTGGAAGCTCTCCAGTAGGAACATCCTTCAAAATTCAGAAGCATTTCATATATAACAGTGCAAAAAAACATATTTACCATGTAAATCAACGGATTTATACCTCTGGGTTCTCCTGTAGCTTTAACGTCTGTTGATCAACATACTGACTTCTATCAGGAACCACCATCCATGGATCAATAGGGCAAGGTTCTTCTCCAGGCTACAAAAAGGTCCAATTGGTTTCATAAAAACCCAGGATAATAACAAACTTAAATCACCAAATAAAATCAAAGAATTCATGCAAGAACCTGTGGAATATTATCACAAGATCGAGGAACAATGGCTCCACCAAGACCCGGGCGACATGGAACTTCCCGTGTTTTTTTACAATTCTTACATACTAAAAACACATAAGTCGCCTTTGCTTTCACTCTTGAAGCCGCAATACTAATCCCAGAGATTTTCACCAACTTTGAGATGTATTGAGCCTGCGGAAAGTTGGAAAGTTAAGCATAAAGCCCAAGGCAAACAAGAACACATTTAATCAATCAGATACTAAAACAAACACATACCCCAAGCAACCGCATTGACACTGGATCCTCTCTTGAAGTCAGCAAAATCTGCACATCCTTTGGTAGAGGTTCCTCCATTTCACCTCCCTCTTTAGCCTCCCTCATTTTCAATCCAGACAACACTTCCCCAGCTGCTTTCTCAAACTGCAATACAAAGCTTGATTCAGTCCAACTTCTATCAACACTAACAATTGAACTAAATAGCAAAATATATTATGAAATCTTTCAGTTACACTCAAACACCAATACTTCCTCGACTCTTAGTTTCTTCTACTTCTTCGACTGTAATCGAATCGATATGAACTAAATAACAGATGACCCTTAATACTCATGTATGCACAATACATCTAAATCTCCTAATTTTTGTTTTATTTCATTTTAATCATATATATATGAACTATATAGCAAATGAACCTCAATACTCTTAAACATCAACACATATAGGACTCCTGATGTCTTTTAATTTCATTTTAATCATATCTATATGAAATAAATAGCAAATGACCCTTCAAACTCATAAACACTAATACATCTAAAACACCTAATGTCTTTAACTTCCAGGAATTTTAACCATATCTATATGAGATAAATAGCAAATGACCCTTAATACATGTACGCACAATACATTTAAAACTACTAATTTCTTTTAATTCCAAGAATTTTAATCTTATCTATATGATAAGTATCAAATGACCCTTAGTACTCATAAACACCAATACTTCTAGAGGTCCTAATTTCTTTTGATTCCAGGAATTATAAATTTTAATGGCATTTAGATGAACTAAATAGCAAAAAAATACACATACAAGACTCTTAATTTCTTTGAATTTCATTTTGGTCATATCTATATGAACTAAAATAGCAAATGACCCAAAATAGTCATAAACACCAATAAATCCACGAACTCGTAATTTTTATAAAATTCCACGAATCTTAATCGTACCAATATAAACTAAATAGCAAAAAAGTCAAAGACGTAAACAAAATTGCGATCATACAACGGGGAGATAATCGGCAGGAGCAGATCGGATTAATGACGGGAGATCAGAATCGAAAGCGAGAAGATCTTCGAGATGAACAAGAAGTCTCTTAGGGTTATCGAGAAGAGCTTCTCTGTAAGGGAAACAGTTCTGCTCGATCTCGAAATTTTTGATAAATTCTTTAAATTTGGTTAAAACGGCATGTGGGCTGACGGTGGTGGCGTCTCCGGCCTCCGGAAATTGTGGCTGATCACTGAAGTAAACTGCTCCTTCGTCCCAACCTGACATCTTTGCTTCGTCGTTTCCGTTACGAACCCCTCTCTCTCTCTTTCTATCAAAAGTTGTGTGACGGGAAGGAGAGTGGCGAAAGGGGTTTTTACTCGGCCATGAGTTTTGGCGGGAAGAGTGTGGCGGGAAAGCGATGGGCCGGGCCCAAATCGCGTGATCTATATAGATGGATTTGTGTAAATGGATTTTGTTGACTAGGTTTGGGTTTTTTTTTTAACGTCATACATTTTTATTTTATTAGTTAAAACAGAAATTTTAATAGTTATTTCTAAGGTTTTCACCCAAACAAAAAAAAAGATATTTATAGTAGAACCTCTATACACTAATTATGTGGGAATTATGATATTTTTATTAATTTATTAGATTAGATTCACGTAGACATAGAGATGTAAGAAATAATTTTAAATTACATTAATGTGAATATATAGATTTTAAATGGTAACTTTGATAATTAGTATGAATTTTCACTGATAAATCATTTTAAAAAACTTATGGATTTAAACACTACGTTATAATACAACCTAAAATACTTCTTCCACCCTATTATTAAGAGAAATTGTCACATATACCACTTTTGACATTCCAATTTCCACAAATACCAGTTATTTTTGGTAATATTTAAAAATGTCACTCTCTCAATGTGAAAATGACCATCTTACCCTTAATGAAGAGACAATCTCTCTTTTTCAAACCTATCGTCACCGTCAATCTCGCCGAAAATCTGGGAAAATCGACGTTTCGCCGGAAATCAAACGGTCATCGACTGAATCCGAATAGAGTTGGCCAAAATTGGAACTTACACTGTCGTTTTTCGCATTGAGACCAATCATAGTCGTGGCTTTTATTCAGGTTCATCACTACCAATGATCCCTTTCCGCCGCTTCAATTACTTTTGCCGAGAGTGGCAAGATCATATCTTCCATATTCACTATGTCGTCTATGGAATCGTTTCCATCATTGTTGAGGTTCGAATTTTGTTTGCTTGTTCCCTGGAGAAAATATAAGTTTCATGGGAAAGAATTTGGAGGAATTAGGGATTTCAATATGTGTATTCTATCGAGAATTGATTAATGCGTGTTTTGCTAAATTCAACTTGCATATATTACTCTAGTTCTACTACGTATACATTATAATTTTATCACAAGCTGAGAATAAGATGGACTCTTGAGCTTCATGAGTGTTTTGTATAGTCTGTGAACAGAGCGGAAGGGCTTGAAAGTGAGTTTTAGCTTTATGAGATACAAGTAGGCACTTACAAAATTAGAACTAGCTATTTTTGTGCTTGCCATTGGTTATGTATGCTTTGTTATCTTTTCATCTTTCTGCTGCACCTCGATGTTGCTTCAAAACATGTAGAGGCCACTCAAAGGCTGTTCTGAAGCTCTTGAATGTTGAGGGCTTAACCATCTATCATGTAAAAGCCACTTTGCAGTACTAAAACATGTATTTCTGTAAATTCATAATTTTCAGAGATATTCAGCTAAATTGGTTTTATGTATCATGTTCATGTATGACTAAGTTGAATGTTGAATGTATTAGTTGTATTAGATTCATTATAGTTTCTCTGTTTGCTGTTTAGATTGGATTCAAAAGCGGAATGATGAACTATTCAGACTTTTCTGATGCTTTCGGTGAATTTTTTGGTTTTGTCCTAAAACGCAAAGGAATTCTGTAGTGTTGGTGATGATTCTTGCCTTATACTATGGGATGCACGAACTAGCACAAGTCCTGCCGTGAAGGCAATTCATGATGAAGGTCAAGGCTTGAGGTTTGACCTTTTGGTCTTGTTTCAGTTTTCGTCTTTTTCATCTTGGGTCCTTCTTTCAGTGTATAATCTCCTTCCTTTGATACTTGTCATGTGTTTCGTATTGTTAAGAAATAAACTCCTTAATAGTTTAATTATTATTTATTGATTGTGCAGTGATATTTAGCTTAGCTTATCTTAAATTTATGAAAATCTATTGACCATCTGTTTTTCTAATCTTATATGTTTGTAACTTCCTAAAAATTATGATTCTGAAAATTTTCAACTAGTCTATAGAAATCTAACTCGGATGTGGTAGCGTTAAGTGACCACAAGGCATACGCAGGCCCCAGCTTTATGTCCTTTGTAATGATTTTTTCCAACATTGGTGTAGAAAAAATCTTTTCCTCCTCGACAAACCAATTTTCCAAAGCATCACCATCACTGTCAACCATATTCAAAGTTGATCCCTCACTATCTCGAATAGCTGCTTCGCCGTGCCACTTTACCTCAAATCCTTCTCTAGAGAATTCTATTGTTATGTTTGGTCCATCCTAAATCACTCGACCTAACGCGTTAAGCCATTGAATATTGATCACCACATCGAATTCACTCAGGGGTATGTCAAAGAAACCATGTGTCCCGGCCTTCGTTTGATTGGAATTAACAATTCTTCAACTAAAATACTTTTGATGAAATTGTGAGTACTGCCTGTGTCCAGCAAAATCCAGCCTATACTGGTGGCTATATTAGCTCGTACCTGGAACGTTATATATGTATGTTCCCCGTACATCGCGTTTAAAGAAAGTTCCAAACACTCTTCCTCGAATGGTTTATCGTCTTGGTCATCCCCTTCTTTAACTGGCATAATGTGAAACAACATTGTCTTACAAATGTGGCCTGGTGTGTATATTTCATCACAATTAAAGCAGAGTCCCTTCGCTCGTCTTTCATCCATTTCCATTGGAGTCAATTTTTTCCAAACTTTCCTTGATGAAGGGTTTTTCTGCCCAATCACTTGCTGTGGAGAAACTTCGTTGTCACGTCCGTTTTGACTTCCTCTATTTCCTGGTATCATCGATCTAGCTACTGAAGCCACGTTCTGAGTCAGTGGGGCTAAATGACCGCCAAAAGTCATGGTTCTCTTATCACCTTCAATCTTGAATTCATTATCCCTAGCGTATTCCATTGCCTCGAATATTGTTTCAGGTCGTAGAACTCTACCTCTTTCCTTAAGAAATCTGTTAACCCTGGACAAAATTGCCATAGTTGTTGATCCCCTGTTAACCTTGTTTGTCGTAGCAAACATTCCTCAAACAAATTGCAATACTCATCGACGGTTCCAATATGACGTAAGTTTGATAGTTCTCCAACTGGATTTACTGCATCTACTCTTCCAAATCTACTCTTGCAAATTCTTTTGAATTCAGTCCACCGTAGATTATGAGTGACTAAACGTCGGAGATTGGTGTGCCAAGTATGTGCTTGTCCAGTAAGCACAAAAGTGGCATGTCGTACTTTGGCGGCATCACTGATAACACCTTGATCCTCGAAATAATTTTCACACTTTTGTCACCACTCAATTGCATTTGTCATTCCATCATGTGGTGGGGATTCCATCTTTGAGGGCGGCATTGTGCATATTGAAGCTTTGTTTCTCTCTTTTCCTTTGAGATCATATCCATTTTCCCAACCATCACAATTTGTGTATCTGCCTTCATCCATTGGATAGCCTAGGTATCTTTCGTCTGGTAATGTTCCGATTTGCCTCACCTGTCAGTCACCGCCTCCATCTACATGTCTGTTGCCTCGCTCTACATATCATATTTACATGAGATCTACATGTGAAAATATCATTTTTAGGTGAGGCATATGCATTAATTTTATTGATCGTATTATGGTTTCTACTTTAGACCTACAATTTCTCTATTTTGTGGAGCATGGTTTATGCTTTGACGTCATAACTTGAATCATCTGGTTGCAGCATAAACCTCTGTACTTTGATTTTAACTTTTTCTTAAATAAATTGTTTGGAGATTGAATATATTGTTTGGTGCATGAAACAGTATGAATATAAACAAAAAAAAAGTTTAATAATTACAATTAATGATGCTCTAAATATAAACCGAATACATAATTGACATATAGTTTACCAATAAGAGTTAAACATGTTTCTACTTTATCATAAAATGTGTTTACACTCAATGATTTACTAGTTATTTTCACTACAAGAAAACACCTGTTTAACAACGGAAGAAACAGTTGCTAATTCGTCGTAAATATGATGTTACAACGGCTTTACGACGAACAACGATTAGTCGTAAACAGGTCATCGTAATGGCACATTCGATGTAACTTCGTCGTAAAATATAACGAGGAACACCATTCGTTGGTAATTCGTCGTAAAAAAGTTCGTCGTAAATTCAACGCAAATAGGATGTTCAACGAAACTGCGATGGTAATTTTACGACGAAATACCAACGATTCTATAATATAAATATCGTTAATTCGACGTAACTTTACAACGATTTACCAACGATTATTAAATATAGACGTCGTTAATGCCTCGTAATATTTATTAGAATAATAAAATTTAATTAATATATAATTTTTGATTGTTTTTTAAAAAATATAGATTTTATTTTTTAAAATATTGAATTATTAATTAAAAAAAGTTTATTTAATTAATAAAATTATTATATAATTAATAAAAAGTTCAAATACTTATATTAAATTAAAAAATTTATACAAAACATAAAATTCTAAATGTCCAAATTTATATCAGAAAAATAATGATCGTCGTCTGCATCTGTAGAATTGCCCACTGGCGGCTGCTCGGTAGGTGCACTCGGCTGGGGTGGTTGCTGTGCATGTAGCTCTCGAAGCTGTTGTTGCCGCTCCAATTCTCGAGAAAGGTCGGGATTAGTGGCCGCCAAAATTCCGAACAAGGCGTTAAGACCCTGAACTTGGTTCCTCATGGTATCTTGTTCGACCTTCAAAGAACTAATCTCGGCGTTTGCAGCTGCTAATTCAGAACGAAGCTGGACCGGATCATCTGCGACTGAACGAACATGCGAAGAAGAAGCAATTCGGACGTCATGAACCGAACCCATACCTAAAGAGCGACCTTTCTTCTTCGGAACAACTTGGAAAAAAAAATCGTCAATAAACAAAATAGAAAAAAATTTATTAAAAATTTTAATTTGAAAATTAATCTTACCAATTCGAAGATCTGATCAGCTTCTAACGTACTTATCTCCACGGGAGTCCCATCCTCGCTTTGCTGAGAAAGTTGTGTCTCGTGCTCAGTGATCTGTGGATCCTCTCGGATCTGACATCCACAAAAGCTCCATTCTTTTTCTTGTGGGTGTGCTCGAACAATCTTGGAAGAGAAGGAAGCGGTCATCCGTTAGCCTACAAATGAAATTATAAAAATAAAATATATTAATTTAAATAATACTAAATTTTTAAAAATATAAGAATTAATTTTTTCAAAAACTTTTTACCAGCTTGATGCGGGCACCCGCAAAAGGTGTTTGGCCGGATGTATGGGGAGTCGGTAAAAGTCCATCTGGACCAAGGGTAAGACGGGACTTTGAACACTTCCCAGATTTGATAACAGAATCCGGGGCATTCCAAAACCGTACAAGTCCCTCCCATACAACATCGGTGATGTACATGGGTTTCGGATCTCCTAGTTGCCATTTCTCCTTCCAGTCGGAGACCGTGTTAGCAAGTCACTTCATCGCCTTTATGTTGAACTCTTTCTTCACTCTCTCGTTTATGGAAACTTCCCAATTCTATTTTTGCTACAAAAAAGATTAATTAAAAAAGTTAAGTAAAACATATAAATATAATTAAAAATTAAAAATTTAATTCATTTTTAATAAACATACCGCAAAACATTTGAACCATGTTTTCCTGATGTGATCAGGTACGAGAATCCAGTTGGGATGAGGCTCAATGAAGTATCCCTTGATGATATCAGAAACGCTGCGTCCGACCTTATTATCCACACCAAACCTAAACAAATGTAAAATTAAATATGTATGAGTAATTAAATATTTATTATTAATGGCTAAAATTTAATAATTGTATAAATAAAGAATTATAATTTACATACCAGAATGTGTTCGGTGGCCGGTTAGGATCCAACTTGTCCAATCCTTCTCGTCCTGGTTGGACAAGAAGATCCTCGACGGTATACCGTGCATATGGAGCTGTAGGACGAACTAATAAATCTGGATGTGATGGGTCTTGACCCTGCTGAGTCTCTGGTACAACAGGAGGTGGTGGATCCTGACCCTGCTGAGTCTCTGGTACCGTCTCTGTAGAAGGGGCGGCTGAAGTAGATGGCACGTCAACAGATGTGGTAGCAGAAGAAGATACTTCTGCTCTAGTAGTGGTCGTGTCGGAACCTAAAAACGTCTCACTGTAATGTGGACGGTCGGCCCATCGTCTCGCTAATGCGGAACTCCTAACCATATCTACACATACATTTGAAATAAATAATATTAATTTAGTTAACAATTTAAATTAAAATATAATCATTCTAATTAACTTATCAAAGCATCTACTTAACAATTCTAATTAAATTCTTTCTATCTAACTTAAACCATTCAACTTAACAAATCTACAATTAAAACTAAATAATTAAAAAAAAAAAAAATTTACCTCAATTTCGAATGTAGAGAGAGAAAATCTAACTAGAGAGATAGTGAGTTTGGATGGAATGAACGTCGGAAAGAGGGGGCCGCGTCCTCATATATATAGATTTTGTGTTCCTCGTTAATATGTCGTAATATAATTTAATACGATTATATTAATAATTCGTTTCGTATTTTAGTTAAAAGTTTCGTATTTTACGAATCTGTTGTAAATCCATTGTTAAGTCCCATATTCCCTAACCTTTATAGAAATATAGAAAAACTTTAAAAATGATAAATTGAAATTGAAATGTATAGAAACATTTAATTTTTTATTGGATAGGATATTAAACATACATAGTTATTAATACTATACGATAGTTTAACATAAATTAAACATACAAATAAACTGGAAGCATTTTAAACATAAACATAAATGTTTGTTTCATTCCATTTATCATGACGTAATGTACTACTCAATTTCTTCAGTATCATCCGATCCAACCTCATCTTCATGGTTTAACCAATTGTTTGGATTTCGATTAACACCACTGGGACCACTTTCTTGTATGAATGCTGTAGCAACGTTTTCTATAGATATTACCTGCCAAATTAACAAGTTAATGATAATACTTATAAATTAATAACTGTTAACAATAAAATTGTAACTTACATTGGTTATGTTATTCATAGTAATGTTAAGATATGTTGTCGCCCGTTCAAACTTAACAACTACAACCTCCTTTAGAAGCAACACCGAACCCTCCTTTATGTGCGACCCATATTTGTTATCAGATAAAGCGGACCTATGAATGCTCGCTTGTACAGTACCAGTCGGATCCTACAAGAACAAAAAAAAGTATAATTAACATTTACTAAATATCTAATTGATTAATTAAGAACATCTAAAGACTAAAACTTATAATACAGTTTACCTTCATTATCACCATCGCATCCTCCAATCCATTATGAACCATTTTATGAATCACAGCTACCACAAAAGGAACGTGATACCATTGTGGTACACAAATCTTATGCAGCTCTTTTACCAATGTCCACCTATATTCAAAATAAAATAAGTCATATATATATATATATATATATATATCTATAATTGTTTATTGAGCAATCTAAAAAAACATTGTTTACTAATAATTAATGCATGACATTGCAATTTACCTTGTTGTGTTAGGTATTCAATTGTAGTCTTCCAAGGGACACCCATGAAAGAAGGATCTTCTGGCTCAACAACACAATTAACCATCCGTACATGTCTCTCATAAGAATTAAACATAGACTCGCTTATACCAGCACACTTTTGAAGCATTAATCGTTCAAGTTTTCTCCTTGCCCGTTCATCAACTTGTCTCACACCTGCTAGACCAGGAACACAAGATCTTTCATCATCCATAATTAATTAGTGTTTTTGGAATAAAATTTTGTACTTAGAAACGTTCATTGTATTGATATTGAAAAATGAGAGGATGTGGTATTTATAGAAATATTCGAACTTGTTAGTGTTTTATTACGAGGAAATGACGAGGCGGCCTCGTTAATTAAGTCAGAATGTTATGATTTAATTAACGAGATGGCCTCGTTAATTCATCGTAATGGTTTAATCTTTTAACAACGTTTTTACGACGAATCCGTTGTAACTCCGTCGTTAAATACTCTATACTCTAATCCTACACCACGAACCTAAACCACAAACATATGTTTTAATAATTTAGAAAATTAAGAAATGTTATTTGAAATTTAGTACCAACCATAAACCTAAACCACAAATATGATAAATTGAAATTGAATAATATTTTATATTGGGAATTTTAACTATTACAAAACACATATTATAAACATTTAATTATTCTCATCAACTAAGTTGTCTGATGCCTCACTCGAATCTGTGCTTAGATTGTCACTTTCATCAAACTCTTCATTACCGTTGTCTTCTTCTGCATCATCATATGGGATGTCTTCAAATACTTGATTGTTGCGATCAATAAGTAAGATCTCATTTGTAGTTTGATTCGGTGTCGAAATATCACTACATAAATCTTGTTGCAATGCTTCTTCTCCTACGATTCGACCTCTAGGCTTCACCTTAATAGCTGATAACCAAGTGACTCCAGTGGTCCTAACTCTAGGATACAAAATGAAGCTTACTTGGTCTGCTTGAGATGCTAAGATGAAAGGTTCAAACTTGTTGTACCGTCTACCCGCGTTAACATCCACAACTCCAAGTTTATTGGAACGAACACCTATGCCAATTGTTGGATCGAACCAATCACATTTGAAGAGTACACATTTCATCCCCACTAACCCAGCAAATTCAACTTCAATTATCTCTTGTATGATCCCATAAAACTCGATCTCTCCTTTCACACATACTCCATATTTAACGGATGTACGATGTTCACCGTAATGTAAGCATGAAACGATATCCTCGAGTAAAATACATTGGAGCAGTGGTTATCTTACTGATTGGACCTTGAAGCCAGTCATGAAACCATGGTGGATAATATGGATCATCATAATCAACCTGATAAATTCAAAGTAAAAATTTATTATCATTATCATTAATTAGTCTATAATGACTAATTAAATAATCAAATTTAAGATCGTACTTGAGTTTTCAACCACGGAATAAAGTGTTGATCTTTCCGCTTGTTGATTTCATCATCTGATATTCCCTCAATGGATTCTCGTACTTGATCCACGAATAAGCTGTAATTATTAAATTATAAGATAAATGTGTGTGCACAAAACTCGTAAGTTACTATCTAAAACATTTTATATTTTATATATATACCTTTCAAATGACCGCATTTCCTCACAATTTACGAGAATATATGTGTGTGCGCAATGACGATCTTCAAGAGATGTCCACCAAACTTCTTTTAATTGTCCAGATAGGCGTCCAATTTGCGAAAATATGTTTGGAACACCTTCTACTGCATAATTTTGTGCCACACCTCCATCGTCATATCGTCGAGGAGCTCTTTTCCGTGTCCAAACTTTCGGCGAAAAATAGTATGACGAAAAGTGAGATGTTTCTTGAGTTAAACTCCCTGCAATAATTGACCCTTCTACTCTTGCAAGGTTTTTTGCTTTCCCTTTTAAATGTTTCATGAAACGCTCAAACGGGTACATCCATCGATACTAAACAGGTCCACCTAGTGCCGCTTCATGAGGAAGGTGGACTAGAAGATGCTCCATAACATCAAAAATACTGGGGGAAAAATCTTCTCCAAATTGCACAATAATATGGGAATGTTAGCTTCAAGTTGTTGAATGTCTTGTTCCATCAAGGTACGTGTACTAAGATCCCAGAAAAAATACACCAATACCTGATAAACGTAATATTATTTAAGTTTATTAGAAATATATATAATTATAAGCACATATATATATATGTATACACCTGCAAGTGTTTCATTAACATCTTCATCGATTATCTCTTTAAGTGCAAATGGAAGTAGTCATTGCATAAACACATGACAATCATGACTCTTCATCCCTAAAAATTTTGTTCCTTCTTCAACACATCTAGAGAGATTAGAAACATAACCATCAGGAAACTTCACATCTTCTTTCACCCATTTGAATAACGCTGTTTTTGCATTTCTCTTCAACCTAAATATTGGAAATGGCACTTCACCCTCGTCTGTAATCTCCAACTCACTCCTAGAACAAATAGCAGGTAAGTCCATCCTTGAGTTTTTGCTATCTTTTGTCTTCTTTGCCACGTTTAATATTGTGTACATGATATTATCAAAAAAGTTTTTCTCAATATGCATGACATCAAGATTGTGTCATAGGAGATGATCCTTCCAATATGGAAGATCTCAAAATATGTTTTTCTTGTGCCAGTGGTGATGTTCTCCGTATCCATATGGCATATTACTTGGAGTATGCCAATTACCTCCATGCCTTACAGTTTCTTGAGCACCATAGTGATCAATTTCTGCTTCAATTTGTTCTCCTGTTAAATACACTGGTGGAAGAGCACGTACAATAACATTTTTCCCAAACAACTTCTTGTTCCTTCTATAAGGATGGTGAATTGGGAGGAACCGACGATGACAATCAAACCAACTAGTTTTCCTTCCATACTTCAGCTGAAATGCATCAGTTCTCCCAAGACAATACGGACAAGATAATCTTCCATGTGTTGTCCAACCTGACAACATCCCATAAGCAGGAAAGTCACTTATCGTCCACATAAGCACAACTTTCATAGTAAAATTCCTTTTTACCGAACAATCATAGGTTCGAACTCCACAATGCCATAACTCCTTCAATTCGTGTATTAGAGGTTGGAGAAATACATCTAGTGACCGCTTCGGATGTTTAGGACCAGGAACTAGGATACTAAAGAATAAAAATTCCTTTTCCATGCACATCCTTGGCGGAAGGTTGTAAGGCGTGACGATTACCGGCCACAAAGAATAATTTCTACCAGATATCCCAAATGGACTGAAACCATCAGTGCATAATCCAAGATAAACATTTCTGACGTTTCTAGCAAAATTAGGATATACCGTTTTAAAATGTTTCCACGCCTTTGCATCTGATGGATGTGTGATCTCCTCTTCTGTTTGTGAATGTTCTCCATGCCATCTCATCGATGCAGCTGTCCTTTCAGACTGATACAATCTTTTCAACCTTTCTGTTATTGGTAGGTACCACATCCGTTGGTACGGTACCTTATTCCTTCCGGCACCTTGAGGTTTAAATCTTGGCTTCTTACAGAATCGACATTCCTGTAACAGAGCTTCATCTTTCCAATAGATCATGCAATTATCAATGCAAACATCTATCATCTCAGAAGGCAACCCAAGACTATAAACCAGCTTTTGAATCTCATAGTATGATTCAGCAGACAAATTGTCTTCTGGCAAATACTCTTTGAATAATTCGGCCCATGCATCCATACAAACCTCCGCTAGATTATGATCAGTTTTAATGTTCATCATCCTAGACGCCAATGATAATTTTGACAAACCTTCTCTACATCTTTCATAGATTGGCTGATTTGCAGCATCCAACATTTCATAGAACCGTTTCGCATCTAAATTAGGTTCCTCAATTGTATTATCAGCAAATGATGAAGTGGTTTGATTAAATGCATCTGTAACCATGTCATGAACCCTATCATGTTGTACATCACCCTGATCTACATGATAAGGATGAGCATAGTTATGTAAATTACTAGGTTCATCTCTACCCACAGCTTCAAAATTACTATTATTACTACTTTCTGCTTCATTCTGACCATAACCTTCTCCATGTTGAAACCAAATATAATATTGGGGTATAAATCCTCTATTCAACAAATGCTTCCAAACATTTTCAATAAGCGCAAATCTTGAATTTTTACACTTTCGACAAAGACAGAACATTTTACCAGTTTCTATGGTGAGTGGAGTCTGTCCGACCTTATACATGAATAGCTCCAACCCATTCATAAACTCTTCGGTTACGTTTCCCTCGGAATCTCTATGCTTATACATCCATCTTCGTTGCTTTCGTATATCATCTGCAGAAGACATTTTTTCGTGTTTAGTTTCAAAGTGATTGTTGTTTATGATGTGTGATGATGAGATAATGAAGGTGTGTTATTTATAGGAATTTTTCGCGTTTGGTAGGTAGAAATATTACAATGATTTTACAACAAATCATGTTAACGAGGAGGTACCATCGACTTTACGACTGATTTACGAGGTAAACTTCCATCGTACCAATCATAGTTTTACACATTTTTACTTATCTAATAAATATACCTTACAAATTCCTCGTTAAAGTAATTCGTCGTAAATACGTTGTAAACTTTACAACGTATTTACGACGAATACAAAGTTTATCTCGCAAATTCCTCGTAAAATAAATTCGTCCTAAAAACTTTGTAAAGTTTACAACGTTTTTAAGACGAATACAGTATTCGTCGTAATTGCGTCGCTAATTAGTCGTTTATTTACATATATTTTACGATGAATAGTATACACGTAATGTTACGACTAATTTACGATGAATCTGAAATCCGTTGTAACCTCGTTGTTATTCCGTTGCTAAGTTACGACGGAAACATTTCGATGTAAATTTCCGTCGTAACTCCTATGTTTTCTTGTAGTGTTTGATTCTCTGATGTAGCACATAAAAAGCTAGATATGCAAATGAATAAGATCAGCAGGGTCAATAAATCATAAATGTCATACTAATTGCCTTCCAAAAACCTTTCCAAAGGTTGGCCTTTGGTGGAGTGAACCCTCAAATACAACTACAAGAAAGAAACACACAAAATAAGAGATTCCTCGAATAAACATGTCGAAATTTGATAGAAACAATGCTAGTAAAAGTGAATGGCTAGAATTCTAAGCATAATATCTGAAATTAAACAGAATGAATGGCAGTTGAGGGAGATTCATACATCTAATGGTTCCAGATACAAAATGTGTTCCACAAGACAGAGTGTCTCAAGTTCCTTATCTGCATCACATATAGATTTTTAAAAGCACCAATGCCGGTGTATTTATAATTAAAATGTTATTTAAATAAAAGACACAGCAGATCCCACTGCTGCTAGTTAGTATTTACATTGAACAACAAGGAATCAAGTAAAAGCCACTGTTGACAAGTTCTTGTGGAATCTCAAAGATTTATGACTGCATACAAAAAGGGTGAGCACACCTTGATAACAAACCGACTTATCGATTTCACAAATAATTCAAAAGCTGCCATTGCCAATGTGTCATTGGAAAATGGTACAACATGCCTGAGACTAAAGTAAGGTTTAATAAGGAACAACATGAAATCAACGATGATGAAGCAGTCGAAAAAGCTTTATACTTCAAACTTATAATCTGAGAGGAGTAAAGGCTTGAAAAGGATTCAGGATATACATACTGCTAGCCAAGAACTCAAACAGAAGAACAAAGAAGAAGGTTAAATTACCAAGAACTGAAGTACATATCATAATCCGGCTCACAGATTAAAAACAAAACATATGTCGGCATGATTCTCTAAGGAAGTTACATAGTTAAAGACACTATAAATATCAATGGTAAACAATATTAACCACTACATACACTGCTGAAAGAAAACATGTATTTTTTTTTATAAACTGCAGGAGTTCCAGAACTTTGATTCATAGTCTCTTCCGGTGCCCGAGATTAGTCATTGATAATACCACATTTAAGGCGTAAATCATCCGTCCCAAATGGACTTGAACTTATGACCTATTTGTTAGTGAATGCCACTAGACCAAGAGCCACTTGGTAGACATAAGTGTTATTAACTGTTTTATTTGGTTGTAAGAAAAATGTGTTAATTTTGTTTAAGTGTTTTTGGCAACAAAAAAAGAAGATGATGCAAATCTCCTAAGATCGGCACTCTGAAAATTGGTGGGGATAGTCTTTGCAACCAGAAAACCAAGAGGACTTGTGGATCAAAGGATGTGAATCGATGGGGCACAGAGGATGCGGAAGGCCTCTGATATTCCAACTGAATCTTCTTCGGATATGACACACCAAAGGAGAATTAGGGTTTCTTGTGGATATTACACACCAGCAAGAGATGATCTAACTTAATGAGTTTTAAAAATAAAAATATATATAACTTTTTGTTCAGATTTACAAAAAAAACACACAAGTGTGAAACAACATGCAAAGGATCTCAGAAATAACAAAAGTACTAAGGATAAAAAATAAAATAAAATTTGACTTCTTCTCCTTCCCTTGGCCATGTGAAGTGTTTGAAAAATGGGCCTTAGACCTTTGGTTTCAACAAATGGGCAATGATGAAGTGAAACAGTTATCTCATTAAAAATCTTGTCAAGAAAACTTAGTGGGACAAAACTTGACATGGGAAAAAGAGTACAACCGATATATTTTTCCCATTTGTTGAAATCACTTAGCTTGAATCAAAACCAAAGTGGTTTGACAAGCTTTACCTCCGTATTGGCTCTCTTGAATCCACATTTGATTAAGCAATCCTCCAACAGCTTGGTTGAACATTTAGCTCTTGATCGAGTCATTGGACCAGTTGGTGTGACAAGAGCATCCTCAGCTTCAAGCTTATCCTCGGGTGCAAACTGCTCCTCCTGTTCAGGTTCTTTCCGATGTTCCAAGCTCCTTATGCCATCTAGGATCTCATCATCTTCTCCCACATGAAAAGGATTTAACCTCAAATCCATTTCATCTGCAATGTAAGAAACCAAATCAAAAACATTGAAAGTAGAACTCACTTTATACTTACTGCGCAGATTCAGTTGATAAGCATTATCACTGATCTTTTTTGTTATTTCGAATGGTCCATCAATTCTAGGCATTAGTTTTGACTTCCTCTCTGCTGAAAATCTTTCCTTCCTCAAGTGCACCCACACTTGGTCTCCAACTTCAAAAACCTTCTCACGTCTAGACGTCTACCCTTGTTGGCCTATTTGAGATACTGCTAAGTTTTCTTCTCTATGTTCTTCCTTGCATTCTCATGGATCTGTTTGACGAGTTCAGCTTTCTTTTTCTCATCTGTGCTAGTTCGTTCACTCAAAGGTAAATGGATTAGATCCAAAGGTGAAATTGGGTTAAAACCTTAAAAAATTTGGAAAGGAGAATACTTAGAAGGAGAATGCACCGAATGATTATATGCCAATTCAACATGAGGCAAACAATCTTCCCAAGTTTTAAGGTTCTTTTTATCAATGCACGTAGAAGAGTAGACAAAGTCATATTTACTACTTTAGTTTGTCCATCAGTTTGGGGCTGACATGTAGTAGTGAATAAAAGCTTAGTCCCCAACTTAGACCATAGAGTTTTCCAAAAGTAACTCAGAAACTTAGTGTCCCTATTTAAAACTATCATCCTAGGTATACCATGCAAACGGACAACTTCTTTAAAGAACAAGATTAGCAATGTGTAATGCATCATCAGTTTTGTAACAAGTAATGAAATGTGCCATTTTTGATAATCTATCAACAACCACAAAAATGGAATTCTTACCAGTTTTAGTCCTAGGCAATCCAACAACAAAGTCCATAGATATATCAGTCCAAGGATGCATAGGGATGGGTAAAGGAGTATACAAACAGTGGGGTTAAACCTTAGATTTGGCTTGTTTGCAAGTAGCGCATCAGTCATACATTATTTCAACATCTCTTCTCATGTGTGGCCAATGGAAGTGATCAAGCATTACCTTGAGAGTTTTAGCGATTCCAAAATGTCCCATTAATCCCTCCTCTATGGGCTTCTCTAACAAGTAAATCTCTCATGGAACAGTTAGGTAGACTCAAACATTTATCCAAAAATACAAATCCTTCATGCCTATAGAACCGTCTTGAAGCAAACTTTTCACATGCTTGATACATCTTTCCAAAATCAGAATCATTTTCATATAAGTTGTTAACATGATCCTAAAATCTTAGCTTCAAGAGTAGTGATCAAAGCATACATTCGGGATAAGGAATCAGTAACAATATTTTTCTTACCTTGTTTGTATTTGATGACATATGGAAAAGTTTCAATGAATTCTACCCACCTCGCATGCCTTTTGTTGAGTTTTTTCTGACTTTCAAGTGTTTGAGAGATTCATGGTCGGTGTGTATGACAAACTCCTTGGGCTACAAGTAATACTGCCAAGTTTGTAGGGCTTGGACTAAGACATACAACTCCTTGTCATAAGTGAGATAATTCAAAGTAGATCCTCCAAGCTTTTCAAAGAATTAAGCTATGGGCTTCTTATCCTGCATAAAAAAAAATCTCCAATCCCAATTCCAGAAGCATCACATTCAATCTGAACAGTTTTAAGGAAATCAGGTAATGTTAAAACAAGGGCATGAATGAGCTTCTCTTTTGAAGGATTGAAATGCTTCTTCCTGAGCTTGTTCCCATTTGAAACCAACGTCCTTCTTTATTAACTTCAGTGAGCAGTGAGTGGTACAGCAAAAGTGCTGAAATCCTTGATAAAACGCCTATAGAATCCTGCAAGGCCGTGAAAGCTTTTCACTTCTCCAGTTCTTTGGACTAGGCCACTCTCGGATCGCCTTCACTTTTTCTTCATCCACCTTAATACCATCTACACTTACGACAAAACCTAAAAACACAAAGTTATCCATACAAAAAATGCATTTCTTAAGATTGGCATAGAGATTTTCCTTTCTAAGCACACTTAAAGACCAATTTCAAATGTTCAACATGTTCTTCCAAGCACTTGCTGTAAATTAAGATGTCATCAAAATAAACCACAACAAAAATGACTATGTAAGCACTAAAAACATGATTCATTAACCTCATGAATGTACTAGGTGCATTTGTTAATCTAAACGGCATAACTAACAATTCATATAGCCCATGTTTAGTTTTATATGCAGTTTTCCATTCATCCCCTCTTTTATCCTAATCTAATGATATCCATTTTTAAGATCAACCTTAAAAAAGATGCTAGAACAATGCAATTCATCTAACATATCATCTAGTCTAGGTATAGGGTGGTGATACTTCACTGTTATGTTTTTGATGGCTCTGCAATCAACACACATCCTCCAGCTCACATCTTTCTTAGGCACAAGCAAAACTGGTACAACACAAGAGCTCATACTTTCACAGATATGGCCTTTCTCCAACAGTTCACTGATTTACCATTGTAGCACTTTTGTTTCCACTGGATTAGTTTTGTAAACGGGTCGGTTAGTTCGATGCCTCTGATTGATGGAAACCTGATGTCTCTGTATTTTAGCATGTTTTAGCATGCATTTATCATCATTTAGGATTAGATTCATCATATGTTTCACCTCATTTATAGCCCTTTTCACACATTTAGCATCCATACTAGGATTTGCATTAGATTTGCATACATATGCATATTGGAGTTGATTTCAGGTACTTGGAGTTATTATGGATGCTTGGCGAGTTTCACGTCCCAAAGACTCGCCTACGAACACGTTCCAGCACTCGACCAGAACGTCCCAGCACTCGACCAAGCGCTCGAGCATGAAGGAGATAAGGCACTCGAGCAGCAGGAAGATCAGCCACTCGAACATGAGCTCGAGCATGAGGTCGAGCAGGAGCTCGAGCATGAGGTCGAGTAGGAGCTCGAGCAGGCCAAAGAAAAGTGCTGAAGCAGATGGAAGACAAGTGCTGAAGCAGATGGAAGAAGAGTGCTCGAGCACACACGTCGAGCAGAGTGCTTGTAACATCCCAAATTCAATTTTGAGGTTTAAATTGAATAATTATAAGTTGGGGGTTTTAAATGTGTAAATCAATTTTACTGGTTGGGTTTAATTGATAATTTTGGAAGTTTAGGGCCAAGTGTGAATTCCCAAAAATTGTGGACTAAATTGATCGAATTGAAAGTTGTTTGGATGGACTATTTTAATGAATTAAGAAGTTTGGGGTCAATTCGCGAAATTGATAAAAACTGAGGATTGAGCGCTGTAATAAGCAAAATTGTCTATATATATGTATATATGTGCGTAAGGATCGCCATCTTCGTTGTGTTCGTCGAAACCTAGCCGCCAGAGGAAGAGAGTTGCGTTGGTTTTTGACGTTGGAGCTGGAGCTTAGAGAGAGAGAGAGAGCTACGGAGGGAGAGTGCTTGGCGTGTAGATCAAGTGAGTAGAGGAGAGCCAGCGATCGCGAGTTACAGATGTGATCTCGGCTGTTGGGGAGGAGACTTCAGGGTAAGCTCTCTGCCTTTGTGTCTTATGGTTGTGTGTTTTGTTCGGTGGTGTTGATGTTATTGTGATCGATCGTCGACGTGGTGAGTTTTTGAACGCGACGCGATTGGAGTCGGTGTGGTGTGTCGGCCGGTGTCGAGCTGTGACTGGTGGTGAGTGACGGAGGATGGTGATGGTGATGGTGAGTAGTGTGATGTTCGGATCGGTGACGTGGAGCTGAATTGGCGGCTTCCAGGGAGACTTGGCCAAGAAGTCACCGTGAGGATGAAGAAGCTTTTAGTGATAATGCATCACGTGTTGGTATAAGTGCTGTGTCGAGCGCATTATATTGTAGCTTAGGATGTAATTAGTTAGGGGTAATATTTAATTAAGCATTATTTATTTATTAGTTATTTAATAATAATTAAATAATATTTAATTATTTTATTTAGGTTGTCTGTTCGGGAAGCTAGGGTTTAGACGTTCCCGGAAAGTTCCCGGAAATTGCGGAAGGGTTATCGCGGGATTTTCGACAAAAAGCCAAGGTGAGTGCTTGCGTGTTAGACTGTGGTTAGTCTGAGGACATGGAGTGGTCCTCATTTCCGTGTTTCTTGTTGTTGATCCATTAGGAGTAATGGATGTTATTGGTTGTTGATTGCGTTGATTGTATGGTGTTGCATGTTATTTTGTGATTGCGTTGTTTAGCTAATAATGGTGTTTGTTAGCTGGTAGTTAGGTTGCCTCATTTTGTATCTTGTATACTGAGGCATCTCGTTATGTGATGCAGGTAAAGATTGAGTTTTGCTTGAGCTCGTGGAACCAAGGTTGTGGAGTGGATGACATGACCAGAGTCGGGTTTTATTGTTATTCGGTTTGGTGTTATTGTTGTTAGATTGCTTCTGCTAGGTGGATATAATCTTTTTATTTGTTTCAATTGGATTTAAATGAATGAATTGATTAAGTTGTTAGAAATTCTAAAAATCACCGGTTTTGTGTGATTTGTTGTGGTTGAACCGGTTCTGGTTTAGGAGTTTCCGGGATGGGTCGTTTCAATTTGGTATCAGAGCGGAGTTGTTTCTAAGACGCTCTAGTTGGTGATAGGGTTGTATGGTGTTGATAGCTAGGTGTAGCTATGTTCTGTGTTGAGTTGCAGGGTCATGTCATCTCGCAGCCGGTATGTGGTTCTACGGTAAGACTCGTTTTGTTGTATGCTAATTTTTGGTGTAAATTAGTATACAGTTGTGTTGCAGGAGGTTCACCACGGGAAGTCTGTAGTTAGACTTCCGAGGTGGGTTTGCTAGTGGGGCAAGCAGAGCTGAGAGGGGTCTCAAAGGTTATGGCGGTAAAGTTGGCCGAGGTGGCAAAACAGTCAAAAGCAGTGGAGCCGTTGAGGTTGTGGTGCAGAGCGTTGCAGTGAGCGTGCAGGGGTTGAGTTCCAGAGGGCGACGGTCAGCCAGAGCATGTGGTCGGACATGATGTTATGCCGGCGCAGGGTCAGGCTCAGGCAGGTGGACCAGAACCCGAATGAAGCAGTGTCGGAGATCGTTGGCCCAATTTTTAGAAGTGGATACCATTTGTGGTACCGTTTCTGGCTCTAGTGGCGCCACAGGGGAATGATGTGATGCCGGGTGTTGTTGCTCTGGGAGTTCTGGGAGTGGTTGCTGAGGCTGAGCTAGTGGTTCCGTCATACCTGAGGGTGATGGAGCACATGCAGAGGTTGGGGCACCAAGTTTTTCAGTGGTGGTGCTCGACCGATTGAGTCTGGGAGTAGAGGTTCTGGACGATCAGGTGCCTGAGGAGTATAGAATTGACTTGGCAGTGCATTATCTGGAGAAAAATGCACATGAGTGGCGGCAAGGTGTTGCTGCGAGAAGAGTGGGGGTAGTGTTTTCTTGGGACGAGTTCTGGAGGGAGTTCAATCTCAAGTATTTTCCGTGGGAGACTCGGGACAGGGTGCAGGGGGGAGTTTCGGTACTTGTGGTAGGGGTGTTATAGGTCCTTGCTGGTGGATCTAGGTTTGGAGTGTGGTAGATCATTGCTGATTGATCTTGTTGTAGGTCTTGTTGTTGACCTTGCTGTAGGTAGTTTGTTGGTGTGTCTGAGTGGGTAAAAGAGTTCTGATCGATGCTGCGATCAAGGATCGAGCTGTGTTGTGGGGATTGTTGCATCCTGTAATTCTGTGAAGTTGGGTTGTTTATACTTAGTTCGGCTGTATGGATCATGCCGTGTTGATCCTAGCACTTGGTTTGGCTGATTAGGACTTGTCCTAATGCTGTTTGAGGGGGTTCTGTGCTTTGGAATCTCATCACTGGGTGGTGTTTACTGGTCGGGTTTCTGAGTGATTCCTGATGCTATCTCGGTAAGCCACCAGAGATCTTAGGATCTCACTGGACTTGTTGATCGGGTCACGATGGACTTTGAGATGCTTGTCATTTTTACTGCGCTGAGCTGTTCCGGGGATCCGGTAGGCGTAGTTCTTGTTGATCGGGTCACGCTGGACTCCGAGATGCTTGTTATTCTTGCTGCGCTGAGCTGTTCCGGGGATCCGGTAGGCGTAGCTTATTCAAACCAAGTGGGGGTCTTATGGTGTCAGATTCGTGGAGTATTTGAACTCAGTATAGACAACGAGGTGTTGTGCGGAAAGCCGAAAAAAAAAATAATGTTGTGTTTTGCTGATAGTCGAAAGGCTATGCTGTGTTGTGCTGATAGCCGAAAGGCTATGCTGTGTTGTGCTGATAGCCGAAAAGCTATGTTGTGATGTGCTGATACTTGAAAGGTTATGCTGTGTTGGTTTGATAGCCAGAAGGCTATGTTGTGAGGTGTTGATAGCCGCAATGCTATGTGGTGTTGGAAATAGCCGAAAGGTTAACTTGTGTTTTGTAGATAGCCGAAAGGCTATGTTGTGTTGTGTTGTTAGCTGTGAAGGTTATGCTGAGTTGTGTCGTTAAACGTGGAGTTACGGTTAAGCAGTGTTGTGGGTTGTAGTCTATGTTGAGCCGTGATGTTGACATATATTTTGCGGAGCCGTGCTGCGGCGATGGAGTTATGCGAAGCTGATTTGTTAGTTATGGAGTTAAATAGGGGTGACTGTTGGTCACGTTACGCACCATATGTTGTACTCAAGTGGGAGAGATGAGCATTCTTGGTGTGGTTGTTGTGTGGAGACTTCAGAGGGAGTCTGAGTCTTGAATGGGTGCATTGTTGGGGAGTTTAGTAGGAGCTAGAGCTGTTGTGGAGATTCTGGAGTGCAGAATCAAGTGTTATTGGGGAGGAGTTCTCATGGTTGAGGCCTTGTAAGTAGTGCCGATGTAGAGATAAAAGCAAGAGAGCTTTGAGTCATTGACGTTCTAGTGTTAGAATGTCATCGCTATGAACGAGTTGTGGTTGAGCTAAGAACGCGTCTTATGAGATGTGGTACTTGTGGATGTGTTATAAAAGGTGTCGATGTTGGGTCGGCTCTGTTATTAGATCCAGGAGATGGGTTCTAGGATTTTTGGGTGGATGTTGGGTTTGGCCCAAGGTTGTCGATGGGGATTCCGGGATGGAGAATCTTCATTGTTCCAGGTGGTTACCGGTGGGGTACCACGTTGAGAATGGTTTGCCGAGTGCGTACATCATTGCGTTGTGATGATAACCGTGGAGCTATGGTTTAGATATACTGTAAGTTGTGCAGTCAGGTTGGAGTTCAGTTGAGTTTTAAACTTGTACAGCCGACAGCAGGAGTTGTTGCCCTGTCTTAGAATGGAGTTGTCTTGGCATTAGGGGACAAGTGGGACGAAGGAATGCAGACTATCGTTGGTTGAGATCTTCCTCTTCTGTACTTGTTTGTTTGAGAAGGATTAAGGTTTCATTATGGTGTTCTGTTTGTATTCGGAAGTCTTAGCATGTTCCTGGCGTGATTACCCTAAGCGTAGGTGGGCGGATATCATGTGCTATTGGTGGTAGTTGGTTATTCGACCTCGAAGCGATTCACTGTGTATAACACTAGGTGGGTGTTAGAGTGGATCCAGGAGGTGTCTGGTGAACATTCTGTTCTGTGAGTGCTGAGGGTCAGTTACCGTTAGCCGTGTGGGCTATGTGGGGTGTACTAGTTGATTAGTAGACTTGGAGTAATTGCTGCGGTTACTAGGTGTTGGTAAGCTGCAGGGACCGGTGGTATTTTCTATCTTGTTTTGGGGGTGATAGGAGGATATCATATGTTACAGCAGGTGGGATGTTGATATCTCAGGTTGATGCGTCGGTGGTGCACTGTCGAGTGGGTTATCGGTCAGGATTTTGTGTGAATCTCGATGTTGTACGATAAACCACGAGAGGGATTACCGTTGTCTGGCTCTCTATGCATAGAGCTGATCGATTTGTGCAGATACAATCGAGAAGCTAGCTGTTTACGTCAACGTTGTTGGCGTGGGGTGGACTAAGCCAAGTATGAACTTATAGCCGTGTCGTAGTAGAGAGAAATGCGGAGTTACCAGTTGAATAATAACTCTGTATCATCGCATGGAGTGGGTCCCAGAGAGGATGGTCTGGTGGGATTGCGATGGAGTAGAGGAGGTGACTTCGGAGACGAAAGCCCAGGGGGAGAGCAAGTTTTCCAAGTGGTTCGGCAAACTAGAGGGGTTAGCCGGGTTGTTCATAGCGTTGTATCCCTGGTGTTGGGGGTATGGAGTTATGGTGTTATGGTACTCATTTATTTTATGGTGTTATAATTTAATCGATGTACTTTGGAGTTTAGGGTTATGCAATAAAAATGTGTTTTTATTGAATATGTTATGTGGTGTGTTTACTAGAGGATTAGTAGACATGTGGCGGGCTACTAGTAGTAGTGGTCCGATAGCGGTGGTGCGGTGTTCAATAGCTGTATAGGGCTGTTAGTTTTCTGGATTGGTTTGACGGATCGATTCCAAGGTGTTGGGTCGTGAAGTCGTTATACTCCTAGGTGTTGGAGTGGTGGGCTCCTATGCATTAGACGGATCAATTCCCAGGTGTTGGGTCATGAAGTCGTTATACTCCCAGGTGTTGGAGTGGTTGGCCAAACCAAGAAAGGAAACTATAGTACTATGGCGTTGAGCCGTGATACCGTTGTTGGTGGAGTTAGATATCGTGGTTGGCCATGGGTTGGTGGTTTGTTAGATTCCGGGACGAATCTATGTTAGTGGGGGAGAATTGTAACATCCCAAATTCAATTTTGAGGTTTAAATTGAATAATTATAAGTTGGGGGTTTTAAATGTGTAAATCAATTTTACCGGTTGGGTTTAATTGATAATTTTGGAAGTTTAGGGCCAAGTGTGAATTCCCAAAAATTGTGGACTAAATTGCTCAAATTGAAAGTTGTTTGGATGGACTATTTTGATGAATTAAGAAGTTTGGGGTCAATTCGCAAAATTGATAAAAACTGAGGATTGAGCGCTGTAATAAGCAAAATTGTCTATATATACGTATATATGTGCGTAAGGATCGCCATCTTCGTTGTGTTCGTCGAAACCTAGCCGCCAGAGGAAGAGAGTTGCGTTGGTTTTTAACGTTGGAGCTGGAGCTTAGAGAGAGAGAGAGAGAGCTAAGGAGGGAGAGTGCTTGGCGTGTAAATCAAGTGAGTAGAGGAGAGCCGGCGATCGCGAGTTACGGATGTGATCTCGGCTGTTGGGGAGGAGACTTCAGGGTAAGCTCTCTGCCTTTGTGTCTTATGGTTGTGTGTTTTGTTCGGTGGTGTTGATGTTATTGTGATCGATCGTCGACGTGGTGAGTTTTTGAACGCAACGCGATTGGAGTCGGTGTGGTGTGTCGGCCGGTGTCGAGCTGTGACTGGTGGTGAGTGACGGAGGATGGTGATGGCGATGGTGAGTAGTGTGATGTTCGGATCGGTGACGTGGAGCTAAATTGGCGGCTTCCAGGGAGACTTGGCCAAGAAGTCACCGTGAGGATGAAGAAGTTTTTAGTGATAATGCATCACGTGTTGGTATAAGTGCTGTGTCGAGCGCATTATATTGTAGCTTAGGATGTAATTAGTTAGGGGTAATATTTAATTAAGCATTATTTATTTATTAGTTATTTAATAATAACTAAATAATATTTAATTATTTTATTTAGGTTGTCTGTTCGGGAAGCTAGGGTTTAGACGTTCCCGAAAAGTTCCCGAAAATTGCGGAAGGGTTATCGAGGGATTTTCGGTAGAAGGCCAAGGTGAGTGCTTGCGTGTTAGACTGTGGTTAGTCTGAGGACATGGAGTTGTCCTCATTTCCGTGTTTCTTGTTGTTGATCCATTAGAAGTAATGGATGTTATTTGTTGTTGATTGCGTTGATTGTATGGTGTTGCATGTTATTTTGTGATTGCGTTGTTTAGCTAACAATGGTGTTTGTTAGCTGGTAGGTAGGTTGCCTCATTCAGTATCTTGTATACTGAGGCATCTCGTTATGTGATGTAGGTAAAGATTGAGTCTTGCTTGAGCTCGTGGAACCAAGGCTGTGGAGTGGATGACATGACCAGAGTCGGGTTTTATTGTTATTGGATATTGTTATTCGGTTTGGTGTTATTGTTGTTGAATTGCTTCTGCTAGGTGGATATAATCTTTTTATTTGTTTCAATTGGATTTAAATGAATGAATTGATTAAGTTGTTAGAAATTCTTAAAATCACCGGTTTTGTGTGATTTGTTGTGGTTGAACCGGTTCTGGTTTAGGAGTTTCCGGGACGGGTCGTTTCAGTGCTCGAGCATACACGTCGAGCAGGAGGTCGAGCAGTTTTCATTCCCAGCTCGATCACCTACACACACGCCGGTCCAAGCTGCATCAATCTCCGAAGACTTAGCCGTTTATTTTGTCTTTATCCGTTTTAGGGTTTTCCGCATTCTCATATAAATACCCCTTTTGGGTTTTGTCCAAAGGGTATTCCGTTTTTATTTTTGGTGTAAGCTTTTTATTTTTAGGTTTTCTCTTTGTTTTTCATTTGTTCTTCATTGTTCTTGATTTTTCTTTATTTGTAATCCAGATTTCTCTTAATCTACTTGTTAGTTTGTTTTGATTCTTTGCAGTCTTATTGTTCTTGCCTTAATCTATCTTTATAACCCAATTTCAATGAATTCTAAGATGTTTGAATTTTCTGGGTTTATGTTCTTGAATATGTGTGAGTAGTTTTTTAGGGTTCTTGAGAATGGGATAGGTTAGTGACGAATCTTTGATCTTCTAGGGCGTTTGAGTTTAGTTGTTTGTGAATCCCTTCTGGATTATTGTTCTTAATGCTAGTTTCTCTCTGATCAATTGCAACTAGATCTTAAGTGTTTCCACACTCAAAAGGTGGTTGATGAAACACTTGAACAACTAGTGCCAGAGATTTGCATTCCTAGCCTAAGAGATTAGATGTTTAGGGTGTTCATTGACAAGAACGGGTTGAGTCTTAGTGCCTGATAGGGTAGATTTTGTCAGAGACATCTGAGTCTTAAACTGCCCTAGCTTGAGGTCATCTGTCACGACAGTGGATTTGATTGCTTGTGAACCCGTTGTCTAGGGAGTAGCTCTGTTTGAGTTTGTCAGCGCCTTAGATAGATTTCAGAGGAATCACTGACCAATTACCCCATTCTTGAGAGCTTGTTTGTCTTAGTTGATTTTACTTTGTCTTAGTTATCATCTTCGCTTGCTAGCTTCCACACTTAGTTTTATCTCATTAATTTATTTCGTCATTTTCACTTGCTGCATTACTCCTCTAGCATCTGTGCACTGCTTCTCTAGCACCTGCACTTGTCTCTATAGTATTTTTACTTAGAATTTATTTTGCATATTTCATGTTTCATTTAGGTTGTTAGACTCCCCCATCAACTTGCTTGGCTTGAATTAAGTATATTTGATCTCATCCTGATTGTTAGCATCACAATCATTTGGATTGACACCTTAGTACTACAATGAAATGTTAGACTAAGGAATTGATATATCCATAGTTCACTTACTGCTTTCACACCACACAACACATATCAACTTGTATTTTTACTTAGGAAAAGCAACAAGGACAGGGGATTCACATCCAATAGGACAAGTTCCTATTGTTAGGTCTCCCTTGACTACAGGCTGAGTACTGAGTAAAAATACCTATATCAATTTGGCGCCGTTGCCAATTGGGTGTTTGTTTGCTACATTTAGGATTTCAGATTTCTTGAGATCAAGTTCTCACTTTCATCTCACTTCTTAACTTTCTGAGTTTTCTGTGTTTCAGGTACCTACTCGACCAACTGCTCAAGCCTAGCTTCTGTTTCACTCTCAGCTCGGTCAGTCACCCTGTTCTAGCTTCACCTGTATGCAAACACGTTCACAAGGAAGCCAGAACTTCTTTCACCCTCTCGACAACATTCACCGGTTACAACCTGTACTGTGAGCGCATAGGAACAACGTCGGAGCAGACCAACAACATCAAGTTCGAATGGAAAACCCGCAAGGACACATTGAACAAGGTCCTCAGCAGAGGAGGCCCAGATTGATTGGAGCAGGGGATGCTCCTAATACTCACACTCAGAGGCAAGGGATTGTACCAACGACAATCCAAAACAATAATTTTGAGATCAAGAGTGGTCTGATTGCTATGGTCCAAAGTAACAAATTTCATGGATTACCTATGGAAGATCCTCTTGATCACCTGGACGAGTTCGATAGGCTCTGCAGCCTCACCAAGATCAATGGAGTCAGTGAAGATGGTTTCAAGCTCAGACTCTTCCCATTTTCTCTTGGTGACAAAGCACATCTATGGGAAAAGAACCTACCTCAGAGCTCCATCACCTCCTGGGATGACTGCAAGAAAGCTTTCCTTGCAAAATATTTCTCCAACGCCCACACTGCTAGACTCCGGAATGAGATATCCGGCTTTATCCAAAAGAATGGAGAAACCTTCTCTGAAGCTTGGGAACGATTCAAGGGCTACACTACCCGTTGTCCTCACCATGGTTTCAGCAATGAATCCCTGATCAGCACGCTCTACAGAGGCGTTCTTCCAAGGATCAGAATGCTTCTTGATACAGCAAGCAATGGAAATTTCCTAAACAAGGATGTTGATGAAGGCTGAGAACTAGTTGAAAATCTTGCTCAATCCGATGGGAACTACACTGAGGACTATGACCGCAGCATAAAGGGAAGTGTTGATTCTGATGAGAGGACTAGGAAAGAGATCAAGTCTCTGAATGAAAAATTCGATAAATCCATCCTCAGCCAGCAGAGACACGTTCACTTTGCAAATGAAGAAGAACTCTTTCATGTTCAAGATGGGGAGGCTGACCAAATCGAAGAAGTTAGCTATGTTCAGAATCAAGGTGGCTATAACAAAGGTTTCATCAACTACAAGAACAACCCTAACTTGTCTTACAGAAGTACCAACGTAGAAAACCCGCAAGATCAGGTTTATCCTCCGCCACCACAACACCAAAGCAAGCCTTTTGTCCCTTACAATCAAACTCAAGGTTTTGTTCCTAAGCAAAATTTCCAAGGAAGGTACAACCAACAGGGCAACATCGGTCAACCACCTGGTTTTGCACCATTGCAAGCTCCAACATCTACCGCCCACGATCAAGACCTGCGGAGCATGATGCAGCAGCTACTCCAAGGTCAAGCTGCCAGTACAATGGAAACTGCAAAGAGGTTTGCTGAACTAAAGAATCAGTCGGACTACGCCTACGATACCCTCAACAACAGAAAAACTCTAACTCGACTGACCAGCTCAACACATCAACTCGACCTACAAGTCGAGTCCAACCATCCCCAGTTGACAAAATTGCACCTTCCAAAGACAAGAAAACACCATTCGTTCTACCACCTTACAAGCCTAAACTCCCCTACCCAGGGAGATTTCACAAGGACAAAGTGGAGAGATATAGAGCTATTTTCGACAAGCACATTAAAGAAATTGAGGTTAAGATGCCCATACTTGATGCATTGGCTCTTTTACCTCAATCTCACAAGTGGATCAAAGATGCAATTACAGAAAGAATCCAGGAAGTGAAAGGAATGGTAGTAGTGAGTCATGAGTGCAGCGCCATTATTCAAAAGAGGATCGTCAAGCTACCAGATCCTGGTTATTTCACATTGCCATGCTCTCTTGGGCCATTAACTTTTCAAAATTGTCTCTGCGACTTGGGACCGTCTATAAGCCTCATGCCACTCTCAATAGCTAAGAAGTTGGGTTTTAACAAGTATAAAACCACCAACATCTCTCTTGTCTTGGCTGATAGATCTGTGAGAACTCCGCATGGCATGCTAGAAGACTTGCCTCTCCGAATTAGAACCATAGTGGTTCCCACTGACTTTGTGGTGTTAGAGATGGATTAAGAGCCAAAAGATCCTTTGATTCTAGGGAGACCCCTCCTTGCTACTGCGGGTGCTCTCATTGACGTCCAAAAAGGGAAAATTCAACTTAATATGGGCAAAGATCTCAAAATGCACTTTGACATCAGAGATACAATGAAGAAGCCTACGATTGAAGGCCAGCTCTTTTGGATTGAAGAAATGATCACCTTGCAGACGAGCTACTTGAGGAGCTAAATGAAAAAGACCATCTTCAGACAACTTTAACCAAGGACGGTGAAAACGGCTACTTATACAAAGAAACCTCGAGTTATGAGATGATGCTAGACTCTCACAAGGAAATTAAAGGCGAAGAAGCGTTTGAGAAACTGATGGGAACAGATGGAGAGGTCGTTGCATCAGTAGAAGCTGATACTAAGCATGCCTAGCACCCACTGCTCGAGTCCGCCCACTCAGACGACTGGTTGGAACTAAAGGCACCTAAGGTCGAGCTAAAACCACTCCAAACAGGGCTAAGGTACGCGTTTCTTGGACCTAACTCCACTTACCCTGTCATAGTAAATGATAAACTTAGTGATGATGAGTTGAAATCGCTGTTGACCGAGTTGAGAAAGTTTAGGAAAGCAATTGGATATTCACTTGATGACATTAAGGGCATGTCACCTAGTTTGTGCACTCACAGAATTAACCTTGAAAATGAGTCATATGCTAGCATTGAACCTCAAAGAAGATTGAACCCTAACCTTAAAGAGGTTATTAAGAAAGAAATTCTTAAATTGCTAGATGCTGGAGTTATCTACCCTATCTCTGATAGTACCTGGGTATCCCCAGTGCATTGTGTCCCTAAGAAAGGTGGTATAACAGTGGTAAAGAATGATAAAGATGAGCTTATACCCACTAGGACAATAACTGGTCATAGGATGTGTATAGACTATAGAAAGTTAAATGCAGCATCTAGAAAATATCATTTTCCTTTGCCATTTATTGATCAAATGTTAGAAAGACTTGCAAACCACCCTTACTACTATTTCTTAGATGGATATAGTGGGTTTTTCAGATCCCAATACATCCAAATGACCAAGAAAAAACCACCTTCACTTGCCCATATGGCACCTTTGCTTACAGAAGAATGCCTTTCGGTTTATGCAATGCACCTGCAACACTTCAGAGGTGTATGACCTCCATCTTTTCGGATTTAATAGAGGAGATGGTGGAAGTCTTCATGGATGATTTTTCTGTGTATGGCTCCTCCTTCTCCTCCTGTTTGTTGAACTTGTGCAGGGTGCTTACCAGGTGCGAAGAGACAAATCTGGTCTTGAATTGGGAGAAGTGTCATTTTATGGTCAGAGAAGGGATTGTCTTAGGACACAAGATTTCTGAGAAAGGCATTGAGGTAGACAAAGCCAAAATCAATGTAATGATGCAGTTGCAACCACCTAAGAACGTCAAGGATATCAGGAGTTTCCTTGGTCACGCTGGCTTCTACAGAAGATTCATCAAAGATTTCTCAAAAATAGCCAGACCACTCACTAGGTTACTTTGCAAGGAGCAAGAGTTCGTCTTTGACTCTGAGTGTTTGAAAGCCTTCCAGTTGATAAAGGAAGCATTGATCTCAGCCTCAATAGTCCAAGCTCCGAATTGGGACTATCCGTTTGAAATCATGTGCGACGCCTCAGACTATGCCGTTAGAGCAGTGTTAGGTCAGAAAATAGATAAAAAGTTGCACGTGATTTACTATGCGAGCAGAACTTTAGATGAAGCTCAAGGGAGATATGCTACCACGGAGAAGGAATTGCTTGCAGTAGTCTTTGCCTTTGAAAAGTTCAAAAGCTACCTGGTGGGATCAAAGGTGGTAGTCTACATGGATCATGCAGCATTGAGACACATCTACGCAAAGAAAGACACCAAACCCAGGTTGCTAAGATGGATTCTATTACTGCAAGAATTTGACATGGAGATAGTTGATAAGAAAGGAATAGAAAATGGGGTAGCTGATCACCTATCCCGGATGAGGATTGAAGACCCATTGCCAATCGACGACTCCATGCCAGAAGAACAGCTGATGTTAGTCCAGACCTTCGAAAATACCCATTGCAAAAGGGCTGATCTAAAAAAGGTCCAGGCACTAGCAAAAGAGAAATCACCATGGTTTGCGGATTTAGCTAACTACTTAGTGAGCGGTGAAATTCCCAGCAGTCTCGATGCATACAACAAGAAGAAATTTTTCAGAGACGTCAACCATTACTACTGGGCTGAACCATATCTCTACAAGAAAGGATCAAACGGTTTGTTTAGAAGGTGTATAGCTGAGGAAGAAGTCAGAGGAGTGCTAGAACATTGCCATGGTTCCATATATGGAGGCCATTTTGCCACTTTCAAGACTGTGCAGAAGATACTCCAGGCTGGTCTATGGTAGCCAACCATGTTTAAGGATGCCCAAAATTTCATTACCAAGTGTGATCCATGCCAAAGGATGGGGAACATAGGCAGGAGAAATGAGATGCCCCAGAACCCTATCCTCGAAGTTGAAGTATTTGATGTATGGGGCATTGATTTTATGGGACCTTTCAACCCACCATCCTTTGGGAATAGTTACATATTGGTTGTTGTAGACTATGTCTCAAAATGGGTTGAAGCCATACCCAGTCCCACCAACGATGCAAAAGTGGTGTTGAAGATGTTCAAAACCATTATTTTCCCCAGGTTTGGAGTCCCGAGGGTCGTTATCAGTAATGGTGGTTCTCATTTTATTAACAAGGTTTTTGAGAATCTCTTAAGAAAGCATGGAGTGAAGCATAAGGTGGCAACACCTTACCATCCTTAGACAAGCGGCCAAGTTGAAGTCTCTAATAGGCAAATCAAGGCCATCCTGGCACGGGTAGTAGGCGCATCAAGGAGAGATTGGTCGATTAAACTTGACGATGCTCTATGGGCTTATAGAACCGCTTACAAGACTCCAATTGGGAGGACCCCGTTTCAGCTGCTGTACGGAAAGGCTTGTCACCTACCCGTAGAGGTTGAATACAAAGCGCTCTGGGCAACAAAGCTTCTGAATCTCGATATCAGAACAGCTCAAGAAAAAAGAGTTGTGGACTTGCACGAGATGGAAGATATCAGACTTGAAGCCTATGAAAGTTTGAAGGTATATAAGGAGAGGACTAAGGCCTTTCACGACAAAAAGTTTTTACGCAAAGATTTCAAATCCGGAGATCAGGTCTTGCTCTTCAACTCGAGACTGAAACTCTTCCAAGGAAAACTGAAGTCAAGGTGGTCTGGACCATTTAGCATCAAGGAGGTGTTACCATATGGAGCTGTCACCTTGTTTACTAAGGAGGGTAACGAGTTTACAGTGAATGGGCAGCGGCTCAAACCTTACATGGCGGACTACATTCCAGAAAGGACTACAATTCTTCTGGATGAGCCAATAAATACTTAAAAATCAGGAAGTCAAGCTTAGTGACTTTAAACAAGCTCGCTTGGGAGGAAATCCCATGTTTATCCTTGTAAATATTCTTTGTTTCTATTTTCGTGATTTTCGTAGTTTTTCTTAAAATGTTTCTACCCAAGGTCTCAGGTGCATGCAAGGAGTTGAGGAAGCAGAAGAACGCTCGAGCAGAACACTCGATGAATGCTCGAGCAGCCGAGTAAAAAAAAAAAAAAAAAAAAAAAAATGCTCGACGAGAGTCCGAGCAACATGCTCGATGAGGCAGCTCGAGCAAAGTGCTCGATGAAGGCTCTCGAGGAACGCTCGATGAAGGTGCTCGAGTAACGCCAAATGAGGAGCTCGAGTAGAACGCTCGATGCGTGCTTGAGCAGATGAGAAACACGGCGCTCGAGCAGACAAGAGACGAGGCGGGTCGAGCAACAGCTCGACGAGGCGCTCCACCGACAACGCAAAAAGGGGTTCTAAAAAAAATAATAATAATAATAATAATGGTAAAATATAGATTTCGATTTTTTTGAATTGAATCGAGATAATTTCTAAGTATTCAAGACTTATCTAAATCACACTTTTTAATTTTCTAACCCATGTTTTTTTTCTTTTCTTTGTTAGGCGCCTCTGTCTCGTTCCACCGCCACTTGCGTCGTCTGTCCTCTAGCACGTCCAGGTTCATCCCCCCGTTTTCTCTATAAAAGGGACGCCGCCCCCTTGCAACTTCACACTTGACACTTAGCAGAAATCTCGAAAACAAAAACCTGTGATCTTCGTGTTCTTCGTGTTCTTCGTAAACTTTCTCAATCCAAGATTTTCTATCAACCTCGTCGAGCACCTCTTCCAGCACACCCTACAATGACAAACAACCGCAGACATGCAGAAGCGGAAAACATTGCTAGGCGTTATACAAAAAAAAGAGGTTTCACATCTCAAGCAAGCGCAGCTGATGAGCCTGCACCAGACTGGCGCAACCGTGCAAGAGCTACCTCGCTAGCACGGTGCTAAGCGAAGATCAAGCGTGTAGCGGAGAGTCGACGACCTACTGAACCTGAACCAGAGCCTGAAATTGAGCGAAGACACGGGCTTGGTTACTCTACCCGAGTCAAGCACTCAAGTCCCGAGGAACTCGAGCGCCTAAGCAGAGAAACCACTCAAGTCCACTACTCGAGCACAGAGGAGCTCGATGAGACATATCACCCTCAACACTCGAGCCCGCATCATGCTGCAAAGACCAAGGCATCCTCACGAGATAGGGCAGAAATCGCTCGAGGAAAAAAGCCCGTTAAAAGCAGTAGTGACACTCGAGTCCACTACTCGAGCACAGAGGAGCTCGATGAGACATATCACCCTCAGCACTCGAGTCCGCCGCGTAGAGCAAAACCCATGGCATTCTCGCGAGACCGGGAAGAGATTGCTCGTGGAAAACGACTTGTGAAGAGTAGTGGTGAGAAATCTGGAGATAGAAGCGCAGAGGTGGCGGCTAAGGAAGGAAAGAGTAGCGAGAGGACAGAGCCAGAGCTGACGGCAAAAGAGATGAGAGCAGTCTTCCTTTCTAGAGGTTTCGCAGTTACACGCTACCCTCACCGACCAACCATGAAGAAATTAGGTATAGATGAAGATGTTGAATGCCTGTTCGCACTAGGGGGGCTGACAAAATTCATGAGAAATTACTCGCCAGCTTATCAAGTTGAAACTTGTCATTTCCTTGCTACCCTTCAAGTTCAATTCTATGAAGATCACCCCGAATACGTCTCGGACGGAGGGCTGGGATGGATCACATTCAAAGTAAGAGGAAAGCTCTACTCCCTCACCACCGCCGAGCTCGACACTCTCTATGGTTTCAGCAGTGGGACAGGATCAGAAGAAGATTTTGCGAAAGAAGAGCTACAATCCCTATGGCATACAATAGCAGTGGACACGCCTTACTCATCTTCTAGCTCCAAGAGCACTCAGATTCGCCACCCCGCAGTGAGATACCTGCACAAATCCATTGCCCATACCATGTTTGCGCACCAAGTAACAGGCCCTGTAAACCAAGGTCAGCTACAAGTGATAGACTTAGCCTTGAAAGGGCTTCTCGAATTCGCTAAGGATGGGACGGAACTGCTAGGAGATAGAAACAATACAAGTCTCACTTTCACTATGCTAAATCAGTTCCTTAACTATAGAGACTGGGGTGTGAAGCTGCACAGAAAAAATTCGAAAGGAGAGCTCAACATTGGAGGTGTCATCACACCCATACTGGTCGCCTGCAAAGTACCTTTAATTTCGGAGCCCTGCGCACCACGATGGTTGGACGTGGACTACCTTAGAAAAGCATTTTTTCTAAACAAGACATCAAGTTCAGGAGAATGCCTATTTCAGTTCATGCACCCTACAGCTGGACCGGCTGAACTACAACTCCCCTGCGCCGCTCTAGAAAGTGCTAGCATCGATTTCTGCCCACCAATCGAATTGCTTTATCAACCAGTGCAGGAAGACCACCAACAAGCGCGAAAAAAAGATGTTCCTGATCGCCCAACTCGATCTCACTCCCCGAGCGCATCCGAAGACACCCAGCCCGAGTCATTTCACTTCGAAGAGTATGCAGCACAAAAACAGCACAAGGGTCTATGGGAGGCTCACAAGCGAATAGGGTTGCTCCAGAAGTAGAACAAAGCTCAGGATAAAACGATCAAGGCACTAAAGAGCATGGTGAAGGAATTGACGGAGGGGTGGAAGGAGATGAAGGAGCATTTCAGCAAGAGTCAAGGAAAGAGCAAGAGCCCCGCTGACGCACATGAAGCACAAGACCAAGCCGCCTCTGCTCACCAACATGAAGAACTGTCCCAACCGAGTACCCTGCGGAGAAGTGGTTCCACACACATTAGTTCTAGGCGCAACACCTATGAAGAGCCACCTCGATACTATTCCTTTGAGCCAAGGCAGAGAAAAAGGAAAGCCGCAGGACCGAGCAGAGCTACCAAGCCGCACCAACCCCCTCCACCAACGTACTCCCGCGAAGACATAGAAGAGTTCACCGACTCTTTCTTCTCCAACTACTGAAGTATCCCTCTCCAACCCATTGTATTTATCATTGTACTTAGTTTAATTTTGCTTTCGTTTGCAAACTCTGTTCCAGATTTCTATTACACAAGGGACTGTGTAATTTAAGTTTGGGGGAGGGTTCATGATGTATTTAACATTGTTTCCTGTTTTCTTAATTCGAATTTTGCATCATCTATGAGCATCTAAAAACCATAAAAATTTGAAAATTTTTCAAAAATCATTCCACAAACACAGAGTGTCCATGTAGTTGCATTAGCATTTTAGTATTGAATATAGCTGCATTTCATCTAGGATTTCTGCATAGGGGATAATGATGATTCTTGCCTAGCCCAGCATGCAGTACAAAATGTTAGTGAACCACTTAGTTGTTCTGTAGTGCATGTTGATTAAGTTTGAAGCATAAGGCAGCACCATCCTTTGAATTCATTGCTTGACATTTGATTTTGGCTGAAGCTTGTTGTGAAGTGTATTCACTCCCTATCTATCTGGACCATAACCTGACTTATAATTATCATGGTTACGCATTGAACTTGAACTCATGGATACCTATATACATACTTGGATTATCTTTCATCTTTTTACCACCCTTGTTATCCAAGTAGCTGATTCCCCTCATCGGAACAGTTTCCCCACCATTGAACCTACCTTTCTTTCAAGCCAATATAATTTTCTATGTGTGAGGCCCTTTTTATGAGTTGAGCTTGGTAGAAAGTGTTAGGTTGGAGCCGACAAGGATAGGTTTTCATTTAGTTCTAGTTCACGGTTTATGGACTAGCTAGGACTGGGTGGGAACATGATTTTGGGAAGAAACGAATTAGGATGTTCTAAGCAGGATGAGTCGAAAAATGAAAAAAGAGAAAGAGAAGGGAAAAGGAAAAGAAACTTCTAAGTAGAGGGATGTGCATAATTAAAGCTCTAGTAAAGGATTGGGTAGTACGAAAGAAAAAAAATATATATGCATAGGCTCATGAAAAGAAAAAGAGAAACTTGTATGAAATACATAAAAGATAGAGCCTCAGATAGACACCCAATCCGCTAGACTAAGCAAATGTTAAGGTAAACCATCCTTAGAACACAAAGAAAAAGAAAAGTTTGATCAAAAAGGGATTCATTGCAGAAAAATGCCAAAGGGTAGTAATATGATCATTTTTGGGATTAGATTTAGAGGTTTGGATTTCGATTATGTATATGTTTTGGTAGATGGAAGTTTATCCTTGTACGCATCGGTTGGCCCTGACCTTTAGCCTTCTTCTAAAGCTCAGTTTTTCTTTGAGAGTCCTTTGAGTGAGAATGAGTGTCACCAGTTTCATTAAGGACCATCTTTGTCCTCTGACCATTCCTTTAGCCAAATGAGTTCAATGACTATGAATAAACTTGATTCATGATTTCCGCTTAATGAATGTTAAAGGGTTTGAAGAATCTGAACGCTTGTGTAGGCTAAAATCATTGTTAAGTAAGTGATGTGACGAGCATGGCTAAGGCTTTAAAAGTAGAACTTGTTAGCATTGCATTCAGGGAAGCTTCTTGGAAATTTGATAAGGTTTGAGAACTTTAAAAACTGCATTGCTTAGGCTCTGAATCCCCACGTTCGAACCAACTATCCCTTCTTATGAATTGTTTGCTTGAGGGCAAGCAAGGACTAAGTTTGGGGAAGTTGATGTCTCTGTATTTTAGCATGTTTTAGCATGCATTTATCATCATTTAGGATTAGATTCATCATATGTTTCACCTCATTTATAGCCCTTTTCACACATTTAGCATCCATACTAGGATTTGCATTAGATTTGCATACATATGCATATTGGAGTTGATTTCAGGTACTTGGAGTTGTTATGGATGCTTGGAGAGTTTCACGTCCCAGCACTCGCCCAGAACACGTTCCAGCACTCGACCAGAACGTCCCAGCACTCGACCAAGCGCTCGAGCATGAAGGAGACAAGGCACTCGAGCAGCAGGAAGATCAGCCACTCGAACATGAGCTCGAGCATGAGGTCGAGCAGGAGCTCGAGCAGGCCAAAGAAAAGTGCTGAAGCAGATGGAAGACAAGTGCTGAAGCAGATGGAAGAAGAGTGCTCGAGCACACACGTCAAGCAGAGTGCTCGAGCACACACGTCGAGCAGAGTGCTCGAGTATACACGTCGAGCAGGAGGTCGAGCAGTTTTCATTCCCAGCTCGATCACCTACACACACGCCGGTCCAAGCTGCATCAATCTCCGAAGACTTAGCCGTTTATTTTGTCTTTATCCGTTTTAGGGTTTTCCGCATTCTCATATAAATACCTCTTTTGGGTTTTGTCCAAAGGGTATTCCGTTTTTATTTTTGGTGTAAGCTTTTTATTTTTAGGTTTTCTCTCTGTTCTTTATTTGTTCTTCATTGTTCTTGATTTTTCTTTATTTGTAATCCAGATTTCTCTTAATCTACTTGTTAGTTTGTTTTGATTCTTTGCAGTCTTATTGTTCTTGCCTTAATCTATCTTTATAACCTAATTTCAATGAATTCTAAGATGTTTGAATTTTCTGGGTTTATGTTCTTGAATATGTGTGAGTAGTTTTTTAGGGTTCTTGAGAATGGGATAGGTTAGTGACGAATCTTTGATCTTCTAGGGCGTTTGAGTTTAGTTGTTTGTGAATCCCTTCTGGATTAGTGTTCTTAATGCTAGTTTCTCTCTGATCAATTGCAACTAGATCTTAAGTGTTTCCACACTCAAAAGGTGGTTGATGAAACACTTGAACAACTAGTGCCAGAGATTTGCATTCCTAGCCTAAGAGATTAGATGTTTAGGGTGTTCATTGACAAGAACGGGTTGAGTCTTAGTGCCTCATAGGGTAGATTTCGTCAGAGACATCTGAGTCTGGAACTTTCCTAGCTTGAGGTCATCTGTCACGACAGTGGATTTGATTGCTTGTGAACCCGTTGTCTAGGGAGTAGCTCTGTTTGAGTTTGTCAGCGCCTTAGATAGATTTCAGAGGAATCACTGACCAATTACCCCATTCTTGAGAGCTTGTTTGTCTTAGTTGATTTTACTTTGTCTTAGTTATCATCTTCGCTTGCTAGCTTCCACACTTAGTTTTATCTCATTAATTTATTTCGTCATTTTCACTTGCTGCATTACTTCTCTAGCATCTGTGCACTGCTTCTCTAGCACCTGCACTTGTCTCTCTAGTATTTTTACTTAGAATTTATTTTGCATATTTCATGTTTCACTTAGGTTGTTAGACTCCCCCATCAACTTGTTTGGCTTGAATTAAGTATATTTGATCTCATCCTGATTGTTAGCATCACACTCATTTGGATTGACACTTTAGTACTACAATGACATGTTAGACTAAGGAATTGATATATCCATAGTTCACTTACTGCTTTCACACCACACAACACATATCAACTTGTATTTTTACTTAGGAAAAGCAACAAGGACAGGGGATTCACATCCAATAGGACAAGTTCCTATTGCTAGGTCTCCCTTGACTACAGGCTGAGTACTGAGTAAAAATACCTATATCAAAACCCTTTAGGAATGTCATCAGGGAACATATATTCAAATTCCTGTAAAAGAGATGTCATTTCACTCGGCAACACTGGTATTTCGTTAGTTAAACTCATAAGAGTTTCTTTAAACACAAACAAGAGCATGGGTTGTTTAGAGAAAAATGCCTTCTTGACCTCACCATCCTTAGCAAAAAAAGTTGAATGTTTTGTTACCCGACCTTCCTTGGGTTGCATATGCTTTTGATTTTGATAAACCTCTCGTGGAGTCATCAGAACAAGAGTGGGTTTTCTCCCTTTGTAATCAAACGTATGGCGATTGGTGAACCCATCATGTAACACATATAGACAATAAACATAACCTACCAACCATCAGCCTCTTCTCCATACTCCATGTATTGCTAAAATCTATCACCTTTAACAACTCAGTAAACATAGGACCATCTGCGGTTGTTCCTATCTTCATTTCTTTCCAAAACTCTTTGTGATCACCATCAAAGTTGTCTGACAGGTCAATAGGATCACAATTTAAACTTGTTATATGAGCAAATTCGTTCAAAGAGAATCTGAGTCTTTTACCATCTATCAAAGACCAAATCTCATGAATATTGTTCATTGTCAGCTGATGTGTGAGGAAGAAATGAACTTTCTGGGCAGACCATGTGTATCCTAATTCCGTAAACTTTATAAACACTACAAGAGATGATTTCTTCAACTTATCCCACACATCCAAGCCTAATCCTTCTTTCAAAATCCCAATTTTGGACCTGAAGCAATTGTGGTTTATGCTCCTATGTTGCAAAGGAGATTTCCCTTCTTCATAGAGTCGAGGAGGATACTTGATGACATTACTCGAAGACGCCATTGCTAATCATAGAAAAAGCAATCGTGAAATAGCTAATTAGATTATGTAGAATTATGAAAACGAAAATGTCTGCAATAATTTCTAACAAACAAGAAGCCAAAAAATCTGTCACTTTGATGGAAATTGCATCAAAATCTGTAGCTACATCAAACACATTTGTTTTCAAGCGCGGGAATTTATTTACAAAAAAAATTCTAATTCTAATTGGAAATTTTCTTACCGGAAATCAATAGTATTAAGCTGCAGTTGGTGATGATGAGCAGTATCTGCAAAAAAATCAAAGGGGTTACTTGGAATTGACCCACGATTGATTCGATTTTTGAAAAGATTGACAAGTTTTGGGAAAAAATTAAGAAACCAAGGGAACAATCAACAAACCTAGGGATTTCAGCACCGTTAAGAGGAGACTCGCTGTCATTTGCAGTCATTCGTAAAAATTGACGGTGTTCGTCGAGATTGACGGCTCCAGTGCCGAGGTGAGAATGGCAAAATCAAAGATAAAGGAGATGAGTTACAAAGGGTAGATATGTGAGAGAGAGTGACGTCATTCGTCGTTTGCAGTCGTTCGCCGAGATTGATGGCTCTGGTGGCGAGGTGAGAAGAGTGGAATAGGGTTACAATTTGAGAAAAGGGGAAAAGAGAAGAGTAGTTGATTTTTTTCTTTTTTTTCTTTACGTTCAAATGAAATGATTTTTTAAATTTAAAATAAACTAAAAACTAATGATAAAAAGGTTAAATGGTCTCTTAACAATACAGGGGGGTTAGTTTAGTAATGGAGTGTTAGTCTAGTTATTTTGGCAAAGAATTGAGTAAATTTGGATAAATTTTAGAATAAAAAATCACGGAATTATACTTTTGCGATAAACCCATAAAATCTCAGAATTGTGTTTTCCTGCAAAAATCGTGAAATTACAATTTTGGTGAGGAAACAAGATCAACAAACGTAATATCTAATACGTTTATAAGAAAATATATCAATATTTATGAAAATAATTATATCAATATTTGTGAAAATAATTATATCAATATTTTTGAAAATAATTATATCAATATTTTTGAAAATAATTATATCAATATTTACAAAAAATAATTCAAATAAGAAATGTACTTTTATTTGTGTTTTTATATGTTTAACAAATAATTATATCAGTATTTATGAAAATAATTATATCTATATTTTTAAATTTAATTCAAAAATACATAGAATTTTACATGTTTCAAAAATTTACCATTTTATTTTATACATTGTTGTTGATGTAAATATATTAAAACAAAATAAACCAACAAAGAATATAAAATTAGCTAGGGGTACATTTGAAATTTTTGGATGAACCATCGCAATCCAAATGGTCCAATTTGGTTATCCTGATGGTTTTGAAAATTTTGCCTAAATTTTGAAAACTTATTCATATAGTCCATCCAGATCAGACATTTGAATGAACAATTTTTGGCACTAAACAAACATCAATCCTCACCTTCATCGAGATGAACATCTGAATGAGAAAACAAACAGCCCCAATGTCTTTGGCGCTCTAGTAAATTGTATTCGCTACGTGATATCTTTGTATATTACCTGTTTTAAGCATGCATTTATCATCATTTTAGCATTGTTCCATCCCTTGTTCATACCATTCATATGGAGATTTTGAGGACCATTCTGGACAAGAAGGTGAATGCTGAGATCAGACTCGATCTGTTGACTCGACATGGTGATAGAGACAAGATGAAAAGATGCCACTTTTGGGATGAAGCTGACTCGATGAGCACACTCAATGTGTAGCTCGAGTGGAACTCACTCGACCTCCTGACTCGACATGCTGCTCGAGTTAAGTCAAAAGATGCCACCTTTGGATTTTCAACCCACTCGACTTGAGCACTCGACCAAGCACCTCGAGCTGCACCCACCGGCATAATCATTTTACTTAGTTTTGTCTTTTTGTGTTTTAGGGTTTTGACCAAGGGTATAAATACCCTTTTTCGGTCATTAACCTAATTATCCTATCTTTATCTTATCTTTATCCTATGTATTATTTTCAGCCACTTAAAAACATCCTTAGCTTTTGTAATCCAAATTTCTTTCAATCTATTAAGAATTTGTTTTTTTTTTTTCTTCACCATCTGTCTCATCTCTTCTTTATCTTTATGATTATGTGCTTTTTATTGATTTCTGGGTTTGAGCATTTTAGAATAATTTCTAAGTAGTGAATTAGGGTTCTTGAGGATGGGATAGATTAGTGAGAATTCCTTGATCTCCTTAGATGTTTAAGCTTAGATCTGTTTGTCCCTTCTAGATTAGATGTTCTTAATGCTAATTTTTCTCTGATCAGTTGGAATTAGAACCCAGGATTTCACGCTCGGAAGGTGTTTGATGAAATACATGAACCAACTAATTTCAGAGATTTACAAGTCTAGCCTAAGGAATTGGTGTCTAGAGTGTTTGTTGGCTTTAATATACTGAATCTTAATGCCTGCTTGGTTATATTTTGCTAATGGAAGTTAGGTCTGGAAGTAGCTTTGCTTGAGGTTGTCTATCATGGAAGTGAATTCATCTGCTGTTGAGTCTATTATCTAGGGATTAGCTCTGTGTGAGTTTTGTTAAACATCTAAGGTGGATTAAGGAGAATCACTAATCAATTACCCCATCCTTAGGAGTTTCTATCTTTCTGAGTGTTTTTAATTCATTATCTGTCTTGTCTTGCTTTAGTTTTCATATTGCATTTTACTTCTGTTCACTTATGTTGTTAGATCACAATTCTCATTACTTGGCTATAATATATTAATCCAACTCCGAATTCTAGTTTTAATCGCACTTACAAAAATCGTGTTATTAAAATGTGCTATCAATACCCATTTTCTTGTAGTGAATATGTTGTCAGAAAACGCAAAGAGACAAATAATGACGAAGGATTTCATCAAACAAAGTTGCAAGAAGGAAAAGATAATTAGTTGAGAGTCGAGATAAGATATGAACCTGAATAGAGCATAAGAACAACAAAGATCTTGCCGGAAGAACTTCTTGCTCATATATGTGTGCAAGCATAGCCATTGTTCTCTGGATCTGTTTTTCCATATCTCACACGGTGGTCAGAAAAATAAACGACAAGATGCAACAAAAAACTATTAAACATTGTCTATATTTTTAATATGTTAATAATAAAATTGTAATAAAAATTTAATTTAATTTAATCATGTATAAAAAAAGTTATGTAAATAACTTTATTGTTTAACAAAAAATGTTTTCTATTTTTTGTCCTAAAATAATTCTAGGATATAACAATAATAATAATATTTTAATTTATTGTTTTTACTTAAATTAAATTTATTTTAAAAAATTTTAAAAGACTACCATCAGACGGGTCTTAATCTAGTCAATAAAATATAGTCATAAATTTTGTATCAAAATAACATGTATATCATATCAAAACTATGAGTGTCTATACATATATATAAGTATATAAATAGTTTAGAAAATAAAAATGAATAAAAGAATTTTAGTAAAACAGAAGAGAAAATCAAAATAGACCAAACAAGCTAACATTACTTTCAAATATATACTTTGGGCACATGCCGTAATTTCATGAATACTAATGTTAACATGCTTCACATTAATATTAAAAAACAAAGACCGTAGAACATGACGGATCAATCCATAATGCCCATTTTTTTTTGTGGGCAATCAAAACATGAACTCTAACCCGCGGGTTTTCAACCCTAATTGACACCCATACGTATGGTCCATGATCTCACCTAGTATAATAGTATAAGAAATTCATTCAATGAAATCATTATTTATATTAAAAGAAAAAAGCAATTGGCTTTTTTATTCTTTGAATTCTTGAAGTTTGATTGGTTGCTCCCAACTTCTATTCCTTTGACCCTTGAAGTTTTGAAACTTTATATACAAGACTAAAAAGACACAAACTCTATCTAAAATACGCTATATGTGCATCTGTTTATATGGAAACTATATTGTGAGTAATGTTTTATAGAATACAATATCTAAACATAAACATTTTTCAAGATATAGATACATGTTTACAATGTAACAAGAAATAAATAAAAATAATAACCATGATTACTACTATAAAATATTAATGTACATGAATATTAAAATATTAAAATTTTCATTTTAGCTAAAATATCAAAATTTAAAATTAATAAATAATTATAAAAATTGAAATAATAGACAAAATTAAAGATATGATCATCTTATTTTTATTTTTAGAGTTAATTGTTATTGGAGAAACTAATATAATTTTGTTATTTAAAAAAAACATTAATAAAATGATACAAATTATTTTTAATAATAAAAATGCCTCATAAACATATTTACTGTATATATGACGTATAAACATTGTATATAAGACCATAATTTTCACCGTATAATAACATTGTATACCTAAAATATACTATGGCTTCTCACTGTATAGTGTATATATTCCACATAGATGGTTTTAACTATGTATAGATGGATTATAAAATCTTGTAATTTTTCTACTCCATGTAATTTCGGATCAGTGTTTTCACATCTGATCCGACCCGGCAAGTCCGACCGGTTAACTCGAAACCCAAACACTACTCTGGTTCGGGTTTTGTAGTAAAATTTGCTAATAATAAAACCAGAAAAACCCAGTAAAAACCGCCATCAATCCTCCATCCGGCCGGTTCAACCGGTCCACCGGGTTACAGGTCAAGAGAAATTTTTAAAATATATATTTTTTCATTATAGAATATTTTTTATTTAAATAAAAGTTTGAATTTTGAGAATAAAATAGTGTTTTAAACTTATTTTCATAACTTTATAGTTTTTAAAGCGCGTACATATGACTACTCTTCTTATATTTTCTCATTCAAACACAACAAACTAATTGTTTGTTTCTATATATTATTTTTTTATCTTTATTTATAATCATTATGATCACTTTGTATTCTATAATAGTAAAATGTTCTCTATATTTTTGTGGTTTTTGTCTTATGATCAACATAATGAAATAATATTACCAATACTCTTGTATTATAATAATTCATCATAATGTTTGTTTATTTGGCTAAGATGTCTTATAGACAACACCATAATTCTATGATTTTTTTTATTTTCCCCCACTTTGTTTAATGGATAAACTATTTAACGATTATGAAAACATTTTTTAATATTACCTGAGCCACTAATTGACGTTAAAAAAAAATATCTTCACGTCGTGATGTTTTAATAATTTATTTTTATTAATATTTTTTACTATATATATACAACTACACATCTATATATATTATATTAATTTATTGATCTGCGGTCGATCTAGATTGACCGGCAAGTCGACCCGGTAACCCGGTGACTCGGAAGGTTATCCGGTTTGATATCCGGGTCGGGTTTAAGAACATTTGTTCGGATTTATTCTGTTACCTTTTTTGTTAAAAAAAATCTGTTACCTTTTTCATTTGCTATTATATTCAAATACTTTACTAAAGTGAAACCTCTATAAATTAATACTCGATAAATTAATACCTCGATAAATCAATAATTTTTTTCTGGTCTCAAATCGATATTTGGACCCAAATATTACTTTTATAAAATAACAAACACGATAAATTAATAAAATATCATAAAATACATTGGTTTCAATATAATTAATTTATAGAGGTTTTACTGTAGAATGTATAATTTAAAATCATGCTGAATTTTGTTTTAAAATGTGTTTATAATATTGATGAATGCTAGTATTCTATTTTTGGAAAGAAAACTAAATATATTTTCTTCACTTTTTCTGTTAAAAGAACCAAAAAGAAAAAGAAAAAGGCAAGCAAAAGAGAAGGCATGAAAACAGTTCAAAACAGACATACACGCATTGTCAAAACACCTCAAAATAAGGTTGGCCACAAACCAGAAAAACACATACAAGCCACTTGTGTAAGTATATATATAGCACTTCTTCGTCTTCACACCACATCACAAAACTAAAGAAAAACCCCATTTTTGGCTTTTACTCTTTCTTGTTCTTTAAGTCACCTACGAAGAGAATAAGGAGAGTTTATTTTACAAAAAATCGAGTGTCCCAAAACTTTTGATTCATCATGGCTGCTGATATCTCATGGGAAGAAATAAAAAAGGAGAACGTTGACCTTGTAAGTGTTAATTTTTCAAAAATATACTAATAATAATTCAAATAACGTTTTAGCATAAAAACATGAATGAATGTATTACAGGAAAAAATTCCTGTAGATGAAGTGTTCCAACAGCTAAAATGTTCACGAGAAGGTCTATCATCAGAAGAAGGAAGAAACAGGGTTCAAATTTTTGGGGCAAACAAACTCGAAGAGAAAGAAGAAAACAAATTTCTAAAGTTTTTAGGGTTTATGTGGAACCCTCTTTCATGGGTGATGGAAGCTGCAGCAATCATGGCAATTGTGTTGGCAAATGGTGATGGAAGGCCACCAGATTGGCAAGACTTTGTTGGGATCACATGTTTGCTTATCATAAACTCAACCATTAGTTTCATTGAAGAGAATAATGCTGGTAATGCAGCAGCCGCTCTCATGGCTAATCTTGCTCCTAAGACAAAGGTTTTGAGAGATGGAAAATGGGGAGAGCAAGAAGCTGCGATTTTGGTACCTGGTGATTTAATTAGCATTAAGTTGGGTGATATCGTTCCCGCGGATGCTCGTCTTCTTGAAGGTGATCCTCTTAAGATCGACCAATCTGCTCTTACCGGTGAATCTCTTCCAGCTACTAAACACCCTGGAGACGAGGTCTTCTCTGGCTCTACGTGTAAACAAGGTGAGATTGAGGCTGTTGTCATTGCCACCGGAGTTCATACCTTCTTTGGCAAGGCAGCTCACCTTGTTGATAGTACTAACAACGTTGGCCACTTTCAAAAGGTGATGATGTCTTTTATTTTATTTTTCTTGCAGTGCAAGCAACCATTTGCACTAGCTATTTCTTATGTAACCTTTGAATGTTTCAGGTCCTTACCGCCATTGGTAATTTCTGTATCTGTTCAATCGGAATAGGAATGTTGATTGAGATAATTATTATGTATCCGATCCAACATAGAAAATATAGAGATGGAATCGACAATCTTCTTGTGCTTCTCATTGGAGGAATCCCTATTGCAATGCCTACTGTGTTGTCTGTGACAATGGCTATTGGATCCCATAGGTTGTCTCAGCAAGGTGCCATCACAAAAAGAATGACCGCCATTGAAGAAATGGCTGGTATGGATGTTCTTTGCAGCGACAAAACCGGAACTTTAACTCTCAATAAACTAACAGTTGACAAGAACTTGATTGAGGTTTGAAGACGAATCTCTTCATCACCATTATTTTATTTTTTGGTATTTTAGCAAGTTATAATCTTGTGGATTTTTGTGTTCATTAGGTATTCCCGAAAAATGTAGACAAGGACCTTGTGATACTGCTTTCAGCTAGAGCTTCAAGAATAGAGAATCAAGATGCAATTGATACTTCCATTGTTAACATGTTGGGTGATCCAAAAGAGGCAAGAGCTGGAATAACTGAAGTACATTTTTTACCGTTTAATCCAGTAGAAAAGCGAACTGCGATCACTTACATTGATACCAATGGAGAGTGGCATAGATGCAGCAAAGGTGCTCCTGAGCAGATAATTGAACTTTGTGTCCTCAAAGGAGAAACAAAGAGGCGAGCTCATGACATCATTGACAAGTTTGCTGAGCGTGGACTTCGTTCACTTGGCGTAGCACGCCAAACAGTTCCTGAAAAGGACAAAGAAAGCGCGGGAACGCCATGGGAGTTTGTTGGTCTTTTACCACTCTTTGACCCTCCAAGACATGACAGTGCAGAGACCATTAGACGAGCTCTTGATCTTGGTGTAAATGTTAAAATGATCACTGGAGATCAATTAGCCATCGGTAAAGAGACAGGTCGTAGGCTTGGAATGGGAACAAACATGTATCCTTCATCTTCTTTACTTGAAAACAAAGATGACACCACCGGTGGGGTTCCTGTTGATGAGCTCATTGAGAAGGCTGATGGATTCGCTGGAGTCTTTCCCGGTATGTTAAACATTCTTCATTTCACTTTTCCTTTGTTATCACTAAGCGGATTCTAACTTTTTTATTGATCTTGCGTAGAGCACAAGTATGAGATTGTTAGGAAACTTCAAGAAAGGAAACATATTGTTGGTATGACTGGAGATGGTGTCAACGATGCTCCAGCTTTGAAAAAAGCAGACATTGGTATAGCAGTGGATGATGCAACTGACGCGGCAAGAAGTGCTTCAAATATAGTTTTGATGGAGCCAGGTCTCAGTGTTATAGTCAGTGCTGTGCTCACTAGTCGAGCTATCTTTCAGAGAATGAAGAACTACACAATCTATGCAGTCTCTATTACCATCCGTATAGTCTTAGGCTTCATGCTTGTGGCTCTCATTTGGGAGTTTGACTTTTCTCCTTTCATGGTTCTCATTATTGCAATCTTGAATGATGGAACCATCATGACCATTTCTAAGGATAGAGTCAAGCCTTCCCCAATCCCTGATTCTTGGAAGCTTAAGGAGATCTTTGCTACTGGAGTTGTTCTTGGAACCTACATGGCTCTCATCACCGTTCTATTTTTCTGGCTTGCTCATGACACCACCTTCTTTTCGGTAATATACTCAATGCTATTTAGTTAAAACCAAATTTATGGTATTCTAGTGGTTGAGATACTTATCATTGGGTTAGAAGATCTTATTCAAATCATCTCATCCAGGATCTTCAATGTAAATAGAAAACATAATACTTAACTATTATCATTGATAAATCTTTTTGGTGTTGGGATATGTAGGATAAATTTGGAGTAAGGTCATTACAAGGACAAAACGAAGAGTTAATAGCAGTTTTGTATTTGCAAGTCAGTATAATTAGTCAAGCTCTCATCTTTGTCACTCGATCAAGGAGCTGGTCGTTTGTGGAACGTCCTGGATTTCTTCTTCTTATAGCTTTCCTTGTTGCCCAAATGGTATATTCTTTGGATCCATATGTTACACATTTCTCAATATATATCTTTTTTTCTCTTACAATAATTATCTCCGTGTCACAATAATAGGTTGCAACTTTAATAGCTGCTTACGCGCATTGGGGATTTGCAAGAATCAAAGGTTGCGGATGGGGATGGTGTGGAGTCATCTGGATTTATAGTCTTGTCACATACATTCCTCTTGATATCCTCAAGTTTATCACTCGCTATGCCCTTAGTGGAAAAGCTTGGAACAACATGATTGAAAATAGGGTATGCATGTGTGAGTTTAATCTTGATTCTTGAACCACATAATTCATATATATTGATTGACATTATATTTTTTCCTTTTATTGTAATCTAAGACCGCATTCACAACCAAGAAAGACTACGGTAAGGGTGAGAGAGAGGCCCAATGGGCTTTGGCTCAACGTACTCTCCATGGGCTTAAACCGCCGGAGTCAATGTTTGAGGACACAGCAACTTACACCGAACTTTCTGAAATCGCTGAACAGGCTAAGAAACGTGCTGAAGTTGCTAGGTATGTAAATGATCACTCAAAAAATCCATATTCATGTAAACATTTATTTTACAAAATTAGTGACGTGTGAGAGTTGTGTTATGCAGGTTAAGAGAAGTGCACACTCTCAAAGGCCATGTTGAGTCGGTAGTGAAGCTCAAGGGACTTGACATTGACAATCTTAACCAACACTACACCGTCTAAGCCAAACTACTATAACATTTTAATTATTTGACTGGGGACACATGAAGACGATCCAAGCAATAAAGTTGGAGAAAATGGTTTCATAAAGATTAAAAAAAAAAAGAAGAAGAAGAACTTTCCGATTTGGATTCTCATTTCAGTTTCGATTCGTTTTTCTTGGTAAAGAGATCATATAATCAGTGGAAAATTTCATAACTTGAGAAAAAAAAGCAATAAAGAAGAAGATGATGATAAGATGGATGGTTGAGATGGAATAAAGAGAAGAGAAGAGATACATCGTCATGTGATACACTCGTATTCACTACTCATTAGTGATCCCATTTTTTTTTTTTGAGCTTTTTCTCTATATTTTTATATATAAGAATTTGATGTTGGTATTAACTATAGGAGTTATTTTTTCTTCAACAGCAATTATATTTTTATTCGGCAATTTTTACACATGCATTGATATTCGATTGTTTTTTTTTTTTTGATAATCGGGGGTGATTCGAGCTTTTAACACCCGACTAATTCTCCAAGGTGAGTGTAGCCGTCGAGTAGCCTACTCACTGGATTTTCTAATGGGCCTAAAGCATGGTACTACTTCGACTGGCCAAATGAGAGTGTTTTAGAGAATTTCGCGCTTGATGAGAATCGATCTCTGGCCTAAACCAACAAAGCAACTCCTTCTAAAGTGAGAACCACCAGACCACCACCACTTAGTTAAATTGATATTTGATTGTTGATGAAGAATCCCTATAGCATCTCTGTAAATACGCCATTAAGAGTTTCTCTTTAATATAAAATTAGTATTCTTCTTATAATTTAATTATTTAATTAAAAAGTAAAAAATAAACTGAACCAATAATAAATGGATAAGTGTTATAAGAGTTTCTTTTGGAGAACTCATATGTAGTGGATTAAAGATTTGGTGAAATTTAAATTTGAAGAGATTTGAGTGGATGTTGAGGATAGTTGGTGAGATTTATAAGATTTTTTAATTTTTTAAAAGAAAATTGATTGGTTATTTGGTGAATCTATCTTATTATATAAAGTTTGGTTGCTCTCACCAAAAGCTGACAAGTGTCAAAATTTTAATTAACAATATAATAACATATGTTAGTTGACTGTTAGATTATGACATGTGAAAAAACTTATTTGCCTATTCAAAAATTAAAACCAACAAAAAAAGAGAAAAAAAAAAAATCAAATAGATAATATTTACTTTCTATTTTTTACATATTATTTTTAATCAAAAAATAAAACACACAGAAAAGAGGAAAAATCATAAATAATCAAATAGATAAGTTTTACTTTCCATTTTTACATTTATATTTTGTTCATGTTTTTAAACAAATTTAAATGTTTTAAAAATTAACCTCAAATAAATGTTTAAATTTTATTCATTTAAATCTATAATGAATTAGGTTAAATGTTTAGATAATATATATTTTAAGAGTAGTATGTATATTTAACTAGATTAGGATCCGTCCGACGGACGAATTTTCTATACTTTTAAAATAACTTAAATTTAAGTAAAATCAAGAAATTAAATATTGTTGTTAATGAAATATCTTAAATAGTTTTAGGAAAAGAAGTAGAAAGCATGTTTCCTTAGAAAAAGAGTTATTTACATAAGTTTATTTTTATATGAATAAATGAAATTAACATATTATTATTATTAACATATTAAAAATTTAATTCATGTCAAGTAGCTTTTGGTTTCATCTTGTTGTTTGTTTTTTCGATCACCGTATGAGATAGGTCTTGAAAAAATACCATGAACCAAAGAACCAAACCGAAGCCGATCTGAAAAAGGGTACCAAACCTAAATCTAAACCGACAAAAATCGGAATGGATCCTAGACTCCTATATCCAAAAAACTGAACCGAAAACAGAATGGATACCCAAAATACTCGAAATACAACTATATACCCAAAATATTAATAATATATAAACTTGACATAATCCAATTACTCTATAATTATAAATCCAAAAATATCAATTATTTTTAGACCGAAATAACTAAAATATCCAAAGTAACCAAAATATTTGAAAGTTCTTAGTTATATTTGTGAAAATTTAATCAAATTTTATTCAAATTTAACTAATTTTTAATTCATTTTTTCGATATTTCGTGTACATAAAACTGACTCAAACCCAGATGAAACCGAACCGAACAAAAAATTATAAATACCTAAATGGATCATAGGCTTCTAAACCCGATAGACCTGAACCAAACCCGAATGCTTAGCCCTAATGTGAGATCTGAAAAAATAAATCTTGTGTCCGGTGGTTATGCTCTCGCTCATATATAGGTGAGACGTTCTTCTGGCAAGATTTTTGTTGTCTCTCTCTGATGTTTTTTTGTTCAGATCTTCTCTCGGTTCCCAACAGAATATCATTTCTCTCTCGCACCTTCACTTGCCAAAAACCTTCACCATTTCTTATCTCCTGATGTTTTCCAACAACATCCTTTAACTCAACTCTTCTCTCACCATCTCTCGATTTTATTCTTATCTCGGGCTTTATGTCTAAAAATGTTTGGTTTTCGTGGCTTTTTTTTCAATCATCGGATTCTCATCCACCATCATCTTTAATCTCTAGCGAAAGTCCCACAGTCTTGTTCCCTCCTCTGTTTCTAAGATGTCCACATAGGATTTAAAAACACGGTGTTATTGGTCCATGTCAAAAGTTAACTAAAAGAAGGAAAAATCAATATCTGCCAAAAACTTAAAAGAAAAATCATCGCCAAAATAAGCAACAAAATAATATAAATTACTCAAAATAATGAGTTTAGTATATAAAAAAATTTACCTTAATTTCTTATTAAAGAATAATTAAAAACTATATTTTTTATAACTTCATATTTTCCTGATTATTAATTAAGAAATTATTAAATATTTTTTTAAAAAATTTGTTGGCCTTTAAAATAAAGGTAATTGGTCTCATAATATTTCTGAATCCCTATTTAATATCTTATATATTATATATACATGAAGAAGAAGAACTTAAAAGAATCAACCCTAGAAAAAACCTTAGAAAGAAAAGGAGAAAGAAGAAGAAGGAGAGACAACCTTAGGAAAAAAAAGATACATCCAAAAACGTTTTAGTAATTAATCTTAATGTCAAAGGAATGACTACTTTCACTATGACCCTGCCTTGAAAAAGATTGGAAAATCAACAACTTAATATATTAAGATTCAAAATCTTATCAAGATTGGAAAGCATCATGTTCTGAAAAGGAAGAAGACGCCCACATACTTTTAAGGTGAATCATGCATGTGTTATGGTTTAAGTAGTTTTTATTTAATAGTTCTTCTAAGAAGTTTTATATGATTTTTGCAAGTGTAATTAATTCTCGTGACTCTTTTACTTTTTCGATGAAAAATAGTTGTTTCTAGAAGCAGGAAAGGCTAACATGAGAAATTCATCTCCAATAACTTGAATAGATGAAGCCTACTAAGGTGAGCATATTAGACAGTTTAGAATAAAGAACTCAATAATATCAAGAATCATATATTCGGATTCAGCTGCTCTTCTTTTGACTACCCTAGAGCTGGAAAAAGTTAATAAATAAATGATTACGACAGATGATGCCAGTAAACTCTCGTGAATCATGTTGGACAGTCATGGAACTCATATATTCTTCCTATGTTAAAGTTGTAAAAAAAAAAAGCAACTATTGTAAAAGAACAATATTTCTCAAATTGATGCCAAGAATATTAAGTGTAATGAAAAGTCATGGAAGAGTTTGCATACCGGCAAGGGAATGCCAAGATTATGAGCATGTCAAACAATATTTTGAATCCAAGTAGCAGCCGGAATAGCATGAAAATTAACTTGATTTAATTATTCTATAAACATAAACCATCATTATTATTATTATATTACTATGTTTTAGGATATTCAATTTTGTAAAAGTTGTATACCTGAAATATTTTTCAGCATATACTCATAAATGTATGTTTTTGATTTCAAATTATAAAACCATTTTCATCAATAAATTAAAATTTTGAAAATGTTGTATATATTAAAACGTTCCATATGTTAATCAAAATTGGAAAAAATAATGTACTGAATAAATTTAAAACAAATAAAAATTAAAAGAAAATTATTGTACTTGCTATTTGTAAACTTTAAGAACCAAGCTAACGACATAAATGAAGAGAAAATCTCACATATGTTAATAGATTTAAATTGAAAAAATAAAAAAGAAATTAAGTACAAATATGAAAAAATAAAATCATATGTAAACAAATTCAGAATTTAAAAGAAAAGTAAACTCAAAAGATGACAAAACAAAATCATATAAAATGAATAATAAGAAAATAATGAAAATAATGCATGATAAAAATATATTTAATGCATAAAATCTCATATGAAAAGATATTTCTCAAAGAAATATGAAAAGAAAAATTGGTTAATAGTATGTCATAATATATGTGCTCAAAATCATGTTTCTAATTGGAAATGATCTTACTATATATATATAATCTTACAAAAAATGAGATATTCTTTTAAAATTTACACATTAAAAACGTATAATAAATTAACAAAGAAATAAAAACATAAAATATACCAAATAGTAATAATTCGCTATTTATAATCAATTCATTTTCTAGATTTACATGACTATAGTTTAAAAAGTTATACTTTAAAAAGTTAGGGATTAAAGCCATTAAAATTTGTTTTCAAATAATAAGTATATATTATTATCATCTCTTATATAGAAAAACAATATTTTGATAAATATTATAAATTGCATATAATTTTTATAAAAAATACTAAAATACCCATGCATAGCGTGGATTCAAAATCTAGTAAATATAACAATTAATAAATATTACTTAGATAGATAATAATAAAAGCAATAAAAGCAAAAAACAAAAGTTTAAGGAGATAAAAAACATAAGTTTAAAAATATTTTTAACAAATTTAAAAATATTAATAAGAATAAATACTAGACAATAAAATAGTTTATTATTAATAATATAACTAAAATTTTAACCTAAAGTATGTTTAAAATTTTAAATTTTGACTCACTCTGATGAATTCTGACCTAAGATTCTATATATCACTCATTATGTTAATTGGAGTAAACGTTACTGCCATTGTAAGAGATTATCAACTCCATCAACTAATAATATAAAAAAATAACTAAGAAATTAATAATTTTACAAGCTTTTACTTCAATCAAAATAGGAGCAGAGAACATCATTTGCTTCAAAATCCTTTTTCAAAAATATTTTGAATAAAGGAGGGTTCTTATCAATTAAAATGGATTACGAAACAATATAATAAATTGTCTTCTGATCAGGTTTCATTTTTAAAACATAGTCATCTAAAGTAAGCATTCATTTTTTACTCTGAGAAGAGAAAATTGAAGAAATGGAGCAATCAATTTCAAAAGGGAATGCAAAAATACTTACGTGTAGGTTTTGTACATTGTTTTAACAAAAAATGTACAAATCATCATCATATATATAATGGATGAAGCCAATCTTCAAAAGTTTGACACATCAACACTTCTCTTAATGGCATATCAATTTATTTATATCACTTAAAATATATCATTAAAATCACTAAGTGATTCATTTTCTTCTTCTATTTCACAATCCCAAATTATTCTTTTTTTTTTTTTTTTCTGTTAGGGCATAGTATTAGGAAGGATATATGCACCTCTCCTATTTCGACCTCAAAAGCCAAGTTACTTTAGCCTGGTCAAAGCAACTTAATTTCGAAGATTCAAGTAGCACTAACATTGTAAATGTATATATTTTTTTCCAATCCATCAACCGAAATTATAAAATCAAGATCTCCCTAATTATCAAGATATACCTCCTCTTATCAAGTGTTTCATGAACATCTTCTTAAACAAATACTTATCCGCTATATCGGTTTTCCTCATAATTTGTTAAGAACAAAAAAAGAAAAAACATAATTTCATAAGTCTATCATTTTCAATCCAAACATGTTAATCCTTGGGAAAACACTAAAAACGAATTGAGAAACTTTTTACCTTGCATGTTACATCAACAATTTACAATTAATGTTTCACAATCTTGAGTATCACACCGTATGTTAATGTTTGGGATCTTTGAGAATTTGATTTTATCACTTAGCTTGCTAATCGTGATGTTTAGCTCTGCTATTAGGTCCAATCACAATCAACTTCCTCTATATTAAAAAAGATATTTATTGGATTTTTTCAGAGTAGTTTCGATGTTCGTTTTAAAGTTTTTAAAATTATAACTGTCAGGGATCCATATATTTTCAAAATACCAAAGAATGATGACTGCATGACTTGAGGAACTTGAGGAAGATTTGTTAATTGTAGTGAGGAGAAAGCCGAGAGAGAGAGAGGGAGCCTTTGATGAAGGAATCCTACAATTTTTATTCCATGAACAATTTCACTTTATTAAAACTCAAATCGAATTGATGTTCAATGAGACTGATACTTAGATTCCTAACTAAAAACAAATCATGGAAAGACAAGAAGAAAGCACTGAAAAATATTAACTATTAGAAGAGAAAAAATACGATTATAACTAAGACAAAACGTGATTATAATGTACACCTTATAAGATTGATAAGTAGCTAAAGAAACATCACGAAACTTTTATTTTGCAACAGAAAAGAAATAGCAGAGGGCCAATCAAAGAAGAAAAAAACATAATTGGTGAAAGTTTATTGATTGGATGAAATAAGAGAACTGATTCTTGTCAATATAGATTTAGGTCAAGAAGTTACAACAGTAACCAACTTTAGACAAAGTCCACAACCCATCAATTACCTATGAGACGACCGCACTTTTTTTTTTTTTGCATAATAAATATTTAACATTAAACAGCTAACACAACGTACGGACTCGCCAAAAGAAACTGCAACCTAGCAGTTCTACCAGCACAGCGGAAATAACAGCAAAAACAGCAAAAACACGAGTCCTAATCATCCTCCCCTCGACGCCTTCGATTCCATGATCACACCTTATCTTTACCTGCATCGACAAAAGTGATGCATCAACATTTGGAAAACCAAACGTTGAGTGAGATTGATCCTCCCAACAATAGGTTATATGAAAGCTACACTTAATTTCAAACAACCACAACAACAAGAAAATCAATCACCACAACAATTAATTTCAAACACGATTAAATTCACGCATGAAAATAATCTACCACAGCCAGAATAGTAAACCCGTTTCCAAAGCGTGAATAGTATTCCGCAGCATGAATAGTAAAATTTACTATTCATCACCACCAAAACAAGCACAAAGATTAAATTCACGCATGAAAATAATCTACCACGGCGTGAATAGTAAACCCGCTTCCGCAGCGTGAATAGTATTTCGCCACATGAATAGTGAAACATTCACTATTCATCAACACCAAGAAATCAAACACAACGATTTCTAACACGATTAAATTCACCCAAGAAGATAATTGCAACAGCCAGAATAGTAAACCCGTTTCCGCAGCGTGAATAGTATTCCGCCACATGAATAGTGAAACATTCACTATTCATCAACACCAAGAAATCAAACACAACGATTTCTAACACGATTAAATTCATGCAAGAAGATAATCACAACAGCCAGAATAGTAAACCCGATTCCGCAGCGTGAATAATATTCCGCAGCGTGAATAGTATTCCGCAGCATAAATAGTGAAAATCACTATTCATCATCACTACCAAAAATGAATTTCACCAAATTCATCAATTCAATCCTAAATTTTTACAATCAACACTCAACAGAGCACCACAAGCAACAAACAATGATTCTTTTACCATTTAAGCTTAGTAAAACACACTAAACTTCACAAAAATCAAAAATGGAAATCATCAAGAACACCAACAAAAATCGGAAATCCCAAATCCCCCACACAGGCTTACATGAACCTTTGGTCACAACTCACCTTAGCAATGGAAGATCCAAGCCTTAGATGAACTCCCCAAGCTCCAAAAGACTCCTCCTTGCTTCCGCCAAACCTCAAGCTTCCAAGAGCTTCTCTTTTGGCTTCTCCCAAGCTTCTCACACACAAGATCCAAGCTCTAGGAACTTTCCTCACTCTTCCTCTTGTTCCCTTAGCCCACGCCAAGCTCACACCACTCAGCCCAAGCTCACGGCAAGCTCACAAGCTTCAGCCACTTCCTTGTTCCAAGCTCACAAGCTTCAACTCACAAGGAAAACACAAGAACAAGCTTCTCAAAGCCTTTCTCTCTCTTTTCTCTCTTCCTTTCCTCTTCTCTCTCTCACGGAAATAAGCTCAGCCCAAGCTCTCTTTCCTTTGCCAAAAAAATGGCAACCAACGAAGAAGAAGAAGAAGAAGAAGAGAAGAAAAGTCAAACCACAAACTTTCCTTTTTGAAAAAACCCCTAAACTTTCGAAACAACTTATGATACCCCCGGAACAAATCTAAATTAATTATTTCAACCCAATAATTAATTTCTTGAGATTTGTCTAAGGTTCATAAACTCGAAAGAATTCTGAATTAATTAAAGTAATTAATTTATTCCAGAACACGGGCGTTACAACCTATAACATATTTGTGAACCAATGTTAAATACCGATCAACCACAAAAATCACAGAACAACATAATAAACATAAAAGTTACCAAAATAAACTTCTTGAGATATCTTCATGATTCAATGTCCGGGATATTATTTAAAAGAACCAAATTAAAATAAAATCATTTGATTGAAAAATGTATATAAATAGAATCTCTCGTAACATTTATTATTGTTAGTATAAATGAAATATATTTTATGAATATGTATATATAATCTTTTTTAATATTATCACGAGTTATGACATGAAACGATTTGTATATTCGGGTGAAATAATCAATGCAATAATGATCTTAAACACCCAGATAATTACGATGTTTAAACTTCAAGATTATAAGGAGAGATAAATGCACTTCCTATTATCATAGTAGCAACACCCAGATCTTCTCACCTCCAAAGCCAAGTTACTTTGGCATGGTCATAGCAACTTGCTCTCAAATATTCAAATAGCACTAACATTATAAATGCATTTTTTTCAATCCATCAGTCGAAGTTATGAAATCAATGTCTCCCTTAATTATCAGGATGTTCCTTCTCTTATCAAGTGCTTTCATGAACATTTTATTAAGCAAATACATATCACCTACATCGGTTTTCCACATAATTTTTCATGAACAAAAAAAGGAGGAACACAATTTCATATGTTTATCGATTTCAATCTAAACATGCTAATCGAGAAACTTTTTACCTTGCATGTTACCTCGATAATTTACAATTAATGTTTCACAATCTTGAGTATTACACCGTATGTTAATGTTTGGGATCTTTGAGAAATTGATTTTATCACTTAGCTTGCTAATCGTGATGTTTAGCTCTTCTGTTAGGTCCAATCGCAATCAACTTCCCCCTGTATTAAAAAAATATTTATTGGATTTCTTCAGAGCATTTTCAATGTTCGTTTTAAAGTTTTTAAGATTATAACTGTCAGAGATCCATGTATTTTCAAAATTCCAAAGAATGGTGAACGCATGAGTTGAGGAAATTGAGGAAGATTTGTTAATTGTGGTGAGGAGAAAGCCGAGAGAGAGAAAGGGAGCCTTTGACGAATAAATCCTACAATTTCAATTCCATGAACAGTTTCACTTTATTAAAATTGAAATCGAATTGATGTTCAATGAGAATGGTACTAAGATTCCTAACTAAAAATTAATCATGCAAGGACAAGAAGAAAGCACTGAAAAATATTAACTATTAGAAGAGCCAAAACACGATTAATTATAACTAAGACAAAACGTGATTATAATGTACACCTTATAAGATTGATATATAAGTAGCTAAAGAAACGTCACGAAACTTTTATTTTGCAACAGAAAAGAAATAACAGAGGACCAATAAAAGAAGAAAAAAAAACATAATGAGTGAAAGTTTATTGATTGGATGAAATAAGAGAATTGATTATTACCAATATAGATTAAGGTCAAGAAGTTGCAACAGTTATTAACGTTAGACAAAGTCCACAACCCATCAATCACCTATAACATATTTGTGAACCAATGTTAAATACCGATCAACCACAAAAATCAAATAACAACATAGTAAATAAAAAGGTTACCAAAATAAACTTCTTGAGATATCTTCATGATTCAATGTCCGGGATATTATTTAAAAGAACCAAATTAAAATAAAATCATTTGATTGAAAAACGTATATAAATAGAATCTCTCGTAACCCTTTATTATTGTTAGTATATATGAAATATATCTTACGAATATGTATATATAATCTTTTTTATATTATGACGAGTTATGACATGAAAACATTTGTATATTAGGATGAAATAATCAATGGAATAATTATTTTAAATACCTGGATAATTACGATGTTTAAACTCCCAGATTATAAGGAGAGATAGATGCACCTCCTATTATCATAGTAGCAACACCCAGATCACCTGACCTCCAAAGCCAAGTTACTTTGGCATGGTCATAGCAACTTTCTCTCGAAGATTCAAATAGTGCTAACATTATAAATGTATTTTTTTCAATCCATCAGTCGAAGTTATGAAATCAATATCTCCCTTAATTATCAGGATGTTCCTTCTCTTATAAAGTACTTTTATGAACATTTTATTAAGCAAATACATATCAGTTACATCAGTTTTCCTCATAATTTGTAATGAACAAGAAAGGGACGAACACAATTTCATATGTCTATCGATTTCAATCTAAACATGTTAATCCTTGGTAAAACACTAAAAAGCCAATTGATAAACCTTTTACCTTGCATGTTACCTCGATAATTTACAATTAATGTTTCACAATCTTGAGTATTTCACCTTATGTTAATGTTTGGGATCTTTGAGGATATGATTTTATCACTTAGCTTGCTAATCGTGATGTTTACCTCTGCTGTTAGGTCCAATCGCAATCAACTTCCCCCTGTATTAAAAAAATATTTATTGGATTTTTTCAGAGCATTTTCAATGTTCATTTTAAAGTTTTTAAGATTATAACTGTCACGGATCCATGTATTTTCAAAATTCCAAAGAATGGTGACCGCATGACTTGAGGAACTTGAGGAAGATTTGTTAATTGTGGTGAGAAGAAAGCCGAGAGAGAGAAAGGGAGCCTTTGATGAAGAAATCCTACAATTTCAATTCTATGAATAATTTCACTTTATTAAAACTTAAATCAAATTGATATTCAATGAGACTGATATTGAGATTTCTAACTAAAAACAAATCATGTAAAGACAAGAAGAAAGCACTGAAAAAAATTAACTATTAAAAGAGACAAAACACGATTATAACTAAGGCAAAACGTGATTATAATGTACACCTTATCAGATTGATAAATAGCTAAAGAAACATCAATAAATTTTTATGTTGCAACAGAAAAGAAATAGCACGGAGCCAATAAAATAAGAAAAAAAAACAGAATTGGTGAAAGTTTATTGATTGAATGAAATAAGAGAATTGATTCTTACCAATATAGATTATGGTCAAGAAGTTGCAACAGTTACCAACTTTAGATAAAGTGCACAACCATTCAATCACTTAATATATGTGAACCAATGTTAAATGCTGATCAACCAAAAAAATCCAGTAACAATATAATAAACGAAAAAGTTACCAAAATAAACTTCTTGAGATATCTTCATGATTTAATGTTCGGGATATTATTTAAAAGAAATAAAGTAAAATCAAATCATTTGATTCGAAACCGTAGACAAATAGAATCTCTCGTAACATTTAACGTTGTTAGTATAGATGAAATACATCTTAAGAATATGTATATATAATCTTTTTTATATTATCACGATTTATGGCTTGAAAAGATTTGTATATTCGAGTGAAATAATCAATGGAATAATTATTTTAAACACCCAGATTATTACGATGTTTAAACTCTTGGATTATAAGGAGAGATAAAAGCACCTCCTAATATCATAGTAGCAACAGCCGGATCTTTCGAACTCCACAAGTTGCAATAGCTACCAACTTAAGACAAAACTCACAACCCATCAATCACCTATAACATATGTGAACTAATATTAAATACCGATCAACCAAAAAACTCTAATAACAACATAGTAAACAAAAAGGTTACCAAAATAAACTTTTTGAGATATCTTCATGATTCAATGTCCGGGATATTATTTAAAATAGCCAATATAAAATAAAATCATTTGATTGGAAAACGTATACAAATAGAATCTCTTGTAACATTTAACGTTGTTAGTATAGATAAAATTTATCTTATTCGATTTGACATTTCTGGGAAATTTTGGCTCCGCAGTGTCACTAAGCTTTAGCAATTTCTGATAAATGAGTATGTAGAGTACTTGCTGGAAATTGTGATGATCTGATGAACAAGAGAATTTTCAGGATTCTGTAACATTTTGTTCTTATGAGTGATGCTGATGACATTTTAGCTTGGGAATTTGTAAGCACTGATGCAATTAGAATTGGTCAATGATTTTGTTGAGAGATAGAATAATCTTTGTCACCTATCTCTAATTTGTTCTTGACCAGAAAACCTCGTCTCCTGAAGAATCTAGAGTGGCTCTGCAACAGTGGCTTCCAAAAGAAGAATGGGTCGCTATTAACTTTCTGTTTCTGTTGGTACGTATCCTCTGAGATTCTAACTTAAGAGATGCTTGAGCTATGCCCTTCTGCATTCAAAGAGACCCCAAACACATCATCCAAATTGAAGAAATCTGTCAAAAGCAAGAAACTCTATTTGCTTTGGCTCTGGATTCTCCTTCTAGATAATTTTTAATCCATTTTATTATTAGTCCTCCGTAGAATATAAATTGTATCGAAGAAATTGTATAGCTCTATGATTGCAAGAGCATCCCACTTGTGTATAAACTTAAAGAATGAAACTTGCTCTCATGAAAGGCAATGTGGCAAGTAATGGTCTTTAACGATTACCATATACTTGAGAAGAGGCTGAGATTGCTTAGAATTGCAACTCTGTGATGGTTATACTTTTATGAATACCTCCTAAATTTTCCAATGTTTTGGAATTATCTCTAAATTTTGTATGAATATTTCCTAAATATCTAGAATTATTTCTTAAATTTAGAGAAATGTAGGAAAACCTTTTGAAATCATATGTTAATATACTACTTGATCAAATAAAAATTTAGGAAGTCTTTCTAAACTTTTAGAAAGATTTTCCTAAATTTTTTTAGAATTTTTAGGAATAATTCTTCTAAATTTAGGAATGTCATCCTAAATCGTATGTTAATCTATTATTTGATCAAATAAAAAAATAGGAAGTGTTTCTAACTTTTAGGAAGACCTTCCTATATTTTTTATAGAATTTTTAGGAACAATTCTTCTAAATTTAGAAACGTCATCCTAAATCGTATGTTAATCTACTACTTGATCAAATAAAAAATTTAGGAAGTGTTTCTAAATTTTTCGGAAAGCCTTCCTATTTTGTTTTAGAATTTTTAGGAACAATGCTTCTAAATTTAGGAACGTCATCCTAAATTGTATGTTAATCTACTACTTGATTAAATAAAAAATTTAGGAAATCTTTATAAACTTTTAGGAAGACCTTCCTAAATTTTTTAGAATTTTTAGGAACAATACTTCTAAATTTTTAGGAACGTCATCCTAAATCGTATGTTAATCTACTACTTGATCAAATAAAAAATTTAGGAAGTCTTTCTAAACTTTTAGGAAGACCTTCCTAATTATTTTAGAATTTTTAGGAAAAATACTTCTAAATCTATGAACATCATCTTAAATCGTATATTAATCTACTACTTGATCAAATAAAAAAATGAGAAAATCTTTCTAACCTTTTAGGAAGACCTTCCTAATTTTTTTAGAATTTTTAGGAACAATGCTTCTAAATTTAGGAACGTCATCCTAAATTGTATGTTAATCTACTACTTGATCAAATAAAAAATTTAGGAAGTCTTTCTAAACTTTTAGGAAGACCTTCCTAATTATTTTAGAATTTTTAGGAACAATCCTTCTAAATCTATGAACGTCATCTTAAATCGTATGTTAATCTACTACTTTATCAAATAAAAAAATTAGAAAATCTTTCTAACCTTTTAGGAAGACCTTCCTAATTTTTTTAGAATTTTTAGAAACAATGCTTCTAAATTTAGGAACGTCATCATAAATCGCATGTTAATCTACTACTTGATCAAATAAAAAATTTAGGAAGTCTTTCTAAACTTTTAGGAAGACCTTCCTAATTATTTTAGAATTTTTAGGAACAATCCTTCTAAATCTATGAACGTCATCTTAAATCGTATGTTAATCTACTACTTGATCAAATAAAAAAATTAGAAAATCTTTCTAACCTTTTAGGAAGACCTTCCTAATTTTTTTAGAATTTTTAGAAACAATGCTTCTAAATTTAGGAACGTCATCATAAATCGTATGTTAATCTACTACTTGATCAAAAAAAAAATTTAGGAAGTCTTTCTAAATTTTTAGGAAGACTTTCCTAATTTTCTTAAAATTTTTAGGAATAATTCTTCTAAATTTAGGAACTTCATCTTAAATCATATGTTAATTACTATATATTAAGAAAGCCTTTCCCAAATATGTAGTATTAGATTGTTTTGATATCACACCTCTTTATTTTGCTTATATTGATTGAGTGGATGGCGCTTTGTGGACGATACATATCTAAGAATGTCTTTATCCATATGAACATAAAACATAACGATTTTTAGGATGTTTTCTTATATATTCATGAAGCCTTTCCTAAATATATGTACAATCTTATATTATCTTCAAATTTTGGAATGCATTCATAAATGTTTAGAAAGATTTGATAAGTTTTCTGAAATGATTAAAGATTTTTCGTATTTTGTTTACTTGAATATTTAATAACTTTTTAGTTGGTCAAACGGAGGGAGCACACTCAAGTATCCAAATACAAGATGGTTAAAAAATATTATTTTGATTGAAAAGGAGAAATGTCGTCAAAAAGCACAAACAACTTGAATCATCAAAATGAATAAGGATGATATAGCTATAAAGTGTTTAGGGGACTCAATTTTAATAAGATCCCTTGCGTTTTCTTCCAAGTATTGAAGTTCTCTTGAATCGAGGACCTCATGTTCTCCATTTCTTGAAGGCTGTCATAGACAAGTGAGTTGCTCGTACACTGCAAGCCAAAACAAAATTTTAGCTAGGAAAAATGCTACGGACTCTCTTCTCTACTAATATTTTCATCTTAACAATTTTGTAAAGACTGATATTTATAAGCTGAGAGTTTTTCGTTGGCACAAGTCACGAGGTGTAACATCTCTCCAACATCAAAATTCAACCTTTCAAGTTCAAGTCAAAAACCAGAAACTAAAACATGAACACCTCTCAACTATGAACGGGATTTTTATATCAAATTACAACTCTCAGTCAGTGATGTGTCGAGTTTTAACATAAAATATTTTCTGCAAGTGCACAGACAAACGCAGTAGTATATGGGGTATCGAATCCACAGAGACCAAGGTTACACTATGAAATTATAGATTTTAATTTAAAGCTAAGACAAAATATTGGTTGGTATAATTTTTGGAACAAATAAGCAACTAATAAAATAAATCGATGTAAAACAATTAATAAAAAAGCACTAGGTTAAGGCGTTTCGCCGGTGATTCGGAGACAAGGCTGAGCAACTATTCAGGGCTAACTAACTACCGGTCTAGAACTCAAACATAAATAAATGTCGCCCCACTCTCGTGATGTATCGACAACTTTATCTAACAACCTAGATACCGAAACTCTCGTCTGGACCTAGTGAAGACGATAAGCATTAACAAGCGGGTTCAATATGTTCACAATCAATCACAGCAATCAACTCTCGTTGGCTACGCACCAATTGCTCACCAATGATTTATCTAGCAACCTAGAGCACTCTCGTGAATAAGTTTAACCTAAAATCATAGACTAGGTGATCAAGCTAATCTAAGCATTAAGAACCCCTATTGGCGAAGACATATAAATTCCAATCCTATTTGTGCTCAGCCATTAACAACCTAAATCACCATTGAAAACCTTAACCTAGCTAGGGATCTACTCACACATAGCGAAATCAAACACAACAAGGCAATAAGATGAATTCATGATTTATTAAAAAGAATAAGGTTCAAGAAAACTTCTCAAACAGAGTTGTGGAATGAATCGATGATAGGCGAATAGAGATCTAAAGCTGAGTAATACAAATCCAAAATCGAAAAGGTAGAAGAACAAAGTGGTGGTCTCATAGAACCAAAAATAACCTAGAACGTAAAACTGAAGTCTGAGAACGAACGTGATTCAAGTCTGAGGCGGCTGGCCTCTTTTTATTCTAAAAATTAATTAAAAACGCGTCCCTAGGTAAAATAGGTTGGAGCACCTTGGGGAGCACCCTGGCGAGCACCTGCTCCGGGTGAAAAATCGTCTTTTTGCTCCAAATTGCTTCTTTTGCTCCATTTTGCTCAAATATCTTCAATACATGCTCCAGAGCCTCCAAATACCTGAAAAGACACAAAAAGAACCAGAAAAGACTCCAAAACAATATAAAAAGACTAGTTAATATGGGACAAAATACTAATATATCAACTCCCCCGGACTTAGACCTTTGTTTGTCCTCAAACAAAACAAGATCAAGAACTGAGAAGAGGTTTGAAAATCATGGGAACTCACTTGCTTGTTGGAAAAATTTCGAACTTCATACCTTCTTCACTGTACCTTAGGACATGTACCGTAATTAGCCATGGGGTTCATAACCTAACCTTAATAACTCACAACCCAACAGAAGTTTCGGGATCCCCACTGTCATCTCTGACATAGATTAATGAAAATAAAAAGTACAGTGATCTTACCAAGGGAAATCGGCCCAAAGGGTGCTGACTTCTTCTAACCGAAGACTCTCTCCCGCATGCTCTTTTCTTAACTCTTTCCTCTTCCGAACACAACAACATATATTATTTTTTTTACTGAGGCTTTGCCTCACAGCCATCACTTTTCTGATGCTTCTTCTTATTTTTTTTTTTATTTTTTTTATGGGACGAATCTCCATGAGGTCACAAAGGATACACGGGTTTACGCATCATCCCTTGGTTCACTTCGAAACTTTTAGTTTCCCTTACAACAAGCTTTCCATGAGGTCACAAAGGATACACGGGTTTACGCATCATCCCTTGGTTCACTTGAGCTTGCTGCTTTGAACTCTTTTTTTTTTTTTTTTTAAGAAAATCGGACCGAGAGGAGAGTTGGAGAGAAAAGAGCATACTTTGTGGAGAGTTGCAGTGTCTTTTATGGTTCGAATAGGTCTTGCCCAATGGACGTCAAATCCCTGAGAAAGAAATTAAAAGTCAAGATTAGAAACCGAATAAAATATAGAGATGACATTGGTTCAACCTATTTCCCGCTGAGCGTGAGCTTTGGGGAATATTTAATCCGCCCAATGCCTTTCCGATACAGAACTTTGGCCAAGCTGTGAGTCATACAAGTAATCCTTAGTCCGAAAATAAATCCAATAGATCAAGTTCATAATTCCCAAACAAGCTTTTGACTCAATAAAACACTAAAACAGACTTGATAAAATAATAATAAAAGTAAACCAAGCAGCAGGACCTGATTCACTAAAAATCTAAGACTCTTGGGACTGACACAACAACAAGACTCAATAGAAAAATAAAATAAAATAACTAACCGCTCCCCCGGACTTAAAGCACACTGTCTCGGGGGTTGGCGACAAATAAAAATAAAAACACACACGGATAATACAATGAAGATAGAGGGTATAGGGGGATATCACTGAGTAGTGGCGGTGCACCCTGGCGGAGCAGGTGCTCGGGCCAGTTCTGGGGTGCTCGATCAATTTCTCCCTTTTTTTTTTTTTTTTTTAGCAGATTAAGAATTGAAATCACAAATAAAAAGTTAGTATCAAAAGAAATTTAAAATGAATTATGTACAAGAAACCTTACCGGTGGGTTGCCTCCCACCAAGCGCTTGTTTTAAGTCGTCAGCTCGACTTTGTAGACTGTTTAGGCATGAGGAACATCACCTAAGGCGACAGTATCACCTTCTCCAATGTGTGTATCTGCAAGATATGGCTTGATCCTCTGGCCATTCACCACGAATTCGTCTCCTTTAGCGTTTAGCAACACCACAGCTCCATGTGGTCTAACCTCCTTGATCGTGAAAGGGCCAGACAATCTAGACTTCAGCTTACCTGGGAATAATCTGAGACGAGAGTTGAACAATAATACCTGATCGTTGGGAGAAAAACTCCTGGGGATGATCCTCTTGTCATGGTAGGCTTTGTTCTGCTCCTTATAAATCCTTAAGTTGTCATAGGCGAGATGCCTAATTTCCTCCAACTCATGCAGCTGCATGGATCTCCTTTCAAATGCTGGTAAGATGTCGAAGTTGAGCAATTTAATAGCCCAGGCTGCTTTATACTCCAATTCCACCGAAAGGTGGTATGCCTTCCCATACACCAAATGAAAAGGCATTGTCCCCAATGGAGTCTTATATGCGGTCCTATACGCCCATAGAGCGTCATCCAACTTCTTAGACCAATCCTTACGCGTGATGCTCACTGTCTTCTATAGGATACTCTTTATCTCCCTGTTGGAGATCTCGACCTGACCACTAGTTTGAGGGTGATAAGGAGAAGCTACCTTATGCGTAACACCATTCTTCTTCAACAAGTTCTCAAAAACCTTGTTTATGAAGTGTGAGCCTCCATCGCTAATCACCACTCAGGGACTCCAAACCTCAGAAAGATGACACTCTTGAACATCTTGATAACTACTATAGCATCATTAGTTGGGCTAGCCAGCGCTTCAACCCATTTAGAAACATAGTCAACAGCCACTAGAATGTACTCATTACCATAGGAGGATGGAAACGGTCCCATGAAATCTATACCCCATACGTCGAAAACCTCAACTTCCAGAATAAAATTTTGGGGCATCTCATTACGCTTACTGATGTTCCCTTGCCTTTGACACGCATCATACCTAGAAACAAATCTGTTTGCATCACGGAACATCGTTGGCCACCAATAACCAGCTTGTAAAGCCTTTGAAACCGTCTTAAATGTGGCAAAGTGCCCAACATATGACGAACTGTGACAATGGTGTAGAATCCCAGGGATCTCTGCCTCAGACACGCATCTCCTATATAGCCCATCTGAACACTACTTGTATAAAAACAGCTCATCCCAAAAATACCGCCTAATATCGCGGAAAAACTTCTTCCTTTTGCTTCCCACTAGGTTCTCAGAAACCTTATCAGCAGCCAAGAAGTTTTCAATCTCTCCAAACCATGGGAAACTAGAGGACTGACCGGTCTGAATTGATCCACAAAAATTTTCGGGAGCAGGTGCTCGCGCAGGCGGAGCAGGTGCTCCCTCGGGTGCTCTGTCGGATACTCGGTCGGGTGCTCTGTCGGGTGCTCGGTCGGGTGCTCGGAAAATTTTGCAGGTGCTGATAGAATAGATCTGTTCATCTGGTAGACTATCCTCCATAGGTGTCTCTTTTTCAATCAGCATCCTACTCAAATGATCCGCAACCCCATTTTCGGACCCTTTCTTGTTCTTTATCTCTAGATCGAACTCTTGTAACAACAGAATCCACCTCAATAACCTGGGCTTGGCATCCTTCTTCATCAGCAAATACTTCAATGCAGCATGGTCTGTGTGAACAATTACCTTCGATCCAACGAGGTATGACCTGAACTTCTCAAAAGCGAAAACAATCGCTAATAACTCTTTCTCGGTAGTGGCGTACCGACACTGAGCATCATCCATCGTCCGACTAGCATAATAAATCACATGGAGCTTCTTGTCTCTCCTCTGACCTAGAACAGCTCCCACAGCAAAGTCACTCCCATCCGTCATAATCTCAAATGGTAGCTCCCAATCTGGTGGTTGTACTATCGGTGCACTAACCAAGGCGCCCTTAATGGTGTGAAAAGCCGCCAAACAGTCACTATCAAACTCAAATTTCACCTCCTTACACAGCAATCTTGTAAGAGGCCTAGCAATCTTAGAAAAATCCTTGATGAAGCGACGGTAGAATCTCGCGTGTCCCAGAAAACTGCGGATTCCCTTAACCGAATTAGGCAGTTGTAAACTCATCATGACTTCTATCTTTGCCTTGTCAACTTCAATCCCTTTCTCTGATAACTTGTGCCCAAGCACTATCCCACCTCGGACCATGAAGTGACACTTCTCCCAGTTGAGAACTAGATACTTCTCCTCGCACCTTTGCAATACCCTGCACAAATTAGACAAACAAGAAGAAAACGAACTCCCATACACAGAAAAGTTATCCATAAATACTTCCATAATATCCTCAATAAGGTCAGTAAATATAGACATCATACAACGTTGAAACGTTGCTGGAGCATTACACAAACCGAAAGGCATACGACGGTACGCGAAGGTGCCATAAGGACATGTGAATGTCGTCTTCTCTTGATCGTCCGGGTGGATGAGAATCTGGAAGAATCCTGAAAAACCATCTAAGAAACAGTAATATGGATAATTAGCCAGACGCTCTAGCATCTGGTCAATAAACGGTAAAGGAAAATGATCCTTGCGAGTAGCAGCATTCAATTTCCGATAATCTATACACATCCTATGTCCGGTTACTGTCCTAGTTGGTATCAGTTCGCTCCTATCATTTTTAATCACTGTGATACCTCCTTTCTTAGGAACTACATGCACAGGGCTGACCCACTTACTGTCAGAAATCGCATAAATCACACCAGCCTCTAGAAGTTTCATTATCTCTTTCTTGACGACATCCTTGAGGTTAGGGTTTAACCGCCTCTGATGCTCGACAGAAGTCATAGATTCATCCTCTAGATGTATTCTGTGCATGCATAAGTCAGGTGATATACCAGTGATATCATCTAGTGAATATCCTAGAGCCTTCCTATACTTCCTCAATTCACACAAAAGCAAGGTAATCTCTACATTATTCAGTTTCGCATTTACTATAACGGGATAGGTGGAGTTCGGACCAAGAAAAACATACCTGAGCCCTGCTGGGAGGGTCTTCAACTCAAGCTTTTGAGCTTTCAGCTCACTCCAAGATCCACCAAAAATCGGATTTTCTGGAGCAAGTGCTCCATGTGCTGGCTGGGGCGCTCGCTGAGGTACTCCCTGGGGTGCTCCTAGGACCTCGATTTTTGTGCCTTCTCCCAGGCTCAGAAATTCATCTCCTTCCTCCACTCTGATGTTGGAATCAAGAAACTTAGCAAATCCATGGGTGTCTTCACTCAGAAAACCGTGTTCACCCTCGGGTTTAGTCAAAGCGACTTCTAAAGGATCATTCGCCAAAATTTCTTCAACCACATCTTTGGATATCTCTGACCCATCATGGATCACAAATGTCTGTCCATCAATCATCGGTTTCTTGAGAAGCTTGCTCATCTCAAACCAAACTAACATATCTCCAAGACGGAGATCAACTATGCCTTCTTCGACATCAATAATAGCACGAGCTGTGCATAAGAAAGCTCTGCCCAAAATCAGCGGGTCCTTGGGTTCTTCATCTAGTTCCAGAACCACAAAATTAGTTGGGATAAATGTATCCCCAATTCGGACGTGCATATCTTCAATAATACCCACCGGAAGCTTTGTAGACCGATCCGCAAAAACCAATGAGATCTTTGTAGGCTTGAACTTGGTGAAACCCAGACGCTTGGCCACAGAATATGGCATCAGATTGACGCTGGAACCTAAGTCACACAGAGAACAAGCAAACGTGCACGGTTCTATCTTCACCGAGATAACAAACCTCCCGGGATCTTCTTTCTTTTTTACCACCTTACTCTGAAGTATGGCGCTGCACTCCTTAGAAACAATCATTACATTCTCTTCCTCAACAACCTTACCAGCAACCAGCTCTTTCATGTACCTCTTAAGCGAAGTTATCATTTGCACGGCATCAACCAAAGGAAGCTTCACCGTCAAATCCTTAAGCATCTCCTTGCACTTTGCATCCTCCAAATCCTTGCGAGATTTCTTTGGAGGTACTGGATAAGGGACCTTAGGTATGTAGACTCGTTCTGGTAAAATTTCTGGGGTTTTTGAAATTTTCGTGGGAGCACCCTCCGGAGCAGGTGCTCCGGAGCAGATTTGGGGTGCTCGCAGGATTTTTCTTCAGAATCGTTTGGAACAGTTCCCAGTGGTGTTCCTGAGCTTGATCCAACCTCAACATGTCCATCTTTCACAGCAAAATCACTCCCTTGAGCCTGGTGCTCGGAAATCTTCTCCTTAGCATTTTCGTGGAAGCTTCTCATCGTAGGTGGTACCAGCAACTTTCCACTGCTCAACTCCACAGCATTCACGTGATACTCATTCCTGGGCAATTCACCTTTACCTGGAAGAGCTCCAGCTGGTCTCTTGATAGCCTTGGTGGTTTGAGCTACTTGTGTATCAAGCTTCTTCACATGCACGGTAACAGCTTCATACTTAGCGTTTAAATCAGTGTATATGTGATCTACCTTGGCATTAATCTCAGTAGACGCCTTCTGTTGGTTAACCATCAGTTTCTGCATAAGACTCTTCAGCTCATCTTGAGATGTAGGCACGGAGACAGCTTGTGGTGGTGTAGCGAAATTGGTGTGTTGTTGTTGGTTTCCTCCTTGGAACCGATTCTGATTCTGATTAGGGACGTACTGCCTCCCTTGAGTATTGCTGGAGTAAAACTTCTGAAAACTCTGAGCTTGTGGCAACTGATTCATACCCCCTGGTTGCGGATAAACTTGGTCTTGTGGGTTCTCGACATTGTTGCTTCGGTAGGAGAGGTTGGGGTGGCTCCGATAATTTTGATTGAACCCACGGTTCTGGACATATCTCTGACCACTCACATAGTTAACCTCATGTACTCTAGCATCGTCATCTTCTTTAAAATCTTGAGAAATAGGCGCAGCCCCATTTTCTTCCACAAACTTGACCGGTTTTTGACTTTCGCGTAGGAGTAGGTTTACCTTCACTGTCAGCTCATCTATCTTCTGAGTGTCCACACTGTTAACTTTCCTGGACCTATCATACTCAGGAGACCTGTTGCTAGAGCTTGAAGCAAGGTTCTCTATCAGCTCAAAAGCACGATCCCTAGTCTTGATCATAAAAGACCCGTTACTCGCAGCATTCAAGGCGTTGCGGTAATCCCATTCAACTCCATCATAAAATATTCCCAGAATCTGTTCATCTTTAAAACCATGATGAGGGCATTCCCTACGGTATTCCTTCAGTCTTTCCCAAGCTTCACAAAAAGCTTCACCAGAATGTTGTTGGAAAGATGAAATCTTGTTTCGTAGAGCGGCTGTCTTAGACTTAGTGTAGAAGTGGTCCAAGAAAGCAGCTCTAACTTCATCCCACGTCCTCAAAAAACCAGCTGGCAATGACTTCAACCACCTCTGAGCCTTGTCAGCAAGAGAAAACGGAAACAGCTTGCATTTTAGAAACTCTAGCGGTACCCCATTAGAACCGGTAGTGCTGCAGATTTCTTCAAAGTTTTTGATGTGGTCCATCGGTATCTCAGCTGGCAGTCCATGGGGTATCGAATCCACAGAGACCAAGGTTACACTATGAAATTATAGATTTTAATTTAAAGCTAAGACAAAATATTGGTTGGTATAATTTTCGGAACAAATAAGCAACTAATAAAATAAATCTATGTAAAACAATTAATAAAAAAGCACTAGGTTAAGGCGTTTCGCCGGTGATTCGGAGACAAGGCTGAGCAACTATTCATGGCTAACTAACTACCGGTCTAGAACTCAAACATAAATAAATGTCGCCCCACTCTCGTGATGTATCGACAACTTTATCTAACAACCTAGATATCAAACTCTCCAATCGGACCTAAGCGATAAGCATTAACAAGCGGGTTCAATATATTCACAATCAATCGCAGCAATCAACTCTCGTTGGCTACGCACCAATTGCTCACCAATGATTTATCTAGCAACCTAGAGCACTCTCGTGAATAAGTTTAACCTAAAATCATAGACTAGGTGATCAAGCTAATCTAAGCATTAAGAACCCCTATTGGCGAAGACATATAAATTCCAATCCTATTTGTGCTCAGCCATTAATAACCTAAATCACCATTGAAAACCTTAACCTAGCTAGGGATCTACTCACACATAGCGAAATCAAACACAAAAAGGTAATAAGATGAATTCATGATTTATTAAAAAGAATAAGGTTCAGGAAAACTTCTCAAACAGAGTTATGGAATGAATCGATGATAGGTGAATAGAGATCCAAAGCTGAGTAATACAAATCCAAATCGAAAAGGTAGAAGAACAAAGTGGTGGTCTCTTAGAACCAAAAATAACCTAGAACGTAAAACTGAAGTCTGGGAACGAACGTGATTCAAGTCTGAGGCGGCTGGCCTCTTTTTATTCTAAAAATTAATTAAAAATGCGTCCCTAGGTAAAATAGATTGGAGCACCCTGGGGAGCACCCTGGCGAGCACCCTAGCGAGCACCTGCTCCGGGTGAAAAATCGTCTTTTTGCTCTAATTTGCTCAAATATCTTTAATACATGCTCCAGAGCCTCCAAATACCTGAAAATACCCAAAAAGAACCAGAAAAGACTCGAAAACAATATAAAAAGACTAGTTAATATGGGACAAAATACTAATATATCAGTCAGTTAACTCAATAATATCCAAACTACGAGCTTAATAACAACAACAAAATGATATTTCCTAGAGTTCCTTGCTTACTTCAGCACAAGAGAACACGAGATAGAACCCAGAGCTACAATGATTTCGAAAAGATTATGAAAGTGATTTCGAGAAAACTAATAGAGACTTCAATGCCATGTAGTCGAGATCAAAATAGAGCAAGGCATGAAATGTGAGTTAGATAACAGAACCTGGAGTATTGAAGAGACGAGTAGAAGTATTGGCAGATCATCTCTAGTATTGTAGTAATAATATCAGGGAAAGTCACCTGCCACAAAAACAACCCAGATTCTTCTTTCAGATCTCCATAAATTCTGCATCGACAACATAGATTTATGGAATCTCTTTCACACTGAATAATGCACATTTGCAAGATCATTTATTTTCAATTGCCCTAAACAACCCTAGTTTCTCAAGAATATGCCTGGTGAAATTGAGAATGATCAAATGAACAAGCCTACGACTTTGTATTTGCTTCCTTGTTCAAATTGGAAGATTCAGTTAGACAATTGAATTTCCAATCTCGCTAGATTTCGCTCAAATTGAGATCAATTCACAACCAAATCAGATAAAATTGACAGAGTTGATCAACGTCAAGCCCGATCAGAATTGGGATTATGATCACTAACCCTACAATTGAATGAAAAAGAACGAAAGCAAAATCGAAATAAAGAGGAGAAACCTGGAGAAGTGAGCATGCTTCTGATAGTCTGAGCAACCATTGTAGCTTCCCTATCGATGATAAACTTAAAACCCTGCGCGCTTATCAACTTCACCGTCTCTGTCATTTTCATCGTCGTTGTGTCTCTCTCCCTCTGTGTCGTCATTTTTGTGCTATTTTTGGACTGAAAACTTAAATTTATGCTAAAATTTAGAATTACCCTTAAAATTTTAAGTTTGCTTAAAATTTAGATATGATATGTTATTTTGATTTTACGTTACAAAAGTAATGATATTGTTAATTTTTTAAAATGATTTGTTGGAGATATTTTAGAAAAAAAAAAAAAAGCAAACGTTGGAGTTTCATAACTCAAGCATACCGCATAAGATTTTCTTTGATGTTAGAGAAATTTTTTGAGTTTCCACACATTGTCGCCACCGCAAGTCCTTACAGAGATCAAGGTTGTCTTCCGGCGAGTCACCCCCGTTCCTCACCTCGGCCCACTCACAGTGCGTTAAAGCCTGCAAAAGATGAGGTTATAGCCTCAAAAAGGTTGAAATTTCCTAAATCTTAAATATGTCTCTTATACTTCTAAATTTAGTTGTCTGCGTAATTTATTATAGGTATGGCGAATTGAAGACAATCATCAAATGGCAAAGAGGTATTTTATTTAGTTTATATATATATATATATATATTTAGTGGTGTTCATCCTACCGTAGTAGGATGAAATTTCTGCATCATTATGGAACTCTTGACATTGATATTAGTTTATGTAATAATGTTTTATTTTTATGCAATAAACTTATGTGTATTTTCTCAGTATTTTTGTTGGTCTTATGAAATTTTTAAAGTTTTTATTTGATTATTAAAATTTAATATCATTTATTTTAATAATTTTTAAACACAAATAACCAAAACTAAGAAAATATAGAAAACACAAAAAAGTAAAAAATATATACATGTAAAAACCAAAAACTAAACAAGTTATCATTCAAGTTTTTGAAAAACTAAAATTTACAAAAAATCAAAAACCAAAAAATTCAGAAACCAAAAACCAAAAACCACTAAAAAACTATCAGCCATTCATGGCTACAGTGGGTTCAATATTAGCAAGTCCATAAACTCTTAAGAAAAAATCAAAATTAATGGTGGGTCAATTGAACCCCCTTTCTTTTATATATGTCCGCCACTAGCTGTTGTTGGAGTCGTCGGTGATTGAGGACTAAGCTAGGTGACAGATCTGGTTATGGTTGTGAGATGGTGGTTCTTGGCTGCATTTGAGGTTGTCTGTTAGTCTTGCTTTCGAGTTTTGCTTGGATTTGCGTTACTCTCAGTCGTTCTGTCTCACTCTCACATTCTTGTTCTTCGGTTGATTTTGCTTAGGGTGGTTTAATTTATAGGTTTAGTCTTGATCTGAAGATTAGTTGTTGGTTGTTGGCTCTTACTCGATGGTTTTTTGTACGACTTAGTCGTTTGGTCTGGTTTGACCTATCACCTGCCTCTGGTTCTTTATAAAAATATTAAATTAAAATTAAAAACATCTATAAAAGGGGAATGGATAAGGGTAACAAAGTGGCTGAGATGGACTAAAAGTTCACCGTACAAGAAGAAAAGCAAAGATAGAAAATAACAAGGAACAAAAAAAGAGAAGCTGGGCTTGGGATTGAGATTGTACAGCAATCGATATGACGGCTCCGGCGGATAAGAAAGGAAAGCTTGAGATTGAGCCACCAGAACAGGATTGAAACCGCCAGAGTATCCGTCTCCGGTATCCAAAACTGCCCTTGCGACTTGCCTAACCCGCAAGCCATCTACCGGAACCAACACATCCGAGAGTCGAATCTGCATGGCCAAACTGGCGACTAGGGGTGGGCAGTTAAACAGTTTGGTTCGGTTCGGGAAATTTGGGATTCAGAAAATTTGGTTACATAAATATCAAGTCCGAATAAAAACCAAACTTAATTAGAGTCGGTTTGTTTCAAGAAATTCGGGATTCGAGAAATTTGGTTATACAAATATTTGGTCCAAATAAGAACCAAACTTAATTTGGTTCGATTCGAGATTTGGTTATTTCAGATTTTTCAAATAAAAAATTGATTAATTTTTATTTAATTTTAACATAATTTCAGCGAATTGTGCAATTATGCTATTAAAAATCATATAATATAAAAAATCATCAAAACATCAATATGAATCCTAAAATGAAACAAATAGATATAGAAATTTATATTATAAAGAGATATAGAAATGATTTTTCTATTAGAGATTGGAAAAAGATGTGATATTTCTTTAGTTTGGGTGGATAGAGATATAGAAAATTTTATAATAAATTACTAAACAAATAAATATTAAAAATCCTAAATCATATTTTGAATTTAATATTGGTTAACTGATTAACCAATCGGGTTTCTGTAAAAATACCGAACCGAACCGAACACCAAATAATTTATAATTTGTTTCCAATTAGGTTATTTAAATGGTACCATTCGGTAAATTACCGTTTGGTTGTTAAGCATGTAATCAAACAGTGAAAGAAAGTAAGGAAACAAAGATTCAAAGAAGGAAACATGCAAAAAAATAATGAAGCAGTTGAATAGCAAAGATCAGATAATCCAACAAGAAAATAAGTTAAGCATTAAAGAAAACAATGAAGGAAGTAAGGAAACAAAGAACTTAAAACCAGAAAAAAAAAAAAAGGAACCATAGAAATAATGAAAGGAAACATATAAACAAGTTAAACATGTAAAAGAATCAAAGAAGGAAAGCAAGTAAACAAGTTAGCGATGAAAGTAAAGAACCAATTAAGTAATAAAGGCATAAAATAAGTAAGCAAAGAATTAAGGAAGCAAAAAGTAAACAACGAATCAAAAAAACAGAGAAGCAATTATGAACGTGTTCAAGCAAGTTTGCAAGTAAACATATGAGCATATGCGTTGATTGTATGTATGTATGCTATGAATGCATGCTGTGTATGTATGCTTGTAACAAGTACGTAAGCTAGGAATCAAAAAAGAACTTAAGGAAACAAGCAGTAAACATGGAAGGAACCAAAGAAGGAAGCTAGAAAATAAAAGACAAACCAAGGAATCTGGTTAGTAAGCATGGAATTAAGAAAGACAAACCAAAGAAGCTTGTTGGGATTGGTCCTGTGAGCAAATTATCCTTTAGGTTCCTGTATTAGCCATAGGATGAAACAGTTAACAGAAACAAAACGCCAAAAAGGCAAAGGACACACAAGAATGGGAAAGAAAAGAAGACATATAGATACTCCAGCTGTTGGAGTTTAGAGATTGAAAACGGTATGTCATGTCTCCAAACAAAACGTTAGTAGAGAAATCCCTGAAACAAGAAAGGTTTTTGATTAGATAATACAGATTTCAATAGTTTGTTAAAGTTGAGAAAATTACAAACTTACACGTAAGCAAGAGAAGCACAGTTTCCAATCTCATCAGCCAATTTATCTCGCTGCAAGTCTGTATCATTTGCAAAAGACACGAGCTTGACAAGGATCAAACACTATGTTTATTCACAAACACATGAATTTAAAGAGAGAAGAGAAGACATACATTGATTGCAGATTCCTCAAATCTCCAAGGGCTGGAGATATCTCCCCTCCAACATTTAGATTGGACAGATTAAGTGTTCCACCAGAAAATTCAAAATGTCAAGATCAGATTAAACAAAAATATGAATCAAAGAGACAATTGTAAAAGGAAAAAGGAAAGAGAGATGACACGATGCTTACAGAGAGAAACCGGAGAGGCTAACGTTACCACAGAAGACACCTCGCCAAGAACAAAATTCGTTGTTATAAAGTTCATCCCAATCAAAAAGGAAGATTTGAACACATATGCATGACACAGAATGAAAAGAGAGGAAGAGACTCACAGTTCTCCAGTAAATGAGAGATTCCCAAGTGTTGTCAATGTCATTTAAATCCCTGGGCATTGGTCAAGTTTCTTTCACATAATGAGTAAAGCAAGAAGCAAGCATTTGATATGAAGAAGACATACAAACCAGTTAGAGCCTGCATCAGACAAATCACTTCCGGGATTCTACCAGTTAGCATGTTTCCTTTAAATCACATCACTTTACCATATGAACTTCTTAAACAAGACAGAGAAGAGGTAGTCTAGTTAATACTTACAGAGTAGCTACTTGGAGGAAACCGATATCGTAGGGTATTACTCCAGATTTTATATGAGACATCCCTGAAAATGCAAAAGACGAATAAGTCCACCCGGTTTCGGTACTGAATATTTGTTCTTTAAGGAGAAGACACGTACAGAATCTCAAAGGATAGCATTGATAAACTTGAGATAGCCAATGCTCTCCAGGATAGTTTTTCAGTTAACAAGTAACAACAACAAACATTCACTTACAACTTGTCCCAAATTCAAAGTAAAAAAAGAGTAGACGTTAAATGCAATAAAGAGCTGAATTTGGAATCACTTACAAGTACCACAAACAAGTAAGCTGTCACATAATCAGGTGACAATGTGCCAGTTAATGTATTTCCACGCAACCCACTGCAGATTGAAAACATCATAATCAGAAAATAAATCCATGGATCACAATTTAAGATAAGTAGACGAACTTATAGATACTGTAAAAAAACTCATTCCAGAAAAGTAACCTCAGTATCTCACCGGTTAGCTGGTTTCTTGCAAGGTCACTGTCATGAGAAGAAACTGTCATCATTTAAATGATCATTTGGTTTTCAATATCTTACTCCATAAAACGATAGCATCATTATGAAACTCTCAGGGTCTTAAGGTGTGGAATCTGGGTTCAGCTTGCTGGGATTAGTCCTGTGAGCAAATAATCCTTTAGGTTCCGGCATTGGCCATAGGATAAAACCAAAACAGGCAAAGGGAACACAAAAATGGGAAAGAAAAGACGACATATAGATACTCCAGCTGTTTGAGTTTAGAGATTGAAAACGGTATATCATGTGTCTCCAAACAATAAGTTAGTAGAGAAATCCCTGAAACAAGAAAGGTTTTTGATTAGATAATAGAGATTTAAATAGTTTGATAAACTTGAGAAAATTACAAACTTCCTCCAATTCTTCGATCTGTGTCCTGATCTTTTGTGAAACTCCTTCCACAAAGCTGTTTGACTTCACATCTCAAGAGATCATCCATCATTATTCATATATTTCCCAATAAAATAAAAACACAAAATCCACTGTATGATCAGATGAAACTACCTTTAGCAGATCATCGCCGAGGGTGAGTAGAGAATCTAAGGTTCCAACGTGAAGATTAGGAAGTTAAACTGCGAAATTGATATCAAAATCCACGAAATTAGATCGTGTTAGCATCAGAAAAGCTAAAGTAAGACCAGATGGTTCAAGATCTCAGCCATATTTTGTCAATCAACATCGAGCAAAATCAGAGTACCCGATAAACTGGAGTATCAAAGGAATGCTTGGAGTACCCGTTGCTTCCTCTTGACATAGCTTTATTCACGGTGATACAACTACAGCCATCGAAAAATTTCCCATTCCTTTCTTCGATCGAGAACTTAGCCTCCTTCACTGTCGCTTCCAGTCTCGCGATCGTTATTGATCTGTCAAAACCAAATAAAAAAAATCAGCAAGGTGTTGAAAAAGCAATGAAATAACAAAATCGTTTACAATCAGGATGATTAACATAGCGATGAGACAAAATATCAAAGAATCAGAAACATATATGTAAACAACTAATCAAATCAAGTCACAGAGAAACAAAAATCGGGAACAGATCCAACAACGACTGAAATTGAGATTTAGGAACAACCTAGCCGAAACTTGGGTAACGCGCTTTCTAGATTATGATCGGTGATGGTTCAAGCCGCTGCAAAAGCACCGTTAATTTCTGTAGACATTTTTCGAAAAATAGAATTTGGGATTTTCAAAATTGAGAGATATCAGAGAGAGAGACGTAGATGATCTTCTTCTTCTAACGGTCTTTTCTATTTTCTTCAAACGGTCATTTCGATCCCTTAAATAGAAAATTCAAATTTCAAAAAAAGAAGAAAGCTTTTTGAACGTTGTTACAATTGTGATAGAAAATCCCAGTTTCAAACGGCACGTTTTCAAATTAATTGAGGATTTCAAAACATGGGGTTAAAAAAAAAACCTGAATTTTTTTGGTTAAAGCTTAACCATGATGTAACCACTGTGGTCTAAAAATAAATTGCTTTCGTTTATAAGGAATGTGTTTATATATTTTCAAATTATAGTTGTAATAAAATTTATCATAACAATATAATTGTTTGTTATATAGAGGAAGATGGAAAAAAAAACCACAGTAAGTAGAAAAAATATAGAGGACCTTAGTTCTAAAACTAACCACTGTTATCTAAAAATAAATTGCTTTCGTTTATAAGAAATGTGTTTATATATTTTCAAACTATAGTTGTAATAAAATTTATCATAACAATATAGAGGAAGATAGAAAAAAAAACACAGTAAGTAGAAAAATATAGAGGACCTTAGTTCTAAAATGTGACCTTAGTTTTAAGTTCAGAGTTCCAATTACATCGCGAATATGGTGGTGGAGTTTGATTCGACATAAAGAAGCCTACTTGTTAAAAGCAGCATGTAGTTTTTTTTTCTCCTTTTGCTATACCAAAACGACAAACATTCCGCTATTGTATCGTATATAACATGGATTGGTGCGGTACGAATGATTCGATTTTTAAAGTACCATGTAAAATTTTAATTTATTATTATTAGAGATAGATTTTTTTTGTATATTTTCTTGCGTTCAAGGATAAGCTTGGTTAGTTATACACAAAGATCATTGATAATATGATCTATACTTCTTACGACTTGATAGATTTAATTTGTGTGTATAGAAATTATCCTAAGAATTCTTTAAAAAAACCTCTAAATTGTTGTAAACTAGAGAGAATTATGGGGGAATTTCGTGTGTTGTATTATTGATAATGAGGTTCCAATAGAACCTTTATATATGAATCAATACAAGAGATAAAAGGTAAATCCTATTCAGAATAGGAAAAGTATAAACCGTCTTAAGTCTCATCGGATATGGGCCTGATGGGTCAGAACTAGAGTTTGACAATCCACAATGATTTATAACACTCCCCCTTGGATGTCATAACTGTAAGAGCTCGTAATACACTTTGGATGTTGCCTCATTAAAACCTTTCTCGGAAAACCCAGTTGAGATAAAACCGAGATAAGGAAAAAGAGTACAACACGCATTACTCCCCCTGTTCCGAACATCACTGAATGTCTTTCAATCTTCGCATTCCAATATGATGTATTAGCTTCTTGAATGTCGAGGTTGGTAGAGACTTTGTAAATAAATCTGCTGAATTCTCACTTGAACGAACTTGTAGAACTTGGACTTCTCCATCCTTTTGTAAATGGTGTGTGAAGAAGAATTTTGGTAAAATGTGTTTCATCCTGTCTCCCTTAATATATCCATCTTTGAGTTGTGCTATGCATGCTGCATTATCCTCGTACAATATGGTTGGTTCCTTCTTTCCTTCGGACATCCCACAATCCACTCTAATATGTTGAGTCATTGACCTCAACCAAACACATTCACGGCTAGCTTCATGAATCACCAAGATTTCTGCATGGTTGGACGATGTAGCAACAAGAGTTTGCTTCATGGATCACCAAGATATAGCCGTACCACCGTGAGTAAAAACATATCCCGTTTGGGATTTAGCATTGTGTGGATCCGAGAGGTAACCTGCATCTGCAAAACCAATCAAACCATCTTTGTTATGGTTAGTATAAAATAATCCCAAATCTTTCATTCCTTGTAGGTAACGAAGTATATGTTTAATCACGTTCCAGTGCCTTTGGGTCGGACATGAGCTAAATCTTGATAATAAATTCATGGTAAAACATATATCTGGCCTAGTGTGGCTCGCCAAATACATCAAAGCTCCTATGGCACTTAGATATGTCACTTCGGGACCAAAGACGTCTTCATCATCCTTCTTTGGACCGAATAGATCTTTATCCAAGTCAAGGGATCTCACAACCATGGGGCTAGACAATGGGTGAGATTGGTCCATGTTAAATCTCTTGAGTACTTTCTCTGTATTTGCCGTTTGAGTCACAATGATTCTATTAGTCATTTACGCAAGTTGTAACCCCAAACAAAATCTTGTTTTTCCTAAATCTTTCATCTCGAATTCTTTCTTTAGATATTCGACTGTTTGGGAAATTTCCTCAGAGGTTCCTAGGATATTCAGGTCGTCTACACACACCGCGATGATTACAAACCCCTTAGTAAATTTCTTTATGAATACACACAGATTTATGGGGTTGTTTTTATAGCCCTCTTTGACTAGATATTCACTTAGTCTATTATACCACATTCGACCTGATTGTTTCAATCCATAAAGACTCTTATTCAACTTTATACAATGTTGTTCTCGAGAAATTTCTTTATCTTTGAGTTCAATTCCCTCTGAGACTTTCATATATATATCACTATCCAGTGGACCATATAAGTATGCGGTTACAACATCCATTAACCGCATATCCAAATTTTCTCTTATGGCCAGACTTATTAGGAATCTAAATGTTGTAGCATCCACCATAAGGGAGTATGTCTCCTCATAATCTTTTCCCAGTCTTTGCGTGAATCCTTGTGCAACAAGCCATGCTTTATGTCTCATGATTTTATTATTTTCATTCCTTTTCCTCACAAAGACCCATTTGTGTCCAACTGGTTTAATATCAAGAGGTGTACGGATTATAGGACCAAATACATTCCTCTTCCTTAATAAATTTAGCTCCACATTTATAGCTTCTTTCCATTTAATCCAATCTGATCTTTGAGTGCACTCTAAAATTGACGTGGGTTCTAGATCCTCGCTTATATCCATAATTTCAAGTGCTACCTTGTATGCAAATATTTCATTAATATCGATATTCTTTCTATTCCATTGTTTTCCAGACATGACATAATTTATTATTATCAAGAACTTCAGGACCTTGAAGCTCGGCATCCCGAGTATCAATGTTTGGTTCCTTTGGTTCATTCATGTCTAGGGTTTCAATAACCTCGGATTCTCCCATTGCACCTTTCTTTGATTTCCGAGTGTTCTTATCCTTGGAACCTAATGGTCTACCTCTCTTTAAGCGCGCTTTAGATTCTGTAGCAACTTGATTATGTCCCTCTTGGACATCAATTATTATTGGTGCATTAACATCTGGTATATATGACTTTGTTACTCTCTTCGGGTCAGCAAAGGAATCTGGCAATTGATTAGCTAGCTTTTGTAAATGTATAATCTTTTGGATTTCTATTTTATATTCTCTAGTCCGAGGATCTTGCCATGTTAAGGATGTTTGATTCCATGTAATTTCCTTTACCAGTCTGTTATTATCTCCTCCTAATGTTGGATAGTTGGATTCGTCAAAGTGACAATCCGCATACCTGACCTTAAATAGATCACCTGTGGTTGGCTCAAGGTACTTAACTATGGTGGGAGAATCATATCCAACATATATCCCCATCCTCCTTTGAGGTCCCATCTTACTTCTATGTGGTGGAGCAATTGGTACATATATGGCACATCCAAATGTCTTAAGATGGGATATGTCTGGCTCATGATCCGTTAGCAATTGTGATGGGGAATATTTGTGTTCACTAGATGGCCTGATGTGAATTAGTTCAGCTGCATGTAAAACTGCATGTCCCCAAGCTGAGACCGGGAGTTTTGATCTCATTAGTAATGGCCTCACAATTAGTTGAATGCGTTTGATAAATGATTCGACCAATCCGTTTTGTGTATGTACATGTGCCACATAATGTTCTACACTTACCCCCATGGACATACAATAATCATCAAACGCTTGGGACGTGAATTCACCAGCATTATCTTAGACGTATAGTCTTTAAAGGAAAATCTGGAAAGTGTGCTCTTAGACGAATTATTTGAGCAAGTAATCTCGCAAATGCCAAATTTCGAGTTAATAATAGACATATGTGTGACCATCTCGTAGATGCATCAATAAGTACCATAAAATATCTAAACGTCCCACAAGGTGGGTGAATTGGTCCACATATGTCACCTTGTATTTTTTCCAGAAAATTCAATGTTTCCTTATTCACTTTTACTGGTGATGGCCTAACTATGAGTTTCCCTAGTGAACATGCTTCACACATGAGATTCTTTGGGATAACTCTTCTTTCTTTCAATGTGTGCCCATTTGTATTTAATAACAATTCTCGCATCATGTTAGAACCGGGATGGCCAAGCCGGTTATGCCATAGAGTGAAATTTTTGGAAAACACTTTGTTTACCGTGGCATTTGCTTCTATCATATTTATCTTAGCACAATAAAGGCCTGTAGATATGGCATGTATGGTTTCTAGGATTTTCTTATGGCCATTGGCGAGTTCAAATATCATAATGAATTCTTTATTCCCTTCGCCCTTAGTTTCAATATGCAAATCATTCATTCGAATGTCTTTAAAATTCAATAGGCTCCTCTTTGAGCTCGGTGAGTATAGTGCATCACTTATTTCTAGATGTGTACCCTTAGGTAATAATATGTTTGCTTGACCATATCCTTCTATTAAATTAGCCATACCCGCTATGGTACATATATTGACACTTTTGAGTGTGAGATTTATGAAATTTCTTTTGTCTCTTAGAATCGTGTGGCTTTATCCACTATTCACCATGAAAATATCCTTGTCATCACTCATTCTTCAAAATCAATAATCATATTTTAGAGACTTAAAACAATATCCTTTCATTAAATCAAATAAATCCAAAATAATAGCAATAACAAATAAATTCAAGAACATAAATCCAAGCAAATAAAAACACCAAAACCAAACATAGAAACTAAATGTCGAGATCAACTTTATTCTTTTAGACAATCTGAAGTCTCATATTGCATTAGATCATCTTGCTCATGATCAAAATCATTTTCATGATCTTGATGGACCAAATTTGCTTCCGGATTCTTCCCTTTAATACTCTCTTGATAGAGGTCAATCAAATACTTGGGAGTTCTACATGTTTTGGCTTAATGATTCCCCATTCCACACTGATGGCATCCATGCTTGTTGGCCGAGTTTTGTGGCTGAGAAAAATTGCCACGGCCTCTTCCACGGCCTTGATTAAAGTTGGGTTGATACCCTCGGCCTCTGCCTTGTCCTCGGCCATAGGGACTGTAGCTGCGGCCACGTCCTCCTTGCCATCTTCCATGTCCATGGCCTCGGCCTCTACCTCGGCCATTAAACTCTTTATGGACATGGTTTGTTTCTTTCTTTTCTTCAGCGGCCGTAAAGGCTTCAGGGAGTGGGGTTGATCCGGGAGGTCTCATTTCACTATTTCTCATCAATAACGCATTGTTTTGCTCAGCTAGCAATAAACAAGAGATCAAACTTGTATATGTCTCGAAGCCCTTTCCACGATATTGTTGTTGTAACAATACATTACTTGTGTGGAATGTAGAGTATGTCTTTTCAAGCATCTCTTCTTCAGTTATTTTCTTACCACACAATTTCAATTTAGAGACAATCTTAAATAGGGCCGAGTTATACTCATCCACAGATTTAAAATCATGGAACCTTAGATTCCTCCATTCATACATTGCCTTTGGTAACATCACCGTTCTATGGTGATCATATCTTGTTTTCAACTCGTTCCAAAGGTCAAGAGGATTTTCAATTGTCAAGTATTGATCTTTGAGATTCTCAGCAAGATGATGGCGAATTATCATAATTGCCATGTATCGATTTTTTTCATTCTCATTATTATTCTCAACGATACATTCGCCAAGTCCTTTAGACTTTAGAGTGATCTTAATATCCAATGCCCATTGTAGATAGTTATCTCCCGAGAGAGTAAGGGCAGCAAATTCCAAGTTTTGGATATTCGACATCTGAAATTATGCATCATATTCTCTTAAGTATCACAAATTTTTAATATTCATGCATGGTGTAAAACAATTTACATGATAATATTCTAGCAACCTAGCATGCTTAAAATACACTTTCAAATTATCATGCAAGGTTCTCATGCAGCTTAAATATTTATATATTGATCAGATTTTAATTTGTGACAATTATTATCATGCAACCGATTTAACAAAATAGCAAGGTTATGTAAAATAAATTCATGCGATAATAATCTAGCAAAATTATATGATCGAATTTTCATGCAAGATCTTAACATATTTATGTGCTTTGATCGGATTTTAATTTATGATAATTAATCATGCAATCAAATTTATCAATCTATTAACAAAACAAAATAATTTTCATGTGATAATCGGATTTAGCATGTGAGTTCTAAATATATATGCTTGTCGGATTTTAATAAAATTTGTGACAATTATTATCGATCAATTTTAATCATGCAACATAATCATCAATCAAACAAATAATCATATGCGGATCAATTAGGGTTTATACATATATATGCAATTTCCATATTAATTAGGGTTTCATAATTATTTAACCAAATTCATAACCTCATCATGAATATCAACAAACAAACAATAATTAATCACACAAGAATATCCGTGTCTTGCGACACTCCAGCAATCATACAATTAATATTGAACATAAAAAACCGAACATGCTATATAATTAGGGTTTTATTGGAACAGCCGGATCATACATCCGAACACATGACTTCCGGTTAGCCGGAACAACCGAGCATCGGAACATATATCCGAATATAGATCATCTTTTAGGGTTTTGGAGATTTCCTAATTTAATTAGGGTTTACCGATTTCATGGTTATATATGTTCTAGGGTTTTAGAACTTACCTTAGAGATTCGGTTTGAAGTGGAAATCATGAACCAGATATCTTCCTCAAGAAATACACTCAATCAATCTTTTCACAACCCCGTTACCATGTATTGGAGGAACCGAGTCTCAGAGTGAAGTAAGATTGACTGGTTTCAAGAGATCTTCTTTGCTTTGCTTTGATCCGGTTGCTTTGTGATCGGCGGCGAGATTAGGGTTTTAGATGCGGCAGCTGCTAGCTAGGGTTTTAGAGACTATCGTGCTGATAACGTGTTGTAAACTAGAGAGAATTATGGGGGAATTTCGTGTGTTGTATTATTGATAATGAGGTTCCAATATAATCTTTATATAGGAATCAATACAAGAGATAAAAGGTAAATCCTATTCGGAATAGGAAAAGTATAAACCATCTTAAGTCGCATCGGATATGGGCCTGATGGTCAGAACTAGAGTTTGACAATCCACAATGATTTATAACATAAATATTTTGTTTTTATGGTGCACTTGTTGTAAAACAGTTTTTTTTTGGTAAAAGGTTAGGAAAAATCAGAAAAGAAACCGGAGCCTTGTTCCCAAATTTTCAAGTCAATTATTGGTTTTGGATATGAGAGCACGCATGAAAACCAGAAGATACATAGAAAGTTTGGTTAAGAAAAGTTGGTGGGGAATGTTATGTATAAGAGTTGGATTAGACCATCTCCAACCCATACACCAAATTTGGTGTGATTTTCACACCAAATTTGGTGTTTTGGTGTATTTCATCTCCAAACCACAACACCAAATCTCACACCAAAAAGAATATTCTTTAATATTATATTATTAAATATAAGATTCTCTTAACTATTTTTAATTTAATTAAACGTTATGATTAATAATTAAGAAACTACTTTTTTATTACTTAATTTGGAATACGATTACAAAATATAATTAAAAAAAATTACAATTAATAATTTAAAAAAAGATTGCAAAAGAAAAAAAACCGATTACAAAAGAAAATTAAAAAAAAAGATTACAATCGATAACTTAAAAGATTAAAACATAAATAACAAAGTACTAATTTTCAGAATTACTATAAGCAGACCATATGTGTTCTACCAACGCATTAATGTATAATTAATCATTTTCAGTATTTATTATCCAACTCGGTTAAATCTCGGTTTAATGTAAATTATGCGTAATATCTCTTAAATTTTGGTTTAATCTCATTTATGCTTAACCGGTTTATCCACAATTTAATTGATAATTTTGGAAGTTTGGGATCAATTTGTGATTTCAGAAAGTTAAGGATCAAATTGATCGAATTTCAGATGGGTTAAATTGATCGGATTGAAAGTTTTGGGGTCAATTGCGAAAGTGGCAGAAACTGGGGGACTGGTTGGTGTAATAAGGGAAGTTGGATACACATATATGTATATGCGTGTGTATCGTCTCCTCCGACGAAACCTAGCCGCCTCCGAAGTTGAAAGAATAGAGAGAGAGAGAGAGTTAGAGAGAGAGAGAGAGAGCGTTCCGGTGGTGGTGGGTGCCGTGCGCGTCAAAGTTCTTCTCCACCGCTCCGATCAGATCCGTTCCTCCTGCGAAGCTCACCGGATCCGTTCATCTTCTCCGTCGATTTCACAGGCCAAACCACCGCTCCGATCAGATCTCGTGTCTCCGGTCCGGTGCCGTTCAAAAGGTTGGATTTTTCGAAAAATCTTGTTGTCGTTTGCCGTTCATCACTTTTGTCGTCCCGGTTGGAGTTGGTAAAAACTGCAAATTTGCCGTATCCCGTCGTGAACAGAGCAACGCCAAATTTGGTGTGTACATGTTCAATTCGCACCAAAATTTACCGATGCCGTTGCTTTTCCCGTTCGATTGGAGTCCTCCGACGTCATTAATGGCATTTTGCCGTCCCGATTGGAGATGCCCTTAGATTAAAACAATTTAACCTTCATTATGTTCAATTTAACCTGTGTAAAATGGAAGAAAAATAATAATTTGTGTTTAGTTAAAAGTTAAAACCCTTTGACAAGGCCTAAAATTACTTTATTCTCCTCGAATGGCGTTCGTTTTCCGCTTTCGCCGCCTCTCATCTACGCCATCCTTGTCTCTTCGCCACTGCTCAACTCTTACGTCTCCCAAGCTCTTCGTTAGCGGTAATTTCTTCTGGAATTTCAGCTTAAGGAACAAATTTTGGACTTGTGCTATAGATAGATGATATCAATAATTCGATATGCAAGCTTAGATGATTTTGGTCATGTTCTCTTATAGATAATAAGTGTTTGTTTATGTGGATCATATTGACAACTTATCTCCTACTTCTTTAGTATCAGTATCAGTGTCATCTTGTGTCTGGAATCAACATTGAAGTTTATATCCACTTGCCAATTTTTCTATTTTTCTGGTAATTCAGTTTAGAGGTTGGTGGTGTCTTTGTGTTCTGAGTCAATGAATATGTCTTGTATCTTTGGCTTGTCTTGAATAGGTCTTTCGAGACTCACAACAAATGAAAAGCTCCAGGATGCATTTGCTTCTTTTGGGGAGCTCGTAGATGGTAACACTAACTATGCTCTCTCCTTTTATTCATCATCATCCGAATTGACCACTGAACCATAAGAACAAAGCCACTTTCAGCTATAATTGGAGTAAAATGACTTCTATAGGCCTTAGCTGGAACACTTTCATCAAAACACTAATTTCTTTTGTTTTGATGCTGCAGCGAGAGTGATTACAGATAGAGAGACTGGGAGATCAAAGGGTTTTGGTTTTGTGACGTATGCAACAATAAAGGATGCAGAGAAGGCCAAGGAAGGGATGAATGCAAAGTTCTTGGACGGTTGGGTCATATTTGTGGATCCTGCAAGACCCAGAGAACCAAGACGGCCTCTGCAACAAGAGCCACCTCAGTCTTCTTCTGGATCAGGTTTCACAACCAACAAAACCATCGGGTGGTGTAAATGATCTAAATCCAACCACTTATGTATGAACTGATATTAGATTCTTGGAGCCATTAGTCTATTTGGAGGCAAAAGTTTGGACCTTAACTTTTGTTTTGAGACATCATATATGATGCAATGTAATAAATAATAGGTTATAAAACTGACAAACGAACAAGAAATCATTCTCTTTTCACTTTTAAACAATTACAAGCGCAGATTAAGAATTAACAATAACTAGATGAGGCAAAACAACAAATGTTTATTACTCCAAAATTAGGGATTATTATGGATTTGGGCATAATTTGAGTTAAATCTTTTGAAATGGGCATATGTGTATCGGACTTATGAAAATGGGCATATATTAGCAATGAAGATGACTATTTTACCCTCCACTCATCTTCTTGTTCACAGTTTCATCGCCATTGATGAGATTAAGGATTGATGAGAGGGAAACAAGGGATTGAAGAATCGGTGAATTTCAGATGACTGCAGGGCAAATTCATCATTACCATTGGACAATATATGCCCAATTCTATAAACTCAATAGGTTTATGCTTGTTTCTCTAAGTTTGAACGAAAATTATGGTTTTTCCATAATTAACTCCCAAAATTATTATACACTGAAAAAAAAACACCCCTAAAACGCTGCGTTTTATTTTACTTTCTCACAACCGCCTCATTTTCTCTTCCCCGTCCGAGTGTTAATCTATTATGTCATTTTCTCTATTCCCTTTTTCTTTTCTATCCCCTCTAATCTTTTATACCCTAGTTTTATAAATTGATATGTGAAGACGAAAATACCCCTAAGGTATAACTAGAAACTAGTTGTACCCAGTTATACTATAACTATTCGGATTACTAGTTTTACGATTACTGTTGGTATATACGTATTATACTGTTTGTATATACGTATTTAACTGTTTGTATATACAGATGTCGGCATACCTACTTTATACGATTATATTCGTATACCGACACATGGGACCTACCTAATCAAGACACTTACAAGAAGACAAAGAATCTGACTCAGCTCCTATTCAAGACACGTCAATTAGTCAAGACTTCAACCAATCAGAATTAAACAACAAAAAGCTAAAGGAAACATGTGACCCCGCCATAATTAATCAAGATCGACCTCAACTCTCTATAAAAGAAGGATCCAAGACCTCATACTACTCAAGCCAATTTAGAGCATCTCTCTAAATTCTTCACTCTCTCTCTATCAATATTTTCTCCTTAGTTTTCAAGATAGTATTCAATCTTCATCCTTTGTATTCAAAGTTTGAACTTATTTTGTAAACTATTTTCAAGAAATATATCAAGTTTTACCCAGATTCCGTTCTTATCTCCAGATACCGTCTTTCTTTTTACTATTCCGACTTTATTATTCTGGTTAATCAATAATAGTATGCTCTTTGCTTGCGGTTTATCCGATCTTGCAAATCAGAATTTCTGATTATCCGATCCTGTTTATTTTGGTATCAGAGCCAAATAGGCTAAAGAATTTTTGATTTTTAAAGGAATAAAAAACGTTTAAGCAAAAGAAATAATTAGTCTTAACTAAAAGGTCATTCTACCGCGGAAGCCTTTAGTCAAGACAACGGGAACCCTGAGTCTTCGGACAATACTGGCTCCTTCGACTTATCGTGTGGTTGCACTCTCTCGTGTTTGTACCCTCATTCGTCGATAGTATCCCGGAATTCATCTGCTATAGCGGATTTGAAACCTTGTTTTATTTTTAAAACGTTTTCAAAATCTTAGATTCTATCCTAACCCAGTCTAAACCCTAGATCTGTTTAGGATCCACTTCCCTAGTTCTAGAACCCTCTGGAGAGCTGGTTGTTCCAGGCATTAAGTCCCGTGGGGCAGTAAGACCGTTGGTAAGCCGCTTTGAGAGTCTATTCCTTGGTTAGTGAAATTCTTAATGAGTCTAGATATAGATTGAGTCATTATGGCATCTACGATTAGAAAGTATTTTAAAAATAAGCAAGATAGATCATCTGCTTCGCATATGATTAATTCAAGGGAAATTATGTCAAAAATTACTTTATTTAATCAATCTATTACGCAAAATCAATTACCCTATATTAATCCTGAAATTATTTATCAAATTGGTACTTTTGATTTCAGAACTGCTTATTCAATAAAAGAACATGAACAAACTCTTACTCTTCAGAATGAGTTTGAAGATATTAAATTATTATCTTCATTAACATTAGAAAAATATAAACAAAAAGGATTTAATTATCTTCATTTCGGTTTAATCCAAATAGCCATTAAACCATTATCAAGAACTGGTATTGATTCACCTATTCTTATGTTATTAAGGGATAGGACTTTACTCAAATTTGAAGACTCTCTATTGGGAGCCGTTCAATCGAACTTATGCAACGGAGCAGTTTATTTTAACTGCGCACCAAATTATCAAGTAAGTTTACATGATCCAACCATACTCAATACCTTAGTCTTAAATATCCATTTACCAGAAATGAAATTTGAACATGAAAGACACGGATACTTATTATTGTACCGTGTATACTTTAAACAATCAACATCTGAGTTTAATCCTAGATGTTTATTACAAGATGAAAAAGGTGAAACCACTATTTTAGCGGTTCATAGTAAAGATACTCCAACTACGACTTACGCACCTAAACAATTAAAATGGTCTGAAATTACTATTCCAGATCAGTGGCAACTTAATATTACTCAACCACCTAGGAACTTTGAGCAAAAAAGTATTTCAAAAATTATAGAAAGAACCGATGGTAAAATATTATTACAATTCGGATCTTTTAGAGAACCATTACCACCTAGGATTAGTCCATATATGTCAAGAGCTTCTTTCTCCGAATTTAGGTCTGGTCAAGCCGGTACTGAATCGGAAGAAGAAATTATTCAACAATCAATTAATCAAGAAAAAATTAATTTTACTACACCTATCGCAGAACCTAAACCTGATCTTTATCCAACATCACCTACTCATTCTGATTTTAAATCAATAAATGTTATCTCAAAGGAATTTGAAATTGATAAACAATATATTAAAGAGGACTTTTATTCAGAAGATAATCAAGAGAAATGATTATGGTATTTCAAAACGTTTACTAAAGAATTAACCACCTTCTATAGAGAAGAATGGTATAAATGTATGAATAGAAAAGAAATTAATATCCCATTCTTCATATGGTTTGAAACATATGCAATAGCTAATAACATTGATTATCCATTTAAAGAAATTAATACATATACAAGTTTAAGCTAAGTGTGGGAATTTCTTAATGGGGAAAAATCAAAATCGATTCATCCTCCATTAAAAGATCTAAAAATTAAAACAAATGATAGGCAAATATTAGCAAAATCCTTTAAAACTGGAGCTAATAGAGACGATAAAGAACCTATTATCGCTTCAGATATCAAATCAATCTATGAACAAAATAATTATCAAAGTCAAATATTACATACAATAGCCAAACAAATTGATCATATTGATGCAAAATTAGAAATTAAATTAGAACCTAAAATAGATAACGGTATTCAACATCCATTCTCTTCAATTACACAACCTCTGTTTAAACCTATGACCCATAAGGTCAAATTTCCAGAAAATGAAATACTCAAATCAATATCCAAACGTTTAGATAATATGGATAAAGGTAAAGGTATCAACACTATAGATGATAACGAAGATAACCTATCAATTGAATCAAAAACTAATCAGGAAATTAATAAAGTAAGAAATAAATTTATGAATTCAAGAAAACCATATTATCCAAAACATACTCCACCAGATTTATTATATGAAGAACACCATAAATTCTCACAAAATGTATATACCGGTGAAGGTGTATATGAATGGAATTTAGATGGTTGTTCAGAATATGAAATGATGAAGTTATTCCAAGAAATGGGAACAGCCGGAATTGCGTATAAAGCAAAAGGCTTAAATGATAAACAAGGATGTGTTTTATTAATAGCTGGTTTTAATGGAGCATTGAAATATTGGTGGGATAATGCACTAGATCGTATTACTCAAGATTCTATTTTGAATCATGTAGAAATTAAACAAGTAGAAGATGCGGATGGCTTCCTTGAAGAGGTAGAAGTCCAAAACGCTATAGAAGTATTAATCCATACTATAACTATGAATTTCATTGGTAACCCACAAGAAGAATTAGTAAGCAAAAAATTAATATTAACCAATCTTAGGTGTCCAACCTTAGGAGATTTTAAATGGTACAAAGATATATTCATGGCAAACATATTCCAAATAAATGATTGTAATCAACCCTTTTGGAAAGAACGGTTTATCTCTAGATTACCGTCATTCTTTGTAGAAAAAGTAATCAACAAACTAAAGGATTATTCAAATGGAGATGCTATTCCTTGGAATAACATCACTTATGGGAAATTATTTGCATTTGTTAAAAAGGAAGGTTTACAAATATGCCAAGATCATAAAGATAAGCAAAAAACTGATAAGTTAAAATTTGGATTAACCATGGGTTCATTCTGTGAACAATATGGTTATGAACGTTTAAATCCACCTTCTAGAATTAAACGTTTAAAAAATAAGCAACAAGTCAGTTATTCAAAACCTTTTTATAACAAAAGAAGTTTTTCTAAAAAACCTCATAATCCATATTATGCAAAAAATAAACGTTATACAAAGAATACTAAGGACAAGGTAGTTTGCTGGAATTGCAAACGACCAGGTCATAAGTCTAATGAATGTAAAATGAAAAAGAAAATTAACGAAATATTTAAAGATCAACCTGATATTCAAGATAAATTAACCAAATTACTTATTTCTGATTCAGAAACAAGTAATACTAGTAATGAAACTAATGATGAAAATAACCTAGATATAATAGAAAACTCTAGCGATTCTTCAACTGAATCTCAAGAGTTAATAGATGAGTTATGCAATTGTAAACAAATAAATGTTATAACAAAAGAAGTAGATAAGAAATTCCTATTAGATATCATAGATAAAATAGATGATCCAGAAACTAAAAAGGATTATCTAATAAAATTAAAGGAAATTATTCAACAAGAAAATCAACTATCATCACCGAACCATTTAGTTTAAACAAGATATTTCAAAAGTATCCAACTCAAAGTTTATTCAAACAAGTAACTACGGGAGAATTGCAAAGTGAAATTAAACAATTAAAATCACAAGTAAAGGAACTTCAGATAACAGTTAATCAGCAACATTTAGATCAACTTCAAATTAATGCAAAATTATCATTGATAGAATTAAAAGATTTAAAAAATGAAAATATTACTCCAAAATCTAAAGCTTCTTCTAGTAGGCAAGTACAAGAAGAAGAAGATAAGCAAGAAAATGATAATGAATATATTCAAATCATAAACAAAATAAACTATAAAAAATGGTATACGCAAATAACTTTGCATATAAGTCATGATTATCAAATAAATATAATAGCCTTATTAGATACAGGAGCAGATTATAATTGTATTAAAGAAGGACTTATACCAACTAAATACTATGAGAAAACTACCGAAAGACTTAGTGGTGCTAACGGTAGTAGTTTAAAAGTTAATTATAAATTACCCAATGTAAGAATATGCAATGGAGGTTATTGTTTTAAAAACCAATTTATATTAGTAAGAAACTTAACCCAAGAAGTTATTTTAGGAACCCCCTTCTTTACTCAAATTTACCCATTTAAAGTTAATCAAGAAGGTATTACAACTAAAGTAGTAGGGGCTAAATTGTTATTTAAGTTTTTGTCACCTATCAAAACTAAAGAAGTAATGGAATTACAACAACATACTATCCATAAAACTATAAATTTAATAACTAATAAGAAAAAGCATATTCAACATCTTCAAGAAGAAATATCCTATAAAAGAATTGAAGAACAATTATCAAACCCTCAAGTAATCAATAAAATTAAAAAATTAGAAAATGATTTACTTACCCAAGTTTGTTCGGAAATTCCGAATGCATTTTGGGAAAGAAAGCAACACATAGTTCAATTACCTTATGAAAAAGACTTTAATGAAAGAAATATTCCAACAAAAGCTAGACCTATCCAAATGAATCATGAATTATTAGAAACTTGTAAAAAAGAAATTCAAGATTTGATAAGCAAGAAATTAATTAGGCCATCCAAGTCCCCTTGGTCTTGTTCGGCTTTTTATGTTAATAAACAAGCAGAAAAGGAACGAGGAGTTCCAAGATTAGTTATCAATTATAAACCACTGAATGAAGTATTACAATAGATTAGATATCCAATACCCAATAAAAAGGATCTATTAAAGAGATTATACAATGCAAAAGTATTCAGTAAATTTGATATGAAGTCTGGATTTTGGCAAATTCAGATAGATGAAAAAGATAAGTATAAGACAGCATTCACTGTCCCATTTGGACATTATGAATGGAATGTTATGCCATTTGGTCTTAAAAATGCACCTTCTGAATTCCAGAATATAATGAACAATATATTCAATAATTACTCAACATTTACAATCGTTTACATAGACGATGTCTTAATCTACTCCAACTCAATAGACCAACACTTCAAACATTTACATACATTTTTACAAATAATCAAGAATCACGGTTTAGTATTTTCGGCTAAAAAGATGCATTTATTCCAGACTAAGATAAGGTTCTTAGGACATAATATATATCAACAAACTATAACCCCTATATCAAGATCAATAGAGTTTGCGGATAAATTCCCAGACGAAATAAAAGAAAAACAACAATTACAAAGATTTTTAGGATGTTTGAATTATATTTCAGACTTCCTTCCTAATATAAGGAAAACCATCCAACCTCTATTCCAACGTCTGCAAAAAACCCCTGTTCCATGGTCTAGTTTGCATATTAGTCTAGTTCAGGAAGTTAAACAAAAAATTAGGACTTTACCATGCCTAGTTATTCCTCATCCTGATGCAGCTATGATAGTAGAAACAGATGCTTCTGAATTAGGTTTCAGAGGAATCCTTAAGCAAACCCTTCCAGGCAAAAACCATGAGTCTATAGTTAGATTTCATTCAGGTGTCTGGTTAGGACCACAGAAAAACTACTCCACCGTCAAAAAGAAGTTTTATCCATAGTCAATTGTATTTCAAAGTTTCAGGACGATTTAATAAACCAAAAGTTTTTATTAAGAGTTGATTGTAAATCAGCTAAAGAAATTTTAAAACAAGATGTAAAAAATTTAGTTTCAAAACAAATATTTGCCAGATGGCAAGCTATTTTATCAGCTTTTGATTTTGATATAGATTATATAAAAGGAGAAAACAATTGTTTACCCGATTTCCTAACCCGTGAGTATTTACAGGGACAATCAAGTATTCAAAATGAGTGAAATACAGAGTGAATCCAAGAAAAAGAAGCCTATGTCTGCTTCTGACTACATCAAGTCTCAACCATCTATGCAAGGATCGAGCTCAAAACAAACTACTCAAAACAAGTTTTCGGCATTAGCCGAGTTTCCCCCACTATCTTATGCAAAAGCCGTAAAACCAACGGTATCAGCCCAACCAATACTCAAGAAAACAGAATATATCCAAAAGACCCAAGCCCAACACATTATGACCACAAATTATACCAAACCAATCCCTCTGAAGGAATTACAATCCTTCACAGACCGCCTTTTCTACCCAACCAGCCTTTGGTTAACAGATAATGTCAACAAAGACCGAATGTTCTATGAATTCATCTTAGTTGACACCAAGACAGTAGAAATTACCCATTACCCTGACCCACATAACCCTGCCATTACCAAATACTCAACCTGCAAATTCCTTCGAGTTTGTAGTATTCAAGACTTAAAACTTATCCACCACCAAGTTACCAAACCATTCTCTACCCCAGGCTACAATTTACCGGGTTTTACCTACATGGATTATCATAACGCCTTATTCAACACCTTTTACCTCTACCCAAGAGATCATTCATGGTTCTTTTCCTTTGATAAGACCTGACCTAAGCAATTCTCAGGATGGTTCTATGAGTGGTGGCATTGGTTTGGTCCTACTGATCAAATCTATCCACACTTCGTCTCAAAGATCGCCTTCCCCTACTACTCAAAAACCATTTCCTCCCAGTTATACCATGATTACCATGAATCCTTTACCCAAATTTGTTTCCACATGGACATGGGAATCCCTTGGATTGCCTCTTGGCATTTCAATCTCACCCAAGCCTTACCCAAGATGCCCTATTCATTAACTCGAGAATTTTGAGTCAAATGGTGGGACAAGTATAACCAAGACCGATGCTCCTTAGTCAACCAAGAGAAATGGCTTCAAACCATCGCCTTTCTCAACCAAAAAACCAAACACATACCCAAGCCTATATCCTCGGCCCAACAACTAGGCCTCCATCATCCAAACCTAATACTCACAAGTACCAAAGATAGCCCAACCCAATCTCCTTCTTCCTCGACAAGCTCGAAGAAGAAACGTACCAACAAGCTTAAGCAACTACTCAAGGAACTTATGGACTCTGACTCATCTACCGATGATGAGGAAATCATGCAAGAACCCAAAACTCTGGATCTTCTTGAAGGCCCAATGGGCCAAGATCCATTTGAAGATTAATCAAAACGGTTTTCTTAACACCTGGTATTAATTTACCAAAGTTAAGATTTAAATAAAAAAAAATTAAAAAAAAAAAAAAAATAGGGGGTGCATAATAGGTTGAATTGTCAGCAATAAGGATATATGAGAAATTGATTCTCCCCGTCCCTGCATCGTCTTCTTCTTCCACCCTTCCAACGTGCTTTAGGCCCTTCTGTTTAAAAGTTTGATTTTCAGACAAAGTACACAAAAAAGGACATTTACTCAATCTTCAGGATTCTTATTCTCGAATTCGGAGATTGTTCTCAACAGATGTATTCATGTTCTCATGCTCACTTCACCTCACTCAAGCTTCCTCACTTCTTCGCGCCTAAGGCCTCTTCTCTCAATTAACCATTTCATCTGAGGAAGAAGCTCTTTTACCTCTCTCTCTCTCTCTCTCTGTGCTTTATCGCCGATTTAGAATAAAAGTTTTAAACTTTGGAGTTTTTATTTTCTTATGTCTCAGAGTTTTGTGTCGTCTTCACGAAGAGAATTAAGAATGTTTGCAATAGCAACCAGCGTGGAGGAGGCGACTAGTAACAACAAGCTGCTCCGATTTCTCTACCTGAAGGATCATGGAAACAGGTTTTGCTTTGCATCAAAAATTAAGAATCTTTTTGAATTCCTTTCAAAGTTTTGAATTTGAAAACGTTGTTCTTGTTTAGGTAGCTGGTGGAGTTACAGCTGCTAAAGGATTTAAAGCTGCTGGTATGTATGCTGGATTATGAGCTTCAGGGAACAAACCTGATCTCGCTCTTGTAACCCGTGATGTCGAAGCTGTAGCTGCAGGTCCAATGCTCGCTTCTTTTGTGCTCTCCTTTATATGTTAGTTTTGTTTCTTCAAATGCAAACAAGTTTCTGACTTTAACTTGAGAGCTTTCAGGTGTGTTTACCACCGATGTTGTTGCTGCTGCTCCTGTTGTTTACTATGAAAAAGTTCTTGAGACTTCGAAAATGGTAATCATCTACCTTATTATTTGGATTTCGGAATTAGAACAAAGCATTTTGTGCTTCTGAGCTTTGAATTTGTAAGTTTTTTTTTTAATCTTTAGGCGCGTGCAGTGTTGATCAATGCTGGTCAAGCCAATCAGCTACGGTAAGATTCTCAGCTGTAATCTTATGCTTTCAATAAGTGGAGATCTCTGAGTTATGTTGTTTAGGAGTTAATTCATATGATAGTGAAATATCTTGAATTCTACATTGTTTTTGGCCATGTATCTCTAATTGTTGTTATATGTATCAATGTTTGTGATCATTCATTGTTTAGGGTGATGCCGGTTACCAAGATATGTTAGATTGTGTTGGCTCTCTTGCGACGGTATGCCTTGGTATCTTTCATTCTCGCGTCTCCAGCAAACCTCATATCTTTGAACATTGTTCCCATTTGTTTCTTTGTTGTTGCAGCTACTTAAAGTGAATCCAGAAGAAGTGTTAATTGATACGAATGTTTCTATTTAATAATTTAGGAAATTATTTAGTATTTCTATTTTCTTATTTTATTTTCTCATAGGGTTTTGCTTTTATGTTTTATTATATATAGAGATGAAGTCTTGGTTAGAAGACTCATCCAAGCTAGGGTAAGCTTAGGAGGATTCTATCAGATTAGGTCGAGGGAGAGAAAATAGTTCTCTTGGGAGTTTTATTCTGTTCTTGTTAAGTTATCTTTATTTCAGTTTTAATATAAAGAGAGTTTTGGGTTTTATTCTTATTCTGGATTCTATCTCTAACAATTGGTCCGACCTAAAGACGAACGCCTAAAGAATGACGAAGACTAGACAAGAAGAACGCTTGGAAGAGTTAGAGAAGAATCAGGAGGTTCTTCATACAAAGATGGATAGGCTGTACTCAAAATTGGATGAGATGCAAGCAACTCTAAAGCAACTGTTAGCTTTGAAACAAGGGACTGCCACAAAATCATGCACTCAAGACCTATCAAAAACTGCTACAGTCACAACTAAAGCTATGGAGCAGAACCATTCGGTCAGAATTCATCACGTTAGCACCATATGCATAGTGAAGAAGGTGGAGAGGCCAGACTCTGTTGGTGAATTTCGGTTAGTAACTGTCGCAGAGGTACAACAAGACTGGAGTCTCAAAAAAATTCACTACCTTACGACGGCATACACTCATCGTAAGCCTAATGACCAGAAAGATATCAAAGGTGATGTTGTCTTGTTGAAACAACAATTTCACAACAAGAATGATTCAATCTTTCCTACAGCTTCGGAGTATGGTGGCATGGTGAAGAATCCAAGAGTTCATATATTCTTATCATATTGGAAGGGCGTGCGTTGGAAAATGTGAAGGATTGAACTCTCTAAGTTTCATGGTCGACTTTTGAATACCAGCCTTGAGGACAAGGCTGTTTTGAAGCGGTCGGCAATGATACGAATGTTTCTATTTAATAATTTAGGAAATTATTTAGTATTTCTATTTTTTTATTTCCTTTTCTCATAGGGTTTTGCTTTTATGTTTTATTATATATAGAGATGAAGTCTTGGTTAGAAGACTCATCCAAGCAATTGAGAGCTTTGGAGGTTTATCAGAATTATTCCGAGGGAAAGAGAATCTAGTTCTCTTTGTTTTGGTTACGTTATTGTCTCTGTTTCAGTTTTAATAAAGGGAGTTTTGGTTTTACCTCTGGTTCTGGATTTATATCTCTAACATTAATCGAGTCAACTGGGGTTATTGGTCACAGGACGAAGAAGGTATAACGTATTTCTCATTCTTTTTTTCCTTGCAAGTGTGCCAATAATCTTGATCTGAATAATATTTTGCAGAAAGGGCTTCTTGAAACACTTCCAACACTAGTCAACTCGATGTCAGACTCTGTTGATGAGTATAATCTCCTTCTCTTTCTCTCTCAGCTATTAGGTTACAATCTTCAGTTTTTATAACAGCCACTGGATATACTTTCAATCCAATCAATTTTATCTGCAGGGCAGATTCTGCTGCTGTAGCAATCGCGACAACGGATCTTGTAAGCAAGAGCATGGCAGTTAAATCACAGGTAGGTTTAAGAAATAACTTTGTTAATCTGTTTCTTGCATTTCATAAATCTTACAAAGGTTTGAAATTGCTCAGGTTGGTGGAATCAAAATTCGAGTTGGTGGTATGGCTAAAGGCTCCAGGATGATCCATCCAAATATGGCAACTATGTTAGGTGTATGTCCTTTAGCTATTACTTTCTTTTAGCCGTGCATCTGTTAAGACATACGCATTGATGTTAAACGATGCCAAATCGATTTTTATCTTTCTCAGGTCATCACAACGGACGCGCTAGTTGAAAGTGATATCTGGAGAAAGATGGTAAAGGTTGCAGTAAACCGAAGTTTCAACCAGATCAGTGTATGTTATCCAATTTCAAACATTGTTATAACAGGATTATTTTCATTTATAGGCTTTGATTAATGAAAAGCATGGTCTTATAGGTAGATGGGGACACGAGTACTAACGACACAGTCATTGCTTTGGCGAGCGGGCTATCTGGATCACCTTCTATAACTTCTTTGAACTGTAATGAAGCTGCACAGCGTCAGGCATGCCTTGATGCGGTATGTATGTCTTTTGCTCTTCCTAACAGTTTTTTATAAGCTGGACTCACTTAGCATGGAAGCCTAATATATATATCCTTTTCAGGTGATGCAAGGACTGGCTAAATCAATATCTTGGGATGGTGAAGGCGCAACATGTCTCATCGAGGTTAACAAATAACTTTTCTCCCAACCCTTTTATTGAAAACAAACCATAATTAATAATTCAAAATCACCAGGTAACTGTAAGAGGAACAGACACTGAAGCAGAAGCAGCGAAAATTGCACGTTCGCTGTTAACCAAATAAAATTTAAAATTATAAATTTTAATTTAATTCTCCTTAAAAAATTTCAAAATAATTTAAACAAATAAAATTTAAATTTTCCTGTTAACCATTTATATGTAAACATGGCCTACGATTTATGTTATTACTTTGAAGATATTACCAAAACTTTATTTCATTCTTATATATTAACATACATATTTCATGATTAAAAAAATAATTCATATTAATATATATAGAGAAAATCAAGAAATTCAACATACTTAAAAATCTAAAATTTATAACAACCCTTAAATTTATTTACATAATTTAAACACCATATGTATTGTTAAAACACATACATAATATTAACTATATATAATAACTATACTAACAATTCATATTTACTATACAAAAATACAAACAAATACTACAGTTTTATTACTTCACAATATTAACATTTATGTTTTGTTTAAATTCCGCACCCGGGCGCAACACGGGTTATCAATCTAGTTTCTCTTAATCAATTAGTTTCTAATTGAATATCTAATTCAAATATTTAATCTTTTAAATCTTGATTTAGGCATATATGGTATTATTTTAAAATTTTGGAAAACATTTATTACTTACTAATTAAAATGTTTCCAAATAAAATCAAAACATAATCTTTGCTAAAATTTGAATTAATTCCTTTTCTTTCTAAAATGATTTTTCAAAAATTTTCTTGATCCCTAAGTCAATAATTCCATATAAATAGAATAAAATATTTCATCTTCAACCTCACATCATCTCAAACATGCATTGTTTCCTAGCATTCTAATTTTTATGTCTCATAGCTTTTTTAATATTGTTGATAATTACTAATATTAACTCATGTTTGTATACAATTATACAAGCAAACGGTGGTGATGGTGTCATGTTTCTCTCTTTGGAAACCTAAGGTATGTAGCATATAACTTTTTTTTTAATATATATAACATATGAATTCTCATATATGATAGTTTGGGTTGTCACGATAATTTCATAATTATTGTATTCTTATGTACTCCTTCCGTTCTTTAAAGATGAATTTTTAAGGTTTTACACACATATTAAAAAAAAATTTACATAACCTAAAATACCCCTATCTTTTCACTAATTTTTAACTATTTTCTTTACTTTAACTCTAATTATTATGGGCAAAACAAGAAATAATACAACTTTTGCATTGAAAATACAAAACATCCATCTTTTTGAAACAATTTTTTTTTCTAAAACATTTATCTTTAAGGAACGGAGGGAGTAATATTTATCAGATCCGATTATGATGTGGGGATATTTTTATCATCGATCCAGAGGTCAATGAATACCTAAAGGTAACATTGCTTTAGACTTTATATAACCTTTTATGTGTAAATTAATAGGTGGCTAAGCATGATGCTTGCTTGCTTATTTTTTTTGGTTAAAGGTGTTTTCTTGATTGCGATTGCGTGCCATGAGATTGTTGATGATCTGTCAATGTCAATATTATACATGTTTGCATCTCTCAAGATGAATTTGATTTCTTTTGGTCAGAAAACTTAAGCAAAGTGGAGTTCACGTTGGTTTCTTTGATGCACAGCACAAGGTCGATGCGATTGCACAATGTCCATGAACTCGCAGAACTTAAGAAGCATGATTCTTCTATCCTAAGAAAGGTAAATAATTGAAATTCTCCTGATTTTCTTAAAAGGCTTACTAAATTTAATGATGTAAATTTGCAATATATTTGGATTTTTTCTTTGTTCTTTTTGCAGAAATGGACAAGTTGATAGGATGAACATTCAAAATTTTATCTTCAGCTGTACGCGGAGGAGGTATGAAACATGTGTGTAAGATGACTGATAGACTTATTAAAAAAAAATCGATGTTCAATTGCTAGGAAGGAATTTTTAGTTATAGTACATATAATATTGCAATTGATATTAGAACATGGAAAAAGGCATCACGTATCTACTGTTGATAGTGTGATGAGTTGGGTTGCATTGTTTGTTCCTTGAAGAAATTAGCAATATTCTATGGCTGCTTCTCTGTGATATTCTTATGCAAAACATGTAGAATTATTTGGTTTAAGCTAACAATGCACTTGCAAACACTAACAGCAAACTTTGAGTTTTTGTATAGGGTAAAAGATCTATGCTACAATAAAGATGGATCAATTGCTGGGTGAGTAAGGAAAGGAGTATGACTTTCTATTTTTTCGAAAATAAAAAAGGTTTACTTACATTTTTATATATTTTTGGCAGATATAATTAGTCAAGTAATCAAATATTTAATGTCTTGGAATTGTATTTATTCATGGTAAAGAAAAAAACACCTGACGTCAGATTGATGATCATGATTCATGAGTAAGTTTTTGTTTTGTTATTTCTTTTATCCGATTAGTAATTTTTTTTGTTATTTCTTTGTTAAAAATGATGACCAGCTTTGTTTAAATCATTATCTTCCTATAAAAGAAAAAAAATTATTGTTTTCAAAATTTCTGAATTAAAATATCACATATCTCGTAATATCATTCAAATACGGTAGTTTCTTCTTCTTATAAATGTTAAAATTATTTAAAAATAAAAACAGTTAGTTGAATGACAATACTCATCCGAATATATATTTTAATTACTATATTATATGTTACTATTTTTTGAGTAAATGATTTTAAAATTAAAATAGTTCACAAAATAATGTAACCAAAATTACATAAGTATATACTTAATTTCTATTTTATGAACTGAGAAGTACATTTGAATCAGAAATGGACTAACGAGAATTCGGGACAAGATTTTGCGGGAATGAAACATGAATTTGGAAAGAAAAAAAAACGTTTCACTTAAACCCCATTTAAAATTCAGGATTGAAACAGGACGGAGATATGACAGGAACAGAATTTTCAAAACTATAAACATGATAATAAGAAATCAAATCTAAAATTTAGTTAATCTTAATTATTACAAAACTCCAACAAAATAAAAATTAACTAAATTTTAGTTTTAAAAATTGGTTTCCTCCACACGATGCCGCCGTTTCTTTGCCACTAACCGAAAACTTCTTCTATTGTTGTAATTCAAAGCTGACATCCCGTATTACACTAAGGGTAATAGCGGATAAAGGTCGGATATGGGTAGTTCAGATTTCATAAACTATTATCCAAAATATATCCGCTAATATAAGGGTCGGATGATAGCGGAAAAAGGTAGGATAAGGGTAGGGTCGGGTAGTTAAAATTATTATTTAAATAGATAATTTTTGTAATTAAAATCACTATCCGAACAGATACTTACATATAGTTTTGTATTATAATAAGATTTTTTGATTTTTTTATAATTTATAGAAAATGTTGGATATTTATTTTGAATAGTATTGTCAAATATCAAATACTTTTGAGTAAATTTAAGAACACATAAATAAATTTAGAGTTTTTAAAAGTTTATACTTACCTAAACGGGTTCAGATATCCTACATAATTACCCAACCTCACATTTACCCATTGGAAAAAAAAATGTTTTTGATTCAAAGGGGTGAATTTTGTTATCCTTATCCAAACATGTTTGGGTAATTTGGATTGCTTATGGAAAAGATCAGGGTGTGAAAATTATAGAATACCTTTATCTACCTCAAAACAATAGCTAAATTCAAAAAATAAAAACTAAAAAATTTTTACTTTTAGAAAATATTTTCTCCGCGCGATACGCGGATACTAATCTAGGCCTAAGTTTTCATAATGGGTCTAAGTTTTAAAACTTTAAAACAACTATTGAAATCTGATCCATCCCATTAAATTATAACTACAATTCAAATATAAATATGATCACAATATATTATAACACTAATTTAAACCCAAACTAAAACAAAATAAAAATTTTCTTTTTTATAAACATATAGGTTAATTAAACAACCAAACATAAAATATTTGAATCTATAAAACAAAAAATAACTAACTTTAATTGAATATATTATAACCAATAAATACGATATCTATATTTAATTATAATACGTCAAAATTATATATGATATATAATGTAAACAAAAACTAAACTAAATAAATTTTGAATATGTTTATCAATTGATGTTTTCCCCATGCGATGCGGGTGTACTATCCTAGTTTATTAAGTAAAATTTTTAATTATATCTGAAGTGGTTGAAATTGGAAAACAAATGTTGTTACGAATCAACAAAACTAAAGTAATTTATAGTTCATACAATTTTTAAGTTTTGTGTTAGGACTAAAATTGATTTTTTTTTTGAAACACGTATAAAATAGTTTCCCCTATTTTACATTTGAATTATAATCGTGAGCTGATAAGAATATAAATTCAATCTGGAAATAAAAAGATTGATCTCTTATTATTTAAATTCAGTCACTGAAATTAACCGATGGTTTTCTGGGTTTTGAAATCCTTTTAGTTTCACTTGAATTTGATGAAAATTAAGAGACCGTGGATTATAAGATGTGGAAATAACCTATAAATTTTGATTATTAAAAAATTGAGGGAAAATAATGAAATCTTAAGTAAATGAAATACTTGGTTTAGAACTGCCATATATAATTGCATAATTAATGGCTCCTTATATGCGTCTTCATGTGTCATGGTTACTCTCACTTCTCTTTTTCTGCCCTGATGCTATTCTTAATATTAGAGAGAAAAGAGAAGGAAATGTTGTTATATGTAGCCATGATTCATCAGTATGAATATGAGAGATTAAACCATTTTCTTATAGAAGTCTAACTTAATTCCCCAAAATGATTAGACACCAAATTTTATAAACATACATCACGTATGTGCTTGTAGTAACTCTAGTTTGAAATTGAGTTTTACTTGTAAAAGCTTGCATACATTTTTAAGAGTTTGTCTCAAAGTTTTTATTGTTGATCAATCTTGTAATATTTCAAAGAAAATGTGAAGCATGAGAACATGCATGAAGGAAATATTGAGATAGAACATTGCCATTGTTGAGGTCGAGAGACCCCTTCCAAGAGACCACAAGAGAAACATCTTCTACATCTACTATGTCAATTTAGAATAGAGTTATCATGCAAAATCTAAAACAATGAGAAACAATTATGACGAAGTGAGATCAAGAGAAATAATTAGCTAAACACTGAGTGTGATGAAAGAAAATGCTGCCCTTGTGTTCGTAGTGGTTTCAAGGGAGAGAAATAAATCTTTTTAAAAATATTTTGTTGTTGTGCTTTTCGATTCTCTTGCGAAAGTAGAGATGGATAGTGGAGACATAGATGAACGGTTAATGAAGATAAAGCCTATACGTTATTTGCCACGAAAATTTGATTTAATTTTTTTATGAATAAAATTATTTGTTTATATTTTTTGACATTGTGTCTTTCTTTTTTACTCTCTTTTTTTTTGTTTTTTACTAATCCCTTTAAAACAAAAGCTATGTGTCAAAATCTCATTGTTAAGTGACTTGTGCTTTATAATATAAAAGATTCAATAACATAAAGTGGAAAATTACTCAATAACATGAAGCAAAAGTTTAAGAGTGGAAAACCTACTATCAAAAAAATTGGTCATAAAATTTTAGTATTATTATTTGATTTGAATTTGTTGTAAAATATATCTTCGTGAGTACAAAATTGCCTTGAGATTCAATAATGGGATTGAGATTTCAACAATTAGTTATTGTTTTAGCCTTTTAGGATTGGAAATAAGAAAATGAGAATTTTATTGTGTGCTTGGTGAAATGCATGTTTTCTTGGAAGAATAATTATTTGTGCATACAAATGCGGGTGAGCTGCAGAATTACCCGTAAGAAGTGATATTTGTAATTGAATACTGGCCTATGGACGCGGGATTGCGGATCTGTGGTGCAAAGTTGAAATGCATTCTTTTATCTAACGTATATTTCGGTTACCTTGAACAGCATGAACGGATTTACTTTTGTTTTCTTTTTAAACAATTATTTACACATAAAATTGTGAACGATGATGTTTGTACGGTTTTCTAATTAATTTTTGAAATCTGCACCTGGTTTGGTCATCAATCAAAGGGGTTGTTGAAGATGATGGTTATTAATTAGTTTGGTAAAGGGACAATTGACTTTTAGTTTTAGAAATGATTATTTTTCCTTTTTCAAATTAAAATGATTTACTTACTTAACTAAAATCGTTTCATTTAAATCTAAATGTAAATATTTACTTTTCTAAAAACATTTTAATTAAATCCTAATAACTATTGTTTTATGTGAGATTTTCATAATATTTATGTAGTTAAGAAGGTTAAAAATAATAAGGTTAAGGGTAGTATAGGGAAAACAGTTTTTGACAAGAAAAATTTGTCTAAGATAATCCATTGTTTTTTAAGAATATTTAGAATAACCTCTTTTATTTATTTTATTGCTAAAATGACATATTTTAGTAATATATTTATCAATAATAACAAAAACAATTCTTTCTAAATGATAAATATTTAAGAAGAATAATTAAACAATAAATTATTTTATTTTGTTAACTATTTTTAATCCATATTTATAATTAGAACTACATTTGTTTTTAATTTTTGCTACCTAAACATTTGATTAAGATCAAAGAATAAAAATTATTTTTGAAAAACTTAAAAATGATTACTAAAGTTTGCCTAATATTAGTAGACTCTTCAAAAAATTCACAAAGTTTGTCAGCTGTCTGTCGAGTTTGCCAAATATTCGCAGAGTTTACCAAATATCCGTATAGTTTACCAAATATCCGTAGAGTTTACCAAATAATTAGAACTACATTTGTTTTTAATTTTTGCTACCTAAACATTTGATTAAGATCAAAGAATAAAAATTATTTTTGAAAAACTTAAAAATGATTACTAAAGTTTGCCTAATATTAGTAGACTCCTCAAAAAATTCACAAAGTTTGTCATTGTCAGTCGAGTTTGCCAAATATTCGCAGAGTTTACCAAATATCCGTAGAGTTTACCAAATATCCATAGAGTTTACCAAATAATTAGAACTACATTTGTTTTTAATTTTTGCTACCTAAACATTTGATTAAGATCAAAGAATAAAAATTATTTTTGAAAAACTTAAAAATGATTACTAAAGTTTGCCTAATATTAGTAGACTCTTCAAAAAATTCACAAAGTTTGTCAGCTGTCTGTCGAGTTTGCCAAATATTCGCAGAGTTTACCAAATATCCGTAGAGTTTACCAAATATCCGTAGAGTTTACCAAATAATTAGAACTACATTTGTTTTTAATTTTTGCTACCTAAACATTTGATTAAGATCAAAGAATAAAAATTATTTTTGAAAAACTTAAAAATGATTACTAAAGTTTGCCTAATATTAGTAGACTCTTCAAAAAATTCACAAAGTTTGTCAGCTGTCTGTCGAGTTTGCCAAATATTCGCAGAGTTTACCAAATATCCGTAGAGTTTACCAAATATCCGTAGAGTTTGCCATATGTTTTGTAAAATCTGCCAAATACTCGCAAAGTGTGCAAAATGCTCGTAGATTCTACCAAATGTTTCCCGTGTCTACCAAATTTTCACAGGATCTGCCAAATGCTTCTAGTGTCTACCAAATTTTTGTAGGGTCTGCCAAATGTTCGCAGGATTTGCTAAATACTCGCAGAGTCTGTCAAATATCTGTAAAGTTTGTCAGTTATTCTACAAAATCTACTAAATATCCGTAAAATCTGTCAAACGTTTGCAAAGTTTGCCAGCTATTCTTGCATAGTCTGTCAAATATCTACCAAGTTTGCATATTAATATGCAGATTCCGCCAAATATTCGAAACGCCTGCCAGATTCTCACAGAGTCTGCTAGTTATTCCGCACAATCTCCACAATATTTGCAAAGTATGTCATATGTTTATATCGTCTGTTAAATATCTTCAGAGTCCGTCAGATGCTCATAAAGTCTGTCAAATACTCGCAAAGTATGTCAAATGCTCACAAAGTCTGCCAATTTGCTCGCAGAAATTTTGAAATGCTCGCAAAGTCTGTCAAATGCTCGCAAAGTTAGCCAAATGCTCGCAAAGTCTGTCAAATGCTCGCAAAATCTGTCAAATGCTCGCAGAGTCTGCCAAATATGTTATCAAGGGTATTTTGGGAAAAACTGTCTCTCAAATTTTAAAAGTTTTAATAAGTTACTATGGGTATTTCAAAAATAAAATGGGTTATTGTAAAAGTTTTGATAGGTTATATTGGCTATTTTAATATATGCTAGGTTATTATAGCAAGTATATGACAATGATTTAGATGAGATGATGAATCTTTGATGATGCTACTAACATACTATGAGCATTATATTTGGTTATAGATCACTAATCAAGACTAATCCGCTTCTATGATACTAATTAAAAAGATCCGTCCCGAAAACCATTAAACCGGGACCGGTTCAATAAACGTAAACAAAAAAAAATTGGTATTTTAAAATTTCTAACAACTTTAACCAATTAATCCATTTTTTCCAACATAATAATAATAAAAATGTTCTAACAATCTAGCGGAAGCAATTCAACAATAAACACTAATCTGATGAACAAATATCCAATATAAATAAAATAAGTGAAACTATCCTGGTATGTCATCCTGGTCCGTCACCGCAGTTCCACGAGCTTCAACTAGCTTTATGTTTTCCCTTACCTGCGCCATTACGAATAGACACAGTCAGTATTTAATAAATACTGAGGAGGCGATCAACCCGTCTACTAGGTCAATTAGGACAAAATTACGAAAATACCCCTCCGACATAATCAAATGTCCGAACTCGACAAACAACACAACAATGATTTAATAAAATTAATTCACCGCAAACTAATGAATTAAATCAATCAACGGCAATTTAAAACACCCAAAATTGACTAAAACATTTAATTCAACAATAATTCATAGAAAAATTACATAAAATAATCTCATAAATAACGACAATTTCTAGTAATTTTTTTGGAATTTATCTCAGCAATAAAAATACCGCGAAAATCACAAAACACAGAATTAAATCCTAACACTGAATTATCTCGGGAAATAATTCTGTAAATCATCCGACCACGGTACTGCACTCACCTTAGCCACTAGTAGCACTTTCCGACACAACTTTTCTGCGACTTTCAGAAACTTTTTCCACGCTGTCTACACCCTCAATTCCTAAACTCGCAACTTAATAATAATTAAATATTATTTAATAATATTTCTTGTTTTAATAATTAAAAAAAATTATTTCACGTAAGTTGTCTTCTGCGACAACATCTCTGCACTTCACCACCGAACACACCCTTGTCAATGTCGCCGCCGCTCGTAACACACCACCATCTCCGATCACCAACCTCCAACACAGACCTACCTTAACGCCACTACCACCACCATGATTCGTCATGGCTCTATGACAACATTAACCCATCACATCACCATCGTTCTTCACCCCCACCGATCAACGGTCTCAGCCACATCAACCCACACCATCACGTCTCCACCGTGACTTGACACACAAGGATCCGATCAACATGCGATCAACATGAAACATTAGGAAGGGAAGAGATCCTTACCGTGATGACCGGTGGCGAGTGGTGAGAGCGAGAGGCCCTTTTCTTCTCACTCACGGAGCCACGAACTCCCACCAAGGATTGATCCACACCAAACACTTCTTTTCTCCCTTGATCTCACCAGCACCACCACTAACTCTCTCTCTCTCTCCCTCGTTTTCACAATCTGATCTACTCGAGAGATGAGGCGTGCGCTAAAAACAACGAAAAGAGGCTAGGGTTCTCGTCAACTTTTGACAAATACAGCGATCAGTCCTCCAACTTTTTTAACTTTACAAATCAGCCCCAAAACTTTTAGAATTATCAATTAAACCCGTCAGCAACAAATTGATTTAATCAATTTAGCCCTCAACTTCTAATTCTCTAATTAGAACCCCCAATTAATGGGTTACGGATGTTACACTAATCCTTTTACCAATCATCTAATCATCATCAACTTTCGTTCACAATTAAATGATTAATGAGTATTAATAATCAAGTCTAGTCATCCTAATCAAGTATTTGCATAGACTAAGGAAGAAAAGCTCATTTAAGTACTTACAAGCATTTCATTGAACAACTTCCGGGCATAAAATCTTATTGATCTAGATTCCAAGTTACAAGCTTAAATCTAGCATTACTACCAACCTAAATGAATGATAACCTAGGCATGACCACAATTACGGTTATTAAAGTTATAGTTAATTAACCACCAATTACAGTTATAATTTTTCTTTAACCTTAACTTTAACCTTTTAATATACGGTTAAAATGGTTATGGTTATATACGGTTACGGTTATTACGGTTAAATACGATTTGATTATTTGATGATTAAAATAAATATTAATACCAGTAACACTTTTAATTTACATTAAAAATTACGGTTATGATTAATAATATGTACATTTTGTTATATTTTTAAAATGGTTACGGTTAGAATTTTTAGGTTATACTGTGCGGTTAACTAATAGTTTTTATACGGTTAATTAACAGTCACAGTTACAATTTACGGTTAATCATAACTAATATATTTTTACGGTTAATGGTTACGGTTTTTAACTATTTTATACGGTTACGGTCCGGTTATGGTTGAAAGCGATACGGTTACAGTCCGAAATACAGTTACGGTTAGATTTTGGCCATGCCTAGGATAACCTGATCTAGTCCTAAACATCGTCATTAACCCATCAAATCATCATAATCAACCAATCCTTAGCTCATCTAAATGACTACTCACTAATATCCATGAATACACAAAGCAATAAACCTGGTATATTCATAATCATGACTATTAAGGGATGAAAGACTTAAAGATAGAAAGAGGTTTGATACTTTGAAATTGAAAGATTCATACAAGGTCTTAGCAAAAAGCTTAAAGAGGCTTAGAGAAAATTTCTAAAATTAATAAATTAGGTTTAGAGAGTATTTATGGTGAAAAATTAAATGGTTTGGTCAACACATAACTAGTTGGGTCAAACCCGGTTTAGAGATTTGAAATAAATAAATAAATAAATGTTTTTCTACGGACACCATTTAGCAGCTGGGAATGACCGATGCAGTCTAACGCGGAAACTTGACCGCTGCATCTGGCTGCTGGAGTCTAACGGGGACACTTGGCAACTGCATCTGGCCGCTGGAGTCTGACGGGGAGACCTGGCCACTGCACGTTCCTGCCAGATCTCCAGATGTTTTTTTCAACTCTTCGGCGGTGTCCTCTGGCCGCTGCATCTGGTCGCTGAGAGCTATCAACGTCACTTGGCTGCTGCACTTGACCGCTGTAACTCCTATTCTTCATCAAGTCCACTCTTTTAATCCATTTTGCTTCATTTGATCATTTCTTTTGCCCACTTCACTTCCATACCTAAGAAAAGAGAATGTTATGCAAAAATTATAACTAAAGTCCTAGATATGCAATGCAAATGAACCAAACCAATGAAAAATGCAATCAAATAGATGCTAAAAACTCAACATATCAACACTTCAAAACTTCTTCTTCTTAACAAAATCTAGTAGAAACCTCCTCCTCATAAGTCTTTTAAGCTTCTCCCAAGACCTGATTCTAGTCTTGCCTTCTCTAATATGTTTCGACTTAAGAGTGCTCCATCAAAGGTTTAGCATAACCTTTCAGGGTCAAGGTTTCCACCTTAAACTTCTTCACATCAGCGTACATTATTAATAAAATGCTATTTCCATAGATCCTAACCAATCTAGAAAGTCATATGGGTTTAGGTTACCTTCAAAATCAGGAAAATTTACTTTTAAGTTTTCTTCTCGACAATGTTGATGTTGTTGTGGACGGATGTCTCTTCTCCTTCTACCATGTTCCATAATAGTGCTTTGGTCATGATTAGATCCATGAGAAGAACACCCACCTCCATCAGAAGACGATGGTCATCTTTTTCTTTAATTTTGTCTCTTCAACTGCTCTTGCACGTTCTTCCCTATATTTTGCATCTTCTGCCTTAGATCCACCATTTTCTAGGGTTTGCCCACCTTCTTCCCTATATTTCTTTTGTTATGTACTCTCGTTTACCCTTTACTTTAAATCCATTAAATTTATAGCATCATAAGTAAAAAAATTGTGATAGACAGTATACCCCCCCCCCCCCACACACAAGAGTACTCAATTAAATCATGACATCCTCAATCAAACAATAGCAAGGTATATTGTCTTATATCGCTAAATATTTACCTATGGCGCTATATATTTAATGGACTTAAAGAAAAAGGTAAAAGAGAGTACAGAACATAGGGAAAAAGATGGAAAACCCCTAGAAAAGATGTTAATCAAATCATGTTCCCTGATAATCATACAATGCCCCCTGATAATCATATCAAGGTATATGTTATTTTATCAATTTAATTTTATCATGCCCCCTGACAGTATACCTCACTATGATAATCAGGGGGGCATGGTTTGAATGATTTCTCTTGTGGGGGTGGGGGTGGGGTATCCCCTTTTTCACTATATTTCTTGTTTTTAATACTTCAATATACAATTTAGTTTATTAACTCTACCAAATATTTTGCGTTTTTCGTTAAGATAAATTGATAAAATACCATATACCTTGATATGATTATCAGGGGGCATAGTATGATTATCAGGGAACATGATTTGATTAACATCTTTTCTAGGGGGTTTCCATCTTTTTCCCTATGTTCTGTACTCTCCTTTACCCTTTTCTTTAAGTCCATTAAATTTATAGCGCCATAGGTAAATATTTAGCGATATAAGACAATATACCTTGCTATTGTTTGATTGAGGATGTCATGATTTAATTGAGTACTCTTGTGTGTGTGGCGAGGGGAGGGGGGAGGGGGTTTCCTTCTTCTTCCCTATATTTCTGGGTTTTTGATACTTAATATACATTTTAGTCTATAACTCCATCAAATATTTTGTGTTATGCGTAAAGATATATCGATATAATACAGTATACCCCGATATGATAAACAGGGGGCATGATTTGATTGACATATTTTCTAGGGGTTTTCAACCTTCTTACTTATATTTCTTCTATTATGTACTCTTCCTTTACCCTTTACTTTAAATCCATAAAATATATAGCGTCACAGGTAAAGATATTGCGATATAAGATGATATACCTCGCTATGATAAATCAATTACTATAAATCCATTAAATAATAGTTAGTTTGGAGCAACTTTGTGTAGTTTTCCTTCTATAATATACCAATCTCAACTCAATGGATCATGGTCTGGTTTATTCCTACTTTAGGTGTTTCCTTCAACATCAAATCAGGAAAAATGCAAGAAAGCTATTGAGGAATAAAAAAAAGACAAGAAGAACAAGGTACTAATAGATGTTGAGTTGTGACAATAGGTTAAGATAAGCAATGGTGGAGATTTTGATGATGAGATTGAACTTGAAGAGATGACATCAAAGAAGATGCCTAGGACGATTGGTCCAATGGAAAAATTTGCAACTAACATCAACCCGGAATCTACACGTCTTACTATAACTAAGAAAAAAAAATATCAATGATTCTCTTTTTAAAGACAAGTTGCATAAGCTTCAGCAATATATAGCTAGATGAGGTTGATAGAATTCAAGGTTTACTGAAACCACAAGAAGAAGAGTGGAAGAAGACTGGCTGCACAATTATGACAGATGCTTGGACAGATAGAAAAAGAAGAAGTATCATGAACTTTTGTGTCAATTGTAAAGAAGGTACAATGTTTCGTTCTTCTAAAGAGAGTTCAGATGAGCCGCATACATGTGCATATATTTTTTATTATGGGGAAGGATGGATTGTAAATATTGGAGAGGAGAACGTTGTTCAAGTGGTTACGGATAACGCTACTATAGTAATATGGTTGCCGCCAAGATGTTGAAAGTGATTAAAAAACCGAACATATTTTGGGTCATATTATTAGTAGATACGGAAACTCTATATACGGTACGGTATATATATATATGGTATTGTATATACACCGTGTATACGGTATATATATGGCAGTATTATTTTCATCTCACAAGATTACTATACATGTACAATTAAATATAGCACAGTCTCCTACTGTATAATGCCGTATTTCAGAACATTAGATATGATCAAATCTGTCTTTTCATCGGGCTTCTGACACGAGCAAAAATTATGAAAATCACATGCTTTCTGATTTATTTATAAGTTTATTTTTAAAAAGCCACTATTTCAGGTGTGGCTTTCGAAAAAGCTATTTCCTCAATGCCCCTCGAAAAAACCATTTTCCGACAGTAAAAAAATGATTTTGCCCTTCGGTCAGTTGAAATTTTTTTTTCGTCTATCTGTTTTATTTTGTCCATGAACATTCGTAAACAAATTTATGCTATATATTTTGTTCATGAGATAGTTTTGTTTGGATAGCCAAAACATTATGTTTGAGTTCTCTATTTATAATGTAGGGTTAAGTTTTATTAGGATATAAATTTTGGTAATTGATTCAAACCTAACAATATCAACTTTTCTGCTCATATTCAAAGATTTTGATTTTTAAGTACATAATACATCTTTTATTCGGTTGATTTTTATTTTTATGCTATATGTTTGTTTTTCCCTTGTTCGAAGGAGTGGTGCGCATTCAAATACACAAACCCGATTATTTTTTTTTATTTTTTTAAATATCTTTTATGGATAACTGATTATACATTAATTGGTTTGAGTTCTTAATTAATAATTCAGGGTTTAGTTTTTTAATATCTTTTATAGGCGAAAGACTGTACATTACTTGGTTTAGGTTCCTTATTTACAATTTAGGGTTTAGTTTTTTTATGTCTTTTATAGACGCAAGACTGTACATTAATTGGTTTGAGTTTCTCATTTACAATTTAGAGTTTAATTTTGTTTTTAATATCTTTCATGGATGACCAACTGTAAATTAATCGGTTTGGGTTCCTCATTTACAATTTAAGGTTAAATTTCCTTATTTATATGTATTTTATGGACGATAGACTTTAAATCACTTGCTTTGGGTTCCTTATTTACAATTTAGGCTTTAGTTTTTTTTATGTCTTTTATAGACGCAAGACTGTACATTAATTGGTTTGGGTTCCTCATTTATAATTTAGGGTTTAGTTTTGTTTTTAATATCTTTTATGGATGACCAACTGTAAATTAATCGGGTTGAAATCCTCATTTACAATTTAAGATTTGGTTTTCTTGTTTATATGTATTTTATGGACGACCGACTGTACATTAGTCGATTTAGATTTCTTATTTACAATTTATGGTTTAATTTCTCTTTTATGGACCACCAACTTTACATTAATCGGTTTTGAACAAATGTTTCGGTACAAATCATTCACTATTCCTCATGTACAAATTTTGTTTTGTATTTTTGTTTATAGTATACTATGAACATTATTATCTATCTTTTTTTTTTTGTCTAGGAATAACTTATATTTTCGTGTACCAAATATTTTTTTTAAGAACCAAAAACTGTTTTCGTATATTAAATAATTTTTTTTCACAAAATAAGGGGTAAAATCATCCAATGTTTTGACTGTAGTATTACTGTTGATAATTACTGTAGCAAGTCCATTTCGAAAAAGAGGGTTTTTTCATAAATCTCCCATTAATTATCTTCGTTTCCATGGAGTGTAAATATTGTTGATTAAAAGAAACCGAAACGAAATAAACATATAAACACACCGTTATAACCCGTACCGTGCGCGTATTTGAGTAAATTTTTTAATTCTAAAGTCGCGTTGCGTTGCCTTGGTGAAGCCAGAACCGCCCCACACTTCGAATTGCCTCCTCCGATCTGCCACTAGCTATGGCGGTAAGCATCGTCGCCGGATCTCAACCATATGCTTCATCTGGCCAAGATTCAAATCCAACTTTACCTTTTTAAAATTTTACAGGAATCGTCTGGTACAACGCTAATGGATCTGATCTCGGCGGATCCAACTCCGATTCCTGCACAATCAACTTCTTCATCCGCCTCTTCCTCGGCAGCTCAGCCTTCTCCGGCGTCTGCATCGGCGGCTTCGCATCTGCATCATCCAATGTCGACGAAGACGACGTTGGGAGAGAAGAAATCGAAGAGAGCTACTTTGATGCAGATCCAGAACGACACTATATCTGTTGCTAAAGCTGCACTTAATCCTGTTAAGGCTAATATCATGCCGCAAAGGCAGAGACAGAAGAAGAAGGTGCAAAGCTTTTCTCCATGGTTCGATCTATTAATTCAATTTTGTGCCAATTGTAGTGTTTGGCTCATTTCTCTATTTTGTTTGAACTCCTTTAGTCGTTAAGCTAAGTAAGTGATATCGGAACATTTGAAGCTTAGTATGCTTTATTGTGGTTATAGAATATAGGAGGAATACAATATACTGTGTTGTTTTCAGAATAGTAGAGGATCAAAATCTATTTGTGTTGTTTTAACACGATTTTAATGTTGTAAATGACTTTCACAGCCAGTTTCCTATTCGCAACTTGCAAGGAGTATTCATGAATTAGCTGCCACTTTGGATCAGGTTTAAGTTTGTGTTCTTATTCTCTGCCTTTAAATCGCTCTTCTTTTGGTGGCAATGGTATCTGAATGTTTCTTCTTTTCTGTTTATTTTTTATGCGAGTGAGCAGAAAAGTTCTCAGAAACAACTAGTGAATCATGTGTTCCCTAAGCTTGCTGTGTACAACTCCGTTGATCCTTCTTTGGCCCCATCGCTTCTTATGGTATGTGGCACACTTTGCTGTTTTGACGACTAGTTATTTCGTTATAAACATATAACGGTTGCTTTATTTCCTACTTTGTAGCAGTCTCTTGCAACTTTCCATTTGTGTAATATGACTGGAGGTTATTTTCTAACCTTACCATATTGTGTTCTTCAGTTCATGCTCGACGACTGCAAGCTTTAAAAGCTTTGACATATTCACCGTCAGGCAATTCTGAGCTTTTGTCAAAATTGTATGAGATTGTATTTGGCATTCTTGAGAAGGTTTGTCTTCTTACCAATGCTCTCTGATGTTAACAAGATGCTTTGTTTATTTTCTATAAGCCCTGGCGTAGTTCATTCTTTGCACTTGGTGTGATTTTAACTTTAGTCCCAGCTTTCTTTTATCTATACGATTATAGTGTTTCATTCTCATTGCATTTCATATCAGTGTGGTTTAATTTACGGATTTTTTTTCCAGTTACATGCAGAGGCACTGATTTATGTCTCATGTCGCTTTCAGGTTGGTGATGTTCCGCATAAACGAAAGAAAGGTGTCTTTGGGACAAAAGGGGGTGATAAGGATGTATGTTTCTCAACTCTTAGGTTCCTCCAGTAAAAGGCTTAAGGCTTCTTTACACGTCATGTTTTCTGCATTTTATAGTTTTCATTTCTTATAATGCTCTGCATGTTCTTTGCCGTGCTGTGGGGTATAAACTTCTCAAAACTCTTGTCAATGGCTACTATGCACTAGGCAGTGTATCATAGTTACTCTTTGATGATTTGACTTTGCTTATCTGGGAGACTCCGGCTATTAGCTATCAGCTTTTCAAGGCCTGAGTTACATGTCATTTGAATTGATAAAAAGGATTTCTTATAAACATTATAATCTATCCTTATATCAGACTATCCATAAGCCATAGGACAAACTTTGAAAACTTTGATAACTTGTTTAGCATCTAGCCATGTTGCCAGATGAATGGAATTTCGCCCCACTGAGTATACAGCTTCTCGATTGCAAAAGGTCAACATTTAAACTTTGTTATTATTTTGAGCGTTCTATCTTCTTTTTGTTAGTCGATTATGCGGAGTAACTTGCAATACGCTGCAATGAGTGCACTGAGAAGACTCCCTCTTGATCCAGGAAATCCACTTTTTCTGCACCGTGCAGCCCAAGGGTAAGACTTTTTTTGTTCTTTCTACTTTCTATTGAAGTTATAGGGTATTGGAATCAATTATTGTTAGGTGATTTGCACAAGAGAAATAGATTTTTTTAGTTTATTCCTAATTATGTAGTATATTGAACACTTATTCTGGTAACACTATGATGTTGTAGTGTTTCGTTTGCTGATCCTGTTGCGGTGAGGCATTCACTGGAAATTCTATCTGAGTTGGCCACAAGAGACCCCTATACAGTAGCAATGACACTAGGTAAATAAGTTATTTGTTCCCCCTTAAATTGTTTTTGCCATTCTATGTATGTGTACACACTTAATTGTTTGTCATTCAGACCTTGATATGTGTGTCTTGATCTTTTGCTGCAGAGAAGCTGGCGTCTCCAGTAGGTATGCTTCCAGGCCTTTTATCTCTTGACAGTAATTTGTCCATTGTTGATTTCCTGTTTACTTTTTCTAATTATAATGAAGTCTCTGGAACACGAGTCTTAAATGCATTGTAAAAGTTGGTCCACCGATGAGACATACTCTTGATTCTAATCACAAGCCAACTCTCTTTTAATATGATCATTACGATAAGTTTAGAACAAATATGGGTTCGTTGATATACCTTTCTCCTGTACACCAAATTAGGGGCTTTGCAAGATATCCTACATATGAATGATGTGCTTGCTAGGGTTTCCTTGGCTAGGATGTGCCACTCGATATCTAGAGCTCGGGCGTTAGATGGTAAATATATCAAGCTCTTTTTCTTTCTACTACCCATTATCGTTCTGTTACTTTTATCGGGCTATATGGGAGAGTTTTTTTATTTTGAGGACTTACGAGTTACTAGTTTCCTTTCCATCTTCCTACAGAGAGGCCTGATATTAGGTCTCAGTTCAACTCAATTCTCTATCAGCTACTCCTAGATCCAAGCGAAAGGGTATGCTATGAGGCGATTTTGTGCATTCTGGGAAAATACGATAACACCGAGAGGCATGATTTCTACGACTTTGTTTTCTCTTGATTCATTTTTTCTGACGTATTGAATAATAAAATTTACTGCATCTTTTAGGATGGATGAGCGTGCTGCTGGGTGGTACCGCTTGACCAGGGAGATCCTGAAGCTGCCAGAAGCACCATCCTTGTCCTCCAAGGATAAATCTCATAAAACCAAGCGGCCGCAGCCCCTTATTAAGCTTGTAATGAGGAGGTAATCCTAGCTTGGTGGAAGACTGTGTTTAGAATTGCAGATCTTATGGATTCCTTTTCTTCACTAGAATGTTTCTTTGGATTGTTATGATCATTATGGTTGTGTTTCCTGTAAAAGAACTCTGGAAATTGATCCTATTCTGTCAGGTTAGAGAGCTCATTCCGCAGTTTCTCAAGACCAGTGCTTCATGCAGCAGCAAGGGTCGTACAAGAAATGGGAAAGAGCAGGGCAGCAGCGTTTGCTATGGGATTACAGGACATTGATGAAACTGTTCATGTAAATGGATTTTCTGATGCTCTAGATGATGCCGAGACCAATGAAAGTTCTCACCCAGAAGGTACATTGTCAATATCCTCTTAAACTTCAGCTCAAGTAATTTTGTTAGATGTATAACAGATGTACAAATATATTTCTAATTTCATATGGAGCATCAAATTTTATGCAAGCTTTTCGGTCTTTAAGAATTTCGTTCAATTTTATTGTTTTATTATACCTCTAAAGGTCACCAACTACAAATTTGAGTAAAGTCATAGCATCTATGTTCTGATGGTGCATCAATATTATTTGAATGTTTTATTATAGCTCGAATAGTCGCAAAACTACAAATGTGAGTAAACTCAATGCTCTGATGTCTTACTAAAATAATATGATGGTTACCAGCATTCTCTTCTGACCTAAACAAAGAAACATGTTTTTATTATTGCTTTGATTTTTCTTTTTCGAAATATTTAAATATCTAGGGTATCTTTTCATCTTTCGAGTTGTAACATATTCCAAATTACATTGTATTTACCTTCTTTCCCTCTCTCTGGTTACACGTTTACCCTTATTTTTGTTATTTTGATTTATTGGACGTTTGCAGGAATACGGAGAACATCATCTATATCTACAGGTCCTGGTCGCAATGATACAATTGCAAGTTTGCTGGCTTCATTAATGGAGGTGGTTCGAACAACAGTAGCATGTGAGTGCGTGTATGTCCGGGCAATGGTTATCAAAGCATTGATATGGATACAAAGTCCGGATGAATCATTGGATGAGTTAAAATCAATCATTGCCTCAGAGCTTTCAGATCCTTCTTGGCCCGCAGCTCTAGTTAATGATGTTTTGCTAACTTTGCATGCTCGTTTTAAGGTTAGAACGATATTTTCTTCACTTTTTGATTTTCCATCATATTTGCAAAGTACTTAAAAGTTTTAGTAGCTCTGTTGTTTGTCCACAATCGTGTAAGAAGGATGTTTGTAGTAGTTCTCTGTTGTAGGAAATTTCTTGGAGTTCTGTAACAAGAGGTATCGGGCAGAAAATTTCTACACCTTGGAACTTGTGACAACTTTCATCTGTTGTTATGAAACTGAAGACAAACTTGAACAAAAATTTTGAAGAGTGAAATGTAAACTGTTTTCTTCTGTCTAGTTAACTCTTTTTTAATTTTTCTTTCTCAGGCAACTCCAGATATGGCTGTTATTCTTCTCGAAATTGCCAGAATATTTGCCACCAAAGTTCCAGGGAAAATCGACGCTGATGTCTTACAGCTGCTCTGGAAGGTATCCTCTTCTTGCTGATGTAATTCTAAATCTATTATAATTTACTCACTTCTGTTGTATAATCTTCCTATTTCAAATTTTGATTCATTTTAAGACATTTTTGAGATCTTGAAGTTTGTTTGCTTGTTTAGTCTATATTTGGTAGCTATATATTTGGATAAAAGTAGTATTTGTAAGGCTCAAATTATTGTGAGATATTTTGATGAGTTTTTGCTACCTCGAGTAGTTTATTTGCTACAATTTATAATTGATCAACGTCTAGACATGTCTTGTTGGAGCTGGTCCTGACGGGAAACACACAGCTCTGGAAGCAGTCACGATAGTACTCGATCTACCCCCTCCACAGCCGGGGTCCATGGCTGGAATGACATCAATTGATAGGGTCTCTGCATCAGATCCCAAGTCAGCTCTGGCGCTACAGAAATTGGTGCAAGCAGCAGTAAGCATTCCTCATAAGGTTTTATATGCATATGGTAATGTTTTCAACACATTAACTTAGAACGAATATTGTGGCAGGTATGGTTCCTTGGAGAAAATGCAAACTATGCCGCTTCAGAATACGCATGGGAATCTGCAACTCCACCGGGCACTGCACTTATGATGTTGGATGCAGATAAAATGGTTGCTGCTGCCAGTTCTCGCAATCCTACCCTAGCTGGCGCATTAACTCGCCTCCAGAGGTGTGCATTTAGTGGAAGCTGGGAGGTATACCACTATATTTTGCTGGTCTTATTATTTTGATTTGATTAGATTATAATTGTTATTCAATGGACAATTTTTACTAGGAATTGGGTCCAAACCAAACCCACAAAGACCCTTAGGTAGAACTCACTTAGCTAAAGGGTTTGGGTGCCTTTAGGTCTTATAAGGCTTTGATTTATTCCCCTCCTATCCAATGTGGGATATTTTCATACCCACAATCTTATATAAATTTATAGATGACCTGATTGTTTTACAATAGTCTTTGATCCTAAACCTTGTCGAGGAACACTTTGGCTGGTGGATGCAGTACACTTTTCTCTCTATTTGTAGCTGATTTGATTTATCATTTGATTACATTCTAGAGCAAAGACCATATTTTGATACTCCATTTTTAAAGTGCGGACGAATGGGATGATCTAATAGCTAGCTTTTAGCGACTGTTACTTTTTAAGGTTTCATTTTTTCCTTTCTTGTTATGATGCCTAATAATCTCGTTTGGTCTCTCTTTCATTCCGAAGCTTTATTACTATCTGTTTAGAGATATTAACTGTTACAGAAATAGCTGATTATAAGTTGTGGTTCTTAATTACATCTTATATATGATTTTCTTCCTGGCACTTTAGTTGGAGTTTTGTGAAGCATAGATATGTTTATGCCATCAGGATAGCCTACTAAGATTAGTATTACTTCTAAGGTTTCCCAACTAAGTGTTTATGTTTCGTGGATACACAGGTGCGAATTGTTGCAATTCAAGCTCTTACTACAATAGCCATTAGATCTGGTGAACCTTTCAGGTTGCAGATATACGAGTTTTTGTACACCTTGGCAGAGGGGGGTGTACAGTCTCAACTTTCTGAAATGCACCTGAGTAATGGGGAAGACCAAGGAGCTAGTGGTACAGGACTTGGAGTTTTAATTACTCCGATGCTAAAAGTTCTGGATGAAATGTATGTAGGACAAGACGAATTAATCAAGTAAGGAAGAAATCTTATCTTCTTCTTCTTTTCCCTGTGACTCGTATATGTAACCTGTACGCGATATTTATGTATGACTTCTTTCTTGATAATAAGGGACATACGCCATCACGATAATGCAAACAAAGAATGGAAGGATGAGGAGCTGAAAAAACTCTATGAAAATCATGAGAGGCTGCTAGATTTTGTTTCCATGTTTTGCTTTATTCCAAGAGCCAAGTATTTACCCCTGGGTCCAATAAGGTAGCATTATGAATTCATTATATCAATCAGTGACAGCTTACCCATTCTTGCATAATACTTACTATTCTATTGCCAAACCCTTTTTATATTTTCTGAAAGACTTTTTGTGTTATCTTTTTATGTCATATGCTTATCTAGTTTAACAAAATTTACTGCATTGCATGTGAATAACCTTAATCTAATCCTGACAAAAAGGTATTTTTTTTATATCACAGATTCTGACAAAATTCAAGAACCATGTTATACCTGTTTTGATGTAGTCAACTATATAATTTAATAATTAACAGTAATCCAGATTCTTACATTTCAAGTTTGGTGATTTTTCTATTGACCTTTCTTGTATACCTTGCATTCTTGCTTCCCTCTTACCGTTTTCTTTATTTTATTAGGTGATTTTCTGTCTCTATTCCCGTTTCATATGAAAACACTTATTTTTTATTATTTTCTTCTAACCTATGAAGTGCAAAGCTCATTGACGGATACCGGACAAAGCACAATATCACTGTATCTACTGGGGCAACCGATCCAGCTGTTGTTGCTACTGGAATTTCAGACTTAATTTATGAGTCCACTCAGCCTGCCCCTGCTGCATCAAACTCCAGTGGTCTGGATGATGATTTGGTGAATGCTTGGGCTGCCAACCTCGGCGATGATGGTCTTCTTGGAAACAACGCCCCAGCAATGAGTCGGGTAAGTTTCCATTTTATTCTGACTTCTTAAGATAAAGGATTAGTATGTGTGCTGTTTAGTTTATGTGTGTACTATTTATATATTCTTCTTATTGTTCGATGAAGTATATGGAGGAGATTAAATTTTCTGATTAAGAAATCAGAAAGTAAGAACAGTTGTGTAGACCAATGGGTTAGATTGAAACCTTGTATTCAGAGAAACTACCATGCCTTGGTTCGAAACTGGTCTGAATAGTGTCAATAATGAATGCTTTGGGACTACACGTATTGGCTTTTCCAATTAAAAGTAGATTACTCGTCTGCTTGCATTCACATGCTATTAGTTAGCCATTCTGATTATTTGGCCATGTGAACTTATGAGCTACCGGTGTTCATTCGACATTCGTATATAGTTACATAGTAAGTGCTGCTTATTTTTTTTATATCTCGAAATGCAACTCAGACCTATATACTACCTGTCAGGTCAATGAATTCCTTGCTGGAGTCGGAACAGATGCGCCAGATGTTGAGGAGGAGAATGTCTTCTCTAGACCTTCGGTTGGCTATGATGACATGTGGGCTAAGACTCTTTTAGAAACATCAGAATTGGAGGTATACTATTAGCTTTATCCGTCTTCAGGACTTTCTTCAAAATGACTTAGTTCTAGGAATACTAAAAATGACTACTTGTGTTTACAGGAAGAAGATGTGAGATCTGGTTCATCGTCTCCAGATTCTACTGGATCAGTAGAAAGCTCTATATCCTCTCACTTTGGTGGAATGAACTATCCATCATTGTTCAGTTCAAAGCCTTCCTCACATTCAACAGTAGGTTACGCTCAAATTTTTCCTTTAATTCCATTCCTTATTACCTACTATGTTATATGTGACAATTATGGGCCATAGAGTTTCCTGTACCTATAGGAGGTTGTGGTGCTAGAATATCATCATTCAGATGGATTATATCTTAACCTCTTAAGTCTTAGTCTCAAATGAAAACTGAGAACAAGAAAAAAAGTTTGGTTCAGTGGTTCCTGAAGTATATTTTTCATAAACAATAGTGATCGAAGATGACGATATGCATGCAAGTTAACGGAAAAGTCATGCGTATAGCGTAATAATAAAGAAGGTTGAACTATACTAATCAATCACACATAGTTCATCCGTTTAATGCTTAAGCTATACGCTTACCTTTCTCTTAGAAGAAAAGAAAAAAAAACTTATGTATTATTTGTGACAGTGAATTCAATGCATCTCTCAGTTAATTTTAACTATATGGATGTGGTAACTCAAATAGGCAAAATCAGGTGGAAGCAAATACCAGTCCACATATGAGGGCTACGGTTCCCCGGTAAGCTGATATTCTTTTTGTTTGTTTGTATATGCTGTGTAATGGTCTAAATCCCTGTAATTGTGGCTATTTCTTATTCTTCCTTCTCCTCTACCTTTCAGATTCGAGAAGAGCCTCCTCCACCTTATTCATATTCTGAGCCACAAGGTCGTGAGTCGTTTGAGAACCCTGTAGCAGCGTCTGGTTCTCGAAGTTATGAATCAGATGATGAAGAACCTAGGAAATCTACTGGCACAAGATATGGAACTGCACTCTATGACTTTACTGCAGGTGGAGATGATGAGGTAAGCTTGCTTTTTTCTTTTTTTCCTTTGGTATGTTCTGGAAAAGACCAGTTAAACTATTCTTAATAATGGGGTTCAATGTTATTAATTTGTAATTATCTATACGGTAATCTTGTTCCTGGAAAAATATGTTATGATGCAAGCGTTAAAACACCTTTGGGTTTGTGGCAGCTAAACTTGACGGCAGAAGAGGAATTGGAGATAGAGTATGAAGTTGATGGATGGTTTTACGTAAGTATTACTTGGTTTAGAAAGACAACACATGAGTCTTGTGAAGAGTAGAGCTTTTCAAAACTGAAACCTAACCGGGATCAATTTATAAACTATTACAGGTAAAGAAGAAGCGGCCTGGCAGAGATGGGAAGATGGCTGGACTTGTTCCTGTTCTTTACGTCAATCAATCTTGAATTGGTTCTTTTTGGTACGGTTTTAGACGTTAAAGCAAAGACTATATGAACATCTTAAGGGGACTGCTTGGATTCCCTTAAAATTCTAATCCATGATTTTCTTTGGGAGGTAATGTAAAATCAGTGTACATGAATGAATGTATTTGTTTGGGCTTGATGTGTATGTGCTTCTAATGATTGGTTACTGAAGAGAACAGCACTTGAGTTTTGACTATTGTTATATTAAATTCATTATCAGAAAGAACATCTTTTTATTTCTTTTTTAGTCATCTAAGCCTTAAATTAAATCCGCATCGATTGATCCAAAGATGACCTTCATAAACCTCAAACTAGACATTCCCTTCTCTGGAACACTGTAGAAACAGCTCTGCGACTATGCACAATCACTACCCCTTATCATTTAGCAGTATAACCAATGGTCCAATATTACATTTCACATTAAATTGTGCATCTTCCTAGGCCGTTTTGAATCAAAAATTATTGTTTTTCCATAGTAGACAAAATTCAAGGGAAAGAAGATCTTTAACTCCATAGGAGTGCTCGAGTTGGATGAAGCAGATAAAAGAACTGAAAATTGGCAACCAACTCGGGAGTTTGATAACGCCTAGACATGACGAGCAACTTCACAAGTCAACAGAATATGATTTTAATGGTTTAGTCAGCCGTAGCACAGAATTGGCACAATAAAACCTGCAAGTCTTCAACCCCTAAAGCGTCACTCAAAACTTTCCAAGAAAATCATCTAATTTTAGAGCTTGTTTTGATTGCCACACTATTTCATTCAACAGATTTGAGTGAGGGACTCCTGTATAACCTCTTCTTTACTGCCATCAGTGCCGTGTATACTCAACCAGTGCCCAGTGTTCACTGAATAAGTTCCACTTCTATTGCCCAAACCCAACGTTAAGCATCACAACGATTACCTGCAGGTTGGTATTGTACAATCAGAAGGAGCATCTGCAAGTTTGATTGGGTGTCACAATTTTAAATGACATCTCGAATTGGTTAGATCTAAAATTTCTTCTTACAATACACCTCAGTTTATTTACAAACTCAATACCAGAGAGTTTGGAATAATTCTGATCTGACAAAAATTGTAACTTTATATAGATAATCATAAGGTTTCAATCCCATAAGCTCTGATAAAGCAGAACCAAACTCAGAGTTGAGTGATTTTTCGTTCAAGGTTTGGGGTAAAAATAAAATAAAAAAGTTACATAGACATGGACATTATTTGACGAGCAATGCCAGGTTCTTGCTGCAACAACTCCCTCAAGTTGATCTCCACTTCTGCTGTCTGCTTCTCCAAGTATTCCTTCGATGTCTGACATTCATCCCGCAAACATGTTAGTTATATAACAACAAAACAAAACAGACTATATATACGAGTTACACGAGAAAGGGAATGATGTGTACTTGTAGAGAAGCAATGGCAGCTTCACTGTCCTTGAGTTTTTGCTCTTGTTCACCCTCCAGCAAGGTCTTGGGCTCTAGAACAAACCTGTTCACCATATATAAAACAAAACTATTGTCAGCCATCGAAATTTTCACAAGGCCCTAGTTGGATTGGAGGGACTACAGTATTATTAACTACTCACATTCGTCCTGAAAACAAAAACAAAACAAAAGTTAGGTGTGATAAACGAAAAATCTATTATCCTTATGAAACTAGAGAAAGGATTCATTTACCTATTGACTTGTAGGTGTTTGTATCTTCAGGCAATGGTCGCAGCTCTTCCAAGGTTAAGAAAGCGCGTTTTTTATCTCCCTCTTTGTTCCGCATCTGATTCTGCACCTAAAAGCCATACAAAATTCAAATATTTCAGTTTGAACACCAAATCACTACATGACATGATCTACGGTAGCCAATTTTGTCATTTCAGTAATTCCAGTAAGAGTAATGTCTTATGAGTTTGACATCTTATTGTAGCGAAGCTTTTAAACAACTTGGTAGGTCTCTACCTTTTGTCGAAATACTGAATCATATTCACACATGACATGACCTAGGAGTAATGCCATCTCTTTATCTCCCATGACATCTTATTGTATGATACATATATTTAAGCTTTTAAAGGTCTTTAACCTTTTGTCAAAATACAGAATCATATTCAAAAAAACCATACACGAATCGAGGTTCTACTACTAAAAACTAGAGCCTACAAAGTAAGATCTGACACTGAAATCATATTCATACAGCAGTTATAAAAATCTAACATTGGGAATCACAAGTCACAAGTAGGATATATCCAAAGAGGTGATTCCAAACTCAAACATGGTTCAAGAACTAACAAAATAGAAGCAAACCATTTTATACTATGGGTCACATTTTATTTGCAATGTTGTGCATTTCTCAAAACGAAAATGAAATAAAAATTTAGCCAATGTTAAGAAAACTAATTAAATAGAAGAAGCTTAAACCTGTTTCAGCTTCCCAGTGAGTTCAATCATGCTTGCTTGAATCTCCAGAAAAGCCTGTAATTTTACACATTAGAATTCCATTTTTCTGCAACTTCTAACTGGGAACTAAGACAATTCGGAGCATTGTGATTACACAATTTACAATTTCTATAATCGCAAGAAATTGATCGGGACTAATAGAGATTTGAGAAAGAAGTACTTACAGTTCTGTTAGCTTCATCCGCCATATCTGCAGATCTTAATCTTCAAGCTTGGACGTGCAAACGAAAGGTTTTGCGTTTTAGGGTGAACAAAAGTGACGACTTTCGGGTTTACCATCCGGGTCGGGTTGCAGACGGATTAGCCCGGTCTTTTAAGGCTTTCGTGTTTTCGTACTGGGTCAAATCGGCCCGTTTGTAAAATTTCAGCCCTAATTAATGAGAAAATGACTTTTTTCCATATCCAAACAATATATAGTCCCCTTAAGTGATTGATTGTGCGAGAATAAAATTGATTGAACAAAAAGTTAACAATTTTTTACTATTTTAGATAAAAGGAGTTGAAAAATCAAAAATGATTCAAATCATTCAATTAAAAAATTGAAAAATAAATAAATTATAAAGAAATATTGTTTAATACATTTATCTATTTTTTTTAGGGGAATTAGTAAAGAAATTCAACTTAGAGCAACATCATCAGTAGAGACCCTCTTAAGTCTCTTAAAATTAAATAATTAATGTTTTGATTGAAAAGAAAAGAATGACCAATAGAAAATAGACAATTAGAAGTAGAGTCTCTTACAATATTAAGAAACTCTCTCAAATGAAAGACGTTTGTTGTTATCTCTTCTATTTTATTTTTTTATTTTTATTTATTCTGAGATACTTGTTAAGAGACCTCCGATGGATGTGCTCGTAGTTTTTCTCCATTCAATTTTTTCAACTCATTCATCTAAAAACAACCATTTTCACTTTGTATATACAATTGCATTATGCATAGATATACCACATTTTTATAATTTTTAAATTTCATATATGAACTAAGAAGTCCGCTATATATTAAAAGAGAAATATGTGTGCTGACCTGACAAGCCCACAATTTTCTAAGGATTTTTTATATAATTAATTCTGTTTTTTTTTAAACCTATTCCATTTGCTAAACACTCTAATTTAACTTAGATTTATTTATTTATTTTAGTCCTAATATATTTACCAAACACTAACAAGTAATTAATTTATATTTCCATAAATAACTGAAATCAAATTTTTTATTTCTATAAATAATTTTTGTTTATTATTTTTAATTGAAATCGAAATCTAATTATTGTCAAAAAAATTCCTTTAAACAATTGTTGTTTTATCTTTCATATATTGTTGATGTAGAAATTAATAATAAATCAGCAAAAAATAAAAATTTAAACACTTAGAAAAAAATTATAAGAAAAATTAAATTATGATGGCAATAGTCGAATATATTACAAATATATATAAGTTTAAAATTTTAAATATGAAAATATGAAAATATACATCAGTTAAGAATTATAATAAAATGTTAATTAAATAATAAATTAAGTGAACGATAAATATAAATATAAATATATGTATATGTATATGTATATAATAAAACCAAACACAAAAACTTTTTTTATCTTCAAATATATTGAAAATTCATAATACATTTATCAAATAATATGTTCTATTACAATAAAATTATTCGTAAAATTAAATAGCAAAAATAATTCATGTGCATTGTACGGGTTCTTACCTAGTAATAACTTAAACATGCATTAATAGTCGTCATTATGTCAGTCAATCTGCTGAAGTCAATGCAATGTCACCTACATTATCTGTGAAATAATCAATACATGCTGCCATGTCCTATAATATTATTTAGTTTTTAGACTTGTTTTTTTTCTCAAACATCTATTTAGTTTTAAATTTAATTTTTATTTTAATGTTATGAAATATGACTCAACAAGTATTAAGACTATGTACAATGGGCTAGTTGGACAAAAAAAACAAAATTAAACAGTTGAATGGTTGCAATGGGCTAGTTGAATTGGGTGTAAAATATGCGTGGATTAATTTGTGTTGAAAATATTCCACAGGTTGAAAGATCAGAGAAGGGGACCAGCGCTGGCACGTGGCGCGTTCTGAAAAGTTGTTGCTGAGAAAAAAATCTATAAATTTTGAGTTGGGACAAGTGTTTTCTTTTTATTGGGTACATAAAATTTTTGATATTTTTTTCATCGAACATATTTGAGATCAATTATTTCATATTAAATTATTTTTATAACTATTTTCTTAATATCAAAATTCATCATTTTCATACTCTATAAATAGATACTTGTTTTATTTAATTTAGACACATAAAAAACCATATTTTTCTATAGTTTTGTTATTATCCTTCCATAAACCCTTTCTTTTAAAGTTTTAAAGATACTTTTAGTAACATTGACCCCAATAAAACCCTTTTAACACCCAAAATGCTACTAATTACCAATTATCAATTTCAACAACACCCAAAATGCTACCTAAATCTCAACAATTATCAATTTCAAAATCAGTCTTCCACCCAACCACGCCTCCAAAATATATCAAATTATGGGTTTTCACAAAATTTCAAAATCATTTTAAAAGTTCTTTTAACTGTTAATCATTTTCATTTATTTTCAATCAATAATTGTTATTTATATGTAATCACAAAAACAAAAACATAAAAGAATATAATAGTATGAAAAAAGTAGGGTATGGTGTTGAATTTTATCAAATAAACCATTGTAGAAGGTATAAATTGAATGGATGTTGAATTATTAGATGGAAGAGAAAAAAGATGATGTGAAGTGTTAAAAATAAAAAAGAGGGTGTTGAAAAAAAGAAACCAATGTACATGATCTAATGATTTAACTGATGTGGCAAGTGACGTGACATCCACCTCAACGAATTGACTGACAGAGGCGGTCAATGTATGAATAAGTCACCATTTTTTAGTTCGAATATGAAATTTATTTTTTTACGAATTTACTTATATTTGGGCATGATTCAATTATACATGTAGTTCACTTAACAAGACTTTATTGCTTAGGCATATAAAAAAAACAGTTTTTCCTTCTATTTTAAATGCTTTTGTCAATAAACTTCAAAGTGTTATAGAATTATAATGTAACAAAGGTATTATTATTATGTGTATTTCAGAAATATATAAATATATATATATATATAAAAGAGGGATACACAAAAGAGAAAATGAACCCAAAGAGAAAGAAATTGATAAGGTCATCAGACCAGTAGCTGAACTAGAACTCCATCAAAATGTGCTTGATCACTGACAAGAACCCATCCAGGACATATGTCCTTTCGAAGGAGCCTACCGAACGAACCAAGAGGAATTAAGCAACATACCAACTTGCTCTAGAAACTTGACTCATCATAGGAACATGCCGAAGTTGAATCAGCCTAGTAGCAGCTCCCACGAAGGAGATATTAATTTTTCAATTCATCAAGCCAGTTTCATACTCGGTTTCGCATATGGACCAGAGAACGTGTTGCACAGCTCAGACCAGAAACCTTATCGACCCAACACCACTTGGAGCATATTCTTGCATCTCTTGGTTCCATAAAAGCCCAATATCCGAAGAAATTACCTTCAGATCCTCAAGTTATTCCCCATTTCTAAAAATGGGTCGAATTGGATTCATTTGGAGACCTTGCGAGTCTCTATTACAACTAGAGGCTCCTAGGGACACCTCAAGCTTTATTCCCAGCCATTAGATCAGGTGGAACTGATCTTTCCCATTCAAACATCAAGGCTTACCATAGGACCCGAATGAAGATTCAATGTTCCTACGGATCTATTTTATTAATTTGTTAAAGATCAACAAGTTTTAAAGTTTTCTACATATATCAGAGGTTCCCAACAGCACTCTGCGAAGAGCTGGAGCAGTCACCGACGAGCTGAGAGTTAGAAAAAGCTTGAAAACTCATTCTAGAAAGCACTAAAATATTGAAACTTGTTTCAAACATAAATGCAATCATGAAATTTTTCTTTGAAGCCATCTGTTGATCACTTTGGGTTGGAGAAACTCTGTTAATATTGATTGTCTCCGTTATGCTATGATTTGGATTGTCTCCGTTACGACTTGGATCTCCTTGTTCCGTAAACGTTATTACTTGGATCTCCTTCTTGATTTTTTTCACATCGACTTTGTGCTTTTAGGAAGTAAGAAAGCTTTATGTCCCACAAAAACGTGTTTTGCAACACACCAATTAACCTAATGTGCAATGTAACACTTTAGGATCGATCCAAAAGAAAACAAACATCAGCTCACTATGAATACATGTAATTACTCAATCTAAGCAAAATAAGTTGGTTTTGATTTGTAACAAGATTCAAATGCAAGCAAGAAATAGGAAAAGCGGTTTAAAATCAAATAAGGAAAGATGAACTCTCGGGATAAGATAATTATCTAGGATGACTACTTGCTAATTTGTGGAGCTCCTTCTACTTAATGAAGCTAATCCTTAAGCCTTAGATCACTAATATAGACTAATCCATTTCTATTATACTAATCTTTTTGGTAATTATCTAATCATCATCAACAACTTTCATTCGCAATCAAATGATCAATGAGCCTTAATAACAAGTCTAAATAGCCACTAAAAATTCTAGTCATCAATTTCCATTAAGATTGTAAAGCTCTTAATGATTTGGTTCAAGAATTTATCGAACACCTTATGGGCATGAAATTGCCTAAGATCTAAATCAACATGATCAATGTTAATCTAGCTTTAATAACTCATACAAAGAAATTATCTAAGATATTTCAACCCTAAACTCCACTAATCAACTCATAATCATTCCAAATCTACCATATCCAAAATCTCTTAAAAGACTACTCACAAATATCGATTAATATACCAAACATAGGGTTTGATCTCTGCATAATCATGATTAAAGGAAAGTAGTTAAGAAATCTAAAAAAGAAATGAAAATGATTGCATAAAAGAGAATAATATTCAATACAAGAAATTCTTTGATCTAAAAGAGGCAAAGAAAATTTGATAGAAAGAGAGATCCTCTTGCAATTAGGTCTAAAATTACTTATATAGCTTCAATAATGCATACTAGGTCGACCAAAACAAATCGAGTCAAACCCGGGTCGGACCCAGATCAAAACTTGGATAACATGATACAAATTGGTCTCAGCGGTGTCATCACATCGATGTATTTGGCCGTTGGCTCATATAGGTGTCTCCAAACCACCACATCTGACCGCTAAAATATCTGTCCCATCGACAAATCTCCTGCGGCTTAGTGTAGTGGTCTTCACTAAATGGATCATATCTTCTCAACCGCTGATCCAAATAACCCAATACCACCACCATTGGAAAGCTCACTCAATTTCCTTTCTTGTATCCAATTGGCTAAATATGAGTATCAGAAAGTTTCTATCTGACATGATCTTAAAGATGCCTTGGATTATCTATGCATGATCATCTCCCTTGTTTGCATCTCTCTTCAACCCTTGAGTTTTTTCTTTGTCTTCTTTAGTTCTTTTTGCTTATGTATGCTCCATATGCTCCATAAAATACCAAATCTTCATGGCATTACTCTAAGAACCTAATAGACAAAAATGTAAATGCAATACAGCTAAACATGCCTAAATGCTAATGTAAATGCACCAAATCAAGACAAAAAGAGGTTCTAAAATCATCAGAATTATGAGGTATTAGACAGCTGTCACGACGCCAAATTGTGGATGCTGAAATCGATTCAATCCAATTCACAATGTAAGAGAAATTGGGATCAAAACTTCCGAGGGAAAAACACTAAATCGAGTGAAAGAATGGACATAAATCCAGTAAAAGAGAAAATCAAAAGAAAAAACATAAGCTTTGATTTGTTATTAATAAGTGTTTGATTACATATGATAACAGACTATTAATTTCTAGTATAATATTGCTTATGCGGAAAATTTGGTGAGAAAAGATAACTCGTTTTATGTTTGCTTCTTCTCCTTCATATAAGTCTCATTCTCTCTTCATGTCACTTTATTCGACCATAAATTTCAGAATTAATTCACCAATTAATTTCAATCTTTGACCATGTCATTAATTCATGAATTTAATCATAAAATTAATTTCAATCTTTGACCATTACCATTAATTCATGAATTGAATCATAAATTAATTTTAATGTTTGGCCACTTCCTTTTGACAACATAGACTTTATTGGGCTTTATAAAATGATGGGCCCTCAATGTCATAAACCTAGTCTGTGGTGCGAGTTTTAACACCAAAAACATCATCATCCCCACCATAACCGTGCTACAACAACAAGTGATTTCATAGTTTGATGCAAGGTTATGGAATTCCCTAGGCGTGAGTGGACCTAGCGCCTAGCCAATTAATCGGTGATTAATCAGGGATTAATCGAGGATGAGTTTTTATATTAATTTATGTAAACAGATATATATATATATATATATATATATATATCACATATGAAAATTAAAACTGTTAGTGGAGTTTGGTCGGGTGATGGTGATAATGAACCACATGTCACGGGTTCGGGTGCAGTTTTTGTTACTTTCCCTTGTTTTCAGTTTTAATGAATTGAAAAAGATAAATCTACCCTCGTCTTCTTCCCCAACCCTGCAACAGTTTGACCTAATTTCCGCAGCTTCTATTTTTTCCTTCACGGTTTTGTCATTTAGCATGTTTTCTTCATATTTTTTTACTTTGAAATGACAGATCTAAATCAAAAACTATGATTTCGAACTCAATATCCACTGAAAATAGATTTTTTTGAGATTTCCGATTTTGATGGCCGATTAAGCAAAATCTCGGCGGTCTCCCACCGCCCAATGCCTCTACGGCGATTACTCGGCTGCCTAGACCAATTTTTAGAACCTGGGTTTGATGAGAGTTTTGGCCTTTATAAGATATAAATTTTTATTTATTGTATTTGTTTTTTTTAGTTTAGATTTAGGGCATGATTTTGGATTTAGTGTTCCACTGCTTCTTTGTTTTATTTTTTTTTTGTTTACAAGATCAAATTTTTCATGTTTACTTAATAGAATTTAGTTTATATGAATTTTCATATGTTATAATGTGAATGTTTTACAATCTCCTCTATCGCCATTTTAACATTATAAAATAATGTGGCATAAAATTAATAAATATTATTTTAAAAATAAAATTATTCCTATTGTTTTCAAAAATATATGTGTTAAATCAATCAACTTAATTACAAATAAATAACTAAAATGATCACAATATATGTAACCTAATCATTTGTGAAAGTGTTATCTCTATATAATCACTCAGAATTCATCTATATTATACATATTTTTTTAAGAACAAGAAAACCTAGCATATGATTATTTAGAACATTGACTCTAATTTTAAATCGAGTAGTTGGTGCCCACACATCTGCTCAGACTTTTATGTTTTGGAAATGAAAGCGTTCTAGGGCCCAGCATTAAAGCAAGTAAACCGCGTTGACCAGCTTTTTTTTTATTTTCTTTCTCTCAAGTCAATTCTTTGTTTTTAGCCAAAGAAATAAATAATAAATAACTATAAATTAATTGAATTTTTATTTTCTTTTTGATTTCGAATGATATTAAAATATGAAAAAGTCTTCAGCTTGCAATCAACACAATACGTGAATGCAACCAAATCGGTGCATCCTTTACGCCTTTGGTTTGGTCTTTTAGCTGTGATCCTTTTCGATCTTTGTCTGATTAGGAGTCTGGCTTATTAGTTCCTTTCGCTTGGTTCAGCAACGGTAAAGCCGTTCGTTAGGTTCTCGAACTTTGTATTGCCTTCTTGTTGTTGAAGAGGTTGATCTCGATTTCCTCGGCCAGCAACTTGAAGCTGGTTCTCTCTTCTTTGTATCTTCTTCGAGTTGGTCAAACTTATTGCGTTTGTTCATTTCTTTTCTTCGGAAAAGGTTATCTCGGTTCTGGCTGCTGTGGCGTTATGGTTCTCATTAGTCTTGTTTTCTAGTTGGATTCATCTTGGCCTTAGTATTTGTGTTTGTATGTTTTAATTAGGAGTTTCATTCCTCTTTTGCCTCCCCTGTTTTTGGGATCATGTTCTGGTGTTCTTTGAACTCTCGGCTCTGTCTCTGGAAGAATATCGTCCGGTGTTCTTTTAACTCACGACTTTGTCTTTTGCTGGCTCTTTGTAATCCTCAGTTTAAATTTTTAATATGTACCCTAGATGACAAAAATGGTCCATCCAATGATAAATATGATCTCAATCGACTATTTTGAGTCACACTCCGAACAATATCTCTCACCACTGAATTTGCTTTGAAGTAAGACACACAAAACTTGAAATTTATGAAAATTTTATTTGTAATAAATAAACATTTAGTGAAGAAAATATTATTCTAACCTATTGTTAAAATTGAATAAAACAAATTGTTTAATAGAAGAAATAGACGTTGTGTTTCTTCTTCTTTTGTTCAAAGAATATACATTCTGTTCAACAATATATTTGTATCCGAACCATAAATAGCAGAAAATCATAATTTTTAAAACAAATTTAAGATATTTAAAATTAATAAAGAATTGAATTTAAACGAAATTTAATAGGAGCATGAGTTAATCCAAAATTTATATGATAATAATTCGAAGGTTTATATGGTTTTAAAATCAAATTTATTAATATTTCATTATATATGTGTAAATTGCATGTTTATAAGTGTTAAAATTAACAAACTCGTCTATTTAATATACATTGCATCGGATAAAGATTTTGCATGCTTTGACGGACTAACCGCAAAAATCACAATCATAACAAAATACAACTTTAGTTTTTCCTAGGGTTACACAAAATATTTGGAACCAAAAAACCAAACTGAATGTAACCCGAAAACAGAAAACCAAACAAAACCAGATCCTAAACTGCTGGATCTGAATAACCGATAAAATATATGAACGGTTCATAAACTCTTCGTTCCGAAAAACTAAAACCGAATTCAAAGCGAACCGAGAACCGAATAGGTATCCGGAATACAATTATATACCCAATATTATTAATTATATTTAAATTTGATATAATTCAATTACCCAAAATTACAATTATAAACTAAAAAATATTGGTTCTTTAGGACCAAAATAACTAAAATACCCAAAATAACCGAATATTCTAAAGTTATTAGTTATATTTGTGAAAATTTAATGAAATTTTATTAAAATTTAACCAACTTTTTTTTTGGATATTTCGGGTATTGGAACCCGATCCAAATCCGTAATTGAATCTGTATCACATTCTAAATATCTGAATGAATCCTAGACCTTTAAAACCGAAATACCCGAAACCTAAAAAACTCTATCCGAACCCGAATGGGTACCAAAATGCTGAGAACTAGTATGCCCCATCATATTTTGTGGATCATTTTGTGTGCTCTTATAATAAAAAAAATATATTATTGTAAGTGTTAATTATACCTAGATGTTTTATCCAGTAAAATATATAATCAATTAAATTATATGTTTTTAATTAATTATCTAAAATAAGGTATATTTTTAGTTAATATTTAATAACATTTAAAATTTTGATTAATTTAATAGATTTATAATATTTTGGCCAAGTTAAAATATCAGAAATAATTTATTTATAATATTCTAACTTTTAGCCAAATTCAAATATTTTAAATTTTTGATTAACTTAAAATATCATAAATATTTTGACTATTTATCAAGTTTAAATATTTATATTATCATTCGGTCTATTATGCAGCTCAACTAAAGAGGGAGACAAAACCAAATATTTTCTCATAAAATTTGGACGCTTGTTAAGTTAGACTTCCTACTCATACAATTTTTCATCAATTTTTTCTGATTATACTCACCACATAAATCATTTCACCGCGCACAACAAAAAACTCAAACAAACGGATGGTAGTGGCTCTAGAGCACATCACCGAGCCCATGACCAACAAAGAACGTCTTGAGGATCGGAAAACAGGTTTTGGACTTGAAATGCAAAAGATCAACACTGGAATTAGAGATAAAATTTAAAGCATGTATTCGTTCAACAAAACACTGAGGATTTTAAGAATCGCATGATGGAAATGATGGCTAATATCCACGATAGTGGGTCTAGTGCATCATGAGGGAATGGTCGACACGAACACCCAATGGACAATATAGGTGACAATCTGAGTCCCTTTTCGGCAACACAAGCTGACACCAATGACCCTCACGTAAAGTTGGACTTTCTATTTTTTAATGGAGGTGATTCAACTAAATGGATACGCAAAGAGAAATAATACTTTGCATACCACGAGATGCCACGAGAAGAGAGGGTGAGCTTTACTTCCTATCATTTAAGTGAAGAGGCCAATGATTGTTGGCATACACAACTATGGACGTGGGCTTCAACCCTCATCAAATGCAGTGGGAGACGTTCGAAAGAGAGTTATGGACGAGATTTGGACCGATGGATGGGGACGACTTCGATGAAGCACTGTGTCATATTCGACAGAAAGGCTCGCTGATCGAATATCAGAGAGAATTCAAATGTTTACAAAATAAAGTCGAGGGTCGGACGAAAAAGACCATCATGAGAGCATTTATGGGAGATATCCACACGTCGATATCCAGTAGAATACATATCTTCAAACCCCGAACGTTGATGGAAATCATCAACCTAACTAGGTAACGTAATGACCAAATCTCGAAGGAGAAGAGATGAACCCCACACACATATGCCACAAAACCCTATTTTAAGTTTGGAACCAATTGATCATACTCACACGGTCACCAAGCTAGCGGCAAGAAATATAGCGCAACACCACGATGGCTAAGTTAGGACGAATTAAAAAAGAAGCAGAGCCTAGGACTTTGTTTTAGTTGTAACGAATGGTACTCATCAAATCATAAATGCAAATACCCCCAGTTTTTTTATCATAGAGCGCAAAATCGATAGTGAAGAGGTCGAGGAGACACCAACAGAAGAAGATGATCAAAAGCCATAGATCACGCTCACACATTAATGGGTTGGGATTCACCAACAACCATTCAGTTACACACGAGCATCGGCAATAAATAACTCTTGGCGTTAATGGGTATCGGATCAACACACAATTTTATTAGCCATAAAGCCACACAACGCCTTTGCTTACCGTTGACAAAACATCACCATTTCTGGTACGTGTTGCAAATGGATCGCCATTGATTTGCGTAAATCGCTATGAAAAAGTGAAGCTGCAAATCAGAGAAGTTATTTTCACCATAACGTTACACGCCTTGCCATTGGTTGACCTTGATCTAGTATTAGGAGTTAAAAGACTAAAGATTTTTTGCCCAATTGTGTGTAATTGGAAGGTTCAAGCAATGCAACTGGATTGGAGAGGCCATGCTCATCAATTTTATGGCATAGAAGCAACGACTATTCAAGCCACTAATGCAAAGAAAATCACAAGTGATACATGTTAAAGACATACCCTATAGGCCATCTCCATATGCCTGAAACCAGTACCATCAAACACCGATATAGGGGACGCGTTGCAATTACTCATCATGAAGTTTGATGAGTTATTCAAAGCCTTCAAGGACTAACTGTAACATCCCGGTTTCTGAGAAGAGGTTAAGAGATTTGATTTGGCTACCTATATCACCAAAGTGCAATTATCTTTTCCGTCACTTGTCTTAAGAGAACTCCAGAGTTAAGCGTGCTTGGACTGGAGTAGCACTAGGATGGGTGACCTACCGAGAAGTGATTGTTGGTACCGTGTGAGTGAGGCCAAAACACGGGGAAAGATCATGTGGTGATTTGTAGGGATAGTAACAAGTCTGTAGAGCCTCGGGAGATAACAAACCGGCCGTCAGGCGAGGGTGAGTGCAGTACCTAGAAGGGACGTCGAGTGTTCACGGGCCCTGGAGAGGGCGTGGGGCCCCTAGAGGTCATGGAGGTGCTCACGGACGGTGGCGGTCGGGGCGTTATAAGTGGTATCAGAGCTCTAGGTTATGTTAAACCGGTTCTGACCCAGGAGGCAGTCCTGAGGGCGATGGGTGCGCAACGAGGACGTTGCGGTCTGTTAGTGGGGGTGAGTTGTAACATCCCGGTTTCTGAGAAGAGGTTAAGATATTTGATTTGGCTACCTGTATCACCAAAGTGCACTTATCTTTTCCGTCACTTGTCCTGAGAGAACTCCAGAGTTAAGCATGCTTGGACTGGAGTAGCACTAGGATGGGTGACCTACCGGGAAGTGATTGTCGGTACCGTGTGAGTGAGGCCAAAACACGGGGAAAGATCATGTGGTGATTTGTAGGGATAGTAACAAGTCTGTAGAGCCTCGGGAGATAACAAACCGGCCGTCAGGCGAGGGTGGGTGCAGTACCTAGAGGAGACGTCGAGTGCTCACGGGCCCTGGAGAGGGCGTGGGGCCCCTAGAGGTCATGGAGGTGCTCATGGACGGTGGCGGTCGGGGCGTTATACTAATCGTCAACATGTGAGATCGAGAATCATATAACATTGAAAAAAGGAAAATATCTGGTCAAGTTTTGGCCATATAGGTATGCTTATTTTCAGAAGGAGGAGATTAAGAAGCAAGTAGCCTATATGTTGAAAGCTGGAATCATTCGATCATGTTTCAGCCCCTTTTCATCTCCGATTCTTTTGGTGAAGAATAAGGACGGATCTTGGACGTTTTTCTAAGATTATCACGCTTTAAATGCAGCCACAATCATGGATCGATTCCTAATTCTAACTACGATGATATGCTCAATGAATTACATGGTGCGGGTTACTTCACTAAACTTGAATTTACCGATGGATATCATCAGGTTCGAATGCACTCTCTGGATATTCCCAAGACGATGTTTCGTACTCATAATGGGTACTACGTATATCTCGTTATGCCATTTGGGTTATGCAATGCTCTATCAACATTACAAGCATTTATGAACACAATATTTCAACAGTTAATGTGCAAGTCAGTATTGGTGTTCTTTGAAGATATGCCCATTTACAATCCTGATTGGGAATCACATGTCACTCACGTACTCGAGATATTTGCCATACTACAATCTAACATGCTAGCGATCAAAATTCAAGAAGTACGACTTCTGTAAACAAGAGCTGAAGTATTTAGGCCACATTATTACAAACAAAGGAGCAAGGAAATAGCAAAGCTATGCTCGATTGGCCGGTTCCAATAACCATCACCGAACTCCGTAGGTTTTTGGGGCTCACATGTTACTATCAAAATTCGTAAAAGGCTATGACATCATTGCCAAACCTCTTACTAATCGCTTGAGAAAGTGACAATTCACGTGGGATGCAGAAGCGGACACAGCTTACACACACTCAATAGGGCGATGCCAACAACATTAACATTAGCCCTCCCAGATTTTTTGAAACCATTCATCATACAAACATATGCTTCTGACGATGGTACATGTGCGGTTTTCTATCAAAATAAACAATTTAGTGCTATATGAGCAGGTCTTTGGGAGTAATCAAAAACGCACGGTCGACGTATACACGTGAAATGTTAGCAATACTCATTATAATACGCACTTAGAGGTCGAATGTTCTCAGATACCAATTCATAATTCAAAACGACCAACGCAACCTCCGCTACCTTCTCAAACAAAGAATTCTGACCCCAGAACAACAAAAGTGGATAGAAAAGCTGGTGGGGTACGATTAAAAAATCATATTTAAACCGGGCAATGCAGTTTCATGAGTCCCCAACAGCCCTGTTCTCAATACCATGACAGTGACGTACGTGTATCTATGGAATAACTTACGCAAACTTTCAAAAACAAATCCTTACTTGGTCTAAATTTGAGAAGCAACGATATAAAAACACAGGAAACTATATGCATGGAAGGATTGTCTTTTGTTTCAACAGAACCTTGAGGACGAGGTTCTTTTGGAGCGTGAGAGTATTAATAGGATGTCAACAAAGAAGCTCAACGTTGAAGTGACACAAAGGAAGTCAAGCAGGCCACATATGTGGAACAACACATATCTCAATTGAAGAAGTCTCATGACTTCTCTCTGTTTTTCAGTTTTAGAAATAAAAGAACTAGTTATACTCATTTTGAGGAAAGCGTTTTCTACTTCAAGCACTTTTTGTTTTGTAAGATTTGTGACTCCACTTTGTGTTTCAGTTCATTGTAATCCTTCACCTATTTATTCATTGAGAAAAACTCAAATATGTAGTCTCAACTACCAACAAATCACTTGTATTGTTCATATGTTCAAAATCTCTTTGACTTTGAAGAGGAACCATAAAATTGATTGTTCCCAAAGAAAATACCCCACTAAAAATTGATTCATGCACAAAGTCGGTTTTGAAATCTAAAAGAATTCAAACAGAAAATAAAACAAGAAAAAGATTAACCTTTTTTTGATATTATTTATGAAAATTAAAATTTCATCATCAAAGAGACATCTATTTGTAAAAGAAACAGCTTTTAGATTCAAACAAAAAAAATATGAAGGACTGAAGAAGCATTAGTATAAGAAATGACTCCAAGCTTAGACATAAATTACATAAATCATGTTTATCAAAATTATCACTCTCAGATCCTATTTTTAATAAATGGAGAACTATCGTTCTTTCATTTTCTCAGATCCTATGGTTCGATCCCTAGAGAATGCAATATCTTGCAGATTAATGGATGCAATTTTGTCAGAGGTTCCAGATTGCTGCTGATAGAGGCGTCCATTGTGGTTTCGTGTGTTGCAAGAGTCTATCAATCATGGAGATGTCGTCCATGCAGAACCACCTGTCAGGGACTCATATGTTGCGGGGATAGTCTATCCATCATGAAGATGTCATACATGGAGAACCATTGGTCGGGGAGAACTTGTCTTGTGGAATTATTGTTTGAAGAAGTTGTTCATCATAATCACATATATTGTAGGTAATCAAATAACATCATAAAAGAATTTGATAAAATATATCTAATAATAATTATATAATAAACGAAAAAATCTTATTATATAAACTTTGATTATTTTCACGAGAGCTTAACACGTGTCAAACTTATAACTAACAAGATCACGACAGTTGTCGGTTGATCTTTTAGATTTTGACACATGTAAAAACTTATGTTATTATTTTCCTTAATAAAAAAAACTAACAAAAATATGTTAAAATATAATATTTTACTATCTATTTTTTCTTCAATATACTTTGGTTCCTCTCACGATAGCTCGACACACGTCAAAATGTAACTAATAGGATCACGACACGTGTTGATTAATCATTTAGATTATATAAATCATAAAATAAATAGACTAGATTAGCACATGAATCTACAAAATTTAATGGATCAAATAGTAAGATAGATTGATCCATGAACAAATTTTTTTTTTTTTTGTCAACACTTATAAATTTAGAACAAATAAATTTATTTATAATATTATAATTATATTTACTATTAATTAATTAATTGCATGAAATTTTGCAGTAAATTACAAAATCACAACTTTTACAGGAAACTATAAGTTTAGATTTTTAGTTATAATTATTCGGCCTACATGCAAGAAAATCGAAAATCAGACAAGTTACAAATACAAAAAATGCCAAATAAATAAGGATGAACAAAAGAGAATTTGATAAGAGATAGTGGAAAACAAGAGGATACCTAAACATTTGTATCATGTTCCTTGACAAATTTTACATATAACTGACGCACAATAACAAATTGGTTAGAAAATTTCATAGTATTCTCGGTTTATGATTCAGAAAAATAACACTTCTCTTAGAGAGATATTTTAAGATATGTTTTCTCCATAGAAGAGAAAGAGTGCGAAAATTACCTCTCCCAAATGGAGGAAGTCGAAACAAGAGGAAGAGATCCACTCGAAAGAGTTGCTTCCATAGGACCAATTATCATCGACATATATAAATCCGAAGGAGTGAGAAAGACGGTGGAGCTTCTGTTGAATATTAGAAATGGTGGTGGATAGGAATTTGACGAATAAAGAAAGTCGCGTAAACGAAACATCTTCGGGTATAAAGAATAAAGAGCATATGACGGAATGACGGAGGTAGATGATGTTGTCGAAAAATGCCAGAAGACAAGGAATGCAAATATTTTTGGCGAGTGGAGGTGCAAGAGATAGGTCCGAGATTATTAACCGAAATAATAAAATTTGGAGATTTGATTAACCGGTCAGTTAAAAAGAGTGAACCGATCGATATATTTTTGAAATGGGTTCGATTAACCGCACGATTAATCATTTATTAAAAATTATAATTTTCTTAACCGAAATAGTTTTATCGTCATATTTAGTATTAATTTATTAACTAAAAACAGTTCAAGAAATTATGGAGTCATATTTTTTCTATAAAAATGAACATTGTATTTTTAGTGAGAAATTGTGCAATAAATATCTTTTAAGCAAAATTATTTTTTAGATAAGAATTGTGAAATCATGGAGTTTTTAGTTACGGAAATAGTATTGATAATGATAACTACTTCTTTCTTAAAACAAAATTTTCATTCAAAATTTTGTTAAAATAATTTTTTTATTTTGACATAAATTTGAAAACAAAAACTGCCCGTGGTCCTAATCTAGTTTTTTTTAAAATAAAATATGCTTTATTTGCAAATTCTCCAAAGAATAAAGAATTGGTCAACACCATTAATAATTAATGCATTACAAAAATATTCAATAACTTTCAAAATATTGACCTTTGACCAAAATATTTGCCTGGAGTTGGACATAGATTTGAAAATTTAATATACAAATGAATTCTTTAATAAGATTTGGCAAGAAGTTATTGTACATTTACGGAATCTAATCTAATGAAAATGGAAAATTTTGAATTAAAACTTCTAACATTTCTTATAAGAAAAAAGTATTTACTATTTAGCAATATAAAAATCATAGGCAATGGAGGTTATACTTATAGTCTTACATAACGTATTTGAATAATAAAATGGTAAAATACGTAATTAACCGTTGAAGAAGGAAACCAAAGTCAGGTCGCTTGGCCTTGCGTTTTTGGCGGCTAGTCTCAAATCCCATCGATTCCAACGGATCATCCATTCTCTCTCTCTCTCCAATTATCTTCTTTTCTCTTTTTTTCTTGTTTTTCCTCTCTCTCTCTCTCTCTCCGACCTCCGAGAAACTCATCTCTTCTCCATTTCTCATTTCTCCTCCCCCGAGTTTAGTACCACCAGTTTCTCGGAGATCGGATTTGTTTTGTTTATTTTTTCTTTGTGGATCTGTTTCGAATTTGATGAACAATGTGATTGCAATTGAATAGAAACACAATCGCCTCCAGTCTTCGAGAGTGTGTTGTTCAAACAACGAGTTTTGAGTTTGTTAAGATTTCGAATGGGGATTTGCTTCAGCGCCGCTGAAGAACAGTATCAATATTCTCAACAACAACAAAATTTTCAGAAGAAAACATCATCAGGTAATCAAATCTGATTCCGATTTTTTTTTTTTTTTTTTTGCGTTATTTCTAGGGTTTGGTTCTATTGAAAATTATAGTCATTTTTTTTGTTTTAATGATTCTAAAGCTATTGAATTGTTTCTTATGTATTGTGAAATTTTTTCAATCTTCTAACTACTTGGATTCTGAATTTTTGGATTCTGGTTATGTTTTATTGAAAATCCCAGTTTTAATGATCAAAAGCTTTTGATTTTTTTTGGATGTTATCTGTTTGGGTAACTTTTGTTCTTACTAATGATTAAAAGCTATTGAATTTTAGGATTTAATATTGAAGATTTCTCAATCTTTCTTACTATTTGTTTTGTCTGATGATATGTTCTTTTACTCTATTGATATTATGTTCTATTTTTCTGGGTAAATTTTGTTCTGATTCTGGTGACTTTCTCTATTGAAAATTTTAAGTTTGGGTCTTTTATTGATCAAAAGCTATTGGATTTTTTTGATGTAATGGGAAAATTTTCAATCTTCTTACTACTGAAAAGTTGTTTTGACTGATGGTATCTTCTTACTACGGATCGTTTTGTTTACTATGTGTTATTTTTCTGGGTAAATTTTTCTGATTCTGGTGATGGTTCTATTGAATAATTGAAGTATAGGCTTCTTAATGATCTAAAGCTATTGAATTTTGGATGTAATGTGAAAATTTATCAATTCTGATGATTGTGTTTTTCACTCTATTGATATTGTTCTTTTGTTGTTGTTGCTGTTAATCCATACTGTTGATTGTTATGTTCAATTTTTCTGGATAAATTGTTCTGATTTTGGTGATGTTTCTATTGAAAAAACCAGGTATGGGCTTTTTTAATGATTGAAATCTTTTGAATTTTGGATGTTATGTGAAAAATATCTCAATCTTTTTGTTTAATGATATGTTTTTCACTTTACCTGTGTGGGCTTATGGAACTCTTATTGGTTATTTCACAGGGAAAAACTCAGCTGTGTATCTAATGAAGTCTGATTGTCAAGATTCAGTCGGTAAAATGAGTGCAAGTAACTTACCTTTGGCTCCTAAAAACATCAAAGATCTTCAATCTAATCCAGGATATGAAAATGTCGATATTTTCACTTACGAAGAGATGAAGATTGCTACTAAACAGTTCAGGCCGGATTATATTCTCGGTGAGGGAGGTTTTGGAGTGGTCTATAAAGGAGTTATAGATGAAAATGTGAGAGCTGGTTATAAGTCTACAAAAGTTGCTATCAAAGAACTTAATCCAGAAGGGTTTCAAGGAGATAAAGAGTGGCTGGTAATTGTTTTTTAATTTGTTCCTTGTGCACGATGAATGTATCTTCTGTCATATATGAAATTTGGAATGTGTGGTTTATTAAAACCGTTGATATTTGTTTCTTGTAGGCTGAAGTTAACTATTTAGGACAGCTTAGTCACCCAAATTTGGTCAAGCTTATTGGCTACTGCTGTGAAGATGAACACAGGTTATTAGTCTATGAGTACATGGCATTGGGGAGCCTGGAGAAACATCTTTTCCGAAGTAAGTTTGCCATCAACTAAAACATGAAGAGTTAAAATAAACCTGTATCTATTGCCTTTTTCTGTGCTTGCTTTATATAGCTGCAATGAATTTTGTCATGACATACTACACTTATGTGCTTGCGTATAGTTGCCAAAATTGGAGCATATTGAGTATGAGTTATCTCAGTCCTATAAGGCTATGTTTTGAATATATGAACTGCATCTTTCATTACCGACTGAATCCGTTATTGAAATATGCTTTTCAAGTCACTGACGAAGAACCTGCTAGTGCTCTAAAGAACAGTCCGGAGAGTTTATATATCAAATTGATAAAGCTGAAAACCACTGATGAAGATTTAGTTTCAGATGAGTTGGGAGTTAGCAATGGGTAAATATATCGGTTCAGACGAGTTGTTAGATGGGAAGTATATGTTTCTGAACAAAATTTACAATAACTTAAATGGATATATTAGTTCTTAGCCTTTATGAATATCTTAAAGAGAAACTGATAAAGCATATGCATGAATATAATAGAGATTATATTTCCAGTATATAAATGTTGTAGTGACGAAATGTGTCTTCTTTTGGCAGGAGTTGGATGCACTTTGACATGGACGAAAAGAATGAAGATTGCACTAGATGCAGCAAAGGGTCTTGCATTTCTTCATGGTGCTGAACAATCCATCATATATCGAGATCTGAAGACAGCAAATATATTGCTGGATGAGGTCAGCTATTACATAGTTCATTTTGAAATTGCATAGATTTCCAATCCTTGTTCTTCAATAGATAGTCTACACGGGCATATAGTTTTCAGTGAAACGCAAAGTCTATAATGACCTGGTTTTCTAGTTTTTCGATTTATTCATCTGCCTCTGAAAGGTGTAATGCTTGTGCAGTGTTACAATGCTAAACTCTCAGACTTTGGATTGGCAAAAGATGGTCCAAGAGGTGATCAAACACATGTGTCAACACGTGTTATGGGTACTTATGGATACGCTGCTCCTGAGTATGTAATGACAGGTCTGTCATTACTATTTTCCATAAGCACTTATGGATACACTGATGCTGATATGATCATATAATATATGCAACTGCTTTGTAAATGGGTCATGTATGTGATTGTTGTACTATAGGACATTTGACATCAAGAAGTGATGTTTATGGATTTGGTGTACTTCTCCTTGAGATGCTCCTTGGGAAGAGGGCGATGGACAAAAGCAGACCTTGCCGGGAGCATAACTTGGTAGAATGGGCACGACCGCTGCTGAATCACAACAAAAAACTTTTGAGGATCATAGACCCTCGAATGGATGGACAGTACGCCACAAAGGCATTGATGAAAGTAGCCGGTTTGGCATACCAATGCCTAAGCCAAAACCCGAAAGGAAGACCTCTCATGAATCATGTGGTAGAAGTCCTTGAAACTCTTAAGGACGACAACGATGCTCAAGAGGAAGTCATGACTAACCTTCATAGCAGAGGCAAGTCCGTAACCTTATATGAAGCTACTCCTAGTGATTCCCAAGGCGATGGACAGAGGAGTAGAAGACCGGAAAGTGGTAGAAGCAAGAGCGAAGCCTCAGTCGACATTGACCAATTTGTTTCTGCTCTTTCAGAACTGGATCCTACCAAAATTTAAAGACTCAAGACGGAAAGATTCACCAGTGATATTGGACTGTAAGATAAGAAAGTAGCAGAGTTGGCTTAATGTATAAATAAGTCGAGTCTTCGTTTTGAGATTTTTTTTTTGGATTATAAATATTAGTGCAATATGCAATTTGATCAACCTTTGAAATTCAAATGAATTTTGAGAGACGCTTTGCAAGACAAGGAAGACGTTTAGTTTGAAGTAAAAGATTTTACTTACTGCAACAGAACCACGCCTGCCGGGGGATTTAATCATATGAATTTGGAGTTTCTATGAATGTTACATTGTCTAATAAAATTTCAACCAAGTACTCGTGCAAGAGCTTACCCCATAGTTCATGTAGTTTATTTAAAAAAAAATTTAATGTTGAAAAACTGACTGATCTTTGTAGGTGTACGAAAAGACACCGCGTAAATTGTTTTGCATTGAAATTGACTATATTCCCCTAAAATATATATTATCATCTAATTTTTACTTACAAATAAATTCAGAAACTTAAATTAGAATAACCTTTGAAAGTGATTTAATTGCTAGATTATCTTAGGTAAAATATGGGTTCATTGAGTTATTTTAATCACAAAACTACTCCTTAAATCATTTGTTATGAAAACAAGAAATTGCAAGAGTGCCATTATATATTAATGCCACATAAACAAATTTTCGATTCTTTAGAGGGAATAGACTAAAAATTTACGAATTTACCACCGTTGAAAGAAAAATATGTGAAATAAATTTGCGACTCTATGTTGTTGCTTATTTGTTTGTATAACAGATTTTTTTTTCCTGGCAGATTTGTTTTGCAGATTTAATTTGTATCCCAAATTTACAAGTTTTAGCTGTGGCAGATTTTCTAATTCATCGTAGATTATTTTACACTCATAGATTTATTTTACAAAATCGTGATAGATGCATCATATTTTTTGTCTCTAACATGTTTGAATTTCTACGAAAGATTTAATTTTTTGTCACAAATTTTTCTTTCAAACTTAACATGTCATCTTCTCGACTTTGGCGGCTTGAGAGGTGGGGATTGGTGCGGTAGTGATTGCATTGCAAAATCCCTTAAGGTTACTTTCAGTTTTTCTGGGTAGTATCCGGCTGGTCTTCCAACGGCTTCCGCGGTTTGAATGACTTGAGTCTCCAGATTCTTACAAAAGGTTTTGATTCCAGCAATCTTACCATTCAACTCATTATAGACACCGTCTATCTTGGTGTAAACTCCTTGTATCTGCTGTTGATGAGAATCGAGTAGTTGCTGCATCATCATCTCGAGCTTAATCTCTCGAGGGATTGGCGCCTACGATGGTCCGGTTTGGAACGGTGCCCGGTAGTTGTTGTAAGGAGCTCGGGACTGAAAGTTGTTTCCATCATAGTTGGTGTTTTGAAACTTGTTTTGAGTAGGCTTGAAGTTTTGTGGATAGAACTGATCTTGAGGATTCACCATATTCGGGTTCCTGTAAGAAAGGTTAGAAGTGTTTCTAAAGTTGTTGCTAAAGTTGTAACCGAGGTTTTTGTAGTATCCTTGAGCTTCAACATAGTTGACTTCTTTTTCTTGAATGTTCGATGTAGGATCAAAATCATGAAAATTCTCTTTTTCTGCGCCTCCAATGGTCTCAAACGCGTGTATGGGCGTTGGTTACTCTTTAAAAGTTGACTCACCATGTTCTTAAGCTCAACTATTTACTTAGAATCTGAGACATTAGGGCATGTAGTCCTATCAAAATCGGTACAACCATTGCTGTTGCTCGCAATAAGGTTTTCAATGGTGATGGTGATATTAATGTTTTATGATAATTATTTATTAGTTGATTTTATGGTAATTATTAATTTTCTTGAGCAACCCCATAAATATCTTATTTAGAGGATCGTTCTTAGTTTTCAATCATGTTATTAAATGGGTATAAAAAAAATTCTCTAAGATTTTATTGACAATTGTTGGTACCATAAAATTGTCGTATCTACAGTTGTACGCGTGCCGAGAATGTGAGAGACTTTTTTTTTTTCCTCAGTACTACAATGAGAATGCCCATAGTTTGACTTAGTTCTTGTCACTAACTCAAGATGATGTGAAGCTTGTGAAAATGGAACAATATTACTACAAGAGAATTTGTTAATAAAAAAATCATCAGAAAATTTAATTAGTCGAAAAATTCTGACCTGGTTGAATGGATGGAAATAGCTTATGTAATATTGGTCGGAAATATTTCTATCAAATTCTAACAATTTTTGATAGAAATATATATATAAATATTTTCGACAGTTTGTTTTCCCATGAATTTCTAACCATTTGTATTTCTACCACATTTGTTGAGCACTTGTATTTCTAAAATATAAACAAAAATTTAATTATTTTTATAAAAATATTAATTAAATTAAATAATAGTTATATTAAAATATCAAACATAATATGAAACTTGTAACGAAAGAAAGAAAAGAAATGACAAAAAGATTCACAATACTAGCATGACACTAAAAACATTATAGAAGGTGATTTAATATTACGATCACTTAAAATAAAGGGAATTTAATAATTGGATGAGAAAAAAAAAGTTACAACGGTAACATTATGAAAAAGAAATTACAACGGTAAAGTCCGTTGCTTATATAATCTACTGGTATGTTTTAATTATTTAATTATTTAATTATCAAGCTCCAGAAATTTTAAATTTCAAGCAATTCTCAGTCCCAGAAAACTTCATGATCAAACGCTCCATGATGAAATTTGATCATTGTTTTCATGGTGTTGATTGGGTTTTTCTCTCTGCGTTGGCGAAAGAGAACACAGAGTGAGTTGGCGATAGAGAACCTTCGATTTTATCTCTTCTGAATGGTTTCTTTTTCCTTTTTTTTTTCGCGTTTAATTTTCTCTATTTTCTGGGTAAAATTCTAATTTCTCCATTATATGTAGAAGACGCTTTAATATGATTCTCAAATAGATCATGTAGGTTTCAATCGGGGATCAATTCTCAAATATCTTCGATTATTGCGTTGCTCCACTTGTGGATTCACTACTAGCGTTGTCCAGGTTTGATTTGAGATTCCCATACTCTGCAACTCTTTAGTAATGTTATGAATAATTTTGGTAACGATAAAATCTCACTAGTATAACCAATATTACCTCTGTTTAGTCTTTTGATCTTGCTTTTACAGGTTGCTGTTGTGTCTCTTTTCCTGTACAGGAACATATTTCATCAGAGACCAAAGAATCTTATATGGTTCTTCTCAATGCATACACATACATACGCTTTCTTCATTTTTTGTATACTTATTTGATTTCTTCGTACCTGCTTGTTTCCTTAACTAGCTTCCATAATTACTTGATTCCATGTTACTTCTTTGCTTCCTTGGTTCTATGTGTGCTTCTTTGTTTCCTTCCTTGGTTCTTTGCGTGCATATTTGTTTTCTTCCTTGGTTTTTTACATTGCACTCTTGTTTGGTTTTATGTTTACGTCATTGAATCTTTGCTTATTGTGTGGTTCCTTGCTTCCTTATTTTTTTTCTTTGATTTTCTGCTTACTTACTTGCTTCCTTATTTTGTTCTTTGATTCTCTGCTTAGTTCTGTGTGATTCCTTACTAGCTTCTTTGACTCCTTTCTTATTTTCTTACTTGCTCAAATCTTACTTAACTTTCTTAACTACTGAACTTGTTTAACCTCTTTACTTCCTTTCCATAATGATCTTACTCACTTACACGTAACTAACTCTGTAGCTTGCTTCTCAATTGTACACTATTTAGATACTTCTAGGTTTGAAAATAGTACAGATGGAGAATCCTGAAAGTCCTCGTCATCATCAATGTCGCTGCCACATGGACCATCCCTTTTATGTTCAGCTATGATCATTCTGCTCTCTTTACGTCTTCATCAGGTGATCTCATTTGTATCTAAGTCTTTTATTTGTTGGTCTTGATTTTTCAGGATTTGAGATCTTGGCGTTTTACCATCTTCTGAACCAAGACTCTCGTAAATTCTCCAGCACCATGAAACAAGTTCCTCTATTTAGGAGACAACAAAGAAGCAGTCGAAATCAAATATCAAGAACAGAAATTCTAATGCTAATTTAGAAGCTGTGCTCGAGAATTAAGAGAACATGGTCAATCTCCATAAGGTCATCTAATCTTCTACTCTACTCTACTTGTGTGAACTCTTTGTTCAATAGTAGCAATTAGCAGTATTCGAATTTGGGATTCTTAGTACTGGAAAGATTTAAAGTCAGCTACTTTGAGTAAGAACTCCAAAAAAACATGTTAAAGTGCACTTTAGTTATGTGGTCGTCTGTGATTTAAATAAGAAAAAATTGCAAACAAACTTGGAAAGTGTGAAATCTATATTTTTCGGTTGTAGACAAGAATCATGCAAGCAAAACTAGAAAGATTGCTGTTCTAGGTCAAGTCCTCTAGAAAGCCCGCCCAAGATATCCGAGACCCCAAATAGGTAAAATAAACATTTTGATCAAAAAAAGAAAGAAGAAATTTTTTGGATTTGCTTTATTTCTGTTTGAAGGGGTTAGGGTGTGTTTGTGTCTTTCTTGTTCCGAGAAGAGAAGGTTTTTTGGACGTGTTCGTATTGTCTTAGACAGCTCTCTACTAAATACTTGAAGACAGAGGACACAATTTTCCTTTGTCTTTTTTCTTATCCTCTTATAGTCTTATCTAAAGGAAAATTTGCAAAATGAAAAAAATAAAAAATGGTTGTAACCTTTATTTTCTGTCACAATACAAGTTACTAAGATAAAGGAAACATCGTAAGATTATAGAACAACCATTACAAAGTTATTTTTCCCCCGTCTAAAATCCACACCTATATTCAAAAATATGAATCCGAATTATACCTAAGACAACATTAATACAAATCACTATGTTATAAATTCAAATATTTATAATGTAATTTAAATAGATATGGAGGCTAAAGAGATGAGGTGGATTTAAATAAATTGGTTGATTAATTTATATGTTCCCCTAATGTCAAACATATAGTTGATAAATGATATGAGAATGGACTGTGCTAGAAAAGTTGGTTGGTAATTGTACATTTTAGAAAGAATAACATTTGCTAATAATACGAGAAATGCAAAATAAAATGAAAATATTATTCGAGATCAGTTGGGTCATGCAATCTCGCTTTTGACCACTCGGAATCTCCTAATTCATTGCATTTTTTTCTGATCAAACAGTCAAGGGTAGTTATGTTATTTCGTCACAAAATTTGCCATATCACCATTTGGTAAACATCTAAGCATTCGAATGGTACTCTACATTACATAGAATCAGAAATTGGATACAGAAACGAAGCATTTGGAAGTGGAAATAACAGTTAGAAGTGTTAACTTTTATACATGTTAGGCTAATAAGAAAACACAAATATGATAGGCTAAAAGTTACGTTGACAAATAGGTTCTAGGCTATGTGAAGGTTTTTGGTACTAGTTTAACGAACACTCTCATCATGCTCTTTGTTATCAACATTCTTGGTCTCTAGAAGCTAAAGATAAGTTTTTCAGTTCAAGTAACCTGAGGTTTAACATGTGCAAATTGAAACATCTACAGAGATTATACAGTTGCCATAGAACATGAATCCATCCACGAGAATAATACGAACAAATCCGATGTCATCGAATGAGAGATTATTCATTACATTACCATATAAGTTTTGAGACAAAGACCATTTTTGTTCAGTTAGCTCGTTCGCGTAGAACTTCAAGATCAACCTCAGTAGGATCAGTCGCTTGAATCTCATAGTGAATCCCCTGGAGCTCTCTCCTAAACCTTTCTTTAGAAGTCGCGTAAAGCATCTTCGCCCTAATTCGAGAAGTCGAAGGAGACCTACAAACACCAAATTTTTACTTTCAACTCATCGAAATCCTAAAACTTACTTATGGAATGATAATTGTTTTCAACTAACCAAGCAACAAAGAAGATTTTGCTCTTTTGACAATTCTCAGAAGTAACGAAATCGAAGTCATAAACAGCGTATCTGCAGTCATTGTCGGGAAGAGAAGCTAAGAAATCATCGTAGCTCTCAGTAGGGTTACCAGTTTTCTCAACGACCACTTCTTTTTTCGATTCATCGATCTTGAAAACAACATAGCGATGTGTTTTTTTCCTCTGAAGCTCATGAAATGTGGTTTTGCTTTGGTCTGCAACACCCATTCCGGATGTTGCATTTGCCTGCAGATAACAACAATCAAAAACATATAATCCATACCAAAAGATTCGATTTTTACAAAGTTATAATCAAAATTCAAAAGTCACTATTGATAAAGTTGTTCAATCATCGAATTAATTTCATGGAAATGGTTTAAGATTTTATCATCAAAATCAAATTTTGATATTTCTCAGAAACTAAATAGAAGAACCAAAGTGTGCATGCCACAAGAGTCAATCCGATTTATAACAAAAAAAAATTCGATTTTTTCAGAGGAAAAATCATGGGCAGTGTAGAAATAAAAGAGAAAGAGTTTTTTTTTTTGTTGTTGTTGGTTAATTACCTTGCCAAATCCTCTGAAAGACATGAATTTGATTTTGCTTTCTTCAGACCAGAGGATCGGTTTTGAGAGACGAAGACGATAGGAATAAAATGTCGCTTTGCTCTCCGTGCACACTTTTGTTTACTTTTGAATTTTAATTTTGGGAGTGAAGAAAAAGAAAGGGGCGGTGGCGTTAGAGCAACGCCAGCATTTTGACCTCATTTTCATTTTATTTTTTTACGTGGGCCCCTTTTTTTTTTTACGTGGACCTCACTCCATATCTCTATCATTTCGCATTTCAAGCAATAGATCTGCACTTATTTCTTACATCTAACATTAGATCTGCTCTTGATTCTCTGATTCTATGTTTTTTTTTGTTTAATGAATCTGATGCTGTTTTTGTTTCTTTTTCATGTAATGACTTCTCATTCTTACAATGATTAGTGTATATCATCCCCGAACCGAAATGTTGCATCATTTTTTGTTTTTTTTTTTCAATAATGAAGTGCTTTGACTATCTTTTAGCATCTTTATTTTATTTTATTTTTTGATGGGTTGGTGAAATAGCAAATCATCAGTCTCGAGTCCTGGTTTTTTAAAATACCCAAATTTTTTTTTTTAGTCGAGAATGCTTTTTTAGATCCGGAAATGGTTATGTAGATAACAATGCGTGTTATCTTTTCCCATAACACTACTCCAATGGTGGAGTTCCCATAACTAAGTATTTTAAAAGATTTTTATTTATTTTATTCATTAAAATTATTGGATTAATTAAAGAATCAAATTTAAAGAATGAAATTTTAAATTTGAACGCCTAATAAGACATTTGTTCAAATAAGGCATTTAGATTTTGATCATTTTTAAATTATTTTTATTTCAATCATTTTGATATTTTTATAATGTGATTTAGAACCATTGTTCAACTTTTTTTAACCAATGTGGGACTTTGAAAACATATTTTCCATCAATTAAGTAATCTATCTTCGTTCTAAAAATTTGATTAACAACATATGCAGAAAATAATCTACATTTTTATTAACTATAAGTATTATATGATCATTCAAAATAATTTAAAAATAAGATAAACCATAGATGATAGAAGAATTATTATTTTAAATCTTAACCAAAATTTACAAATGTAATGACTTAAAATAAATAATATTGTATAATTAGATATAAAATCTTAGTTTTTCAATTTTAATTGGTTAAATATTTTTTTTAATTAATTTAATTTTCGTCTATAATTAATAAGAGAGAGAAAATCAGTTAATTTTTTGAAAACTAATAATATTTTAAAATACTTTTTATGATTTTTTGTTTTATTATATTAATTTTATGATTACTATTGTACCCTTGATGACTTTATTTAAAAGCACTAAAAATTAATGGCATTACATGTAAATTTTTTAGAACTTAAATGTTACTTTTAAATTGTGCTTCCTTTTTAATAGTATAGATTTTCTTAACATGAAAATGTGAATAATGATATATCATTTATCACCATATTTTATAGCATTTATAACTATTCTTTAAAACGTAATTGGTTTTTATTCCAGTTATGCAAAAGAAAATGTATATTTGATAATTTCACCTCAGAAATCTTAAAAGCAAAATCAACAAAAATTCATTAAGGAATTGAATTTAGTTACGCGGCGATTTCAAGAACGATGATTGCATACTAATAATGTAGTTATGGTGCGACCAGCATGTTTTGACTACTATTAGCTCAAAATATTCTCTTTTAATATTCAACTACGCAGAGGTCCAAATTTGAATATGAATATGACGATATATACAACCTCCTAATGTCGCATGTACTAAAAGCTTCAGTTCATTTGTTTTTTTTTTGGTCTTTCCTTTATATTGGATTTAACCTTTATGCAACATTTAGAAACCCATCTACACACCTACAAGAATCTTTAGTTTGGTTTAACCAAATTGAAACAAAACTGAAACCAAACAAACAAAATCTTTTTTACCTCTCATGTTCTAATATTCTTAGTTTCTTAACAGTTATTTCCAAATAGCATTGATTCAACCAGTTGAACATCCCAAATTCCACCCTAAAAATATGATTTGCATCTTCTACCGTAATATTATTCAGAAAAAAAAAACAATGGACCATTGTTTATGGTATTTTGATAATTGCATTTATCTAATATTAGATTAGATTCAATACCAGGCAACAAAAATGAGATCCTTATGAGAGATATTTCACTTATAAAAAATTCCCAAAATGAAGACTAAAGAGTCCTAGTCTAAGGGAAAAAAAAGGAGTCAGTACACATGTTTTGACCGTGGAAAATAAAAATTATAACCACAAACTTTTATTACTTTAAATAAATATATTTAGGTAAAAAATATTAGTCAGATTCCACTTGATTGATATATATGATAAAATATGTTGACTTTTACAAATGGCAAAACAAAAGTACAAACGAGGACAAGAACCGTACCTTCAAACTTTTGTTTCACCTAACAGTATCACTCTAGTCTTATCCATCTAAGTCTTCAAAGCACTAGATTGTGGATTTATGATCTGGACTAAGACTTTTAACCTCTACAAATCCTTGCTTACACTTGAAACAAAACAAATTACAATAACAATCACCTAAGAGGCTGATACTCTATGAGCTACCAAGCGAATCTTGTTCCCGTGCCATCGAGAAATCTATCAGTATACCATCCTTGAGCTTGCAGTTGAGATAAAAATGGATTGAAGACATCGTTCATTTTGTCATATACGTCTTGCAATATTATATCTTCAGGGTCATTGTAGATCTTTTTCATTGACTTGGCATATGCTGCAACTAGCCACCCTCGCAATGCGTCTTCACCAGTTGCATCAATAGTTTAATCAATTGAAGTTTTCTTTATTCGTCTCTATAGTGTGAACGACGGTTATCTTAGGTATACACAGTTTCGAGCTCTTCAGCATTTCTCCAGTGCAGCATTATCTGTGTTATCCACTCAGGTCTTCTTCATGATTCAGCTAGATTAGGCAGAATTATGTTGTTTAGTTGAGATTTTTGCAATGGAGTTTTAACATGGATATATAGGTTTTTGTCTTACTACTCTGCAGTCACTGCTCTTTGCTGCAGGCTTGCGGCCTACACCGGCTCAAGCAACTGTTGTTAGCTGGGTATGTTAACCACTTTCAATTTGTTAGTTCGTTTACTTGTTCCGGGCCTACTTGTAAGTGAAAGTCTTGTTTACTCTGTTGGTTTAAATAGATTTTGAAGGATGGATGCAGCATGTGGGAAAACTGATTTGTAGCAATTTGGGTGCAAGAATGGATTCTGAACCTAAACGGTGGAGGATTCTTGGTATGCACCATTATTTAGCTATACCTGTTTCTGCTGATGTCCTCACAGTGTCAACCGTAAAACGTAGTAATTCGTTTTTTTCAGCTGATGTGCTCTATGATTTTGGTACTGCTCTGGAACTCGTTTCTCCGTTATGCCCACATCTGTTTCTTGAAATGGCTGGTCTTGGGAATTTGCTAAGGTATATGAAACTGTTTTTAGAACATCCGTGTCTGCCTTCCTGGACCCATGAGTTAGCTCTCTAGAGACCATCTTTTCCTAAATCAATCAGCTTCACTGGTTGGTTGTAATCATCTATGTGTTTGCCATTCTTTTGACTACTTTATGATTTAAATAGGGAATGGCTACGGTTGCAGCAAGGGCAACAAGATTACCAATCTATTCATCTTTTGCCAAAGAAGGAACTCTTAGTGACATTTTTGCCAAAGGAGAAGCTATCTCTACTCTTTTTAATGTTGCCGGGATAGGTGCTGGGATTCAACTTGCTTCCACAGTATGTTCATCAATGGAGGGAAAAGTAATTTCCTTCTGTTTGACCATTGCTCTCGGTTTCGGAAGGCAGTTTCTATTTGTTTGGATTGCAACTCGTTTATCTTAGACAATTCTGATATCTGCAGTTGGTGGTGGGGTCGATTCTTTCGGTTGTACATGTGTTTAGCGTTGTAGAACAAATGCGAGGAGTACCTATCAACACATTGAATCCCCAGAGAACCGCTTTGATCATTGCTAATTTTCTCAAGGTAAATAGCATCATCTTTAGTTCAATCTTCGTAAAACCATCCTTTTGATCTCTTTTATATTTTTTTTTACATTGGTAGTGTTGTTGGATATGTTTCAGACTGGTAAAGTCCCAAGCTCTCCTAATTTAAGATTCCAAGAAGACCTAATGTTCCTCGAGAGACCAATCCAAGACGCAGGAAATGTAAAAGTGGGAAGGGCACTCCATAAAGCTGTGAAGCCTTCTGAGGTGCAGAAACTAAAACAAGTCTTTGTAGAAGAGAAATTACTATTGAATCATGGAAATTTCTTAGAGCACGATGCAACTGGTGAAAACGCATTGCGAGGGTGGCTAGTTGCAGCATATGCCAAGTCAATGAAAAAGATCTACAACGACCGTGAAGATATAATATTGCAAGACGTATATGACAAAATGAACGATGTCTTCAATCCATTTTTATCTCAAGTGCAAGCTCAAGGATGGTATACTGATAGATTTCTCGATGGCACGGGAACAAGATTCGCTTGGTAGCTCCTAGAGTTTCAGCCTCTTAGGTGATTGTTATCGTAATTTGTTTTGTTTCAAGTGTAAACAAGGATTTGTAGAGGTTAAAAGTCTTAGTCCAGATCATACATCCACAATCTAGTGCTTTGAAGACTTAGATGGATAAATCAAACTCTTTTTGGGGTCGACAATTTTTTTTTTTCCCCCACTTTGCAAATTTGTTTCGGTTGAGTAGACTATTGCCCAGTCTAAGTTTACAAATGATTTTATTTTTCAACTTGTAAAATATTTTAACTCGTGGGGGTTGAGGAGATTCCTACCCGTGATTTCCTCAATCTCAAACCAAACTAAAGACTAATTAATTAATTTGTGTTAATGGATTTTAAATATAAAATAAAAAACAAACAAGATCTTCACTTATACTATTAGACAAGATATGCACCTTGATCAATGCAAAACATATGCCATGTATTAGCTTTTGTTATGTTGTTTTGTTTCTATCTCCATTTTTCTGCTGTAACTAAAAAGTGTTATATATTAAAGTAATAAATTGATGAAATCCATAATATATTATAAGGGAGAGACTTTTTAAATGAGAATTCGGCCAAAAAAATACCCAACTTTGCAGAAATTGCCAAAAGAAACCCAAACTTTAGACTCGCCAAATAAACACTGAAGTCTCATTGACTTTCAAATTTTAATCACCAACTTACGGTTGACTGGCCAATTAAGGACTCCGTTATCTTTTTAAACGGAAATCTTAAACGCCATCAACGCGAAGGTTAGTTTTGTCGTTAAGAGAAACGACGTCGTTTTGAAAGTATGTGTGGTTTAAAAAAAAACGGGAATTCGGCCAAAAAAATACCCAACTTTGCAGAAATTGCCAAAAGAAACCCAAATTTTTGCCCTCGCCAAATAAATACTGAAGTCTCATTGACTTTCAAACTTTAATCACCAACTTACGGTTGACTGGCCAATTAAGGACTCCGTTATTTTTGTAAACGAAAATCTTAAACGCCATCAACGCGAAGGTTAGTTTTGTCGTTAAGAGAAACGACGTTGTTTTGAAAGTATGTGTGGTTTAAAAAAAAACACCGAAATGACGTCGTTTTGGATTTTTGAGTTATCAAAAAATTGTGTTCCGTAGGACTCGAACTCGATTTTGATTTTGAGAAACTAGGGTTCGTGTACCCTCTTTATATCTAAACGACGACTTCCCTTTTTAGACGTAGAAATAAAAGATATTTTGGTCCGTATATTCTCGAAAGCGTCAATAGCTTAGTGGTTATAAACCACTCAATACAACCTGACCACCAGAGTTCGAGTCCTATGGAACACAATTTTTTGATAACTCAAAAATCCAAAACGACGTCATTTCGGTGTTTTTTTTTAAACCACACATACTTTCAAAACGACGTCGTTTCTCTTAACGACAAAACTAACTTTCGCGTTGATGGCGTTTAAGATTTCCATTTAAAAAGATAACGGAGTCCTTAATTGGCCAGTCAACCGTAAGTTGGTGATTAAAGTTTGAAAGTCAATGAGATTTCAGTATTTATTTGGCGAGGGCAAAAATTTGGGTTTTTTATGGCAATTTCTACAAAGTTGGGTATTTTTTTGACCGAATTCCCCTTTTTAAATAGTGTTTAGTGTCGTTTGTTTCTTATTAATGTAGATGGTCTGAGATTGCTGCAAAATTGCCGGGACGAACAGACAATGAAATAAAAAACGTTTGGCACACTCATTTGAAGAAAAGACTCAAATGAATAAATAAAATTGTTTTTTTGTTTCCTCTATATATGTCTATTGAGTTACCTCTTTCGTGTTTGCATGTAAATATATGAATGTGTTACATCATTTTAAAAATAAATGGGTCTTAAAGTAATCTTAACCGAAGTCAAACGAAAATATAAATGGGTCGATTTAGTAGTAGTCACATTCAGTTATTTTTCTATTGTCAATTTCTATACTGATATTTATATGTGATAAGAAATATTGTTCTAGTTGATCAATGGTTTGCATAGTAATTTGTATATGCAAACTATATGTATTAAAGATTTTATTTTTCCGTCATAATTTCCTATATATAATATATGCTGGAGTATGTTTTATAACCTGTTAAGACTTTTAAATGGATAGATGAAAAATATTTTAATTTTGAAGACCTTAAAAAATCTATGGATGGTTCCTATGAAAACATCAATAACACCATTCCTATCGTACTTCATACCAATGGATTCAGAGCAGTGAGTATATACGATTTAGGAAATTCAAATGATAAAAACGTGAGTTACTTAAACGATAATAATTAACGATTACGCATACGTAATATAACCCCGAGATTCTTCTTTACAATTTAATTTAAATTCCAAACTCATCATCACTAAAACATTCTCTCTCTTTTTTTGGCATAATGTTAGTGGCTACTCGTTCACGTTTTAAATCTAGTTATATTTTTTGATTTTGGAAGTTGTGGATGCACATGTCATGATATACCCTATATATTATTTGAAAAGCTAGATATATATATATATATATATATATATTTTTTTTTTAATGTCATGAACCTAATTTTTTTTGTTCTTGATACTTTTAATCCACAAACAGTTGTCCCATTACAAATATAATAACAAATGCATATCCAATATCATTCAGTTATCGTAATGCATGTTTATTGTTTTAGTTTTTGAAAACCTCATTTTATACCCATTAAAGTTTAGTTTTTGAAACTTTTTGCTTTAACAAAGAGACATTAGGATATAAAAGAATAATAAGAAGAAGAGATTAGTTGTTGTTAACTAACCCTTTAGAAGAGGGTTATAACTAAAATTCAATTGTTCTTAGCATATATTAATCAAATTTTGTAAATTTGAGTTATAAGGTGTTATAAAGACACCATATCTAGGCGTACGAGATAACAAGTAAGAGTGTTTACACGAAGATATGAAACACAATTCAATTGACTCGGATTTATCAAGTTTTGACGACTTATGACAAAAATATTTAGGGATTTTGGGTTTGGATCAAAGATCATTAAAGTCCATTTAATAAAACACTTACTCAAAAAAAAAAAAAAAAAACTTCAAAATGTCTCCAAGTCTTGCTTTAACCGAACCGGAAAATACCGGTTACGCAAACCGTAGTTTAGTTCAGAGGTTTAGGCTATCCCCTCGCCGCTTTTTCTATCCGATTTCATCATCTTCTTCGGGAGGAGCTAATCGTTCCACCAATGGCTTCTTCTGTTCTCAATCTCTTCAAATCATGTAGAAACTTTACTCCTATTCGATTCTCTTCTCTTCCCAGGTCTCAATTCACAATCCAATTTCCCCTCAGAACCGAAAAATTAACTCAATCCCGTCGCTGTTTCACGGCTCTGTCGTCGATCACGAACGGTGGAGATTCGATTTCCGGCGAAAAGGAGCTATGGTTGCACAACACTATGAGTAGGAAGAAGGAGCTGTTTAAGCCCAAAGTCGAAGGTAAAGTTGGAATGTACGTTTGCGGTGTCACTGCCTATGATCTCAGCCACATTGGACACGCACGAGTCTATGTCACGTTTGATGTTCTCTTCAGGTATTGACTTGGAAACAATAACCTTCAAAGTTTTCATTTTTTTTTTGTGGGTGATGCAAAGTTTTGATTTTTGAATTGGGAATTAGGCAGGTACCTTAAGCATTTAGGATATCAAGTGTCTTATGTTCGAAATTTCACGGATGTGGATGACAAGGTGAGATTATTTTTTCAAAGCAAACTGCTTCTTATAATCAAAATCAGAGATAACTCTTCTTGGTTTAAGTCTTATACTCTGTTTAGAAGTTTAAGAAATAGCTCTCGAGCTCCTTCAGAAAAGTTTCAGTGAGAACTTGTTAAGATTGAGTTTTGTGGTACCGTTAGATCAATTGGATAAGTAGGCAATGTCTGTTACGGTAGTGGTTCCCATTCTCGGATCGCATTCAAGTTGTTTCTTTTCTCTGTGGCTACATTTCTGATCCCAAAAAGAATTGATTGAGCAGTGGAGAAATTTGAAGCTGTTCGATCTTATTGTCTGTGTCTCTAGTACTCTTATTGCATCTCACTTGCTTGTACAAGGATGAATCTTTGTATCATCAAAATTGCAATATTTGAACTTTTTGACTTACAAAGCTGTTACAATGGTGGTTGAGGCTGGTGGAGATGGTGGAGATGTTTTGATTGTTACGTTCACCTGCCTACTTTTGTGTCACAATCTTTGATTAACCTTTACACAGATTTCACTAATCTTTTCTGCTTTCTCGGTCTATCTCTGACTAGATTTCGTACGGAAGACTTTCACTTTTTCTTGTTAAAGCTGCCAGCAGCTAGGTTTCCTTGGCTGCATATGTAACTGACTCGTAATATGTCAAACTTTGTAGATAATTGCCCGCGCGAATGAATTAGGGGAAGATCCAATCAGTTTGAGCAGACGATTCTGTGAGGAATTTAATCGAGATATGGAACAGCTTCAGTGTTTAGATCCTTTCTGTCCCACCACGAGTCTCGGATCATATACCTCAAATCATCAACCTGATCAAGCAGGTTTGACCATATTTACTTCATTTAGTTCCTCATGTTGCTAAATGGTAAACATCGCTGAAGATATATTCATATGCGATGTTTTCTAATTCAGATTCTTGATAATGGCTATGCCTACAAAGTTGATGGCGACATTTACTTCTCAGTCGACAAATTTCCAACATATGGGAAACTGGCTGGGCGAAAATTAGAAGATAACCGTGCAGGTGAGAGAGTTGCAGTTGACACAAGGAAGAAACATCCTGCAGATTTTGCTCTGTGGAAAGTACGCATTTGACTCCATTTTTCTGCATTTATACTTGTTTTCTCATTTGAGTATTAAAAGACTTTTGAATTTTTGGGCAGGCTGCAAAAGAAGGGGAACCATTTTGGGAGAGTCTGTGGGGAAGAGGAAGGCCCGGTTGGCACATTGAATGCAGTGCAATGAGCGCAGCTTATCTCGGTTATAGTTTTGACATACATGGTGGTGGAATGGATCTTGTGTTCCCTCACCATGAAAATGAAATTGCTCAGAGTTGTGCTGCTTGTGATGGCAGCAACATCAGCTATTGGATACACAATGGATTTGTTACTGTTGACTCTGAGAAAATGTCGAAATCCTTGGGGAATTTCTTCACAATCAGACAGGTAAACGTTTTGAAGTTTTTCTCTTTTCCTCTAACATCCAACATTTGTATTAGAAGTCTGTGTTTTCAAAACAATTCTTTGACATTGCAGGTTATAGATCTTTATCATCCTCTAGCTCTGAGACTTTTCCTAATGGGAACTCACTATCGATCTCCTATCAATTACTCCGATTTCCTCCTTGAAAGTGCTTCGGAGCGCATTTTTTATATTTATCAGGTAATACCTCTCTTATTTCTTTAGCCTAAGATGCTTTGTAGGCTACTGAAAATGTTTTTGCGGGCACAACATAATGTTCTTCTTCACTACAATCCTTTGAAGATGCTCATTTTATTATTGGCAGACATTACACGACTGTGAAACCGTTTTAGACTCGAAAGATTCGACATTTGACAATGGTTCAGTTCCTTCAGACACTTTGACAAGCATCACTACATTCCGTAGTGATTTTATCGCCTCGATGTCTGATGATCTCCTCACACCTGTAACTCTGGCTGCAATGTCAGAACCATTGAAAACCATCAACGATCTCATTCACACCCGAAAGGTATGTATTCTTCTGTTTTTAGTTTTACGTTCATATATCTTTGTGTTTCTAAACCCGGTTAATAATGTAGTTGATGATTTTAAACTTCCAGGGGAAAAAGCAAGCAGGAAGAGAAGAGTCACTTAAGGCTCTAGAGGCAACAATCAGAGATGTTCTTACTATATTAGGGCTTATGCCCACAAGTTACTCAGAGGTACAAATTCCACTAAAGCCTAAACCCGCCCCGAGATTCACGGGCCATGCCCTTTTGCTGCTCCTTTTTTTTTGTTTGTTTTGTATTAAACTGTTCTGTTTCCTCCAATCCTCAGGTTCTTGAGCAGCTAAAAGAGACTGCACTAAAGCGCGCTGGACTGAAAGAGGAAGATGTGTTGCAGAGAATGCGGGAGAGAACAGATGCGAGGAAGAATAAAGAATACGAAAGATCTGATGCAATTAGGAAAGATTTGGCAAAGGTTGGGATTGCTTTGATGGATAGTCCTGAGGGAACAACTTGGAGACCAGCCATTCCTCTTGCGCTTCAAGAACTTGTAACTACACCTTAAGATTTTAAACATACGCTCTAATCTTTTTTTTATTTCCTTGGGTTTTTTAGTGGGGTTCATAATATATTTGTATCATTATATTTTTGTTGATTTCGACAAAAGATTAACATTGAAATCTTGTTTAATTCATTTTTTTTGTATTGGAATTCGGCGACTTGTTATAAGTTAATCAAAAAAGCTTATTGGTTTTACATTTATAGATTTGTATTTTTAGAGTTTTGTGGTGCGTTAACTATACTAACTTAAAAAAAAAAAAAAAAAATTTTGTATTGTTTTCCAGATTGTTTTTTTTCTTTTTCTTTTAATCTTGTTTTTGACTTGAGCAGGAGATGTTACCTTTGGTGTTTGGAGTAAATGCATGTGGTGGAGTCTCACAAGGGTTTCACTAAATATAGGTTTGGGTCCCTCATTTCAATGTCGATTGTCGCCTCTCATATATTTTTTCTTCTTCTTTTAAATGAAATATTCGTATCAATCCAAAAAAATGTGAATCATTATGATATGGAACTTACGAAATGTGATAATAAATGGATATTGATTCTTGAAAAGTCCTTCTTTTTGTTCTAACCATATATGGAAAGGCAATGATTCCATATCCAAGTCGAAAGATGTTTAGGAAATACTTATATGTTATTAATGAATACAATACATGGGTTTATATAACAATAGGTTATGTCGGTTATGTTTATCTCTAACTAGGATTAGGACTAAGCTAGATTATGATTTAACCTTATCCTAACAAAAGGCCAAGTCTAATGCTCACTTCCAATCCACATCAAATCTACATATATATTCTCATAATTGAGTATTATTATTGGTGAAAAATGAGTTGAGATGAAGTGTATATTACTTTGTTAGTGATGGTTTTTCTTGTCAATCACATTATACCCATTTTAGTGCGCTATGTACTGGAGCAAAGTTTCATTTTTGTTGAAAAAAGCATATTACAAATTAAATTCAGCCACAAGTAGCACTAAGCCCCTCAAACTGTATTATTTTCGACGCCATGCATAAAAATATATATGTGCAAGAACATTGTTCTAGCTCAAAGTAGAAACTTTGTAGAATTTTTGATAATATTGTCGGTCGGGTCTAAAGGGAATATTGACCCAAAAAAATGATGGTTACGTGTTTTGAACCGCTGAAAAAGGGGTTATCAATATATATGATACATTAATTAATATTTAAAATAAATTACTTATATCTGGAGTAGCTTTATATGTAATTATTGGCCGTTGGTTTTAAATCTTAACCAAAAAGGAGCAGAATGTCTGCAACTTTTTTAATATGAAAAAAAAAATGAAAGATGAAACTTAATTTGGCACGGTAGTTGTTGAATATTTTCTAACACCATCGAATATAAATAAACTATGTTTTTTGATAAAAAAATAAACTAAAGAAACTATATATGTTGACCATCGTATTCTATGTAGTTTATTGGAATGTAAACTCGCATAATACATACATAGTTTATTTTATGTTAATAGTTTACACAATGAAAAGTGTAAGAAACTAATCATCAATTATTTAGAAGAAACATATTTTTGTTTGGTAAACTATTTTGTATTATTTGTTTATAAGAACATGTTAGGATTTTCACAGAAAAGTATAACCGAAAGATATAGAAGACATAATGTCGTATATAAGAGACAAATTACTCGAGTCATTTTCAATTCATGATTCATGAATCCTGAAACTTTGGGTTTCAAAACTTTAGGCAAGTTGAAATGTAGAATTACAGAAATGTTTTATCTTATCAAATGGATCTTACAATATGTGGAAATTCAGAAGTGGACAAGAATCAATAAAAGTTGAAGGGATAATAACATGTAATTTAGGGTTCACTTGGTCGCAATAGCAGGATTGTGATGATTGGTATGGCTTTCTCATTAGTTAGATGTTTTGAACATTTAGTTTTTAACTCAAGCAACAATTATGTATGCATGTAATTTATGATATCTCTGAGTGTTGCAGCTAGGATACATCTGTTGAGAAGAGACATTAGATACGATGAAGACAATATTCAAACCAGAACTGTGGTGCGTTTATTTTAATTCCTTCTTTTAAATATGATATATATGTTTTTTTTCATTTCGTGTAATTAAAGGCTTATGGACTACTCAGAGAAAGCTGGGATATGATCTTATTGACTGTGACATAGTGAGCTTTTCTCTCAGAACCTAAAGTTTTTTGTTTCCATTTTGTTAATTTTTAAAATATAATCGTATTTGTTTGATGATTAAACATGTGCATATATTTGTTCCAATCCACAAAGGTGTACATTGGACCCTGGCAGTGATTAACAATAGCGAACGTAAGTTCATGTACTCTATCTTGATTTGCTAAATGGATTTAATCCTACAATTTTGAAGGTTCTGGTATAGTTTTTTGATGATAAATTCTGCACATTTTCATTTTGGAGATGCGATTCTATGATTATGGAATCAGTATTTTCTTTAGGCAAATTACTTGGTGGATGAAGTTAAGGACAAGAGTGGAAAAAATATGGACGTTTGTTCATGGGACTCTGGATATGCTAAAGACTTTCCTCAGCAACAGAATGGGTACGTAAAAGCAATGTTTGTCATAGCAAAACTATTGGGATGGCAGAAAAAAGTTGAAGACAGGTTGACTCAATAACATAAGGTATCACTTCATAACATTGCGATGTAATGGTCTTGTCTTGTTTCCTCCTACATGATCACTATCTTTTGATTAATTTAACATCTGTTAGGTGAAAACTAGTTGAGCAACAAACTGCAGATACCAAACCCGGTGACCACAATATCCAACCATCTCAGTCGATAAACCATAACTCGGTTTTTATCCTTTTTTCTTGTTAATTCTTTTGCAGACTGAGGAAGATTGGTTAGCTAAGATTGAGTCAGTTGCATGGTAAGGGATATGACCCAAGTTTAGGCATCTTTTGTTCCTTCCTTTCACATCTGATTTTGTTATTTTTTTTTGCTTTCGGATACTTTCATGGTTCAGGTTTAACTTGGCAGCTTAGGATGAAGGTAGCGGCTGATATGGCAAGGTAAAAGTTTCATTCATCGATAATACTTTCAAACATGTAGCAGTATCCTCTGATCTCCAAGAACTTTTCTATGCTTACAAAGTTTTCTTTTCTTTTTTAATAAAGAGGGTTAGTGTATCTTCTCGAGCATTGCCATCCTCTGGTAGTTCGCAGAGATTTTAAATCATCTAGCATTCTTCTAGACTCCGATTTTAATTAATGCAAAGGTAAAAGAAAAAAGGATTAGTATAAAATGTAGAATTCATCTGTGACATATGAGTAGTAAACATCTGTTGCATCATGTACCCTCCTCCTAACCACTGATGCAAGGTGATCTCGTTATTGATCTAAATCTTTTATTTGTTGGTTTTAATTATCCAGAATTTGAAATTGCAACCAGCTTCTCAACCACGAGCCTCATAAATTCTCTGGCACCATGAAAGAATTTTCTCCTTTTTATGTATTTAATATACCAACAACTTTTTGACAAATATTCTGCTGCAGATGTGTTTGCTTGTAGTTTCTCGTTGACACATACCTTGGCTTAGATAACTCTTTTGAGCTGTCTTGGGACTATTATGAATTCAGAAGAGTGGAGACGACCAAATATTCAACCGAATTATTGATAAGTCTCTGTTCAATCTCTTTGCTTCTTCCTTCCTGTTTTTAGTTTTGTAACTTTTTTTTTTATTGTTGCAACAGAAAGTGAGGGAAGATAAATTCAGAAGATTGGAGACGACCACAGATTCAATCAAATAATTGCTAAGTCTCTGTTCAATCTCTATGCTTCTTCCAGTAAGATTCTTGTTGTTGATACCAGCGTAGTACCAAGTAATTTCATTTGATTGATTATTTAACCAAAACATTTTTTTGAGCTACATATTATATTGTCTTTTGGGCATTATTCATGTATCGTTTTGTTTTGGTAGATTGATTTGTTGGAGAATCTATGGTTAGGAACATGAAAAGATCTGTTTACAACAGAATCAAAGCTCTCTGCAGTCATCCAGCCAGGGAATTCTATGTTTTTTCCAGTCATGTCCATAAGTCAGACCTTGTTCGAGCTTTGAAGTTTTAGATTTCTGTTGTTTTTAGGTAAACAAAGGATTATAGATATGTAGTTTGGTTATATTCTTCTAGTTGTTTTCAAGCATTCACTAAACTCTCCACAGGGATACTTAGGCAGGACATGGAGAAAGAAAGTGTTAATGACCACAATAACAGAGGTTATATTTTACTATATGATCACATGCTTCTTTTTCTAACATACTTTTACTTCCTTGATGATACAGCTTTCAATTTTGTCTCTCTTATTAACATTTATCTGGAATTCAGCTATTTGTGATGCTAAGCTATGGTATCAGGATATTTGTTAACCAGTTTCTCAGATAGTTTCAGAACTGGGTGAAGTCGTCGCATGAATAGAAAATCTAGCTGGGTGTTGCCACACACATATTCGCTCTATATGTTCAAGTTTATTATAGGTACACGAACTCTCTTTTTTTTTTGCATTTATTCTGACTTGAACAGGTTCATGTATTTTTGCAAACAATTTAGTGCATTGCAGTGCAAGCTACCCATGTTTGGAGATCTATGATCAGTCTGTTCCTCCACATGTGGGCGCACTGCTTAAAGGATATAAATGCTACAGTTCTAGCCTATTGCCATGTTTGATTTGATATTATTTTAACTCTGCAATTCCTTAGAGCTTCATAATGTTTTTGTTTTGATCCATCAATTCATTTTATTTGCTATTTCAAAGGACATGTTCAGGTAAAACATATGCCATGGGTAATAATAATGAAATGGAGATTGAAAAAGTGGTGGCATTATACAAAAAGTGAGGGAAGATAAATTCAGAAGAGTGGAGATGACCATAGAATAAACCGAATTATTGATAAGTCTCTCTTCAATCTCTATGCTTCCTCCTTCCCGTTCTTAGTTTTGTAACTTTTTGTTCTTTGCCTCAACAGCAAGTAAGGGAAGATAAATTTAAAAGAGTGGAGACGAACAAACATTCAACCAAATTATTGATAAGTCTCTGCTCAATCTCTTTGCTTCTTCCTTCGTGTTTTTAGTTTTGTAACTTTTTTGGTATTTGTTGCAACAGCAAGTGAGGGAAGATAAATTCAGAAGATTAGAGACGACCACAGATTCAATCAAATAATTGCTAAGTCTCTGTTCAATCTCTATGCTTCTTCCTCCATAATTTTTAGTTTTGTAACTTTTTGTTCTTTGTTGCAACAGAAAGTGAGGGAGGTTTATCTACGAGATGACTTATACTGTGGCGCTTTTCCTTGCAAGTCTGGTGATACTTCAGCTGCTCGTTTGTCTTTTCCTAAGATTCTTGTTGTTGATATCAACATTGTTCTTCACCAGGTAATTTCATTTGATTGATTATTTAAGCTAAACATTTTTCAGCTTCAAATTGTATTGTCTTGTTGGTAATATTAAAGTATCGTTTTGTTTTGGTAGATTGATTTGTTGGAGAGTCAGGCCATTGAATTTTTTTTTGTTTTTGTTGTTGTTCTGGACGAGGTTAGGAACATGTAAAGATCTGTTTACAATAGAATCAAAGCTCTCTGCAGTAATCTCGCCGAGGGAGTTCTATGTTTTATTCCAGTCATGTCCATAAGTCAGACCTTGTCCGAGCTTTGAGCTTTTAGATTTCTAATATATTTAGGTAAACAAAGGACTATAGATAAAGAATATGATGTTCAAAGATTAGAGATATGCTGTCTGGTTATATTGATTAGATGCTCCCATTATGTTCCCTGGCACTTACTAAGCTGTAGTCCTCTTTTTGCAGTGTTCTTATCGTTGTTTTCAAGCCTTCACTAAACTCTCCACTAGGATACTTATGCAGGCCACTAATGACCACAATGATTGAGGTTTTATTTACTATATAATCACTTGCTTCTTTTGCTAACATATTGTTACTTCCTTGATTATACAACTTTCAACTTTCATCTCATGATATGCATTTGTTATTAACATTAATCTGGAATTCAGCTGTTTTCATCGCTATGCTATGGTATCATAAGCATTTAGGGGGTACATTTTAGGGGTTGCTTGTATCTACGGGGAAAATAAAGGGAATGCCACTGAAGAGCCAAGTATGAAAACCATCTTTTATTTTTTCATAGAAACTGTATTACTTTCCATCACTGTGGAATATATTATTAAGGAAAACTGTGTGTCAATTTTTTCGTTCTAATATTTCTTTCAAATATCAAATTTAAATGCAGATGAGGAAGAGGACGATACTGTTTGAGTGATATGAATCTTCTTTTTTACTTTAGGTGGTGCGGTCATTTTTGAAATTTTCCTTAAGGATCTGCATCTATTAAAAGCATTCAGCGCAGGTATTGTAAAATCAGTTTCTGTGTTATGATTTCTTTTTGGTCAGATCTTTATGTTATGACCTCTTCCGATTTGTTTATTTGGGAAAAGGATACCAATCTTCACGGTTCTGTTTTCATTAGTCGCTCCAAGGAGATTGCACCTATATTTAGTGAGCAACCTTGATGCTATAGTACGTGTAACTGGTAAGGTACTTTAGTAAATTTATCAGACATTTCACAAATATTTGTTCTACGTAAGGCGTAGCAATCCTACAGAACTAACCACTTATCTTCTATTAATCTTGTACTTTTAGGTGACAACAATTGAAAGAGATACTTAATAGCAGTTTATCTGTGAACAGATGCTACTTAAAGATATTTGAAGATGTTGCAGATATTCAATAAGAAAACCAGAGGAGGGAGATTCAAAAGGTCTTTGTTAAATCTCTATGCTTCTTCCTTCCTAGTTTTTAGCAGAATTTGTTCGTTCTATGTAAGCCGTAGCAATCATGCAGAACTAATCATGTATTTTATTTTTAGGTGACAACAGTTGAAAGAGATACTGAATATGAGGAGATACTCCATACACTAATGTGTTACGGTTCTTGCCTATGCCCAGGTTTGATTTGAGGTTCTCTTAACTCTACAACTTTTTAATACAAATATCTTGGTAGAACTGATGTGTCTGACTCATTTTAATAAAGTTATGAATACTTGTGAATAAATATGAAATCTCAGTATAGTCGATCACATCTGTAAAACCAATATTACCTCTGTTTGGTCTTTTGATTTTCCTTTCATAGGTCGAAGTTGTGTCTCTTTTCCTCTGGTTCCTTATTTTTTATTTGCTTTGTTCCTTGGTTCCATGCGTGCTTGTTTGTTTCCTTCCTTGTTGCTTGTTTGTTTTCTCATTTCCATCCTTGGTTCCTTACGTGCTTGTTTGTTTCCTTCTTTGGTTCCTTGCATGCTTGTTTGTTTTCTGATTTTCTTCCTTGATTCTTTGCTTAGTTGTTGGTTTCCTTCCTTGGTGCTTGTTTGTTTTCTCATTTCCATCCTTGGTTCCTTACGTGCTTGTTTGTTTCCTTCTTTGGTTCTTTGCGTGCTTGTTTGTTTTCTGATTTTCTTCCTTGATTCCTTGCTTAGTTGTTTGTTTCCTTCCTTGGTGCTTGTTTGTTTTCTCCTTTCCATCCATGGTTCCTTACGTGCTTGTTTGTTTCTTTCTTTGGTTCCTTGCATGCTTGTTTGTTTTCTGAATTTCTTCCTTGATTCCTTGCTTAGTTGTGTGATTCCTTACTTGCTTTTTTTTTTCTGTGATCTTCTGCTTACTTACTTGCTTCTTTGTTTGCTTCCTTGATTGCTTAGTAGCTTCTTGTTTCCTTGCTTAATTTTCTTACTTGCTTCCTTACTTATTTTCTTACTCTCTCCTTGCTTACATGCTTACTTAATTACTTTACCTACTGAACTTGTTTTAACCTCTTTTCATTATTTTCTTAACTTTCTTACTCACTTACTCACAGTTAACTCTCTACCTTGATTTCTCAACTGTATGTTATTTAGATGGCTCTAGGTTACTGTTTGAAAATAGTACAGATGGAGAATCCGGAGCACCTATCTTGAAGAGTCCTCGTCCACGTCCATGTCGCTGCCACGTGGACCATCCCTTTTCTACGTACACGTATATATGTGTACCAAGGGATATATTGATGCAAGGTGATCTTGTTTGTATCTAAATCTTTCATTTGTTGGTTTTAACTGTTCAGGATCAGAGATTGCAACCAGCTTCTGAACAAGGAGCCTCATAAATTCTCTGGTACCAAGAAAAAATTCCTCTTTTTATGTTTGTACTATACAAACAACTCTTTGACAAATATTGTTGTTCATATGTGTTCTTTGCTATACCTTGCTTTAGTTAACTCTTTTGAGCTGTCTTGGGACTATTATGAACTAGAAAAGATGCATGCTTACTTGCTTAGTTTTTTGCATGTGTTCATCGAACAAATGCTCTGCAGAACAAGCTCACTCTACAAATCTCTAGCAAAACTAGTTGGGATGGCAGAAAAAAGTTGAAGACAGGTTGACTCAATAACATAAGGTATCACTTCATAACATTGTGATGTAATGGTCTTGTCTTGTTTCCTCCTACATGATCACTATCTTTTGATTGATTTAACATCTGTTAGGTGAAAACTAGTTGAGCAACAAACTGCAGATACCAAACCCGGTGACCACAATATCCAACCATCTCAGTCGATAAACCATAACTCGGTTTTTATCCTTTTTTCTTGTTAATTCTTTTGCAGACTGAGGAAGATTGGTTAGCTAAGATTGAGTCAGTTGCATGGTAAGGGATATGACCCAAGTTTAGGCATCTTTTGTTCCTTCCTTTCACATCTGATTTTGTTATTTTTTTTTGCTTTCGGATACTTTCATGGTTCAGGTTTAACTTGGCAGCTTAGGATGAAGGTAGCGGCTGATATGGCAAGGTAAAAGTTTCATTCATCGATAATACTTTCAAACATGTAGCAGTATCCTCTGATCTCCAAGAACTTTTCTATGCTTACAAAGTTTTCTTTTCTTTTTTAATAAAGAGGGTTAGTGTATCTTCTCGAGCATTGCCATCCTCCGGTAGTAAGTTTAACAGGTCATCGATGGATCATAAAATAACTCCAGTTACAAGCATATGTAAGGTCTTAGTTGTAACTCATATAAACCATATGAGTTTTGTCAGCATCATGTTATATTTAAATTATATATTTTTTATGAAATGGAAAGAAGAGAAATTAGTCTAAGATAACCCACTTTTTCTTTTGAATAGTTAGTATAACTTCCTTTAACTTTTATTGCCTACATAATTTAATCATTCTCTAACAAATTTCATAATTCCAAAATTGTTCTTTTGATTATTTTTTTTTAAGAAAAATGGTAAATGAGTTTTTGAAAATTGATGATTTCATATCAGTTTTATCATAAATCTATTTAAAATTTATGTAACTAAATTCTTTTATACCTAAATGATTTTAACATTAGTAAAAGAAAAATAAAATAAAATAAAAAACCTAAAACCTACTTTAAAATGATTTTATATCCATAATATCAAAATTATCCTTTCTAACTAATACATATTTTTGAAGAGAAATTATTAATAAATTATTATTTTAATTAATTATTCTCTTTTAATTCATATTTATAATTAAAACTGCAGTTTTTAATATTTATTTTAACGTAAAATATTTGATTAAGTTAAAGAATAAAGTTTTTTTAAAAACTTAAAAATCATTACAAAAGTCTGCTAAATATTAGTAAAGTTTGTCAAATGTCCGCAGAGTCTGCCATATGTTCGCAGAGTCTACCAAATGCTCGCAAAGTCTGTCAAATCCTCGCAAAGTCTGCCAAATGCTAGAATACTCTGTCAAATGCTCGCAGACTCTGCCAAATGCTCGCAAATTCTGCCAAGTGCTCGCAGAATCTACCAAATGCTTGCAGACTCTGTCTAATATCTGCAGAGTCCGCCAAATATCTGCAGAGTCTTCATATTATTCTGCATAATGTGTCAAACTTCTGTAGAGTGTGCCAAACATATGCAAAGTCTACTAGTTATTCTGCAGAGTCTGCTAGATATCCGCAAAGTCTGCCAGATTTTTGCAAAGTCTGCTAGTTACTCTACAGAGTCTGCTAATTACTCCGCAGAGTATGTCAATTACTCCACAGAGTCTGCAAAATATCTGCAAAATCTGTCAAATATGTGAAAAGCATGTCAAATATTTGCAGAGTCTGCCAGATGTTAGCAGAGTTTGCCAAATATTCACAGAGTCTGCCAAATGCTCGCAATATTTGGCAAAATTGTTAGCGGAGTTTGCCAAATATTCGCAGAGTCTACTAAATACTCGCAGTATCCGCCAAATACTCGCAGACTTTGCCAGATGCTCACAGAGTCTGCCAAATGCTCATAGAATCTGCCAAATGCTCGCAGAGTTTGCCAAATACTCGCAAAGTCTGCCAAATATGTCATTAAGGGTATTTGAAAATTATTACATTTGAAACTTTAAAAGTTTTGATAAACTATTTTGGCTATTTCAAAAATAAAGTAGGTTATTGTGGCAAATATCTCTCGAATGAATATATAAAGAAATTTTCAGGCCGCACAACTACATAGAAACATTATGCGCTACGATTGTAATTATATGTTCCAAACTTAAACCATATTATTATTAACAAATGAAGTAAAAATTATTTTATACGGTTATTTAATTAAAAGAAATTATTTGATTTCAAACGAGTGATATTTGTTGACGGTAGTAACTGGTGTTAGTATAGTTGAAAACTAGATTTCATTGGATCTTTCTTAAGCATCGTTACTTTTGCAGTTACATAGCCGGTCTTGAGGGACAGCAAGTAAAACATTTGCTTGCAACCCTCTATACAAAATTTAGTTTTTGGGCTAAGTTTGGGTAAAATATGCATTAGGTGAGTTAGCTAATGTATAAATGTCAAGATGTCGAAGTGCCAAATTCTGATTTCATAATTTTATTTAATTTTTTTTAACTTGCTTTTTCGTTTAATTATATGTAGGCCCAAAAAATTTCTTTTTTCTTCTAACCCATATATTTTCGTTGTCGGCTTAAAGTAATCGTATGCTAATAGTACTTTTTTGTCATTTGAAAATTTATTAAAATTTTATAAAAAATTGGCGAAACAAATTAATATTTTTGGATATAAAACAAGCGTAAAATGAGATTTTCCGGAAACAAAACTATATAAAAGAAAAATATATAAAACTGAAAACCAAACGCTATTAGTAATCAAAACCCGTAACTGTAAAACAAAAATTGACTAAAAGGGAAACCATTATTATCAAGAGCTTCTAACTGCAACAAATGATTCACACCAAACCTACAAATGTTGCATTTTTCTTGGAGATCTTTTGAAAGAAATTTACTCAAAAAGTTATGAACTGACCAAAACTTTGGTAATATATTCATCTTCTAGTGATGTAGCTTCACAAATTTTTTATTTCTTATCTCTTTATAATCCGACAAGACATGACTTCAAAAAGTTTCTTAACTTTATTCTGGATATCGCGGATGTCGGTGTAAACGCAACTTTGAAATATCTAAATAGAAGCTTTCCAAACAGATCATATATCGATTATATCTGTTTTGTAAAGACAAGGAGCAAAATCGATCCAGTCGCGTATAACTATTCTCATCTACTTGAGAAAGGCAAAAGATTGAGCTCGTGAGAATCCAAGGCAACTTCCACCTATGAAAAGAAAGAACATGTAAACTTTGAGACAACCCACCAAAAACCAAGCCGGTCTATGCGAACGCTAAAGTTGGAGTTTATCAAAAAACACATCTAGATCTAGAAATTCATATCTAAAAACAAAATATATTTCCTTGATCAACAAGGAAAAAAGACGCTTAGAGAAAAAAATATGAACAACTCAAAAGAACGAGAAATCAAAAAGAGCGAAACCAACATCACACATGCATTATGAAGACATTGTTTGATTCCCTCATCCACCAAACAAATTAGGGTTTTTTAGAACTCTCTCCTCAACCTAATGTTTTTAAAAGAAAACTAGAAATTTCACATAATGTAAACCCTTAGCAAAAAAGAAGTTCTAGTAAATGCATAATTTAATTATTCTACATAACATACGTACAAACGGATAACAATTTTCCATTGGCTGAAAGATGGATGTGTCACGTGTGGGTGACTTCCAAGTGAAATAAGAAAATCAAAAAATATATTTATAATCATCGTAATACCACAACCAACTCAATTTACTGGTTCAATTTTTGTTTAATATTTTTGAAAAATCTAGAAAAGAACACCAGTTTCTTCCAGAATCATATAGAATAGTAGAAACAAATAGATGATGAGATGAAAGAAAATAACTTTTTATCTTTTTATCGAGGACTTAATCAGAATGTGTTGGGTACCAAGCAACATGATTTCCATATCTCTGTATGACACGATATGTCGATACATCAACCAAAAAAAAGTAAAATTTATGTTAAAATAAATATACGAAATTACAAATTATGAGCTTTGTGTTCAACCTATTAGCTTTCTTTTTATTTTGCCTCAAATGATGTATAACAGTAAAAGTTTTTGTTTTCTTCCTTTTTCAATTAATATATTTTTTTCCGTCGGTGATTGATGGTAAATCATAGTGTTTAATTGTATTCTGAAATTTTGAAACCTTGAAATGTGATCTAAGCTCCGAGACAGTGTTGGGCCTAAAAAGCCATATGGCATATACTAGACCCAAAAATGATTCATGCACAACATAATAGTTTGACTGGTGTTGACTTGATTTGAGTGTTTATTTATTTTTTTGGGTTCAAACTGGTGCTGAACTCTTGATATAAGTAATACGTGTAGTTTGTAAATTTTCGATTTAAAAGTAAAACACAAATATGGATTTCAAACTCAAAATTTATAATGCAACGGTGAGTTTAGATTGTAAATATTGACTAATCAGGATATGCCATCTAGTTTGTGGATAGTTTAGGAAGAACTAAAACTTGATCGGATATTCTATCTACGTTATTATTTTGCACTTCATATTTATTTTGAGCCACATACTATATTTTGTTACCCACTTGTAAGTTGTAATTAACTAATGCAGCATCCTTATTTATACTATTAAATGGAAAGCACATTTTGTAAAAAGACATTTCAAATGTAAAGAATTATATGTAATGCTATTGGTTTTTAGTGTTTTAAATAACATTATTAAGGGTACAATAATAATCACAAAATTAATATAATTAAACAAAATTCATAAAAAATATTTTTAATAATTATTAGTTTATAAAAATTAAACTCACTTTATCTCTCTTTTTCTAATTATGGATAAAAATTAAATTAATTTTTTAAAAATTTTGTTAACCAATTAAAATTTCAAAACTAAGATTTGATTATACCATATTATTTATTTTAAGTCATTATAATTGAATGTTTTGGTTAAGATTTAAAATTATTATTCTTCTATCATCTTTGTTTTATCTTATTTTCAAATTATTTTGAATTATCATATAATATTTATAGTTAATAAAAATATAGTTTTTTCGACATATGTTGTGAATCGAATTTTTAAAAACGGAGATATATTACTCAATTGATGAAAAATATGTGTTCAAAATCCCACGTTGGTTAAAAAAATTTGAACAATAGTTCTAAGTCATATTATAAAAAGGATAAAAATAATTCAAAATCTGAATGAGAAAGAACATTGTCTTATTAGGCTTCTAAATTTAAAAGTTTATTCGTTTAATCTGGTTCTTCAATTAAACCAATAATTTTACTAAATAAAATAAATAAAAATATTTTAAATACTTAGTTTCAAATATTATAAATATTAATAATATTTAAAATCTATAAAAAAGTGTCAAATAAACATAAATGCCCTTTTTTGGCAAAAAGAAAAACATAAATGCCCCAAGAAAAATCATATTAAATATATTTTCATATGTATATAATTTGATTTTTCTATATTATACCAGTTTTTAAGTAATTTATTTTATTAACTACATATACTACCAAAAACCACAATTAAATTTTGATTACTCTAATATCGTTATTTGACGTAATCAATCCGTTATTTTAAAGATCAGTCTATTTCTGGTATTGGGACAGAAAATAGTGGGTATGGGAGGAGAATATTTAATTTGGGTAACAATTATCCCAAACAATTTTCGATTAAAAATGGGACAAAAATTTTGGGTAACGATACGGGATCAAAAAAATTGGGTAGTGATATGCTAGAGCTACACCGCAAGTGTACAGATATGCAATTGTAGTATATAGGGGTCGAATCCACAGAGACTCACAATATTTCACAATAGATTCTTTAGTTTCGAATTAAGCTAAGTAAGATAGGTGATAAATGAAAAAAATGCAGAAAAGTAAATGAAAGTTGTTGTATTCAATTGGAAAAAGCGTCAAGCTCAGGGAACTTCTTAGGAACTCAGGAAATGTAAATCAATGAATTGGCTATGATCAAATTAAAATCCAGTTCTGGAACTCAAAACACTAACTTAGAACTAACCAACTCCCGCTGTGAAAGTTCTCTATGCTTAAAACCTAAGAAACCAAATTTTTTTGTGAAACTTCAAGTTTTAAACAAGCATTAAGTTCAAGTTTGATTTGTTCACAAATTATCTAATCCAAATTCCTTTGTAATTATCTAATTTGCTCACTCTAGGTTCTTTCAAGTTTCAAATCACACAGTCGTGCTAATTCAATAACTTAAGATCTAGATGCATAGGTGATCAAGCTAGATCTAGCATTAAGAACAACCTAGGTGAATAACTTGTAAAGTTGTGAATCCTAACCAATCAATCAAAATTACAAATCCATGAAAACTCTAATGAGAATCCCTGAACCTAACAAGTGATCTACTCAGACATAATCAATGAAAACATGAACATGAATAGAATAGATATCACAGATAAACTAAAAGGGAAATAGAAATAGGGGTTCAAGATCTTCTCTCAGAAGTACAGAGTAAATCAGCCCCAAGCTCTCAATCTCTCTCTAAAGTCTCCTTGCAAAAAGCTTAGATACATAGATAAGAACTAAAAACCCTAATAAAGACTCAGAAACACGACTTGGGTCTTTTTGTAAATAATAGAAACTTCTGGGTAAAGTTGTAAATCTTCAAAACTTGTAAAAATCCGAGTTTGTCTTTAGCAGGTGACGCGTGTCGATCAACACCCATGGGTGGTGTCGATCGACACCAAGGGCCTATGCAAACACCGACTTCAGCTTCTTAGCAACAATGCTCCAAAATGGTCCAAAAGGTCCAAAAGTCTCCAAATACGTGTAAACCTGTAAAAGACTATACTAGGACTCTAAAGATACATAAAAGACTCAAATATTGGACATATATCATGGCTTAAAAACCGTAAAAATCATGATATATCAACTCCCCCAGACTTAGCCTTTTGCTTGCCCTCAAGCAAACATAGAACCAAACCAGAAAAAGAAGTTTGAAAACACAGAAACTCATTTCGTCATAGGAGCACCACACTCACATTCACCATAGTAAACCACTAAGATTTCTTACCTGACAAGGTCTAGACCACCATGTACTTCATCGTTGACATTCGCAATTTTCTAGATTCAACCCAGAATTTTGCAACATAGTCCATAAGCCCTCATCGCTGGGTCTCATCTCTGATCTCAATGTCAATGACCATCTAGACTCATTCCCATACAATACATTGATGCAGCGACCATTACTAAACTTTTTGGTACTCTTTCTCTCCCCCAGACTTGTTATTTTCTTTTTCTTTTTTAATTTGACAAAGGTGTAGGCGAATAATGGCATCACGAGAAATTTTTCTAACCTCGCTTCCAATCTTCCTGTGATCACCTCTTCCAAAGTAAAATAATGGGGTCATGGGAAATTTTCCTACCCCTTTACTTGAAAGAAAGTCATCTCATCTTTTTCTTTTTCTTTTTCGAATAAGGGAGAGGAGTACCGTTTCGTATATATAGGTCATTCTCCTATCAAGTATGAATGAGAAGTCAAGCCCAAGAATATCAATCACATCGATGAGGTAAAAGGAAAAATCAGAAATTAGCTCAGGCTTTAGTGGATTTTTGCTGGAAATATGGGCATCTCTAGTCAACCGGTCAGACTCGGGTTTTTCCATTAGTCTCGGATGCCAGTCAAGTTCGAACCAAATGGTTACTTAAGTTCCTGCAAATATGGTGGTTTCCTCGAAAAATCCTAGTTTCATACTAACTTTTGACTCAATAAAAATGGACTCAACTGACTCTTAAGAAAAGAAAAAAAAATGTTAGTAACTACCTCCCCCACACTTAAACAACACTGTCGCCAGTGTTATAGAAGCATGAGTTCGGTGAAAACAGAAACAAAAAATTCTGAAGGTAGGAAAAATGGAAATTACCTATGCATGGTCTTTGTATCGATCGACACACAACCTGGTGTCCATCGACACAGGCTTAAATCGACATTGTTGGTTTCATGACTCAGGTCATCGGGTTCCTGGGCATTGGTGTCTCGAACGCAAGTTGCATAGGTGTAATAGGAGTGGATGCTGAGGATGTGGACCGCTTACATTTTCGAGATGAGGGAGCATCGGTCAGAATCTCAGGGTTAATCAGGAAGCGAAGGTCAGTGAGGGTAGATTAAGAGGTGAGGTCGGAACGAGGTAGCTGCAGGTGGTGAGTCCCTGTGAAATTAGTGAAAACGTACATCCAACTACCAGTGAGCATATCGGTGTGCTTCAAATAGGCTGCACACAACAAGTCTTTCTTGGAGAGGACTTGCGTAGACTCAAGGTTGATCTCACAATGCTGAAAGATTGGGGTGAGCAAGCTTCCTATCATCTCCTTCTTCCTCTTGTCTGTGAAGGGCTTCCGCTGCAGACCTATGAGATGATGAGCAAAAACAGCATCAAAGTTAATATCATGCTTAGCTTGGAACGCAGTAGAGTATTCATGCTCCGTCAGGTGGCCCACTGCATAATGAAGCATGATCAAGTCCTGGAGACGCATCTTGGCCACCTCAGATTTGCACAAGATAGTGCTACCAACGAGCTTAGCAAGGTAACGAAGCACAAGATGGCATATATCAGATTGTTTCGAGGTCTTGGAATCGTAGTCACCAGTGCCAAAGTTACCCTAAAAGACCTGCTGATCTGGGAACTCACTCGGAATTGCTACCCCCTTGGCAGTCTCTCAGAATTTGTAGATGAGGCACAACGTGGGGAAGGGTATCCTGTAGCGCTTCCCGCGAAGCATGAAGGTGATAATGCCTTACTGAACGGTCTTGTTAGCGGCATCCTCATAGTAGACACGAACTGTGGCGAGGAACTGGCAGACCAAGTCTGGATATAGCTTGTAGTAAGTATTGCCCATTGTCCCTAAATCCATCCGCTTCAAACAAAGCTTAACTTCAGCAGCAATCTCCATGCTTGTCACTGTGTCCATACAAGCGACGCGAGTTGGTTAAACATCCACTGTCAACCATGCATTGTAGAACAGTGTGTCGTAATCGTCCTAGGTATCAAGGATTGGATGATCGACACATTCAGAGGATAAGGTTTCAACAGCGGGTTCAACATCCTAAATTTGGGTTGATTTGATAGGCGTACCCTTGATTCTTGGCCATGGAAGATGAGGTGGCTCCGTGGGTGTTAAAGCTTGTTTGGGGATGACATGATTCGTGCGTTTAGACCTTCTTGGAGTTGACATCTGCAATTGGGAGTAAAGGCAAAAACAAAACACACGCAAGTCATTAGTTTGGGAATCAGTTGCAACAAATCACAATTGTCGGTGCTGAACCGGAAGGATTCGAACCCATAATGCCAAAAGCAACACCAATCCACTGCAAGAACTACCAAATTCATGTTTCTATGAACTCAAGGTATACAAAATCTCCATGAACAACTAGGTCACTCAAATTTGAAAAATCTCAGTGGATATAAAAATATCAATGATAGATTCATCCTCTAACAACCCAAATAGGTGAGATTTAGGCAAGGAATTAAGCTAATAAGAGGCATAACCTAAAAATCTAACCCTAGGGTTCAAAACGAAAATTGGGAGATTTGAAGGACATACCTTGAATTTTGAATGAAATAGATGGAAAATATGAGTTAAGCACGAAAATCCAATGAATTTAGGACTTTAAATCACTCAAATCGGTGAAGAAACGTGGTTTTTGATGATTTGGGAGGTGATTTTGTGGCGGTTTTCGCAAAAGAGGGTTTTGGGAAAAAGGAAAGAAGAAGAAGGGAATTTATACCACTTACCTCGTGCTCTGGTATCGATTGACACTAGAAGTAGTGTCGATCGGCACCAACACCCTAGGTCGGTTCTGGTGAACCTAGGTAAGGGTGTCGACCGACACCAAGGGTGGTGTCGATCGACACCGACCCTCATGGTCGAGAAAAGCTCATTTTTCTGCTTTTCATGACTCAAACAATGCAAAAAGCGAAATCTAAACAAAGACAAGACTCAAAATAAAGGTATATACAGACTTACTAGTGGGTTGCCTCCCACTCAGCACTTGTTTAACGACAAGAGCTTGACTATACCACACTCATGCTTCGGGTGCAACTTGTAGATACATCACGTGTCCCGAAGGAATCTCAGCTTTTTCCCAGTAGTGCTTCACCCTTTGTCCATTCACAGTGAACTCATTGCCTTCAGAATTCGTGAGCACAATAGTACCATAGGGGCGAACCTCTTTTACGGTGAAAGGACCTGACCATCGAAAACGCAATTTTCCAGGAAACAATTGTAAACGAGAGTTATAAAGAAGTACCTGGTCGTTTGGTTCAAAACAGCCCATGCTGCCTTGTGCTCCAGTTATACTGGAAGATGACATGCTTTCTCATATAGAAGGTGGAATGGCGTAGTCCCTAGCGGTGTCTTGAATGCAGTCCTGTAAGCCCATAGTGCATCATCCAACTTAGTAGACTAATCTTTTCTGGTTTTACCTACGGTTTTCTCTAGAATCTCCTTGATTTGCCTATTGGAAACCTCAACCTGACCACTTGTTTGAGGGTGATATGGAGTGGCAACGCGGTGATGCACACCATGTTTCTTCAATAGCTTCTCAAAAACCTTGTTGATGAAGTGCGAGCCTCCATCACTTATCATGATCTGAGGCACTCCAAAACGGGGAAAGATTATGGTTTTAAAAAGCTTAAGAACCACAGATGCGTCATTGGTAGGACTAGCAATGGCTTCCATCCATTTAGATACATAGTCAACAACAACCAAAATGTACCTATTTCCAAAAGATGAAGGAAAAGGGCCCATAAAATCAATGCCCCAGCAGTCAAATACCTCAACTTCTAGTATGAAGTTCTGCGGCATCTCATGCCTCTTACTAATCATTCCTCTTCTTTGACAGACGTCACACTGAACTATGAAAGCGTGAGTGTCCTAGAACATAGTTGACCACCAGAAACCTGCTTGAAGAACCTTAGAGACAATTTTAAAGGTTACAAAGTGTCCCGCATACTCGGCACTATGACAGTGAAACAACACGTCCTGAACTTCAGTCTCAGCTATGCATCTCCTGTAAATACTGTCAGCGCAATGCTTATAGAGGTAAGGTTCATTCCAGTAAAACCGTCTAAGCTCTCTCAAGAATTTCTTCTTGGCATACCCCTTGAAATTCTCTGGCTCAACATCTGCAGCTAGATAGTTAACTATGTCAGCATACCACGGTCTATTAGGAATCTTCACTGCACATACCTCATAATTTGAATCGCAATCAGGGATCATAGGTGGGTCTGGAAGCTTATGAAGGATCTCTTCTGCGAGGTTATTGAGTGTATCTACATAAAATGTGTGTCCATCAATGGTGGGTCACCTCGCAAGCTTATCCATCTCAAAATTCACCTATTTTTAGTGTTATCCAGCTGTTCTGCACATCAATGAGTGCACCAGCTGTAGCCAAGAAAGGCCTACCCAGGATAAGGGGATCCTTAGGCTCATCAATGTACCGCAGCACTACAAAATTAGTGGGAATCATGTATTCCCCTATGCGCACATGCACATCTTCTAACACACCTTCTGGAATCCTGATACTTCTATCAGCTAAAATCAAAGAGATCTTCGTTGGAGTGAAATCAGTTATACCAAGGCTTACATCAACTGAATGAGGCATTAAACTCACACTAGAACCCATATCACATAGTGAACCTTTGAATCTGTCCTTAAAAATAGAACAATCCAAAACAAAAATTCCTGGAATCTCGAGTTTCTCTGGAATCCTGTTCAAAATCACAGCACTACATACCTCAGAAATCATCATGACACCTTCTTCTTCTCGCATACTCTGCGTAAGCAACTTCTTCAAACATCTCTTAACCACGGGGGTGGTTTTGATGGCATCAAATAATGGAATCTCTATGGTGAGCTTGTCCATCGTAGCTTTGCACTTAGCTTCATACAACTCCTGTTTAGACTTCCTGGGATTCCTAGGGAAAGGAACCTTAGGCTTGTAAACTCGTTCTGCTAAAATCTGTGGCTTCGCAGAACTCAGTTTCTCAGAAATGTCTTGGTGTCGACCGACACCAATGTTGTGTCTATCGACACTAGTCAATGGATTTGATCCTACGTCTTTTTGTGGTTGGTGTCGATCAATACCAGAACGGGAAAAAAATTACTCAAGATCAGAGCAAAGAAGTTACCTTTCACTTTCGGATGAAGAATTGGGAAAATGACTGCCTAAGGTCTCTATTTATAAGGGGAAGGCGGCCTTTTGACTTCTAACCTACGCGACGTTTTGACTTCGACCTAGAAACTGCTTTAAATCATGATCGATCCTGGGAATCACGCAAGAATAAAATAATCATAAAGACATATTAAGGAAGTTAGACTCCACGTCACGATGATAACAGGTTTTTACTGTCATATTCAATTCCTCAAGGCTATCATGTCATTGTAGCATTTGAGGTGTTAATCCAAATGAGTGTGTTCGCTAGCAATCAAGATATGATCAGATACTCTTAATTCAAGCCAGATAGAAAGTTTGTAAAATAACAACCTAAATGATCAAAAGTAAATAACAGATGAGAACTAAAGCAAACAAAGCAGATGGTGATAAGCAATCAATAAGAAGAAAGGCCCTGAGGAATGGGTTCATTGATCTGTAAGTCCTCCTAATCTCTCCTAGATGTTTAATCAACTTTACACTGAAGCTATCCCTAGACGATAGTCACCACAGAAAAGGGAATCTGCTCCCGTGGTAGACACCAACAAACCTATTCTATTTCCTAAATCAATACCTATTCAAATAGAACAAGGCGCATATATAAATGGAACTTAGAATAAGTAAGCATTAAGAACCAGACTATCAATGCCAAAGTACAACTATAACTACCAATGCCTTGGTGAAAAGTCATACATATCTGGTATTAGTGGATCAGACATTTCATCAAACACTTTCTGGGTATGAAATGCCTGAGATCTAATTCCAAGGGGTTAGCAAGGAATAGTATTAAGACTACCTAATCCAGAAGGGATATATGCAATTTCAAGCTTAAACATCTAAGGAGATTAGGATTCCTACACATATCTAACCATTCCTCAAGAACCCTAGTTTACTACTCAGAAATCATCCTAAATGTTCAAACCTAGAAAATGAAATAAAGTGCATATTCAGATTCAGGATGATGAGATTAGAAGGATTGTAAAGAAATTAGATGCAAAAAGATAAAGAAAAAGAGTAGATCTGGAAAATAAAATCACAAAGGTTTCAGGTGGCTACAGCATAAAGCTAAGAAGAAGATTAAAGATTAAACTAGGGTTTTTCGAGGGAATGCTTTATATAGGAAGCTCTAAAACACAAAAATACAAAATAACTAAATCTGATTAAGGTGGTGGTAGAACTCAGTCTGAGGTTGAGTGGTTAGGTCGAGTAGGTTACATCTTCAAGCTTCAACTCGGGCACAAAATCGAGTCCTCTGGTCGAGTGGTGATCCTCCAAAGGTTTTTTCCTAGCATGTGACTCGGCTTGTACCTCGAGTGGTGGACTCTGGCTGTAGATCGAGTAGCTTCATCGAGTTCACTCCACCATTCTTCCTCAGCTTCAATAAATCTCCAAAAAGCATCCAATCACCCTGAAAACAACTCCAAAATGCAATATGTATGCAATCCTAATGCAAAATCTAAGATGAATGCTAAATGAGTGAAAAGGACAGTAAATGGGGTGAAACGAGCGATGAAACTACATCTAAATGATGAGAAATGCATGCTAAAATAGGGTAAAATACAGAGACATCACACGATCACATTATTAGCGGATCTTAACTTCACATTATAAGCCGATCTTACGATCTCATTATTAGCTGATCTCATCGCCGCATCATGAGCTAATCTAAAGGACGTATCATAAGCCGGACAATCATATAAGCCGATCTCCAAAATTGCATCATTTAAAGTGCCGATCTCCAAAATTACATCATTTAAAGTGCCGATCTCAATCTTGAAGGAAATTCCCACATGAAGTCGGACTCAATTTACATAAAGTAATCTTTTCTTACTTCGTTAAAACTCAAAATTCGTTCTTACGAACTAGGGGGACTAACTGTAGGTACCGGGTTTAGTACCCTAAATCAGACCCAACCCAAATTGAGTTCGACTCATCTGTTAAGGCCCAAATAGGCTCGGCCCATCAAGTAACCGACTTGAAACTTGCCCAGAAAAGGAAAATCATAAAGAAAAGGCAATCCTAAACCGAACACGAAAAGGAAATCGCCAACCTCCTCAAATCACTATAAATAAAGAGGTTCTTCATCAGCTCAAGGTATCCAGAAATCGCGGAGAAGACTCAAGATTAGACTTTCATAATTCTTTTGTCTTCTTACTCAAAAAAACTCTTGTTTCCTTTGTTACTTCATTCACAATCATCAATAAAACATCCAATTCCTCAAACCCTAATTCCTAATAACGATCAAAGAACCCTAATTGAATTCTTGGATTCCACAGATATGTAGTTTGGTTATATTCTTCTAGTTGTTTTCAAGCATTCACTAAACTCTCCACAGGGATACTTATGCAGGACATGGAGAAAGAAAGTGTTAATGACCACAATAACATATGTTATATTTTACTATATGATCACCTGCTTCTTTTTCTACAATACTTTTACTTCCTTGATGATACAACTTTCAATTTTCATCTCATGCTATGTGTCTCTTATTAACATTTATGTGGAATTCAACTATTTGTGATGCTAAGCTACGGTATCAGGATATTTATTAACCAGTTTCTCATATAGTTTCAGAACTGGGTGAAGTCATCGCATGAATAGAAAATCTAGCTGGGTGTTGCCACACACAAATCCGCTATATATATTCAAGTTTATTATAGGTACACAAACTCTCCTTTTTTTTGCATTTATTCTGACTTGAACAGGTTCATGTATTTTTACATACAATTTCGTGCATTGCAGTGCTAGCTACCCATGTTTGGAGATCTATGCTCATTGTGTTCCTCCACATGTGGGCACACTGCTTAAAGGATATAAATGCTACAGTTCTAGCCTGTGGCCATGTTTGATTTGATATTATTTTAACTCTCAATTTCTTAGAGCTTCATAATGTTTTTGTTTTGATCCATCAATTCATTTTGTTTGCTATTTCAAAAGATATGTTCAGGTAAACATACACCATGGGTAATAATAATGAAATGGAGATTGAAAAAGTAGTGGCATTATACAAAAAGTGAGGGAAGATAAATTCAGAAGAGTGGAGACGACCAAAGACATAAACCGAATTATTGATGAATCTTATGGCTTGAATGGTTTGTTTACAGATAATGTATCCAAGACCATGAATCCAATGAAGCTGATACAATCACGTCCAAGGGCCTTCATCCATGTGCCCACAATGTATGTATTAGAATTACTTATAGGATTCTATCTTTTCTTTTATTAATACAACTGAACAAGATACAGAATGTGAAATTGATCATTAACAATCCTGCTAATGGTTTTCATATTTTTCCCAAAATTTTCTTTTCATGGTACAGTTTTGGTCATGCATCTGATTCTTCTTAAACTTTTCTCCTTGCCAGGTGGTTAGTGCTGGATATGGTTCTGACCAGGTTGAAGCTATTAGTATTGATAAGTCTCTGTTCAATCTCAATCCTTTCTAGTTTTTAGTTTTGTAATTTTTTGTTCTTTGCTGCAACAGTGAGTGGGGAGGTTTATCTACGAGATGACATATACTTGCAAGTCTGGTGATACTTCAGCTGCTCGTTTGTCTTCCCCTAAGAATATTCTTGTTGTTTATACCAAGGTTGTTCTTCATCAAGTAATTAATTTCATTTGATTGATTATTTAAGCTAAACACTTTTGTAATATTAAAGTATCGTTTCGTTTTGATAGATTGATTTGTTGGAGAATCAGGCCACTGACAATATATTAATGTTGTTGTTTTCTCTGTGGTGCTGGACAAAGTTAGGAACATGAAAACATCTGTTTACAACAGAATCAAAGCTCTCTGCAGTAATCCAGTCAAAGGAATTCTATGTTTTTTCCAGTCATGCCCATAAGTAAGACCTTTTTTTGAGCTTTGAGCTTTGAACTTCCAGATTTCTTAATTTTTTTAGGTAAACAAATGATTATAGATAAAGAATATGATTTTCAAAGATTAGAGATATGTTGTTTGGTTATATTGATTAGATGTTCCTATTATGGTCATTGGCACTTACTAAGTTGTAGTCCTCTTTTTGCAGGATTTGAAACAGCAACCAGCTTCTCAACCAAGAACCTCATAAATTCTCTGGCACCATGAAACATGTTCCTCTTTTTTATGTATGTACTATACCAACGACTCTTTGACAAATATTGTTGTTCAGATGTGTTTGCTTATAGTTTCTCGTTGACACATACCTTGCTTTAGATAACTCTTTTGAGCTTTCTTGGGACTATTATAAACTAATAAGACTAAAATCCTTAAAAAGAAAGAAAATAACAAAAGTTAAAAGAAAAATACATGGTTGACAAATCAACATAAACGATCGGTAATCACAGCATATCGATCGATTCCAATAGAGATCTGTACCGATCGGTGGTTACCAAGCACCAATCAGTTAGCAGGTGGAGAGATCCCTAATTACAATCCGTGCGCTGGCCTGGGTTTCTCCTACCGCGAGATAACCTATAGCCCTGAGTGACTGAATCATCTGCACTTTCTGAAGTCGGACTCGTAGCAGAGATGATAGGAAAAGGGTCCCCTGGAAAATGAACTCCAGTGTAATTAGCGTCTACCTCACCAGAAGTCTCTCGTATATCCGTGTGCCAGAGTGAGCCATATCAGCAAAACCATGGACATCCTCAGCAGCGTCCATAGGCTTGTGCTCATCGACCTGTGGAGCAGAAACACAACAAGGCATAATCTTCTTGAAGACTCCTAGAAGCAGGTTTAGCATCTTGTTTTTCCTTTGTGTAGATTCATACATAAATCGTCTGTACTCCTCAAAATGCTCTGAAATCTGGGGAGCAATGAACTCAGACTCATCAAACTCAAGAAGAAATGCCTGAGAATATGTGGAAGCTCTGGCAGAAAGATCTGCATGGGCAGCATGAGCAGCATAGGCGCCTAGCAACACGGCCTGTGAGAGGACGAGGACAGAGAGTGGCCTCAGATGGCATGAAATTGATCTGAGCTCGAGAAACGATGGTCATGAGCTCAGGTGCTGGCAACTTTAGAAAGTGATATGTTGCCTATCTATCTTGGAACTGCAGAAATCTGTGCCCAACATCTCTTTCCCATCTCCTGGGGAAACCATAAATACCATCCAGCTGATGCATAAACAGCTTGTGATGCTATCCTCTAATGAAAAAGTTAATCCATCCTTTAGACACATAAGAAGTCGGCTTGGGGTAATGGACTGTAACAGTGGCCAGAAAATGGGTGGCTGGCTGCTTGTACAGATCCCAGTGCTTCGTAGGAAAACTCCCAAAACCGATCTTCTCCAGAATACGATGAACCTCATCTCTGATACCTATCTCCTCGAGTATCTCATCCTGTAGAAATTGCATAGAGTGAAATGTGCAGTCTGACATCTCCGAGATGCGGTTGGTGTCCGCAGAAGTAAGGAGATGAAGCTCACACTTTTCCATTCAATTCTATCAAATCATAGGCATCATATAACATGATTAATCATAAGAAACAACCTAAAGAGATGAAGCTCACACTTTTCCATGGATGAACTCAAAAAATGAGTTGAAAAAGGGAAAAATCAAAGCACATACCTTGGTAGATCGATGATGGGTATAGTATAATCAAAGAGAGCTTAAAAACTACTAGGAACTTACCCAAAAATCACTCAAATCCGTTGAGAAATGAGAGAATTATGAGGTTTTGAAGTTTGAAGGTTTGTAAAAATGGAGAAAAAGAGGAGAAGGAAGAAGAAGAAGAAGAACTTGACTCCTCTTCTAGGGTTTTTGGTTTAGTCTAGTTTGGTTATCTAACTTCTTAACAAAATAAGATAACTCGAATGAAAGCCATTAACTTCAAATTTATCCCAAAAACCAAAATCAAATAGATAATATAAGTCTTTAAAATCCAAAGAAAACATAAATAATTTAAATAAAAACAATGGGTTGCCTCCCATTCAGCGCTTGCTTGAAGTTCCTAACTTGACCTTGTTGATATCGCTTAGTCATTTGATCCAACACTCTCAGCTTCTCTTGGTTTGTCGGCATTGAACGGGATCTCTTGTTGAATACTTAGGTGTGTTGCTCCTCGTGGTAGAACATAGTAAAAGACTATACTATTGATGAAGGTAAGAGATATCCTCTTTCTTGGCCATTCCATAACTACTCCAACCCAATACAAGAAATCACGTCCAAAGATAAGTTGTTGGTCACCTCCGTCATGTAAGTCACACACGGTGAAGTCACAAACAACATTGACTCCTCCTAACTCAATGACCTCATCATAAAGTTCTCCTTTTGGAATGCATAGCGACTCATCCGCAAGTATTAACACACCTTTTGCAGGAGATAAATTTGTTATATCGAGTTACTCTGTGATGCTACAAGGCATCAAGTTACAACCAGCCCTGGTATCACAAATAGACTTGGCGAAAAGTCTTCCTCCAATCCTTGTTGGATTGACAAATAGTTCTGGATCCTCACGCTTTGGCAAAGTTTTCTTAAAATTGTAATGCATATTCCTTATTGTGTAAAACATAGCCTCTTTCTCGTCCATTGTCTCGTCACTTCTAGAGAAATGTTTTCTAAGACTTACATTACTCATCCAAGCTTCTCCAAATGTAACTTCATCGGGAAAAATCTTCACATTGGCTGCAAAGTTCGTGTAATCCATTGGAGAGATCTTGCGTTTTTCCTTAAGGGTAGGCGAGTATCTTATGTCAAAAGTGTGCATCCTTGGTTTCCTGGATCTCTTTTGTCTTGGGTATGTCAGTCTTCCCTTAGAAATCAAAAAATGTGAGCAGTCAAAATTGGTACAGCGGGATAGTACACGTCCTTGTTAATCTTTCTGAATGAGATCCATCCTTTATCATTGTCAGCACATGCTCCAACGGTATTGAGAAAGGCTCGTCCAAGAATGAGGGGCATATCAGTATCACCGGCCATCTCTACGATGTGAAAGTCCACATGAACCAAGCAGTGTCCAATGCGAACCAACATATCTGGTACGAAACCTCTCGGTCTTGAAGACAAAGCATCCACGTACTTGAGAGTACACATAGTTGCGTGAAATGACAACTCCAGTTTCCTAGAAATCTTCAAAGGCATGACATTTACACTTGATCCTGAATCACAGAGAGAATTGTCAAACCTTTCACCAAAGATAGAACACAGAACAGCAAAGGTTCCTAGATCACTAAGCTTTGGGAGTCTCCTAAGTATCTTCTTCTCCTTAGTAAGACGTTCATTGATCTTATCCAAACCTTGCTTTCCTTTCATCACTCAATTATATATCTCTCTAATGTTCGTGATGTTGTCCCGAGCTTCTTGAACTGTAAGTCTTTCAGTGATGTCAGCAAGTAAATCTTTGAACTTTTTAATCTTTCCCTCATAAACCAGCTTCTTTCGATACACATTACTTAATATGGAGTTCGAAGATTCTTTTCTTTTTGTTGTTCCAGCAATAGCTTCATCCTCTACACAATCCGAATCAGAATACTTCTGGATCACATATGCACACCGATAGGTAAAAAGGTTGTACCAATCGGTGGAGAACGTTGGTGTGTACCGATTGGTGCTCTTCCTGTACCGATTGGTTTCAGCATACAAAAACCAAGGTCCAAACTCAATCAAATTCACCTGCTCTCTAGGATTTCCTTCTGATTTTCCTGGTAAGACTCCAATTGGTGCTCTGGACTTGGAAGCAATCTGAGCCAACTGATTCTCCAATACTTTAACATGTGTACTAACGGTCTTGATTCTTCCATTCAAGTTGGAGTACATATTGTCCACCTTAGTGTTATTGTCCTCAGCACTCTTCTTTTGACTCTTCATCAATTGATGCATCATACCCTCTAGCTTGCTTTCTTGCGGTATGAATTGCGGTTTTTGAAAAGCGTTGTACCCACTAAAGCTTTTTCCTTGGAAATTTCTAGCAAAATTCCCATGCTTCTTAGGATATATCTGATTCTGAGGGTTCTCTACATTGGTGCTTCAGTAAGAAAAGTTCGGGTGATTCTTGTAGTTCCCTTGGATGTAGCTCATATCCCCGATGCCATCATAGAGAACTCTCTAGTCTTCTTCTTCTCCAGCATCCCCATTTCCAACTAACTCTTTTTTGGTCGTCTTCATGAGATAGACGACTTGTTCTTGTAATTTCTTAACCACATCCGTATCCACACTATGAATGGTAACCTTTCGGGATCTATCGTAGTCCAAACAGTGATTACTATTGCTCAAAGCTAGGTTCTCGATGAGAACGTTGGCTTCCCTCATGGTGTTCGTAGCAAAATTCCCTTTGCTCGCAGTGTCTAAAGCCATCTGGTACTTCTCCGCAATTCTCTGATAGAAGATATGCATGAGATTCTCCAGGGTGTACCCATGATGTGGACAGTTCTTCAAGTATCCTCTAAAGCGATCCCAACACTCAAAGAAAGATTCAGTTCTACCTTGTTGAAAAGTAGAGATCTTGTTTGTTAAGGAAATTGACTTCGACTTTGGATAGAAGTGATTGATGAACTGATCTCGGCATTGAGCCCATGTCATGATGGAATTTGTTTCCAACAACTTCAGCCACCTAGAAGCTTTATCTCTCAACGAAAACTTAAACAATGTTAGCATCAAATAATCTTGTGGTACCTCGTTAGTCTTCTTGGTGTTGCATAGTTCTTCAAACTATTCCACATGATCCATAGGATTCTCCGAAGCCATCCCATTAAAGATGTTCTGCTTAACCAACTAAATGATCTGAGGCATGATCTCATAATCGTGCCTCTGTGGAACTGGTGCTCGAATCACAGATCTATCAGCATAGAACCAATTCGGAGTGTTGTAGTCTCCAAGACATCCAATCCGAGCAGCTTCTGGTCTCGGTAACAAGTTGTCACCAACCGGTGCAGGTAAGTAACCGACTGGTGGTGGAGGGTCTTGATTACCGATCGGTGCAGGACGCACACCGACTGGTTCCAGAGGACAATTTTTGTTTCCAGCAGCATTCTGTTCGACGTTTCCAACCATATCTGCTTCTGTTTGTTTATGTTTTCTTCTTTCTATACAAGCAAGCTCTCCGTTGTCCGGATTAGGAAAATTTGAAGATCCGTGGCTCCTTGTTTGTATAAACCTGAAACTAAAGAGACAAACTTAGTTAGCAATGTTAATTAATTACAGCAAACATTATACAGTTATATGCATATATACATGAAAAAAAAAATTCCTAGACGAAATCTAAATCATGAATTCAAAGGCACTCTAATTGTTCTCCGGCAACAGTGCCGAAAACTTGTTGTGCAGATAAGTTTTAAACCTAGAAATAAATACTACAAGTGCACAGTGCATCACAATAGTACTTAAGGTATCGATCCCATAGAGAACAATATGTTACACGATGAATTATAATGATTTAAATCAAGCTAAGATGCAAACGAGTTTACGGTAAAATTCGTTGTATCTAACATCCGGATAAATCAATAAATATTTAATATAAACAAGGGATTCATGCATATGAATGTAGAGAATATATAAGACGCATAAAGAACCGTCTAGAGCTTAGATCACAAATTAAAGTCACCCCTCTCTTGTGATGTCTTAACTTATTCTATGCAATGTATTCCTAACGATAAATCACTGTCGTCTTTTGAGAGAGAATCATGCTTGCAGTGCAAGTCTAAATACCAACTATCGTTGCATATACAGACTTTTCTCATCACAGATAGTTCCACCCACTCAACAACACTTTTGGTGCCACGATGAATGGATTAAGGGTAGAGTCTAAGCGGATAACGAAGACTAGGCTTTAAGAGAAATCTGTGACGAAGATCAAGAATGATAATCTCATAAGAACTCTAACATAAATAAACATGAATGTCCCTTAAAAAATATGCATAATAAATAACTAAAAGATAAACATAAATAAAAGATAAAATAAATAAAACTAAAATATATACAAAGGTTGAGACCTTCTAAGCTAAGAGTTTATGCTTTTTTTTGTGTCTAAAGAAGATTCTGAGGATCTCTGTAGATGTGACCCTTTATTTATACCAACAAGAGGAAGCCCTATAAATGGAAAATGGAAAGTCCGAAGTCGGCGCACTGATCGGTTACACATGTTGAACTGATCGGTTCTTGAAGCATTCTCCACCGATCGGTTACATATGTGTACCGATCGGTCCTTGAATCTTCACTTCTCTTCTCTTGATGAGCTTTGATCCATTTCCACTCTAAATCCTTCTTTTTGACTCCACCAAGTGTACAAACCTATTTTTACATAAAAGCAAAGAGAACTAACTCGTTCCTAACCAAAAGGCTAAAGAACGATTAGCTAAATAGCTATAGAAATAGGTAATAATTAGTACTATCAAATAACTAGAATAACTCACCTTTGAGATGTAACTACAATGTATAGTAAAAGACAAAATTGTCATTATAATTTATTAACACAAACAAATAAAAAGACACTTATTTTGAAAAAAAACATCGGAATTAAATTAAACAAAAACAAAAATCACATTTTATCAAAAACTTTCCAACTTCTCCATTCCAAAAATCGCAGATTGGGGATTCTTTTCCTTTGTTCTTCTTCGAAAACCAAAAATCGGTTTCATTCTTCCTTCTTCTCTTTCATTCTTCTCCTTCTCCTAAGTTCTTCACCTTCTTTCTTCATTATTCTCCTTCGTTCGAGTTCTGTCGACTCAGTCGAGGTCTGAGTTGGTGTTCAAGTTCCGTCGAGTCTTAGTTAGTGTCTCAGTCAACTTAGTCAGAGTCTCAGTCGCCGAGTCGGCGAGAAATCAGTAATATAAAATAAGTCTGTAACAAAATATGTTTGCCATTATGTGAGAAAACATGCGATGACTAAGTTAGTTTAATAAATCTGCAGTAATATAAAATTAGTTTGTAAGCAAATAAGTCTGCGATAACCAAGAAAGAATTACATTTTTTAAAATATTGGCGCTGGAATTAAATATTAATAGCATTATTGTAATTCAGTTTTTTCTTACAAAGCTTTTTAGGAGTACTTTTGGGTTTTTTTAAAATCAAAAAACACTCTAACAATTAAAATAAAATATGAGTTATTTTAATTATTAATCATTTATTCTAGATTATTCTAGTAATCCTCCCTATCAATTATTAGCGTTTACTTCTTATCAGTCTCTCACCATAAAAATGTATGCTTCTCGAAACAATTTAGTAGCTTAGTTCTGACTTTTTTGATAATATATGTGGAACTTAAAATTAGTGTTTGATAAAATCAAGATAAGTAGGGAAATTAAGCATCCACAAAAAATAATGCTTATGATTCTGTAATCTTTTCTTTAGTTGTAACCCACACACATGGAGTTTAACATTTTAATTGTACTTCTTAGGTAAGCTTAATTCAACACTTAGCACAATGCAGAGGGTCTACGTCGAGTGTATAAAAACAGGGAAAATTCCTTTCCTTGAGTTTATTTGTTAATCAATTTCTCAAACTGTTTCAGAACTGTACTGTTAGAGTATTTGTTGACCAAATTCTCAAATTGTTTCAGAACGATGAAGTAACATGAACTAGGTAATCAAGAAGGACCTTGCCACACACACATTGTAACACCCCAATTTCAGTTTTTGGACTAATTCTCATCATTTAATTGTAGCCCAATTAAAGCTCAATTCTTTTCTTTGTTCGAGGGTTTTGGGGAGCTATATAAGAAGAGAAATAAGACCCTAAGACTTCACTTTGACGTTACCGGGATCATCACCATCATCATTAGACTTGCAGCCCCACTGCCATCATGATAAAGACTTTTTTATTGTCGGAGCTTTCCATCACCACCTCCATTTTTAGTTGTCTCTGCCGTGTCATCTTAGTGTGCGTGAGATTAACAAAGACTCGAGCCACCGGAAACCTTGGCTGTACTCAGTCAGAGCCGTCGTGAGAACCACCACCATCGAAGATATAAACCACGAGCCTTATCTCTTCTCTTGAGCGCCGATCTGATTTTTAGCTTGTTAATCTTGAAGCTTGAATGTGTTGTTGGGATTGTTGTAGAATTGCTCTACCAAGACTCTCTCATCACAAAGTCGTTGAGTCACCGGGAAGAGTTCACCGAGATATGGTAATTGGCAAACTCTTCTTCTTCGTTAATGGCTGCACTTGTTGTTGTGATTTTTATAATTAGACCAAGTGAACCAAGTTAAACCAGTCTAAAGGAACAATGGCTCATATGACCTTGACGATAAAATCCCAAACAACCTACTTTTAAAATTTAATTTCTTTTTTGTTTTTTTTTAAATAAAAATGTGGTGGATTACATATTTGCCCATAACAAAATCTGGTTATTACCAAATTAAATCGGGTAACCCACCCAAATTGGAGTCCCAGATTAACTAAACCTAACTCATCTTCTTCTCCTCATTTTCCACGATTTCACAAAAAATTTCATCCTTTCCACTTTCCCTCTTCTTCGAGAGAGAAGCTAAGGTTTCTTCTTTTTCCTCTTTTCAAATTCTCGCCGAGCAGTCTCCTTTCTGTAAGTTAATTTAATAGCATTCATCATTCTCTTCTTAGGTTTTTGAATTTTTTGGGTATAATATTTTTTGAATAGTTCAAGCAAGTGTTGATATTGTATGGTGTGAATCTTTTATATTGCTTCACTGTGATTTCTCTTTTAATGTATTGTTTGTTATCTCATACTTTTTCAAAACTCAACAACTTGACTTTTTCATCTTCAGAAAATTGTATTTGTGCTCAGATCTACTTAAGACAAATACATTTCTTTCAGCTAGTATGTAATATGTAACATTATAATTTGTGGAAATTTCAGGTAGCAACGAAGATGGTTAGCGCTAGAATTTGTACTCCGTCACCTTCACCATCGCCAGATTCGCCATCGCCAGATTCTCCATCACCACTGGTAGTAGAAGAAGAGATACAATCTCAGGCATTACCAAAAGAAAAAATGGTATGCAGATTATATTTTGAAGAAATAAGTATAATTAGGAAAACTAGTGCAACTACTAACAAAAATCTGTTTTAAATGCAGAATGAGATGCCAATGAAACCACTTAAGTTTTTCTTCAATCCCACAGATTATGTAAAACACCCTAAGCTTAGTACAAGGTGTGATCCTGCAAAAGCTGTAGAGACCATTACAAAGCTTCAAGGCACGGAGAAATGGTTTAGAGAACACCCTCAGTTCAAGCACTTCTTCCACATGCATTTGCACCAAAACATAAAGCTAATGGGACTGTGGATGTTGCTTCTTCGCACAGCTTATACGGATAGACAGAGTGAATTTTGGTTTGTTGTCAATGGTGTTCCGATTTGATATTCGTTGAGAGAACATGGTCTCATATGCGGATTAAGCTGCCACCAATACCCAAAAAAGCATAAGAATTTGGGAAGTTTGAAATTTGTGGAAAAGCACTTTGGAAAGGATGCAAAGACAGAAATACGTGAAGTGGAAGACAAGCTAAATAAAATGAAGGAAGCGACAAAAGATAGGTTGAAGATGGCGGTTCTTTATTTCCTAGCTACGGTGATCAAAAGAAAGAAAAAGATAGTCAAAGGACCCATAGGTACATTCCTACTAAAGATTATGGATGATCTAGAATTGCAAAAATCGTACCCATGGGACGATACACATTTGATGAGTTTTCGAAAGAGGTTCGGAAAATGGTTGGTAAGGGTACTGTGAAACAGCAAATGGCTTTGCCTGGATTCATATTGCCATTGGAGGTAAATATTATTTCTGCTTTAAATTAGTATAACTAGTATGACTTGGTACAACTGTTTTAACTGGTACAACTGTTTGAACTGGTTTAACTGGTACAATTGTATGTGTAGGTTTTGGCATTTGAATGTACTTCATCTCTGAAGACAACTTTTAGAGAGAACGTTCAATACGCAGACAAAGCCTGTCCAAGGATGTGCAAGGAAAATTTTAAAGAGGAAAGTACAAAAGGATTAAATTTGAGAGAAATTTATGATGCACTTGGAGAGACAAAGGTTAGTATTACCTTAATTTGAAATTTAAAATAAGTACCAATAAACAAATTTAACCTTAGGTTTGGTTTGTATTGTATTTTCTTTGTACTCACAGGATATTCTAAGTATTTTAGAACCTGAGGGTGAAGAGGAGATACTCATGGCTCACATCATGGAAGATAATGAGAATGATGCATATAGTATTGACCCCATTGTTGACGGTTGGAACAAGATGCTAACTGTACAAAATGAGAAGATATGGTGGGAGGATCTGTTCAAGTTAGATGTTGAATCTCGAGCATATGTTAAGGAAGATGAGCCAGTACCTGAGCCAGTAACTTCTCAGGCCAATCCTCTTAACCATGGTTCTATAGATGGAATGAAAGAGTTGGTAGAAACAATAATGAAGACTATGGTAGAAAGGTTTGCGAATCTGGATATCAAGATTGATACAAGACTAAAAAAGCTGGAAGATTGTGTGTTTAAAAAGAATAAGGATCGTTTGAATACTGGTGATGGGGATTATTCAAATGCTGGTGTTGGGGATTGTTCGAATGCTGGTGTTGGGGATGGTGAGAAGGCTTATGATGGTGATGTTGTTGCTTCTGATAGATCCAAATAATGATGAGAAGGAGAATGAAGAAGATGAGGATGGTGAGAATGCTGGTGTTAGGGATGGTGAGAAGGCTTGTGATGGTGATGTTATTGCTACTGGTGGAGATCCAAATAATGATGAGAAGGAGAATGAGGAAGATGGGGATAATGAAGAGAACGAAGAGGATGATAATGAGGAGGATGAAGAGAATGAAGAAGACAAGAATGAGGAAGATGAAGAGAATGAGGAGGATGAAGAGGATAAGGCATATACGAAGGATGGTGCTGGTGAGGCTACTGACAAATCTGGAGAACCAAGTGATGGTTCTGTTGTTGCTGCTAATGGAGATCCAAATGATGGTAAGAGGATGAAGTGGATTTCGAAGTTCCTCCAGACTCCTTTTACGAAGGGAGACAAGCCTCTCAAGCGTAGGAAGATTCATTAGATGGTGAAACTTTGTGTTTTTTTGTGTGGTTTTGGGTATTTGTAAATGCTGGATGGTGAAACTTGTTTTTGCGGATTTACCTGTGCTAATGTTTATTAGAAAATGAATGTACAAATCTGTAAAACTAGTTCTATTTTTATAGCTATGCATGTACAACTGGTAACACTTGGTAAAACTGCAATAGTAAAACTGGTTCTACTCAGTACAACTATTCTGATACAATTGGTTCTACTAGGTACAACTACTCTGGTACAACTGGTTCTACTAAGTACAACTACTATGGTACAACTGGTTCTACTTGGTACAACTACTATGGTACAACTTGGTAAAACTGAGATGGTAGAACTCGTTAATTCAACGTGTTTCACAGTCACGTATTTAGAAATAATGTTAAAAATTTAACACATGCGCCGTCAAAAATTTAACACGTGCACCGTCAAAAATTTGTACATAGTTGTACCAAAGGTTGTAGTAGTACTCTTTTGTACATAATTGTACTTTGGTACTTTAAACTTGTTATTAGTTAAACCTTACTGTAAACTATATATTATTAGTTTTACTTATGAAAATAAGTAATTAAATTACATTTAATATATTTTCATATAAAAATATGTGTAAAAATGTTGTTGATTGATTTTCATAATTCATGTGGTAAGATTTGGAAACTAACCATTGAAGTATATGGTAGATGATGTGAAGAGTAGATGTTCCTTTAAGTGATTCCCAAAAATTTCATGAAAATGACTAAGATAAATGTTTTTTTTTTTAAAACAATGAGTTTAGAGTTTTGAAACTCAGTTTAAAACAATATATAAGTTTTTTTTAAAACATAGTTTTACCTAGTTATACAAGTTGTACCGAGACAGAAATTAACATAAAACAATTTAAGGCTTTTTAAACATAGTTGTACCTAGTTATACAAGTTTTACCAAGACAGAAATTAATATAAAACCATTTAAGGCAATTAACGCATAGTTGTACCTAGTTATACAAGTTTTACCGAGACAGAAATGAACATAAAACAATTTAAGGCAATTAACGCATCGTTGTACCTAGTTATACAAGTTTTACTGAGACAGAAATTAACATACAACAACTTACACAAACCAGTTAAATACTAGGTCCAGCGTTAGAAAAAAGGCTTCCAATACCCCGCTTACTCCGTCGTCAAAATTCTCTAGCTGATGGGAACCTAGTCTCTTGATTTCTTCCTTTTTTTCTCATAAGCCGGAGGTAAGACACACAAAGCTTGTATGTCATCGGGAATATTCCACTCAGACATATGGGGTTCTGGATATATGGTCTTGTAATACGCCAATGTCCACTGCTCAATCAAATAATATTTGGAGAACAACTCGTGTAAATCAAACTCTGTTGTTTCTGAGTGCATCATGACAGCAGCTATTGCATGATCACAAGGATATCTATCTATATCAAAATACTTGCAAGAGAAAGTTTTCCTTGACAAATCAACCAAGTAATTTTTTCCATCCCGTCAGGTCACATTGTATTCAAGAAGAATACTGTTAAGCTCACGCACCGGTAACAACTTTGCATCCTCATACCTTTGGTGCAACATGCCAGCAACAAAAGGCACCAACTTCTGTAAGCTTGAAGACTCACATGACTGCTTTCTATACTTGTTAAACTATTCAGCAACTTTCCCAAGAATCACATCAATCATTGGCAGCAACGCATACGTCCTTGCATCTTTTAAAACAGAATTCATTGATTCACAAAAGTTGGTGGTGTTTCTGTTATACTTTCTCCTGAAAAATAACATCTTGCCCATTTGTTTTCATAAACACTATCATCCAGATAATCTGTTGCTTTAGGATATTGTTTTCTGAAAAAATCATATAGTGGTACGAACTCAGCTTCAGTATAAACCTGAGCACACTCCTAGAACTGTTTCGCAACAACTGCTTTGTTAACACCATAAACATGTCATTTCACATTCTCGGACAAATGAAATATACAATATCCATGTTGAAAATTTGGATAGACTTCACCAACTGTCTTGATGATGCTTGAATTTCTATCAGAAACAAATACAATTTCAGAATCATCTGGCACTACTGTTTTCAACATATTCAGAAACCACCTCCAACTTGCATCTTTCTCACCATAACCTACCCCAAAAGCAATGTGATAATGATGACGGTCTGGATCCTGAGCTGTAGCAATAAGTAGCACTCCACCATATACAGTCTTAAGGTGGGTTCCATCCACAATGATCACCTTTCTCATAGCCTGAAAGCCTTCAATGCAAGCTCCCAACGCGATGAATAGATACTTAAACTTTCCTGTCTCATCGCATTCTATATGTGTTACAGTACCATCATTCATCTTCTTTAACATGTGCAAATAAGAAGGCAACATCATATAACTTTCTTCTGGACTATCACACACATCACTAGCTGCTTGTTTTTTTTCCTCTCAAAGCCGTAGAGTATGAAACCTTAACACCAAGTTTTCCTAAAACCAAACCTATGAGATTTTTGGAGTTGGAGTGTCGAATACACCTAAATAATCCTCATGTAAAATAGATGCAACTAACCAGGGTGTGCCTTTTATTTTATTTCTGCTCGTACTTGTAGTTACCCAAGAGCATGTATGTATCTTGTTGTAAGTTCTAACCGACAAACGGTTTGCATACTTGAGCTTTGCAACTCGTATAGACCATTTGCAACTAGTAACACAACATTTTAACACGTATAACGCAGGTGTCGACTTGATTGTAGCAAACTGAAAACATTTCCGATGTGAAGCTTTCTCAATTAAATCTTAGACTGCCCGCTTGCTCTCAAATTCTTGACCTAAAGGCAAATCAATCCAATCTTCCCATTCAAGATTTACAACCTGATCTGCTGGAACATCATGAGTAATATCAACATCGATAGACAAATCATTCTTATCCACATTATCAACTTCTTCACATGGATCATTTTCGCCATTTGAAATATGAGGAACATTCTCCAACAGCAAATAATGGCCATGCGGTTCAAGTTCTGTGTTAAGATAAATGATATCATCATTAACTCTAGAATCACCAGCAATCTCGTCATTCCTTATATAAACTTTACTTCCTAGATCCGCTCCAGAAATTGGCTCACAACTCTGGTTTTGTGAGACACCTTCGATTAACTCCACATGCAAAACATCTCTTCAATGATTTTTGTCCCCTTCCATTAAATATCCTAAAACATCTTCATCATCCGAGATATATGTTTGCCTCTTAGGACCTTCTAGCAATGGAATGTAACTTAACTTCAACCTCGTCGTATTTTTATCTACCATAATTTTCTTGTATATTCTATCAACCAACTCACAATAAGTGAACTTCTCCAAAATTTCCTTCATCACCAAAGTATAAACGTGATCTTCTTTTAGATTCCATCGTACGTCATCTCTGATCTTTGCATAACATCCCCCACAATCAAAACGTATCACTGTGCTATGGCTATTTTTCATTTTCCTCTGAAATAACAATATTTTTTAACATTAGTACATATTAGTTGTCCCAGTTATACCAGTTATACTACATGTAGCTACTTTCTTACTATTTTCAGTACTATTCAACACGATTCAAGCTCTACCATGTATAAATTATCCAATGTAATACCTATTAGACTAAGAAAACAAGCTTAATATGTACAATCTATTATTGGGTTATTCAAAGATTTATTCAACACCTCCAAATTAAAATCTCCAAATTCAAAACCCCAAATTGAAAATATAAATTAAATAACAAATTCATTTAAAATACAATAATAGCAGAAGAAAGGATCAGATGTAACCACCTGAAGATTGAAGATTCACTAAACTCCTGAAGAAGAATCAAACGCAAATAAAGTAAGAATGAATCGACCACGAAGGAGAAAAAAAAATTGGCGTTTGAGGAGAGAGAGACTCGATCCAAATCCTTTTTGTTTTTTGATTTTTTTAATTATTTTAACTCAAATTTTTACAATCAATTGAGGGCATAATAGTCCGATCAGTATTATTATAAAAGGTGAAGGTTACCAGACTTCCTAAGGTCAGTGCAGATTTTTTTTTTAACCGATAAGGTCAACTCAGCCATTTGCTCCAGTCTACACCAGGAAAAGATATGTTTAATCGATTTCTCAATCGAAGCTAATTATCACGTGAATTATTGGGAGGTGGTATTGACTTATGTGGTGTCGCGGAGGTTTTTCTTTAATTAGTTAGTTTGGTTAGTTTAATTATTGAACCATAAGCCAAACCAAGAGTCAACCAAACCCTTGTACATTGAAGCATTTCCAATTACGTATGATCATGAAGAGTTTTACGAAGAAAATAACGGATTGGATTTATTATTAAGTAATTAGTTTGGGTTATATTTAATTATTAAACCAAAGCTAATTATTTAATTGGAAAACACCGAGCCAACATTAACCCGTTAAATTGAGTTTCAAAATTTTAGATTTAATCTAAATAATTTAATTAATTAATTATTATTTGGAATAAATCTTGATCAGTAAACCTAAACCGTTGCAGAAGGAGGCGTGTTGTTGAACCGGACGACCATTTTTACTAGTTTTCACTGAGAAGTCAACCGTATTGCTAAGGTGAGGGCTAACTACGCAATCCCCCCCCTTCATTTCTGTATTACCTTGGCCTAAAGCGGTTCCATCGATAGGTTAGAACCGAAATATGTATTGTCTCTGTGATTGAGTCTGCATTCTTTCGTGTTAAACCGGACATAAGTGTTTTAGAGGATTTCATATATTGAGTGATTCACATGTGTTTGGTGACTAGTATTTTGATATATGATATATATGTATATGTGGAGACTCGGTAGGTGTACTATTGTACTGCCGAGGTCTTTGGTGTGTTGGGTACGGCCAGCCAGTCGATCGTTGAGCCGTGACCCCGGGTATCGATAAAGCACTCTTCTTTTGACTCTCCATCAATTGATGCATCATACCCTTTAGCTTGCTTCCATGCGGTATGAATTGCGGTTTTTGAAGAGCATTGTACCCATTAAAGCTTTTTCCTTGGAAATTTCAAGCAAAATTCATATGCTTCTTAGGATATATCTGATTCTGGGGGTTTTCTATTTCCTTTTCAGTTTATCTATGATATCTATTCTATTCATGTTCATGTGTTTATTGATTATGTCTGAGTAGATCACTTTTTAGGTTCAGGGATTCTCATTAGGGTTTTCATGGATTTGTAACTTTGGTTGATTGGTTAGGATTCACAACCTTATAAGTTCTTCACCTAGGTTATTCTTAATGCTAGATATAGCCTGATCACCTATGCATCAAGATCTTAGGTTATTGAATTAGCACAACGGTGTGATTTGAAACTTGAAAGAACCTAGAGTGAGCAAATTAGATAATTACAAAAGAATTTGGATTAGATAATTTGTGAACAAATCAAACTTGAACTTAATGCTTCTTTAAAACTTGAAGTCTCACAAAGGAATTTGGTTTTTTGGGTTTTAAGCATAGAGAACTTTCACAGCGAAAGTTGGTTAGTTCTAAGTTAGTGTTTTGAATTCCAGAACTGGATTTTAATTTGATCCTAGTCAATTCATTGATTTACATTTCCTGAATTCCTTTGAAGTTCCCTGAGCTTGACGTTTTTCCCAATTGAATACAGCAACTTTCATTTACTTTTCTGCATTGTTTTCCTTCATCATCTATCTTACTTAGCTTAATTCGAAACTAAGGAATCTATTGTGAAATACTGTAAGTCTTTGTGGATTCGACCCCTATATACTACAACTGTATATTTGTGCACTTGCGGTGTAGCTCTAGGGTTTAAACTTGGAGCATATCAAGTTTTTGGCGCCATTGCCGGGGACTCTTATTTCCAATAGATTTAAGCGTAGAATTTAGACTAATTTTTTATTTTTCTGTTTATTTTACATATTTTCTTTTCTTTTTGTCTTGTGTGTTTCAGGTGTATGCCTAAGTGAGCCACCAGGAGCAGCAAAGACAGTCAGCTTTTGTCTCTTCTGAATCAAGAGCTTGCAAAGTTAGAACGAGTAGGAAGAAAAGCAAGGAAACCAGTGGAAATGGCTGAACGTGTGGTAATACTTCAGGATGAAGCTGGTGTTCTTCGAGACCAAAAGGGTCATGTGTGCAACAACCAAGGGCAGATACTTGATGATAATGGTAACCCCATTGTGCCAGTAGCTGTTGCAGGTGCAGGAAAGGCGCAAGAAAACGTGCCAGCACGCGCGGGAAGAGGGAGAACACTAGGAGATTACAGCAGACCTGATGATCTGATGACTAGCATGAAGCACAACGGAGTCAGCTATGACTACCCCTTCTGTAAGCTTTTCCCACATTCTCTTAGTGGTGAAGCAGCTTATTGGTTGAAGCAATTGCCTACAGGGTCTTTAACCAATTGGGAATATACCAAGAGAGCTTTTCTGAGAAACTTCTATGATGATGCGAGGTCTGAGGATTTGAGGAATAACATCTCTAAGTTCACGCAGAAGCCTACTGAAGCATTCAAGGCTGCATGGGTGAGATTCAGGTTTTATCAGAGAGATTGTCCGCATCATAGTTTCAGTGAAGTTCAGCTGTTGGGTATTTTTTCAGAGGTGTTGATTTGAGATATCAGATGGCTTTGCATGTTGCTAGCAACGGGAATTTCAATATGAGGTCTCCATGAGAAGCATATGAGTTGATTGAGAACTTGGCGTCTAGTAATAGTACCAAGAATGCTGATTTTGAGAGACAGGAGTAAGCTGGTAACATAGATGGAAAACAGATTGCTGAGCTGAAGACTAAGCTGGATTTGGTTCATAACATTCTGGTGAATAAGAAAATGGTTCAGTTTGCTACAGAAGTTGATCTATTCCCAGAACACGGGTGTTACAGTTAGTGTCGATCGACACCAAGAGGGGCATCGATCGACACATGCACATTGGACCTCGGTGGATTTTCAGATGATGTATGGTGTCGATCAAAACATGCACCTCTTCTGAAGAATCTTCTTCGAATTCTTCTAACTCCACGAGTTCATCAACACTTAATCCACTTCTAAGTACAAGATTAAGCTTCTTACCACTTCTCAAAGTCACGACACTGCTCTGATACTTCGGGTTAGCATATGTTTCTCCTGGAAGAACTCCGTCTTGTCATTTCACATTGGAAGAACCTTCGAGCCTGAGGAAGAAGGATGTGATGAAGAGGTTGTGAACTACATTGGAAGGACAAGTTTTCAGGGTCAGAGATTGGGTAATCAAAAAGGCAGAAGTGGTTACAACGGAAATAATCAGAGGAACACCTACTCAGGTAACCAAAATTCTTCTGGTTATGTTTTTAAGCCATAGTACCAAAAGCCCTTTCAGAGCAACAACAGTTTTACTAGGAACTATGGATCCTCGTCTTACCAGATGCCTCCTGCACCAACCGAGCAAAGTGAGATGAAGTCTATGCTTGAGCAGATTCTAGAGGGTCAGCAGAGGATTACAGTTGATTTTAATGGCAAGATAGATGCTTTGTACACAGACCTGAATGGTAAGTTTGAGGCTTTGAACACTCATGTCAAGCAATTGGATACTCAGATTGTGCAGACTGTTGGGTCTGTGAAATGACAAGATGGAGTTCTTCCAGGAAAAACATATGCTAACCCGAAGTATCAGAGCAGTGTCGTGACTTTGAGAAGTGGTAAGAAGCTTAATCTTGTACTTAGAAGTGGATTAAGTGTTGATGAACTCGTGGATTTAGAAGAATTCGAAGAAGATTCTGCAGAAGAGGTGCATGTTTCGATCGACACCATACATCATCTGAAAATCCACCGAGGTCCAATGTGCCTGTGTCGATCGATGCCCCTCTTGGTGTCGATCGACACTAACTGTAACACCCGTGTTCCGGGAATAGAGTCCCGAGGGTTATGTTGTCGGAATTAAAGAGTGAAATGGTTTAATTCCAATTTTTTAGGTTAGGAGGTTGGTTATTGAGTTACTATTAAACCAAAGGGGAAAAATTAATTATTTTTGGTTTAATTTAAATGAACCGGCTAACCCTAATCCTATTTAACGATAAAAATGAAGAAACCTTAGTTGATTTTCTGAGGATTTTTGTGGTCTCCTATAGATGAGAGAAGAGGCTGAGCTTTTGGTTGTGGCTGAAAAAGAAGCTAGCACATGAAGGAGATGCAGACAGATCTGACATGTTGTAGTAGAACAGAGGTTCGACCTAGCAGATCGTTTCCAAAGATAATGAAAATTTATGGAGTGGTAGCTATGCCTTAGATCTAGATGTAGCAATTTGCGGAGTTAAATTTGAGTTATTATTCTAAAAGTTATACGCCTTTTCGTGAGGTTCTCTGTTTCATACGCGATTTGGATCAACTTGGAGTCAAAGAGAGATCGTGAGTTCTTCTATAGACGGATCATCACGAAAGTTTGAGGATAGCTTCAGGAAATCTAGATGTTGAGTTTCAACGGTGCAGATTTGTTTTGGACGGTTAGATCTAGATTTGTGACTCTATATTTGAGGCTGCTTGTTTCAGTTATTTTTCCAAATGGTTGTTTTGGTTAGTTGAGTTGGTTTATTCCATGTTGTTAGGTTGTGGTTTAGGTTGCTAGCTGTTAGTTGATGTCGGGAGAGTGCAGAGGAGTTGCACAGTTTTTGGAAGTTTTGCTTTTGGCTAAGGTGAGTGCAGTACCGTGGTCGGACTGGACTTACGGGAATTTCTCGGTCTAATTTTGTGTGTTAGGATTTATTCCGTGCTGCATGTTGTTTGTTGAATGTAATTAATTGTCGGAATTAATTAAATTGTTGAATTTAATTAATTACTGAATTTCTTTGTTGTAGTTGAATTTAATTAAATTGGTGAATTTAATTGTTGTTTATTGAATTTAACTAAATTTCTGAATTTAATTGTTGTTTATTGAATTTAATTAAATTGGTAAATTTAATTAAATTTCAGAATTTAATCTTGGGTTGTTAAATTTAATTAAATGGTTGAATTTAATTGAATTGCTGAATTAAATTGTTTTTGCTGAATTTAATTAATTGTTAAAATTAATTAAGTTGTTGAATTTAATTAAATTAATGGAATTAATGGCTATTGGTTAAAATTAATTAATTTTTGATTTTAATTAATTGTAGGGTTGTTGCTTTGTTGTTGGTTGAATCCCGAATATATTATTATGCTGAGAATATTTCTGTAGTTGTCTGTCTATAATTGACCTAGTAGACGGGTTGATCGCCTCCTCAGCAATTATTACATACTGACTGCGTCTACTCGTAATGATGCAGGTAAAGATAAGGTATCTTAGTTGAGCTCGTGGAACTGCGGCTGGGAGAGCGGATGACATACCGGGGTGGTTTATTTTGCTGTTTTAATTACTTAAAATTATTGTACCATTGAACTGTTAGGTTGTTCGATTTTAATTGTGAGTTAATTAGTTAATAATTAATCATGATTTAATTTGCTGGTTAAAATTGGTTGTTAATTCAATAACGTCGCTGGAGGTTTTTATTATTTATGGGAATAATAAATGTTGTTTTAAAAAAAAAAAATGGGTTGGGGCTTTTCAATTTGGTATCAGAGCGAAGTTGTTTCTAGGACTGTTAGTTTCTGTTGTGTTGTCTGTTATTGTTGTGTGGGGGTTTAGGGTATGTCATCTTCTCAGCCGATAGTGGTTTTACAGTAAGACTTGTCGTTGGGTTTTTGATAAATAACGTTGTGGAAAAAGTTAGTAATCTGCAATTTGTTGTTGTTGTTTTTAAGAGATGGTCGATTCTGGCAGAGCTGGTAGGCCCCGCAGGGGTGGTCATGGTGGCCGAGTAGACCGTAGAGGTCGTATCGACCGTGGAGGTAGAACTAACGGGGCATAGGAGTTTGTACAGGAGAGTGTGGCGCGTAGTATCGCGGTGGAGCAGCTGGGAGTATGTCATCCTATCGGGGCTGGTTAAGCTGATTTTGTTGCTGGCATTGCTGTGCCGGCACCGAAAGTAAATCCGCAGGGGCAGACCAGATCCAGATGGGGGCAGTGCTTGGGTTGTTGGCCCCACTTTTGGAGCGGTTATCGACTGTGGTATCGGCACCTATTTCGGTGACGCCACAAGGAGTATGGGTTCAGGAAGTGGGAGTTTATTCGAGAGTTACAGAGGCTGTTGTTGAGCCGGTTGCTCTATCCTATCTCAGGATGATGGAGCACATGCAGAGGTTAGACACCATGTATTTTGCTGGTGGTGCCAAGCCGGTGGAGGCAGATGATGCCCAAAGAAGTATCGAGTACACTTAGCAGTTCCATATCTTGATGGTGATGCCCACACCTGGTGGGAATGAGCACTCCATTGGTGATGATCAGGCTATTTTTGTTCTTTGGCAAAGATGTGCGGTGTGAGGAATGGCTCATGGAGGCATATCATAATAACTAATTGGGGGATGTGTTGAGGTTGCTGACCTCACTTTTGGAGCCATTACCAGCTGTGGTACTGGCTCTGGCTTCGGTTATGCCATAGGGAGTTTCTGCTTTGCCAGAGAGTATTGTTCTGGGGGTTTTGGAAGCTGTAGTTGTGGAGTGTTTGATGAGTGCTATAGATCTTTGCTGGTGGATCTTGTAGTAGGAGTGTTGTAGATCCTTGCTGGTGGATCTAATTGTATGAGTGTAGTAGATCATTGCTAACTGATCTTGCAGTGGGTCTTGTTGTTGGCCTTGCTGTAGGTAGTTCTGTTGGTGTTGCTGAGTGGATAAAAGAGTTCTGATCGATGTCGCGATCAAAGACCGATCCATGCTGAGTATATTGTTGGGTCCTGTGATGCTAAATTATCTGTTGTGGTGCTGAAAGTTTTAGTTATTAGAAATGACTAAGGAGTTATTAAGTTGCTGAAAGTAGTATGATCAAGTTGTGATCAAGGGATCGTTGATCAAAGCCAGATCGTACGATCTGGGATGTAACATAAGTATTTTTATTTGGTATTCCGGAAGATTCTGGAGTGTTTCCGAGTGTCGCGGATGAGTTCATAGAAAAATTCTTAAAAAGGAAAGTTGGCGAAAAATAAAAGTTTTTGAAAGGGAAGTTATTCATTAATTGAGCGGAGTTTTGAGTGAGTATAGCCGAGGTTGTTGTTGGGATTAAGCTTGTTGTGCAAGCTAGCTGAGCTCTAAGTACTCAAAAGGAAGAGATCATAAGTGATCTAGGCTGTGAAGCTTGAAAAATATGCTGAGTTCTGGAAGCTTAAATCGCATTGAGTTTGAGGGTATTAAGGTGGTTGGAGTTGGTGGCTGGTTGAATCTGAGATAGCATATCATTTCGGAAAGGCTAATCTTGTTGCTGATTTTTTTTTAAGCAGACTGCATGCATTTAAAAATTTAGAATAAGATGCTAAGATCCTTGTGAGCATTGGTCATGTCATGCGGTTGTGGTTGGTATCCACTGAATTAGAACTTTTGGATGTTTTTTTAGTCCAGGAACTACTAAGGTGTACCATGTTCTAAAAAGATATTATATGTCGGTAGAGATGAAGGGGATATCGTTAGTTGGGAATCAGGCTGTGATACCTGCCAAACTGGGAAGGTGAAACATCAAGTCCGAGTGGCTTACTGGAGAGTTATTCATTCCTGAGTGAAAATGAGAATTGAGCATGATAGTTTCTTGGGAGGTTTTGCAAAGTTTGTGTGTGCTATTTTGGAGTGGTCATAGGTTCGACCACTTGAGTTTAGCAAAGTTTGCGTACATTAATAGTACCAGACTAGTATCGGTATGACACTTTTTGAGGCCCTCTATGGTAGGCCATGCAGGACATTGCTGCGCTGGACTCAAGTGGGGGGGAGAAGTTTGCTAGGAGCCGATTCATTGCAGGAGACTACGGAGAAAGTCTGTGTTGTTAAGCTGAACATGAAGGAAGCACAAGATAGGTAGAAAAACTATGCTAACAAGTATAAAAAAAGAGTTGGAGTTTTCTATGGGAGATATAGTGTATCTCAAGATAGCCATGCTGAGAGGCCAAACAGGTCCATTTTTGAGACTAAGCTGAGTCCTCGGTATATGGGTAATGTTAGGGTGTTGGAGTGTATCAGGCCGGTTGCTTATAGGCTAGAGTTGCCAGAGACGATGGAGGCATTTCATAAGGTGTTCCACGTTTTGAAGCAGAAATATCTGCATAAGGATGATCGGATAATGGCTAAGATTCCATCTGATCTTTTGCTGAGTATGGTTGTAGAGGCAAAGCCTCTGTAGGTACTGACCGTAGAGTCAGGCTGATTAGGAGGAAGCAAGTTCCAGAGATGAAGATCTTGTGGGACTGCAGTGGAGCAGTGGAGGTGACTTGGGAACTAAAAGCGAACATAAAGCAGAAGTTTCCCAAGTGGTTCAGAAAGCTGGAGACTTTGCTGGAGTCCCAGTGCTGTTTGGCTGAGTTGTTATAATTTCTTACTGTTTAAGCTGTTGTACTCGTTTAGGTTCGCTGAAACTTACAACGATGTACGGTTTTACCTTTTATTCAATAATAAAGAGGAGTTTTTATTGAATATGTTATGCTCTTGAGTTGTTTATACTTAGTTCGACTGTGAGGATCGTGCCGTGTTGATCCTAGTACTTGGTTTGGCTGATTAGGACTCGTCCTAATGCTGTTTAATGAGGTTTCATGCTGTGAAATCTCATCGCTGTGTGGTGTTTACCAGTCGGGTTTCTGTGTGATTCCTGATGCTGCCTCGGTAAGCCACCAGAGATCTTAGGATTTTGCTGGACTTGCTGATCGGGTCATGCTGGACTCCAAGATGCTTGTCATTTTTACTGCGCTGAGCTGTTCTGGGGATCCGGTAGGCGTAGTTTATTCAAACCAAGTGGGATCTTGTGGTATAGGATTCTGGGAGTATTTGAACTAAGTATAGATAATACAGTGTGAAGTTATTGTCGAAAAGTTGTGTTGTGTTGTGCTGATAGCCGAAAGGCTATGCTGTGTTGTGCTGATAGCCGAAAGGCTATGCTGTGTTGTGTTGTGCTGATAACCAAAAGGTTATGATGTGTTGTGATAATAGCCAAAAGGTTGTAATGTGTTGTGCTGATAACCCAAAAGTTATACTATGTTATGCTGATAGCCGAAAAGCTAAGTTGTGTTGTGTTGATTGTCAAAAAGCTATGTTGTGTTGTGCTATTAGCCATGAGGGCTATGTGGAGTTGTGTCATTAACCATGGAGTTACGGTTAAGCCGTGTTGTTGGGTGTACTTATGTTGAGTCGTGTTGTTGGTTGTAGTCTATGTTGGGTCGTGTCATTGACATTGAATTATGTTGAGTCGTGATGTGGTTGTGGAGTTATGCAGAACTAAAATGCTATTCGTTGAGTGTAATAAGCTGTTGATCGAGGTAGTAGTTAAGATCATGTTAAGTCTGGAGAACGATCGATCGTAATTATATCGACCTATCCAAAGTTGTTGTTAGTTGCGACTAATACTATGGTTAAGAATATTTACGTTGGATATTCTAAGGATAGGAATACGGTGTACTAAGATATTGCTGAGTCGAATCAGTTGTGATTGTCTAACCATGCGAGTTAGGTTGTGAGAAATTTGAGAACCTAAATGGTTCTTGGTTGCTGAAAGAGAATATATGGTTCTTTTGGAAGGTAGACTCTCCATCATTCAAATGAAATGTGGTTATAAAAATAAGGGTAGAATTGTGAGCCGAGTAGCTTGGAGACGAACAAATTAATGTCTCTGGTGAGATGATCTAATTGTTGAGCTGTGTTGGCTAATGTTTGCCAAGAGAAAGAAACCAATGTAAGGTTGGTAGCTAGGTCCCTTTTTATTAGGGGATTGGAGTTGTCAGATTCGAGGACGAATCTATGTTAGTGGGGGAGAGTTCTAACACCCGTGTTCCGGGAATAGAGTCCCGAGGGTTATGTTGTCGGAATTAAAGAGTGAAATGGTTTAATTCTAATTTTTTAGGTTAGGAGGTTGGTTATTGAGTTACTATTAAACCAAAGGGGAAAAATTAATTATTTTTGGTTTAATTTAAATGAACCGGCTAACCCTAATCCTATTTAACGATGAATTAGAAGAAACCCTAGTTGATTTTCTGAGAATTTTCGTGGCCTCCTATAGATGAGAGAAGAGGCTGAGCTTTTGGTTGTGACTGAAAACGAAGCTAGCACATGAAGGAGATGCAGACAGATCTGACATGTTGTAGTAGAACAGAGGTTCTATCTAGCAGATCGTTTCCAAAGGTAATGAAAATTTATGGAGATGTAGCTAAGCCTTAGATCTAGAAGTAGCAATTTGCGGAGTTAAATTTGAGTTATTATTCTAAAAGTTATACGCCTTTTCGTGAGGTTCTCTGTTTCATACGCGATTTGGATCAACTTGGAGTCAAAGAGAGATCGTGAGTTCTTCTATAGACGGATCATCACGAAATTTTGAGGATAGCTACTGTTGGTGCACTCATTGATGTGCGGAACAGCAGGATAGCAATAAACGTCGGTGACCTCGTGATGAATTTTGAGATGGATAAGCTTGCGAGGCGACCCACCATTGATGGACACATATTTTATGTGGATACACTTAATAACCTCGCAAAAGAGATCCTTCATAAGCTTCCAGAACCACCTATGATCCCTGATTGCGATTCAAACTATGAGGTATGTGCAGTGAATATTCCTAATAGACCGTGGTATGCTGACATTGTTAACTATCTAGCTGCAGATGTAGAGCCAAAGAATTTCAAGGGGTATGCCAAGAAGAAATTCTTGAGAGAGCTTAGACGGTTTTACTGGGATGAACCCTACCTCTATAAGCATTGCGCTGACGGTATTTACAGGATATGCATAGCTGAGACTGAAGTTCAGGACGTGTTATTTCACTGTCATAGTGTCGAGTATGCAGGACACTTCACAACCTTTAAAACTGTCTCTAAGGTTCTGCAAGTAGGTTTCTGGTGGCCAACTATGTTCCAGGACGCTCACGCTATCATAGTTCAGTGTGATGTCTGTCAGCAAAGAGGAAAGGTTAGCAAGAGGCATGAGATGCCGCAGAACTTCATACTGGAAGTTGAGGTATTTGACTGCTAGGGCATTGATTTTATGGACCATTTTCCTTTATCTTTTGGAAATAAGTAGATTTTGGTTGCTGTAGACTATGTATCTAAATGGGTGGAAGCCATCGCTAGTCCTACCAATGATGCTCCTATGGTTCTTAAGCTTTTTAAAACCATAATCTTCCCCCGTTTTGGAGTACCTTGGATCGTGATAAGTGATAGAGGCTCGCACTTCATCAACAAGGTTTTTGAGAAGCTATTGAAGAAGCATGGCGTGCATCACCGCGTTGCCACTCCATAGCACCCTTAAACAAGTGTTCATGTTGAGGTTTCCAATAGGCAAATCAAGAAGATTCTGGAGAAAACAGTAGGTAAAACCAGAAAAGATTGGTCTACTAAGTTGGATGATGCACTATAGGCTTACATGACCGCATTCAAGACACCGCTAGGGACTACGCCATTCCACCTTCTATATTGGAAAGCGTGTCATCTTCCAGTAGAATTGGAGCACAAGGCAGCATGGACTGTTAAGAAGATGAACTTCGATATCAAAAGTGCTGCAAAAAATAGATTAATTCAGTTGAATGAACTGGACGAGATACGATACCATGCCTACGAGAGCTCTAAGTTGTATAAGAAATGCACTAAGGCGTATCACGATAAAAAGATCATCTCCAAAAGTTTTGAACCAAACGATCAGGTACTTTTATATAACTCTTCTTTACAATTGTTCCCTTGAAAATTGTGTTCTCGATGGTCACGTCCTTTTACCGTAAAGGAGGTTCGCCCTTATGGTGCTATTGTGCTCACAAATGCTGAAGGCAATGAGTTCACTGTGAATGGACAAAGGGTGAAATACTACTGGGCAAAAGCTGAGATTCCTTCGGGACACGTGATGTATCTACAAATTGCACCCGAAGTATGAGTGTAGTACAGTCAAGCTCGTGACGTTAAACAAACGTTGAGTGGGAGGCAACCCACTGGTAAGTCTGTATATACCTTCATTTTTGAGTCTTTTCTTTGTTTAGATTTCGTTTTTGCATTGTTTGAGTCATGAAAAGCAGAAAAAGAGCTTTTGTCGACAATGAGGGTCGGTGTCGATCGACACCACCCTTGGTGTCGGTCGACACCCTTACCCAGCTTCACCAGAACTGACCTAGGGTATTGGTGTCGATCGACACCACCCCTAGTCTCGATCGACACATGAGCACGAGGTAAGTGGTATAAATTCCCTTTTTCTTCTTCCCTTTTTCCCAAAACCCTCTTTCGTGAAAACCGCTGAAAAATCACCTCCTAAATCATCAAAAACCTCATTTCTTCACCGATTTGAGTGAGTTAAAGTTCTAAATTCATTGGATTTCCGTGCTTAACTCATATCTACCATCTATTTCATTCAAAATCCAATGTACGTCCTTCAAATATCCCAATTTTTGTTTTGAACCCTAAGGTTTGATTTTTAGGTTTTGCCTCTAATTAGCTTAATTCCTTGCCTAAATCTCACCTATTTAGGTTGTTAGAGGATGAATCTATCATTGGTATTGTTATATCCACTGATATTTTGCAAATTTGAGTGACCTAGTTGTTTATGGAGATTTTGTATACCTTGAGTTCATAGAAACATGAATTTGGTAGTTCTTGCAGTGGATTGGTGTTGCTTTTGGCATTATGGGTTCGAATCCTTGCGGTTCAGCACCCACAATTGTGATTTGTTGCAACTGATTCCCAAACTAATGACTTGCGTGTGTTTTGTTTTTGCTTTTGCTCCCAGTTGCAGATGACAACGCACGAATCAGGTCATCCCCAAACAAGATTCAGCACCCACAGAGCCACCTCGTCTTCCATGGCCGAGAATCGAGGGTACGCCTATCAAATCAACCCGAATTTGGGATGCTAAACCCACTGTTGAAGCTTGTCCTTTGAATGTGTCGATTATCCAATCCTTGATACCTACGACGATTATGACACGATGTTCTACATTGCATGGTTGACAGTGGATGTTCAACCAACTCGCGTCGCTTGTATGGACACATTGACAAGCATGGGGATTGTTGTTGAAGTTAAGCTTTGTTTGAAGTGGATGGGTTTAGGGACTATGAACACTATTTACTACAAGCTATATCCCGACTTGGTCCGCCAGTTCCTCGCCACAGTTCATGTCTACTATGAAGATGTCACTGACAAGACCGCTCAGCAAGGTATTATCACCTTCATGCTTCACGGGAAGCACTACAAGATACCCTTCCCCACGTTGTGCCGCATCTACAAATTCTGAGAGACTGCCAAGGGGTAGTAATTCCGAGTGAGTTCCCAGATCAGCAGGTCTTTTGGGGTAACGTTGGCACTGATGACTATGATTCTAAGACCTCGAAGCAGTCCGATATATGCTATCATGTGCTTCGTTACCTTGCTAAGCTCGTTGGTAGCACTATCTTGTACAAATCTGAGGTGGCCAAGATGCGTCTCCAGGAGTTGATCATGCTTCATTATGCAGTGGGCCACCTGACGGAGCATGCAGTGGACCACCTGACGGAGCATGAATACTCCACTGCGTTCCCAGCTAAGCATGATATTAACTTTGGTGCTGTTTTTGCTCATCATCTTGTAGGTTTGCAGCAGAAGCCCTTTACGGACAAGAGGAAAAAGGCGACGATAGGAAGCTTGCTCACCACAATCTTTCAGCATTGTGAGATCAACCTTGAGTCTACGCAAGTCTTCTCTAAGAAAGACTTGTTGGGTGCAGCCTATTTGAAGCACACCGGTATGTTCACTGGTAGTTGGATGTACATTTTCACTAACCTCACAGGGACTTACCACCTGCAGCTACCTCATTCTGACCTCACCTTTTTATCTACCCTCGCTGACCTTCGCTTCCTGATTGACCCCGAGATTCTGACCTATGCTCCCTCATCTCGGAAATGTAAGCGGTCCACATCCTCAGCATCCACTTTTATTACACCTATGCGGCTTGCATTCGAGACACCAATGCCCCAGGAACTCGATGACCTGAGTCATGACTTGGCTTTTCAGAGATTTGTAGTTCAGAGTTTGCAGCTGATTTCGAAGATGATTGCCGCTATACCTCGCTGTGGTTGCACCCCACAGAACCGTCAGGAAACCACTGCTTCCTCCCCAATCCCTGACACCCCACCTTCCACCTCCGCTGCTGCTACTTCTGATTGGGACGACGATGAGGATTAGCTTCCTCTTGCTTTTCATTTTTCTGGTTTTTCTTTTCTTTTCCTTTTAGCTTTTATGTCTTTTGTTTCTTTAGCTTTATGACATTTTTATGTTTTCTTTTAGCTTTTATCATTGTCATTTAACTCTGGGATTGGATTATGATATTATGTTGCAGTTCTTATGTTGGTTTTGAGTTGTTTATCATAGCTTACAGGTTCTTATTCCACCCATTTGCAAAAATCCATGTTGATGCATATGGCTGGTGTCGATTGACACCATTTTCTGTGTCGGTCAACACCACCACAAAACTGAAACCAACAATGTCGATTTACGCCAGGTGTCGATCGACACAGAGACCCTGCATAGGTAATTTTCCTTTTTCCCATCTTCAAAGTTTTTCGTTTCTCTTTTCACCAAACTCATGCTTCTATAACACTGGGGACAGTGTTGTTTAAGTCTGGGGGAGGTAGTTACTAACATTCTCTTTTCTTTTCTTAAGAGTCAGTTGAGTTCATTTTTATTGAGTCAAAATTTAGTATGAAACTAGGATTTTTTGAGGAAACCACCACATTTGCAGGAACTTAAGTAACCATTTGGTTCGAACTTGACTGACATCCGAGACTAATGGAAAAACTCAAGTCCGATCGGTTGACTAGAGACGCCCATATTTCTAGCAGAAATCTACTAAAGCCTGAGCTAATTTCTGATTTCTCCTTTTACCTAATTGATGCGATTGATGTTCTTGAGCTTGACTCCTCATTCATACTTGATAGCATAACGACCTATATATACGAAACGGTACTCCTCTCCCTTGTTCAAAAAAAAAAAAAAAAGAGAAAAAGAAAAACATGAGATGACCCCATGACCCCATTATTTTACTTTGGAAGAGACGATCACACGAAGGTTGGAAGCGAGGTTAGAAAAATTTCCCGTGATACCATTATTCGCCTACACCTTTGTCAAAAAAAAAAACAGCATTGAGAATAAGGAAAATAACAAGTCCGGGAGAGAGAAAGAGTACCAAAGAGTTTAGTAATGGTCGATGTGTCATTGTATTGTATGGGAATGAGTCTAGAAGGTCCTTGACATTGAGATCAGAGATGAGACCCAGTTATGAGGGCTTAGGGACTATGTTGCGAAATTGTGGGTTGAATCCGGAAAACTGCGAATGTTAATGGTGAAGTACATGGCGGTCTGGACCTGGTCGGGTAAGAAATCTTAGTGGTTTACTATGGTGAATGTGAGTGTGGTGCTCACATGACGAAATGAGTTTCTGTGTTTTCAAACTTCTTTCTCTGGTTTGGTTCTATGTTTGCTTGAGGGCAAGCAAAAGGCTAAGTCTGGGGGAATTGATATATCATGGTTTTTACGGTTTTTAAGCCATGATATATGTCCTTTAATTGAGTCTTTTATGCGTCTTTAGAGTCCTAGTGGAGTCTTTTACAGGTTTCCACGTATTTTGGAGACTTTTGGACCTTTTGGAGCATTTTGGAGCATTGTTGCTGAGAAGCTGAAGCCGGTGTTTGCATAGACCCCTGGTGTCGATCGACACCACCCATGGATGTCGATCGACACGCGTCACCTGCTGAAGTCAAACTCGGATTTCTACAAGTTTTGAAGATTTGCAACTTTGCCCAGAAGTTTTTATGCAAACACCGGCTTCAGCTTCTCAGCAACAATGCTCCAAAATGCTCCAAAAGGTCCAAAAGTCTCCAAATATGTGTAAACCTGTAAAAAACTCCACTAGGACTCTAAAGACGCATAAAAGACTCAATTAAGGACATATATCATACGTGTCTTTTACAGGTTTACACGTATTTGGAGACTTTTGGACCTTTTGGAGTATTTTGGAGCATTGTTGCTGAGAAGCTGAAGCCGGTGTTTGCATATGTTTGACTTTTGGTTGAGTTTCTCAAATGGTTGAGTTTTTCTTGGCACTTCTCATGAATCTTCTATTCTCAATCCCCAAATCACTCCAAGTTTTCAAACACCTAAAATGGACTCGAAACTATGCAATATGCAACAATTATGACTTAGGACTCTAGAATGCATGTCAAATTCAAGAGTCTAAACTAAAAGGTCTGAAAATGATCCTAAATAATGTAATGTGATGAGAAAAGTAGTGAAAACAAAGGTTAGAAACATATAAAAACCATAGGTATCACAAACCATCGGTGTTGTGCCTCTTTGGTTTTAATTTGTTGTTTATATCTTTATTTTTGTAGGGATATTGGTGAGATTGAATTTTCTCGAGTGAATATGGGTTTTGTAGTCAAGATCGGAGATGGTGGTGAGTTCATCGCTCACCGGTTGATGGTTTCGGCATTTTAGTGGACCTGCTCCATTCAATCCCTTGGCCAAGTTTTGTCTTGTATTTGATTCTCTCCTATGGCCTTCTTCTTAGTGATGGGTGTTTCCTGTTCCGACGAGAAGGGTGAAGTTTCTTACCATGGAGCGGCGGCATGTTTCGTAGTGGCTTTCGCTCCGTTGGATTGAGGAGTCGTCTTTGGTGTTGTTTTTGTGGTTCAGTATCCTTTCTTTGGTGGGGGTTAGCAGCTTTTTAGGGTAAGTCGTGGTGCGAGGCGTTTCAGAGGCCTTTGCGGGAGTTGCAGATCTGATATATATGGGCTCTCTCTCTTCCTCCCGTTTGAATTTTTAATTTTGTGTGGTTTTTTCCTGATATGTGGCTAGGTTGCATTCTAGTGAAGCTTCTGTTCTGGTCATTGGTTTGTTTGCTTCGTTGTTGTGTTGGCTTTGGTTTTCATGGCGTGTAGACAGATCAGACATGTTGCCTCTGGCTGTAGGATCTTCGGCTCAATTCCATTTGGCTAGTTTCTTCTGTCTCATTGTGATGTACTGTGTATAGTGTGTGTGGTTCTTGGATCTATTATTAAAAGCTGTTCAGTTTTTTTTTATATGTTTCTTACTTCTGGGATGGTTTGGTGCATTCAACTAGACTCGGGGCTCTCTTAGATTGGAGTAATGTGAAAGGTTTCAATATGCTTCTCTTCTCTCCACATGATAATAAGGCATTCGTTCCCACAGTTCCTAGACCAGTCTTGGTCATTTTAGACTTTCGTTTTCACTTTCATAGAAGGTTTCTGGTTTTTCATTTTGGTTTTCCTTTTCTGAATTTTAACTTCCTTTCTTTGGGCATCGGTTTCCCTCGTGCCATAATTTTCAGAGATTTTTTTATTTTCTGCCAGCTTTTGTAATTTCACCTTGCAAGTTCTAATCAATCTCAACTCCAGGTGAAAAAAAAACTTGAGTCCTCTCATTAGAATTTGACATATGTCAAAATTGTAATTCAAAAGAACGTAATTTGTGTCAAAACTTTTCGTTTTCACCAAATAGAAAAACTAAGAAAAAATATATTTATATGTGTTAATTTGCTTGTATATATTTTTAAAAATTTACCTTTTTTTTTTTTTAACCAAAAAGGAAAAGTAAACAAAAAAATTAATTTAAAACTAATGTTAGTTTTTCTTTTTATTATTCAATTTGTTTACTAAAATTCTTTTGTTGATTTTTGTTTAAAACTAACTATATATATAATTCTGATTTATATTTTGTTTAAGACTAATATATACAGTAAAACCTTTATAATTAATTAATAGTCTATAAATTAATATCTCGATAAATAAATATATTTTTCCAGATTACGAGTTGATATATTTTTTTTTTTTGATAAATATACGAGTTGATATTTGTCCCATGTACTACTTCTATAGATTAATAAACTCTGTAAATTAATAAAATATTGTAGTTTCAATATTATTATTTTGTAGAGGTTTTATTGTGTATATACATACACATAGTTTTAATATTTTATACACATTATTCAGGTGTGAAAATTTTGATTCTTGTTTATTGATAAATTATGTGGATTTGAAATCCGTTTTTGGTAATGATGGGAGAGTAGTTAATCAAACAAGAATTGAAATTACCAATAAAAAAATCTAAATTTTCACATCAATATTAAACGTAAACTTCTTATACGCAAATGTCCTAATCAATGAGTAATAAATATTTTTACATAATTATGATAAAAAGTTGCCGCCAAAACAAAAATTAATGTATGATATACAGTATTTATTTTCCCGAAACGAACGTATAGATTCGAATTTGCGAAGGTAATAATTCCATTTTTGAAAAAGAAAAACTGAGGCAGCTGTAAATTGGATCCAACGGTAGAGGCAGCTACGTCTAAATTGCAGAAAACAAAAAGAAAGAATCTAACGGTTATCAGATACTTGTGTTCAGTATCAAACGTGAAAAGAGAGTACATGAAACTTTCAAAATACATTTGGTTACTCCAAACGATTTCATTCTTGGTACGCACACGACAAGTGGAAAAACATAGGGAACAAGAGTAGAAAAGTAGAAGTTTTTCACAAGATCCACACTTACAAATTTAATTCAACTAAGCTGCTTGTAGCTAAACCTCGATGATCAGGAGCATTTTCCTGTAAACAAAGGAAGACGTTTAGTTTAAAGTAAAATATTTTCCTGAAATTTACAACTTGTATGAATGTTTTTTTTTTTTGATTGTGAAAAAAATTTAGTTCGTCGCCTGAGAGAAACTTGTATGAATGTTACATTGTTTATAAACATTCAACCAAGTACTAGTGCAAGAGGTTGTTACCCCATAGTTTACGTAGCTTCATTGCTATTTGAGTAACAGCTCTCCTCTCAGCAAGATTTGAAAAGTCCATGCCTGAAGCTTCCTGAATCGCAGACAACACTTGAGCTCGCTTTCTCGCAGATGGGATCAGATAATTAGCTCCATTTGTAGTGCTTAACTCAGTGACCTAGTAAAAGAGAAAAGAGTGGATTTTTAGTAAGAATTTGCCAGTAATAGTAGTAGCAATTCAAGCAAGATTTCAAAATAACTTGCCTGATGCAACCAAGGAAGTATTGAACTCATGAATCTTCGTTCGAGGAGGTAAGATACAAGTATACTGAGGATTTCATTTATGGTATGTGATGACATACTGTCTAGCACAGGGCCGGTTCTGTCGAGAAGCTCCACAAGCGCTAGCTCATCACCAGAAGAAAGCACTTCTAAATACTCTGATTCAACCACATCTTCACATGAAACAGGTTTCCTCGGTCCACTAATCATCACTTCGCCATAATGTTGTCTTATGCTTTGAACTGAATCAGAAGATGTCCGGGTTTGGATCAATGTTTGTCTTCCCTGTCCATTATTGTTCCAAATGTCCTCTCTAGTGTGTTGTTGACCTGTCTTACTTAACAGATTATTAATCCGCGTCTTCTCCATGCCCTGTGCTTCGTTTAGTCTGCTTCTTCCATTTGTTTTGTTCTCCCTTGTCATCGAGTACTTGGAAGTTGATAATGTAGATTGCCGATTGCGAATTTCCGTGGAGTTTCTTGAAGTGCAACTAGAGAGCCTTGGTGACATAGTACTACCTTGGTTGTGCTTCACAAAACTGGAGTTTGATATATCTGATTGCAAGACAACGTTCTGAGCTATCCCCTCCACTGCATATTCTAAACTTGAAACCTTGGATTGAAGAACTTGAAAATTGTTCATTATCCCTGTTGAAAAGGCCTAAAAGTTTAACAGAAGAAAGATATAATAGTCAGTCCTCAGCATAAGATAGTAGTATAAGACAGTTGAGTTATTGAGAACACGCATCCTAAAGATTCACTGACCTGTAGCTGATCTATCAAACGTGACTGTTTATTCTCAATATCTGAGAGTTGTTTACGTATAGAAGCCATTTCATTTGAAACCTGAGCACAGCAGTCATTATTGATTTGAGAGCTTGACACTGTTACAGAAGAGTCAAGGCTTGAACGATCCTTCACTATGGTTGAGAATGGCTGCTCCTCATAATCAGTTTCATCAGCTTCGAAATGCTTACTCGTTATGGCTGGATTCACTATTCCACTTGCAAGGAAACTGCTTGATGAAACTGTAATAGACTTGATATCATCATTTTCATTGACAACGCCTGTTGCATAGCGATCTGCCTTATTGTCCATTGGAATGTACTCATATGTTACTTCTGGTGTGTTTGTAGCTTCTGCAAACGTCTTGGTGATGCAACTTCCCTCAGTTTCTTCATTGTGAAGATTAGCCTTGGAGACAATTGGACATTCTGGAACTGCGATTTCAATATGCCAATTATCTTGTTTCGTCTTTTGAGGGTCGTCATTGTAACGCGTAGGTGCTTTCCTGCCAGAAAAAGGAACCTTTTTTCTTGCCAAATCTGTTACATATTTGTTAGATGTAGCATCCTTCAACTTAAAGTCACTGGTGCTGAAAAGTTCACTATTTTCTCGTGCTCCACTATAACTTTCTGCGATTACAAAACAAGAACATCTATGAGTCTATGAAATGCATAAGAAAGATTTGAAGCAAAAAGACCATTTTCTTAACTCACCTTTTAAAGAGGATCCAGTTTCAGATGGCTCTGGACTATCAGAACCAGGAACACCTTTCCAATATTGTAAGGCAAGGATAACTGAGTCCCTCACTGGTTTCACCTAAAATAGAAAGGCCTTAAAGTTAGATGTTTCAGTCCAAAAATTATCATCTGTAAGAGAGTTAATATAAGAAAAAAGAGTTCGAACTTTATCAAAACGACATGACTCAAGAGAGCAGATGCAAGAAGCCTTTAGAGGTCCAAGAAACTTTTCACCAGTAGCAGCTATTTCCATAAGTGCTACAGAAGCTGCTTTACGAGTTGTCCAGTCCTTATTCTTAAGAGCATCTTGAAAGCTAGTCATCGCTGAAAACAGCACACTCTTTGCTGTTGCCCCACCAGCCTGAATTAGAGTCAATAGCACATTTTAGTTATACAACTACATCTAAGAATACCACTACAGCAAAGGTCAGAATGATATGGTATTAGAAATAATAGCTTGTTTACCAGGATGATACTTCTGTTAAGTTCAATAACCGCTGGCTTAGCGATGAAATGCGAGTTATTAAGCAGCTTTACAGTCCGCATTAACATACGTTGTATAATCGCAACTGGAGCTTCAGGACTACTATCAATAACTCTAGCCAAGCATAAAGCTGCACCAGACTGCACATACTTATTCTGATCACCAATAGCTTCAAAAAGCGGTTTCACCAACGCAACAAAAACCCCATACTTGTCATCTTCATAGCAACTCATCTTGGAAGCCAAAACACCCATAGTATCAACACAAGCATCTCTCACAACAGAATCTGAATCCTTAAGCCGCTTAACAACACTCAAAACCATCTTACCAAGATATGGACCAACAAGACCTTCATGAAACCTAGCTAAAGTACCCATCAACCTAATACACTCTTTTCGAACCGCGCTCTTCTGCTCAGAATCAGTATCTAATATACAAGAGAGAAAACACGAGATTTTATCCGGCGACAAATGCTCAACTGTTTTCTCAAGCTCATCAACTCCTCTTTGGTATATATCTCTATCTGCTAACTTGTTTAAAGCAGTAACAACTTTCTTCTTTAGCTCAAAAATCACTTGTTGTGTATTGACCTTCATGTTTCCTCCTTTGCCTTTTGTCTGCATATTCGTCTTCATTATCTTCTTCTTACTTGTACTATTCACACATTGATTTTAAGCCTTCAAGATCTGGTACTTGAATTAGTGCAAAATATCACATTAAATTGAAGGATTTGGTAAAATAGAAGCAAATTCAACAAAACAGTTTTATCAATACATTTAGAGATAAGCTGAAAACGTAGCATAAGTATATGATTTTATGAAACCGATGAAAATTATTTCACAATTACGCCGAGCATAATCACAATCTCTGCAAATGGTGATCAAGTATTTAGTAATTTCTCCATAATTTGCTCTAAAATAGGATTAGTGGAGTGTTAAAATTGGAAAGAAGAAGATATTAATTAACAAAAATAACGACGAATCGAAATTTTTATATCCTTAAACGAAGATTCAACCATTATCGCATCTCAGATAGATCCATTCGCAGATCAGTACCAAAGAGAAAGCAAACAAAATAAGGCAAAGAGAATAGCGAAGCATACTCCGAAGCATTACGACGATGGTGGTGAAGGAAAGGAATGAGAAGCCATGAAGATTTGGTTTATGGCTTTTATTTTCCGGGAAAATGATGGAAAATCTCAGGAGGTGGAGAGAAAAAGATTGAAAAAAGCAGCTTTGTTTCACGGAGCCCAGTGTTATTTCGAGGAGAGAGGCGCGTGTGATTCAGTCTCCTTTGATCTGCGTGTTATTGATTTTGATTTTTGAATCTCGCGCTCGCTGCGAGGTTTTTCGAATTTTTTCTTGTGGGGTCCACTTGGGATTTTGGAAATTTAAACACACACAAAAGTGGAAAAAAGTTTGACCGGCAGTAACTTTTTTTTTATTCGATCTGATTATGACGCATGTTCAGAGAGCACTGGGGCCTTTGTCTCTAATTGGGAATTTTGGATTAACCGTACCCTTTGGTACTACTACCAGTCCACTATACACTTCATTTTTATCCCTATTTATATATATATATATATATCCAAATAACGGTTACTGAAATTTTGGATCTATCAAAGAATTAAAAGTGTTATTCATTTCGATTTTATTCGATTTGGATTATTCAAATTTTGAGATTTTTTGGATTTTAAAATATGTTTTATTCGGTAAACATATTATTTGATTCCAGTTCGGATTTAGTTCGGTTCAGTTTTGGAAAAAAAATTATAACAGATATAGAAATAAACAGACTAATTTGATAAATTTTAGGATATTTTAAAGGTATTTTATATAGGGATTATTTAATTTAATAGATTAATTTTTTAGTAGATTTCGGTTAAATGGTTTGGTTCGATTCAGAAATTTAGTATAAAATTTTTTTACCATTTAGTTTATATTTAAATTCAGTTTGGTTTGATGAATTTTGGTTCAGTTCAGTAAAATCTATTTGGTTCATTATTTTTTCCACCCCTAGAAAAATATATACGGGTCTGAATATCTTAATTTTACTTTAATATTTTAATATTTGAATACGAATCCGCATTTTATTTTAATATTCGTATTTTAAAATGTTCTTTTATTACAAATGGTTAGTGCAAGATTTTGGTATAATCATTTTAGGGTTTTTTTTTTAGTCACATGTTAGAGATTACTCTAATCCAATTGTGAATACATCGATACAAAACATGGAGCAAATAGCTGTGGAGCCACCATTGTATATAACCATGGATGACTCTTCTTTGTCTTCAAGTACTATTTTGAATCCTTGTTATTAGCTAAATCGTTCGTGAAATATAATTTATCTAGACCGATTTACCACTTGGTTAGATTCAGATTCAATCTTGAAATTTGAAACCATAATCAACACATGGGCTTAATCTCCAGGCTTCAACAAAGTCCAATGACATTATTTCTTCTTGGGCTTATCTCAACTTTCAAATTTGAGCAAATAAACGTATTAAATGCCAAGCCTTTGTTGACTTTCTCTTTAAATCACAAACTTCTGTTGATTGAGAAAAATAGGTACGTAGTTAACTTTACTAACTGACCTACATGTTTATTTTTGCTCAGTCAACATAAGTTTGTGATTTAAAAGAAACAAAACAAATAAAAGAAATTTGAAAGTGTATTACTTATTAAACATTTTCCCCAGTTACTTTTGTAGTATTCCTTGTATAGTAACCTTTTTTTGCTGCCAAGTCCGCTTATGTGTTTGCGTATTTAAAACAACGTGTTACACAAGCATTGTAGTTAAGAACCATAATTTATCATTAACCTAATTTTTTGAGTCGACATGATTCACCAAATTTTCTTCTATTTTTGATCATTTCACCAATTTAATACATTGAATTTTGCTTCAAGTCTTAGTATAGAACTTTGTTAGTCGCTTTGGATTCTGGAGGAGCTGATTAATAACTATTTGTGCATTTTTCCATTGAAACTTCCACGTATAAGTTTTAATTAAAGTCAGCCTCATATCTGTATCTTTTGAAAATTGATATGTGAAGATCAAATTTATTTAAAAAAATGGTTATTAGGATAGGGACCAGTACCATTTTATACCAAAAGAGTTTGGATTCATTTATCACTTCTTGTTCTTGGATTTCTATAAGATGGTCATCAATCTTTATATGTTTAATACAAAGTAACTCTTGTTTAGCTCCTTTGCGCATATCGTATTCACACTAGCTAGAATGCAACAGAAACACTAAAGCATTTGCAGGTCTATAATCATGCATACATTTGAAGGTCAGCTAATTTGAAGCCTTCTTTGATGACTACTCTCAGCTTCAAAATTTGCAGGTAACACTTTCTTCCAAAACCAATGATTCCTCCATAGGAGTGTCATCTCTTCAATTGGCACTCCTTTGGTCTCAGGCAAGAGGAAGTAAACAAAGATGGTCATCACAGAAACAAAACCAGCAAAGAAAAGGAAAATTCCAAACTTTAGTGTACATAGAAGATATAGAAAAGTTTGGGCAATGATGAAAGACATGAGAAGATTGACAGCAACATTGATACTCTGCCCCGCAGAACGCGTCTCCAAGGGAAATATTTCGCTCGGTATGGTGTAGCCAAGCGGACCCCATGACCATCCACAGCCTAAAATAAAGAGGGAAACAAAGATGACCAAGAGGATGGAGTATCCTTTTGATAGCTCTTTGTTATCTCCAAATTTTAATCCCAAGATTACTGAGACTATGACCTGTTTCCAAACAACAATAAGATGCAATGAATATACTAATTAGTCTTGAATTAAAACTTTTGTGTCATTATCTATATGTTGATTTAAGAAATGCTATAACCTTTTTACCTGACAGATGATCATTTGTATTCCACCACTAATGAGCAGAGCTCGTCGTCCTAATCTATCCACTAATGCTATGGAAATCAAATTTGAGAGGAAAAGAACAGCTCCTACGAGGATTGATGAGTAAAGTAAAGCATTTCCTCCAAATCCCATAGTAAGGAACAAAACAGGCGCGTAGAAGAGAATGCGTTTACGCCAGTGAGGATCTGAAACGTAGGCAAGAGAATCTCCATAACTAGCTGAGGTCTATGGCGTTTATGCAAAATTTTCTTGAAAGGATGTTTGATAGAATTCGCTAACTCGCTTGCATCTACCATGTCTTGAAACTCGGCGTTGAAATTTCTTGTTCCTCGCAGTTTCTCAAAGAGTTGCCGGCCTTTCTCTGTTAATCCTCTTTCTATCAAGCTGGTGGGAGTTTCAGGTAGGAAATAACCGCCAAGGGTCTTGAGCAAAGCCGGAAATGCGGCTGGACTAAGAGAGAGCCTCCAGCCCCAAGGCTTGAGCTTTTGTGTGGCATAACTAATCATGTTTGCTGAAAAGATTCCAAGAGTTGTTGCCAACTGAAACATAATGTTTAAACCACCTCTTAAATTGGTTGGTGCCACTTCTGATAAACACACAGGAACGGCCTGAGAAAAAAAAAATAGGTAGCATTATTAGTTGATATTTTGGTTATCTCTATCCGCATTATATTATTTATGTAAACTTTGTATCACCGGTTTGTATTTTTGAACTTTTTTAATTAATATAAACTTTTGGTTTTCTCATTAACATCATTGTTCTTTTATGTGATTTTCAAATCCAATGCCAATACCGATCATGATCCGTCCTAGAAAAAGCATTGGGAGGTTAACAGATCCAACATTTACAGCAGCTCCAATTAGAAAAAAGATCCCAGTGATTGGTGAGGCCATCAAAGTTGCAACCAAACCAGCGATATATAGTAACGAGTTGAACGCGGCCAGTCCTTGATTATCGAATTTTCAGTAGTTATTTTCATGAGCATGTCTCTTTTTCTCATACACATCATGAAAAAACTCTTTAAGGAATTCATCCATTGACGTGGCACCTCCTGTAAAACAAACAAAAAAAACATTAAGCCATTTTTATAAACTCACTTAGTCACTACAATTTGGGTTTAAAGAGGGGAATGATGCATAACCTGAGACCCCAATGTCATATCCAAAGATGCATCCACCAATGGCTGCAACAAAGCAAGTGACGATGACAAAGCCAGTGACCTTCCCTTGGTATCGCTCTGCCCTCTCATTAGCCACCTCAGCTGGCCCGAACGACCTTCCCGCCAGTTTCTTTTCTCTGTTCTTGTCCACTTACAAGTTACATATTCTGATCTGCCTTCTTTTCAAGTGGTATTATGTTCAAATTCCCAAGCATGCGAGGACACAGAATAAATTAAAAAAGGTACACTGATGTGATCCTAGGAAACACTAAGGAGCTGGAAGAGGAAATGGAAGCTTATGAAGATGAGGAAATCCAACAAGGAGCAAAGGATGCATTGGAACAGCTTGAACCGGAGCTACAAGGACATGAAGACCTATGCATTTCTCTGGGTCCTATCACTTTGTCTAAACAAGACAAGCTCAAAACCACTTTGCAACATCTTCTCAACACCATTCCGGGTAGTTTAGTGTGTGCTAATCCAACTATCCTAGTTGTGATCCAAGCCACCTAGACATTTATCAAGAGAGGTGATAAGACTTGCACTCTTTTTCCCTTCATTTGGTTTTGTCCCAATGGGTTTTCCAAACAAGGTTTTTAATGAGGCAAGCCTTATTACTCTTTCACAAGGCCTCTTGATAAAGCCAGGCCCAAACTCTACTCTCAGCCACGAAATGGAGCCAAAGAGACACTCAAGAATGATTCAAAGTTTATGTTTAATGCTTTGTAGAATTCCAAAGGGTTATTTTCTATTTTCTATGCATCTTTGAACTCTATATGTATTCCCTTGTTCTCTTCTTTTCAGAGGATCAAAATTTTATTCTCAATACTCTTTTTAACTTGTTTGATCATTTCTTGCTCAAAGTGTCGGGTCTTCATTCATTCACACCGAGCAAGCCGATAGTCTTAGAGTCTGTCACAACTCCTAAGAAGTTTCACTCCGATCCACCTCTTGTTCATCACGTCTAGGGTCTTCACCCACGTACAGAACAAGTCTGAAAGTCTAAAGGTCTTTCACAACCTTTGGAAGTTTCGCGTCGATCCATAAAACTCATCCAACCATACTCGCCGATTCACATCATTTCATCACTTCCGCATCACTCATCATCACTCCGACCATCACAACCTCTTGGAGAGCATTCAGGGGCTTGATCCTCACCTAGGATCATATCAAGTGGTATCAGAGCTCGCTCCAACCCAGGTTGTGTCGATTCAAAACGTTTTACCCTTTCATATTCTGCAGATCATCTGAATCGATTTGTCTGTTGATTGCTAGAATTTTCATAATTGTTTGGTGTCAGATAAAATCGTGAAATCAATCGAATCTGAACCTAGTTTGAGTCTAGTAAATTGTTTCTGGAATTTTTCGGCACGTTTTGATATTTTTTTTGTGACTGTTCAACTGCTAGTGTCGAATCCGGAATCACTGTCTGTCACACGTTTTGCTTGAATTTTCATAAAATATTGGCGTGTGATAAAAATTTGAAATTTGTTGTGTCTGAACCTAGAAAGAGTCTAGTTTCTAGAAAAATTGATTCTAGAATTTTTGAACATGTTTTGATAATTTTTCGAGGTTGATTTCGTCGAACAGTCACAACTAGAGGTTCTCGGAATTTGAAAAGTTATTTTCGTGTTAACTTGCTAGAATTGTTTAAAATCATTGGTTAACCCTAAAATCGTGAAATCTGTTGCATTGAAACCTAGATTGATTCTAGTATTTGTTAAAATTGTCTTTGGAATTTTTGAACGTGATTTGATAATTTATTCTGTTCGATCAAGTCAAACAGTTGTTTCGAATTCTAGAAAGCTGCCGAGTTCTTTTGTTGTGTTATCTTTGAGTATTTTACTTGTTGGGATTTGAACAGGTACCATGGCGGGAACCAGCCATGATGAACAAGAGTCTTCCAACTCCAACAAGCAACTTATGGACTCTTTCAAAGCTATGATGGTTGAGAGTATGGCCACTATGAAAGCCGAACTAGAAAGATCCATCAATGATGCTGAACAAGAACGATTTGAGGCTATGCTGGCTAAGAGGGCTCATAAGTTGTGTAAAAGATTAATAGCCAGGAACTGACGATTTGAAGAAGTAAATCCACAATGGCATGGTCGTCTAAAAGAAAAACCAAGCAGAGAGCCATGGAGAGACAAGCCGAGACAACAAAGAAAAGAAGCTTACAGCCCTCAGCCAAAAGAAGTGTCCAAGACCGTTCTAAATGAGCAAATGGAGGCTAAGTCAACATCTCAACCCAAGAAGGCTACTGAACAAGTCGTGGTTCACAAGCAAAGCCTAAATCCGTCACTTGACTCAAGCGGTGAACCAAAGCAATGTAAGTCCTCAAAATCCAAGGAAGTTACTTGTTATAACTCTCGTAAGAAAGGAAAAATTTCTGCCACTTGCCCTGAAAAACACGAGCTGAATATCACTTCATTAGGATCAAAACTGAGCTCAGAAAACTCAAGTAGTGAAGTAGTTAATCAAGGGGTAGAAACTTCCAGTTCTTGTATGACCCACTTGGTCTTGTCAAAGGATGTTGATTCAGGTCATACTATGGAGCATAAGGATGACAAAACTGAAGGAATCATAAAAGAGAAGAATCCACAGTCGGTGTCAACCACTTCACAAGCTTGCCGAGATAACAAGTGTGAGCAAATTAATTATGAAAACTGTGTGGTGACTAAACCATGTCCCGCCCTAGCTACCTGTGAATCAGATTTCACCCTCTTCAAAGCTGAAATGTTACCAAACATCTTGCGTGGTACTCAAGTAAGTTTAGATGGCGAGTTTATTCATTACTGGAATATTTCCACCTTCACTCGTAGTTTCAAGCAACCTGTTTTGAATGTTGAAGTTTCTAGTATAATACACTTGATTTTATCCTTAAGTGCCAAGGAAGATACAAGAACCATAGATGTGTGCAAAGATAAGCCATCAAACTCAGAGCTCATGACGTGTTCTCTAGCCAATAAAAGAAGTACATAAGTCAGCAACACCCTCTTGAAAAAGCAAACTGAAAGCAAAACAGTGGAGCAATTGCCCTATTTCAAAAAGTCTTTGGAAGCTAAGTGTATTCTTTCTTCTATCCAATCTTATTCTGTGCTTGAAAAACTAACTAGTTTAGAACCGGTGTATCCGAGTAGTATTGTTTGTTTTTCACAGATCTTAGAAGAAGAATCACCAAAAACAATACAAAGGAGTTTACCACTGATTAATGAATCGGAGCAGCCAACCAGCCTTGTACCAAAACATGTCCTTATGCCATTTCCTTTTGACTACCCAAGAAAGCATGGTAAGGAAATTGATTTGGTTAGGACAGAACCTAATTTGTTTGTTATGGTTTCTGCTCAAGATGAAAAACATTTTGGTTTGGAAAATGTGAAAGAGTTTTGTGTTTCAAAATCCGTTTTTGACAAAATAATTCCAACTTTTGAAACATTCACGCTTGAAAAGTTCTTTGAGCTAAATGGTTTTATGTTTGAAGAATTTTGTGAATTTGACTCTTCTTTGAAAGTTTCTTTGTGTAGTGATGCATTTGAGCTGTTTAGAACAAAAACTGAAAATGCATTGGTTAAAACTTTTTCTGAATTGAAACATGTGATTAAAAACGAGTTGTGTGATTCAAATTTGTTCAATGTGCTTTATAAACCAACTGTGAACAATCATGTTTTAGAATTTTCTATTTCAAGTATAATGCACTTGTTCTGTCCCATGAGTGTCAAAAAAGGAACAGGAGCCATGGAGAATCATAAGTACTTGGGAGAATTGACAATCAAAGAAAAGCCACCAGACTTGCATCAACCTCAATCCCTTCGTGGAGCTAGAGAAGAACTCACGCATTTCATTTAAATCAAGGAGGATCCACCAGATATATGCCAGCAAAATACTTATCAATTTGGAATTTGGAGCTGGAAGTACCTGAGGAAAACAACTTCAATCACCCAAGGATGCTTCATTCCAAAACTCTATTTCGACAACAACTACATGATTATCTATTCAATATTTTTCTTTGTTCCTAAGCTGTTTCCTTTTGATGTAGGAGATCCTGCGTTCTTACAGCTCAAATTAACAAACCAGGATCATGGAAAAGTAGCCAAAGAATCTTCAATGTTCAAAGATAAACCCCCAGATCCAATACCATTCACTTTGATGATAATGATCACCGAACACATCGAGAATCTTATCCAGGTAAGTAACTCTTTGACTCGATTTTTCTCTTATGATTCAAGAGCTGTGATTATGAGTTCAATACACCCAGAAAACGTTGAGAAAAAGATAAGATTATTCATAGCATGTTTGGAACCGAACTCTTGTTTTAAGATACTAGTAAAAGAGGAACATAAAATGGATAATGCTTTAATCATAGCTGAAACTTGTTTATCTGTTTATTGTGTCCCCGTGACTGCAATAATACACTTGATCTTTGCCAAAAGTGTTGACAAGTTTGCAGGTACAAAAGAGGAACCACCGGATATCTTTGTGAGGAAGAAACCTATTGCTTATTTCAGAATGATCTTTGAGGTTGGAGAACGAGTATGGATACCAATGATTGATGGTTCATTTCACCTAACAAGAAGAATCATCAACAATGCCCATCGAGTAAGTTTCCCATGATGTTACTCTTTGATGGTTCTAACTTAGTGTTGTTTGTGGCAGGTCAAACAGATTTGAGGACAAATCCTTTTCAACTGGGGGAGGATGATGTGATCCTAGGAAGCACTAAGGAGTTGGAAGAGGAAATGGAAGCTTATGAAGATGAGGAAATCTAACAAGGAGCAAAGGATGCATTGGAACAGCTTGAACCGGAGCTACAAGGACATGAAGACTTATGCATTTCTCCGGGTCCTATCACTCTGTCTAAACAAGACAAGCTCAAGACCACTTTGCAACATCTTCTCAACACCATTCCGGGCAGTTTAGTGTGTGCTAATCCAACTACCCTAGTTGTGATCCAAGCCACCTAGACATTTATCAAGAGAGGTGATAAGACTTGCACTCTTTTTCCCTTCGTTTGGTTTTGTCCCAATGGGTTTTTCAAACAAAGTTTTTAATGAGGCAAGCCTTATTACTCTTTCACAAGGCCTCTTGATAAAGCCAGGCCCAAACTCTACTCTCAGCCACGAAATGGAGCCAAAGAAACACTCAAGAATGATTCAAAGTTTATGTTTAATGCTTTGTAGAATTCCAAGGGGTTATTTTCTATTTTCTTTGCATCTTTGAACTCTATATGTATTCCCTTGTTCTCTTCTTTTCAGAGGATCAAACTTTTATTCTCAATACTCTTTTTAACTTGTTTGATCATTTCTTGCTCAAAGTGTCGGGTCTTCATTCCTTCACACCGAGCAAGCCGATAGTCTTAGAGTCAGTCACAACTCCTAAGAAGTTTCACTCCGATCCACCTCTTGTTCATCACGTCTAGGATCTTCACCCATGTACAAAACAAGTCTGAAAGTCTAAAGGTCTTTCACAACCTTTGGAAGTTTCGTATCGATCCATAAAACCCATCCGACCATACTCGCCGATTCACATCACTTCCGCATCACTCATCATCACTCCGACCATCACAACCTCTTGGAGAGCATTCAGGGGCTTGATCCTCACCTAGGATCATATCATACACTAACATCTTCTTTTCATGTTACCTTGTTTTGATGAAGTTATTTTCCTCTAGGAGATAGTGATATACTTGCGTACGGGGGAGTTTAAAGTTTTGTTTGGTAGAGGTTGGCTTGTTACATATCTGTTGAGTTCATCCTCAGTTTATTTGGTACTTGGTGATGATACCTTCTTTTCTTCATTATTGTATGATATTGCAATGTAGTCACACTTTGAAAAAATAAAGAGCTTGGTTAAAACTTCAAAAATGACTCTTTTTTTTTTTTTGTTCTTCTTGTCGTCAGACTCTTTTGTTCGTTTTAGTTCGTTGTAATGTGGAGTTTTCGTTACTTGAAAAAAAACAAAGAAAAATAAATTACTCTAAGGAAAAGTTGCTTTGTTATCTAAGACATTTTCACCAAAAGACAAGAAAATGTCAATTTTCACCAAAAGAGATTTTCCAAAAACTGAAATTTCAGAGAACCCAAGATTCGAGTCAAGTCAAACTACACAAGATTGGTTCACTAAAGTATCAAAACAGATCCATTACTGATAAACACACAACTTTGGATAAAGTAAGCATTTAAGCTACACAGTTCCACCCCTAGAGAAAATAACTACCTCGAAGAACACTTAATTCATTCTCCTTGTTGCGATAACACTTGACAACGATACTCCCCTAGTGCCCATATCGGGAAAATGTTACGGTACGCAGCATAAGTTATCATGCAGTTCCTATTGAAGACTCCCATTATTTCCTGAGAAAGAGAGAGAGAGCCAAGAGATTTAGTTGTTTGTTAACGAAGAAAAACTCTATAAACACTAATGTTGTTAATGCAACTTGTTTTACCTGTTGTGGAAAATCACCATTCTCCATCTGAGCATTAATTAAGTATCTTGCAGCTCGGTGTAGTGGTTTTTGATCTACCTCAGCCTAATAAGAACACGCACAAAAAGATAAAATTACAAATGGAAAGAGAGAGCGACACTCCTTGCAGCAGGATAAACTGAAGTTTAAAGTTTTGTAACGAATTCACTTACTTGCCCAGCATTAATGAGTGCGAGCAAAGCCCATGCTGTATTGACGACATGAGACTTGTTGCCTTCAAGGTTTGAATATACCTATTCATATAACAAAAAAAGAAACGATTCGTCAAGTAGCAGTAAGTAGAGTTTAGTGGACGTATGAATAATTACTAACCTTGTCTTGACATGAAAGATAGCTTTCTCCCCATCCACCCGAAGGACGTTGTTTCGACAATAGAAATTCACAAGCTTTGGCAACAGTTGGAGAGCTTTTCACTGTTTTTCCAACAGCTACCAGACCTTTGACTCCAAACCACGTACCATACGTGAAGCACACACCCCATGATCCATACCTAGGGAAATATCACAGGTTTATAAGACAGAAACCAAATAGAAGATACACCAATAATATAAGAAGAAAAAAAAAAGAAATCACTGACAAGAGACTAACCATGAGCCATCTGCTGCTTGAATAGATTCAATGAACTTAACCGCTTTCTCAATGCATTCATCTACTTCCTTTTTTCGATGACCAGGATAAAGCTTTCGGAATGATACCAAAGCTTGGATAGCAGCTGATGTACATTCCACGTAACTACAAAACAATTCTAGCGCATCAAGCGGGAGATGAAAAACATAAAATATGATAACAAGATGATTTATTGAAGATGCAATAGCCTTACGGATAATCAATAACAATATCGCCAAAGGTTTCTGCTGGGTTGATTAGCTGCCAACAGAAATAACTAAATATTTTACAGCCTCAAGCAAAGGGGATACGCACATGTGTTGAACACATTAATAGAACAATTATATATGTTATCAGGATTTAGAACATAACAGCTCTATATCTGGGTACACAGACATTACCTCCAACCAAGGGTATGACCTGGTGAGCTCATATGTTGCAAGGCCTCCATCTGCATTCTGAAATCAGAAGTATCTGCTAATTAGACAAGGAAAATGTTTTGCTTTTCGAAATATGCATTTTAAAAAACAAACGGTCAACAGAGCAGAATGACGACCTATGACTGATCAACTACACTACAACTGGCACCAATACGTATTGCTATAAGTATAAGAAATCAAATTTAACCTGTAATGAAATGATAACATTAACAGCATCATATAACTTCTTTGCATCTATTGGTTCACCAACTATCTCCTTAGGAACTTTGGATAGCAAAAGAGCAGCCTGAAGAGGAAATAACAAACTCATTACCACCAGAAAAGAATCGTGAAAAGGTAACTCTGTCACGTTATTATTACTTTCAGTCCTTCAGCGGTGCAATCAGAGATGGGCCAACCATGATCTGCAGTTGAGAAAGGCCAAGCCCCTTTAGAAATGTGACGATACCAGTAATTCAGATCTCCAGGGCAATCCTCTAAAACCTATACCATGAAAAGAAAAAAATCGTGAGAGCAAAAGGAACATCCAGAGAAACACTCTGATCTTCATCAACTGCCTATCACAAACCTGGGAATTCTTGACAAATGAATGTGCTTTTTCCAAAACAGGCCCATATTCTTCGACAAAGTTGGATGCCAATATAGCTTGAACAGCAAAACCTGTATCCCATAGCTGGCTTCCATTATAACCCTGTCAATAGCTGCTGCATTAGAGTATGGACAACAGGTTCAATGTTTATAACTAGTTATTAGATAAAAAGTAAAGTATGGGCTTTGGTTGACAGGAAGAGAAAGAAACATGGTAGGGTACATAGAATGCAGATGCTCTCAAGATATGAAATCAGACAGCTTTATCAAGGTTGTTTGTTTCTATCTTATGATTCTATCAAACCCATACTAGGGTAAAACTCCCAACTTCATATAAGTTGATATAGTAATGTCATTCTGAGTACTATCAAATTCTGTTTGTATAATGTTGAGCTAATGATTAAAGAGGCACAATATTCGTACTGGTTTAGCAGTCACCTTGGGCCATAGAATCAACCTAACATAATCATATATACAAATACGTGTACCTGCATCTTCATTCCATCTTCAGCTAACCAGAGAAAGTCATCGATTCTTGGTAGGTGCAACTTAAAAGCCTCTGAGTTTGGGTCCTCTACCCAACAGCAAAGCATATTTAATACCTGTTAAAACAGCACAAAAAAGAGATGGTCAAAGCTGAGGTTCAAAAACTGAAAGAAAACACGAAGTCAGACATATCCCACCAAACTAAAATTTTAAAAGAGAATAATAACAATGATTAAGGGAAAATGGTGCAGAAGATTTTGAGGAAGTTGATTTGCAATACCTTATTCACGGGTCCTATGCAGATGTACCTAGTATTCTCATCTTCATAATGAATATGCTCTATTACGGTTTTTAAAGCCTTTTCTCTCAAATTTGCACCAGGCCATCGCATTAGAACAGGCTCAACGATCTTATGAAGTGATGCCCAAAGAATATCTTGCACAAGTGGGTGTGGGTAGTACAAATCCTCCTTCAATGGAAAAGCAACTGTCAGTATAAAAACAGTCGCCCCGGAGAATCTGAGGACACACAGATATGAGTTAAGGACCCATATTGTGAGTATGGCATATTCTACCAAGCATCATTTAATCTTAATTGTGTTATTCAGCCAAACAAGGATCTCATTATAAACTACAGATGCTCAGGTCTTTACAGAAAGCAAGTAATTCTTTTAAAGGATTAGCTTATGTGGTAGAATAGTTACAAAATTCACCGTCCAGTCCACGAACCTTTGCACAAAGGTTGCGTGCTTCATTCCAGTCGACTTCATGATATGGTACAGTGAAAAGCTCCTTTCTCAGTGATAAAACAGTGGACGTAATAGGACCCACAAACCTTTTTCCATACAAATACGACATCGGCAAGTAGACCATACGACAATGACACCACATCCTTCCTGGAGCATATAAAAAATCTTATTTTAATGCTCTACTGTGCACTATATCTATATAAAAAAAGAACTAAGAAACAAGCTGTAGCAAAGAAAACATATCCATCTAGTTAAATGCACACCCAGTTATAACATTCGACATATGTGCTTTGAACAAACCTGAAGGCAGAATAGATTACAAGTTATGATCAGATTTACAATTCTTTCTAGATTTACTTAACTTGAGTTGTCCATGATTGAATGTATTCCATATCATAAAGTCTGGGATAATGCATTTCTTTTGGAGTTACCAATATAACTATATAAACATCCCAATTAATATAGTAGAACCTAAGGAAGCACAAAGGAGATAAAACCGATATGGGCATGGTTACAGCACTTAGGTTTTCCCGTAATCCATATTATTGAATATCCATTGAACCAATAATTGATTATGAGAGGCACCTCATTTGTATGGGTAGTTAGTCGATCAACAACAATTGAAGACTAGGAAAAGGATGACCTTTAACAGTATTCTAGTTGAGAAAGTCAAGAGCAAATGAAATTGTCATTCAACAAATATTATGAGCACCTGGATGGATTGGCAGGAAATAAGGAAGAAGCCATATCTCAGGTGGCAGTGGGTTATTTCCAGACCATTCAAAAGCTCCAAGTACCTTTATTCACAATATATGCAGATCCAAACAAAAAGATGAGTCAAGTAACAGAAATATTCATATGATAACTTTAAAGGACAGATAGAGGTTAAGATATCCGTACAGATAGCCACATTTTCCCCCAAGATGTGATGTTGGTAGCACCACCATGATTTAGTATCCAGTCCCGCCCTTTCTCCATAGCTCCATCTCCATCGTTAGGTCCTTCTCCAAGTAACCTCAGAGTAACATAGTTCAAGACAGACCCAAACATGGTGCTGGGGCCCTCAATATGTAGACCCCAACCTCCATCCTCATTCTGAAACCATATACCGCCAATAGTCAAAAACAAATTTAAAAATCGGAAAGTAAAAGAAGGAACACTTTGAAACATAAAGATGTGTGTAGACGTATATTTTTGGATGGACATATTATCTGTGTCTAAGAACATAGAACAGTATAGGAAAATCCAAATAAAGCATTGCAAGAAAACAGAATTATAATAAAGATAGGAGAAATTTCTTGCCTGGTGATTAAAGAGATAACGACGCATTTCTTGTTTATGTTGTTCTGATAATACTGTATTCAGTGCTCCAGTTATGGAGAGTGTAAATATCTGTAATCAGAATTAGTTTTTTGTCAATTTTTCAGCAAAATTTGCAAAAGAAAGCTTAGCGACAACAAAGTTATGAACCAACCAGTCCTGGGAGAAGAAACATAGGACCACCATAATCTCCTGGCCAGTGCCCGTCGTGCGCCTGTATTGTTGAATAGAAATCTAGACCCCTCTTTAACGTGTTTTCCACCGTCTTCTTTGTAACATCATCACTATCTTCAATTTCGACTTGAGGTAAAACTGGGGTAACCAAGTTTTCTCTTGAAAACTACAGATAGAGAAAGTGAGAGATTTCAGATAAGAGAATGAACTTTTAAAAGCAAATTAATGCTTGAATATCAGAGAATTGTAACCAGTCCAAGAAGTGTCATAGATCAAGCCCTGATGGGAGATCAAAGGATAGCTATCAGAAAATTGAGGAGAAAGACATGGAAGCAAAGGCTAAAACAATAATGAAAGCCAAAAGATTACAAACTACAGAAACAAAACAAATTACAATGTGTGCTAAAGAGAAGCCTTCAAAGAATCATAGCAATAAATTGATTCAGATTTTCAGATCTCAGCTTTAGAAAAAATGTACAAATGGTATCACAACTCTTCAGTTGTAAGTAAATGAGTAAAACAATAATTTCGTCTTGCTATTTTCTCAAGTCCGTAGTCTTTAAATTGGAATTATTTTTTTCACTTTCATTGACACAATGCAAAAGGTAGATAAAAATGAAACTATAAAGACGATTCTATCTTCAATAAAAGCAATTCAATAACTCCAGCTTTTGTCCCTTCATTTTAGAAATCTATAGACTAGCTCTCTATTCTGTATTTGTACTCGTCCATCTATAGTAAACTAGATTCTCCTAGAGATCAATGGAGTAGTATACTTGGTTATACTTCTGTAAAGTGGCTACTACAACGCACTCAACTAAAAACAGTAAGATAAAATTGATCTAGCTGCACTAAGTTCATATGCATCTGACATGATCTTTAATGTTAATGCTCGTTCTACTTTAAAATTGGTGAATGAGCAAACTATTCAGATATCAAATTTGAGAAAATCATGACCTCTCTAATCTAAATTTCTCTTCGTGATTCCACGAAACAACACAATGCCTAAGTATCACTAACTAAAAAACAATAGTCAACACAACCACGAAAAAAGTCAACAGATTAGAAAGAGAGAAATAACCTGAAGACGCATAAGCAGATCGGAGCTATGTTTCTTCAAAAAACGATTCTCTGTAAACGACTTCCTCGCTTCGTCGATAGCGGCGAGCTCCTCAGGTGTACCGAGATTCGGATCGAACTCCCAAAACTGTCTTCCGACGTGATTATTGGTTGTTCGAAGCCATGGACTACCTCCTTCAGCGATCTTCAGTTTCCACATTATCGATCTTAAGGAAGACGATGAAAAAGATGTGCCGCGTGAATCGGAAAATGAGATCAATTAGGGAGAAAATCAGATGTTTACCGGAAAATTAACGGGGAATTAGTTACCGGAATCGGAGGGATCAGAGGAGTGGATGAAACCGAGGATTAAAGAAGAACTGAGAGAGAGAGATGGAGATCACAGATCACACAGATGCGCCAGATGTATACTATTTTTTAGATAGTGAAGCCTGTGTGGACCCCACTAAGGTTAGTAGAGAGGAAAATTAAAAATTAATTGCTGATTTGTTATATTATTAGTTGGTTTCAATGTTCAAATTGTTAGACTCACGGACTCGTCCTTCCGAGTTCAGATACTGTATGTGTCTTGCACCACTTTTTTTTTTAAAGCCTAATATAATCATATTAGATTTATATATGTGCTACAGCGTAATGTTAATAAACAATTTGTTTTAAAATGTAAGTGGTACTAGAATTGAACCCGCATATGCGGGGTTATATTTATAAAAATGAACTTGTTTCATATTTAAATTTAAGATATAATTTAATTGTAAAAATGTATATTTTCTAAATTAATCAAAAAATTCTAACAGTTTGATTAGGGATGTTAAATAGGATTTGGATTATTTTAGTATATAATCTAGACATACTTATTTTGAAACTGAAAATCTGTCTTGTCTAGTATTTCTAAAAAATATCTCATCTCATAACTGTTTATTTTTAAATAATTATCCGTTCGACAATTTTAACCCAAAAATTTACTGTTTACCGAAGAATCATAATTTAAAATCTTAACAAAAAAATTTCAAATAAAATAAATTAAAATAAGTAATATAGTAAAATTGGATATCAGATCTTAGTATTTGAATTTTGATTGGTTAACAATTTTTAAGAAAATATTTAAAATTTTGTCCATAATTAATAAGAGAGAGAAAATGAGTTTAATTTTTATTTATTTATTAATTAATTGTTAAAAAATATTTTATTTGTGTTTGGATACATGAATATAAGTTAAGATACAAAGAGATTTTTACCATTAATGAGAGTTTTTTTTGTTCTTTATTCCAATGGCATAACATGTAAATTTTCTAAAACTTTAAAGTTACTATTAAAGAGTGCTTCCCTTTTAATTGTATAGATTTAAAAGTATATTTTGTTAATTTTTATAATCATGTTAAATTTTATTTTGATTAAAGATCTATTAAACATTATAATTAATTCATATTATTTGTGTAAGATTCAAAACATGATTACGTGATATTATTTATCTGATCTATTTTTTTTATGATATGTGTTCGTCTAAAATTTAATATTGTAATAATGTTCTCCGTTGAATTAATTATATGCATCATATACTTTAATGTATTTTAAAAGATAAAATAATGGATAGAAATTATCCGTTTAAAGTTGAAAAAAAAAGATTTTGTGAGGATTTTATTTCCATATGTATATATTTTAAAAAGGAATATTGTATATTTCTTTTGTTAGCTGGATATTATGGTGAAATTGTTTAGAAATTTTTACCCTTAATGAAATTGTTGTATTTGTTCATTATACCAATTACATCTTATGTATTTTTTAACAAATTATATATCTGTGCTACAGCGCTAGTTTATAAACAATTTGTTCTAAAATGTAAGTTGTATTTAAGGATATATTTTGTTAATTTGTATAATCATGTTAAATTTGATTTTTGATTGAAGATCTATTAAACATTATAATTAACTAGTCTTTACCCGCGATGCGCGAGTTTAATCATACTGTAATTGTTTCAATTACGATTGTCATTACGATTTCACATTAAACATGTGAAAGAAGACCTTGATCAGATTGATATATACTATACAGTACATATCAATATACACAACTTATCAAAGTTACCAAGTAGTTCACAATATACAACTCAAAAACTTGTTACTACATAGACTACTATTATGTTGTTATAGTAGTTCACATATCATCTGATAAAATCTCTAGCATCTGAATATACATTAAACTTATGTAAAGCTATATGTACTTAAACAGTTTCCGTTATTGAATTCTGAACATGTACAACTCTAGTAATACAACTGAATGATAGACTTATTTACTTGGAGTAGGACTTATTTCAATCTCCAAGTAGAATGTTTGGTTTTTCTTTGGGTGTCTCATTGCATGGTTGTCTCCTCCTTACTTCATTTTTTAGAATAAATACATCCTTGACATTTGTTTGGCTTCAAAATCTCTCTGAAAGCACTTGAACTGCTAAGTATAAGTAGTTACTACTTTAGCATTTCTGAAAATATTCACCAATTCTTGATATCTTGACTTGTACTTTAGCATTTCACTGTTATTAAAAATATATTCCTGCAAATGTTAGCACCTAATTTCTCTCATTTTTATAACATATGGTGTAGAGATAAATAAACTTTATTATGACACAGCATACAAACTAATCTAATTCCTCCCCTTGGATAATGTTGTTTCTGACCTATTCGATGCACCCATATGAAGCATATTACTCTTGTTGTTGTAATTGTTACATTGTCCCGTCTTTTAGTCTCATCTATCATCGGTAATAAACCAACATTTCTATTTTAAGCTATGATCAAAAACTCCTACGTTGGGAAAAATTCCCAGATACCAAGAGAATAATAAATTAGATATATTAATCTCATCATTGGCCTCTAATTAATCAAGGTAAATAGGTATAAGATATATGACGACTTACAATGTCATTAATCCCACACTTGAGATGCCGAGCTGAAGATGACCTTGAAACTTTTAGTAGCAATGAAGCAGCATTAGATTTTTGAGATACTGGACTCGCTGAAAGGTAAGAACAAAACAAAACTTACTTAGAATTTGATTGAGGGAAAACACCAACTCCCCAAATACCACTGCCACAAAAAAGAACTGTCCTTAGCCTTGCCCTGTTCTTCAAACATGTTGGTTGAATCCAATTTTAAAGTAAGGGTTACTGCTGATCAGTTAAACAATATTAGGATTTGGAAAACCATGTCCAAATAAAAAGATAATCAAACAAAGACAGTCTTACGATATACTCTCATACCTGCTGCTCCTTGGATCCTGCTACTAATGGTGCTTGTTTCAGATACTATTCCATTGCTTGTAGAGAAGAAGTGGGAGGCTTCATACAACAGAATAATATATAGTGAACCAAAAAAATACTCACCAAAATTACCAAACTGATGATATTCATACTTGTCTAAAATTCATATCTGCTCAATCTTTATAAACCTAGTTGGTTAATTTACAACAAATAAGAAAAATGTAAGATACATCGAGAAATGCATGGAGGATTTTTACATCCAATTTACAACAAAATGAGTAAATAAAAATGCAAAAATACGAAAGCTATGCATGAACACCAAAAACCCTTATTATGCATTCATTATTTGAGTAGCAAACTCAGGATTCCACTGTAAAACAGAGCAACAACGTAGATCAACATTTCCAATAAAGGCCCAAAATATCCCTAAATTTGGTATTCGGTGAAAATGAAAGAGGATGAATGATATGATTATGGAGAGCAAGGATGAACCGGAGCATGAACCAGAGCTTGTAGCTGTGGATGCTAAACTTGTATCTGAGGATACACTTGGAAAGGACGTCCTAGCTGTGCCAAGAGGACCAATGACGAGAGCTCGAGCTAAGCTGTTCAACGAAGCAATTGGAGGAATGTTGAGACATCTAAGCATGGAGCAAGAAGACATGGCTTATCAAGCCACACTGGTTTCGATTCAAGCCATATGATTTCAACAATGGGACCTTTGTTTAGGTGAGTGCTCTTTTCCCTTGTCAAGTTTTTCCCACTGGGTTTTCTTGACAAGGTTTTAGCAAGACTTCCAAGCCTTCCTTACGTCATTGCCCATTTGTTGAAATCCATCTTTACGGCCCAGCCTTCTTTAGGCCGTTTCTCTTTCTTTAGGCCCATTTCGTGGCCCATTTTCTTTAGTTCAGAATTTCTGTGTTTTTTTCTGCTTAGGACACTTGTCCATCATGCATCCCCACGCCTTCATGCAGATCTATCTCTTTTAAAACTCTGTTTTTTTTTCTGAAATTTTTATCAAACATTTTAATCAAAAACCTCTTTTCTTTGTTTGATCTGAATCTGTATGTGTCATATTATAGATTCAACTTGTGAATTGCTTAGGTGTGTCATATCCTTAGCATAGATCAAGGCTGAAAGTTCAAAGGTTTGTCACACCCTTTGAAAGTTTATTTCAATCCACCAAACTCGTTTTTCACATTGAAACCCCCAGATCCACCCTCTAAACCATCAGATCCCAAGTTGTTTCACTCAAAACTATCATTTCTACACCTTTGGACCTCCAATCCAACCTTCTAAGTGTCGATCTAGGGCAGATCTCATCAAGTGGTATCAGAGCACACTTGAAAAGTTGAGTTTTCAATCTTGTCTTTTCATATTCTCTTTGCGTTTTTTGCAGATCTGTGTGTTTATGTTTGTTTTGTGTTCTTTTGTCAATTGTTTTGTCATTTTCGTATAGATCTGTCTTGTTTAGAAGTAGATCTAAGTTGTTAGCAGTTGTTTTAGGTTTTTTTTTTCGATTTGTTTTCAAACATTTTTGCATCTGTTCAAGTGTTTAGAGTTAATTTCGTGTGATTTTAATTTTGTTTGATGCTTTTCATGTTGGTTAATGTTTAAATCGGTTAAATCTGTGCTTAGGAGTGTCGAAATAATTTTTTTTTAATTGTGAAAAAAAAAAAAAATTTATTTCGTCAGTTCTGTGTGTTGAATCGATTTGCTTTGTGAAGAACTTTTTACTGGTGAGTGTGTGAAATTGTTTCAGGATGTCTGAAGCTGAGGATGAAGCTAGAGTTATGCGAAATAACAAACTCATGATGGATGCAATGATGGAACGAATGCAGCAGATAATGAACACCATTCTTGAGACTAAATTCAAAGCTTTTAGACAAGAGCAGCAGCAGCAACCTAGAGAACCTGCGCAGAATGAAAATATACCTAGGAGGGTTCAGAGAGATCACAGAAATCAACCAAGACCGGTTCAGAGAGATCACAGAAATCAACCAAGGCCACTTGAGGATGATAATGCTGCAAGTTATTACAGTCAAGGGAGTGAATCATCTAGGGGCAGTCACAGAAGCTATAGACGAGCCAGAGAGGGCAGAGCACAACATCAAGATAATCTTGGAGGACTTAAGCTCAGAATACCTTCCTTTCATGGAAAGAACGACCCTGATTCATATCTAGAATGGGAGAAGAAGATTGAGTTAGTCTTTAACTGCCAGCAGTACACAGAAATCAATCGAGTCAGAGTTGCAGCAACCGAGTTCTATGATTATGCTTTCAGCTGGTGGGATCAGTTAGTCACTTCTAAAAGACGAAATGGAGAATATCCGGTGGAAACTTGGACAGAAATGAAAACTATCATGAGGAAGAGGTTCGTCCCTAGTCATCACCACAGTGAGCTGCATAATAAACTGAGGAAACTAGCTCAAGGAAGTCGCAGCGTAGAAGACTACTATCAAGAGCTGGAAACACTTCTGATCCGAGCTGATGTGTCTGAAGATCGTGAAGCCACAATGTCAAGATTTTTGGGCGGTTTGAACAGAGATATACAAGATCAACTAGAGATGCAGCACTATGTGGATTTGGAGGAGATGCTTCACAAAGCTATTCTAGTGGAGCAGCAACTTAAAAGGAGAAGCAGTTCTAAAACAAGCTATGGATTCAGTTCAGCTAATACCAGACCTAGCTATGGAAGTGGATCAACTGTAGGAAAACCAAGTTATCACAAAGAAGATAGGCCTAACTACCATCAGCGTGAAGGGAAACAGACCATGACACCAAAACCTGAAGCTAAACCCTATGCAGCAGTTCAAAACCCCACAGGCAAAGCTGAAGCTACTACCAGATCACGTGATGTTAGGTGCTTCAAATGTCAAGGCAGAGGTCACTACGCTAATGAGTGCATTAACAAGAAGGTGATGATCATGCTAGACAATGGAGAAATAGAGTCCGAAGAGGAAAAGCTTGAACCTGAATCGCAATCAAAGAGCGAAGAGTTACCTATGCATGGTAAACTCCTAGTGACACGAAGAACTTTAAGCTTGCAAACTAAGGCTGAAGAGCAAGAGCAGCGGGAGAACTTATTTCACACGCGATGCCTGGTCCAAGGAAAGATTTGTAGCCTCATTATTGATGGAGGTAGCTGCACCAATATTGCAAGTGAGACGATGGTTAAAAAGCTGGGGCTGAAATATTGCAAACATCTGAAACCTTATCAGCTTCAGTGGCTTAATGACAAGGGCGAGATGACTGTCCGGAATCAAGTATTAGTGCCCCTCTCTATTGGAAAGTATGAAGATGAAATATTGTGTGATGTGCTTCCCATGGTCGCTGGACATATCTTACTTGGGAGACCTTGGCAATCAGATCGTAAAGTACTACATGATGGCTTCTCTAACCGCCACTAATTTGAATTCAAAGGAAGAAAGACCATTCTGGTTCCCATGACACCAAAAGAGGTCCATCAAGATCAGCTAAGTCTCAAGCTCAAGGAACCTGAAACATCTACCAAGAAACAACCCAACTTCTTCACAAAGGCTGGTGAGGTAAAGAAATCGCTAAATTCTAAACAGCCTTTACTTTTGCTTGTTTTTAAGGAAGCTCTTACGAGCTTGTCTAACCTTACACCGGTGCTACCGAGTGAGTTGAAATCTCTATTACAGGAGTATGAGGATGTTTTCCCTGAAGACAATCCGAAGGAGTTGCCACCCATTAAAGGCATTGAGCACCAAATTGACTTCATACCTGGTGCAGCCCTTCCAAACCGTCCAGCATACAGAACCAACCCTGTGGAGACTAAAGAGCTTCAGAGACAAGTCGATGAGCTTATGGAAAAAGGCCATATCCGAGAAAGCATGAGCCCTTGTGCCGTTCCAGTTCTGCTCGTGCCTAAGAAGGATGGTAGCTGGCGCATGTGCGTTGATTGCAGGGCTATCAACAATATCACGGTGAAGTATCGACACCCCATACCTCGATTAGATGATATGCTAGATGAGTTACATGGTTCTAGTATCTTCTCTAAAATTGATTTGAAAAGTGAATATCATCAGATTAGGATGAAAGAAGGGGATGAATGAAAAACTGCATTTAAAATGAAACATGGTTTATATGAATGGTTAGTCATGCCATTTGGGCTTACAAATGCACCTAGTACATTCATGAGGTTGATGAATCACGTCCTAAGATCATTCATAGGCATTTTTGTGGTAGTATACTTTGATGACATTCTGATTTATAGCAAAAGCCTAGAAGAACATGTCCATCATTTGCAATCTGTTTTGAATGTGCTACGAAAGGAAAAGTTGTTTGCTAATTTTGCTAAATGCACGTTTGGAACGGATCACCTTGTCTTTTTAGGTTTTGTTGTGAGTGCAGATGGGATCAAAGTAGATGAAGAGAAGGTTAAGGCAATACGGGATTGGCCGAGTCCGAAATCTGTAGGAGAAGTGCGAAGCTTTCACGGCCTTGCTTGATTTTATAGACGATTCGTTCGTGACTTTAGCACTCTTGCTGCACCACTTACTGAAGTAATCAAGAAGGATGTGGGTTTTAAATGGGAGGCAGCACAAGAGGAGGCATTCCAGGCCTTGAAAGACAAACTTACTAACACTCCTATCCTTTCTCTACCTGATTTTGTTAAAACTTTTGAAATTGAATGTGACGCATCTGGTGTAGGGATTGGTGTTGTGTTGATGCAGGATAAGAAGCCCATAGCATACTTCAGCGAAAAACTTGGAGGTGCCACTCTCAACTATCCAACTTATGACAAGGAGCTGTATGCACTAGTGAGAGCACTCCAAATGTGGCAACACTACCTATGGCCCAAAAAATTCGTCATACACACTGATCATGAGTCCCTCAAGCATCTTAAAGGCCAGCATAAGCTCAACAAGAGGCACGCCAGATGGGTAGAGTTCATCAAGATGTTTCCTTATGTCATTCGATACAAAAAAGGTAAGGACAATGTTGTTGCTGATGCATTGTCCCGGAGGTACGCATTACTCTCTACTCTTGATGCCAAGCTTTTAGGTTTTGAATAGATTAAAGAACTTTATGAAACTGATTTTGATTTTCAAGATCTCTATAAAGCTTATGAAAAGTTTGCTACAGGTCACTACTATAGGCAAGGTGGGTTTCTCTTTTATGGGAACCGGCTGTGTATACCTCATTGTTCTCTGCCAGATTTATTTGTTAGGGAAGCTTATGGAGGAGGTCTTATGGGTCACTTTGGCATTGCTAAAACGCTGGAAGTCATGAAAGACCATTTCCATTGGCCACACATGAAGAGAGATGTCGAAAGAATCTGTGAAAGGTGTGCAATCTGTAAGCAAGCAAAATCCAAGGTTCAGCCGAACGGTTTGTACACTCCTTTACCTATTCCTATGCATCCTTGGGTTGATATTTCTATGGATTTTGTACTTGGTTTGCCTAGGACTAGGACTGGTAAGGATTCAATATTTGTTGTGATTGACAGATTTTCGAAGATGGCACATTTCATTGCATGTCATAAAACTAATGATGCATCTCATGTAGCAGATCTGTATTAGGCAATTACATGGGCTTCAAATTTTGCAGCAGCTTTTGCGAACATACCAAATCTAGCATTTGTTAACATTCCAAATCTGCCTAATCCTAATCAGGTAAATGATACTTATATATTAATTTCACACATAACAAATATTTAGATAATAAACTCATATATTATATGATTTTTTTTCTTAGAAAATGGATGATGGTGCCAATAGATAAACTTTTAAAAGTTGAAACCAAGCAAGTTAAGAGTTTTAGCAAAACTTTTTAGCAACTTTGATTTATTTATGTTTTATGTATTTGAATGATGGATTAATTATGTCATTTATTTTCAATTTCATTTTTATTAATTTAGATTTGGTTTTCATATTTAATTATTTTTTTGTTTGGATCTTTAAAAAATGTTGAAAATGTTAGTAATTTAGCTTCACTTTACTAATAATGTGAATTTATTTCAAAACATGATTATGTCAATTATAAAAAATAATATTCTCAACAATTTTTGTAAGTGATACTATTATTAGATTCATTTATGAAAACCGACATAAATATAACATCATTTATGTAAAAATGACATAATGTTTTAAATCAATTATTATAAATGATATAATTATTAAAATCATTTATGTTAATCGACACTAGTGTTAGTATCAATTATTTATAAGTGATATAAATATTGATATCAGTTATTATAACTGTTATAAATACTTACATCACTTACACAATATGATGTAAAAGATAACATCATTTTTTTGTAATTGACACAAATTAACATCAGTTACAACAAGTTATGCAAATATTAAGTACAATTGCACCATTGTTAACAAAACGATGTACATTATTTGCATCACCACAATCAAGGTCATTTATTTAAGTGATGCAAAAGTCTTTTACATCATTTATAACTAATACAAATATTAAAAATAAATGATGTAAAAGAACCTTTTTTATATTATTGAAATAATATGAATCATATATATGAGTGGGGAAGGGGGCTCTCCCACAGCTTGACACGTCAACACCCCTGCGTGTGACACCTGCCCCTTTTTGTTTAATTAAAAAAGAAAACAAATGCTTCACCTTCGAGCCAACGTCTCAGATGTCCTTAAATGAAAAAATAAAATCTGCTATGTCCCTATATAATCTACATGTCCCTTTTTAAAATGTTTCAGTTTGTGAAAACCAAAATAGCCTTCGAATTACTCTCCAAAATAAAATAAAAAAGAAAAAAAAATCATTAGCTCGATATCGGAGGAGGAGAAAACGTCTCCGCCGCCGCCGTCAAGCTTCGTCAAGCTCTCTCCGCCCCGGTGAGCTCAGTGGTCGACCTTTGCCTCGCCGTCGAGCTCTGCATTGGTGTTACTCCATCCTTGATCTTCAAAATCCAGATTCTTTGGCTCAAATTAGGTATTTAATTTTTAGATTTTCAAATTGAGGATTTTCTATGCACATTTAGTGTTTTACCATAGTTTCTGGATCGATTAGGATTTTAAATTGGTAACAAACGAATTTCAGTGGTTAAATCGTAGTGTATTGTAGATTAGAAGATCTAATTTAAGTTCTTGCGATAGGAGACTTGGGTAATACTAGTATAACTTGTAACTGATATTACTGATAAATGTAGTATAACTATTATAACTTGTAACTGGTATTACTGATAAATATAGTATAACTAGTATAACTTGTAACTGGTATTACTGATAAATGTAGTATAACTAGTATAACTTGTAACTGGTATTACTGATAAATGTAGTATAACTAGTATAACTTGTAACTAGTATTACTAATAAATATAGTATAACTAGTATAACTTGTAACAAGTATTACTGATAAATGTAGTATAACTATTATAACTAGTATTATTGATTGAGTTTTTTTGTATTGTCTTGGCAGGATACAATGAGCAACAACGTCAGCATACATTTTAAATGCCAAGGTCGCATATATAGTTTAATGTTGAAGACATCAGTGGAGGAGATAACTTGGTCGATTATAGAAGTTAGGATATACAAGAAGCTTGCATTAGATGAAAGTAAGGTTAAATTACATTTGAGTTACTATCCACTGCTGGTGGGATGTGAGGAACAATTTATTATTTGTGATGATGAGGATATCTGTGTTTATCTAACGTCCATTGATAAAGCGAACCGTAGATTTATGTTGTTTGTGGAAGTCATCACTAGATCCGAACTGCTTGAGCAACTGTCGAGAGCCGAAAAAAGTTATTTTGGTAAGAACTATGGCGAGTTGGATTCAAATGATGGTGTAATCGGAGATAATGCCATTACTTTATACATAGAAAAAGAACTAGCAAAACAACAAAATGAGGCGACAGTGGATGATGATGAAGGTGTATCACGTGATGAAGGTGTGGATTATTGGACGGAGCTGTGGGCAATGGCGTATTACAGGACAATCTATTTAGTGTCGGATAAGTCTCAATGGGATGTCCCAGATGACATCAAAAGTAAACCAATCATACCTCCGGATCGAAAAGTAAAAAAGGGAAGAAAGAAAGTGAAAAGGTTGCCATCGGCTGGAGAACGACATCCAAGGACGCAAAATAAAAGGCGGCCAAGACAAGGACTTCGATGGTTGTTATTTGAAAATTGTAGTAGTGTTTAATTCTGATCTCTTCACCTTTTGTTTCGTAACACTATTTATTGGTTAGGACAACTACGTATAACTTGTTTTCCGTTATTCTATTTATTGGTTATGACAACTACATCATATTTGTTTTAAAAATTTGTTATGAGTTTAGATATCGAAAAACATTAGTAATATATGTTTCTATATGTATTTAGAAGGAAATTACAATAATACTATTAATTAAGTTTCTATGAAACAATCTATCCTATATAATCCTTATACTTTTAAGGTGACTTTGTGAATAATATCCAACTTATTGTATCAAAGTTACAGAAATCTAGGTTTTTAACATGTTAATGCACAAACACTAATAATTATATGTTAATCGATTTAAATCAAACGTAAAACTATTAAAAACGGCGCACATGTGACAAAAACGGTGCACGTGTGTCAATATTTTGCGCGCCCAAATCTCAATATTTCCAATTTTTGGCTCCCAAATTTGGGTTTTCCTTCCATTTCTTTTTGAGTTTCCTTTTAATTTTTTGCACCAGTTTTCTTTTTCTCACATTTATTCTAGAGACTCCTCTTTATCCTCCTCATCCTCCTCCATCGAGACATCATCGCCATCTCCATCTCGAAGAAGACTTCCTTCGAGACATCATCGCCATCTCCATCTCGAAGAAGACTTCGGGTAAGATCTGAATTTGTGTTAGGTCTTTGATTTGCTTTTCAATTGGACAAAGATCTGAATTTGTGCTATGTTTTTCATTTGCTTTTCAATTGGACAAAGATCTTAATTTGTGTTAGGTCTTTCATTTGCTTTTCAATTGTACAAAGATCTGAATTTGTGTTATGTCTTTCATTTTCTTTTCAATTGGACAAAGTTTTAAATTTGTGTTAGGTTTTCGATTAGCTTTTCAATTGGACAAAAATCTGAGTGACCGTTTCGTCACATGTGCGCCATTACTTTGTTTCTTTGCTTTGTTTCTTTTATTTTACAAAAGTATTACCAGTACCAGTATTACAAACAATATAGTTTTACAAAGTATTACAAACACATAGTTTTACAAAGTATTACCAGTATTACGAATACTAAAAAGCATAGTTTTACAGAGTATTACAAGTAATACGAATTCAATTGGACAAACATCTGAATTATTGTTTCGTCTTTGATTTCAAATAAGATTAGGTTTTCATGGATAAACTATGTGAGAGTGACCCTTGGTACGATAAAATGAAGAGGAACAAGAGGGAAGAGGACATGCGTACATTAATAGCCGATGGTGACTATGGCCTTCCTTCTGAATACTAAAAAAGCAGAGCTTAACAAAGTATTACCAGTACTACGAATTCAATACTAAAAAAAAACATAGTTTCACAAAGTATTACCAATATTACGAATTCAATTACTAAAAAAAGCATAGTTTTACCAAGTATTTTTAGGACTACCAATTCAAATACTAAAAACACATCATAGTCTTCACACCGCATTTTTCTTTGACCTTGTCACACGCTTATTCTCGAATACTGCAGTCCGTTTAACCCGACCCTTCTTAGGTGGCTGTGGAGACGAAACAACATGCTCGCTTGGTGGCTCTGTGGATCCAGCATTAAGCTCCTCTGCTGGCTCTGTGATACCAGCAGTATCGTACTCCTCGGTTGTTAGGTCTGCAGGCTCCTGCAATCGAATACAGTTTCACAAAGTATTACCTGTCAACGGAAACAATAAAAAAAAATTAAAAACATGACAACCCAAAATAATTTATATGCTGAAGATAACTAGTATAACTAGGATAACTCACCACAGTTGTACCAAGTGTTTTGTAAATTTTTGAAAGAGGAAACCCTTTACATTCGCCTTTCTTGAACCTTTTCTTGCACATCCTAGGACAATTTTCGTCAGCCCCTGGATAAGCTTCTAAGAATTGATCCCCCAACTCTGGAATTGCCTTAAATGCTAAAAGCTACACAACACATATAGTTACAGTTAGCTTCATTTATAAGAATTACTAACAATGAACAATAACCTCAAATAATTTTAACTAACCTCCATAGGAATACAAAAACCTGGAATCGGCCATAATGTACCCTTGACGGTCCCTCCAAAATGAGCCATTGTGTGCTCGATCTCTCATAGCAAGTGATCAAAAGACAATCTCCCCCAAGGAAATTTCTTACATAAATTGAGATCATCCACCGCTCTTAGAAAGAAGGGCTCCACAAGGGTGGCATCGTCTCCCGTCTTCGTTTGTGCGATCACAATGCTGGATAAGAAGAAGAGGATCGCCATCTTCAACCTATCTCGAGTTCGATCTCCCGGGACCATTTCCTCTAGCTTCTTTTTCACGTCTTGATATCGGACCGTCATCCCCTTAAATTGCCTTTTCATAAAGGCCTCACCGCCTGCGTTGTTACAGTTGACGGGATAATTCTTGCAATTCAACCCCGATATCAAAGCGTGCTCCTTGATCCCATAATGGATCGGAGTCCCGTTGAAAACAAACCACACTTCTTTCTTCTTTTCAAGGCATGCCGTTCGGAGAAGGAGCATCCACATCCCAATAACCTTGTGGTTTCTTTCCCGCGGCATGTGGAATATGTGTTTGAATTGCGGATGCTCTTCAAACCATTTCCGCTCAAATGCTGTGAGGGGATGTTCCAATTCATCAAGCGTCTTCAAGGCTTCGTAAATATAGCACCGAGTTACCAATTTGATTTTCTTGTTGTACTCCGAAGGTGTGAAGTACATTCTCAACGGTTGTAGTGGCGCCACCATCTCCTCAGAACCCTGCAACAACAAGTTTTACAGAGTATTACTAGTTATATATTTTCATAAATTTAGCAAAACACATAATGATCTGTTTTACTACTTAAAACCTACAAATTCAATTCCAATTATTACCAAGTTAAACATTTTCTCTAAATAAAACGAATTACCTCAACAACAAAGCCAATTTCCCTAACTAAAATGAATTAGTATTTCCTAGTTCTACATAGTTATAACTCTCCGAACTAAGCAATATATCTATCGAATCCAACTACTTACCCTTGACTCGCTCAAGGTTCGGCTTGTGCTTCCCTCATCCGACACTGTATCTCCTTCTTCTCCATTCCGGCCGACTTCCTCATCTTCATCACGAGATTGGTCACTCTCTTCTTCGAGATCGTCTTTGTCTTCTTCACTCCTTCCGTCTCCAACCCTCTCCTCTCTGGCTCTTTCAGCATCATCACTTCGAACTGGAGATCGCTCGTTCTCATCATTCCAAACCAAAGATCGATCTTTCTCTCCGTCTTCTTCACTCCTTCCAACTTGCCCAACCGGAGATCGTTCCCTATTTTCATCTTGAGTAACTTCCTCAACCGGAGATCGTTCCCTATTTTCATCTTCAGTAACTTCCTCAACCGGAGATCGTTTCCTATTTTGATCTTCAGTAACTTGCTTATGAGCATTATTATTTCCCCACCATGTCCTAGCCACCTTCGTGCACAGGGGTTTTTGATCGAACACAACAATCTAGTAGAAAATCGAGTAGGATTCGTGTAGTTATCCCTAGTTTCACGAAGAGAGTTCTGTTCCTAAGAGAGAGCAGTTCTTTTCAGAAGTTGTCTCATTCTGTTTTGATTTTTAAAAATTAGGGATTCGATCGAATTGATGAGTAATTGAGGGTGATTTCACATTTCTGGGTCAGATCCAATTAGGGACGCGATATGTCAGTTCGACAACGGATCAGATGAGTGGCTGAGATTAGAAGAGGAGATGAGAAGAAATTAATCAAAATGCACCGTTTTGCTCTTGGTATGGTTTGTAGTTTCTGATTTTTTTAATGGTAAAGTTGAAATTAACCAATTTCTTGAATTAAAATAAATCATACAGAAATTAATTATTATATGGGGGAGTTTTGAGATTTCATTTTCTCATTTAGGGGCTTCTAAGACGATTTCTCTTCACCTTCACTTACCTAGACGCCGAAGAAATTACCACTACCAAAGAATCCTAAACGCCGATGCTTGACCTATACTATATCTCTCCGAGACCGCCAAGTTCTTAACCCTCACTATAAATCGTAATCCCTATATATCAGGACCGTCTAAATACGCCTTATTTGTTCCTACCTGTATTCGTCTCCTGCTATCCTCCCTCAACTCAAATTCTCTCCGCCGTAATCCCACAGTCGTAGGTAAATATTTCTATAGCGTATATGCAACAAATACTCAAATTCTCATGTATATGTCGTCTTCCTACGGCTCACGCTTCTATGGCTTTATTCTTACTAGATGGCAGAATCTATGTAGTCACCAAGATGCAAATCTCTCAAATTTACCTCTGTATTCTCCAGATGAGATCAGTATTTCCAAATGAACTGATCATAGATTTACTGATTCCGGATTATTCCAGATGAAAATTGTTTCACATGCAAAAAAAAAACTCGCTTTGAAATCCCTTCGTCTTTCTACCAATCACCAGAAATTGACAAACACCTTCAGTCAAATTATCTGGATCTCTCTCTTTAGTTTTTTTTCCCATTTCTAATTTTCAGGGATTCATCGCCGTAAATAACTTTTGATGGTTTCTTTATTTCTCCTTCTCTTCACATAGGTATTGGATTATCACTGGAACATCTCAAAATTCAACATCCTCCTTTTTCATTGATGAGATCTGCCCTAGATCGACACTTAGAAGGTTGGATTGGAGGTCCAAAGGTGTAGAAATGATAGTTTTGAGTGAAACAACTTAGGATCTGATGGTTTAGAGGGTGGATCTGGGGGTTTCAATGTGAAAAACGAGTTTGGTGGATTGAAAGAAACTTTCAAAGGGTGTGACAAACCTTTGAACTTTCAGCCTTGATCTATGCTAAGGATATGACACACCTAAGCAATTCACAAGTTGAATCTATAATATGACACATACAGATTCAGATCAAACAAGGAAAGAGGTTTTTGATTAAAATGTTTGATAAAAATCTCAGAAAAGAAAAACAGAGTTTTAAAAGAGATAGATCTGCATGAAGGCGTGGGGATGCATGATGAACAAGTGTCCTAAGCAGAAAAAATACAGAAATTCTGAACTAAAGAAAATGGGCCTAAAGAAAGAGAAACAGCCTAAAGAAGGCTGGGCCGTAAAGATGGATTTCAACAAATGGGCAATGACGTAAGGAAGGCTTGGAAGTCTCGCTAAAACCTTATCAAGAAAACCCAGTGGGAAAAACTTGACAAGGGAAAAGAGCACTCACCTAAACAAAGGTCCCATTGTTGAAATCATATGGCTTGAATCGAAACCAGTGTGGCTTGATAAGCCATGTCTTCTTGCTCTGTGCTTAGATGTCTCAACATTCCTCCAATTGCTTCGTTGAACAGCTTAGCTCGAGCTCTCCTCATTGGTCCTCTTGGCACAGCTAGGACGTCCTTTCCAAGTGTATCCTCAGGTACAAGTTTAGCATCCGCAGCTACAAGCTCTGGTTCATGCTCCGGTTCATCCTTGCTCTCCATAATCATATCATCCTCTCCCTCTTGAAAAGGATTTGACCGCAAATCTGTTTCATCTGCAATAAAAGGAATCAAGTCAGAAACATTGAAACTTGAACTCACATTATACTTACCTTGAAGATCGAGCTGGTAGGCATTGGGGTTAATTCTCCGAATTATCTTGAAAGGACCATCAACCCTTGGCATAAGCTTTGATTTCCTTTTAGCTGGAAACCTTTCCTTCCTCAAATGAACCCATACAAGGTCGCCATCTTGAAATACCACTTGGCGCCTTCCCTTGTTAGTATGCTTGGTGTCTAACTTAGTCTTGTCTTCGATGTTCTTCCTAGCTTGCTCATGAATCTGCTTAACCAATTCTGACTTCTTCTTTCCATCAAGGCTAACTCTTTCACTCACAGGTAAAGGCATTAGATCCAAAGGTGATATAGGGTTAAAGCCATAAACAATCTGAAACGGTGAATACTTAGAAGCAGAATGCACATCATGGTTATATGCAAATTCGATATGAGACAAACAATCTTCCCAAGTTCTAAGGTTCTTTTTAATCAATGCACGCAAGAGAGTACCTAAAATCCTATTAATCACTTCAGTCTGGCCATCAGTTTGGGGGTGACAAGTAGTAGAAAATAAAAGCTTAGTACCCAACTTAGACCACAACGTTTTCCAAAAGTAGCTAAGGAACTTGGTATCTCTATCCCAAACGATTGTCCTAGGCATTCCATGCAACCTAACAATATCTCTAAAGTCCACCAAACACTTGGCCATATTCATCATCCAAGCTAGCTGTAACATTGCTTGTGACTCGCAGATTTTGATTCAACAATGTCATAAGTGCTTCCTAAAAAAAGCAAACAAGGATAAATATTCAACATAATTAACTAGTAAATTCAACAAATTAGAAGAAGGCATCTTCAAAAATATTTCTTCAAAGTTCACTTCCAAAATCTATTGACCAAAATTCACAGTAATTTCAATAAAACTAACCGCGCATGTTTTCGCCTCTTCACATACAAAGCTGCCATCAGGTTTCTTGCTCGACATGGTGTTTTTCCAGTCTTGATTTTATGCGTTAAAGATACATGCATAAACAATATACAAAATCAATATAATAAACAGACCATGCTTACATCATAACTATGTTACTCACAATCTCATCACTTTTTCTTGAAAAACTCTTTCTTCCACATAAATGAGGCGTGGTATGATTTTTTTGGCTCTTTGTATTCCGCTCTTGCATTTTTTGAAAGCTCACACATCTTAAAAACAATTATTTGCATTTGATATAGAGACATATAACTACATATAAATATCCAACAAATAAACTATATACCTTCCACTTTTTGGTGAACCTCGAGTGAACCAAATGATACCATTGATCTTCAGAAATTTTGTTGGGTCGATTCTGCAACGTTTCATTCAGAGTATTTCATTTGTATTCTTTCCAAAGACGTCGTTTGACATCCTTGCATCTTCTACCTAGTGCACCCATCAAATATTCTTTTCTCATCATGGGATCATCAGATTTGAATTTGGACTGCAATGATATAATAAACGAGTCATTAAACAAAAATATTATCTTAAATCTTAGCTTAGTTTACAAAAGTCTACAGAGATGAATATATGCAAGATGTTACCTAGATTACTTCCCAAGCTCTTTCTTTGATGTGTGGATTAACTAACCTCTAATCGGTGTAGTTAATGGGTAGTAGATGCACATCATTGCTTAACTGACCCAACCATGATCAAAGCAAGCTTCCAAAATCTCCAATAGGCTGATTGATATCTGCGTCGAAATGAACAATAACATGGTTGTTTTGCATTTTCTAAACATCTTGAGATGTCATCATTTTGCCTTCTATGTTTCCATCGGTATCTTGTCTATGATCACATGTATATTAAAACAAATTTGAATTAGTATATAATCAATTAAATTAACAGTTATAATACCCAACAATATGTAATGAAATTCAATCTATAACTGTAAAATTTTAATAGATTGAAAAAGTTACTGAAAGTAATTGCAAATAGGGAAAATATGATTTCTCAGTCTTTTACTTGCTGGTATCGAAAAGAAATTTATCAACTTAATATTAGTCTAAGCTGCTTCCTCTCGAGCAGAACATTCAAGCAATTAATATAATTCACACACACCAGATGCTAAACGATCCTAATAAATGAAACCAAACTCATCCAAAAGCAAGAGCATATTTAACTAATATGGACTTTAAAATATAGATCCCTTCATTAATATAAAGATGCAAACCTTCGATCAAAAAAAAAAGGAGAACCCTAAATACTCACTTTGTGTTGATAGGTGGAAGTTGAAATCTGATTCACTTTGTGTTGATAGTGCTCTCTGACGTTCCCTTTAAGAAACCCTAAATACAAAAGTTTAATTAGTGGTCAATTTATATAAAAATAATTGTTAATAATTAAACATAAAATAAATTCCGCTTGGAAAAATTTTAGCGGCCTCTGAAATATTAATTGAAGATTTAAGCGGGAACTGATGAAAATATTAATTGAAGATTTATTATTTTCACCAAATACATATACTTAATTTTTAAGAGGTATTATAATTTCTGTGGCTAATATATATATACTGAAACAAAATCATCATCATAATTTCATGCTATCATCATAAAGTTGTTTACCAACTCTTCCCTCACAGATGGCTCCAGAGCATCAACAACCAAGCAAGAATCAGATAATTGCTGTAGCAAATTAGTTTCCTCTGTCTCTTTCCCAGTACGTAAAGTGAGATGGCAACAGTAGACATTTTTGGTAAATGTAGCTTTTAGGCATCTAACAAATAAAGAGAGGGAGGAGTTTTAAAACAAATGAAATCCATTTACATACCTTTCTTTTATCTAAAACAAACCCACACGGATTCTTTAAGAGTTTATGCATCAACAAACAACAACTCTTGTTAGTGATTCTCAACCTTCTGCTTCAAAGCAGAAACCTTTTCCCAGCTATGCTCTAAATTAGACAACTGCATTTTAGCCATAGACATATCATCTAATGCAACTTTCAGATTCTCTAATTTCTTTCATTTTAGCCATAGACATATCATAAACCTTTAACCCAGCCCACTCCCTCTCTCTCCTTTCACGATCCAATTTGATCTCCAACCTCTCAGCATCCAACCTCTTTAGTTCCACTTGGACATGTTCTAACTCTTTCCCGGTTGTGTAGTTTCCCATACCCCCTGGATAATTAAATTCATATGAACTAAAGAATCAAACTTTAAGGGAACAAGCTAATTAAAATCCCCAGTAGCTATAATAGTCTTCTTATGGTTAGTTTCATTGTTCCCAAGTAAAGATTACTCTAGTCAAAACACTAGTAAACTAAATTTAGATAACTTTAGCAAACAAAAAATCATCAGTAATTGGCGAAATTAAAGAATGAGAAATTTCACGAAGAATTGAGAAACAAACCTCAGATTCCAGCCAATCCAAAACCGCGTTTATGAGAGTTAGTACACGAAACTTAGCTTTCCTGGATCTGTTGGCCCGATTAAACCACACAAATCCAAAACCGTGTTTCTCTTCTCCAATACCATCACGAACACTGGACCACTTAATTTCAGAGACTCTACAAAGAACAATTTGAGTACAACTTAACAGAGAGATATATCTTAAAGAATTAATTAAAAAAATTAATTTAAACCAAAAAATAAAATAAAAGAACAATGAAATAAAGAATCAACGAAAAATAACAAATTGACTAAGCAATAATTTGAAAAATAAACATCTTCCTATGAAGTAACAGAGATGCCAGGGACAGATTCACCATCAAACTGTTCTGAATCAGTTTGATCACCCATATCATATACGTCTCTAGGTTGAACATGAACTGCAATATTCCATTATTCTTTGCAAGGATCAGCTACATAATACACCATCTTTGCCTGAGACGCCAATATGAATGGCTCATCCTCTTCATTATCTCCAGTGTGTAACAAACGTGAAAAATTCACCATATGATGATCATATGCATCCATTTTATATCCTCGTTCCGTACGAGTGTCAGCCCACTTGCATTTGAATAATACAACTTTGAAAACCTCATAGTAGTTTAACTCTATAACTTCAACCAGATTTCCATAGTAAGCTACAGTTCCTGTTCTTGGGTTAGGATCACGAGAACTAGCATAACTCATAGTCTCAGCAGCTACATAAACACCACTATTTTGGGTTTTCAGGTCAGCATCTCTTTCTATTGTCCGGAATTTGAAACCATTGACAATGTAAGCAGTATACTTCACAACATTTTCAGATCGACCCAAAGCTAAGCATCGTAAATCATCAGTTATCCCATCTAACTCATTTACGTCTACTTTTTGTATGATCCATTTTGCAAAATTAAGATGTATTTCTCGATCAATGTCAATAGCACGATTCCTCTTGCTCTTATGAGATGGTTTACTCCACAGCTCTCTTTTATACTTCCTAGATAGAAAATTACTCAGAACTTCTGTATTAGTGAACTTCAATCAATTCCATAATTAAAATTAACTATCCTTGAATGAGAGAAACTTACTCTCGTAAATTACTCTTGATTAAAATCAACAAGCATCTTATCAAAACCTTCTCCTTTTTCACAACTTCCACTTGAAGTTGATGGTATATCAGTGTTCATAGGTTTCTCAGATGATCCAGGTTTATATCCCACCATCAATTTCGTACTAGTATCAGGAAAAAGATCATCCAAGAGATTCAACGTTGAATCTAAATCAGCCGGAGCAATATTAGAAGGTACTCTTGCATTTCCTGTGACAAATACATCCTCTCTGTGTAGTATCCAATTTTTGTAAGAACTTAAAAAGCCAAAGCACATCAAATCATCTTCGATATCTTCTCTTGACTTAGTTAATTTTGACTAGAGAACAACGATTACATGGACATTTCATAATCTGTGCCTTTGATTTACCAAATACGAAATCCAAGAAAAATTTCACCCCTAATATGTAATCTTGAGAGAAACGTGGTTTGTTTATCTATGACTTATCCATCAAAACATGAAAAACAATTAGTACAATCTATAAGCTTTAGAAATTCATGAAACAGACATTAAATTTCAAAAATTTTAGAATCTAGAAATAAATCTATGCACCATGATAACCAATAATCTAATTAAGAACTAAAACCAAATTGATGCATCTATCAACAAAGATGTAGTAAGAAAGATGTCGAAAAACCAGAGCAAAAATAAATACCTAGCTTAGGCGATGAATCTGTTTTTCTATTTTTTGTAAAAAAATTTACGTTGCCTAGCAGCTAGGTAAAAAGAAGGCTTTTTTTTTTTTTATTAATGTTATTAATATAATTGATTTTTACATTGGTTTTTGTTGATGTAAAATTTGTATCATTATGTTACCAAAAATTAATAGATACATCAATTATCTAAATGATGTAAGTTTATATTTTATATCACTTTTTTGTAAGTGATACAAACTAATAGAAATTGAATCAATTTAACTTAATTGATGTAAAACTAGTTAATAATAACATCAATTAATATAATTGATGCTAAGTCATATATATTTGCTTCGTTAATAAATAAGATACATCACTTATCTTATAAATAGATTTTTACATTGGTTTTTGTTGATGTAAAATTTGTATCATTATGTTACCAAAAATTAATAGATACATCAATTATCTAAATGATGTAAGTTTATATTTTATATCACTTTTTTTTGTAAGTGATACAAACTAATAGAAATTGAATCAATTTAACTTAATTGATGTAAAACTAGTTAATAATAACATCAATTAATATAATTGATGCTAAGTCATATATATTTGCTTCGTTAATAAATAAGATACATCACTTATCTTATAAATAGATTTTTACATTGGTTTTTGTTGATGTAAAATTTGTATCATTATGTTACCAAAAATTAATAGATACATCAATTATCTAAATGATGTAAGTTTATATTTTATATCAGTTTTTTGTAAGTGATACAAACTAATAGAAATTGAATCAATTTAACTTAATTGATGTAAAACTAGTTAATAATAACATCAATTAATATAATTGATGCTAAGTCATATATATTTGCTTCGTTAATAAATAAGTGATTTAAAATAATATCACTTAGTTATGTGATACAAATTAAGTGATGTAAACTGACCTTTTTTGTAGTGTTTGAATAAGAATCAAAACATGACTATGTTATATTGTTTATGTGATACAAAATTTTTTTATGACATGTGCTTGTCTAAAATTTGATGTCGTATTAATATTCACTGTTAAAATAATTATATGTATGATATACTTTAATGTATTTTAAAGGATAAAATAATGGTTCAAAAATTATCCATTTAAAGTTGAAAATAGATTTTGTGAGGATTTATTTCCAAATATATATTTTTAAAAAGAATATTTTATATTTCTTTGGTTAGATGGATAGTAGGATGAGACTATTTAGATAGTTTTACCCTTAATGAAATTTTTTTGTTTGTTCATTATAACAATGACATCTCATGTAATTTTAAACAAATTTTAAGTTAATTTTATAAATGTACTTTCATAATAATAGTATTAAGATTGGGATTCCGGAAAAAAATATAGTACATAAATATGGTAGACAATATTAAAATAAATGTTGAGAGACTAAAGATAAATAGAATTTAGATCAACCTAGATTGAAACTTTATTAATATCATACATATTTTTGAACATGATTATAGTTTAGAAAATTGAGGTGAAGTTATAGGTATTCTAATATATAATACTACTATTATGGAAGTATATTTATAAAAGTAACTAAGAATTTGTTTAAAATTACATGAAATGTTATTATCAAAATATCATTTAACTAAAAACATTAAAAGACATTAAGGATACAAATGTCAAATGAGTTTTTTTTTGGTCATATTTATTATATTATAAATTTATGTAAAAACTAAAATAGGTTTGTGACCACTTTTTAAACAAGAACTTCTAATCATATTTTAGAGATATTACTTGAAAAACACCAATCAACTATAGGTTTTTCGTTATCTTTTCAAGACAATATAGTCATAGGTTTATTTATATAATTGTATTCGTCGAACATTCTTTCACAATCATAAAAAAACATAACAATGCACACATTTTTTTTTTTTTTAACCATCAATCAATAATAATAGCAAGATTTTTCAGTTATGCCTTTAAACATGAATACTATTTAACACTTTGACTACTACACTGAAATATGAGATGAGTTAAGAAAAAAAAACATGATAATAAGCAGATCAAAACAATTTAAACGCATGATCTCTCGTTGCTCATGATAAGAGAGGACTTTCCGGATGTTAGACTGATAAAAGAGATTAAGAGATATACATAGATGCACCTCCCGGGTAATCAAACACTGTTTGGACTCCCTTACGTTCTAGTGTTTCCACTAGGATCTCAGCTCCGTTACAGGGTTTGTGCTAGTCGAAGGTGGCTTTTTCGGGGGAAGCACTATTGGTAGTGCAACGGGAAAAAAATTTGATAGAAGATCTGAGGGCGAAGGGAAGAGTAAAGAGTTGTTGATAGAGGTAAAGTAGTGGCAGAATGGGAAGTTTATGATAACTCTCGGAAGTGGACTACGAGGAAGACGTTAAAATCAGAATCTCTCTCTACTATAGTTCTAAAGACAAAGGAAACAACTATGACGCTATTAGGCTAACCCATATATGTTTTTGGTTTTCTTATATAATATGGTGTTCAAAATTTACTCTTTTAAAAAAAACCATTGTCGAAACCTTTTTTATGGAAATTTTTTGTGATTAAAAGAGATAAAAGAGTGCCTGAGAATGTAGAAGAGCAAGCTTGGAGTTAGCAGAGCTACTTGAGAACGATAAAGGACTCAGAGTTGAACTGATGACTGATGTAAAGACAAATTACGACCTTTATAAATAGTCTAACTTGGAGCTGATTCATATGCTTATTGACTTTAGTGTTGTCAAAATGGGCTTAAGTCCGTCGGTTACGCCCAACCCAATTCATCATGGGGCGGGTATGGACATAAATTTTTATGTCCGTTAAGAAACAGGTCTCGCGGGCCAGCTCATAACAGACTACAAGCTTAACGGATTTTTTCCGCAGATTAGTAGATCGGCCCACATGCTAATATTTTTTTACTTAAAATAATTAAATTATATATATATAATAGAAATATTTTTACATAGTTGGTAAAGTATAACATGTAAAATATGTGATAATGTAAATAATTTTACTGTATAAAAATTATAATTTACAAAAATTAGTATATTAAAAATTATTTTCTATTTAAAAATTTTTATTTTTATTTTAATAAATATTTCTACTTTTAAAATTATTAAAAATATATAAATATTAAATCTGCGGATCGGCCTGTTATGGTCCAAAAAACAAAATATCCACGACGGACTGCCAAGATGGACGCGGACAGCCTGTTTGACACCAAAACCATGGCCAATCGTCCTGTGATTTTGGACCGCGTTATTATATACATTACGAAAATCACTTCCATGGACCATTGTTGAAGCAGGATCGGTCCTGTGATTTCGATTTTTGGTTTTGAATTGGATTGAATCTGAACCGGAATCGCGAGAGATGGTTATGTCTGGTTATTAGAGTTGGTTATTGCTCTCACTGAAGTTGATGTGATCATGCCAAGCACAATGAAGGAGCAGCTTGTAGCCGAGGAAGCTAAGAAGAAATGGATTAGCTCAACAACAACATTTGATCCGGGAATATTAAGAGGATCTCTCGAACTTTGGAGGTTGTATCAGGTCCACATTGGTCATGATACACATTCGAGAAAGCTAGTGCATGGCCATATGATCTACTTGCACTCTTCTTCCCTTATCTCGGTTTTGTCCCATTGAGTTTTCCGAGTAAGGTTTTTAATGAGGCTTGTGACCTAGTTCTGATCCATCAAGACCCATTTATATGACATTTTGGGCGTCCCTATCTCTTATTTTCTATCTATTTGAATTCAAACTTTCTCTTTTAATTCCGCATGGTCTTTGTGTGAGTTTACGAGGCATGTCTCGTAACTCTACACCATTTAAGTCTCTTCTCCTCTTCTCTTCGCCTCATTCTCTTTATATTCTGATCTGAACTCATTGTATCAATTATCAAACTCTTTTCGTATTCTAAAAACTCTCTGAAGTCTGTTTGATCATTCCTTGCTTGTGATCGGATCTTCATCCTCACGCTAGCAAGTTCGATAGTCTTAGAGTCTGTCACAACTCTTAAGAAGTATCACTCCGATCCACCTCTTGTTCATCACGTCCAGAGTCCTTACTCACGTACCGAACAAGTCCGAAAGTCTAGAGGTTTATCATTCCCTTTAGAAGTTTCGCTTCGATCCATAAAACCCATCAGACCATACTCGCCGTTTCACATCATTTCATCACTTCCGCATCACTAATCTCATCACTCCGACCATCACAACCTCTTGGAGTACATTCAGGGACGTGATCCTCATCTAGGATCATATCAAGTGGTATCAGAGCTCGCTCCAAACCAGGTTGTGTCGATTCAAAACCTTTTACCCTTTGATATTCTACAGATCATTTGAATCGATTATGTCTGACGATTGCTAGAATTTTCATAAATTTATTTTGTTTGATAAAATCGTGAGATCTCTTGAACCTGTTTCGAAAATGAGTCTAGTATTTGTTACAATTGATTCTCGAATTTTTGAATATGTTTTGATAATTTTTCGAGGTTGATTTCGTCGAACAGTCGCAACTAGAGGTTCTCGGAATTTGAAAAGTTATATTCGTGTTAACTTGCTAGAATTGTTTAAAATCATTGGTTAACCCTAAAATCATGAAATCTGTTGCATTGAAACCTAGATTGAGTCTAGTATTGGTTAAAATTGTCTCTGGAATTTTTGAATGTGTTTTGATAATTTTTAGAGGTCAATTTCGATGAACAGTAGCGATTAGGGTTCTTCAGCATCTAAAGAATCATTTTCGTGTTTTGCTCATTTGATTGCGATTTCTTTCAAAGGAACTTGTTTCTGTGTTTGTTTTGTATTGTTTTTGCAGGCAGAGATGGCCGATCATCAAGAAGAGAATTTGTTCTACACAAGGTGTTATGTTCAAAGCAAGATATGCAGCCTCATGATCGATGAAAGGAATTCTAACAACGTGGCAAGTGAGTACATGGTTCAGAAGCTTGGTTTAACCGTGAAGAAGCACCCATGGCTGAATGAAAATTACAAATTAAGAGTGAGTAGCCAAGTGAAGATCTCCATAGCCATTGGAAAGTATGAAAACAAAATTATGTGTGATGTTCAACCAATGGAAACATGTCACATCCTTCTTGGAAAACTATGGCAGAATGAGCGAAGAGCAATCCATGATGGTCACAAAAACATATATTCATTCAAGTACAAAGGAGGCAAGATCATTCTGGTTCCAATGTCATCACATGAGATTCAACAAGATCAGCTCCATGATCTTGTACTGTGCGGCTGTCCTAAATGCTACTATATTCTAGGCACCACCATGACGGAGAATATTCGTAAACGTGCTAATTTATAGAAGAAATGCATCCTTGAGAATGGAGATTGTCTACACAATGGAACCATGTTCATAGTAACAAAAGAGATCACTGTCCTCGATTTTTTTTTTTAATACCACATCATGTAAGGAAGCAAAGTGGTCTACATGTCCACTTCAAATACCAAGCACGAACATGTTAACAAATTAATCCTGCCAACAATTCCATCTTTTCCTACCCACCACTTTTTACTATGCTTGAAATTTCAAAATAGGGCCTAACATATACAAACCTTGCCATCACAAAAAATTCTCTGACCATTCTAGAACCTTCTCCAATGTATTTCTGGACCAGCTCAGAACCAGAAACTCTGATGAATGTACAGTCAGTGTGATGTGCCACAGTCCGAGCCAAAAGTGTCTTCCCAGTTCCAGGTGGACCATATAACAACACACCCTAGAAAGAAAGGGAGATGAAATTATCTCTAATACATTTAACATTTAACATAGTTACAAAACACAAAAGAAGTTTTGAAATGATGTGTACCTTTGGCTGCGCAATTCCAAGAGACTCGAACAATTCAGGATGCTTGATCGGTAGCTCAATGACCTGATAAACAATAAAAGATAACATAGAAATTTATAAAAGCATCAAACAGTGGAGGGACTAGCCAATAAATAAACCATTGACTTTGAGCTTCGTTTGTTTTTTCAATAGGCAAGCATACCTCTTTTATTTCCTTAATTTGCTGGTCAAGACCACCAATCATGTCATATGTGGAGTCTGGAACCTTTTCAACTTTCATAAGGTTAACGAGCGGATCAACTTTACTTGGTAGGACAAGGTGGAGAACATAGCTATCATTACGGAGGGCAACTCTTGTTGATGGTGTGATTTTCGTTATGTCTATACTTTTGTCAATATCAACAACATACTTGCCCTCTGGATGAACCTGGAAATGATGAAAGTTTAAGCCTTATTGATAGCTGTGTTCATAAGATTACAGCAACAATACAACGCCGAGTTAATTCTAGACACGAGGATATCAAAATGCATACCTTAATCAAGGCCTTGTTTTTTCCCATCACTTTGACCACTTCTCCAACATAGGAACCAGGTTCCTGAAGCAGCTGCAACTCTTCCCTCTACATTCGTACTGTTAAGTTCAGAAAGAATTATAGTGTCAAAGAGGACCAAGTAGAAGAATACATACATAGTCAAGTTACACCCGTAGGAATCAGGCAAAATCAACTGATAAAAATCACTTCCAAAGCGTAAAACCTCTATATAAAAAGAACTATCTAATTCAACAAAAAAAAAAGGGTTAAGGAATGAATAAAAGACCCCGAGAATTGAGCTCATTCCTCTGAGCTTCAAGGCAATTGAGGTTGTTAGTTTTCTGGCGGAGCTGGCTGATGTGTCGATGTTTTAACCCAATTAAATACTACAAGTGCACAGAACAATCGCAATAGTATAAAAGGAATCGAATCCACAGAGACCAAGGTTACACTATGAAATTATGAGATTTTAATTTAAAGCTAAGATAATATGGTTTTTGTGTGATTTTCGGAACAGCAAATAATTAAATAAAATCGGTGTAAACAATTAATAAAAAGCACTAGGTCAAGGTATTTTGCTGGTGATTAGGAGACAAGGCTGAGCAACTATTCAGGGCTAATTAACTACCGGTCTAGAACTCAAACACAATTAAATGTCGCCCCACTCTCGTGATGTATCGACACCTTTATCTAACAACCTAAATACCAAAACTCTCGCCTGGATCTAACGAAGACGATAAGCATTAACAAACAGGTTCAATATGTTCACAATCAATCGCAGCAATCAACTCTCATTGGCTACACACCAATTGCTCACCAATGATTTTTCTAGCAACCTAGAGCACTCTCGTGAATAAGTTTAACCTAAAAATCATAGACTAGGTGATCAAACTAATCTAAGCATTACGAACCCCTATTGGCGAAGACATATGAATTCCATTCCTATTTGTGCTCAGCCATTAACAACCTAAATCACCATTGAAAACCTTAACCTAGCTAAGGATCTACTCACACATAGCAAAATCAAACACAACAAAGCAAGGAGATGAGTTCATGATTTATTGAAAGAACAAGGTACAGGAAAACTTCTCAAACAAGTTGTGGATTGATCGACAGTAGGGGAATAGAGATCCAAAGCTGAATAATATAAATCCAAATCGAAAAGGAACAAAGTGGTGGAGTCTTGAAACCAAAATAAGCCTAGAACGAAGAACTGAAGTCTGAAAACGAACGTGATACAAGTCTGAGGCGGCTGGCCTCTATTTATTCTAAAAATAAAATAAAATAAAATAAAAACGTGTCCCTAGGTAAAATAGGTCGAGCAGGTGCTCGCCAGGTCCGAATAGGTGCTCGCGCAGGCGGAAAATCGTCTTTTGGCTCAAATTTGCTCCTTTTGCTCCAATGTCTTCCAACATCTTCAATTCATGCTCCAGAGCCTTAAAATACCTGAAAAGACACAAAAAGACTAGAAAAGACACGAAAACAATATGAAAAGACTAGCTAAAATGGGACAAAATACTAATATATCAACTCCCCCGGACTTGGACCTTTGTTTGTCCTCAAACAAAACAAGATCAAGAACTGAGAAGAGGTTTGAAAATTACGGGAACTCATTTGCTTGTTGGAAAAATTTCGAACTTCATACCTTCTTCACTGGACCTTAGGACGTGTACCGTAGTTAGCCGTGGGGTTCATAACCTAACCTTAATAACTCACAACCCAACAGAAATTTCAGAATCCCCCACTGTCATCTCTTACATAGATTAATGAAAATAAAGTACAGTGATCTTACCAGGGGAAATCGGTCCAAAAGGTGCCAACTTCTTCTAACCAAAGACCCTCTCCCATATAACTTTCCTCTCCCCTCTTTCCCTCCTTCCACGCCATCATTTTTCTGTTTATTCTTTACAGCCATCGGTTTTCATTTGCCGATGCTTCACCCTTCTTCACAGCCATCACTTTTCTGATGCTTCTTTTTTATTTTGTGGGACGAATCTCCATGAGGTCACAAAGGATGCACGGGTTTACGCATCATCCCTTGGTTCACTTCGATTTTTAGTTTCCCTTACAACAAGCTTTCCATGAGGTCACAAAGGATACACGGGTCTACGCATCATCCCTTGGTTCACTTCGGCTTATTGCTTTGAACTTCTCCTTTTTATTTTCTTTTTCTCTTCTTTTCTTTCTTTTTCTCGGTGTAATAAAGGGGAGTGAGAGAGGAATATCATACTTTGTGGAGAGTTGCGTGGTCTTGTTTGGCTCGAATAGGTCTTCCCTAATGAACATCAAACCCCTGAGAAAGAAATTGAAGATCAGGTTAGGGTCCAATAAAAATTAGAGATGACATAGGTTCAGCCTATTTCCCGCTGAGCGTGAGCTTTGGGGAATATTCAATCCGCCCAATGCTTTTCCGATACAGAACTTTGGCCAAGCTGTGAGTCATACAAGTAATCCTTAGTCCGAAAATAAATCCAATAGATCAAGTTCATAATTCCCAAACAAGCTTTTGACTCACTAAAACAGACTCAATAAAAATAAACCAAGCAGCAGGACCTGATTCACTAAAAATATAAGACTCTTGGGACTGACACAACAATAAGACTCAATAAAATAAAATAGCTAACCTCCCCCCCCGGACTTAAATCACACCGTCTCCGATGTGAAAAAGAGCGAGAGATTGGCGACAAAGAAAAATAAAAACAAACATGGATAATACAATGGAGATAGAGGGTAAAGGGGGATATCACTGAGTAGTGGCGGTGTCGGAGTCGTCGCCCATGGAGCACCCTGGCAGAGCAGGTGCTCGGTCCAGTTCTGGGGTGCTCGATACCCTTTTTTTTTTTTTTTTTTGTATATATATGTGATTAAAACTGAAATCACAAAAAAGTTAGTATTGAAAGAAATTTAGAATGAAATATGTACAAGAAACCTTACCGGTGGGTTGCCTCCCACCAAGCGCTTGTTTTAAGTCGTTAGCTCGACTTTGTAGCCCGTTTAGGCATGAGGAACATCATCTAAGGCGACAGTGTCACCTTCTCCAATGTGTGTATCCGCCAGATACGGCTTGATCCTTTGGCCATCGACCACGAATTCGTCTCCTTTCGCGTTTAGCAACACCACAGCTCCATGTGGTCTAACCTCCTTGATCGTGAAGGGGCCAGACCATCTGGACTTCAGCTTACCTGGAAATAATCTGAGACGAGAGTTGAACAATAGTACCTGATCGTTGGGAGAGAAACTCCTGGGGATGATCCTTTTGTCATGGTACGCTTTGTTCCTCTCCTTGTAGATTCTTGAGTTGTCATAGGCGAGATGCCTAATCTCCTCCAACTCGTGCAGCTGCATGGATCTCCTCTCAAATGCTGGCAGGATGTCGAAGTTGAGCAATTTAATAGCCCAGGCCGCTTTGTACTCCAGTTCCACCGGAAGGTGGTATGCCTTCCCATACACCAAATGAAAAGGCGTTGTCCCCAACGGAGTCTTATATCTTGGTCCTATACAGAGCAGTCATCCAACTTCTTAGACCAATCCTTACGCGTGATGCTCACTGTCTTCTGTAGGATACTCTTTATCTCCCTGTTGGAGATCTCGACCTGACCACTAGTTTGAGGGTGATAGGGAGAGGCTACCTTATGTGTGACACCATTCTTCTTCAACAAGTTCTCAAAAACCTTGTTTATGAAGTGTGAGCCTCCATCGCTAATCACCACTCTTGGGACTCCAAACCTCGGAAAGATGAGACTTTTGAACATCTTGATTACCACTCTAGCATCATTAGTTGGGCTAGCCAGCGCTTCAACCCACTTAGAAACATAATCAACAGCCACTAGAATGTACTCGTTACCGTAGGAGGATGGAAATGGTCCCATGAAGTCTATACCCCATACGTCGAAGACCTCAACTTCCAGAATAAAATTCTGGGGCATCTCATTACGCTTACTAATGTTTCCTTGCCTTTGACACGCATCACACCTAGAAACAAATCTGTGTGCATCACGGAACATCGTCGGCCACCAATAACCGGCTTGTAAAGCCTTTGAAACTGTTTTGAATGTGGCAAAGTGCGCAGCATATGACGGACTGTGACAATGTTGTAGAATCCCAGGGATCTCTACCTCAGACACACATCTCCTGTACAGCCCATCCGAACACTGCTTGAATAAAAACGGTTCGTCCCAAAAATACCGCCTAACATCGCAGAAAAACTTCTTCCTTTTGCTTCCCACTAGGTTCTCAGGAACCTTATCAGCAGCCAAGAAGTTTGCAATATCTCCAAACCATGGGAAACTAGAGGATTGAACGGCCTGAATCGATTCACAAAAGTTTTCGGGAGCAGGTGCTCCATCGGGTGCTCGGTCGGGTGCTCAGTCGAAATCCCGGAAAATTTTGCAAGTGCTGATATAATAGATCTGTTCATCTGGTAGACTATCCTCCATAGGTGTCTCCTCTTCAATCAGCATCCTACTCAAATGATCCGCAACCCCATTCTCGGACCCTTTCTGGTCCTTAATCTCTAGATCGAATTCTTGTAGCAACAAAATCCACCTTAATAACCTGGGCTTAGCATCCTTCTTCGTCAGCAAATACTTCAATGCAGCATGGTCTGTGTGAACAATTACCTTCGATCCGACGAGGTATGACCTGAACTTCTCAAAAGCAAAAACAATCGCTAATAACTCCTTCTCGGTAGTGGCGTACCGACACTGAGCATCATCCATCGTCCGACTTGCATAATAAATCACATGGAGCTTCTTGTCTCTCCTCTGACCTAGAACAGCTCCCACAGCAAAATTACTTGCATCCGTCATAACCTCAAACGGTAGCTCCCAATCTGGCGGTTGTACTATCGGTGCACTAACCAAGGCTCCCTTAATGGTATGGAAAGCCGCCAAACAGTCACTATCAAATTCAAACTTCACCTCCTTACACAGCAATCTCGTAAGAGGTCTAGCAATCTTAGAAAAATCTTTGATGAAGCGACGGTAGAATCCCGCGTGTCCCAGAAAACTGCGGATTCCCTTAACCGAATTAGGCGGTTGCAAACTCATCATGACTTCTATCTTTGCTTTGTCAACTTCAATCCCTTTCTCTGATATCTTGTGCCCAAGCACTATCCCATCTCGGACCATGAAGTGACACTTCTTCCAGTTGAGAACTAGATGCTTCTCCTCGCACTTTTGCAATACCCTGCACAAATTAGACAAACAAGAAGAAAACGAACTCCCATACACAGAAAAGTCGTCCATAAATACTTCCATAATATCCTCAATAAGGTCAGTAAATATAGACATCATACAACGTTGAAACGTTGCTGGAGCATTACACAAACCGAATGGCATACGACGATACGCGAAGGTGCCGTAAGGACATGTGAATGTCGTCTTCTCTTGATCGTCCGGGTGGATGGGAATCTGGAAAAATCCTGAAAAACCATCTAAGAAACAGTAATATGGATGATTAGCTAGACGCTCTAGCATCTGGTCAATAAATGGTAACGGAAAATGATCCTTGCGAGTAGCAGCATTCAATTTCCGATAATCTATGCACATCCTATGTCCGGTTACTGTCCTAGTTGGTATCAGTTCACTCCTATCATTTTGAATCACTATGATACCTCCTTTCTTAGGAACTACATGCACAGGGCTGACCCACTTACTGTCAGAAATGGCATAAATCACACCAGCCTCTAGAAGTTTCATTATCTCTTTCTTGACGATATCCTTGAGGTTAGGGTTTAACCGCCTCTGATGCTCGACATAAGTCATAGATTCATCTTCTAGGTGTATCCTGTGCATGGATAAGTCAGGGGATATACCAGTGATATCATCTAGTGAATATCCTAGAGCCTTCCTATACTTCCTCAATTCACACAAAAGCAAGGTAATCTCTACATTGTTCAAATTCGCATTCACTATAACTGGATAAGTGGAGTTCAGACCAAGAAAAACATACCTGAGCCCTGCTGGGAGGGTCTTCAATTCAAGCTTTGGAGCTTTCAGCTCACTCCAAGAGCCTCCCAAAATCGGATTTTTCGGAGCAGGTTCTCCTTGTGCTCGGTGGGGTGCTCGCTGAGGTGCTCCCTTGTCTTCAATTTTTGTGCCTTCTCCCAGGCTCAGAAATCCATCTCCGTCCTCTACTCTGATGTTGGAATCAAGAAACTTAGCAAATCCATGGGTGTCTTCACTCAGAAAACCGTGTTCACCCTCGGGTTTAGTCAAAGCGACTTCTAATGGATCATTCGCCAAAATTTCTTCAACCACATCTTCTGATATTACTGACCCATCATAGATCACGAATGTCTGTCCATCAATCATCGGTTTCTTGAGAAGCTTGCTCATCTCAAACCGAACTAACATATCTCCAACACGGAGATCAACTATGCCTTCTTCAACATCAATGATAGCACGAGCCGTGCATAAGAAAGCTCTACCCAGAATCACTGGGTCCTTGGGTTCTTCATCAAGTTCCAGAACCACAAAATCAGTTGCGATAAATGTATCCCCAATTCGGACGTGCATATCTTCAATAATACCCACCGGAAGCTTTGTAGACCGATCCGCAAAAACCAATGAGATCTTTGTAGGCTTGAACTTGGTGAATCCCAGACGCTTAGCCACAGAATGTGGCATCAGATTGACGCTGGAACCTAAGTCACACAGAGAACACGCAAACGTGCACAGTCCTATCTTTACCGAGATAACAAACCTCCCGGGGTCTTCTTTCTTTTTCAACACCTTACTCTGAAGTATGGCGCTGCACTCCTTAGAAACAATCATCACATTCTCTTCCTCAACAACCTTACCAGCTACCAGCTCCTTCATGTATCACTTGAGAGAAGGCATCATTTGCACGGCATCAACCAAAGGAAGCTTCACCGTCAAGTCTTTCAACATCTCCTTACACTTTGCATCCTCCAAATCCTTGCGAGATTTCTTTGGAGGTACTGGATAAGGTACCTTAGGTACGTAGACTCGTTTTGGTAGAGTTTCAGGAGTTTTTGAGATTTTCGGCCGAGCACCCTGTGGGAGCAGGTGCTCCGGAGCAGAATTGGGGTGCTCGGAAAATTTTTCTTCAGAATCGTTTGGAACAGTTCCCAGAGGTGTTTCTGAGCTTGATCCAACCTCAACATGTCCATCTTTCTCAGCAAAATCACTCCCTTGAGCCTGATGCTTGGAAATCTTTTCCTTAGCATTTCCGTGGAAGCTTTTCATCGTAGGCGGTACCAGCAACTTTCCACTCCTCAACTCAACAGCATTCACGTGATATTCATTCCTGGGAAGTTCACCTTTACCTGGAAGAGCTCCAGCTGGTCTCTTGATAGCCTCGGCGGTTTGAGCTACTTGTATATCAAGCTTCTTCACATGCGCGGTAACAACTTTATACTTCGCGTTTAAATCAGTGTACATGTGATCTACCTTGGCATTTATCTCAGTAGACGCCTTCTGTTGGTTAACCATCAGCTGCTGCATAAGATTTTTCAGTTCATCTTGAGATGTAGGCGCGAAGGCAGCTTGTTGTGGTGCCGTGAATTGGACGTTTTGTTGTTGGTTTCCTCCTTGGAACCGATTCTGATTCTGATTAGGGACGTACTGCTTCCCCTGAGTATTACTGGAGTAAAAATTTTGAAAACCCTGAGCTTGTGGCAACTAAGTGATACCCCCTTGTTGCGGATAAACTTGGTCTTGTGGGTTCTCGACATTGGTGCTTCGGTAGGAGAGGTTGGGGTGGCTCCGATAATTTTGATTGAACCCACGGTTCTGGACATATCCCTGACCACTCACATAGTTAACCTCATGTACTCCAGCATCATCATCTTCTTCAAACTCTTGAGAAATAGGCGCAGCCCCATTCTTTTCCACAAACTTGACCGGTCTTTGACTTTCGCGTAGGAGTAGGTTTACCTTTGCTGTCAGCTCATCTATCTTCTGAGTGTCCACACTGTTAACTTTCTTGGACCTATCATACTCAGGAGACCTGTTGCTAGAGCTTGAAGCAAGGTTCTCTATCAGCTCAAAAGCACCATCTCTAGTCTTGGTCATAAAAGACCTGTTACTCGCAGCATTTAAAGCATTGCGGTAATCCCATTCAACTCCATCATAAAATATTCCCAGAATCTGTTCATCTTTAAAACCATGATGAGGACACTCCCTACGGTATTCCTTCAGTTTCTCCCAAGCTTCACAAAAAGCTTCACCAGAATGTTGTTGGAAAGACGAAATCTTGTTCCGTAGAGCGGCTGTCTTGGACTTAGTGTAGAAGTGGTCCAAGAAGGCAGCTCTAACTTCATCCCACGTCCTCAAAGAACCAGCTGGCAATGACTTCAACCATCTCTGAGCTTTGTCAGCAAGTGAAAACGGGAACAGCTTGCATTTCAAAAACTCACTCGGAACCCCATTTGAACCGGTAGTGCTGCAGATTTCTTCAAAATTCTCGATGTGGTCCATCGGTATCTCAGCTGGTAGTCCATGAAAGAGGTGTTATTTTACCAAAGAAATCATTTGAGGCTTGATCTCATAGTCTTGCCTCTGAATTGTTGGAGAAACAATAGCTGAGCGGTTTTGATAGAATGCATGGGGATTATCCGAATCCCCTATACCCGGCTGAACTCGTGGAGCTTGTGGCTGCTACCTTCTCAACTGAGCAATCTGATCCCTTAGCAACTGTAACTGAGCAGCCATACCATTGTCTTGTTCAGCCATGATGACCGGAGCAGCTGTAAGTCTCTTTTGACGGTTTTGACATTCGATGCGAGCTAACTCTTCGTTGGTGTGGATGATTAGATCTTCGGTGCAATTTCTTCTTGTTCTTCTACTGGTCATGCACCTGACACATAGCATAAACAAATAAAAATAAAGATCAGTAGTTTCTTAGACTGAAAACAAAATAAAAAATCAAAGGTAACGCAATTGGTCCCCGGCAACGGCGCCAAAAACTTGATGTGTCAATGTTTTAACCCAATTAAATACTGCAAGTGCACAGAACAATCGCAATAGTATAAAAGGAATCGAATCCACAGAGACCAAGGTTACACTATGAAATTATGAGATTTTAATTTAAAGCTAAGACAATATGGTTTTTGTGTGATTTTCGGAACAGCAAATAATTAAATAAAATCGGTGTAAACAATTAATAAAAAGCACTAGGTCAAGGTATTTCGTTGGTGATTAGGAGACAAGGCTGAGCAACTATTCAGGGCTAATTAACTACCGGTCTAGAACTCAAACACAATTAAATGTCGCCCCACTCTCGTGATGTATCGACACCTTTATCTAACAACCTAGATACCGAAACTCTCGCCTGGATCTAACGAAGACGATAAGCATTAACAAACAGGTTCAATATATTCACAATCAATCGCAGCAATCAACTCTCGTTGGCTACGCACCAATTGCTCACCAATGATTTTTCTAGCAACCTAGAGCACTCTCGTGAATAAGTTTAACCTAAAAATCATAGACTAGGTGATGAAACTAATCTAAGCATTACGAACCCCTATTGGCGAAGACATATAAATTTCATTCCTATTTGTGCTCAGCCATTAACAACCTAAATCACCATTGAAAACCTTAACCTAGCTAAGGATCTACTCACACATAGCAAAATCAAACACAACAAAGCAAGGAAATGAGTTCATGATTTATTGAAAGAACAAGGTACAGGAAAACTTCTCAAACAAGTTGTGGATTGATCGACAGTAGGGGAATAGAGATCCAAAGCTGAATAATATAAATCCAAATCGTAAAAGAACAAAGTGGTGGAGTCTTGAAACCAAAATAAGCCTAGAACAAAGAACTGAAGTCTGAAAACGAACGTGATACAAGTCTGAGGCGGCTGGCCTCTATTTATTCTAAAAATAAAATAAAATAAAATAAAAACGCGTCCCTAGGTAAAATAGGTCGAGCAGGTGCTCGCGCAGGCGGAAAATCGTCTTTTGGCTCAAATTTGCTCCTTTTGCTCCAATGTCTTCCAACATCTTCAATCCATGCTCCAGAGCCTTAAAATACCTGAAAAAACACAAAAATACTAGAAAAGACACGAAAACAATATGAAAAGACTAGCTAAAATGGGACAAAATACTAATATATCAACTCCCCCGGACTTAGACCTTTGTTTGTCCTCAAACAAAACAAGATCAAGAACTGAGAAGAGGTTTGAAAATCACGGGAACTCATTTGCTTGTTGGAAAAATTTCGAACTTCATAACTTCTTCACTGGATCTTAGGACGTGTACCGTAGTTAGCCGTGGGGTTCATAACCTAACCTTAATAACTCACAACCCAACAAAAATTTCAGAATCCCCCACTGTCATCTCTTACATAGATTAATGAAAATAAAGTACAGTGATCTTACCTGAACGCCCCGACCCATTTTTTTTTTTTTTTTAATATTCCCATAAATACTAAAAACCTGCAACGGCGAAAATTAATTAATTAACTCAACCAAAAACAGTATTCAACGATTTATTATAACCAAATAAATTCGTAACGGTAATAACTAACGACCTAACGGTTTACGACAATTCAATAATAACAAATCAAAAAGCAGTAAATAAATAAATCACAACCCTCCCGGTATGTCATCTTATCCCGCAGCCGCAGTCCCACGAGCTCCAGCTAACAATCCTTGTCTTTCCCTTACCTGCGCCATTACGAATAGACGCAGTCAGTATTTAATAAATACTGAGGAGGCGATCAACCCGTCTACTAGGTCAATAACAGACAGGCGACTACAGAAAACTTTCCGCATAATAATATGCTCAGGATTTGACAAGCAGCAAAAACAGCATTTAATTAAATTATTTTTACACCAAAATAATTAATTAATCAAATTAACCCCTAATTTTTGAATTCAACAAATACACCCCCATTATTGGTTTGCGGATGTTACAATTCTCCCCCACTAACATAGATTCGTCCCCGAATCTAACAACTCCAATCCCCTAGTAAAAAGGGACCCAGCTATTAACCTTACATTGGTTTCTTTTCCTTGGCAAACATCAGCCAACACAGCTCAACAAATAGATCATCTCACCAGTGACATTAATTTGTTCGTCTCCAAGCTACTCGGCTTACAATTCTACCCTTATTTTTATAACCACCTTTCCTTTGAATGATAGAGAGTCTACCTTCCAAGAGAACCATATATTCTATTTCAGCAACCAAGAACCATTTAGTCTCTCAAATTTCTCAACCACATAACCTCGCAAGGTTACACAACCACAACTGATTATCCTCTAAAGAATCTCATCACACCATAATCCAATCTTTAGAATATCAAACACAACATATTCTTACCCATAATATCATTCACAACCAACAACAGCTTTGAGTAGGTCGATCTGATTTAGATCGATCGTTCCCCTTGGCTCAACATAATCTTGGCTACTACTTTAATCAACAGCTTATCACACTCCACAACTAGCAGTTCAGCTCCATAACTCCACAGCCACAACACGGCTCAACATAAATTTATGTCAACGACACGACTTACAATAGACTACAACCAATAACACGGCTCAGCATAAACTACAACCCATAACACGGCTTAACCGTAACTCCACGGTTAACCGCACAACTCAGCATAACCTTCACAGCTAACAACATAACACAACATAGCCTTTCGGCTATCTACTTAACACAACTTAACCTTTCTGTTATTTCCAACACCGCATAGCATTGCGGCCATCAACACCTCACGACATAGCCTTTCGGCTATCAACCCAACATAGCATAACCTTTCGATCGGCTATCAACACATCACAACATAGCCTATCGACTATCAGCACAACACAGCATAGCTTTTCGGCTATCAACACAACACTGCATAGCCTTTCGCTATCAAGAATACAAGATAGCCTTCGGCTTATTAACACAACACAAGATAGCCTTTCGGCTATCAGCACAACACAGCATAGCCTTTCGCTATCAAGAATACAACATAGCCTTTTCGGCTATCAAGAACAAGATAGCCTTTCGGCTATCAGCACAATACAACATTATTTTTTTTTGGCTTTCCGCACAATACCTCATTGTCTATACTGAGTTCAAATACTCCATGAATCTGACACCATAAGACCCCCACTTGGTTTGAATAAGCTACGCCTACCGGATCCTCGAAATAGCTCAGCGCAGCAAGAATAACAAGCATCTCGGAGTCCAGCGTGACCCGATCAGCAAGAACTACGCCTACCGGATCCCCGAAACAGCTCAGCGCAGTAAAAATGACAAGTATCTCAAAGTCCAACGTGACCCGATCAGCAAGATCCTAAGATCTCTAGTGGCTTACCGAGACAGCATCAGGAATCACACAGAAACCCGACCAGTAAACACCACCCAGCGATGAGATTCCAAAGCACGAAACCCCATCAAACAGCATTAGGACAAGTCCTAATCAGCCAAACCAAGTGCTAGGATCAACACGGCACGATCCATACAGCCGAACTAAGTATAAACAACCCAACATCACAGCATTACGGGATGCAACAATCCCCACAACACAGCTCGATCCTTGATCGCAGCATCGATCATAACTCTTTTACCCACTCAGACACACCAACAAACTACCTACAACAAGGTCAACAACAAGACCTACAAAAAGATCAATCAGCAATGATCTACCACACTTCAAAACTTAGATCCACCAGCAAGGATCTACAACACCCTTACCACAAGTACCGAAACTCCCTTGCACCCTGTCCCGAGTCTCCCGCGAGAAATACTTGAGATCGAACTCCCTCCGGAACTCGTCCCAAGACAACACTACCCCCACTCTCCTCGCAGCAACACCCTGCCACCACTCATGTGCATCTTCCTCCAGATAATGCACCGCCAAGTCAATTCTATACTCCTCAGGCACCTGATCGACTGGAAGTTCCTCTCCAACCTGGACCTCTACTCATCAGACTCGATCGGTCTAACACCACCACTGAAAAACTTGGTGCCCAACGTCTACATGCGTTCCATCACCATTAGGTACGACGGAACCACTGGCTCAGCCTCATCAACCACTCTCGGCACTCCCAGAGCATTCCCCTACATAACAGTCTAGACCATCTCCTGATCTCTTCCTTTTTAGGCAATCTACCCCTTTTTGGAAACCTTCTATTCTTAGCAGTTTTCTATTTCTGGAAACTTACTATTTCGGGAAACTTTCCTTTTTAGGAAACTTACTATTTCGGGAAACTTTTCTTTTCAGGAAACTCTCCTAATCGAGAGACTCCCCGAACCCTCCCGAAACTTCTCCAGAATCTCTCTGGATCCCTTCTACATCTTAACGACTTACTGGCCTCACCGGTTCCCACATTTTTGCCTTCACGGCCCTCTCGGCTAAACCACCTTACGGACATGCTTCCAACTATAACCCATTTGGTCGCGTCAGAAGCTACAGCTCCTTAGTCCAAGTCATACGGCTAAACGCCGAACTCCCCAACACATCTCGGTCCTCGATCGCCTCATTGATAAGGATTTTGCACGCTGCCCATGTTCAACACCAAATGATGTCTACCACAAGGTCAACACATGACCACTGACAAGATCTCCACCAGGAACTACCATACTTATACAACATGATCCACTTCAAGGATCTACCACGCTATACTGCTAGATCCCACAACAAGGATTTATACAACTCTCCATCATACCTTCTGGCATCCCGGAACAACACCTCCGCGCATAGTAGACAACTCATGTAACGCCACTGGAGCCAGATACGGTACCACAACTGGTATCCGCTCCTAAAAATTAGGCCAACAATCCCCAACACAGCTCCCTTCGGGATCTGGTCCACCCAGTCTTAGCCTCACCCTTTGCCGGCATAACACCATGTCCGACCACATGCTCAGGCTGCATGTCACCCTCTGGAAACTCAACCCCTGCATGCTCACCGCAACGCTCTGCACCACAACCTCAGCGGCTCTACTGCCCTGCCTGCTCTGCCACCTCGGCCAAATTTGCCACCACAACCTCGAAGACCCCTCTCAGCTCTGCTTGTTCCACTAGCAAATCCACCCGAATGTCTAACTACAGATTTCCAGTGGTTAACCACCTGCAACACAACTTTGTACTAATTTACCCCAAAAATTAGCATAACAACAAAACGAGTCTTACCATGGAACTTCTTACCGGTTGGAAAAGATGACATACCCCGAAACCCCACAACAAGAGATAATAAAGCTATGACTAACAACAATCGAATGACACTCGATTCACAACATACAACCATTTCAGCACAACAAGAAATCTAACAGTCCTAGAAACAACTCCGCTCTGATACCAAATTGAAACGCCCCGACCCATTTTTTTTTTTTTAATATTCCCATAAATACTAAAAACCTGCAACGGCGAAAATCAATTAATTAACTCAACCAAAAACAGTATTCAACGATTTATTATAACCAAATAAATTCGTAACGGTAATAACTAACGACCTAATGGTTTACGACAATTCAATAATAACAAATCAAAAAGCAGTAAATAAATAAATCACAACCCTCCCGGTATGTCATCTTATCCCGCAGCCGCAGTCCCACGAGCTCCAGCTAACAATCCTTGTCTTTCCCTTACCTGCGCCATTACGAATAGACGCAGTCAGTATTTAATAAATACTGAGGAGGCGATCAACCCGTCTACTAGGTCAATAATAGACAGACGACTACAGAAAACTTTCCGCATAATAATATGCTCAGGATTTGACAAGCAGCAAAAACAGCATTTAATTAAATTATTTTCACACCAAAATAATTAATTAAAATCAACAAAGCAGCAATTTAAATAAATTCAACAATTCAGCAATTAAATTATTTTTACACCAAAAATAATTAATTAAATTCAACAAAGCAGCAATTTAAATAAATTCAACGATTCAGCAATTAATTTATTTTTACACCAAAAATAATTAATTAAATTCAACAAAGCAGCAATTTAAATAAATTCAACGATTCAGTAATTAATTTATTTTTACACCAAAAATAATTAATTAAATTTAACAAAACCACAATTTAATTACGGCAATTAAATACAGCAATTTCCGGGATTTAATCAACTCACAATTAATTTGTAACACCACATCAAACACCAAAAATCATGGAAATAAATCCTACGCATAAATTAAACCGGGAAACCTCCGTAAGTCCAGTCTGACCACGGTACTGCACTCACCTTAGCCAAAGACAGAAACTTTCGCGACAAAAATTCTGCAATTTTCCAGAATTCCCTGGGACGAATACACCCTAGATTTTCCCGGAACGCGAAACCTAAAATAATAAATTAACAAAACTTAACACACAAGCAACTAAACTACACTACCAACATAATCACAAAACGACAAATGCAACTACACGACTTAAAAGTTTAAGTCGTCTTCTTCGCAACACTCTGCAACTTCACGGAGCCACCACCCCTCAACGCCAAAACTCGTCACCACCACCGTTCCTTGACGTCCTCCACCACTCCATGACTCCTCGACGCCATGATTCGATCATGACTCCACGACACCATCAACCACGGTCTCCACGACAACCGCCACCTCATCACGTCACCATTCATCTCCGCCACAACAACCAACACCGTCACATCTCCTCGCGATTTGGCCACTAACGGATCCGACCAACCAAACCAACAACGTTCAACCCCCATCACCGCCAACCACCCTCCGATCAACTCCTCATCAACGATCAACAACGAGAAAAACAACCAACAAAAGAAGAACCTTACCGTGATGAGATAGAAGAGGCGCAAGCTTCCAAGCAAAGCACCGGACCAACGCAACTATCCACCCCACCCCTAAGCTCCTCTCTCTCTCTCTCTTTCTTCTTTGCTCAATGGAGGCGGCTAGGTTTACGAAGAGGGAGATGTATACGCACATACACATATATGTATTGAAGTTTCCGTATTACACCGAACGGTCCTCATGTTTCTCCAAATTTCGTAATTGACCCCGATACTTTTAAAATGATCAATTTAACCCACCGAAAACAACTTTCCAATTAATCAATTTAATCCATAACTTTCCAAAATCACAAATTGGCCCAAAACTTCCAAAATTATCAATTAAACCCGCCTGTAACTCCTGGATTTAATCAAATCAACCCCTAATTTTTGAATTCAACAAATACACCCCCATTATTGGTTTGCGGATGTTACATTACCAGGGGAAATCGGTCCAAAAGGTGCCAACTTCTTCTAACCAAAGACCCTCTCCCATATAACTTTCCTCTCCCCTCTTTCCCTCCTTCCACGCCATCATTTTTCTGTTTATTCTTTACTGACCATCGGTTTTCATTTCTTGATGCTTCACCCTTCTTCACAGCCATCACTTTTCTGATGCTTCTTTTTTATTTTGTGGGACGAATCTCCATGAGGTCACAAAGGATGCACGGGTTTACGCATCATCCCTTGGTTCACTTCGATTTTTAGTTTCCCTTACAACAAGCTTTCCATGAGGTCACAAAGGATACACGGGTCTACGCATCATCCCTTGGTTCACTTCGGCTTATTGCTTTGAACTTCTCCTTTTTATTTTCTTTTTCTCTTCTTTTCTTTCTTTTTCTCGGTGTAATGAAGGGGAGTGAGAGAGGAATATCATACTTTGTGGAGAGTTGCGTGGTCTTGTTTGGCTCGAATAGGTCTTCCCTAATGAACATCAAACCCCTGAGAAAGAAATTGAAGATCAGGTTAGGGTCCAACAAAAATTAGAGATATATTCTCACCGGTAGATGGGTCTGGACGGGGTGGAGTGGGAGGAGAAGCCTCTGCGGGAGTGACGTCCTCTGGGTTTCGACCGGATTGGCCACCTCCGCCAGGTGTAGTCGGAGCAGAACCGTCGGCGCGAGGAAGCTCAACGAAAGTGATGTCCTCTGGGTTTCGACCGGATTGGCCACCTCCGCCAGGTGAAGTCGGAGCAGAACCGTCGGCACGAGGAAGCTCAGCGAGAGGGACGTTCACTGGGTTTTGACCTGATTGGCCACCTCCACCAGGTGGAATCAGAGCAGAACCGTCGGCGGGAGGAAACTCAACGTGAGGGACGTCTACTAGAGGCTCGGCGGGAGGAACTGGATGGCGCTTGTCTGAAAGCTTCCAACAGAAAAGCTCCGGAATAAAAAGGGATCCACCAAGAAGCTTTCAGTCTGGAAAACAGAAACACAGTAAGGGCCATTAAGCTATCCACAGCTCCCAGGAAATCGTCGGCTCTAAATGTTTTGGTGATCGTTGAGATGTGTAGGAAACAGCTTAGAAAGAAACCCAGAGAGAATTGGTTGATGCCTTGATGCTCCTCTAGCTTATCGGTTAAAACGACAAACCCTTTGATAACGGCCAAACTGCCGGCCACTTTGAGCAAATAGTCGGTTGCCTAAAAGTTTTCCTTCCACAGAGCAATCCAGTTTCTCACCCGGTCGTAATAAACGAAATAGATAACACACGTAGTCCCCCAAATAGACAATGCCAAGGACTATCACTACCGTAATCATTTCCCAGGAATGTTTCTTCAGAGATTCAATAACACAAAAGATCATTGCTGCGTAACTCACAAGACCTTGAACAATCAGAGTGTACCTCAGATTGTATAGATTCTGAAAAAGTTGGGCTACCCACCAGGGGCGGATGTACAGAGGCAATAGGTAGGGCACGTGCCCTATACTGATTTTATAAAAACTTTAATCCACCACTGTCCATCCCTAACTTAATAGGTCAAGTGGCTTTGGTGCCTCATGCACTTATTAGACTTCCACAGTTCGAAGCCTCTTGGTTTGTACTTTTATCCTTTTTAATGCTTTGGTTTTCTAATATTTTTATTTTTGTCCCACATAAATATTTACTCTAGATCCGCCCCTGCTACCCACCTCAAGAACCTCTCAAGACCAAAGAGCGAGGTTGTCAACAGCTGAAACACCGTCTTGACGGAAGTGAGGTTCGTATCAGTTAGCATTGTATTGTATTTTTTGTTTTGTTGCTGCATTTTCGGAGGTGTGTGAGTCTGGTTTCGTTTTCTCGAGGTCGAGGACGATGCATATACGAAAAAGGAAATTTTGTTTGTCTTCTTGTGCGCGCGGTAAAGGTGCTCTGTTTTTTTTTTAACTATAGTTAAGGCTGAGTTAATTTTTATCTCATTTTTTCTTGACAAACAAGACAAATTGACTGCGGATAAGTACCAGAAGAAAAAACACGAAAGTTAGAATGAATGAAGTGGATAAGAGACAAAGGATGAAGCGCCTATGCATAAGATCAGTATATTACTTTTCATGCTGAAATTTTTTATGCTCACTGTGTCACAATGAACATACTTGATCAATATAAAATGGCAGGTTTATTTGGTGATCCCCATCCAAATCCAATCACATTCTCAGCGAAACAAAACCTCAACCAAAAATGCCAAAAAGAAGACATTTGGAAGTTTAATATACTAGCGCGGTTTAGGAAGTATTCGAAAGACAAATAAAAGATTACAACTTAGCCACAACAGAAATCATTTGGGCCGCAGGAGGATCACAAGAGAAATCATTTGGGCCAGGGGTCAAAAATTGAATCTCTAAAATATATTCTCTACACCTTTAACGGCTACCAGACACCTTGTTCATCGAATTTAAATTTGTATGCGTCGTCTCGAATCATGTTATAGATTGATCTGACCAGAGCCGTCCCTTCTATAAGGCAAGTGAAGCATTAGCTTCAAGCCACAATAATATAATCAAAATTAAAAGGCCACAAGTTTAACATTGTCTATTTGGTCAATTGGTTGTGTATGACTTGTTTCACCAAAAGCTCTTTAGGTAGAGCTTTCATTTTGCTTGTTCTTATTTTTTTTGCTAGCATTTCTTTTTGTCTCTATCTTTCATTTCTTATATTTTTACAGCATTTATTTTTCTTTCAATGTAAAATTGTTTTTTGGAACATTTTTTTAGTAAGCCACATTTTCATTTGTGCTTTAAGCCTCCCAAAACTATGGGACGGTACTGGATCTGACATATTGCCATTTGTCTCATTCTTTTTAAACAACAAAGCGTTCTCCTACGGCATCTCTCTTTTTTCTTTTTGTTCTCTTTCTCTCTATATATTATTTATTTTCTGTTATATTTTGTTTCTTCATTAATTATAAATTTGATTGTTTCTGAGACACTCGTTTCAATTTTTGTCTAGATGAATAAAATAGTCATCCAGACACTCGTTGAAGACCGGGACTATATATATGATATATATATCCCATTCAATTTGGGCCACGAGAAATACAAGTTCCAAAATTAGTTTATTTTGTAGAGTTTTAAATAAAATCTAACTTCGTCTGGCATCTGATGTTGAGCCCATGAAGTGGTAGTCTAGCGCAACATGTTTCATCCGGGAATGGAAAACTGGATTCGCACATAAATAAGTAGCTCCCATATTATCACAATAAATCACAGGATTTGAAGATAGAGAGAAACCCAACTCCGTAAGTAGCTTATGAATCCATCAAACCTCTGAGATGTGTTTGCAACAGCCCTATATTCAGCTTCTATCGAGGACCGAGATACACTCTTTTGTTTCTTAGATGACCATGAGATCAGATGTTGGCCCAACTAGACAATATAGGCATTGGTAGAGATGAGATTATCCGAGTCTCCAGCCCAATCCACATCGGAAAATGCATGTAAGGACAAAGCATTGTGGCGTCTTAGGTAAATACCATGAGTTGGAGTGCCGGCTAAGTAACGTAACACGCGTTTGGCAGCCTGGAGATGAGCATCTGCAGGAGTGTGCATAAATTGAGAGAGACGGTTTACACAATAAGAGATATTCGGCCTGGTGAAGGCAAGATATTGAAGACTTCCAACAATACTTTTATACTCCGACGGATCTGGTAGCTTATAACCCGAGTGAATTGTGAGTTTTGGTGAGGTAGCCATAGGCGTAATGACTGGTTTTGCAGTGAGCATATTTGTCAGCTGGAGAAGATCAAGAATATACCGCCTTTGAGTTAGATGCGTACCTGCTGTGGTCCGGTTAACTTCACTGCCTAAGAAGTAGAATAAATTTCCTAAGTCTTTGAGTGAGAACCGTGCATAGAGAGAATCAATAGTGGCCTGAAGCAAGGTGGAGCTGGTACCCGTAAGAACAATATCATCGATATAAATGAGCATATCGACGAAGTCAGAGCCTTGTTTGAGTATGAAAAGTGAAGTATCCGCCATGAAATTTTTGAAACCCATCGAGAGGAGATAGGTACGAAGTTCGGAATACCAAGCGCGTAGTGATTGTTAAAGGCCATAAATCGCTTTATTCAACCGACAAACAAAATTAGGGTGATCAAGATCATGAAAGCCCGGAGGTTGTGACATATAAACAGTGTCCGAGAACTTCCCTTGCAAGAACATATTATTAACATCTAGCTGACGTAGAGGCCAATTCCGAATAACTGCAATTCCAAGGACGAGACGAATTGTCGTTGATTTCACAACCGAACTAAAGGTTTCTTAATAATCAAGGCCCTGTTGTTGATCATACCCCTTGGTTACTAGCCGTGCCTTATACCGGTCGACTGAGCCATCCGCCTTATATTTTATGGTAAACACCCATCTAGAGCCAACAAAATTGTGAAACTGTGATGGAGGCTCCAAGGTCCACGTATGGTTCCGAAACTGAGCGTCTATCTCGTCGCACATGGCTTTTTCCAGCAGGAATCCTTAAGAGCTTCTGCAACTGTTTTGGGAATTACATGAGCCGAAAAAAACAAGAGAGGCCGCATATCCATACCTGGTGGTTGGCTTTGTGATGCCGCTTTTTGACCTTGTTTCCATTGGGTGATGATTCTGAGGAATATCATTGTTTGGCTGCGGAACTGGTGGTGGCTGGGTGTTCTCTGGCTGTGTATTAGGCCTGGGTGAGGAGGCATGAGATGCGGTACTATTGTTCGAGTCTGCTTCAGAAGGGGAAGACTCTTGTTGATTGGTATCAGATGTCGCGGCTGTAGTTTGAGAATTGGAGCTTTCGTGGGCCTTAGAAGAATGCTCACTTTGGGCCTGAGAAGAAGAGCCAGTTTGGGCCTTAGACGAGGCAGAACCCATACCTGAAGTTGAAGAAGAGGATCCACCGGAGGATGCCTGTTGTGGAGATGCTTCGCCTACATTATTTATCACCGGTGAAGGAGCCGAGCTCAAGGGTGGATCAGGTGGAGAAGCTATATGAGAGGCTGAGTGCAATGGAACATAGTGTACTGGTGGTGTCCAACACGTTTCACGTGAAGGGGAAGAGGTTGAAGACTGTGGATATGAGCTGAACGGAAACTGGTTTTCCACAAAACGAACATGTCGTGATGTAAAGACTAGGTGGGTGGCTAGGTCTAGACAAAATAGGCGGGCTGAGTCAAGGAATATCCAAGGAAAACACATGGAGAAGAGCGCGGTTCTAATTTATGGTGAGTATAGGGTCTGAGCCATGGGAAACAAAGAAAGCCAAATATTTTTAGGCGAGTATAGTTGGGTCGGACTGAAAAAGGCATTGGAATGGAGATTTGTTGTTAAGAACTGGAGTAGGCATACGATTTATTAGATAAACCGTTGTAGAGAAAGCATAGGTCCAATAGGTTATGGGAATTGAGGCATGGGTCAAAAGGGATAGGCCTATTTCGACAATATGTCGATGTCGACGTTCCAAGAGACCATTATGCTCAGGTGTATGGGGAGGTGAAGTGAGATGAGAGATGCCTTCAGCCGCAAGAAAACTCCATAAAGCAATAAACTCACCCCCGTTATCGGTAAAAAAATGTACCAATCTTGGTTTGGAATTTATTTTCTAAAAGAGCTTTAAAATGGATGAAGGTCTCTTTGACTTGTGATTTTAGTTTGAGAGGATAAAACCACACATAGCGGGTGAAGTGATCGACGATGATTAAATAATATATGTAGTTATCAACCGAAATCACCAGAGAAATCCAAATATCGGAGAATAGATATTTAAGAGGTCTAGAAGAATGGATAGAAGTTTCAGAAAATGGGAGTTTGTGGCTCTTATTTGTAAGACAATCGGTACAAGAAAACTGTTTAGACAAAGCTTGAGAAACCGGTAAAGAAAATTGAGAAATAAGTGTTTAAAGTAGAAAAAGTTGAATGTCCCAGGCGTGAATGCCACTCCGGTTGAGAAGCTTTCACACTTGGGGAAGCAAAAAGAGAGATATGAGAGGTGTTGGTGATCGGCCATTCCTCTCCGTTAACTCGTCCTTGGAGTAATTGGTCCCCCGAGCTGAAATCCTTCACCTGAAAATGAGCAGGAAAGAATTCCACAGAGATGTTATTATTTTTGGACAGTTTATAGACCGAGAGTAGGTTTTTGTGAATATCCGGCACATATAGAACATTTTGCAGAGCTAAGGAACCAGAAGATAAGGGAAGGGTAGCAAAACCAGTGCGTGTGATTGGGAGTCCAGTTCCATTACCGATCACAACTTCTTCACCTCCATTGTAGAAGGTAATATGATGTGTGGCTCTGGAGTTGAGAATCCAAGGATTGGGGCTGGACGTGGCTGAGAAGTTAGCCCGAGGTGCCCATGGAGACGACGAGTACGGTGGTGTTGGCAATAGAGGTAGAGCCTGTGTAGAAGCCGTCGGGAGTTGTTAGCAGCGCAAGGCTGAATGACCTTGCTTTCCACAGATCTGGCACCGACCTTGATATGCTTTGGAGGGACGTTGTTGAGACCCTTTCTGCAACTGATTCGTGTTCCAGTTCTAAGGAGAGCGAGTATTGTTCCGCTGTTGAGGACGATAGGCATTTTTGGTAACAACATTAGCAGTGACCGGAAAGGATTCGGACTTAGGGACGGAGAGTAACTTGGCCTCTTGATTAAGCAATTTCTCATGGAGTTCTTCAAGTGTGGGCGGCGTGTCTCTTCCCTCCATTTGATTCACAATATCTTTGTAGTCCTCAGGCAAACCATCCAAAACAAACTCCCCTTAATCCTCATGATCAATTAGTTTTCCAAGAAGCACAAGCTTATCAAATCGTATAGTAAGGCCTTAAAAATACTCATCAACCGTTTTAGTACATTTGCTCCACTGTTTTAACTGAAGCTTCAGTTGCTTGACATGACCACGGCTCGGCTTAGCATAGGTGGCGGTAAGCTTCTCCCACACATCAGCGGCGGTTTGTGTTCTGGAGAGAATAGGTTGAATGGACACCAAAATTTCACCAAGAAGGGTGTTGTAGATCAAGCTATATTGATGTTTCCAATGTGTGTAGTCAGGATTCACCGTCGTGGTGTCGGCCATAGTAACAGTGGTGGGAGGTGGAGGTGAGCTACTGTCCAGATAGGATGCTAGCTCATATCCATCGAGTGTCGCATAAACTTGACGATGCCACATAAGGTTGTTGGTGGCAGAAAGCTTGGTGACATTAGTCATATTGACATTAAGAAGAGAGGGAGAGGAGGAGAGGGAGATAGAATCAGCAGAGGCTGTGACATCGGTGGTGAGAGGAGCCGTAGCAGCCATTGGCAAACAGAGAGAGAGAGATAAAGACAGAGAGAGAGAGAGATAAAGAAGAAGGAGATTTACGGCAGTAGAGAAGAAACGAGAGAGAGGAGAAAAAACAATTTAGGTCAGAGAATTTTTGGCTTTGACTTTCGTCTATATGCTCATTTATGTCGACGATATTGTTCTTACGGGTACCAGCTCCACCTTGCTTCAGGCCACTATTGATTCTCTCTCTGCGCGGTTCTCACTCAAAGACTTAGGAAATTTATCCTACTTCTTAGGCATTGAAGTTAACCGGACCACAGCAGGTATGCATCTAACTCAAAGGCGGTATATTCTTGATCTTCTCCAGCGGACAAATATGCTCACTGCAAAACCAGTCATTACGCCTATGGCTACCTCACCAAAACTCACAATTCACTTGGGTTATAAGCTACCAGATCCGTTGGAGTATAGAAGTATTGTTGGAAGTCTTCAATATCTTGCCTTCACCAGGCCGGATATCTCTTATTGTGTAAACCGTCTCTCTCAATATATGCACACTCCTACAGATGCTCATCTCCAGGCTGCCAAACGCGTGTTATGTTACTTAGCCGACACGCCAACTCATGGTATTTACCTAAGACGCCACAATGCTCTGTCCTTACATGCTTTTTCCGATGCGGATTGGGCTGGAGACTCGGATAATCTCATCTCTACCAATGCCTATGTTGTCTACTTGGGCCAACATCTGATCTCATGGTCATCTAAGAAACAAAAGAGTGTATCTCGGTCTTCGACGGAAGCTGAATATAGGGCTGTTGCAAACACATCTGTGCAGGTTCGATTGATTCACTCGCTACTTACGGAGTTGGGTTTCTCTCTATCTTCAACTCCTGTGATTTATTGTGATAATATGGGAGCTACTTATTTAAGTGCGAATCCAGTTTTCCATTCCCGGATGAAACATGTTGCGCTAGACTACCACTTCATACAGGATCAAGTTCAGGTGGGTACTCTTTGTGTTTCGCATGTCTCCACACGAGATCAGTTGGCTGATGCTCTTACTAAGCCACTCCCCCGAGCCTCTTTCCATGATCTCACGTCCAAGATTGGAGTTGCGGAGGCCCCTCACTACAAGAAATCTACCGCAAAACCGATGGCATTTCCGACGGAATTAATATCCGTCGGAAAATACCGACAGATTTCCGACGGAATTAACAATTTTAATATCCATCAGAAATCTGTCGGAAATCCGTCGGTATTTTTCGACGGATTACAATCTGTCGGTTCCTATCAGAAATCCGTCGGTTTGCCGTCTGTAATTTCCGACAGATTCCATCGGATTAATATCTGTCAGAAAATTTGAACGTTAATATAGCCTTTGTTATAGCCGTTATTATATCCGTTAATTTCCGATGGATTTCCGACGGCAAGCGTTATTATATATATGTTACCATACTTCTTCATTCAATCACAACAACAAAATTCTACCCAACAATTTTTCAAAAAACGTGTAGAGAGAGATGTCATCTTCTAGAGATTTAAGATCGTGGATGGATGAAGATATGTTTGATCCGGAGTCGAAGTTATTAAACGATGGTTATGCATGAGGTATATACGAGTTCATGGCCGTTGCTGGAAATCGACCGCGAGTGAAAACAAGTGGTAAGATGAAATGTCCATGTTCAATTTGTCGCAATTCTCGTAATGTTAAGATAGAATTAGTATGGCATCACTTGTATAGCAATGGATTTATGCCGGGTTACAAGATTTGGTATCTACATGGAGAAAGAAATTTTGAATATGGTAGTAGTAGCAGTGAACCCTATGTTGCGGATAGCTTAGGAGAACATAGAACAGAAGTAGATTTTGGTGTTGGTACCGTTGAGATGGTGAATGATGCGTTTAGAGAGAATTTGTTATCGACCGTAATAGATGAGGATGGGGTTGAAGAACCAAATGTAGAAGCTAGAAGATTTTTTGATATGTTAGACGCAGCGAAGCAGCCATTATATGATGGGTGTAGAGATGGTCATTCACCTTTATCATCTGCTAGTAGAATGATGACCAATAAGACGGACTTCAATTTGGCAGAGGAATGTGTTGATGTGATTGCAGATATGGTGAAAGATCTTTTGCCTGAAGATAATCTTGCACCTGCATCATACTACGAGGTACAGAAACTTCTAGGTGGTCTTGGTTTACCGTATCAAGTAATAGATGTGTGCATCGACAACTGTATGATATATTGGAGAGAAGATGAAGACATGAGAAGTTGTCGATTTTGTCGTAAACCACGGTTTCAGGATACTAGTAGGAGAGTTCCAATTCCATTTAAACGTATGTGGTACTTACCGTTGACTTCGAGGTTGAAGAGGTTATATCAATCTGAGCGCACGGCAGAGCAAATGAGATGGCATGCAGAACATCGTCAAGATGGAGAGATTACACATCCATCGGACGCTAAAGCGTGGAAACATTTTCAATCCATGTATCCGGATTTTGCGTTTGAGAGAAGAAATGTGTACCTCGGGTTATGTACAGATGGTTTCAACCCATTTGGGAAGCATGGAAAGCAGTATTCGGTGTGGCCCGTAATCGTAACACCGCACAATTTGCCCCTAGTATGTGCATGCATCGAGAGTTTTTATTTCTCTCCGTTCTTGTTCCCGGCCCTGAGCATCCGAAGAGATCACTAGATGTATTCCTCCAGCCATTGATCTATGAGTTACAAATGCTATGGAGTCACGGTGCTGAAGTGTTTGATGTTTCACACCAGCAGAATTTTAGGATGCGGGCGGTTCTTATGTGGACCATTAGCGATATCCCAGCATATGGAATGTTATCTGGATGGACAACTCATGGAAGACTATCGTGCCCATATTGCTCAGACAACACAGATGCATTCCAATTGAGGAACGGAAGAAAGTCGTGTTGGTTTGATTGCCATAGAAGGTTTCTACCGATGGAGCATCCTTATCGTCGGTCTAAAACATTATTTACGAAAAATAAACAAGTGTTTGAAGCTCCAATTGATGAGGAAGACGGCAGTAACTTATTGGATCAGTTGAGAGATTTTGGTGCTCCGATGACTTCTGAATTTGGAGGTAATGGACATGAAACTGTTTACGGAGCCAGAGAAGTTCATAATTGGCACAAGAAGAGTATCTTTTGGGAATTGACTTACTGGAAGGACCATTTATTGAGGCACAATCTCGATGTGATGCATGTTGAAAAGAACTTCTTTTATAACATAATGAATACGGTTTTAAATGTACCGAGGAAGACAAAAGACAATCTGAAGTCTAGGTTGGACTTGGCAGAGATTTGCGATCGTGATTTTCTTGAAATTCTTCCCAATGGTAAATATCCTTTTGCTCCGTACTGGTTGGATGCACAAAAGAAAAAAAGAATTTTTTGATTGGATTCAAGACGATGTCAAATTCACTGATGGATATGCATCTAATCTGCGTAATTGCGTCGACTATGGAGAAGGAAAGTTTATCGGAATGAAGAGTCATGATTATCATGTTGTGATGCAGCGACTTCTTCCATTCACTTTTGCGGAGCTCCTTCATAAAGATGTGTACGAAGCAATTGCAGGTATAAATTATTTTCATGTGTATTTTAAAAATTACTAATATTTTTATTTTATATATATTTAAATTTTTGTATTTTTATTTGCAGGAGTTGGTGCTTTCTTTCGGGATTTATGCACGAGAACACTTACACTTGAGGGGATTCGCAATTTAGAGGACAATATACCCTTGATCCTTTGCAATCTTGAGAAGATATTTCCGCCGTCCTTTTTTTATGTTATGGAACATCTTCCGATCTACCTCCCCCATGAAGCCGCACTAGGTGGTCCTGTTCAATTCCGTTGGATGTATCATTTTGAGTGGTATATGTTCCATCTTAAGAAGAAGGTTAAAAATTTAAGTCGAGTTAAGGGGTCAATTGTCGCACAGAGCATCAACGAAGAAACCTCACATTTTACGGAATATTACTTTCCATCGGAAGTTCGTACAAAGAGTAAACGTCCTTCTCGCCATGATGATAGAGGTGAGAAAGCCATGTATCCATTGGTGGTCCCTGAGTTGTTTTCGCAAATTGGTCGATTCAGTGGAAAAGGGAAGAAACGCAAATTTTCACAACAGGAGTGGACTCACTTGCATAAGTATATCGTAACAAATTGTGAGGAGATGGCGGAGTACGAAAGGTAAAAAAACTTAATCTATTTAAATACTAAATTATTTTATACATAAGTATTAGCTTTCAAAGGTTATATAATGTTGTTTGATTTCAGGCTTTACATGGCAATAATACGTAGCCATTTTCCGGAAAAGACTGAAGAAGAACTTGAACTGCATAAGGAGAACGATTATATTACTTGGCTGCAATTTTACGTAAGTAGGCTATAATATTAATATATAAATGCCTTCAATTATTACGTAAGTGTTTTATATTAATTTTGTGGAAATTATTTTCTTAGGTTAATGAAGGAGTTAGAGGTGGATCGGTTTTTCCGACATGGTTAGTAGAGTTAGTTACTGGCCCAATCTACATTGCGACCTCATATCCTAGGTATTGCAGTAGGGGATTTGCGTTTAGGATTCACGATGAAGGAAGGTTAAGACCAACTGCAGATTATGGGATTTCGGCTCAATCTGGTGATGTTGTCTACTACGGGATTCTCAAAGAAATATTGCTAGTTCGCTACCCAGGGATGTTGGACATGAGGTGCATTGTTTTTATGTGTGAATGGTATGATCCAGAAGTTGGGCGTGGGGTTAAGGTGAACCAATTTGGCGTCATGTCAGTAAATTCTAGAAGAAGACTTCGTACGTATGACCCATTCATCCTAGCATCACAGGCAGACCAGGTTCGGATATTTTAATAAATATTTTATATTATTAAAGTTTTTAGATTCTATTTTTGTTTTATTTGACTTCATAACTTACATTTGTTTTTTTAGGTATGCTATATTCGTTACCCTAGAGTAACACGGCGTTCAGATCCTTGGATGACGGTGACTCCAATTAATCCAAGAGGAAAAATTTATGGAGTTTCTGAGCACGATGCTTTACAACCAACTAGAAGTGTTCCAATGGATCATGTTGAGCATTCTTTTGATACATTCTTTGTGGTTGATTTAACGGAAATTGGTGATGATAGAGTTCATTCAGAATCTGAGGAAGAACTTGGAGAATTTGATGATGCCGAAGATGATATTCCTTCTGAAGGATCATTATCTGATTCAGATTAGTATATGATCAACATTTGTTTTTATTTATATTTTGTATTTGTATTTCGTATTTTAAATATTACATTTTATAAAAATTAAAACCACAAAACCATAAATAAATAAAAACATTAAAAATCATAAACAAACCCAAATAATAAAAAACAACCAAAAACAAACCAAAAAACAATAAAAATACTATAAAAAAAACATCTAAACCAAATTACACATAATCCGTCGGAAATCCATCGGAAATTTCCGACAGATTTCCGACGGATAACAAAGGAAAAGACATTTTTTATTCGGCAGCCAATGTCAGTCAATCCTTAAACCGAGACACGTGTAACCACAAACCCGTCGGAAATTCATTGGAAATTTTCCGATGGATTTCCGACGGATTTTCAACGGGTTTGTGTTTTCGTGGTCGTTTACGATCCCTTTCTCTTGAAATATGTAGGTAGTATGGTTTGTTACTCATTTCAATGATAAAATACTAACGTATACCTTGTAACATATCATATATATCAAAATCAAAAAAATCCCAACTATCATATCTACATGTTAGACAATGATACATATCTTATAACGATGATTTATAACCATAACAACTAAAGTTTGTTGGATTTCGTATATTTCATTTGTAACAATGTATTTGTTTATATTTTATCATTGAAATGAGTCACAAAGCACAATACCTACATATTTCAAAAGAAACGGATAGTAAACGACCACGAAACCACAAACCCGTTAAAAATCCATCGGGAATCCGTCGGAAAATTTCCGACGGATTCCCGACGGGTTGTGGTTACACGTGTACCACTTCAACGTTTGACAGGCCAATGAAGAGGCAATAATCTGTCGGAAATCTGTCAGAAATTTCCGACGGATCGCCAAATATTACGCGGCAAATTAAATTTTCATTTCCCGGGAAACTAAAATTTCGTGTGTCCGTCGGAAATCCATCGGAAATTTCTGATGGATTTCCGACGGACACGCGAATTTTTAGGCTGGAATCTTCCCGAGGCCGCGTTTCATTTAATATTAAAAGATTCCGACGGATTTTCCATCGGAAATCCATCGGAATACTTTGATAAATACATGTCTTCTTCTTCCTCGCGGAACTAAAACGCGACGAAAAAAACAAACAACACAAAAACCTCCGATTTCGATCTCGATTTTGCTCCGATTAAACCTCCGATTTTGACATCAATCATCAAGATGTCTAACAATCCATCAATTCCATCCAATTTGTAAGTTTACAAAACTATAAAATTTAAAGATTTCTAAGGTTTTAAGATTGATGTTAGATTTAGGTTATTGGATGTAAGATTTAGGTTTTTGAATGTTAGATTTATGTTATTGGATGTTAGATTTATGTTTTCTAGTGTTAGTTCTAAGATTTCTATGGTTAGATTTAATTTTTTAATTTTGGGAGAATTTGTTTTGTTATTGAATTTGAAGAATTTGGAGAATCTGTCATGTTATTTTGGAGAATTTTTAACTTTGGAGAATTTGTAATTTAATATTATGTTACATTATTTAATTAGATTAGAATAAATTATAAATTTGTTTAGAATAAATTATAATGTTTTTAATTAATTTATAATCATTTTTAAAAATTTATAATTAATTATAATGTTTTTATTAATTTATAATCATTATTTATTTAAATTTACTTTACATTATTAATTTAGATTAGAGAATTTATAATCACTTTTAAAAATTTCTAATTAATTTTTTAAAAATTTATAATTAATTTTTTAAAAATTTATAATTAATTTTTTTAAAATTTATAATCATTTTTACAAATTTATAATCATTTGTATTAATTTATAATCATTTTTTAGAAATTATTAATCATTTTAGAAATTTATAATCATTTTAAAAGTTTATAATCATTTTTACATATTTAAAATCATTTGTATAAATTTATAATCATTTTTAAAAAAATTTATAAGGGATTACGGATTATATTACGAGGGTTATGGGAACTGAGTACGTCGAGGTTCCGGTAGGGGTAGGGGAGTTGCGAGGAGTCATTCTACGGCGTCTACCCATATTCCGGACACGGCGTCACCTGTACCATCCCCTGCTGCATCGACACCACCCCCTACTGCACCGTCTGCAATGAGCGTCGAGGATTTCGTTGCTTTACCTGGACGAGAGAGATTCACTCGTCTTCATCCGGATTGTGTTGGGACAGACACATGGTAAGTCTCATTTTCCAATTTTAAAATATTAAATTTTATTTAATATTTTTTTATAAACTATTTGTTTTTAAAGTCTACAAAACAATTTGTTTTGAAGGTTTAAAGATTCGGGAAATGGGATTTCCAAATCTATCAACCGGATGCTTAATGGATTGCTTCAGCATCCGTATCCGACATACACCCAAATGCCCTTAAAAGAGCAGGAAATGTGGTTTAGGCAATTTGCGGTAAGTTTTTCATTTTTTTATTGTTTACTTTGAATTTAATTAGTTTATTAGTTTATTTTAATTTAATTTTCATTTTTTTCAGCAAGAATTTAATTGGGAGAGTCACATTACCGCTTTGGTTAGAAGGGACTTCCACAAAAAAGCGGTAATAATGTATTCACAATTTTAATTTTCAATACTATTAAATTTTATTTTTCATTTCTTTTTAAAAAATTTAATTTTCTTAAAATTAATTGATTTTTCAAAATATTATATTAAAAAAAAAAACTTCCATTCCGTCGGAAATCCGTCGGTTTTTAGATCCGTCAGAAATCCGTCGGTTTGTATCCGTCGGTACTACGTCGGGAATCTGTCGGTCTCTTTCGGTTCAAAAACATCAGAATTCCGTCGAAAATCCGTCGGTGTTCAAATCCGTCAGAAATCTGTCAGTTTTTGTCCGTCGGACAAACGTTGGTAATCTATCGGTTAAAAACATCGGAATTCCGTCGGGAATCTGTCGGAATATTTCTGACGGATTCCCGACGGACACCTGACGTAATATATTCCGACGGATGTCCGACGGATTGGCGACGGATATCCAGAAACTAGATTCCGTCGGAAATCCGTCAGAAATTCAGACGGATTTCCGACGCGGTTTTTAATTCCTACGACATAGTTCAGACGGTAAAAACTGACGGATTTCCGACGGAATTCCTGTTTTCCGACGGATTTTTCCGTCTGATTCCGGCTATTTTCTTGTAGTGCCTCGATCTTGAGGAAGCGTATTACGAGATACATATCAGTGATTGATCGTGATTTATTCTTTTTCATCAATGTATAATATCTGCATTACCATATTTGTGTATGCAGCCTCTGTATAAATGTATCATCGATTGTGTAATGAAAATACAACACATTCTATACTTTCCTATATAAAGCTTATGGTCCTAGAACGTGTCATTTGAGGTTCCTTTTAGATTGGTACTTTATTCTTGGCTTGTTGTGGATATGGGTGGTTCGAGGTCCTCACCAAAGCTACTGGTTAATGCATAATGTCCCACGATTTTATTATTTTTATATTAAGATTTCAAAATCATCCGTAAAATCATATCACATAAGCTGAAATCACTTATGCAACAAAGTTTGGTTGCGACTTCTTAATTACCATAAGATTACACTCTAATTGTTCAATGGTGTTTTAAAATGGTTTACATATCAGTAGATTTCACTTGATGCTTTCTCTGTTGTGTGTAGAGTGATAATAAATGCTGATTGAGGACTCTAGTTTGGTTGCTGAAATGAACTCTGGTTCGGGAGTTGAGAATTTAAAAAGAGAGTTGATGGAAGCAAACTCAGGGAGGCCACATTAACACAAGTATTGGAGATGAAATCTTCATTGGAAGAATTAAGTAACAAGCAACATAATTATTGTCACAAAAAAATAATATTGCAAGACACTAGGGAAGAAAAACTAAGAGATTCGTAGATATACCATATATGGAGGGAGATGAACAATTGTTGTCATAACGCGTGAGCTAATGATTCGTGACATCGAAAAACTCATACGTGATCGTATTACCTCTTTACGTTACTTGGATGCCGGCAGAAATGGAGATTTTCTAACCCGGTGGATGACTAAACGTGACATCATTAAATTCGCAACGCTCTGAAGAAAAGAGATGCGAGTGAATGAATATGAAATGGTTCTTGCAAGTTGTATCGGATAATCAAATAATCAAATGAACAAAGACTTGAATTCGACTGTTCGAGTCAAAATAACAATAGTTTTTTTATTTTTTATTTTAATATAGCAAATGACATGTATTTTTAAATAATACACTTGAAATTAATTATGAAAGTTCCAAGTTAAATGATGCTCAACGTCTTCAAAGGGAATTTCAAGGGAAGTTGTTATTCCATACTTGGTTAACTCAAAAGTGACTCGAAAGTCCATCAAGTCCCTGGGAGAAACCATCGAGCATCCTTGAAATTCATGTTAGCGATTACATGTAGATTGAATCAAGAATCTAGCACTAGGAACCAGTTACCGGAGTTAGCAAGGAATCGAGTTCCTGAGAAGTCTCTTTTTGTGCTGTAAATTCTGTCTTTTTTCTGGATTGTACAGGACGCAACCATCATCTTCCCCTGGAAACAGAATCAGCCATGGTGGTGGTTCGATTTTCGGGGAACTGTGTTCGTTTCGAACTCGAATTCCAGTTGAAACATACAATCTTAGCGCGATGGAAATATGTAAAGCTCAATCGTTCAAAAATTAATATATTAGTAGTGTTGATGCGTAAGAACTAGGGTTTGGAGATTGAAGAAAGTGTCAACCCTAGAAAAAAGAAAATCGCTAATTCCTTGTAATTGACGTAAATACTAAAACCGTGTTATGGAGAACTGGATCCGGAATCCAGGTCCAGATCAGGGCCCAAAGTGTCCTCCTGGTCCATAGCTCTTGTCATTGTTATTAACTTTATTATTGGCGCCTTACGAGTTTTTGAGTTGATAATGCAACGATTTTTAAAAAAAAAAAAATTCTCAACACAAATAAAACTCGCCAAATAATGTGGATACCAAATCCTAGTCGAAAACTAAACAGTAGTTACAATTTAAAAGAACAAGAGAACTTTGAAACGAATCCCTAAATCCTATAGAATTAGGTTAAGAGAGAGGATGACGATGAATCTCTCTATATTCATATAAAACACACATACATTATCTCTTTCTACAAAAAAAAACACACAGAGAGAGATCACAAACAATGAAGACCAAAGAAAAGGTGTCTAAAGAAGATATGGAGTGTGCGGATACGTTAATGATGTTGAATAGCTCAAAGCCAACGTCGGAGGAGTGTGAGAACATTCAAATATGGAAAGATAATGCTGCGAAGAGGAAAATATTTCTTCGATATTCAAGCTCGACGATTACTACTCCTTCTTCGACCGTCATGGAGTCTACACCTAAACAAGACCCTAAAGCCCATATTCATGATGGTCATTGTTTTGCAGCGGGAGCCTCGTCTTCTAAGAGAAAACATCCACCTAAGAATGCAAAGCGCATAACGAAAGTCTCTTATTCTAAGACAAGAGAGCCGACACCAGAACGGCTAATGCGGTTGATGAGAAGCAAGAATGGTAGAGACAACGAAGACGATTTCGAAGAAAATCATAGATAAAGAATTGACCGCAACCGATGTCGAATCCAAAGAACAATCGTCTCTCGATACCTCTCAGCCAGATCATTGAATTGAAATTCTTGAGCCCCGAGGAAGAAACGATCATAGAAAAAGATGCCAATAAGGCTCACAAAGTAGGAGTAGACGCTATTCTAGTGGCTTCTGATTTAAGGGAATTTGATGTGAATTTGAGAATATGGGACATGAGCTGTTCTGTATACAATTTGGTTACAGGATGGAATAAAGTGGTTAAAGATTGCTGTCTAATGAAAGACGATAATATTCGCCTCTGGTATTTTCACTCCAATGGCCAACTCTATTTTTCTTTTGTTCCTCTTTCACCAAGTAATGATGACTTGCCACACAATTAAGCTTAGGGTTTTTCTTTTTTTTTTTCTTTTTTTGGTAGGGAATTTTGTTTGTTGTTTTTAGTTTAAAAAAAAAACTTATTTCCATATTTTCTTATTTAGATTAGAGTCTTTTGATACTCTGTCCGTTTCATATTAGTTGTCGTTCTAGACTTTAAAACTCATTTCATATTAGTTGTCGTTTTATGTTTTCAATACATATGTTTGATAAGATTTTCAACTTTGTCCCTCTTGTTTTAATGTCTTAACCAATGAAATAATATCAAATAAACATTAACTAGGGGTAAAACTAAAAATTAAATGTTTTCTTAATATGTGTGAAATAACCTTAAACGACAACTAATTTGAAACGAAAAGAGTAATTGTTTATGTGCTTAGCTTCACTGAATATTTTGATGATATCAATGTTTAAGGGTATTTGGCAACGATTATTTTATTAGTGCATTTGTTTCTCAATACAAATACTAATAGTCTAAAACTGATGAAATAATTAAATTTCGAATCTTAGAATCCGTTCAGTATGATGTCGCTCCCTATGCTTATGTAGTACAAAAATTTGAGTACATTAATAAATGTTTTTTTCTTTAATGGTTTTGCTTTTTGTTAATTTTTAAGAGCTTTTTATCACAACTTTTTTTGTTTGCAGATAGATTCTCACAAGACACGCCAAAACAGAACCAATTCTTTTTCTACTTTAAGGGCTGGCCGCGCCGTAGGTTGAGGTGTCGACATTAATTAACTCCAAAAATGTGGCGGTTTTGAGACACAAATTTTGGTCTCAGAATTCCAAATCTTTGTCATGAAAAGTTTACTTGTTGGCTTGTCTCACTTCATGACAAGTTAATTCCTTCACATGACACTCCCCTAGATGACCTCCCATCAGCCTCACTCGCATAAGTTGAGTAGAAGTCTTCGTCTCCTTGTTCTCGTTCCTTCATCAAATTTTCCATCTTCTCGACGGCCTCTCTTATATCTAACCGTTTCTCCACATCTACTTCGCAACAACTTAGTCCAATTCTCAAGAGTTTTACAATCTCTGCTTCACAATTGCTAGTTTTTCCCATTTCTTGATCAAACAATTCTTCTGTCCACTCTCCTTTAAAATTCGATTTCACCCAGCTCGCTAGGTCCTCCTCGTTTTCTTTATCGACTTGCGGGAAACTCTCAGGGAACTTTCCTGTCAGAATCTCCAAGATGAGTATTCCAAGTCCCCACACATCGGTTTTCTTGGTCACGCGGCTTTGTTTTAAGTACTCTGGGGATTTGTAAGCTACCATGAGTTCTTGTGCTTTCTCTTCATTGATAATTGGGATCAAGCCATAGTCTGTAAGAAGAGGCTCGAATTTCTCATTGAGAAGAACATTTGATGATTTTAGATGACCATGAGGAGCCATTAGGCTAGGCAGGTTTTTATGGAGATATAAAAGTCCCCTTCCTACACCTTTCACAATATTCAATCTTGTTGGCCAATCCAAGCTTGGTTGCCCTAAGGATTTATGACCTTAATATATACACACAAAAACACAAATTGTAAGCAAAAAAGTGGTATAGTCCGTAGTAATATGTATGGTGAATGTAATAAAGAGAGAAAAACAAAGAATACCATGGAGATAAGCTGCCAAGCTTCCTTTCTCAATAAAATCGCAAACAAATAGTTTTTCCTCTTTTTTATAGTAATAAGCCACAATTGGAAGCAGATTCTCATGGTTTAACCTCCCTAACCTCTTCATGTGTTCTCGGAACTCCTCAATATCAGCATTATTCATATGTTTAAACCTCTTCACTACCATCATCGGTCTGTTCGTAAGCAGTGTCTTATATGATCCTCCAAAACACCCACTTTCTAGAATCTCTGCTGATGCTTTCAGTAAATCTTGCAACTCAAAATTTTCCCTATCATCTTGCAAAAACGTAAGTTTTGTGGTATGAATCATCCTCTTCGCAGCACGGTTTTGTGAATGGTAGCTACCTTGTCCCCTTTCACTTTCGTTGAATCCAGATCTCATCTGTAGACTTGTTGGTCCAGGTTCTGTTGACAATAATGGTTGTTTCTTCTTTCGCCTCCAGTTAAGAAAGATGATCACTCCAAGAATTATGAGTATTGCTGCCAACGCTGCTACCACTGCGGCTATAATGTACAAAATCTTTGATGATCTTTTCTTGGGGTTTGCTGTGGGCTTTTGGGAAATGCTGTAAGGAGAATAACACTTTGTATCCAAAGGTTTTCCACATAAGCCTTTGTTGCCTGCCATAGAAAAAAACATGGTTTTCTAAATAAAAATATAGTATATATGTGTGATTTGTCTAGAGACACAACAAAAGTGGATAAACTTGGTGCACCTTCAAACAATTTTTTATCCATTGTACCGAGAATATTTGGGATTGGACCAACTAATGCATTGTTTGAAAGGTTTAACTTGAGTGGTTTATGTGTAAATTCCGGTATTTGTCCAGTGAACCGGTTACCGTCAAGTCTAAGCTCGTAAAGCTTGGGACTTTTGACAATGGACGCTGGAACTTCACCACTAAACTTATTGTGCTCTAAATGGAGTTTCTTTAACCACCCCATTCCATCAAATGCATCCATAGGTATCGTTACATCGAATTGATTGTTTGACAAGTAAAGTGATTTCAAAGCACCAATTTTCTTGAACTCCGGAAATGGACCTTTAAGTTTGTTGTTCATGAAGCTAAGAGACCTTAGAGATTTCAAACCCATCAACGCGTTGATGTCTATAGAGCCAGAGAGCTCTAAATTCTCTAGTTGTAACCCCCAAACAGAGCCTCTATGACACAAGACACCAATCCATTTGCAAGGAGGATTCTTTCTATCATCCCAGCTTTCCAAACCATTTGCTTTCCCAATAACAAGAGATTTCTTGAATTTCAAGAGAGATTCGGTCTCTGATACGGCATGAGTAACCACAAAGGATATAGATACAATGGAAAGGAAGAGGAGAGATTTGGAATCCATGGCCGTTTAGGGAACGCGCCCGGGAGGCCGGCGCGTCCTCTAAGGGAAAACCAAAGGAGAGTTTGGAGATGAACAAAGACGAAAATAATCTCAGATGGATGAAATGTCAGAGGAGAGACCGATAGAGAAAGAAAGAGAGAAAGAGAGAGACTGTGTGTGATGAAGAAGAGAGGTTGGTATCAATGCATACCAAGAATAGACAACAATGGAAATATTTGTGGTCTATCAAAAGAAAGTTTGTGTTTTCTAAGCTTTGACGAAGTCTTTGTTTTAGAGAAAGTCACTTGGAGATTTGTGGTGGAACTTCAGACGATTCCGGTTTCTTTGGTGTTATTTTATTTTATTTTATTTTTAATTTAGTTTTCTTACTTGTATTTCCTTAACCTACAATACGGCTTTGTGGGGGGAAATGATTTTTACCATTGTTAAGAATAGATTTTTTGGACGTTTACGTGTAGACTAATTAACCCATATATATATATATGTATGTCACGTGTGATGTGTCAAAACTGGTGAACCTGTTCCATTTAATCCATTCTACTGCGGGTTAAAACGTTTTACATATTGAAGAGGTCTTAAAAAAATTGTAGTTTACCACATCCAACTTTAATCCATTACATTGCATGACTGCGAGTTTTGCCGGTTGGTCCGAAAACTTTGATTATTTTGGTTAAATGTTATCTAGAAAATAAGGTCATGAATGGTTGGTAGATTCTAAATTGTTTTTGGCTTTTAATTTTTGGTTTTTGGTTTTTTGTTTTTGAATTTTTTTGTTTTTGAATTTTTTTGTTTTTAATTTTTGGTGTAGATTTAAGGGAGAAACAAATTTATTGTGGTTTTTAGGTTTTCTTTGAAAATTAGAGAAACTATATAAAAAAACTAGTTTTCCTAACTTTTAGGAAATCTACTTTTATAAAATCTTGAATAGGTGAAAATTAGATTTTCAAATATCTAAAACCAAAACTGTTTCAAAAACTACAAACAATCAAGGTCTAAGTAATATAAATAATATTTTAATACAATAAAGTATGCTGGAAGCAAAAAAGCAGAATTTGATGGCTTCAAAAAGGAGACTGGAATACAAAATACTTTCATGGGTGCACAAAAATAAGTAAAGTCAAGAAGCGAATCATCTTGACAAAAGATGATACGGGCAGGGACCAACTCCGTGAGGAAAATATCGCGAATATGGCAAACCAATATTTTCAACAGATTTTCCAATCTGAAACGGCGCCTAACATTTGCTACGAACATTTTTCCAAAAATTTCTTATTACCGGTAACAGAAGAGATGAATACATTGATTACTAAAGAAATTACCAAGTAAGAGATTATGAGTGCAACCTTTAACATCGGACCGGATAGAGCGCTTGGACCTGATGGAATGACAAGAGCCTTTTACCAACAATTTTGGTCTATTATTGGTGACGATATATCAAAAGAGATCGACCAGTTTTTTTTAGTCGGGAGTCATGCCATCACAGTTGAACCATACCAACATCTGCCTCCTCCCAGAGACAGAGCAAGCCACACACATGAGTGACGACCGCCCCATAAGCTTGTGTAATGTCTCGTATAAAATTATTTCCAAGATACTAACTAAACGCCTAAAGAGGATCCTGCCACAAATCATATCCCAAGAACAAACGGTTTTTGTATCGGGGAGACATTTTACGTATAATGTCTTGGTGGCTCACGAACTTCTAGACTCCCTATCCACAAGAAGAAGACAAGCAAAAACTTACATGGCCATCAAAACGGATATTAGTAAAGCCTATCATCGTATGAAGTGGAAATTTCTTCAACAAGTTTTATATTCAGTGCTCATTAATGGGAGTCCTCACGGCCACATTCAACCCCAGCGAGGCATTCGACAAGGTGATCCACTATCTCCTTATTTATTCTTTCTTTGCGCAAAAATGTTAACACAAAAACTACATCAAGAAGAATAAAACGTCATATCAAAGGCCTATCAATAAGCAACTTTGGACCATGAATCACACATCTCCTTTTCGCAGAAGACTCTCTCTTTTTCTTCCAGCCAACTCTAAAGATAGTCACACAGTAGCACGAGTCTTCAAAGCGTATGGAGATCTGTCTGGACAACGTGTTAATCTCCAAAAGCCATCCATAACCTTTGGATCTCGAGTATCAGAATCAAAGAAAACCAATGTCAGAGAAACATTCATATGGCGGCTGCAAAAAAATATTTGGGTTTACCCAAAATATTTAATCGAAAAAAGAAAGACATGTTCAATTATATCATCAAACGGGTCAAGGAGAAAACTACAAACTGGAACACCAAGTTCTTATCTGAAGCAGGTCAAGAAGTTCTTCTTAAATCAATCGCTTTAGCGATGCCGACGTATGCAATGAGTTTTTTTTCAAACTATCTATGAGCACTTGCCATGAAATTGATTAATTGTTATCCCAATTTTGGTGGGAATAAAATGAAGAGAAAAAGAAAATGGCGTGGGTAGGCTGGAAACGAATGGGTTTTCCTAAGAAAGAGGGTGGCCTGGGCTTCCATGATATTGAAAAGTTTAATGAAAGCCTTAATAGCAAAGCAATCTTGGAGAATCCTCAAGAATCCCGAATACTTATTTGCCAGAGTTTTTAAAAGTAGACACTTCCTTGACTCTGATATTCGCACCACATCAAATGGAACGAAACCATCATACGGCTGGTGATCTATACTATCCGGTTATGATCTTTTAGTTAAAGGTCTACGTTATTAGATTGGGAATTTCGCCTTTATCTGCCTAGACCTTGATCTTCCTACACATCCACCACGTCACGCGAGTAACCATTTAATTCCTACTATTTTTCTACTTAAAGATCTCTAGCAAACAAATGCAACCAATAGGATGATTCAAAACTCCAGAAAATGCTATTAGTTGAGGATGTTTCACTTGCAAGAAGAATGTACCTTCCACAACACTCAACGGACGATACTCTGATATGGCATTACACGAAGGATGGTTCCTACTCTGTCAAATCTAGATATTGGCTAAACACTAACTTCCCCGAAGATGATCAAGCTATAAACCCCATCAAATGATTCACCAGTACTTAAAGCACGGTTATGGAAAACTTCAATTCCTCCAAAACTCAAACACTTTTACTGGCGCGTCTTATCATTGGCTTTGGTAACATGGTTCAAACTTAACCGACAGAAAATATAAATTGATGCAACATGTCAAAGATGCTGCCAAGATATTGAACCAATAAATCATTTATTGTTTCAATGCACTTATGCTACACAAGTCTGGAGACACGCCAAAATACCCTTCACCGAATCACAGCATCCTTCGGATAATTTGGAAGAATATATTGGTTCTCTTCTTACTATTTATGATGAAGGTATTTATCCATATATAGCCCACACCCTTTTCCGGAAAGGATGAAAAATTTGAAAATCAAGGAATGATCTAGTCTTTAACAAAGTTAACCGTGAAGCAGCGACAATACCTATCAAAGAAAAAGAGGATGTTCTTGAATGGCTTGAAGCAACTAACAAAACAAACACTCATAACCCAGACACACAAAGATCCGCTAATACCCGAACAACTTGGTCATGCCCTACGCAAGGACATATCAAGTGTAATTATGATGGAAGCTTCCATAAAAACAGAAGTGAGATTGGAGCGGGCTTTCTACTGTCTATCTGGAAGATCCAAACTTAAACAAGCCTCAACCTCTCTTCAGGCCGAAGGTATAGCACACTTCACACAATGCAATCAGCATGGTGTAGAGGATATCGATCAGTTTTCATGGAAGGTGATTGCCAGGTGCTACATGATCTAATCCATCACAAAACAACAAACATCACAATGGAGAATCTCATCGTTGATATTCACAGTTGGAGAATAGATTTGAAGATATTACATTTTCTACCGTCAAACTTGTCGTGGATAAGTTAGCCAAGATGGCTCTTTTTCAGAATACAACATAATATCATTGATTTACTTCTTTCCACTAAGATCGAACTATCAACTATGTATTATTGTCTTACAATGTAAACATTTTCTAATTAATAGAAATCAAAGATGTTAAAAAAAGAAGTATAAATATGATGGATTATTATTTAGGTTTTTCTAAATAAATTAGTACAATAAAAATGCTGAAAATAAAAAAAGTCATCAAAAATTTGTGTGGGTGATTGGTTCGTCTGTAGCAGTAGGCTTTACTAATGTAGGAATCGATTTTTTATTAATATGTATATATATATATATATAGTTTGTATAAATACATATGTAAATAAATATTATGCATATATAAAAATAAGTTTTTTCTTATATAATTTACAGCAAAATAAATATAATTAAAATCCTCTAAAATTTGTAAAATTTTCATGGGTAATTCATGGGTAATGTTTCCTAGGGACAGAGGTATGGCAACTAAGGGGGTGGTCAATTGACCCCTATAAATTTGTATAAAAAATTTATTTATTTTAAATTTTGAGGAAAAATAGATAAAATAGTTATAAATTTTTTTTTGACCCCATAAAAATTTTTTAAATATATTTTGACCCTATAAATTTTTTTACAATTATCTTTCGAATAAAAATTGACCCCCATAAAAGAAATGGTTACCTCCGTCACTAATGTTTCCACGGAGGCGTTGAAACCAAATACTATGGGAGATTTTCTGTCAGACTCAACATAGGTTTCGTTGGTTGTCTAGAAGAAGAAAGAAGAAAGAAGAAAAGTTTTGAAAAGAAGAATGTGTTACCAACCTATCATTTTCAGATAGTACATGTTTTTTTTTAATATATGAAATAACTCTAATATATGTTTTTTAATGAAAGAAAGATAATATATGCGAACAATATGTATAGAAAATTTATTATATGTTGGTTTAAAAACTAGATATAAAAATAGAAAGTAAAAATGCTACAAATTTCATAATTTTACTTTAGTTACAAGTTATGACCAAAACACAGCTACAAATATGGAAAGCTATTACTTCAGTTATAAAATGACAGCGTTCAAATAAAACAAAACTAAAAAAGACACGATGAGAAGGCAACAGAACATAACAGAAAAAGACAGTCAAAAACTTCTCGACAATGTCTTTTGCCTATTTTCTAATATTAGCATATATTACAACGCTTTTGAAACTCATATCTTGCATTTATAAACAATTGTGAAAATTTTGTTTTCTAGGCAACAATGGTGAAGAAGGTAGAAGGCGAGAGAAGAGATGAAAGCGTCGCAGTTGCGATTGATCGAGACAAAGGAAGTCAGGCTGCATTGAAATGGGCTGTTGAAAATCTTCTGACTCCAGGAGAGAGTCTTACTCTTGTTCATGTTAGAGTCAAGCAAACCTTGCCTAATGGTATAACCCAAAATGTTCATTATATCTTTTCTATCAATATATTTGTCTATCATTTATGTTGTTTCAATATGTTGTTGATGTAGGAACCAACCATAATAAGTCTGGAGATGATGTCAAGGAATTTTTCCTTCCGTTCCGCTGCTTCTGCTCTAGAAAAGATGTGAGTTTTACGCCTCGCTTTATCGATTTGTTTTAAAGTGTTATCGTGATTTCGACATGAAAACAATATATACATCAAAACTAGCATGGTTTAAGTAATTAGAGGGAATTTTTTTTTTTTTTTTTTGGGTTAGGAATGTTAAAAATTGATAGTATGATTGACAGATAAAATGTGAAGATGTGGTCTTAGAGGATGTTGATGCAGCTAAAGGAATCATAGACTATGTCCAAGAGAATGCGATCGATATTCTAGTACTCGGCGCATCCAAAATGACTCTTTTAAAGTACGGAAAAGTTTCTTCTTGCTACTCTTCTTATCAACACACAAAAAGTGTCTTCCTACTAAGTATCTTTGTGTGTTTATGTGTTGTGTTTTAATAGAAGGTTCAAATCGGTAGATGTTACGAGCACGGTGATGAAAGGAGCACCAAGTTTCTGTACAGTCTATGCAATCTCTAGAGGTAAAATCTCGTCTGTTAGATCAGCTACCTCTTCGCTTCCTCCACTCTGCACAATACGTTCACCGTTACCAGATCGGCCAAGTAATGCTAGTACCAACAACTCCATTCCTACAGCTGAGAGAAGAATACAGGACGAGATCGAGATCAAGTATGTTCCCTTATTTATAACCAAGATTCTTGTGATATTCATTATCTTTTGCAAGCAGCTAAGTTGATAATAATATGAAATACGTACCCATATTTGAGAAGAGGATATGAAGGAGGAACATACCAAGCCTCAGTGACAGACTCAGACTTATCGTTTGTTAGTAGTGATAGGCCAAGTGTGGATTGGATGTTCCCAACGCCTCGTCTCTCGGTTAGTTCTGAGTTTGAAGACAACCGATGCAGCTTTGCTACAACCTCAAGCTCATCTGAAAAACAGTCCATAGATTTGGGTTCTTCTTATTCTGCATTCTCCTCAAGTTCACAAGAAAGTGGAAGACTCTCATCATGGTCAATCCATAGCCAGGTAAATAAACTAAGAAAAGTATTCATTGACTAATCATATTCAAATCTTAATTGGTATTATCAATTACTCTTAGGATGAGATTGAAGCTGAGATGAGAAGGTTGAAAATGGAGCTCAAGTATACAATGGACATGTATAGCACTGCATGTAAAGAAGCAATCGCAGCCAAGAAAAAGGTATACATATATATATATATATAAACACTTGAAATAATCATTTGACTTTATGAAAATGAGACCTGAATAATCTGTGTCTTCTCAGACTACTGAGTTACACAAATGGAGAATAGAAAGAGACCAGAAACTAGAAGAAGCAAGACTTGCCAAAGAAGCAGCAATGGCAATAGCAGAGAATGAGAAGGCAAAAAGCATAGCAGCCATGGAAGCATTAGCGACCGCTAATAGAATGGCGGAAATCGAAGCTCAAAAGAGAAAGCAAATCGAAATGGCAGCTCTAAGAAAAGCAGAGGATAACAGTAGAGCAATGCAATCCTTTACTCAAAGTGATAGAAGATATAGGAAATACACAATTGAGGAGATTGAAGAGGCAACAGAAAATTTCTCAAAAAGTCGCAAGATTGGAGAAGGCGGTTATGGACCTGTTTACAAAGGTACTTTAGATTACACACCAGTGGCGATAAAAGTTGTGAGACCGGACGCAGTACAAGGAAGATCAAAGTTTCAAAAGGAAGTTGAAGTCCTGACCTCCATAAGACATCCAAACATGGTTCTACTTCTTGGAGCCTGCACAGAATATGGGTGTTTAGTCTATGAATACATGGCTAATGGTAGCTTAGAAGACCGTCTCCTCAGACGAGGAAACTCTCTAGTGCTTTCATGGCAGCTAAGATTCCGCATTGCAGCTGAAATAGCCACTAGTCTTAATTTCCTTCACCAGTTGAAACCAGAGCCATTGGTGCACCGTGACATGAAACCAGCCAACATATTACTTCACAAGCACATGGTCAGTAAAACCGCAGATGTCGGATTAGCTAGGCTTTTACCTCCCTCGGTTTCTGACACCGCAACACAGTATAAAATGACATCAGCTGCTGGAACTTTGAGTTACATTGATCCAGAATACCAGCAAACGGGTATGCTTGGAACAACATCAGACATATACTCATTCGGGATTACGCTCTTGCAAATACTTACAGCCAAGCCACCAATGGGCTTGACTCGCCAGGTTGAAAAAGCAATTGAGGAAGGAACTTTTGTTGAGATTCTAGACCCTACTGTTCTTGACTGGCCACTTGAAGAGGCCTTAGTGTTAGCAAAAATCGGTTTACAATGCGCAGCGTTAAGGCGGAAAGACAGACCTAATCTGGAAAATGACGTGTTGCCTGAGCTTAAAAGGCTCATGGAATTAGCAGAAGAAAACATGCCTATCATGCGTCCTTCGTCAAACAGCAGCCGAAATAACAGCCAACCCGACTGTTTAACATCCACGGCTTCAATCCAAGTACGTAAATCGCTTCTATTCACTTAAGATTGTTAGATATGAAACATATCTTCATTACTAAACCATCTCCCTATTCTTCTTTTGATTCGATTTTTAGGAGATAATAAGCAATCCATCTCTCAATAAATATGGATATGATGAGAGTTGTAATAACAGCACAACATCTTGAGAAGGAAAAGAATATGAAGTAGAGAGAATAAGTCAAGAGGAACAAGGAAAAAAGTAAAAAGATGAAGAATCCAAGTCAAGAGGAATATTTTGTCAGGTTCCTGACAATGCAGCATCTCTTCATTTTCTGATTCCTTGTTTTGTTTCTTACAACAAATGCAATTGAATCTGCTAACTGCTCTTTCTTACATACTTCTTGAGTTTTTGAGTTTTACACTACATCCTCGATAATTTCCCCCTTTTTTTCTGAATGAAGCTTAATACAGATTCATGTCAAAGGCTAAGAATTCATACTATTTCTATAGTTTCTACTATTTTTAACCTTTACGGAACTTATGGTCGACACGATAGGTTATTATGAACCTGAGTAATCCAGTAAAAGTTGGACTCACCTGTCTTTTATCAGCACAAATATCCATGTCACTGCAATTGCTCCTATGAGTCTGCAAATTATAGGTTCATGGAAGGGCTGCAACTGCGTTCTGCATAGTTTAGACATAATTCTTCACAGTGCACTTCGTTAAAGGACTCCATGAAAGACCTAAACATTCTTAGAAGAATGTATAGAAAGAATATAAAATCAAGAAGAGAGATATAGGCGTAAATGGACATCATACTGATCGAGTCTCACGTTTAAAGCCTACCGAGAATTTCATCATCGTAACATTCCATCTAGAAAATTACAATACTTAAAATGGTCTGAAATGCAAATGCAGAGAGTTCTGTGCTCGAACTAAATAGACAACTTATCAGAATTCCACGCAAAGTCCCTTAGAATGAATTATAAATACCAAAGACTCAAAAAAAACACAAATATTGCTGAACTCGTGCGAAGTGCTGTTGAAAGACATCGAAAGACGACAAAGACACCAAGAGAACTTTGCGGGCATAATTGATTCCCCTGTGTTCTGAAAATCACTGTTTCATCGAAGAGTTGATAGATTCTAAGCAGCTACATTGGTCAAATCTTTCACTGGGACGATTTCATGAGGCTGCACATATAGCATTTACCACAAGTTAGAAACCACAACTTAGAGTAGCTACATATCTGAAAAAACATAGGGATTACAACTCATGGCAATCTCAATCAGCTCTTATCCTCTTTCAGAAGGAGATACTTTTCATCTTACATGTTCAGTTACCAGATTCCACATTACCAAGCTTGAAAAAAAAAAGCCAGGACTAATTGTCCCTTTTTTATGCCGCTTTTCGAGTTCACAAAATGACTTGAAGATTGTTTAATCAAACTTAAACATTCAGAAACGCATAAAATGAAAGCAGTATGACAAAGACAGACAAAGGATGATTTGACAACTAAATGGTCCATATTTTTTACCACATGGATAATTGTGTTTACCTCTGCTAATTCTTCTTCATGCTTCACAATGAAAGCTGTATCAACCTTTCCGTTCTTGAAATCCTGTTGTTACCAATGTGTAAATTACATAAATCCAATAATATCACAACGAATGGTTCTGTAAGAGTACAGCTAGCTCGTTCTTTCACACACCTCAACATCAAGGATAAGTTTGTGGTATTCAATGGTCGTGGGAACCCCTGGTGAAAGAAGAACAAGAACAAAAATTCATACATTTCACCAGAAGTGCGACGAAAGAAAAAGTCACATTTTGTGGGAATCAAAATCAGAAGAAAAAATAATAATGGCAAAACATAAACAAAGCTCCAACAGCAGAAAATTATCCACGTCATACCTGTAATGATAGTGTCATTAAGTGCACGTTTCATCCGTTCAATTGCCTTATCCCTTGTTGGAGCCCATACAATAAGCTAAAATAAACATAAAATCCACGATGAATGTCAAAGAAACCAATATATAAAGGCCTAATAGCTGCACGTAAGAACATCAAATATAAGTTCTGGAACACAACACACAAAACAGTTTAATGTATTTCATAAAACCCTGGAGAAATGAGTATGCATATTCCAGCGTCGAAGATTGCAATGCTTTAAAGTGATTTATGATGTTTTTCTATCGAGATGTCACAATTTAATCTTATACAATTAACTAACCAGATACAGTCCATACAAAAACAATGTAGTTACCTTTCCAAGAAGAGAATCATAGCTTGGAGGAACAACATAGTCGGGATATACATGGCTATCCATTCTAACAAAAGGACCTCCAGATGGCAGGTATGATGTTATTCTTCCTGTGATTCCGACAGTAATAGTTTTGTAATCAAAGGTCATTTGCTAAAAGTTGGTAAAATGTAGCACATAAACTGTAAAATGTAGCACATAAACTGTGGACCATACCAGGGCCAGGTCTAAACCCTTTAAATGGATCTTCAGCATTGATACGACATTCAATCGAGTGTCCTCTAAGGACAATATCCTCCTGTACAGAAAATTATTTCAGATTGACAAGCTTTCTCTAGCACCCCCTTCCCTCAATTTTGGAAATCACAAAGAATACCAGTCATACCTGTGTATAACGCAGTTTCTCTCCCATTGCAACACGAATCTGTTCTTCAATCAAATCAACAGAGTAAATCATCTCCGTCACAGGATGCTCCACCTATGTTAATTCCCAAAAAAGGGTAGCCATTCATTATGCTTCCAGTACTTTTAGAATAAATAAAAAGATTCTATAGTCAAATTATAAATATATTATGCAGTCATGACAATTAAACCAACCTGGATTCTAGTATTCATTTCCATGAAATAGAACTCCCCTCTCTCGTCCAAAAGAAATTCGACAGTACCAACACCAATGTAACCAATCGACGCAGCTGCTGCAACTGCTGCATCACCCATGGCTTTACGCAACTCAGGGGTCAGTGCAGGAGAAGGTGCTTCTTCCAGCAACTTTTGGTTACGTCTCTGTGGTCAAGAGAATACATGGTTAGACGAGCCAAAAACTTACCAATATTGTAGAGTGGAACGACTGAAAGCAGCAATCATAATTCCAAAATTCTGAGAAATGCCAAGTTCAGTTATTTGAATCTTAGACGCTACTAAAGTGAACAATAATAGTGCAGCAGATCCAGAAGCTGAAAATGGCATTTGAGGTGTGCTATTTAGGAAGATCAGTAATGAGAAACGGGCTAAATATTAAGCAGCGATTTTTCTTTTGTTCTTAGACCACCAAGCAACAAATAATAAATTGATACTGGATATGATACCTGGATGCTGCAGTCACGCTCGCCAAAGTGAACAACATTACCAAATTTATCTGCAAGAATCTAAAAATCCAATAGCTGTAGATGAGAACAGTTGATAGCACAGTAAAGATATGGGACTATTTTTTGCTTAGTCAAAATCTATATAAAAACTAGGTTCATATGTTCTCTCTATTCACTCTCTTCATAGCAGGATCAACCATCTTCTGAAAAGGGATCATATTTTTCTAAACTGTCAAACAAATTGAGCTGTATACCTGGAACTCAATATGTCGGGGATTTTGCACATACTTCTCCAGATAAACTCCATCATTTCCAAAAGCAGCACCAGCCTCACTCTTTGCTTGCTGTAGAACAACAAATAAAGTCAAATCCAAGTTGCTTAAATATCTTGCAGATCTTTATGGCACAGTAATCAAGGGATATGGTTATCATTATTATACTTATATTTAACTACAATATTTTCATAAAGATAAAGTTGTTCCTAAGCGAATTAGAAACGTGACGCTAGGGTGTCTAATGGCTTAGATTCTCCGATACATTCCAATCAAATATCTGAATGTAGGACATGATTGTGTAGAACTGTGATCTAGAACCATCCTTCTAAATTTCAAATGCTGGCCATTTGTGGATCAGTTTGCCTTAGTTTTCTTTCATACCTGCAGCAGTTTTACAAACTCTGATGGTTCATTAGCAAGCCGCATTCCGCGTCCACCACCACCAGCTGTTGCCTTGAAACCAGAAAGACAGCAGTAGTAAGTTACAACACGCAGTAAAAAATTCTAATAAGTACAGAGATCCCTTTCAAAAAAATAAAGCTTTATGGCTATTTAAGCAAATCCTATATGAGAATCGAGGTCAACTGTAACATGAAAAATAGTGTAAAATACCCGAATTGCTGATTTGTGGTACCACAGAAACAAAATAATTTACCTTGATCATTACAGGGAACCCAATCTCACTGGCAAGCCTGACTCCTTCTTCTGTGCTCTGTGAAAAAAAATTTCAATCCATGGAAGTTCCAAGAGACATTTCGATATAACTCAACTTTCATAAATGCAGAACTGATAGTCCAGCGTAATACCTGCAATAGTCCATCACTCCCTGGTACAGTCGGGACACTTGCATTTTTCATTGTCTCTCTGGCGGTTGATTTGTCACCCATGACACGAATGCTATCAGGCTGCAGGAATTAAGGAAGAGATGCACAAGATCTAGTTATAGACCATTTCCTTTTCTATTATGCTAAACCTTAATCAAGAGATGAATATTTGCACTCAAGGAAACATCAGATCGATTGTCTCTCCGTCTCAAAACGAATTTCCCTTATTCTGCAAATGTTTTCAAAAACTTACATTTGGTCCAATAAAATTGATCCCATGGTCTCTGCACATCTCTACGAAAAGAGCATTCTCCGCAAGGAATCCATATCCAGGATGAAGCATTGTACATCCTCGGCTAATTGCAGCTGACAGAACATTCGGTATCAACAAGTACCTGCAAAAAATTCAGAACAAAAAGCTAAATTTCGTCTCCTCAGTCATCAGGCATCAGGATCAAGAATCTAATACAAATGTTTAATTGAATGGCATCACATGATCAAGCAAATTGTTCTCACTAGCAGATTGCTCATCTGATACTAACAACAGAAAACATTACTCATAGAACAATAGGGAAATGTATCAGGAAATACAAGATGACTAACAAAAACTATAGTAGTTTGGTATCAGAAATCTAAGCTAAAGAACAATAAATGTATCACGTATTAAGTGGAAAAAAAAATTCCCATCCACGGCAACATAATAAGAGAAACTTACGACTGGTTGCTAGGAGCTTCACCAATACAAACTGCTTCATCAGCCAATTTAACATGAAGTGCATCCTTATCTATAGTTGAGTAAACAGCAACACAAGGAATCCCCATTTCATGTGCAGTTCGGATAACACGAACAGCGATTTCACCTCTATTAGCTACAAGAATCTTATCTCCACTACATGTAGCAGCAAGCGCACCACCACCACCAGTCCTCTTCGTCTTCCTGCTAACCTTCAAAGTCTGAGTTCTTTGCTTAGGGAAGCTAACCATTCCTTTTCCCATCATGACTTTACACTGTGAACTTGTAATACCTCCCGACCTCCCCAGGAACAAAGACTAACATATAAATGATATAAAAGTAATCAGAGAACACACAAATACTCAAGAAACTATACATTACAGTGTCATGAATACATTGTTGCAGGAACCAATAGATTTCAAAACGAATCAATCAGCTAAAGCTAAATCTAAGCAATTATTATCAGAAGATAGTCAAATCGGGAGTGTTGAAATAACAATTACGATTAACGAATTTGAAAAAACTCGAGTTCGAAGTAACGAACTAGCGCGAGGCTGGGAAATGCGTTGGCGTAATTGACAAAATCGATATCATTCAATGCATCAGAGTAGATTCGAAACAGGAAGAGAGATTAATCCGAGTGAAGATGAATTTTGCTTACGGGAGGAGAGGTGAAGGATTTGCAATTGGTAATCATATAGGCGTCCATTGATGAATAAGAGAAGTAGATCCTGTGAAACAAAGAAGAGACACAGTCGAATCAACAAAGTAGAAGCAGGAAGAAGAAGATGGAGATGATGAAGAAGCTTCGTACCTTTGGTTTCGATGTAAACGAGGGAAATAGAGAGCGAGTGATGAATCGATTCGTTGGTATTGTATAGGCTGTGACTAAATGGTTTGTGAACTGGGACCCACACATCCACCAAACATTCACCCAAATTACTATTCTGTCTTTATTATTACCTCAAATCGACCTGACCATAATATAATCATTTGGTCACTCTATTTACTTTGTGGGATTCATTTTTGTGATTTGAATAAAGATGGTTATGTGGAAAGCTCGGAATGAGAAATTGTTTAGAGGCATCACGCGACAACTTTTAGATACTGTGTGAAATGCCACGATGGAATGTCATACTTCACAAAGCAATTTCTGGAGTTACACCCTTATCACAGTTCGTTTGGCCTTTACGAAACATCTGCCTCGTCCATGGATATTGGCACCAGAATGCCAAATAGTGGTCTTCGGTGGTGTTGGATCGGTATCAGGCCCGGCCCTGAGCCAAAGCTCATGTAGGCCTTGCTTTAGACATGACAAAAGATATTAATAATTAAGGGACACCATTTTGTAGGTAAGTTAATATGGTCTAGTGGTTTGGTGTTAACTTTTGTTACTCTCAAGCCAAAGTTCGAATCTCAAGTCTACTTACATGATAGTTTTTACCATAATCTAGTTTAGTGGACTAAAATTTTTAATTGCTTTAGACAGCAAAAACGTTTGGGCCGGACCTGATCGGTACGGAGGGAGAACATAATTTCACCTTTATATGTTGAATTATGAAGCTCTCATATGGGCAATGACGAGTTTTATTCTTTTTACATACACCAAACTTTTGGGACTGACTACCAAGACATCATCACAATTATTAACAAACCGGAAGAAAATAATTGACAAACTTCTCAATGGAGCTCCAAGAATTCTTTCTATTTTCTTTATTCTTGGTGTATCCAACCAGAAGAATGACCACTTGTCTTGTCTTATTAGATCTTCTTCTAGAGTAGTTTCATTTCTTGGTTGTTATATTTCATTGTGGTTTGTCACACTACCTCAAGCTTGACTAATCGAATAGACTTTTGTTGACTTTTTTAAAAAATAAATATGACTGTTAAATTGAGCAGCAAATAAACCAAGTAATTACAATTTGAGAAATTTTTGAAGCAAATAAACCAAATAGTTAGAATTTGAATAATTTTTAAATTAATGAACATAATTTTGTCTACTTATCTTAATATTTTAGCATATTTATGCACATTTTAAAAAATGGATTTTTGAATATTATAAATAAGGTAGCAAATTAAATGCATAAGAATTCTATATAATATTGGAAAGAAAGAAGAGAAGAAGATTGTAGGGTTTTTGCAATTTAGGATTTTGGGTTTTCATAGTTTGTAAATCCGAGTTGAATGTTCAAGAGATTGGGAATACGTAGATTCGTTTGTTTAGTTATACCTAATAGAAAAACATAAAAAGTGAGAGCATGAAATTTTTAGAGACTATATGAGGGTAGGATCAATAATAGCTTTCGACATGATTGCAACCTTTTAGGCATTTTCAAAACAAATTATCTATTTTTTAGCCACAAAGAAAAAGAAGATAGGTTCTTTGATTTTGGCTTTCGGTCCTAAATATATAGAGAATATTTTGAAAATTTTGAGTTTATGTTGTTTTTTCTATCTTACGATGTTCAAAAAGTTATTTAGTAGATGTGAAATTTGGGTTTGGATTCAAAAGTTGTGTTATGAAACATGAGTTTTGTAGAAAGCTTCATAATTTCCTAATCAAGTTTTGTTTTTCCCTTTTATAGAAAACATAACATGGAGTTTGGATTTAAAGACATTTTCTCATAAATTGGTTCACCTCTAGATGCAATTGCAATCGTCTAACAAGATATGACTTAGTCTTACCTACAAGATAAAGAGAATCGGTCTATTCTATCTCGATTTCATATGTCTAAAGTTGTAGATGCAAAGGTAAAATCTATTGCTTATTCAGAACATGCACGGATCAAAGATATGCAAAGTAGAAGTTGTTATCTATCTATTCGATCATCCTCAACGTGGACATCGCTTGACTTCTTCAACATGCTTTGGATAATCCGATGTTTTTTCAACCTGTTTGGTGAGCTATGTGAAACAATTTGAGGTTATTCGTTCATACATCGTATTATTAGGGTCATTTGCTCTTGATGGCTCACATCCGGTGTACAATCAAGAATGACAGAAAAGTATTTTGCCTCTTTAATGACTTTTACAATGGAAAGCTGAACATTATGAGCCAAAAGAAAAATAAACTCATTCTGAATATTATGACCAAGATAATGATGATGAATTTCATGACTTTGAATATGTCTAATATGATCTTGGATTATCAAATCAAATTCTGCAATCATTTCAATAGCTCCTAAGAAATTAACATTGCTATCTTAGTAAAGTTTCTCATTTTTTCCTCGAAATGCTAAACACCGTTTAGAAAGAAATTTCACAACAGCAATTATTCTAGTTAAGACCAGCCTCCAACGTTCTTTCTCTTTTGCAAATTTTTTCTGTAATTCTTTATCAATTGTCGCCGGAAGAAAAATGCAAACCTGGAAAGTATTAGTAAATAAGGTCAGAAAATCAAAAACATCAAACATCAATAGCAAAATCAAGAAAAACATCAATAAACTTTAAAACTTATAAGTTATAACCATGATCGATCTTAAAATAGTACATATAAACTAAAAACCTAAAATAGAAATTGAAAACTTACAGAAATTGAGCAAAGCTACCGATTTCTGAGATTCAGAAAAAGATGCATAGCCTTGAATAAATTGGGATCGCTAGAAGATCATAATCGTTCATCAGAGAAAGAGATTTGTGAGAGTATGATTGTTGTAGGAATATGAAAAGTTTTGTGTCATGTCTAGTACTCTCATAGAGAAACAAAATAATTTTGATAAAGAAACAAATAATCTCTAAATATTTTAAGCTATCTCTAAAATAATTTTTTTTTAGTTTGAAAAAAACATTGTGGGCCCCTTTTAACTTATGGGCCCTGGCGCAGTTGCACAGCTTGCCCTTACCTTTAAGTCGGCCTGTGGAGATGAAGTATTTGTCAAAAATGCACATGATAAGATAGAAGAAGGTCTTAAGGAGTATGTGATGGTTGACCAAAAAAAAAAAAAAGGAGTATGTGATGAAATTTCATCGTTGTCATGTCGATTAGAAACCCAATAAATGATCTGAATGTTACTTGATTATCTATGTATTTCTATAAGTTAGGTAACAACTGTATATCCCTTTCAAAAACATTAGTATCGAGTTTATATTTTTGGAATATAGTAACAAATAATTTAGTCATTTTATAAACTAGGTGCTTATGCAAATGTTTTTATTTTTCAAATATGCTATAATGTTAATTTATTTTAAATATATGATGTAATTATTTAAATATATTAATTAGCTAGTCAATTACAATTTTTTTTTGGATGATAACAATTTTGAATAACATAGTCATAAACGTTTTTCAAAACATGCATAATAGAATATACTAAACATGCATAGTCGTATTTTATTTATTTATTTGGCACTCTTAATATTTCACATGTGGCATACACGCGGGTCTTTGTATTTTTAATTTGGCAAACTATTAACATTTTTGATTCGGTTGCCTAACTACTCGTTCCAAATAGTTCATAAGTTTCTTAAATTTTCTTTTTAGACGTATTGCCATGTTTATCTTGGTGTTATACTTAAGTGATGATCAGTTTGTACAAATGATTGTAAAACCAAAATGGAACAATTTTAAAAACATGAAAATCATCTTCTATTTCTCTTGGCTTTCATAGTTATTGCATCCACCACCTTATTTGCATTCCTTTCTACATGATGAAATTTGATTCCTACAAGTCAGTGTTTCCAAAATTAAGTATCTTGAACAAGATTTTGCATCTGGTTGTTCTCGGTTATCCATCTACCAAATTTTTAAGTTGGCCGCTATTTCCTTTCAATCTAATCAACTGAAACCCTTTCAACCTTAGCAATTTTCACAGTACCTTTTCATGAACCAAATAAGATCTAGTTCGTTTTTCAACTTCAATTTACAAAAATTTTAAATAAACTACATAAACTTTCATCCGTGTGCCGAAATCAACTTTGCCGAAATGGTGATAGTCAAACTGTTAGTTAATGCTGAGCTATGGTTTGATCCTTCTGAGTCTGATGTCATGTGTACTTAAAAAATCATTGGACTTTTGAATATTTACGCAATGTTTTGGATTGAAATTTTTTTTACAGTTATAACATATAAATGGAAGTAATTATCAACTCAGCCAATTTATTGGCTTTTTACCATTTATGTAGCCACAACAACCGTAGTGTTCCGACCATGAATTCTTGAACAATTACAAACCTGACCACCGAGAAAGTCGAAGTCAAAATTTCAAATCTGCATTGCCAAATTTTTTGTCTAAACTATTTTAAAGTTAAAAGTAAAAAGAAAAGACATCAAGTTTTGTTTTCTCTTTCGAGTTGGGGAAAAATCCAAAACTTTAGTGACTGATTCAAAAACCAACAAAGTTTGACCGTCTTCAAGTGGTGTTGTTGCAACGGGATATTAGAAAAGACTTGAGCTCAATGATCAATGGATCTAGAGGCTATGTTTTGTTGCTCAATATTCTATGGTAAACAGGGAGAATTTGATGACTTTGATGTGAGGAATGGCTCATTGAGAAAAACTTTTGGCCACAAATTTTCAGCTTCATCTTATGTGACATAAGGAACAAGATGCATCACATTAAAGACATCCGCAATGTTCATGTGAGGAGACAATTGTAGACGATATGCATTGTTGTTAATTTTCTCAACCATTGTGAGAGGACCAAGCTTCCTTGATTTAAAGCGATCTTTAGTTGTAGCAAGTAATGAATTAACAAATATATATATATATATATATATATATTTGTCTAATGTATTTTCTTTTAAAAGATAAACTCGTTAACGTGTTTTCTCTTAAGATTAGGTTTAGTTCTTCGGATACGATTGGATACTCATATTTCAGGTATTATCCGAACCAACCAACCACTGAAGTACCAAGCTGCAACTCAATCAGGTATTTTGACATGCATGTACCGGATCAGAAACCAATATTTTTGGCCAAATCCGTGTTCCGAGGTACAGATTTTCTGCTCAGGCCTAGCCTTACCGATCCACTCTCTTTAGTTTGAATACTATAGAAAATTAGATTGGTCACTTGGATGGCATGGTGTCACCTATCTGGTCGACCAGACAATTCAAGTTGGTCACATCTGCTTTGTGTATGAAATATTGTGGTGGACTAAAAAATCCGGTCCGACCCGAACCCGTTTTGAGCCCGCCCGTTTTGGATCAGTTTTTAAAATAACTCGTAAAACCTAAAACCCGAATAAGGTAACCCAAAAAAACTCGCAGATTTCGGGTATACCCACATGTACCCAAATTATTATTTTTTTGGTTTTTTTGATTTAATTTGTTTTTTAAAATAACTATATCGACAAATAATTTATAAAATGAATACATAAAATTTTTTAAAAACACAATTAAATTATTGATATAATTATATATATATATTGACATAATTATTTTAACGATTATTGATATATTTTTTTATAAACTTTATAAACGTAGTAGACATTACGTTTGTTAATATTGTCTTACTGTTTTAGTGAAAATGTCATTTCATAATGTTTTCGGCAAAACTATAATTTTACGGGTTTGACGGAAAAACTCAGATCTGAAATTTTATGGTGTTGGCACAAAAACGTAATTCCGAGATTTGTTTCTTTTTGCGGAAAATATCATTTCACGATTTTTTTTCACCAAAATTGTTATTTTATGGTTTTGGCGGAAAAAATCAATTCTAAAATTTTTTTGTTTTGAACAAAAACGTAACTCCGAAATTTTGAATTTTTGGCGGGAAAATTTCATTTCACGATTTTTCCTCCAAAACTGTTGTTTTATGGTTTTGGCGAAAAAAACAATTCCAAAATTTTTTTTTTTGAACAAAAACATAACTCCAAGATTTTGGGTTTTTGGCGGAAAAATATCATTTCACAATTTTTTTCTCCAAAATTGTTATTTTACAGTTTTGACGGAAAAAATCAGTTTTGAAATTATATTGTTTTGACACAAAAAGTAATTCTGAAATTTTGAGTTATTGTAAAAAAATGTCATTTCACAATTTTTCTCAAAAAAACTCGATTTCATGATTTTTGCAGATAATGAAATTCCGAAATTTTATGGTTTTGGAGGAAAAATACCATTTCACAATTTTTTCCATCAAAATTATTATTTTGATTTAAGAATATTATTTGATTTTGTGATATTAAATATTGTTTTTAAAAATATTATGATGAAACAATATTGTATTGTGTTGGCATATAAGATTTTTGAAAAACCCAATGAGTACCCATAACCCAATAAAATAAATCCATATTTAACCAATTAGTATGGGTACTCGCCCGTTTTAACCCCAGTTCTTTTTTTTTTTACAATAAGTAGGGTATTGAGTAGGACATTTTACCTAGGTTTTGGATACCCAATGGATTTTAACTCCTTTTTAACATCCTATGTATGATCCAAATGACTTATCCTGATCCACTGGCCGAATGTTTCTACCCTATCAATGTCTTTCTAAAGATGATGAAAATGCATGAGAGATTTGGTGAGTCCAAACACGTTTGAGTCACATTGTTCTTTTACATTAACTACGAACAAAATACAACATTCAAACCCTAGCAAAAGAGAACGATATACAGCCACCGAACTATTAATGGCAAAGACTGCTTCTACGTTTTTTGTCATTGGTACCAAGAGATAGGAGTAGAGTTGGTTTGAGGAAGTTGTGGTATCAAACAGTGAACTTGTTGCTGCTGCTGCCACTGATGCAACCCTCCCATGAACTGCACCCGTTGCTGTGGCAGAGATGCTTCTTCTTCCACGTCCATGGAAGCTTCTTCCATCATCTCATCTTCACCATCCAACTCAATAATCTCTGGCCCAGGCGGTTCCACAAAGGACTGAACCTGGAATGGCTCCCAACGAACAACCGCCTGCTGCTTGTCTTTTTCGTCATCATCTTCACAGATATCATCAGCTACTACTGCATCATGTACAAATCTATCTGCAAAAATAAGGTAAAACATCGATTGCGCGACCCATCAGAATTCCTCTTCACGTTTTGAATCACAAACTATAGTCAAATCTAAAGTCGAAAAAAACAAAATTTGATGAACTAACTAAACAAATAAACTCAATTAGGTCATCATATCAACTTGATTCAACTACGTTTTATCCCAAATAAGAACATCGAGCAACAAAGGAAACAACTAATAAGTAACTTTTAAACAATGTTCTATATGAACATATACACTTCTTTGAATCAAAATTTATTATCATATCTTTATCCTTAACCAACAATTCAATAGGGACTTTATAGCTCACACCATGGAAACAAAACTAAAGAATTATAAAACTGATCAAAATGTTCTCATAACCAAAATGTAAACCATTCGCAACATCAATCATTATATCAAATAAACATTGTAACAAGTTCCTCATTAAACCTCGTTGTTAACTCTGTCAATATATTTTCTCTTCATCTTCTTCATCTGTAAGCAATCGTATCCTGCCATGAAGCTTGCCGCGGAATTACTAAACTTTGAAATTGAAAGAGCCAAAGAGGTTAGGGTTAATGAGAGTTGACGATTTGAAGAAGATGAAGAATGTGACTAGAGAAGGTCGAGAAGCTTTAAAGTTGTTTTGCAGAGGAAGAAGTAACAAGTGGAAGGAGAAGAGAGCTTCTCAGATATTCTAGATGGATCCAGAAACGTCGACTTGTGGATTTGCTTCCTTCTTTTTTTCCTTTTTTTTTCTTTTATTGCCAAGGTTATTGGATTTGGATTGTGACACGTGTAATATAGTTTTTTTCTTCGGAAAATCTAATCAGAAATTAGAATATAATTAAGAGATATGTATTAAAAACAAAAAGTTAAGAAAGTATCAATAAAAATTAAAAATTTAGCTCTCACCTTATCTTTTTAAAAAGAAAATTTTTGTATATATGTATTAGAAACAATATAAGTCAGATATAATAAAATATGGATATTAAAATGTTGTAAAATCTCTATTGTTGTTCTTTAATATTTTTCCTATGATTAATGTCAATATTAGGTGATTCAAATCTTTTCTTGTTTTGATAGAGGCAGAGAGATAACACCCAAAATCTTTTCTCAGTCACATCAACAAATTTTCTCCGATCTCCCTTATCGGCGGTTTTTTTCACCATCGCCGGAAAAGGGACTATGTCGTCTTATTTTTCTTTATCGTCTGCCTGATTCCGAAGATCGAAGGCGACGCTCCCGAGATCTAGGTTTTAGACCTCCTTCAGTTTTCTGGTCGCGGCGTCGAGCGGTCTCACTGGCGGTCCTCTACGGGTTCGGCTTCTCCTCCATCGTCTATCTCGTCTTCTTGCTCGAGGACGACGAGCTTAGGATAAAGCGATTTGGGGCTTGCCGCTTGTCTGAGCTTCGTTGGGTTCCGCTTCTTCGCCGGTTCTTGGTTAGCGCCTTCTCGTCTTCTCCCTCGGCTCTGTTGTATGTGGTTTTCTCTAAGTAGTTAGCTTGAGGAACTGCTTCCCTCTTAGGGGTTTGCTCTTACTTCGCGAGTTGTTGGTTAGGTTCGGTAGAGTTCCAAGTCTCGGCTGAGCTTAGGTTTTCTCCTATCTTGTTAGTGTCGGCTCTTCAGTTTCAGCTTGTGTCTTCCTCCATCTATCCTATCTGTTTTAGTCAAGGCTTGGCCTTAGCTTCTCGGACATAGGTTGGTTGTGTTGCTCCTGCGGTTGTAGCTTCAAGAGTCCGTCAAGGTGATTCTTCCTCTTCCTTTTGCAACTTCTAGGTTTCCTGTTTGTTGCGGTTGTCGTTTCGTTCGGTCTTGGCCTCTTTTTTGTCATGGACTCTCTTTCTTCTCCCCATCCTTCCTGATTTGGTACCCTCGCTGTTTCATTCTCAGATTTGGTAATTCATTTCTCAGTTACGGCCTAGTTAAAGGGAGTTGTGGTTGCCTCCTTCCTTCCGTTGGGTTAGCATCAGTTGGGTCCTTTAGTGTTCAGTGGCTCGCACCAAGATTGCTCCTTCTCCCTCCTTTATCTGTGTGTGGTGGAATTGTTCGCTGTCTTTGGACTGGGAGAGTTGATTGGGTTATGGGGCTTTGATCATCTGTTGGTCCCGGTGCATCGAGATTGCTCCTTCTCCCTCCTCTAGCTGTGTGTGGTGGAATTGTTCGATGTCTTTGGACTGGGAGAGTTGATTGGGTTATGGGGCTTCGTTCATATGTTGGTCTTGGAACGTTTGATTTTTTATGGCGGATTAAGTCTATATATAATTTTATGAGAATAATAAAACCGAGATACTATCGACGAATGAGGGTACAAATACTAAGAAGTGCAACCACACAATAAGTCGAAAGTGCCAATATTGTCCGAAGACTCATGGTTTTCGTTGTCTGTACTAGATTCACTTACTAGTGTAGACGAGGTTTTGAAAACGTAATTTGTAGAGATTTTTAGAGAGAGAGTTGTAGAGATTACACAAGAGCTAAGTGAACGTAAACGTGATTACACAAGAGCTAAGTAAAAGTGATTACAAAGAGTAGAGAGATTTGTAGAGATTTTTAGAGAGAGAGTTGCTTGCAAGAAATGTTCGTATCTCTTCTTAATGCAGAGCTTCACTTATATAGGAAGGATAGTGGACAGTTTCTTGTTACGTGTTGATAAATTGTGGTGATACGTGTCATTGGATGTATGGTGCCGACACTTGACAAAATGCGAGGCATGTGTCATTAGCATGTGGTGCCGACTCTTTAGGTGCTTGATACGTATGCGATGACGTTGAGTGCACGATGTTGTCTAGATGGGTCACATGTGTCAGAGGTGGGCTCCGAATGTCTGGTAATACGTTCTTGATATTTTACAGATATTTTTTACATAATATTTTCTTACAGATATACTCTGTAGATTATTAACATATGAGTTTATTTTGTTTAAAAATATAAATAAGATACAGAGTCTACTAGAATATACTTTGAATAATTTAGATGTCTATCCATCTATTATGCTTTTGAGCAAAGTATCAGCTATAAACGGATTTGAGTATTCTTTACCGAAGCCGTTTGTTTCGGAATAGCCTTAACTTTGATATTTCTATCAGGTGTTAAGATAATCCATTATTAGGTTTTTTTTTTTGATTACAAGTATCTGTCCCTTTCTTGGCCTAGTGGGCCATCGTAAGGGTCTTCTGATTGTGTGGTTTTGATGGATTGTAAATCTGATAGGAGATCGTCCTCGTCGTCATCTTTGTCTGAGGACTCCATTTGTTTACTTATTGCTGCGATTATCTTTTGTATTTTGGCTTGCTTGGCTGATCTGCGAGAGGCTGATTTGGAAGAGCTTGATAAGTGGGTTGGACTTTGAGTGGGTTTTTAGGAGATTTTTGAGTTTGTGGTTGAGTAGAGGTGGAGGGTGAAAGTAGTTGTTGTGGTGGAAGTAGAGGGATGGACTTTGAGATAGCTTTTATAGCTGTGTGAAGTTCTTTATGTATTTGGAAGAATTTTTGAATATTAGATAAGGAACAGCGGTCAAGGTTAAACTTGTCCCACCATTTGATACGGAATTCTCGGAGTAAAGAGCATGGCATTTTTGGAAGCGAGGCAGCAATATTGAAGTGCTAGGAACATATCCATGGTATTCCCATGTCAATGTGAAATGCAATAAGGTTGATAGCCTCAATAGGTTGTTGATTAAAATGCTTAAGGTAGTAGGGATAAGCAGTTTTTTGAATATCGGTTGGGTAAATGTCATTGGTAGGACCTAGCCAGTGCCACCATTCGTAGAACCAACCAGGGATGGTTTTGGTACAACTACGATCAAAGGATATGAACCAAGAATGATCATAGGGTCTTAGGTAAAAGGTGCGGGAGAAAGCATTGATATAATCAATGTAAGAGTAACCGCTAATGTGGTAACCAGGTGTGGAGAAAGGTTTTGTAGTATGGGTATGGATAAAGCCAAGGTCTTGGATAGAATGTATTCGGAGGATTTTGCATGTTGAATAAGAGATCAGGTTTGGATCGTTTTTTGCTGGGTAATGGGTAATTTCTACAGAGCCAGAGTCTACTAGAATATACTCATAGAAAGTTCTATTTTTGAGTACATTATCTGTAGGGTAGAGACTGTCTGCATAAAAAACCCGATTGGTAAAGGTTTGGAGTTCTTTGAGGGTAATTGGCTTTGCATAATGGGTGGTTAATAGATGTTGCTTTTGTGGTTTGAGGAAGTAGTTGGTTTTGGATGGTGTTTGGATAGGAGAGGATGGTTGGGAAGAGGTTTGGCCCTTTTGAGTAGTTACTGCATTTATGTACGAAAGAGGAGGAAATTCGGCAAGAGCCGAGAAAGAGTTTTGAATACTCAGGGGTTTACCCTGAAGATAAGGTTGAGTCTTGATGTAGTCCGATGCTGTCATCGACTTCTTGTTTTTATGATTCGTCATTTTGAATAATCTTTTGTTGAATATCAGTTGATTTTCCCTGTAAATATTCTCTTGTTAGGAAATCAGGTAAAGAATTATTTTCACCTTTAATATATTGAATATCGAAATAAAAAACAGATAGAATAGCTTGTCATCTGGCAAATATTTGTTTAGAAACTAAGTTTTTAACATCTTTTTGTAATATTTCTTTCGCTGACTTACAGTCAACTCTTAATAAAAACTTTTTGTTTATGAAGTCATCCTGGAATTTTGAAATACAATTGACAATTGAAAGTACTTCCTTTTTAACCGTTGAATAAGCTTGTTGGGGTCCTATCCAGACTCCAGAATGAAAACGTATTATAGATTCTTTATTAGAGTCAGATAATTTTTGTTTTAGAATGCCTTCATATGCTATTTCTAAAGCATCAGTTTCGACTATCATAAAGGCTTCAGGATTGGGGATTGAAAGACATGGTAATGTTTTAACTTGTAATTTAACATGTTTTACTAAATTAGTATCTTTGGTCGATCCATGGTTTAGGATTTTTTTGTAGCCGTTGAAATAATGGTTGAATAGTTTTTCTTAGATTAGGAAGAAAGTCTGAAACATAGTTCAAACATCCTAAGAATCTTTGCAATTGAGTCATTTCTCTTAATTCATTTGGAAATTTATCAGCAAACTCAATTGATCTTGATATAGGTGTTATAGTACCTTGATATATATTATGTCCTAAAAATCTTATTTTAGTTTGGAATAGATTTATTTTTTGTTTAGATAAAACTAACCCATTGGTTTTTACTATGTTTAAAAATGTATGTAAATGACTAAAGTGTTGATCAATCGATGTTGAATATATTAGAACGTCGTCTATATAAACTATAGCAAATGTTGATGAATTGTTGAATATATCATTCATAATATGTTGAAATTCTGATGGTGCGTTTTTAAGACCGAATGGCATTACGTTCCATTCGTAATGACCAAAGGGTACTGTGAAAGCCGTTTTATATTTGTCTTGTTCTGCAATTTGTATTTGCCAGAACCCGTTTTTCATATCAAATTTTGAAAAGATTTTTGCATTGTATAGTCGTTTTAATATATCTCTTTTATTGGGTATTGGATATCTAATCCATTGTAATACATTATTTAATGGTTTGTAATTTATAACTAGTCGTGGTACTCCACGTTCTTTTTTTGCGTTATTTACATAAAAGCTGCCTGACTCAACGTGACTTGGATGGTCGAATTAATTTTTTATTTAATAAATCTTGTATTTCCTTTTGACATTGTTCTAACAATGCTTTATTCATTTGAATAGGTCTTGCTTTAGTTGGTATAAGTTTCTCATTAAAATCTTTTATATAGGGTAGATTAACCGTATGTTGTTTTCGTTCCCAAAATGCATTGGGTAGGTCAGAGCATACTTGTTTGATTAATTCGTTTTCAATAGTTTTTATTTTGTTAATTATATAGGGAGATTTTAATTGTTCGTCTATTTTTTTGTAAGAAATTTCATCTTGTAAATATTGAATATGTTTATGTTTTCCGTTTATTAAGTTAATTATTTTTTGTATTGTGTTTCGTTGGAGTTCTAATATTTTTTTGGTTTTTATAGGTAACAAAAATTCGAATAACATTTTTGTTCCTACAACTTTTGTTGTTATACCATATTCAGATACTTTAAAAGGATAAATTTGAGTAAAGAATGGTGTTCCTAATATTACTTCTTGTGTTAAATCTTTAACTAGGATAAATTGGTTTTTAAAACAATATTCTTGATTACAGATTTTTGCGCATGGTAATTTATATTTTACTTTTAAATTACTTCCATTGGCGCCGCTAAGGCGTTCAGTGGTTTTCTCATAAAATTTAGTGGGTATAAGACCTTCTCGAATGCAGTTATAATCTGCACCAGAATCTAGTAATGCTATTGTATTAATTTTGAAGTCATGTCCTATATGTAATGTAATTTTAGTATACCACTTTTGATAATTTACTTTATTAATGTTTTGTATATATTCTTCATTTTGGTCTAAGTGAGTATCATTATTTTCTAAATTTTTATTGTTTAAAGATGCTTGATTAAGGTTTGGTGATTCTATTAAAGATAGACGAGCGTCTATTCGTAATTGCTTTAAATCTTGTTGGTTAACAAGTATTTGTAATTCTTTTATTTGTGTTTTAAGTTGTTTAACTTCATGTTGTAATTCACCAGTTGTTACTTGTTTAAATAAACTTTGAGTTAGATATTTTTCAAATATCTTATCTAGACTAAACGGTTGAGGAGTAGCTAATTGATTTTATTGATATATAATATCTTTTAATTTTGTTAAGTATTCTTTTTTAATATTAGGATCATTTATTTTGTCTATAATGTCTAATAACAATTCTTTATTATTATCTTTAGTTATTACGTTGATTACGTTACAATTACATAAATTATCAGAAATTTTTTGTGATTTGGTAGAAGAATCACTTAAGTTTTCTATTTCGTTTAAGACTTATTCTGCCTGTGTTTTAAACGTTTGATTCTTGATGGCGGATTAAGTCTTGAATATCCATATTGTTCGCAAAACGAACCCATTGTTTGTTTAAATTTGAATTTATCATTAAGTTTTTTATCTTTATGTTCTTGACATAAAGTTAATCCATCTTTTTTAACAAATGCGAATAATTGGCCATATATTATTGTATTCCAAAGGACAGGTTGTCCACCAGAATATTCTTTTAATTTATTGATTATTTTTTCAGTGAAAAAGGATGGTAATCCTGAAATAAATCGTTCTTTCCAAAAAGGTTGATTACAATCTTTTCTTTGAAATATATTTGTGACCACCTGATAGAAATAGCAAACGGCTTCGGTAAAGAATCCGTTTATAGCTGATGCTTTGCTCAAAAGCATAATAGATGTATAGACATCTAAATTATTCAAAGTATATTCTAGTAGACTCTGTATCTTATTTATATTTTTAAACAAAATAAACTCATATGTTAATAATCTACAGAGTATATCTGTAAGAAAATATTATGTAAAAAATATCTGTAAAATATCAAGACCGTATTACCAGACATTCGGGGCCCACCTCTGACACATGGGATCCACCTATACAACATCGTGCACTTAACGTGAGCACATACGTATCAAGCACCTAAAGAGTCGGCACCACATGCTAATGACACCTGCCTCGCATTTTGTCAAGTGTCGGCACCATACATCCAATGACACGTATCACCACAATTTATCAACACGTAGCAAGAAACTGTCCGCTATCCTTCCTATATAAGTGAAGCTCTGCATTAAGAAGAGACACGAGCATTTCTTGCAAGCAACTCTCTCTCTAAAAATCTCTACAAATCTCTCTACTCTTTGTAATCACTTTTACTTAGCTCTTGTGTAATCAAAGTTTTAATAAAAAATTACGTTTTCAAAACCTCGTCTACGCTAATAAGTGAATCTCGTACAGACAACGAGAACCCTGAGTCTTCGGACAATATTGGCACCTTCGACTTATTGTGTGGTTTCACTTCTTAGTATTTGTACCCTCATTCATCGATAGTATTTTGGTTTTATTATTCTCATAAAATTATATATGGTATCAGAGCCAAAGTGTTTTAAAGTTTTTGCACAAATTTTCATTTGAAACGTTTTCTAAAACAAAGTCACCACCACTCAAATCAACCTAAACTCTCCTAGCTAGATCCTCACCTTTCTATCGAGTCACTGTTGCTGAGGTGTTCCAGGCCGCAAGTCCTAAAGGCAGTCAGACCGTTGGCAAGCCCCAGTTGTGTCAACATAGAATTGGTAAGTCTCTCTCTAGTATGTGTTTACGTAAAGTTTAAGTCATGGCGTCTTCATTTAGAAAGCTTTTCAAACCGAAATATGCTGCATCTACATCTCATACTACAATTAACTCAAGAGAAATTATGACAAAAATAACAAACTTTAATCATGAATTATCAAAAAATAAACTACCACATGTAAACCCAGAAAATATTTATCAAATTGGAACTTTTGATTTCAGAACAGCTTATGCAATAAAAGAACATGAACAGACCTTATCTTTACAAAATGAATTCGAAGAAATCAAATTATTATCTTCAATCGCCCTTGATAAATATAAACAAAAAAGATTTAATTATCTCCATTTTGGATTAGTTCAAATAGCAATCAAACCTTTATCAAGAAATGGTATTGATTCACCAATACTAATGTTATTAAGAGATAAAACTTTATTAAAATTTGAAGATTTGCTCCTTGGAGCAGTTCAATCAAACTTATGCAATGGAGCAATTTATTTTAATTGCGCCCCTAATTTTCAAGTAAGTTTACATAATCCAATAATACTAAATACTCTGGTCTTAAATGTTCACTTACCTGAAACTAAATTTGAAAATAATAGACACGGATACCTATTACTATATAGAATTTATTTTAAGTAATCAACTTCTGAATTTAACCCAAAATGTTTATTACAAGATAATAAAGGAGAAACCACTATATTAGCAGTTAATAGTAAAGACATTCCAAGTGCTACTTATGCACCTAAACAATTAAAATGGGATGAAATAACCATTCCAGATCAATGGAAAATTGAGATTACTCAACCAATAAGGAATTTTGAACAAAGAAATATTTCAAGAATAATTGAACAAAGAGACGGAAAAATAATATTACAATTTGGTTCATTTAGAGAACCAGCACCTCCAAGAATAAGCTCATATTATTCCCGTCCTTCTTGTTCTGAGTTTCGATCTAAAAAATTGAGTACAGATTCAGAAGTTGAAAGTATCAATCAGAACGACAATCAAGATATTAAATTCAAAGCACCTATAGCTGAACCAAATAACGATTTATATACGACATCTCCTACGCATTCAGATTTCAAATCTATTAATGTAATTACAAAAGAATATGCAATCAATAAACAATATATCAAAAAAGATTTCTATTCAAAAGAAAATAATGATAAGAGAAACTGGTATTTCAATACGTTTTCTAAACAACAAACACTAGAATATAGAGAAAAATGGTACAATTGTATGCTGTTAAAAGAAATAGATATTCCATTTTTTATATGGTTTGAAACATATGCAATAGCACACAACATAGGTTACCCATTTAAAACAATTAATACGAGTTCATCCCTAGTACAATTATGGGAACAAGTGGATGGATCAAAAATAAAATCGATACATCCCCCGTTAAAAGATCTAAAAATAAGTACATCAAATAGACAAATTATATCTACACCATTTAAAACTGGTGCAAATAAAGACGATAAAGAACCTGTCCTATTACAAGACATTAAATCTATTTATCAACAAAATAACTATCAAAGTCAAATATTATATACAATATCAAAGCAAGTAGATCAAATAGATCAAAAATTAAATACGGATGAATATAATAAATTAGATCAAAGAATGCAACATCTTTTTTCCTCTACTTCTACACCTATATTTAAACCTACAAATAGACAAGTAATATTTCCAGAAAATGAAATATTAAAATTTATCGCTTCTAGATTAGCAAATTTAGATAAAGGAAAAAGAATCAACAATATCGATGAAAATGATAACGAATCTATTCAATCTTCTACTCAATCCGATATTGACAATATAGAGATAAACCGCATACGAAATAATATAAGATCAAATAAACCTTATTACAAGAGACATACTCCACCCGACTTACTTTATGAAGAACAAAATAATCAAAATAGAAATATATATACTGGTGACGGTATATACGAATGAAATATAGATGGCAAATCAGAATATCAAATTATGTTTGTACTACAAGAAATGGGTATGGCTTCCATATCTTATAAAGCTAGAGGTAATTCTGATAAACAAGCATGTGTATTATTAATAACTGATTTTACTGGAGCTTTAAAATATTGGTGGGATAACTCACTAAACATATCTACTCAAGATTCAATAATTAACCATGTAGAAATAAAAAAAGTAGAAGATAATGATGGTTTTATTGAAGACATAGAACAACAAAATGCAGTAGAAGTGCTAATATATACAATAACAATGCATTTTCTCGGAAACCCTAATGAGGAATCCGAAAGTAAAAAAATAATTTTAACCAACTTAAGATGTCCAACTTTGGGCGATTTTAAATGGTATAAAGATATTTTTGTCACAAATATATTTCAAAGAAAAGATTGTAATCAACTTTTTTGGAAAGAACGATTTATTTCAGGATTACCATCCTTTTTCGCTGAAAAAGTAATCAATAAATTAAAAGAATATTCTGGTGGACAACCTGTCCTTTGGAATACAATAACATATGGCCAATTATTCGTATTTGTTAAAAAAGAAGGATTAACTTTATGTCAAGAACATAAAGATAAAAAACGTAATGATAAATTCAAATTTAAACAAACAATGGGTTCGTTTTGCGAACAATATGGATATTCAAGACTTAATCCGCCATCAAGAATCAAACGTTTAAAACACAGGCAGAATAAGTCAAATAATATTAAGTATTATCAAAAATCAAAACATTACCAAAAACCTTTTAATAATAAAAATTCTTCAAACTATCCTAAATAAAAGAATTTTCAAAAGAAACCATTCAATAAATATAATAAATTTAAATCTACTAATAATATGGTTTGCTGGAATTGCAAACGTCCTGGACATAGATCCACGGATTGCAAAATGAAGAAAAAAATAAACGAAATATTCCAAGATCAACCTGATATCCAAGAAAAATTAACAAAACTATTAATATCAGAATCTGAGTTATCAGAAAACGAGTCTTTTAGTAATAATTCGGTAAACGAAATATAAAACTTAAGTGATTCTTCTACCGAATCACAAGAAATTTTCTGATAATTTATGTAATTGTAACGTAATCAACGTAATAACTAAAGATAATAATAAATAATTCTTATTAGACATTACAGACAAAATAAATGATCCTAATATTAAAAGAGAATACTTAACAAAATTAAAAGATATTATATATCAAGAAAATCAATTAGCTACTCCTCAACCGTTTAGTCTAAATAAGATATTTGAAAAATATCCAACTCAAAGTTTATTTAAACAAGTAACAACTGGTGAATTACAACATGAAGTTAAACAACTTAAAACACAAATAAAAGAATTACAAATACTTGTTAATCAACAAGATTTAAAGCAATTACGAATAGACGCTCGTCTATCTTTAATAGAATCACCAAACCTTAATCAAGCATCTTCAAGCAATAAAAATTTAGAAAATAATGATACTCACTTAGACCAAAATGAAGAATATATACAAAACATTAATAAAGTAAATTATCAAAAGTGGTATACTAAAATTACATTACATATAGGACATGACTTCAAAATTAATACAATAGCATTACTAGATTCTGGTGCAGATTATAACTGCATTCGAGAAGGTCTTATACCCACTAAATTTTATGAGAAAACCACTGAACGCCTTAGCGGCGCCAATGGAAGTAATTTAAAAGTAAAATACAAATTACCATGCGGAAAAATCTGTAATCAAGGATATTGTTTTAAAAACCAATTTATCCTAGTTAAAGATTTAACACAAGAAGTAATATTAGGAACTGTAACATCCCGGTTTCTGAGAAGAGGTTAAGAGATTTGATTTGGCTACCTATATCACCAAAGTGCACTTATCTTTTCCGTCACTTGTCCTGAGAGAACTCCAGAGTTAAGCGTGCTTGGACTGGAGTAGCACTAGGATGGGTGACCTACCGGGAAGTGATTGTCGGTACCGTGTGAGTGAGGCCAAAACACGGGAAAAGATCATGTGGTGATTTGTAGGGATAGTAACAAGTCTGTAGAGCCTCGGGAGATAACAAACCGGCCGTCAGACGAGGGTGAGTACAGTACCTAGAGGGGACGTCGAGTGCTCACGAGCCCTGGATAGGGTGTGGGGCCCCTAGAGGTCGTGGAGGTGCTCACGGACGGAGGCGGTCGGGGCGTTATAAGTGGTATCAGAGCTCTAGGTTATGTCAAACCGGTTCTGACCCGGGAGAGCGGTCTCGAGGGCGATGGGTGCGCAACGAGGACGTTGCGGTCTGTTAGTGGGGGTGAGTTGTAGCATCCCGGTTTCTGAGAAGAGGTTAAGAGATTTGATTTGGCTACCTATATCACCAAAGTGCACTTATCTTTTCCGTCACTTGTCCTGAGAGAACTCCAGAGTTAAGCGTGCTTGGTCGGAGTAGCACTAGGATGGGTGACCTACGGGAAGTGATTGTCGGATGCCGTGTGAGTGAGGCCAAAACACGGGAAAAGATCATGTGGTGATTTGTAGGGATAGTAACAAGTCTGTAGAGCCTCGGGAGATAACAAACCGGCCGTCGAGGCGAGGGTGAGTCAGATACCTAGAGGGGACGTCGAGTGCTCACGAGCCTCGGATAGGGTGTGGGGCCCCTAGAGGTCGTGGAGGTGCTCACGGACGGAGGCGGTCGGGCGTTATAAGTGGTATCGAGCTCTAGGTTATGTCAAACCGTTCTGACCGCGGAGGCGATCTCGAGGGCGATGGGTGCGCAACGAGGACGTTGCGGTCTGTTAGTGGGGGTGAGTTGTAGCATCCCGGTTTCTGAGAAGAGGTTAAGAGATTTGATTTGGCTACCTATATCACCAAAGTGCACTTATCTTTTCCGTCACTTGTCCTGAGAGAACTCCAGAGTTAAACGTGCTTGGACTGGAGTAGCACTAGGATGGGTGTCCTACCGGGAAGTGATTGTAGGTACCATGTGAGTGAGGCCAAAACACGGGAAAAGATCATGTGGTGATTTGTAGGGATAGTAACAAGTCTGTAGAGCCTCGGGAGATAACAAACCGACCGTCAGACGAGGGTGAGTGCAGTACCTAGAGGGGATGTCGAGTGCTCACGAGCCCTGGATAGGGCGTGGGGCCCCTAGAGGTCGTGGAGGTGCTCACGGACGGAGGCGGTCGGGGCGTTATAGAAACACCATTCTTTTCTCAAATTTATCCTTTTAAAGTATCTGAATATGGTATAACAACAAAAGTTGTAGGAACAAAAATGTTATTCGAATTTTTGTTACCTATAAAAACCAAAGAAATATTAGAACTCCAACGAAACACAATACAAAAAACAATTAACTTAATAAACGGAAAACATAGACATATTCAATATTTACAAGATGAAATTTCTTACAAAAAAATAGACGAACAATTAAAATCTCCCTATATAATTAACAAAATAAAAACTATTGAAAACGAATTAATCAAACAAGTATGCTCTGACCTACCCAATGCATTTTGGGAACGAAAACAACATACGGTTAATCTACCCTATATAAAAGATTTTAATGAGAAACTTATACCAACTAAAGCAAGACCTATTCAAATGAATAAAGCATTGTTAGAACAATGTCAAAAAGAAATACAAGATTTATTAAATAAAAAATTAATTCGACCATCCAAGTCACGTTGGAGCTGTGCAGCGTTTTATGTAAATAACGCAGCCGAAAAAGAACGTGGAGTACCACGACTAGTTATAAATTACAAACCATTAAATAATGTATTACAATGGATTAGATATCCAATACCCAATAAAAGAGATCTATTAAAACGACTATACAATGCAAAAATCTTTTCAAAATTTGATATGAAAAGCGGGTTCTGGCAAATACAAATTGCAGAACAAGACAAATATAAAACGGCTTTCACAGTACCCTTTGGTCATTACGAATGGAACGTAATGCCCTTCGGTCTTAAAAATGCACCATCAGAATTTCAACATATTATGAATGATATATTCAACAATTCATCAACATTTGCTATAGTTTATATAGACGACGTTCTAATATATTCAACATCGATTGATCAACACTTTAGTCATTTACATACATTTTTAAACATAGTAAAAACCAATGGGTTAGTTTTATCTAAACAAAAAATAAATCTATTCCAAACTAAAATAAGATTTTTAGGACATAATATATATCAAGGTACTATAACACCTATATCAAGATCAATTGAGTTTGCTGATAAATTTCCAAATGAATTAAGAGAAATGACTCAATTGCAAAGATTCTTAGGATGTTTGAACTATGTTTCAGACTTTCTTCCTAATCTAAGAAAAACTATTCAACCATTATTTCAACGGCTACAAAAAAATCCTAAACCATGGACTGACCAGCATACTAATTTAGTAAAACATGTTAAATTACAAGTTAAAACATTACCATGTCTTTCAATCCCCAATCCTGAAGCCTTTATGATAGTCGAAACTGATGCTTCAGAAATAGGATATGGAGGCATTCTAAAACAAAAATTATCTGACTCTAATAAAGAATCTATAATACGTTTTCATTCTGGAGTCTGGATAGGACCCCAACAAGCTTATTCAACGGTTAAAAAGGAAGTACTTTCAATTGTCAATTGTATTTCAAAATTCCAGGATGACTTAATAAACAAAAAGTTTTTATTAAGAGTTGACTGTAAGTCAGCGAAAGAAATATTACAAAAATATGTTAAAAACTTAGTTTCTAAGCAAATATTTGCCAAATAGCAAGCTATTATATCTGTTTTTTATTTCGATATTCAATATATTAAAGGTGAAAATAATTCTTTACCTGATTTCCTAACAAGAGAATATTTACAGGGAAAATCAACTGATAATCAACAAAAGATTATTCAAAATGACGGATCATAAAAACAAGAAGCCGATGACAGCATCGGACTACATCAAGACCCAACCTCATCTTCAGGGTAAACCTCTGAGTATTCAAAACTCTTTCTCGGCTCTTGCCGAATTTCCTCCTCTTTCGTACGTAAATGCAGTAACTACTCAAAAGGGCCAAACGTCTTCCCAACCATCCTCTCCTCTCCAAACACCAGCCAAAACCAACTACTTCCTCAAACCACAAAAGCAACATCTATTAACCACCCATTATGCAAAGCCGATTACCCTCAAAGAACTCCAAAACTTTACTAATAGAGTCTTTTATGCAGACAGTCTCTACCCTACAGATAATGTACTCAAAAATAGAACTTTCTATGAGTATATTCTAGTAGACTCTGGCTCTGTAGAAATTACCCATTACCCAGCAAAAAACGATCCAAACCTGATCTCTTATTCAACATGCAAAATCCTCCGAATACATTCTATCCAAGACCTTGGCTTTATCCATACCCATACTACAAAACCTTTCTCCACACCTGGTTACCATATTAGCGGTTAGTCTTACATTGATTATATCAATGCTTTCTCCCGCACCTTTTATTTAAGTCCCTATGATCATTCATGGTTTATCTCCTTTGATCGTAATTGTACCAAAACCATCCCTGGTTGGTTCTACGAATGGTGGCACTGGCTAGGTCCTACCAATGACATTTACCCAACCGATATTCAAAAAACTGCTTATCCCTACTATCTTAAGCATTTTAATCAACAACCTGTTGAGGCTACCAACCTTATTGCATTTCACATAGACATGGGAATCCCATGGATATGTTGCTGGCACTTCAATATTGCTGCCTCTTTTCCAAATATGCCATGCTCTTTACTCCGAGAATTCCGTATCAAATGGTGGGACAAGTTTAACCTTGACCGCTGTTCCTTATCCAATATTCAAAAATTCTTCCAAATACATAAAGAAGTTCACACAGCTATAAAAGCTGTCTCAAAGTCAATCCCTCTACTTCAACCACAACAACTACTTTCACCTTCCACCTCTACTCAACCACAAACTCAAAAATCTCCTAAAAAACCCACTCAAAGTCCAACCCACTCATCAAGCTCTTCCAAATCAGCCTCTCGCAGATCAGCCAAGCAAGCCAAAATACAAAAGATAATCGCAGCAATAAGTAAACAAATGGAGTCCTCAGACGAAGATGACGACGAGGACGATCTCCTATCAGATTTACAATCCATCAAAACCACACAATCAGAAGACCCTTACGATGGCCCACTAGGCCAAGAAAGGGACAGATACTTGTAATCAAAAAAAAAAAAAAAAAAAACCTAATAATGGGTTATCTTAACACCTGATAGAAATATCAAAGTTAAGGCTATTCCGAAGCAAACGGCTTCGGTAAAGAATACTCAAATCCGTGTATAGCTGATGCTTTGCTCAAAAGCATAATAGATGTATAGACATCTAAATTATTCAAAGTATATTCTAGTAGACTCTGTATCTTATTTATATTTTTAAACAAAATAAACTCATATGTTAATAATCTACAGAGTATATCTGTAAGAAAATATTATGTAAAAAATATCTGTAAAATATCAAGACCGTATTACCAGACATTCGGGGCCCACCTCTGACACATGGGACCCACCTAGACAACATCGTGCACTCAACGTCAGTGCATACGTATCAAGCACCTAAAGAGTCGGCACCACATGCTAATGACACCTGCCTCGCATTTTGTCAAGTGTCGGCACCATACATCCAATGAAACGTATCACCACAATTTATCAACACGTAGCAAGAAACTGTCCGCTATCCTTCCTGTATAAGTGAAGCTCTGCATTAAGAAGAGACACGAGCATTTCTTGCAAGCAACTCTCTCTCTAAAAATCTCTACAAATCTCTCTACTCTTTGTAATCACTTTTACTTAGCTCTTGTGTAATCAAAGTTTTAATAAAAATTACGTTTTCAAAACCTCGTCTACGCTAGTAAGTGAATCTAGTACAGACAACGAGAACCCTGAGTCTTCGGACAATATTGGCACCTTCGACTTATTGTGTGGTTGCACTTCGATGGTGATGGAACCTCCATCTCTCTTGGCTTTTCGATCCTTCTCAATCTTGGGTCTTGTCGGCTTTGCTCTCCTTCTGTCTCTTGGCTTGCTTGGTGCTGTGTTCAGCCCTTGGTTGTGTCGTTGCATCTCCCTTTCATTCACAATCGAAAAGAGGTTGTGCCTTTGGCCCTCTTTCTTGGGTGGATATCTATCGGCATTGTGGTTTCCAACCTTCTAAGAGAGTACAGTTAGTCACTTCTCCTCCTATGCCGTCGTCCGTGGGTTGTTTGTTTGATCCTTCGGTCCTTCTTGGTGTTTGGGTTCTTCTCATTGAGTTAATCCATATCCTTTTAGTATTCTTTTATTTCGTCCATCTAATGTTGCTATGATGTTTTTAATTGAAAACTTTTTATGAAAAGAAAAAAAAATCTTGTTTTCTTTAATTATTTTTTCATGTTAGGCTATAGAAATGATTCAGTGTTTATAATTTTATATATTTTATTTTAACAATAATATAATATATATTAACAATAATATTATATATTGTATTTTGCTATTTCTTATATGTTGTTATTATATTATGCATCCGGTCAAAATAAATTTTGGTGTTCGCAATTGCCACTTGACATGTAAAAAACTTGAAATTACAAACAAAAAAAAAGGTTTCAATTACAAATGTCACTAGATGTAATTTTATCCGCACAAATTCTATGTTGTATGGAAACATAAATGAATACGCGAAAACAAAATGTGTGGAAACATAAAAATTATATTTTACAAAATAAAAAAATGGGTATGTGTTAGAAACTGTACATATATATTACCAAAACTGTATTTAAAAAATTGTTTGAAACAGCGCAAATCCAATAAACAAATATTAAGTAGCTTAACTAAAAAAACAAGTATATCAAATAAATATCATATGTATATTCATTTTCCAAATTATTAATTTATCAAGTTTTCAAAGAAAAAAAAATAAGTTTTCATCCCTTTTCTAGAACATAAACAAAGAGTTTTCGTGATGTATCTAAATTGCAATTTTTCAGTATTCACATTTCTATAAAATTTTTCCGTATTTCCAAGAGTTTCTTTTGTTTTGAAACATTTCTAAAATGGAAAAAGAACCTCGGTATAGTTTTCATATAACCTAGCACAATTCTATATCAAATAAAAGAAAATCTTTAAATCTTCTAAGAGTATCCACTTAAGCATTTTTTTAATTTAGTTAGAATTGGACATGTGGCACTCTTTAAAGGAAGTCACATCAACACATCAATATGCTTTGTTAAGTGTAAACCATTCATTTGTTTTCTTTAGTCCACTAACAAAGACAAAAAAAAACCATTTAAGGAAAATAAACTCAACTAAAATTAGATATATATTAGGACTAAATTGATTGATAAGGTCAAAAGAAACTAAAAAATTATACTAACATTATTCAATGTCATCGTTGATAATTGTATACGGTCTTGACTACCTTCACTTTCGTTGATAACCGATTATGCATTTCAAGCTTCATTCGCCTCCCTCACAAACTAAACACCACTGCAATCAGATCCACTCCTCCCAATGTAACCACTTCGTGATCTTTATTCCTTCCATTTGAAAGAAATTGATGGTCACTTCCTCCATATTCACAAGTCACAACTCCTTCCCAAAATTCCTATTTAAATCTTCACCGCCAAGTCTACAGCCAAATGCAAATATTGCACCCAGTCTCTAAAACCGAATGCCTTATTCTTGAACCAAAGTCTTTTTACTGATTATGAACTAACCAAACCACCAAAAATATATACAATCCAAAGATTCACAAACCTAAAATTGACATACTAATACTCTTATAATTCATCGTATCTAATTAACCTTACAAACCAGTAAAGTGATTTAATAGACTAAATTATAAATGGTGTTTACTACATGAAACACAAAAATTAAACAAAACAAATAACGAAACCACACAACCTAAAGCTTTTAAACAATTTAGAAACAAAAATCCGCTCTAGTTACACTAATAAGTAGTAATTTTTGGCAAAGAGAACTTACCATAACATATCCTTCTTTGGTTAAGTTTTGAAATAAAAAATTGACTAAAACTGGAAAGACTCAAGAAGAAAGAAAAAGAGCTCCAACAGACGGACATCTCATCCACTAGATCAGAGATTTGCGAAGGATCCAACCATCGCTAAAGCTAATTCATCAAATCTCTAATTATTGCACCAGCCGAGCTAGATCAACTAAAAACTTGAAATAAAATCCTATGATCTAAAGCTCCCCCACAATTAAATCTCCCCCTGCCCCCCCCCCCCCCATCATCCTCAGAATCATAACTTGGATTGGGGATTAAGAGCAAGATGCAGAATGTGCTCATACACCAGCTTGCCAAAGTTGAATGGAAGCTTATGAGCAATCAGATAAATGAGCTTAGCTCTGGCTGATTGAGCACAGGCATCGTTTGAGGTTGGCAGCCACTTACTATAACATATCTTATACAGCATCTTGTTGTCCTCTGTGAAGCTTGTACACTGAATGCCCATCCACTTCTGCACATTGCCACCTGACATGAACTCAGCTAGTTCATCTTCCAAGACACCAGCCATCTGCATCCGGTGATCATGTTCAACAACATCCTGAAGGCCAAACAGTTGGTTGATTCTGGATGGTGAAAACTCGTACACCTAGCCTCTAATCAATACATCCATTAAGGTGGTGTCGACCTTGACACTCGGAAGATTAGCCCATAACTCCCTTAACACTGGAGGGACAACCGCTTGAAGACCTTGGACAGTACCAAGCATACTAGCACCCTTAATCACTCTTTTGACTGGATCATCTTCATCAAATTGAATATCTCTTTCCTTAATTTCTTCAGGATCAGTTCTTCAAACAGCGCCGTGACCATTTTGTAATTAGACTATTCTTCTTAAGATTCAGAATCTTGATCTTTCTCATCATGATGATCTAAGCTGATTGCATCATCTTCTTCCTTAATGATACCAAGATATGCAACAAGGTTGTTGAGAATCTCCTCTTTCCTAGATTTTTTTTTTCTTTGGAGTTTCTTCCACTCAATGTCATATATGACTTATCCTTCTTGCTAGATATTTCAAGACAATCAGTCTTTGTTTGACCATATCCGATACATTCGTAACACTTCAACAAACTCCTCTTCTTAATGGTCGGAAAATCAGACTTGTAATGACATCTACCTTCACACTCAACACATTGTTTGTCTAATTTCATGTAAATCTTCTCTGTACCAGATATGTACTAAGTTGATCCTCCACTGCGTTGACCTCTCTCAAATTTTCTGAAGTACTTTTTGACCATCAAGCTCACCTTGTCGTCTATCTCATCTGCATGATTTGCACCAGCTATCAGAGCAAGCCATTTCCCTATGTCTGGTCTTTTTTCTTCAGTTGTAGATCATATGTCTGCATCATTCCCACAACTTGATCAAACGTTAATTCATCAGAGTATAGAGCTACCTCAATAGCAGACTTGTGAGACTGGAATTTTGACAAAAAGCTCCTGCGAAACTTCTTGACCAATTTCTTGTCCTTGTAGATTTTTGTAACCACAATAGCTTCCTGACGAATTGAGCTCAGCTTGCTGCTGAAATCAGCGATCGACTCTCCAGCACTCATCATCAGATTCTCAAACTCTGACTCCCGTATGTAGATCTGGGTTCGCTTCACACTGTTAGTTCCTTCAAAACGAAACCTGCAAAATATTCCAAGCCTCCTTTGCCGATTTACACCCTTGCACTCTGGTAAATTGATTCATAGGAAAGGAGTTGAAAACGGTGGACAATGCCGTAGCATTAAATTTGGCCTTTGTCTTCTCTTCAGCAGTCCAAGACTTCTTAGGTTTCGGATCCACCTTCCCATCAGCATCAGTTGTTGTTGGATGTGTCCATCTGTCTTCAACAACAACCCATGCTTTCATATCGATACCTTGTATCAACAAAGCCATATGTACCTTCCAGTACCCATAGTGCTCAGCATCTAACTTCAGAGGTTTGCTCACTGCAACGTACTGTTGTGAATTCTCCATACCTTTGTTCGTATGATCTCACTTGTCTGAAAGATAAACAATTCTTTTATTAGGCGTCTGCTTTGATACCAATTGATAAGGTATAGAGACTAAAAGACATAACAAGATACACTTGAAACGCACCAAGTCAATGCTTTAACTTTTTTTTATTAACACGTAACCTTTCTTACAAAATTCTACTGTTTTGGATTTACACAACCTATTATCTCCCCCCCAATAGGATTATCTCCGACTAAAACACAAGTCCTAAGCTCTAACTCTACTTTGAATCAACCCGCTCAATGATATCAAATTCAAATAAAAGATCTAACCCTACTTCGAATCTACCCGCTCATAGACGAATTAGAGAACATTCACCTTCTCAGCTTACTATTTTTGTTCAGCTTCAAAGTTGCAATCTCTCACGCTATAGCCTAGAGTGTTAACCACTTTTTGTGGCCTCTCTAACCTATATATATGAAACCCCAAAACCCTAATACTAAGGATCTTTGAGAATCGCAAAAAGAATAAACTTGCATCTCAAGTTTATCCTTTCCTTAAATGGCTGCAGAGAATATTCTTTCCAAATCTCTGCAACTCATCCAATATCTTCAGCTCCAAGTAAGCCCACGCCTCCTTGTTCTTGTCACATCATCTACTCCAGCTTTGCCACGTCAGCTTCCACGTCCACGTCAGCTTGCAGCGTCCTGATGTGTCAGATGCAGCTTTCCGATCCATGCAGCATGTTGTATCCAGAATCTGTATCTACAGTGTTGATTCCCTTCGTCATTGTGCTCCATCAGAACTCACTCCAACCACTTGGGTCTCTGCTCTTTCCGATTGATATTTTCATATTTTATGAAGCTTACTTAAAGCCTAAAATTGAGAAATCTTTTTCATTTTGTTGCATTTCCTTAGGCCGGAACTCTCTTTATTAGTTGGAATTCATGCTATCTCACATCTAGATAAGGTATAGTAAGTCTTTGTTTCTTCTTTGGGTGTCATGAATTGAATTGCTTAGGAGAATTTATGCAATTAAAAATCAACCTTTAGGGACGTCGAATAAGTAGAAAAAGGTGGGGAAGATAAGGTAAACTTTAGCTTGCTTTTGCTAACTTTGAGTCGAGTTTCTTCTTTGGTTTATCTCAATTTTGCCAATGTTTGTATTTGTTTTTTTTTGGTTGGGGTAAACAAGATGTTGATCCTTCCTTGTTCTCTAAAGAACTCATGGCTAATGGTTTTCGTTTAGTTGATGATGAAGAAGTCAATTTTTAAATCTCACTAGAAGCGTTAATTTATCTTCTTTTTTTTTGGTGATTTATTTGCATTTCTCTAAATTGGAACAGATCATATGTGGTCTTGGTTTTCTCATTGACAAAACTCATACCACAACTACTTCCCGAGGTTCTGCCACAATGTGAGATTTTAATGATTTGCTCTAATTGTTATTCTCCTTTTTTTTTCTTTTTCTAGGTCAAACAATTGTTATTTTTCTTCGAAAGTTTGATTTTGTAGCTCAAACAGGGGCATCATTGGGCCTACTCGTATCAAACTAACAGAACCTACCATAACATATTTTCGTTGAATAATGAAATATATACCATTCCATTGGAAAATTCTGACAATAGCTTAATGCTTTTCCAAATTGCATATGAGACTGAGAATCATAGGAAACACTTAAGTTCGATAAAAAGTTGATACACACAACATAATTTAAGGCACTAGTCAAAGATTAGAAGGAGTTCCACTGTCTCTAATCAATGGTGCAATATAAGTGCAGATTTAAACTATACTCAACCATGAGAATGTAAGAGTTGAAAGTAAAATTAGAATTAGCTACCTGCTCCAATAAGTATTGTGGGACATCATATTTACACCATCAAAAACTATTTGGTCAAAGCTTATAAAGACGGAATTGTTTTATTGGAAGCAGAAAAATCGAGAATGCATTGGTTACCAAATATATAAGTGTGTGTCAAATTAAATTGGAGTATAGATTTCTATCCCCAGCTGAGAAACAACAGCGAGTAAACTAATATCACAAGAGCGATGTCTATGTACTGTTTCTTTCAATGATTCTTAATTTAGTGTCTCATGGATCAAAAATCAGAATGAGAGTTCTGTAGAGAATATGCTTTGGAAATTGTTATGTATCATTTATAGAAAACTTACAAATTAACCCTTCATTTATTTAGTGTCTGGTAACTGGTCAGGAGCACATTCCACCTTTGTGCTCTGACCGTAAAACTCTGAAGTGGATGGAGATCCATGAATCAGTCATATCATATTATGAGAAAAAGTCGTTATGGAATTCATTACACCAGGTATGAGCTATGGAATTTACTACACCAGGTATGAGTTTGTCAAATTTTTTTATTATATTCATCTAATATATTTATTTACTAGTTAAAGCTATGCACATATTTAATGAATGCACATGAACATTCATTGAATAAGCATGACCTACGCCAATGCTTTCTTATAATTATAACACTGTCAATTGGGTTATTTGATAAAATTACGTAGATTTACTGGTATTAATTAGTGCATACCCCTCAATTCTAAGTAAAAAATTACTTATTATCAGTATCGAAAATATCTTCTTCTTTCTAACAAAAAAAAAATACATACAGTCAAACATTTTTTCTCCATTTATTGCTTTTTAGAAAATAAAGATATTTTCTAAAAATAAATTTGACTATGAATCAAATTATTTGAATTTTAAAAAGAAAGAAATCGATTGTCGAAAGTTTTTTTTTAACAAACATTCTTATTTGCATTAGATCAAATAAAGTAAATGTTTATTAGACATAAAACATCCGGGTCATAAAGTGAATGTTTTATATGTGTTGGAGTTGCGGTAAATAAACTCTCTGCCATAATAGTTTCAATAAACACTTTGCCATAATAGTTTCAATTATTCATAAATTTTTATATGATTAGTAATTAACTCGCAAAATAATTTTCAATTATCCGGCATGAATTTTGTTGTTCTTCCACGTCTATTTATTTCTGAGTTCTATTTGTCAAGCAATTTAAGAACACACAGAAAAAATCATTAATGATCTGCTAAAATTCACCAAAATAAACTTTATATATAGTTCCACCGTTACAATTTGTATCCATTAATTTAGGGACGTCGAATAAGTAGAGAAAGGTGGGGAAGATAAGGTAAGCTTTAGCTTGCTTTGCTAACTTTGAGTCGAGTTTCTTCTTTGGTTTATCTCAATTAATTTTGCTAATGTTTGTATTTGTTTTTTTCAGTTGGGCTGAACAAGATGTTGATCCTTCCTTGTTCTCTAAAGAACTCATGGCTAATGGTTTTCGTTTAGTTGATGATGGAGATTGGAGAGGTCAGTTTTTAAATCTCACTAGAAACGTTAATTTTATCTTTTTTAAAGTGATTTATTTGCATTTCTCTAAATTGGAACAGATCAAATATGGTCTTGGTTTTCTCATTGACAAAGCTCATACCACAACTACTTCCTAAGGTTCTGCCATAATATGAGATTTTAATGATTTGCTCTAATTGTTATTCTCTTCTTTTTTTTTGGTCAAACAATTGTTATTTTTATTAAAAGGTTGGATTTTGTAGCTTAAACAGGGGCACCATTGGGCCTACTCGTATCAAACTAAGAGAACCTACCATAACATATCTTTCGTTGTATAATGAAATATATACCATTACATTAGAAAAATCTGACAATAGATCAATGCTTTTCCAAATTGCATATGAGATTGAGAATCATAGGAAACATTTAAGTTCGATAAAAAGTTGATACACACAACATAATTTAAGCCACTAGTCAAAGATTAGAAGGAGTTCTACTGTCTCTAATCAATGGTGCAATATAAGTGCAGATTTAAACTATACTCAACCATGAGAATGTAAGAGTTGAAAGTAAAATTAGAATTAGCTACATGCTCCAATAAGTATTATGGGACATCATATTTACACCATCAAAAAATATTTGGTCAAAGCTTATAAAGACCAAAGTTTTTTATTGGAAGCAGAAAAATCGAGAATGCATTGCTTACCAAATATATAAGTGTGCGTCAAATTAAATTGGAGTATAGATTTCTATCCCCAGCTGAGAAACAACAGCGAGTAAACTAATATCACAAGAGCGATGTCTATATATTGTTTCTTTCAATGATTCTTAATTTAGTCTCTCATGGATAAGGAATCAGAATGAGAGTTCTTCAAAGAATATGCTTTGTAAATTGTTATGTATCATTTTTCAACTAACAAATTTATAGAAAACTTACGAATGAACCCTTCATTTATCTAGTGTCTATTAACTGGTCAAGAGCACATTCTACCTTTGTGCTCTGACCGTAAAACTCTGAAGTGGATGGAGATCCACGAATCAGTCATATCATTTTATGAGAAAAAATCTTTATGGAATTTATTACACCAGGTATGAGTTATGGAATTTAGTACACCAGATATGAGTTTGTCAATTTTTTTATTATATTCATCTAATATATTTATTTACTAGTTAAAGCTATGCACATATTTGATGAATGTAGATGAACATTCATTGAATAAGCATGACCTACGCCAATGCTTTCTTATAATTATAACACTGTCAATTGGGTTATTTGATAAAAATTACGTAGATTTACTGGTATTAATTAGTGCATACTCCTCAATTCTAAGTAAAAAGTTACTTATTATCAATATTGAAAATATCTTCTTCCTTCTAACAAAAAATAATACATACAATCCTACATTTTTTCTCCAATGATTGCTTTTTAGAAAATAAAGATATTTTTGTCCAAAATTTTTGAACACTTAAACTTTATCAATGTCATGTGAGAGAACTAATTTTTGAGTTTTCTACTGTTATTCTTTTATAGTTTTCCTATAATTAATGTCAATATTACATTACTCCAATTTTTTCTTTTTTCTTAAATTACTTTCTCATGTTTGACCATAGAAATGACTCTACAATGTTTATAATTTTATATATTGCATTTTAACAATAATGTCATCATTTAATGCTTGTATTTAAAAAGGTTGGCACTAGGCAAAGCTTATAAGGAATTATACTGACTCTGTGCAATATAAGTGGAGATTGAAACTATACTCAACACTAAGAATTTAAGAGTTGAAAGTGAAATTAGAATTAGCTACCTGCTTCAATAAGTTTTGCGGGATATGAGATTTCCACCATCAAAAAAGAATTGATCAAAGCTTATAAAAATAAAAAAATTTCTTGGAAGCAAAAAAATCGAGAATGCACTAATTACCGAATATATAGTTGTGTGTCAAATTAAAATAGAGCGTAGATTTTTACCCTAACCGAGAAACAACAACGAGTAAATTAAGTAATATCACAAGAGTAATTTCTTGCAATGTCAGTTTACTCGTTGCTGTTTTTCTGCCAAATTAGTAGCAAAAGCCAAATCCGGACTCTTTTTTCCAGATAATAAGAGAAGAAATAGTTTCATTCCTTAAAAGTATGAACGTAATTCTCATCTTCTCACTTTCATGTTATTTAAGAATCCAATATTTCATTATTACTATTTTTCTTTTTGGGGTTTTTATATGAATATGAAACTAGATGTAAAAGACTAAGAATTTTAGAAAGAAATTTACTTTTCTTATAGATTTTAAATAGGAACACGTCACCTAGAATCACCCGATTAGCTATTATTTTCCTTTAAATATGATCCAACAACGGTATCTTTGGCCCAATAGTTTTGTAGTTCATCAAGAAATGTAAAGCTCTTTTGCATGCAGTGCCCAAAACTAAGAAAAATGAGAAAGCCTAATTAATAGTCCGAAGAATCTTTAATGATCCAACTAACAAAAACCTGTTGAGAGTTAATGAGAAGTATTGAGATTTGAGAACCAAACGTCATAATTAGACTTTAGCCATCATATTGGCGCATGCATGTTTCCAATGTGCTTAATTTCTTCTTACCGTGACTATAAACTCGCCTTGCAATCTGCATCCCAGCATTGTATTTTTGTGTTTGGGACTTGGGTCATTTGGAAACATGATCACATTCTATTTTTTAATTATTTCAAGAGCATAGAGTCAAACTAGCCACTCTAAAAAAAAAAAAGAATCTCTTAAATATGATTTGTAAATCTCTCAATTGATCGAAAATGTATTTGTTTATTTGATGTTTGTTTCCATAAACCAAAATTGTGAGAACCTCCAAATTATCAACGATACCAAGTATATAAAAATTGTGTGGTTAATAGTTTCATCACCGTAATACCTAACGACTAGAAATGATTTTCCATTCGAAATGTTTTAACTTTTGGTGCAAGTAAAAGCTTCTATATACTATATAAATATTACGTTTGATCACACCAACTACCATTTCATTTTAGTTTTAATATAGTTCCATACAAATTGATCATTTTCCACCATGATGTGATAGATATAATATTTTTTTCCCCAAATCTATATATAACGGAATAATGAATTGAATAAACTTATTTTTTACTAAAAAAAATATTTTTTTACCAAGGCCTTAAGACAATAAAATAAACACGAAACAATTAACTCGAAAAAAGTTATAGGTTTTATTTTTAATAAAGGGAAAAATATTATAGTTAGGGTTTGTGGAGGACTCTGCCGGCGATAAGAGCAGCTTCCATGACAACAGAGATGACGTCAATAACTTCGTCAGCATCACATTTGTTACCTTTGAACGTTGGTTGCTTCTTCTGGCTGAAATTATTCATGCAATTTATGAATTTCTGACTACACTCTTGGCTTAGATAATCGTCTGCACACCAAATCACCAATATAATAAATATGGTAAGTCATAGCTGTAACACTTTTAGTAAAAGTGAGACTATAGAAACAGAGAGAGTTTATGTGGTTAATTACTATTTTTGGATTGGACACAAGCATCATGGTTCATGCAACATGCATCAAGACCATCACATGGTCTCTCTCCAGGACAACCACTGTAAAGTAGTCCACAATACTTCCCATACCTCAGAAATGGAGGCACTGTTCAATTTCACACATTTTTTTTGTTAAAAAATTTAACTCAAGTTTACACATTTTTGACATGTCTATACAATAATTGATATATACATGTGAATTAATTTCTAAGCTTAGAGATTGTTTACCTGAACAGAACTCCGATTCACATTTCCGGCTACATTCTTTGCTCTGCAAAACAATTTAAACCAGGAAGTGATGTGGTTCGGTTAGTATAAACCGGATCTAAACCAAAGTAGGTATCAAGTACCAATTCCCACTAAAAAAGGTACAAATTCCCGGAGTTTTTTTCCCCTATAAAATCAGCTTTCTGGATTCATCTTGTTCCCTTAAAGTTGTATAAAAGATTGTTATTAACAAAAAAGTTTTTTATAAAAGATTGTTTTAAAGTGAAACCGGGAAAAATTCTGTTATTTCTAACAATGTTCTTTTTTTCTTCTAACAAAGTTTTGTTACATAGAGCTCAATTTATAGAGAGAATTTAGGTCGATCAATGAACCAATAATAATTACACGGTTTACCTAAACCGGCTACTCTAGTTACATGATTGATAGATTAATTAATCAAAAATATGAAAGAAGCATGCTCTGACCAGGGAGATAGAGGGATGTGTGAGCTGAACACCGACGTTAAGTGACTCAACGGAGACAGAGAGGAAGACAATGAGAGAGAAAGTTATGATCGGAGCCACCATTGTTGGAGACCTTGAAAAAATAAAAACTCACTGAAAAAGCTCGGAAAGTGAGAAGAATAAAATATCTTAGGTGAAAAATAAAATGAGAAAGGAGAAGAAGGTATAAGACGAAGAGTCTGTGACTCTGTCTCTTGATCTTTTTATTGTCATCTTCTGTCTCGTGACTCATTTGATTCTTATGGCTAATATTGTGAGTTTCCATTTTTACCCCTATCTCTCTACCCTTTCGTCTTCTTAGTCGTTGCTCGTTTTATTAACACATTTATTAAGTTGCTTACATGCTTAATTATATTCGACTACCCATATAATAACAGCTCATCATCGTTAATATCATATTCTTACTACTACATTTAAAATAAGTATTAATAAAATAAAGGAAATATTATAATATTATAGTATGTAGTAGTAAGAATATAATATTAAATCTATATTAAATCTTTATTGTATTACTAGATATTTTAAATATTTATTGTATTACTAGATATTTTAAACACATTTAATCACAGCTCATTTTAAATCTTTACATTTACATTTAAATCTTTAAATCTTAGTATTGTATCTTTAAATCTTTAAAATATCTAGTAAAACAATAAAGATTTAAAATGTGTTTTCCTATTATAGTATAGTATCTTTATTGTATTATAGATATTTTAAACACATTTAATCTAGTAATACACATTTAAACATATTTTAAATGTGTTTTCTTTAAGAATATAATATTAATACTACTACATACTATAATCACAGCTCATCATCAATTTTAAATGTGTTTTCCTCATCGCGCCGTATCTAGTAATGGTTAAAATGTCACATAAGTCATCCAGGCTAACAAATTTATAAAATATCACACAATCTGGATTGTGATACACCACCAAATTGCAAAAAAAAAATAGTAAACGAGGGTTCAACTTCAATGATACGGAGGAAAAAATCAAACAACTAATGTTTTACCTCTTTTACCATACGAAAAATATTTGAAAAAGAAAGAAGAAAAAACTCTTGATTACTCGGTTTCATACATTAATTACAAGAGATTTTATAAGGTACTATACAATGATTTTATGCAAACACATATAGAAAAATTATTTCCTTTATCTAATAAAAATAAATAAATAGAATGAAGTGAAGAAATTCCAGTAAGTAATACCAAAAAAAATACAAAATTCTTACACCGTAATCGCGCTCAATCAAACGGGCTTTTAACTTGTTTTTCCTATAACAGAATTGAAATTGTAATACAAAATCACACCAATAATAATTCGATAAAATATTCACACGGGCCAGTGCGTGGCCTCAACGCGCACTTATTTTTCTCTCCCCCTAGGCGAAAAGGGAAAACTCGTGACTCATCTCTCTGCCTCTCCGGCACCGGCGGTCTTTGTCGTTGTCGGAGAGGGCCCCCTCTAGTTCGTAGGTTCGTCTTGCCTCTGCAATTTTCGTTTCAAGTAGAGGGCCTCTAGATTTCGTGGATCGGCGGCGTTCGTGAAGGCTGTCGGTGAGGGGGTACGAGCGTAGATCCAGAGTCCACCGGTGTTACCACTCGTTGACTGTGCTCGACGAGGCTCAGCGATGCTCTCCCTGTTTGGTTGCTTGAGGACAGCGATCTGCAGCTTAGGGTCTCGTCGGCGGTTCGCCTGAAGATACTAGGATCGTAACTCAGTCTCGCCTCTCCGGTTGGTTCAGGTGGAAGTTAGGCGCGGTGATGGCTTCTTTCGCCAAGGTTCGGTCGAATTTCTAGTCGAATCTGTTCACATTCGTCTCAGATCTAGATCGGCGACGGCTGATTTTGAGTGAGACAGAGTGGGGACTTCGGTGCCGCTGCCTTAGATTGCTTCCTCGGCGAGCCTCCTTTACAATTAGCTGGCGGCTGTCATAGCACCGGCGACGTGGCTGGTGAATACTAGCTCCTTGCTGATTCTCCAAATTCCTAAATCCTCTTGGCTTGGGTTTGCGAGGTCTTTCTTGTGATTTCGCTTGGTGGTGTCGTGATTGTCTCTTGTTGACTACGGCAGTCACGGTGTTGGCGTGGTTGCTGTAGTTCTGGTGGTGTTGGCTTCGATTCGTTGGTCTCAGCAACGTCTCCGTCTCGACTATCTCGGAGACTTTGTGGCAGTAAGTTTCCGTCAACATTAATTGACATGTGTGGTTTGGCGGTGGTTATGGGTGCCTTGGACCTAGGTGGCGGTGTGGTCTTCGTAGTGCTCGACTTCTGTGGTGGCTCCTTCCATTACCACCTTAGTGATCTCTCAACTAATTTGGTCCTTGGTTTGACTTGTTCTTTAGCTCCGTGGTTAAGTTTGTTGCTTGTGGTGGTGCGGTCTCGTGATCGGACGGCGAGATTTAAATGCTATGGCTTTAGGGGCAGGTTTCCGGTTACGGAGCGTTTTGAGGACATCGCAACTTCCGTTTTCCAGTCTCCTAGCCCGGCGATTTCATCTTGAAAACTCAATATTCACCAAGACTTTCTACCTCAACTCGGCTTCTCCAAGCATTGCGTTTACTCGCAATTCTTCAATTAAACTTAAACCGGCGAGTTCAGAATGTGTCTCTTACAGCGGGATGGCTCAAGGGCTAGAGCCGCAGACTGCCTTGGTCAAGCACTTCCGGTTCTCCTCCTCCCCCTTAGGCGTGGGTCGTTGTTTGGTTCGCATTCCCGTCCCCTTCTGGTCTTAGTTTGATCAAATCTTGCCAGTTTCGGTGTAGTATCTCCTAGTTGGAGTTCAAGGTTCGGCTCACTAGTTCCTGGTCAAGGTTAAGATTGCTGGTTCTCGTCACTGCTCATGCGGAGTTAGACCTTGTCTCTTGGAGACAGTTTTGTGACTATGGCCATTCACTCTCTTCTACCTCGGATTTAAGTTAGTTTTTATTTCTTTGTCGTTGTAACTTCATACCGTAACCATGAGATTACGGGAGTTGATACACCGACTTTGGTTTGCTTCCAAGATTTTTTTTTTTTTTGGCATGGGACCAAAATCTAGTTTTACAAATTGTACGACTCAAATCTTCTTTTGAATAATATTTACATTTTATCAAAAAAAAAAAATAATAATTCGATATCACTGCATTGATTGAGCTACTAGCCTACACCCATCCATTTACCCCGTTAAGCAACTTTGTATCATGAAATCTTTATTGTATTACTAGATATGGCGCGATGAGGAAAACATATTTAAAATTAAAATTAAAATTTAATAAACTTAAATAAGTATGTAATTTTGAGAAACTAATTATATTTTTTTTGGTTATAAATTTTGATTGTAATGAGATGTGTATATTATTAGGTTTATGCCAACATATTACGGGTTGGATATGTCAAATCTTTATGTATATGATCTGAATTACCCGAACCCATTTGGATAAAGGTAATAGAATTTACCAGTTTGGATAAAAAAAAATTCAACGGATAAAGCTCAGATCGGATAATTATCTAAGGTATCTGAATTATCTGTTTGGATAGTTATAAATTAAAAAAAATTCTAAATTATATAAATTTACTTAAACTTATTTGATATTAAAAAAAACTATTCAAAAATTAAAAAAATCCAAAATCTTCTATAAATTATCAAAAAACTTTCAAAAAAAATCTTACTACATTTAAAAACTATCTGCAATTATCCGTTCAAATATAAAATTTAATTACAAAAATTACTTGCTTGGATAGTAATTCTAACACCCAATCATACCCTTATTCGATATTATCCGACTCTTATATTAATAGACATACTTTGTGTAGTAGTTTCCAAAATCTAAAATACCCATACTCGATCTTTGTTCTCTATTACCGAACAATATATCTTTAATATTAAAACCTAATTGGGTCGAATTATATACAAACTTTTATATACACTTCTCTGAGACATTTTTCTTCTTCTTGAGTTCCTATCTCATTTTGTTTCTGCAATATCTCCTCCTAAATTCCGGTTTGTCCACTTCTAGTTAAAAAATAATAAAATGATAGCAATTCTCGTCTTTGTAAAATAGAAAAGTAAGTACAGTAATCTTGTTTTAAAATATTTTATTATGTAAATTTATATTACCACACATGTTAATTTACATGACCATACATAATCGTACAAAGTGTTGAGAATTTTTATATATCTGTAAACATATTTTAAAAATAAGAGGATGAATTAATTTATATGTTAACATAATCATAAAATTTTAGTCCGCATTATTATCTTTGAAGAAAACAATAAAGATTTTTCCCATATACGTAACTTGAATGTATACACTAAACCTATAAAACTAATAGTAACCTATCGGGACGACACACTTTGGAATGAAATTGTTTTAGAAAATATGATGCAAAATATGGCACCAACTTGTCATAGAAGATCATCATCGTTAGCTCTATTGGCACCGACTACTCCGCCAGAACCTGCTCCTATCATTACACCGGAACCTGTTGCTCGACCGGCTCACAATATTCAGCCAGCTGCTCCAGTTCCGCTCAATACTTATCCCATGCAAACTCGCTCCAAAGACGATATTTATAAGCCCAATCCAAAATATGGTCTTGCAGCTATTCTCTCGGAAGTGAAACCTGAATCTCATACACAAGCTCTCAAAGATGAAAAATGGCTTCAAGCCATGAGTGATGAATACAATGCCTTTGTGATAAATGATACATTTGATCTTGTTGACCGCTCCGAGGCTACAAACATTGTTGGGTCTAAATGGGTTTTTCGTATCAAACGTTTACCAAATGGTTGTGTTAACAGATACAAAGCTCGCCTTATTTTGAAAGGATTTCATCAATGACTAGGGGTGGACATACATGAATCATTCAGCCCTGTTATCAAACATGCAACTATCTGTCTTGTTCTTCTTACTGCAGTTGCAAAATATTGGCCGTTAAAACAACTTGACGTTAACAATGCTTTTCATCAAGGACCTCTTGATGAAGAAGTTTACATGTTGCAACCATCAGGTCTTGAAGATAAGGATCGGCCAAATCATGTTTGTAAGCTCAAGAAGGCGGTATATGGGCTGAAACAAGCTTACGAGCTTGGTACACGGCGCTCAAAGACTATCTTGTGAGTATTGGGTTGGTGATGCATTGCTCTTTATTCTTCCAACATGTCAACTCTTCATATACATTATAGTCTATGTTGACGATATTATCATCACCGGTAATGCTCAGTCAAAAATTAACCATGTCTTGGATCTTCTAGCTGCGAGATTCTCACTTAAAGACCTCAGTGAGCTCTCTTATTTTCTCGGCATGGAAGCTTATCGTACAGCTGAGGGTCTTCTTCTCATTAAAACCAAGTACACGACAGATCTTCTTCAGAAAGCAAAGATGGCTCATGCCAAACCAGTCACCACGCCAATTTCTTCGTCCCAAATTCTAACGCTTGACTCCGGTGATGTGCTTTCTGATCCAACCGAGTACCGAGCAACAGTTGGAAGCATACAATATCTTGGATTGACTCCCCCTGATATTACGTTTGCAGTTAATAAGCTCTGAAAATTCATACACAAACCGACTTCGCTACATCAGGAAGCCGTAAAACGAGTGCTTTGTTATCTCGTGGGAATGACTAACAAAGGTATTTTCTTCTCGGCCAAAACACTTCTAACTCTTCCTGCATATTCAGATGCCGATTGGGGTGGAAATCGCGATGATTACTCGTCCGCAGGAGCGTATGTTGTCTATCTCGGTAAACACCCGATCTCATGGGCTTCTCGGAAACAAAAGGGAGTTGTGCGGTCGTCCACGGAAGCAGAGTATTGGTCTCTCACTGAAACAGTGTCTGAAGTTAAGTGGCTCCTTTCTCTCATAATTGAACTCGGTATTCAGTCCTCCTCAACACCAACCATTTACAGATCAGCTAGCAGATGCATTGACGAAACCATTACCACGAGCTTGGTTTATTGATCTATCGGCCAAGATTGGACTTTCCCATCGACGTCTCCATCTTGAGGGGGCATATAAGTAGAGATATTCACAACCGACACAAAAGTATATATTACATATTTCATATATTCTTTTTCTCTAGAATTGTACATGTTCCATATTTATCTCTTCACAAATTTTTATAAATATTGTAAACACCCAATGAATAAAATCATCAGTGCACAATAAACCTACAATACGTATGTACATGATATGCAACTGGCAAAGTATTTACTGGAGTTCTACTTCTCTAAAAATCCATTAAAATTAATCACAGTGAGAAAAATAATGCTTTAAATAAAAATATTATTTCTTAAGCAAGAAGCTACGACAATTTTCATAGTCCACATCTTAAAATATAAACCTAAAATTTTAAATTCTAATTCTCTTTAAATAAAATAGTGTGAATCCTTATACCAACCCTTGGATACTTAATAGATACATTTCTTATTTACGAGTACCTGCTCGTAGGGTTCGAACGACCTTAATCGCTTCAAAACATGGTCTGAATCAGCATTTAGATATTCTGTAAGACCAAGAGGATTCTTATTAGGATGCTTTAACATAAAAGCTAACACAATATTTTAAATTATAAATAGTTAAATAAAAGAATTTTCAAATATTGTGACAGGTAAAGTCTTAGACCATCCTCATCCCTCATCTTTTGATGGGTGTCTTCCTTGTTAATTAATGTTAAAATTAAAGACACTGTCTTTTTTGAGGTGTTTAAGTGTCTTTAGGAAGACACAAATCTTACATTAAATACATTCTCTTTTTTTTTCATTTTTTTTATTAACTTTATATCTAAAGACCCCCACCAAAAAATAAGGGATGGAGATGCTCTAAGATGACATAGACTTGCTTATAATTAATTTTTGGAAAAATAGGTAAAAACATACTCACCTTTTACAAAAACATTTAAAAAACCCTCTGCTTTTTTTCTGGGGTTTTAAACCCTTACCTTTAATAAATGATGAAATAACCCCCAATATCAATCAACCCTATTTAAAAATAAACAAATTATTAAAATATAAATAAATAAAAAACAATTTAGTTTAGGATTTTTTTTCCTAAATTCTAGTTTACAATTTGTTTTCCAAATAGAAGTCTTTAAGTTATAATGTAAAAAAACTTGTATAAAACCGTAGACCGTAATTCAACATCTTGTTGAGATATAGTAAATTGGTTTCTTTATCTTTAGCATTTTTTATGTAAATTATTTCAATTTATTAGCTTCGACATTCAATTTCTTATTTAGGAAAACATGTCAAACTCCTCAATCCAGCGATTCAAAGGATCGATGCTAATGGTGGAATGATTGGCAATGCGAGAAGCTTTGTGTTAAGCGATATACCTCGGCTATACAAATCTTTAGATGAACTCAGATGCCAACAGCTAGTCAGGGCAATCAATTTTTCTTCTCTAGTGAAACAGACATACATAATTGTATCCGGTACCACTTTGTTCTATGAAATTTCTTTTAATTTTCTACTGAGAGAAACCAATGTATTGTCTTACTATCTCCCGAAGAAAGCCCTTTGAGAAGAAGCTTTGTTCCTATTTGAGTTAAAGTTTTCCCAAAAACAAACAATATAAAATAGCAAAAAGTGAATTTGTTTTTTTAAATTTTAATTTGATCACTAAAAGTAGTATCCAAATGTAAGGAAATGTAAGTGTAATTAAATTGGATTATTCTTTAAATATTTTCTTTGGAATTCAAGAAAATGAACTACAATGGAAAAAACAAATATTTTTAATGTAAATAATTGCTTTACACGAGATTAACTACATATCAACATTAACGTGTAGAAAAACAAATTCTACCAAATCTTGAATTCTTCTTCTTCTTCTTCTTCCTGCGACGGTGAAAAAATTAATATTTGCCGGTATTTTTCAAAAATATATGGAACATTCGCGCCTTATTTTTGCCATCCGTCAGAAATTTCTGATGTATAGCAAAAAAATTAAACAAATTTAATTCACGCGGGCAACTTACGTGGTCAAATTTTTATTTTCCGATGGAAATCCGTTGGAACATCTAAACATATATATAAACTCATATGCAACATATTTAACACATTTGATATAGTATCTGTCGGAAAGCCGTCGATCATTTCCGACGGATTTCCGACGGTTTTGTGGTTTCGTGGTCATTTACGATCCGTTTCTCTTGAAATATATTTGTAATATGATTTGTTACTCATTTCAATGATGAAATACTAACAAATACCTTGTTACATATTAAATATACCAAAATTAGAAAATTTTATTTGTTATGTTTATAAATTATCGCTTAAGTATATGTATCATTGTCTAACATGTAAACATGATTGTATGAATTTTTCTAATTTTGGTATATATGATATATAACAAGGTTTTTGGTATTATTTTATGATTGAAATGAGTAACATAGCATACTACAAAACCGTCAGAAATCCGTCAGAAATTTCCAACGGATTGCCGATGGTTTTGTGGTTTCACGTGTCTCGTTCTAAGGTTTAGTCTGACATATGACTAGACAAGCCTAAAAACAAATTCGGTCAAAAATCCGTCAAAAATCCGTCAGAAATCCATCAGAAATCCATCAGAAATCCATCAGAAATCCATCAGAAATCCATCGGAACTAGGTGTGTCCGTCGGAAAACCGTCAAAAATTTCAAACGGATTTTCGACGGAATCGTCAATTTTCATGTCTATCGGAAATACGTCGCAAATCCGTCAGAATTTTCCGACGGATTTATATTCCGTCAAAAATTCCATTGGTTTTGCGGTAAATTTCTTGTAGTGAAAGGCTGAAGTTGTTGCACATAGGTAAATATTCACCTACAGTTTTTGTCAGAGCTATCTCCAAGGGATCATCTAATAAAAGCTCTTTAAAGACGTCATCAGTAACCTCACTAAGTGTACCTTCAAAGAAAATGTGGCCATATATTGTAGGTTTCTTCAAAACTTTCTTAACATCAAACTTCATAACAAGATCTCCCTGATGGAGATCTATCTTGCCTTGCTGAACATCGGTGATGGCTCCTTCTGTAGCTAGGAAAAGAAGACAAAAAATAAGAGGATCCTTAGGTTCCTGGTATAGCCCTCAAGGAAGACTACAATGACAGCTCGAGGGATCCAAAGCTGGCATCAAGCTCTCTCTCTGGAACCGAATCGATGAAGTGGCAAATGGAGGAAAGAAAAGTTGGCGTCAATCTCTCTCTCTTGTGATTCCAAACAAAGAGGCATGTTGGTGGATTGATAAAGAGTCACATGGATGGTGACAAGTCTCTGATACGGCTCGAGTTGCTCGTGTTTGAAGGGGGCAGCCGCACCTTAGAACAAGAACTAGGGGTTTGGGATGAACTGTGTTATTTTATTAAAATCAAGCGTGAAAATTTACAACTGCTGCAGGGGGACATTAATAGTCCATCAGCTAGCCCTGGGGTTGAATAAATGAAACGCAACATCAAAACAAATAAAACGCAACAAATATATAAATTCTAGCTGTTATTACATCTTGACTCTAAAGAAATAAAAATGACAACTATCTAAGTGTTTAAGACACTCTAGATGAACTAGAGGCTTCCATTGATACCTGCAAAACAAAATTTTTTGAATTGACGCGACTCACCTTGGCGTGGTTGATGTCGATCGTCGAAGTGTCCATTAGGAAGCTTACTCAATCATCTTCAAATTCAGCTCGATCCGAGCCTATTTCTTCTTGATGGCTTGTCGAGTGAATCTTGAGTCCTAGATCTAGTGGTTGAGTAGTTTCTGCTGTAGACGAGTTGTTCGCTATTCCCGCGGCATCAGTATCGACAGTGTGTCCAGCGGATGGGTCTTGATGTTCCAGATTTTGCTTGGCCGTTTTCCTCGTAATTCTGTCTCGACTAGAAGTTTCCTGGGGGTTTACTTGTTGATAAAAATCAAAACTCAGCGAAAAGTCCCAAGTGGATTCTTCTGTAGGCTTTGTCATTGGTTTCTTGGCACTGACTAATAGGCTCTCGATAGCGGGCTTGGTGTCTTCGTCCATCTCGCTATTGGCTCGTTCTTTCTGCAAATATCTTTGACAAGTAGCATTTAAATGATGGATTTCATGATGGATATGAGAACTTACATGCTGTGTTCGAGTGATTTGATCGCTGATCCAGTAAGCATGGTTTCTTCCGATGGTAGTCTCGTCCAGCAGCGTATATCTCGGTTCATGCGATGATTCCTCAAGTAGTAAGGCTTGTACGCCTTCATTGAACTGTGCTCTTAGACTCTTGACCCTGTTACATGTCATGGGACCCTCCCTCACGCGTGGTGTACCCAGGGCCGGCTCTGAGATGGCGAGAGACCCAAGGCGAAACAAAAATAGGGGCCATATAATGTTAAATATATTTTATTATATTTTTATTTAATTTAATTTATATATTTATATTTATCTTGATTTATAGAATTTTTAAAATATTTTACATATTTTCTATTATTGAAATACACAAAAATATTTTTGCACTGTATAAATATATTTTTAATTTTTATTCGATAATATATAGACTAAATTTTCATTCTAACAATTTTTATATTCTTATTTAAAAAACTAAAAGTGGGCTCCACGAAAATGGGGGCCGTAGGCAAATGTTTCACCCTCCTATGCTTTCGCCGGCCCTGGGTATAACGGGTTCACTTGGGATGTCCTCATCATTCTCTCCCCCTTGAATGGGTTCTGACCTCAGAACTGTTTCTTCTACATTGAAAGGAGCCAAGTCAGCAACATTAAACATTGTTAAAATAATAAACTCACCTGGGAGATCGATACGGTAGCGTTGTTGTTGATTCTCTCCAAGACTTTGAATGGGCCATCTCCCCGGAGTGCTAGCTTAGAACTTCTTTTTGTTGGGAATCTTTCAGATCTCAAATGTATCCAAACCCACTCTCTGGGTTCATAGATAACCTCCTTCCGATGCCTGTCCGCATTGCGCTTGTATACTTCAGTTTTCTGATCAATGTTTTCCTTGACTTCCGCATGCACTCTCTTCATGATCTCGGCTTTCGTAACTCCATCCAAGCATACATGATCGACTTGGGGAATGGGATGCAAATCTAAAGGAGCTAACGGTTTGAATCCATACACAACCGCAAAGGGAGACAACTTAGAAGTGGAGTGAGTAGCATGGTTATAAGCAAACTCAACAAACAGTATACATTATAACCAATTCTTTAAATTTTTACCGATGGTAGCTCTAAGTAAAGTGAAAAGGGTATGGTTTACCACTTTGGTTTGTCCATCAGTTTGGGGTTGACAAGTGGTGGAGTAGAGAAGCTTGGTTCCCATCTTTGTCCCCAAGGTCCTCCAAAAGTGGCTTAGAAACTTACAAAGACAAAAGAGAAAGCATGAAACGAAACAAGCCAACAAACCTTGACTGAAACTGAGAATAGGAACTCACCAGAACAGCGACTGTGAGATTAAGACCACCAAGAGTTTCTAGAGCAAAACTGGAAGACCCTATTCCAAATCAGAGACACCATCCTCCAGCGTCTATAAAAAGGAAAAGGCGAGATAGAAGCGTCGAATCCAGAAGCACCAAGAGCCAAAACCCCGAGCCACCTCAAAGCTACAACGAATAAAACTTAAGCCAAGATCTATGGCTACTGCCTTGCAACCTCTGAAAATCAGTAGCCGAGGAAGATGAAGTAGACGGAAGGGGTCCCTTTTCCAGCAGCGGTGAGAAACACCGCTCACCGGAAAGGGAGATCGGAAATTTGTTGAGGGCGGTGGCTAGGTTAGGTGAGAGGGTTTTTATTTTTCACCTCGCAAAGGCCGTAAAACCCGATAGTTGATTTATTGATTTTTTTAGGGAAAATACCATTAAAAAAACCTTCAAATTGGTAATTTTTCCAACAAAAAGCTTCAACTATTTTTGTTTCTAAAACAAACCTCCAAGTTGATAAAATTTTCTAACAAAATCCTCCAACTATTTTTGTTTCCAAACAAAACTCCAAGTATAATGTTTTGCTTACTTAAACCCTCAAGTTTCCAATCTTGATCCCCATCGAAGGTTGACTGACGGTCAACAACAACTCTCATTTTTTTAACTTCATCAGTTTTGAATAGGAACCCTAGAAGAAGAAATCCAATCTTGAGGCTGATTGAGGGTTGATTGATGGTCAACGATAACTCCAATTAACACAGCAAATGCATGCTAACTATTTGTTAGCTTCGTCAGTTTCGAATAAGAACCTAGATGAAGGAATCGATTTTCTATAGTAGTAAATCTATTTTCTCCTTAGTAAATGACAAATAGTGTTACCAAATAGTTATTGGGAGTTGTCGTTGACCGTCAATAAACCCTCGATGGGGCTCAATATTGGGAACTTGAGGGTTTAAGTAAGCAAAATCTTATACTTAGAGGTTTGTTTTGGAAATAAAAATAGTTTGAGATTTTTGTTGGAAAAATTTGTCAACTTGAAAGTTTGTTTTAGAAATAAAAATAGTTGAAGGTTTTTGTTGGAAAAAATTGTTAAGTTGAAGGTTTTTTACGGTATTTTCCCAATTTTTTATATGGTGGTTACTTACATATAAAAGTCGTACAAACATGCACACATTAGTTCTTATTGATACTAAAAGGATTCATGAGTGTTATTCGCCCACATAATTTTTTTTTTGTTTTTTGTTTTTATAACCACAAAAATCTTTTTGTGTAATCATGTTTCTTGTGTGACATTAACGTCGAACGATCATTAGTGTTTTTAGCAATTTTAAAAACATTTTTCTACTTTAATTTTTATGTTCCTACCGTAATTACAAGAATCTTTGGTGTTACTTTCTTATGATTCTGTTGCATACCCAAATACTTCCTCAATGCTCAAATCAGTGTTCAATATAAAAGTAATCTCATTTTTCATCTATTTGTTTGTCTTGTGTATGAATTATTTATCCAAAGTTCTGAAATTTTTCTCTTCGTAAATTACTTATGGATTCTATTTCGTATATGCAGTCAGGAAATGTTTGTTGTTTTGGTATAGCAAAAGGAAAATAAACTACATGCTGTTTTTTCGATATAATTGGGTTAGAACTCTGAACTGAGAACTAGGGCCACATTTTAAACCAAACAGAATCAATCTAATATAGAGTTTATTCACGTAATCACGGTGGTTATTTCATGGTTAAGCTTTAACCAACAAGATTTCAGGTTCTTTTACTAAACAAAAATTTTGAAATCCTGGATTAAATTTTGTTTAGGACAAAACCATTTTGCATAGATCACAATTGTAACGTTGCAAAAAGATTTTTTTTTTTGAAATTCCTATAAAACGGCCGTTTGAGGAAAATAAAAAAGACCGTTAGAAGAAGAATAGCGTCTACAAGACTACAAGTCTCTCTCTCTGATATCTCTCATATTTTGAAAATCCCAAATTCTTCTTTTCGAAAAATGTCTTCAGAAATTGAGTAACGGTTCTTTTGCAATGGCCTTGCTTGAGCCACGGCAGATCATAATCTAGAAAAGGCGTTCCCTGAGTTCGGCTAGGGTCAGGTCAGTTCCACGAGAGATCGGATTCCCAAATTCCAAATTTCAGTCGAGCCAATTCCGATGATTCTGATCGTCGTTGGTTTGTTTCCGATTTCTGTTTCTCAGTTAATTTATTCGATTAGATGTTTACCATATGTCTCTGGTTCTTTAACTGTTAATCTTCCTGATTTTATGAGCAAGCGATTTTGTAATTCCGATGATTCTGATCTCGTTGTATCTGTTTCCGATTTCTGTTTCTCTGTTAATTGATTTGTATAGTTTTTTTTTTGTTTGCTGATTTGATTGATTTGGTTTTGACAGATCATTAACGATCGTGAGACTGGAAGATCCATGAGAGGAAAACGAAAGTTCTTTATGGCCGTAGTAGCATCACCGTGATGAGGCTAAGTCAAGAGGAAGCGATGGTGAAAGAGGCCGTGGTGGTGGTGGTAACAGAGGTTACAGATCTGGTAGTGGCGGTGAGGTAGGTTGTTTGATGGTGTTGTTCATCATGGTTACCGGCTTCACAAACTAACGTTGAAAATCTATATGTGAACAAATGCTTCCTGAAAGATATTGAAGATGTTGCAGAGCAAGATTTTAAATAAAAAAACCAGAGGGAGAATTCAAAAGGTCTCTGTTCGATCTCTATGTTTCTTTCTTCCTAGTTTTGAACAAACAAAATTATATTCTATTAACTTTTTGTTCTTTGTGGCTACGAGATCACAAATACTGTGGCGCTTTTCCTTGCAAGTCTGGTGATACTTCAGCTGCTCGTTTGTCTTCCCCTAAGGTTCTTGTTGTTGATACCAAAGTTGTTCTTCACCAAGTAATTTCATTTGATAGATTATTTAAGCTAAACATTTTTGAGCTTCAGATTGTATTGTCTTGTGGGTATTATTAATGTATGGTTTTGTTTTGATAGATTGATTTGTTGGAGAATCTGTGGTTAGGAACATGATAACATCTGTTTACAACAGAATCAGAGCTCTCTGCAGTAATCCAGCCAAGAGAATTCTTTGTTTTTTTCCCGTCATGTCCATAAGTAAGACCTTGTTCGAGCTTTGAGCTTTTAGATTTCTAATGTTTTTAGGTAAACAAAGGATCATCATAGATAAAGTATATGATATTCAAAGATTATAGATATGCTGTTTGGTTATATTGATTAGGTTCACTGGCACATACTAAGCACTAGTTCTCTTTTCGCCGTGTTCCTATCGCTGTTTTCAAGCCTTCACTAAAATCTCCACAGGGATGGATACTTATGCAGGCCATGGAGAAAGAGAGTGCTAGTGACCACAAAGGTTGAGGTTTTATTTTCTATATAATCACATGCTTCTTTTGCTAACATATTGCTACTTCCTTGATGATACATCTTTCAATTTTTATCTCATGCTATGCATCTGTTATTAACCTTTAAATTTATATGGAATTCAGCTATTCAGGTTGCTACGTTATGGTATCAGAAGCATTTAGGGGGTATATCTCAGGTGTTGTTTGTATCTAAATCATTTTAGTAAGGTTATGAATACTTGTGAATAAAGATGAAATCTCAGTAGTAGTTGATAACATCTGTAAATCCTATATTACCTCTGTTTGATCTTTTGATGTTGCTTTTACAGGTTGATATTGTCTCTCTTTTCCTCTGCATCAACAGAGTCCATCCGAGACCAATGAATGTTATATGGGTTCTTCTCAATCCCTTAAAGAATGCATACACACATCTACATACATACATATTTGGTTACTTGTAGATTAACATTTATTTCCATGCTTTGTTGTTTACTTACTTGATTTTTCATTTTATATTTGCTTTTTTGCTCACTCATTTGATTTCTTCGTACCTATTTGTTTCCTTTGCTTGCTTTCTTCCTTATTTTCTTTTTTTGCTTTGTTTCTTAGTTGCTAGCTACATTAGTTACTGATTCGCTGTTACTACTTTCCTTTGTTCTTTGGTTCCATGCGTGCCTGTTTGTTTTTTTTTTTTGCATCCTTGGTTCCTTACGTGCTTGTTTGTTTCCTTCCTTAGTTTCTTACGTGCTTGTTTGTTTCCCTTCTTTGGTTCCTTGATTTTGTGCTTAGTTGTGTGGTTCCTTACTTGCTTCCTTATTTTTTTTGTGATCTTCTGCTTCCTTACTTGCTTCCTTGATTTCTTACTAGCTTCTTGTTTCCTTCCCTAACTTTCTTACTTGCTTCCTTGATTCCTTGGTGCTTGTTTCTTTTCTTATTTACATCCTTAGTTCCTTATGTGTTTGTTTGTTTTCTTCTTTGGTTCCTTGTGTTCTTTTTTGTTTTCTTATTTTCTTCCTTGATTTCTTGCTTTTTTTATTACTCGCTACTTGCTTACATCCTTACCTACTGAACTTGTTTAACCTCTTTTCATCCTTTTCTTAACTTTCTTACTCACAGTTAACTCTTTACCTTGATTTCTCAACTGTATGTTATTTAGATAGCCCTAGGTTACTGTTTGAAAATAGTACAGATGGAAAAAGTAAGACCTAGTTCAAGCTTTGAGGTTTTAGATTTCTGATGTTTTTAGATAAACAAAGGATTATAGATAAAGAATATGGTATTCAAAGATTAGAGATATGTTGTTGGGTTATATTCTTCTCGTTGTTTTAATGCATTCACTAAACTCTCCAGAGGGATATTATGCAGGCCATGGATAAAGAAAGTGCTAATGACCACAATGACTGAGGTTATATTTACTATATAATCACTTGCTTCTTTTGCTAACATATTTTTACTTTCTTGATGATACAACTTTCAATTTTTCATCTCATGATATGTCTCTGTAATTAACATTTATTTGGAATTCAGCTATTTGCGTTGCTGCACTATGGTATCAGAATATTTGTTAACTACAAGGATCTTGCCACACACACATATCCGCTCTATGTGTTCAAGTTAATTATAGGTACAAGAACTCTCTTTTTTTTTGCATATATAGTGAATTGAACAGGTTCAGGTACAAGAACTCTTTTTTTTTTCCATATATAGTATTTCTTTAGCCTCATAAATGTTCAAGTTTCTTTTGTTGCTTAAATGACTAATACTACATCAAACCAAATGAGGCTAAAGAAATACTCTGTTTCATCTTTTTATGACGCACTAATAATCAGTTTTTTTTATAGCAAATTTTGGACTAAAAATAATACAATACTCTGTTTCGCAATCTTTATATGACGCACAAGACGCTGAAATCGCCGGATTTCAAAGTTAGATTCAAGTTAGAGATTCTAAAAGGCGGCGGATCAGGGAGCCAATTTTACTTAATGGACATGGGAAGTTGCTGGAAAAACGACGACAGAGACTTAGGATCTATATTTCTAAGAAGCACTACGGGAACACCAACTTTCAACCGCAAATCATGATTAGGACAACCAGACACTGTAACACTATTCAAAAATTCTTGAGAATATATCATTCTATCTGCTTCAGTACCTTCCGTTGGTTCAATACTATCAGAGCTTAGGTAGTTTTTTTCCTCACCTAAATGAAGTTATTATATCATAAACCAAAACCGAAACCATAGTTAATAAAAATAAAACAACAGTTGAGAATATGTTACCTTCAAAGCTGGCGAGCATGAAATCGTTAATTATACCAACATCTTATTAGTTGGAGTCAATATGGGTCTTTGTTTTAAAAAATCTTGATCCTTTTTCATGTTGTAAGATTGGCCGTAAACTGCCGTAACTATTTCCTTAATGGGTTTCTCACAGTTAGTAATGAGCAGGTCTTTAGGGATATCAATATCGACTTCACCTGAATTATATAGGCTCATTTATCTTGCCTTCGCCAATATCCATAATCCATTTCGAAAAGCATTCGAGTTCTTCTGCATCAGAGTTGTTAATACCTCCAACAAGCCTCCAGGATAGAAAACAGGAGTAAACTAAATGCAATGGTATATACAATGATGGGTTTGGAACTAGTACCTCAGTAGTTGGAAAAGTAGGAGTCGATTGACTCCTCCATGCTCACGCGTGAGTATTCCTGGTGGGGGAGGTCGTGTCTCATGCTCGAGCCCGCTCTGCTCGACCCTGCTGCATGTCTCTTGCATTGCCGTGGTTCGAAGGAGGAAGCTCTGGGGGGCTCGAGTGGTGTGTTACGCTTGGAGCTTGTTTTCATAGAACAACTCTTCTGCATAGCGCTTGGTTGACATGGTTCATCATCGCTTTGAGAGCGGCGCCTACCCTTGCCTTGAATCTTGTTTAGCTGTTCCTTCATCTCCTTCCACCCATCTGACAAATCTTTCATGGTACCTTTCAATGCCTTGATCGTTTTGTCTTGAACTTTATTCCATTTCTGAAGGAGTCCAATCCGCTTGTGAGCCTCCCATAGACTCTTGTTGCGTTTAGGTGCGGCAAACTCTTCAAAGTGAAATGTCTCAGGCGCAGCATATTCTGGGGGGCTCGAGTGACTGACTTGATCAGTATGATCGAGTCCATCCCCTTCCTGCGGTAGTTGGAGCAGTTCAAGTGGTGGTGAAAAGTCAATGTTGGAGTCTAGAGAATTTTGTATTGCTGCGCAAGGGAGTCGTAGCCGAGCTGGTCCTGCGGTAGGGTGAATGAACTGGTATAAGTAGTCCTCCATGTCTACGGTTCTGTCGAGGAACTTTGCACTCCTAAGATGTTCAACGTCCAGCCACCTTGGTGCGGTTGGTTCAAAAATTATAGGCACGTTGCAAGCAATGAGTATGGGCGTAATCACTCCCCCAATGCAGAGCTCTCCTTTTGCATTTTTCCTATGCATCTTCACAGCCCACTCTCTATAGTTCTGGAACTGAGCCAACAAGACAAAGGTGAGGCTTGTATTAGCCTTATCCCCTACCAGTTCACTTCCATCCCTAGCAAATTCTAGAATCCCTTTCAATCCCAAATCCATTATTTGCAGCTCTCCTTCATTGACAGTGCCAGTTGCAGGACGCGCAAACATGGTGCTAGCGATTGCCTTATGCAGGTATCTCACCGCGGGGTGTCAAATCTGTGAACCCTTGGCTCTGGATGATGAGTACGGCATGTCTGTGCCTATTGTCAGCCATAAGGATTGTAGCTCCCCTTTCTTAAAGTCTTGGTGTACCCCTGTTCTGCTAGTAAAACCGTACAGGTTGTCGAGCTCGTTGGTGGTGATGGAGTACTTCTTGCCCCTGACTTTAAAAGTGATCCACCCTAATTCCCCGTCTGACTCGCAGTCGGGGTTCTCTTCGTAGAAGTGCACCTCTAGTGATGCCAAGAAGTGGCAAGTCTCGACTTGATAGGCTGCCATGTTGCACTTCATGAAGTTGGTTAGTCCGCATAGTGCAAAAAGGCAGCTTACGTCCTCGCTTATGCCGAGTTTTTCCATGTTGGGGAGATAGAGATAGTGCATTCCTGTAAAAACCCTAGCAAGGAAAACTGAACGCATTTCTGTCTTAGTTAGCTGTGGCTCCGACTTCCGTGAATACCTCTTTTTGAACTTGGCTCCCATCTCCATATCTTCACTGTGATCGACCGCCTTTCTGCGAGCTACGTCATCCCTTTCATGCGAGAAATCTTGGGCTGCATACCATTTGGGTGGACTTGAGTGTTCGACTCGATCAGCGTGGTCGAGTCCATCACCTTCCTGGTCGAGTCCATACCCTTGCTCGGCATCTGGTTCGATTTCTGCTTCAATAGCTTTTCCCTTTCTAGCCTTACGACTTATTCTTGCATAATGCCTAGCTAGTGTTGCAGCCCTTGCGTGGTTGCGCCAGTCGGGTGTGGTTTCGTCAACTTCCATGGGATCCCTTGGAGGGGACACATGTCCACTTTTTTCAGTGTAGCGTCTTGATATGGCTTCAGCTTCTGCGCGCCCGCGGAGGTTAGACATAGCTCCGAAGTGTAGAGAAGATATGAGAGCGTAAGACGTGCGCGGGATCGAGTGATAGTGAGCTTGAGGCAATGGGGAGTTGGAGAGAGAGCGAGTTGGACTCGAGGCGGACTCGGATCGAGTGGTGAGAGGCGGATTCGGCTCGAGGCGAGGATGGATCGAGCGAGAGAAGGGTGAAGGCGAGTTGAGCTCGAGGCAGATCGAGAGAGAGAAGCTTGACTCGAGGCGGCGAGAGCGAGTTGAATCAAGAGAGAGAAGCTTGACTCGAGGTGGCGAGAGCGAGTTGAGTCGAGAGAGAGAAGCTTGACTCGAGGCGGCATCGAGTTAGGGCTTGAGGTGGCGAGAGAGATGGGGCTCGAGAGAGAAAAAGCTCGAGTGAAGGCGGCGAATGATAGTGAGCTCGAGTCGAGGACGGATCGAGCGAGAGACCGAGCTTGAGTTACTACAGCAAGTTGCGACGAGAGAGCTCAAGTGCGAGAGAGAGAATCGAGCGAAAGAGACGATGAGAGAGACAATGAGAGAGACGCTGGACTTGAGGCAGTGACGGCGAGTTGGGAGAGAGAAGCTTGGACTCAAGGCGGCGAGAGAGAGAGACGGTGAGTTGGGAGAGAGAAGCTTGGACTCGAGGCGGTGAGAGAGAGAGAGACGGTGAGTTGGGAGAGAGAAGCTTGGACTCGAGGTGGCGAGAGAGAGAGACGGTGAGTTGGGAGAGAGAAGCTTGGATCGGATTGAGTGAAGCTCGAGGCGGAGAAAATGGAAGTGGGAGAGAGACGAATTGAGAGATAAGGTGAGTGAAGTGATGAGTGGGGGGTAAAGGTAAAGGTGGGGGGGGTAAACCGAATTTTTTTTTTTTTTTTTAATCTAAGAGAAAGAACCTGGTGTGGGTGTAGTGTCGGACTCGACGTAGTGTTGGACTCGAGTGTCTGAGACACTATTTCCTTTACCCCATCTGTTACCTTTCTGATTAACTTCTTCTACATCCCATGCGTCTGAGACATTAGTAAAAACAAAAAATTTTAAAAATATTTACAAATATAGACATGGGACTTCCTCCCAAGTGAGCTTGTTTAAAGTCACTATGCTTGACTTCCTTTCTTTTTAGGCTTTGAGCGGCTCATCAAGGGGAATTGAGGTCCCCTCTTGTATGTAGTCAGCCATGTAGGGTTTAAGCCTTTGCTCATTCACTGTAAATTCTTTACCATCCTTAGTAAGCAGGGTGACAGCTCCATATGGTAACACTTCCTTAATGTCAAATGGTCCGGACCACCTAGACTTCAGTTTTTCGGGAAAGAGCTTAAGTCTTCAGTTAAATAGGAGAACTTGATCTCCAGCCTTGAAGTCTCTGCGTAAAATTTTCTTGTCATGGAAAGCCTTAGTTCTCTCCTTATACACTTTTGAGCTTTCATAGGCTTCAAGTCTGATTTCCTCCAGCTCATGTAGGTCCACCACTCTCTTCTCTTGAGCTGTCTTGATGTCAAGATTTAGGAGCTTTGTTGCCCATAATGCTTGGTACTCGATTTCAACAGGTAGGTGACAGGCCTTTCCATACAACAGCTGAAACAGAGTCCTTCCAATTGGAGTCTTAAAAGCAGTTCTGTAGGCCCATAGAGCTTCATCGAGTTTGGTTGACCAATCTCTTCTAGAAACGCCTACTACCATTGCTAGGATAGCCTTGATCTGCCTGTTGGAGACTTCAACCTGGCCACTGGTTTGAGGATGGTAAGGTGTTGCCACCTTATGCTTTACTCCATGCTTCCTTAGTAGATTCTCAAAGACCTTGTTGATGAAATGAGAACCTCCATCGCTGATCACGACTTTGGGAACTCCAAATCTGGAGAATATGATAGTTTTAAATATCTTCAACACCACCTTTGCATCGTTAGTGGGACTAGCTATGGCTTCTACCCATTTTGAGACGTAGTCTACAACAACCAATATGTAGCTATTCCCATAAGAAGGTGGGTTGGAAGGTCCCATGAAGTCAATACCCCAAACGTCAAAAATTTCAACTTCAAGGATAGGGTTATGAGGCATCTCGTTTCTTTTGCCTATGTTCCCCATCCTTTGGCATGGATCGCACTTGGATATGAAAGCCATTGCGTCTTTGAACATGCTCGGCCACCAAAGACCACCTTGGAGTATTTTCTGCACTGTCTTGAATGTAGCAAAATGGCCTCCATATGCAGAACCATGGCAATGTTCTAGCACTCCTCTGACTTCTTCCTCTGCTATGCATCTTCTAAATAAGCCATCTGAACCTTTCTTGTAGAGATACGGTTCATCCCAGTAGTAATGGTTGATGTCTCTGAAAAACTTTTTCCTGTTGTATGTATCAAGACCGCTAGGAATTTTACCACTTACTAAGTAGTTAGCTAGGTCTGCAAACCATGGCAACTTCTCTTCTTCTATTGCTAGGACTTCCTTGAAGTCTGCTCTGGTGCGCTGGGTCCCTTCGAAGGTCTTGACTAACATCAACTGTTCTTCTGGCATAGAATCATCGATTGGCAACGGATCTTCAATCCTCATCCTGGATAAGTGATCAGCTACCCCATTTTCGACCCTCTTCTTGTCAACTATTTCCATGTCGAATTCTTGGAGTAGAAGGATCCATCTCAGTAACCTGGGCTTGGTGTCTTTCTTGGCATAAATGTGTCTTAATGCGGCATGATCAGTGTAGACTATTACCTTTGATCCTACCAAGTAGCTTCTGAATTTCTCAAAAGTGAAGACTACAGCAAGAAACTCCTTTTCCGTGGTAGCATATCTCCCCTGAGCTTCATCTAAGGTTCTGCTTGCATAGTAGATCACATTAAGCTTCTTTTATATTCTTTGACCCAAAACTGCTCCAACTGCATAGTCCAAAGCATCACACATGATTTCGAAAGGGTGGTCCCAATTCGGAGCTTGGACTATTGGGGATGAGATCAATGTTTCCTTTATCAGTTGGAAAGCCTTCATGCACTCAGAATCGAAGTTGAACTCTTGCTCCTTGCAAAGTAGCCTAGTGAGTGGTTTAGCTATTTTGGAAAAATCCTTAATGAACCGCCTGTAGAACCCAGCATGTCCAAGGAAACTCCTGATGTCCTTGATGTTCTTAGGTGGTTGTAGCTGCATCATCACATCTACCTTGGCCTTATCTACCTTTATTCTATTCTCAGAAATCTTGTGCCCCAAGACGATCCCTTCTCTGACCATGAAATGGCATTTCTTCCAATTCAGAACCAGATTTGTCTCCTCACATCTAGTAAGCACCCTGCACAAATTCAACAAACAGGAGGAGAAGAAGGAGACATACACAGAAAAATCATCCACAAAGACTTCCACCATCTCCTCTATCAAATCTGAAAAGATAGAGGTCATACACCTCTGAAACGTTGCAGGTGCATTGCATAAACCTAAAAGCATTCTTCTGTAAGCAAAAGTTCCATATGGGCAAGTAAAGGTGGTTTTTTCTTGGTCATTTGGATGTATTGGGATCTGAAAGAACCCACTATATCCATCTAAGAAACAGTAGTAAGGGTGGTTTGCAAGCCTCTCTAGCATTTGATCAATAAATGGCAAAGGAAAGTGATATTTTCTATATGCTGCATTTAACTTCCTATAGTATATACACATCCTATGACCAGTTATTGTCCTAGTGGGTATAAGCTCATCTTTTTCATTCTTTACTACTGTTATACCACTTTTCTTAGGGACGCAATGCACCGGAGATATCCACGTACTATCAGAGATAGGGTAGATAATTCCAGCATCTAACAACTTAAGAATTTCTTTCTTAACTACTTCCTTGAGGTTAGGGTTTAGTCTTCTCTAAGGTTCAATACTACAGTATGACTCATTTTCAAAATTAATTCTATGAGTGCATAAACTTGGTGATATTCCTTTAATGTCATCAAGAGAATACCCAATTGCTCTCTTATACTTTCTTAATTCAGTCAACAGCAAATGCAACTCATCATCACTAAGTTTATCATTTACTATGACATGGTAAGTTGAGTTAGGACCAAGAAAAGCGTACCTTAGCCCTGTTGGAAGTGGTTTGAGCTCAACTTTAGGTGCTCTAAGTTCTGACCAGTCATCAGAGTGAGTGGACTCGAGCTGTATGTCGAGTTCTTGGGTCGAGGCTGCACTGTCTGGGTCCGACGGGGTCGGTCTCGAGCTGCTGCTCAAACTTAAACGCTGAGTTTTGCCAGTTTCAGCCTCAATTGATGCGATGCCCTCTCCATTTAGTTCAACCAGGATTTCAAAGATTTCTGCACCTTCAATTTCCTTGTATGAGTCTAACATTATCTCATAGCCCAAGGTTTCCTTGTGTAAGTAGCCATCTTTACCATCCTTGATTAAAGCTGTCTGGAGATGATCTTCTTCATTAAGCTCTTCAAGTAACTGGTCTGCAAGCTGATCCATTTCTTCAATCCAAAAGAGTTGACCCTCTATCGTAGGCTTCTTCATTGTGTCTTTGATGTCAAAATGCATCTTGAGATCTTTTCCCATATTGAGTTTAATTTTTCTATTCTTGACGTCAATGAGAGCTCCAGCAGTGGCAAGGAGGGGTCTTCCTAAGATCAAGGGATCCATTGGTCCTTCATCCATCTCTAACACCACAAAGTCAGTGGGGATATCTATAGCTCCAATTCTGAGAGGCAAGTCTTCTAACATGCCATGCGGTATCCTTACGGACCTATCAGCCAAGACAAGAGAAATGTTGGTGGCCTTGAACTTGCTGAAACCCAACCTCTTAGCTACTGAAAGTGGCATGAGGCTTATGGATGCTCCAAAGTTGCAAAGATAATTTTTAAAGGTCAATGCACCTAGCGAGCATGGCAATGTGAAACAACCTGGGTCATCTAGCTTGACAACCTTCCTTTGTATGATAGCGCTACACTCATGACTCACTACTACCATTCCTTGCACTTCTTGGATCCTTTCCACAATTGCATCTTTTATCCACTTATGAGATTGAGGTAGAAGTGCTAATGCGTCTAGTATGGGCATCTTGACTTCAATTTCTTTAATATGCTTGTCGAAGATAGCTTTGTACTTCTCCAATCTGTCTTTCTTGAATCTTCTTGGGAAGGAGAGTTTTGGTTTGTAAGGAGGGGGAACAAATGGTGCTTTTTTCTCCTTCGCAGCTGCAGCTTTTTCAACTGGGGAAGGCTGGTGTGTCGAGTTGGCCAGACAAGTGCAAGTTTGTCTTTTCAGCTTGTTTTTCTTCTTGGCAAAAATCCTCCTCTCTTGGTCTTCGCTATCCGCAGTGATGGGCGTTGATCCTTCCCTTGCAGGTAGCTCTCTTCCACTCCTTAGGGTGATGGCGTTGATTGGAGCAAAGTTCTAAGGGTTTTGGATTGCTTTTCCTAGCAGCTGTCCAATAGGCTTTGTCGACAAAGTGGATGCGGTATTGTTCTCCATGAATTTAATTTTGGAGTGCAGTGTTTCAATCTTGCTATTGAGATCATTGTAGGAGTAATCCATCTGGTTTTTCATTCCAGCAAGCTTCTTTGTGGTTTCCATTGTACCGGTCGCTTACCCTTGGAGTAGCTGCTGCATCATGGTCCGTAGGTCCTGGTCGGGAGCAATAGATGGTTGAGCTTGCTGCAGCGTAAAACCAGGTGGGGTACCCATTACGCCTTGCTGTTGGTACTTACGCTGGAAATTTTTCTTAGAAACAAAATCTTGAGTTTGACTGTAAGGGACAAAAGGTTTATTCTGGTTCTGTTGTTGTTGAGGATAGACTTGGTCTTGTAGGTTCGCCACGTTGGTACTTCTATAAGACAAGTTGGGATTGTTCTTGTAGTTGATAAAGCCCTTGTTGTAGCTACCTTGGTTCTGAACATAGCTGACTTCTTCCATTTGATCACCCTCCCCATCTTGAACTTGAAAGATCTCTTCCTCACTTGCAAAATGAACGTGCTTGTGCTGGCCGAGAAGGATATCCAACTTCTCATTCAAAGCTTTGAGATCATTCTTAGTCTTTTCATCAAAATCAACACTTTTTCTCATGCTATGGTCGTAATCCTCATTGTAGTTCCCATCTGATTGAGCAAGGTTCTCAATGAGTTCCCAACCTTCATCAACATCCTTGTTGAGGAAGTTACCATTGCTTGCTGTATCCAAAAGTATTCTTATCCTTGGGAGAACTCCTCTATAAAGGGTGCTGAGTAGGGATTCATTGCTGAAGCGATGGTGAGGACATCGAGTGGTGTAGCCTTTGAATCTTTCCCAGGCTTCACAAAAGGTTTCCCCATTTTTCTGGGCAAAGCTGGATATTTCGTTCCGAAGTCTAGCTGTTCGAGCATTGGAGAAAAAGTTGGCAAGGAAAGCTTTCTTGCAGTCATCCTAGGAGGTGATGGAACCATGAGGTAAATTCTTCTCCCACAGATGAGCTTTGTCACCAAGAGAGAAGGGAAAAAGTCTCAACTTGAAGCCATCTTCACTGACTCCATTGATCTTCGTGAGGCTGCAGAGCCTATCAAACTCGTCCAAGTGATCAAGAGGGTCCTCCATAGGCAACCCATGGAATTTGTTGCCTTGCACCATAGATATCAAGCCACTCTTGATTTCAAAGTTGTTGTTTTGGATTGTAGGGGGTACAATCCCTTGCCTCTGAGTGTGAGTGTTAGGAGCATCTCCTGCTCCAATCAATCTTGGCCTCCTCTGAGGTTCTTCTGCCATTGTGTTTTGTTATACTACTCTGATCCACTCTGCTTGTTCACGGAGCTGACGAAGTAACTTAGTCCGATTAACGTTATCAATGAAAGGTAGGAGGTTCTGGTTTCCTTGTGATCGAGTTTGCATACAGGTGAAGCTAGAACTGTTTGCGCTTACAGGTACCTGAGATGCAAAGACAAAGAAGGGAACACTAGGTAAGTATCCAAGTAAGTTGGAAAAGAACTTGATCTTAAAAGATCTGAAATCCTACTTGTAACAAACAACACCCAAATGGCAACGGCGCCAAATTGATAGTTGTGTTTTTACTCAGGGACTACTTCTGTGGGCAAGGGAAATCTAGCAATAGGAACTTGTCATACTGGATGTAAATCCCCTGTCAGTTATGCAATCCCCAAGTAAAAATAATGTAACTTTTTTATGTGTGTATGCAGAAGGATGTATCAATTCCCTAGCATCATCATTGTAATATTAAGGTGTCAATCCAAATAGGTGTGATACTAGCAATCAAGATGCGATCAGATACAACTAAGTCAAGCCAGATAGAAAGGAAATGTTTATCGAACAACCTAAAAATGAAATGCAGTAAGATGGATGCTTGACTCGGGTCCTAGACCAAGTCAAGTGACCGAGTCAATATAGAAAAATGACCAAAAGGTGCACTCGACCACTCTGAACGAGTCAATGAGATCGACTGGAGCCTGAAAACGGCAAACAAACAAGCACTCGGGCTTCAAGGCCGAGTTAAGAGAGATGAAAGGCAAAGTGCAATTAAACAAGTAAATGACTTTAGAACAAGATGATAAAGCAAGACAGTCAATTTGGATCTAAGGATAGGGTAACCGATCAATAGCAGCTCATGATCATCACTGGTGTTCAACAAACGTCAACCACAAAGGCTATTCCCTAGACAGCAAATATCTAAAACAATTTAGTCCACTCTCGTGGTAAAAAAACCTCAAATCTCATCACTGACATACCAACTTTTGCTTGAGCCACCATGATGAGATAGGCACAAATAACCTATTTGCTAAAGCCAAAAAGCACCCTAAACATCTAATCTCTTAGGCTAGGATGTGTTAATCTCTAGAAAAAGTTGATTCTGATGATTCCATCACACTCTCATGTGGAAATCATCTCAGATCTTGTTTCAATTGATCAGAAAGCAACAAGCTTTAAGCACACCAGATCCGATCATAAGCAAGCTATTAACCTATCATATCCTCAGAAACCCTAAATCACTACTCAAGAACAATCATCATCATCAAGAACATAAACCTAGAAAAATCAAACATTTCAGAATTCATTGAAAATAGTTTAGAAAGATAGATTAAGATGAGAATAGTAAGATTGCAAAGAATTAAAGCAAACTAAGTACTAGATTAAGAGAGATCTAAATAACAAAATGAAGAACACCAAGAAAAAGGTTTGGAGGAAGAGAAAAACCCTAAAAATAAAAGATATATCCTGTGGATAATACCCAACAATGGTATTTATAGTAAAATCAGAAAACCTAAAACAGAAAAAGACAAAGAAAAATAGCTAAGTCTTCGCGGATGGTGCAGCTCGACCAAGTCTGGTCGAGTGGTGTCGAGTGTGTTGAGTGGAGTGGGGACTCGAGTGCCAGCGTCGAGTGGTAACGTCGAGTGCAGCATCGAGTGGAGTGGGGACTCGAGTGCCAGCGTCGAGTGGGTACGTGGTGGAGCTGAGGTCGAGTCGGGGATGCGATGTCGAGTGCAGACTCGAGTGGAGGTGGGCTCGAGCAGAGAGCATCACACGGCAGGGCTCGAGTGGGGACTCGAGCTGTGCTCGAGTCGCGTGGCGAGCATGGGCTCGAGTGGTAACATCGAGTGCAGCATCGAGTGGGTACGTGGTGGAGCTGAGGTCAAGTGGGGGATGCGATGTCGAGTGCGGACTCGAGTGGAGGTGGGCTTGAGCAGAGAGCATCGCAAGGCAGGGCTCGAGTGGGGACTCGAGCTGTGCTTGAGTGGCGTGGCGAGCACGGGCTCGAGTGGCGTGGCGAGCTCGGGCTCGAGTGGCGTGGCGAGCTCGGGCTCGAGTGTAGTGGCATCCATGCTCCAAGTTGTACCTGTTTTAGCTCCAAAAAATGCAATATGTATGCAAATCTAATGCAAATCCTCCTAAGTATGCAAAATGGACCAAAAGGACTTTAAATGGTATAGACAAGAGGTGAATCTTTTCTAAAATGGACTCAAATATATGCTTAAAACATGTAAAATATGGAAACATCACCTATTTTGCCTTCCCAAATTTACTCACCATTCCTTGCAAATTTTATTTGAATATATAAGTAAGCTTAGACTTATCATCACAATTCAGAGAGAATTGCGCATTTTGGTGTTTATACCTTAATGGCTTATTGAGTGAATATAACATATTATAACATACCAAACATCTCCCTCATGATTTTCTAACACTTCAAGCTAAGTAAAGTTATTTTTTCAATCTGTTGTGTCCACCCGTGAGGAGGTACCAGGAGTTGCTAATGGTTTGTGCTTCTAGTTAGTTGTTTCATAAGCATTAACCCCACAAAAATCTGAAAAAATGTCACAAAATTCAGAGAAGAATCTTACAACAACATGCTAAGAAACTCACAACACCAATCAACAATTTTGCAACAAAACATTAAGACTCCAAAATAACTTATAATAACAGATGGAGCATATCTTCTCTGAAACAAAAATAAATATTCCTCAAACATGTTTTGGTGTTATTTGCGCGATTATAAACAAGGATTTTGTTGTAATAGAGTCTTAGAGTTAGTAAAAATGGAAAAAAGCTCATTATATATTAAGAAATGAATGAAAAGTAAAATATGCATTAAGCTGAAGAAACTAACTGCACTTCCTGTGGATACTCTTCTAGCATCAAGCCACACCGAATCCTTTGCAAATGCACTCACATTGTTGTTTTTCTTGTTGAAACCTCGAAAAGCTATTCCATTTTTATTTTGTTTCAGAACTTAAAGTGCTTTGTCAATCTCACTACTTTCAGAATGTTGGGCGAGTTGGATTTCAGTTAAGGTCAACTTTAGTAAACTTAGTGAAACTTTAATTTCTCTTCATCTATGATCACTTTAATGATGTTAATCTCCAACTAATTATAGGTTGCAGCTATATTCCACAAATCGTTTGGCCTAATTCATGAAGCTGAAAAGAATTTTGCATTTGGCAAAGTCACAAACATGATAACTACTAATGCTAATGCACTTCAGGTATACTTAGGTTCACGTTAAATTTCCATCTTCTTTCTCATTTTTGGTCTATACTCTACTTTTTGACAACTATGGCTTTGTAACTGCTAACATAGTTTCCTGAGGTTTTCAGAAAATAGCAGAACAGCTCAAGTGGTTATTGCATCATTGTGTCTGTTTCTCCTAGGAGCTGCTTAAATTTTTGGTTCTTTGATTCTATTTCCTGGTATTCAACTTCATTATGTTGTTTTGATTATATTTCAATCGAATAGTGGTAATTACATCTGTTTACATATGGTGATAAACAAACTCTAATTGTAGGAAAAATGCGGAAACCGACTAAAGGACTCTAGTGGACTGATAAAAGAGTATTCACTGTGTATATGTTGCTCACGAGGTATTGTTATGGTTGATAGATACATAACTGATCATCCCTTAAGTCTGGCAAAAATCGTATCCAGAATATATGAGTGTTCAGCCATTTCATCTATGAAGAACCCACCTTTACTTGATACTGCATGGTTTAATATTCACAATTACAATATTTCATATCTAACGAAAGAGTCAGACTTCTATGAATCAAATATCAGGTCTTTTATAGCTGCATGAAGGATGAGGGTTCGTATAACAAATCAGCTATACTTTCTTCCTTTGATTGATAAAATAATTTTATTCTCCGAAGAATTGATTAAAGAGGACGGAAGCTTTGCAGAGCTGTCAATATGAGAGTTTTTTAGACACTAATGAAAATGCTTGGAAAATGGGTGCCACCAAAGAGGTAAATAAAAATGACAAAAGAAGCTTGAAGCCTGGTCCTAAGAAATCTAGGCAGTACCAAGCAAGGGATACATGGAAAATCCGTGCTTGTAAAGCAAGAAGAGCGGGAAACTGCCATCATGTTCTGATGAGGTACTTAGCTCATCATCTTTTAATAGCTAGAAATTTATCAGCTTTGATTGTTCATCATATTAATTTCATAAACAAAAAATTGTTGTGCAAAACATTTTAAAAATGCCAAAAGCAAAAGTACAGAGAATCAAGCTTTTTTTTGCATCTAGGATTGCTCTCCTTCTTAGTTACGCTCTGAATATCACTACTCTGTTAAGTGGTGTTCTAAGGCAAGCTACCAAAGCCACTACAAGAAAACCTACATTTTGCGACCAACCAAAATGTCTCAAGTGGTCACAAAGTCTGTATTTGAGACTAATTAAGGATGGGTTTTAATAGTAGCAAATATTTGGTTGCAAATAAAATTGGTCGCAAATAAAATTGGTCACAAAACAGTCGCTAATGTGCGAATACTTTGTGACGGCTAAATGTCTTCGTATATTAGCAACAGTTTTACAACTGCTTTAGTTAGTCATACTTAATGACTCAATAGTGACTGAAAAATATAACGATTACTCTGTGACTGTGTGTTGGAGCTGTATAATCGAGACTAACTTGTGACGTTTTTACAAGTCGTAGATATGCAACATTTTCATGACCAATTGGGTAGCGTCGAATTAGGATGAACAAAGAAAATCTTAAATTGGTCGGCAAATACTAGCGTGGATAAGTTACAGTAAGGTCACAAAATAGTCTGTAAATGTTGCGACTAGTTTAAGACTAAGTTTGTGGCGTCGCAAAAGCGTCACGTATTAGCAATGAATAAGACACTCTTTTGTTAGTTTCAGTTATCTAGGTAGTTCCAAATAGGTCACATTTTAGCAACTTATTTGCTGATCTTGTATAAAAAATAAAATAAAAATGATTTGAAATGCGAAATTGGCCGAATTAGAATTATATTACCCAAAAAAACTGATCAAATCAATCCACAACACTAACAAACAAAGCATAATTATTAATAGTTCGATTAAGGAGGGGATGTAGTTCTATGATGAAGAGGAAGATTCGCTGGCTGATGCGGTGGGTGGTGCTTGATTAGCCATAAATTCTGCTAACCCCAGATTACTCGTGCTCAAGTAGGAGACGCGCATCTCCAAGTTTGTGGTCCGACTTTGGTTGTTACGTGCCTCCTCATGTAGTTGTTAAATGTCTAAGTGTGATGCAGAAGAAGAGCCTTCAGAACATTGTTTTTTTTTTCCCTTTGTTGATCGTGTCACGAAGTCATATAAGTCCGAAGTGATTACCCTTGTCATCTGTTTCAGTACACTAAAATACAGAAAACAACTCACAAAACATACAGAATTAACAAGATTCATTCCTTATATCGATTCAAAAATTGATTGACAAAAAAAAATAATTCAGATTAAAAGTTGTCGACATGATGAAACAGATGAGAAAGTAACAAAGAGATCATAGAGAAATTTGACAAGACACTAAAACATCTTCATTCATTTCAACTTAGAATCACTCAATCAACATTAGCTAAGAATCGTGCTCAGTAAAACAAAAACATCAAAATAGCAAAAAAAAACATGAAAATTTGAAAAAAAAACCATGCTCACAAAAACTAAAATGTGCTTAGCAAAACATATTCATGCTCAAAAAGAAGGAGAACATAAACTTAAAAATAAGACCAAAACAAAGAAAAGAAGATGCAAAACAGATAAGCAACATCATGTATTATAAAGTATCACTCAAAAGTATAAATCAAAACTAGATTATCAACATCAGAAAAACAAAGGCAATCCATTTCAGCCATAAGGTATAAAGAGGAAGAACAAAACAAATTTACCTTAAGGAATATGTCATCTTTTTCTTGAATGGAGAGGGTCCGATGAGTTGATTGTTGAGATGAATGGTCTGAAGTCTCAAGACCATCGAAATCCATTTCAGCCATTACCTCTTCCATGTTCTTGTCATAAGCCTCAGCTACTTGTTTGGCCTTTTGATTAACAAAAGTTCCATCTGCCCTTGTATGTCTTTTGACAAACACTTCTCCAAGCAAAACAGGACGCCCCAATTCCTCCTTCTATAATGATACAAAACAGATTATAATGTGAAATGCAATAGTTAAAGTCAATTAACAATGATTTACCATATTTTGTTGAACGTGCATGTATGAACTTTGACCGAATAAATGTTTATGAGGTCCAAGACCGCCACGTTCAGAGTTACGGGACTGCAAAGCATTCTGGCTCTTTTCAATTGCATCTGGAGTGTTCCAATGATCCCACGTTTCAGTCCAAATCGTAGGGTGAATCCAAACAGGTCTCTCACCACTGGTCTTAGTTTGGCTAACGATTCCTTTCATCCGTCTTTTGGCGTTCGTCCAGAAATTATCTATCACAAGCTCAGTAATACCGAGATCCTAATTGTACTTGCTACACAATACAATATTGTAAGTAAGTATAAATGATACTAATAGATTAGTATGCAACTATAAAACAATGAAAATCAGAAGTAAATGTTATAGCAAAAGTTCTGAAATATCTTTCTTGAATGTGAATATGAGTAACACTCCAGCTAATGTGAATCGAACTTCTTCTGAAACATCCCAGAAATGACTCGAGTGAGTTTTCCTTTGTCCCGGTTAAACCTATTCCATGAAAATCAAAAGAGGTTAATATAATAAAAGAGATGTGAGAGACGAAAGAAAGTTAGAGAGTTGAGGAAAATACAAGATGCATAATCACAGAGGAATAAGCTACAAACACAATGATCCTATCCTATGTAATTAGTTCTTAATATCAGAATTCTCAAGTCTCTAATAAAGTTCTCAGCTTTACTCAAAACGTGAAAACAAACAAATAAATCAGAATCAGCGGGGGAGAAGAACATTACCAATAACAGCTGTAACCATAAATCAGTATCAATTTTACAAATTGAAATCCAAATCAGACTGTTTCTTCAATTACAGTGAAAAGTAATGAACTAACCAAACACAAACAATGTTATTCTGATCAACCAAGACAAACACAATAACAGAGCACTCAGTCCAAATTATATATGAAGCATGTTCTAGACGACCACAAACATAACAAATCGGTGTTTTTTTTAGACCCATAAAGGCAAACAGAACTAATACAGCTAACAAGATTAAACATTTAAGATAAGACCCATTTGCTAACCAACAATTTCAACTTACCATAGAGTCTCAAAGTTGGGGATAGGATGTTGACTCAATAGTAGTAGATTTTCTCGGCCAGGTAAAGCCAGCAAATCAGTTAACAACTAGTCAAAGTCTTGCTCTTCTGGAGGAGGAGGAGGTTGATCAGGCGGTTCATGATATAGAATCTGAACAGCTGGTGGTTTTGGGTGTTGAATCTGAACAGGGTCGTGAGGAGGAGGAGGAGGAGGAGGAGGCAATTATACTTGTTGAGAGGGTCGTGACTGTGGGTGAGAAGGAGGAGGAGGAGGCGATTGTACTTGTTGAGAGGGTGGTGGCTGTGGCGACGGTGGGTATTGAGATGGAAGAGATGATGATGATGACCGCGAAATAGAAGGTCTCGTGTTCGACAACGGGTTACCGGCGTTAATACTGACACCTCTGATGGATTTTCCGGCAGGATTATTACCTCTCCCACCCACGACCCCTACTAGATTTACCCTTTCCAGCCATTACCGATGAAATCAAAGAAGAGAATTGAGAGAGATTTGAAAATGAAATCAAAGATGAGAACTGAAAGAGAATCAATGCATGTCGAGAGTGAACTGGAGAGGAGATGAGAAGTTTCTAGAGTAGAGAAAGTGAAAATAAAGAGAAGGTAAAAAATAATAGATTTGTCAAAAATATATATATTTATTAGGTAAAAATTTCATGAAATTTGGATGGGGGAAATTATTACCGCTCAAATTTTTATAAAAATATTTTGTAAAATTTTGATTGGTCGCAAATTAGTCGCATATAGGTGGGTAAGTGGTGACTTATTTATAACTGACATATGTGAGATAGTCTCAAAGTGCTGCTCTTTTGTAACATGTTTGTAACTAATTTGTGACTTAAAGCTTTCAGTCACAAACCTAGATGATAATTCATAGCCAAATATATATATATATATATATATATATATATATATGACTGTGTGATAATAATATCTTAATTCTATAGTAAAACTCTTTGTTTTAAGAGGAAAGGAAGATTTAGTAAGTAAACTATTAAAGTTATACATTGATCACAAACATTTTATACATAATACAAGTAACACAAACATTGATCACAAATTTCTTAAAACAAATTGAGAGGAGTTACAAAAAAGAAACAAATGAGTCAAAAATTCAGGTGTTGGTCACTAATTCTTCAGGTGGTAGTCGGAAAATCGACTCTCTTTGTGATGTAAATGGGACTGTTATGAATAAATATAGACTTCTCAGTATTGGTCGCAAATTAGTCGCACGTTGCGACTTGTTTGTGACGTAAATGGGACTGTTATGATTAAAAACATTTGAAAATTATTTTACAAACATTGAAATTAAAGTTTGAAAATTATTTGACAAAGATTTAAAGTCCTAAGAATATTATACAAATTTCTCAGCTTCATTATCTGAAGAGGATAAATTACGGTGAAATTCGTCATTTGCTTCAGCATCATTGATTTCAAAATCAATTTCTTCAGTATGATGATTTCCGTCTACCAAACTATCAATGATGAAGGTCAGCTCATATTGGATGTTTTTGGTGGTATTAGCAAGGGATTGAAACCAAGGGATTTAGAGAACCCATTACTTAAAAATTATGTTTTAACGCTCACTTATCACCAACTTTGGGATGCTTTACATGAAGGTCGTGAACTGCTAAGGGTTTCTCCCGAAAGTGGTTATGAGGAACTTCCCAAGTACATTTACAGGATAAAGAAAGCAAATCCTGGTACAATTGGAGACTTGGAGCTTGATGATAACCAAAGGTTTAAGTACCTTTTTTTTTTGCTTGGTCAGTGTTTAAGAGGATTTGAATTTATTAGAAAGGTAATAGTAGTGGATGGCACGTTTTTAAAAGCAAATTTTAGGGGCACTCTCATAGTTGCAACTGCTCAAGATGGAGATACTCATATATATCCTATTGCATTTGGAATCGTTGATTCCGAGAATGATGCAGCTTATGAATTGTTTTTTTCTCGTCTGAAATTAGTTATCTCCGATCATCCTAACTTGGTGTTTATCGATCACAGATACCAATCTATTGAAAAAGCTATTACAACGGTGTTCCCATCTGCAAATCGTGGAATATGCTTCTTCCACCTTGAGAAAAACATCATCACCAAACACAGAACAAATCAACTACCTCACTTGGTTAAGAAAGCTGCAAATACATATAGACAGGATGAGTCTACGAGTATCATGGATGAGATTCGTCATCTTAATCCAAAGCTGAGCAAAGACTTGGAAGATGCAAATATTCGGTTATGGTCTCACGCTCATTTCCAGGGAAATAGGTATAACATCACCACAAATAACATTGCTGAATCAATCAATGGTCTTTTAAAAGAAGCCTGAGAGTACCCCATTGTAGCTTTTCTTGATCATGTACGGACTACTCTAGCTCGTTGGTTTTGTGAGCGTCGAGAAAAAGCTGCTAATTAAACTTGTCACGGAACTTGGACCATATGCTGATCGTAAAGTTGAGGCAATATGTGTTGAGGAAGACACTCTTCAGTCCAGCCAATAAATCTGAATCAGTTCCATGTGACTGGTGGCTCACAAGATGTTGTGGGTGACATGCAGAAACTGAGCTGTTCATGTCGTGTGTTTGATATAGAGAAGATTCCATGCAAGCATGCCATTGCAGTTAAAGAAACAGATTCAAGCACACACGCTCTCAGATCCTTGCTACACGAGAACTTATTTATTTGCTGCATATTCTGAGTCCATATTTCCTGTTTTGGGTATTCTCAATGATAGCCAAATACCTCCTGAAGTTCAAAATCGTCAATGTTTACCTCCTCAAGGTCGATCTCATTCAGGTCGACCGAAGAAAAAAAGATATCAATCTTCATTAGAGATTGCAATGGCTAACAAGGGACCAGGAAAAGAGCACAAGTGTTCAAGATGCAAGCTTCCAGGACATAATAAAGCAACATGCCAAACCACTTTACCATGACTTGGAAAATTGACGATTACAAAGAATTCACAACTGTTTTTTCTTATGAACTTAAAAATCTAGATTAAGGGTCCTTTACAAGGATACTCGAGCTATGCTTTTATAGGGTCAGAGTAGGCTATAAGCCAAAATAAATGAAAGAAATCGCAAGAATTGAAGAAATAGAGCCGTTGGAGTTTAAATGACCAAATCACTCCAAATAAGGCAAGTGGAGCCTTAGCTTGTATCTGGTCAACTTGGGGAGGAAGCTGCGTGTTCTTTGAAATCTCTGGTTCTCCTGGAAGGTCTCTAAAACACGCAAAATATAAAGGGAATATGGTCGTTGGGATTTAGAAGCGCATGGTTCCAAATATGGCAAGTATTGATTCTCTTCTTTATCCATGCGTGAAAATAGATGTGGTGTTGTTTTGATTATAACTTTCTTTATATGTGGTTTCCCGATGAAAACTTGAGGAAAGGCTGAAAGCTCGAGTGAAACATGATCTGGAACATGTTTCTCTTAGATTCTCGGTTCCGAGTGAGGTTTCTTGACCATCTTTGATTCTAGTTCGGTCTTGATGCGTTCTGGCTCGATCAAAGTCTTCTAAATAGGTGGTTTCCGAGTGAATATTGATTCGAAGGTGAAAAGCACGAGTTGATTCATCTAGGGGCAGCTTCCATGGCTTGATGATGGCTCCGGTGAGGTGCATGTGTTCTAACTCCATATATAGTCAATCCAATTGGGTTCTGGCTCGATCATTCTCTTTAAAATATGTGACTTGCAAGTGATTCTTCAATGGTAGCTCGTATGCTCGAGTAGAAATTTATCTGGAACATGCTCCTCTTCGTTCCTCATGTCTGGTATAACACGTCTTGTCATCGGTTTGCTTGGTTCCAGCCGGTTTGATTGGCTCCTGGTCTAAGATGATTCTGATGTCCTCATCATACGCTCCCCCTTGAAAAAGTTTCGACCTTGAAACTGTACAATCTGCACCAAGAGAAAGCAAGTTAGCTTTCTTCCTTCTTTGGGAGTTTAGAGTCTTACCTCAGTGTGCTGATGGTTTGTTGATGTGTGGTGCATCTGGTGGTTCCCCTTTTAGCTGTATAGCAAGGACTAATCCTCTGTCTTGACCAGGCTCAAGAGGGGGTGGTGTTGTCGGCTTAGTTCTTCCTCGGAATTGGGTTTGAATTTCTACGTCTGGTGGCTCCTCTTTAGTTCCTGCAATAGTCCCAACTCTTTTGGCAAAAAACAAGTGTATTAATGCAGTCATGGAATTATTATAAACAGGTAAACATTGTTGATTCAGTATAGATTTTTTGCTCAGGTTCTACTTGAGTAATAAAACAATTATTTTGAAGCAAATGTTTCCGTGAGGCACCAACGTTTTTATCAAGCTCTTCTAAACTCAACAGGCCTGTTATCACACTTATAGAATCATTAGATTTGAAACTAAATAGGGCGTTACTTACCTGAGTATGGTCCCTTTCGAGTTTCTTATGCAACACGGTACATGGAAGTGGTGTTGGATCTGATGGCTCTTCTTTTCGGCTGTTGGGCATGCATAGGGTACCTGTCCTTTCTTTGACAAGGAAAAATCAAGTGCATTTTATTTGTAATATAGGTACTCAAAGTTGTATACTTCAGACTACGAGTTAACATAATATTTTTAAAATACTTAATAAACTCGTAATTATCATTTACTTGGATTTGAAATATTTTTCTCGGGTATTGCTCTTCGAGTTCCAAGCTTCTTACAACTTCTTTAACTTCTTGCTCCATGATTAGACCTGTAGGAATAACCTTTGGCATAGACAAGAGCATTATCCTAGAACTGGAATTTTCAATACTTGTTTGAATAACACTTAATTCCGGTTTTGACATTAGGGATGTGGATTTGTCTGATTGTCTAGTGGGGCAGTTAGCCGCAAAGGTCCTCCTTGATGGCATCTATAACAAATTATTTCTTTTGATTTAGATAGCTTAGAAGACTTACATTGCTTTGGGTCACCGTGTGGTTCAAGCATTGGACTCAGATCTGTTTTCGGAGCTTTAGCTTGGGGTTTCTGTTTTGGCTTCTCCTCTTTTACTTGAGTTGTTGTATGGGACCCAGTCTTCTCTTTTAGAGCAGGTGAAGACGTTTTCCTTGCCTCGGGACCGCGAGCGTCCTTTGGTGTTGACATCCAGCGTTTCGGAGTTGTTTGGAACATAAGCCTCTTGGGAATGTAACTTTTGTTATTAGACTTTTGTACAAACTCTTTGTACATACGCTGCTTAATATTACCGCAATTAATGATTTGATTATGATAGAAAGTCTGAGCTTCTTCTCGTATTCACCATGTTTGAGCATCTCCAACAAATCTGTCTAAAGCGTGGGAAAGTTTCTTCTCCTTTGGAATATTTTGGGACCGAAGCTAATACTCCATGTCCTCCTCCCAACGTAAGTAAACTTCTGGTCCTTGTTCATGACCTGAGAACTGAATGTACCGAGGCTCCTCAGCTATGTCTTCATCCTCTGCGATGTAGAGCCTTAGCTTGTATCTGGTCAACTTGGGGAGGAAGCTGTGTGTTCTTTAAAGTCTTTGGTTATCCTGGAAGGTCTCTAAAACACGCAAAAGATGAAGGGAATATGGCCGTTGGGATTTAGAAGCGCATGGTTCCAAATTTGGCAAGTATTGATTCTCTTCTTGATCCATGCTTGAAAATAGATGTGGTGTCGTTTTGCAATCTCTAAAACAGCGTGTAGTCTTCTTAAGATTAATATAAAACAACAGGAAGTCAATCTCCACTTGGTTAAGAAGCTTACTTGAATTGAACCAACGGGTATGGGGTAAAATAGTAGCATATATACAAACTCCTGAATTAGCTATATCATGAAGTGGTTTTATTTGATCAAAACTTTCCTTATATGTGGTTTCCTGATGAAAACTCAAGGAGAGGCTGAAAAGCTCGAGTGCAACATGATTTGGAACATATTTCTCTTAGATTCTCGGTTCCGAGTGAGGTTTCTTGACCATCTTTGATTCTAGTTCGGTCTTGAATCATTCTGGCTCGATCAAAGTCTTCTAAATAGGTGGTTTCTGAGTGAATATTGATTATGAGGTGAAAAGCACGAGTTGATTCTTCTAGGGGCAGCTTCCATGGCTTGGTGATGTAGGCACCGGATCTGATGTCTACAAGCTTGCGTGATGTAGAGTTTCTAGTTGGCCGTACAGCTCTCTCTAGGGTGACTCGGTGAGGATGAGATGTGATACACAAACTGGGGAAGGTCAGAGACGCCACACAAACCTATGGAATGATCTGTGATAAGTCTAAGACACTCAAATTCACAAGGCTTCGCACACAAGTGAAGAGAAGTGGTCGGCTGCTTCTAAGAAGAAGAAAGCGATTTCTTATTAAAAATTCTAGGGTACTTTCAATGTAATTTCGGATATACGGTTTTATAACATAACCCTTAGGTCAGACAACACAACTGAAATAAAAAAAAACAACAAGCAGTTTTAATGAAATAGCAAGATGTGTGAAATAGAGTAAAAATACTAAAAAGGAAAGTCTTGGTCTGAAGAGATTTTTGGCAATGGCTGAGAATACTAAGGCATTCTTGAGCTTGTGAATAATGTAGTGAAGTGGTAACAAGCTCGGGAATCCGCACTAAGGGTGTTGCCTCGTTAAAACCTTTCCAAGAAAACACAATGGGATAAAACCGAGATAAGGAAAAAGAGTACAATTCCTTAGCACGTCTTTGTGTGCCTTCAGCCTAGTGAGGTGGCGAAGACACATCTCATGGATGCCAACATAACTCTCCAGCAATGTTCTTAGGTTCTTCTCTGGCCGAGATGATGAATACGGAGGTTTCGGAGCAACCTTGTAAAACCGGCAAAAAGAAGATGTCATGTTTCTTGGGCTGCAAGCAAAGGTTCTCGTGGTCCTTGTTGACTTCATGGTGAATCCTTAGCTCGGCATGGTCACCTCCTAAGATCTCTTCGATGTCTTGGAACTTGTGGCGATAGGATCTCCTTTAGGCGCTAGCGGGGTTTCTTGAATGATCTCCTTGGTGAGCAAGCTTCCTTTCAGTTCCTCATGCTCTATGAGTGTGAATAGACTCTCCAGTGATTTGTTGAATTCCACTCTTAAGCTTCGTGTTCCAGACCTTGTCCTTGGGGCTTGCCTTCGGCAGCTTCTAGGGAACTTGCTTCGATGTCCTCATCATTCCCTCTCTCTTGAGAAGGTTCTGACCCCATATTGGTTTCACCTACATGAAAAGGAGATAAATTAGATACATTGAAAGTTGGGGAAATGTTTAACTCACCTAGCAGCTCCAGCTTGTAAGCGTTGTTGTTCATCCGTTCGAGCACTCGAAAAGGACCATCTCCTCACGGGGCCAACTTTGATTTCCTCTGGTTGGGAAACCTGTCGTGCCTCATGTGTAACCACACCCATTCTCCTGGTTCAAATGTGATCTCCTTCCGCCCTCGGTCAGCTTGCTGCTTGTACTTATCCGTCTTCTTCTCTAGATTCTCTTTAACTCGCTGGTGCAGTTTCTTCACAAATTCCGCTTTGGTTTTACCTGTGGGACTAGAATAAACAGCTTGGGGCAAAGGTGAAAGATCCAATGGAGTCAAGGGGTTAAAACCATAAACAGTTTGAAATGAAGATTGTTTAGTAGCAGAATGCCTAGCATGATTATATGCAAACTCGATATAAGGTAAACAAGACACCCAATTTCTTAAATTCTTACCCACCGTTGCTCTCAGCAAAGTCGAAAGTGTACGGTTTACTACCTCAGTTTGGCCATCGGTCTGGGGGTGGCATGTGGTAGAGAATAAGAGCTTAGTCCCCAGCTTTTTCTATAATGTCTTGCAGAAGTGACTCAAGAACTTAGTGTCACGGTCTGAAACAATTGTTCGAGGCACTCCATGCAGGCGTACAACTTCCTTGAAGAAGAGATCAGCTGTTTGAGTAGCGTCATTGGTCTTGTTGCATGGAATAAAATGGGCCATCTTGGAAAACCTGTCGACAACTACGAAAATAGAATCTTTGTGGTTGACCCGCGGTAAACCTAAGACAAAATCCATGGAAATATCTACCCAAGGTAGGTGAGGAACAGGCAAAGGAATATATAAACCATGTGGATGTGACCTGGATTTCGCTTTCAAGCAAGTGATGCACTTGGCACATAACCGTTCAACGTCCTTCCTTAGATGCAGCCAGAAGAAATGTTCCATGAGCACACTTGAAGTCTTGTCTCGGCCAAAATGTCCCATTAGACCTCCACTGTGTGCTTCTATAATTATTAAATCCCTCATTGATCCTTGCGGTATGCACAGTCTTTTGTCTCGGAATAAGAACCCTTCCTGCTGATAGAATGATCCCATGGCGGCTTTACTTGTTTCCTTGTATACTTCTTGAAAATCCGGATCAGCTTCATATAAACCTTTGACATGCTCGAATCCCATAATTTTTGCCTCCATGGTGGTGATGAGTGCGTATCTTCGAGATAAGGCGTCAGCTACAATATTCTCCTTACCCTTCTTATACTTGATTATGTATGGAAAAGTCTCCACAAACTCCAGCCACTTGGCATGTCTCCTCTTGAGTGTAGTTTGTCCTCTCAAATGCTTGAGAGTCTCGTGATCTATACAAATAACAAACTCTTTCGACAACAAATAATGCTGCCAAGTTTCTAGGGATCTTACCAATGCATAAAGCTCCTTATCATAGACGGGGTAGTTTAGAGAGGCTCCACTGAGTTTCTCGCTGAAATACGCTATGGGCTTGCCTCCTTGAGTTAAGACAGCACCTATACCTGTTCCAGAAGCATCACATTCTATTTTAAAGGTTTTATTAAAATTCGGAAGTACCAAAACTGGAGCATGTGTCAAGCTGTCCTTAAGCTTGTTCAATGCGTCTTCTTGTGCGGGACCCAACTTGAAAGAGACATCCTTCTTAATCACAGAGGTGAGAGGGGCAGCTAAGGTACTGAAGTTGCATACGAATCTCCTATAAAAGCTGGCTAGTCCGTGAAAGCTCCTAACATGTCTGATGGTGGTTGGGGTCGGCCAATCCCGGATTGCTTTGATCTTCTCTTCGTCCACCTTTAATCCCTGTGAACTTACAACAAATCCTAAAAACACAACTTGATCAGTGCAAAATGTGTATTTCTTTAGATTAGCATATAAGTGTTCTAGCCGAAGCGTTTCAAGCACTTGTTCTAAATGTGATAAATGATCAGCGAGACAAGTACTACAGATAAGAATGTCGTCAAAGTATACCACAACAAATTTACAGATGTAGGCCCTCAGAATATGATTCGTGAGCGTCATGAAGGTGCTGGGAGCGTTGGTGAGTCCGAAGGGCATTACTAACCACTCGTATAAACCTCTCTTGGTCTTAAATGCAGTCTTCCACTCGTCTCCCTCCTTCATCCTTACCTGGTGGTACCCACTTCGCAGATCAATCTTTGAAAATATGGTGGCACCGTTGAGTTCATCTAGCATGTCGTCAAGTCGAGGAATAGGGTGCCGGTATTCGACAGTGATGTTGTTGATGGCGCAACAGTCGACACACATCCTCCAAGATCCATCTTTCTTAGGTACCAAAAGCACGGGTACGGCGTAGGGACTTAAACTCTCTCTAATATATCCTTTAGACATCAGCTCTTGTACTTGCCACTCTAACTCTTTAGCTTCTTCTGGATTGACTCTGTAGGCAGCTCGGTTCGGCAATGGTGCTCCAGGCACTAGATCAATTTGATGTTCAATACCTCTAACCGGGGGAAGACCTGGTGGTATCTTCCGGAAACACGTCGGAGAACTTGTCCAAGAATCCTTGAACTTCCGTGGAAAATCTTTCTGTCTCTTGACCTGTGACTAAACTCTCCTTGAAGATCATTAGTAGCACCGTGTCTTTTGATTCAAGAGATTTAAAAAAAGCAGTAGGAGTAATGTAAAGGTTAGTCTTACTTACCTGGTCCCCCTTGTCCATAGTCTTCTGCATTTCAAAGACTTCTTGAGGGGTAAGTGGTACGAGACTATGCTTCTTATCCTTGTGCATGAAGGTGTAATGATTGGTGCGTCCATTATGTAGAGCCACTTTGTTAAATTGCCAAGGTCGTCCTAGCAGAAGATGCCCGGCTTGCATGGGAACTACATCACACAATACCTGGTCCGTATACTTTCCGATGCTAAATATAACTGTTACTTGCTCAGAAATATTGAGCTCGGTATCATTGTTAAGCCACCTATGTCTGTAGGGTCGTGGATGCTTGGTCTTCGGGAGACCTTGGTCAGGTCTGGTGCCTTTGGAAGTTTCAGGCACCGGCTTCTTGAATTTGGAGTCATCGGCAATGGCTTTTCCCTTGTCGGTGGTTCGAGGTGGTGGATTCCATGGGGTTTTGTGGCAAGTGGCAGAAGCAGATTTCCTCTTGATATGTTGCTCAGCTTGGACCGCATGATGCAGCAGCTCGTTAAATCCATGGTATGCTTGTCTCTCCACCTTTCTTGCTACACGATCATGTAACCCATCAAGAAACTGTGCCATCAAAGTCTAATCAGAATCTTCAGTCTCTAATCTGTTCTTGAGAGTCTCAAACTCTTCAAAATATTCCTCCACTGATTTGGATCCTTGGGTAAGTCTCCGAAACCTCTTTTGTAGCGCCCTGTGGAAATAAGAAGGTACATATCTCTTCCTCAAGCTGAACCGCATGTCTTCCCAATTAGTAACAGGACCATGTCTAAGCCTTCTCCTCTCGGAAACATCTCTGTCCCACCACGCTAAAGCATTTTCAGTGAGCTGAGCTGAAGCTAAGGATACCTTCCGTGCATCCGAATAGTTGTAATACTCAAAAATATACTCCATTCTTTTCTCCCAGTCCAGATATGCTTCAGGGTTAACTCTCCCTGTGAATATTGGTGCCGTGAGCTTAACATCCTTTCCTCCATGTCTCAGTTGATCATCATCCATCTCTCGGGCTCATGCTCTTTCTTGTCGCCTAGGTCTCCGGTTGGGAGCTGGGTCATCTTCATAATCCTCTGAATCAGCAACAATCTCATCATCTAAATTAGGTCTCTATCGATTGGGGTGTTCTTCTTTGCCTCCTCTAGCTGGCTGAGGTCGAGCTTCTAACCATGCTAGCCGATCATTGACGTTCCAAATGGCTTCTAGGAGCTGGTTCATGTTGACGGGTGCGTCCTCTCCCATAACTGATTAGGAGCCTTTTGAAGCTCTGATTTCGTGGAGTTCCTGCAAAGAATTCAGAACAAGAAATCAAAGTTCTTTCAAGTAAACACACAAAACAGAGAAAACAAATACAGAATTCTGCGGTTGAAGTTTTGATGAACACAAAAAAAATACTAAATTGATTCCTAATTTTAAAGCGACAATTTTTATGGGTTTTTGAATGTTTTGAGAAGCTAAAACAAAAGACGAAACATTTTTTTGAGTTTTTATGGATTTTATAAAATTGAAACACTGAAGCAGACAAAACTGAAACAGAAAATTTCTGGGGTTTAAGTTTTGATGAACGAAAAATACTAAATGAACTCCTAATTTTAAAACGACAATTTTTATGATTTTTTGTATGTTTTAAGAAGCTAAACCAAAAGACGAAATATTTTTATGAGTTTTTTTTGGATTTTATAAAATTGAAACAACAAAACTGACAAAAAACTGAAACAGTGACAACAATAACTTTTTATGGAGGTTTTTTTTTTTGAATGGAAACTAACTAGATGCAGCAACAGAACATAAAGGGGATAGATACACCTGATACTTTGAGCCTAAGCTCTGATACCAAGATGATGTAGGCACCGGATCTAATGTCTACAAGCTTGCGTGATGGAGAGTCTCTAGTTGGCCGTACAGCTCTCTCTAGGGTGACTCGTGAGGATGAGATGTGACACACAAACTGGGGAAGGTGAGAGATGCCACACAAACCTATGGAATGATCTGTGATAAGTCTAAGACACTCAAATTCACAAGGCTTTGCACACAAGTGAAGAGAAGTGGTCGGCTGCTTCTAAGAAGAAGAAAGCGATTTCTTATTAAAAATTCTAGGGTACTTTCAATGTAATTTCGGATATAGGGTTTTATAACATAACCCTTAGGTCAGACAACACAACTGAAATAAAAAAAACAACAAGCAGTTTTAATGAAACAGCAAGATGTGTGAAATAGAGTAAAAATACTAAAAAGGAAAGTCTTGGTCTGAAGAGATTTTCGGCAATTGCTGAGAATACTAAGGCATTCTTGAGCTTGTGAATAATGTAATGAAGTGGTAACAAGCTCGGGAATGCGCACTAAGGGTGTTGCCTCGTTAAAACCTTTCCCGGAAAACCCAATGGGATAAAACCGAGATAAGGAAAAAGAGTACAATTCCTTAGCACGTCTTTGTGTGCCTTCAGCCTAGTGAGGTGGCGAAGACACATCTCCTGGATGCCAACATAACTCTCCAGCAATGTTCTTAGGTTCTTCTCTGGCCGAGATGATGAATACAGAGGTTTCGGAGCAACCTTGTAAAACCAGCAAAAAGAAGATGTCATGTTTCTTGGGCTGCAAGCAAAGGTTATTGTGGTCCTTGTTGACTTCATGGTGACTCCTTAGCTCGGCATGGTCACCTCCTAAGCTCTCTTTGATGTCTTGGAACTTGGTGGCGATAGGATCTCCTTTAGGCGCTAGCGGGGTTTCTTGAATGATCTCCTTGGTGAGCAAGCTTCCTTTCAGTTCCTCATGCTCTATGAGTGTGAATAGACTCTCTAGTGATTTTTTAAATTCCTCTCTTAAGCTTTGTGTTCCAGACCTTGTCCTTGGGGCTTGCCTCATGACCGGTATGTTGACTCCTTCGGCAGCTTCTAGGGAACTTGCTTTGATGTCCTCATCACTTGGTGACGGCTCTGGTGAGGTGTATGTGTTCTAACTCCATATATGGCCGATCCAATTGGGTTCTGGCTCAATCATTCTCTTTAAAATATGTGACTTGCATGTGATTCTTCAATCGTAGCTTGTATGCTTGAGTAGAACTTGATCTGGAACATGCTCCTCTTCATTCCTCATCTCCGGTACAACACGTCTTGTCGTCGGGTTGCTTTGTTCCAGCTGGTTTGATTGGCTCCTGGTCTAAGATGATTCTGAAGTCCTCATCAGGTGTCCTTTTAACTCTTCGTACTTCGTACTTGGTGTATGTAAGCCTATTATTATTTGACAATTTCTTAATCATATGTGGAATCATTTGTGAATATGGCGCTACTTTTTCCTCCATGACTTTGTCATTCGTATGTGATATTAGGCTATCATATATTTTAACTTTTCTTCTTTTAAGTGATGTAGCCAACGCAACCCAATGGCCATTGTCAAGATTTATCACTGTATAAAGGTTGTCCACATCTACCAAAAACTTTCTATTTGTCTGAACATTTCCTGGAAACATATCATGGTAGTAATTAATTAGTTGATGTACCAAAATGTAGTTGTCTTTATTCTTTAAAAAGTCTTTGTACCCGCTGGAAACTAAGTGGTGGAAGTATGTGTCTAAGAAAGTATTTCTTTCACTTAGAAATGGGATGGGGTTTTAGCGATCTTCTTCGAAGAAATGTTAAGCATGCATCAATATGCTGCAAATACAATATTATATACATTTAAAAAATTAGATATAATTAAGAAAAATAATTTAGATAACTACTACTTATGCCGATGTGAAGCCATTTCCTTTCGGTGATTAGAATTTCCCAAAACTGCTTTTTGTCTTTATAAAAGCCAAGTTCAAGCTCAATGCTACAAAAAAAATCATATTAAATACATGTATAAAATGAATACCAAAGTCTATTCAGCAATACTTCCACTAACCTTTCGAGTGCTTTCCATTCATGTAGAGCATCTACTTTTGCCTTATCAACAGGTTCAAACAGCTCATAGAAAGACAAAGACTTTATACTCTTTTTCTTCTTATTTCTGTGGATGGATAAATATTGTGGAGATGGCACCACCCATTTTCTCTTCTCGATTCTTATATTTCTCCTTGTAACATTGCATTGACCATTCACAATTTTCTGGTCTTGAAATTCTTCTCCAATGATGGAGTGGGTAACACACTCTTAACAGAATCAGCCGTATTCTCCACTGATGGGGTCGGCGATCCAGATTGAACAAATTCATCTTTGTTTTCCAATGGTGGAGTCCCCAAAACAATTTTGAACAAAATCAGCTTTTTTATCCAATGATGAAGTCAACGACACAGAGTGAACAAAATCAGGCTTCTTCTCTAGAGATGTAATCACCAACAAAGTCTGCACATAATCACCTTTTGCCTCATCATGCATTTTATTGTCTCCACTATCCATGTTGTCTGAGCAATATACATGATTTTCTCCCAACTCATCTTGCAAATCATATTTTACTGTCTGCAAAATAATAAGGAGAAAAAGAACTTTAAACATAGTTACCATAACTAATAAAATAAAATCATACATGGCTTATATTATACATTTCAATGTCATTAATTGTCCACTAGGTCCATACAAGTTCAATTATAAAACTAGTAAGTTTAAAGGTACCTTTAAGAATTACATGACATAATCAAACAACATTACCGTTGACAAGCATAACAAGACAAAATTAGCTTTCAACATTTAGCCGCCATTTCTACATTTCTTTATCACACCGAAAAATGTAGCAAAATCATTTCTTCTTTTTACCGACCTTGCTACCTTTGCGGACTTTGACTGGAGTTGAACCAATTGACAATGACTAATTTTTCTCACCATGAGGTTCACTTTGTTGCATCGTCTTCACTTGCTTCTCTAGTTCACTTATCTTGGTGTCTAGTCTCTCAACTTTTGTCTCCAATCCATCAAAACCATCAGAGATGGCTTTATGAAGCATCTGAAAGCATAAATCAAAGTATGATCGACTTACTAACTCCTTGGTTTCAGTCACCTCTCCTTCATTTATCACGCTAGACATCTTCCTTCTCTTCACCCTCTTTTGTAGGATTAACATCTCATCATCCGATGGTCCTTGTTTCAAACCATGACCAATCCAAAAGTTTTTTCAAATTTTGTAGCGCATAAAATGCTACCAATAATATTACTAACCAATGGATCTTGGATCTCATCCTTCCATTGGGGTGCAAAAATACTTACTTGATCCTTATTTACAAGAAAGGAATTGACATCAACCTAAAATAAACATGTTATTAGAATTTATTATACAAAATCATGAAACTAGAAATTAATATTCAAATTTTACCTTCTTTGTACTTTGTTCGAGATCAAAATAGTCAATCCTTGCTTTAGATCCATTTCATTTTAGCATTATAGATGAACCATCTATTTCACCTTGTGCATGAGCTTTGACTTTCTTGGAGAACCTGGACAAAACCACCCATGGTATAAGATGGATGACACAAATCATCTTTTACCTCATGAATTGAATCAATAAGAATCTTAAAACCAGTCCTACCCCATGGATACTTCTAAAATCTATGAATATTTCTAACCAATTCAATGGCTTCCCTAGGTAAAGGAGTTCCTTTAGTATGAGCCATCACAATTCCAACCAATATCATCAACAAAGCTAGCCTTTTCCGATCCTCACTAGTCCATTCACTGCATTCCAAAGCCATTTCTTGTAAATCTTGTAACGATGGATAATTTTTGGACTTCAGCCTCCTAGTCCACCTGCTCGTGATTTCTTCATTATTTTCCACATGATCAGTGGGATAATCGTCACATGAAAGCCCAGTTATAAATCCAAACTCCTTTAGCGAAAACCGTATGGGTTACCCACCAAAAAGAGACCAAACTCATATTTGTTCGTTACTAGCTGGTTTGCAAGAAGGAAATGAACAAGTGTACCTGATATATCATGGTTTTTACCAGTTTTTAGCCATGATATATTTAGTCTTTATCGAGTCTTTTCGGTGTTTTTCATGTTTTTTAGAGTCTTTTCAGGTTCTCGCATGATTTAACCATTATGGAGTTTTTGGAGGCTTTTGGAATCAAATTGATTAAAGCAGATTTGAGGTGGAGTGATCGTAAAAGAAATTTCATATTTTTACCCTGGTGTCGATCGCCACCAGTGCCAGAAACACAGAAGGGTGGTGGTGTCGATCAACACAGACACCAGGCACTCAAAAAGATTTACAGAATATTTCTTTTTCGCCCAAAAATCTCCAGAATCTTTTGGGACCACCAAGGCTCGTGTTTAGCTATATTTTTAGGGTTTTGGCCACTTGTTTAGGCCATGTTTTCACTACGCTTTATTCTACACTACAGCCACCTTTTCAAGATTTTTGGAGAAGATTTCTAAACTCTTAATTCTTCTCTTGATTTATTTTATGCAACCTAATCAAACTATGATTTCTGTTTCATTGATCATGTATGAGTAGTTTTTTTGTTAGGTTTAGGATTTTCAAAGGTAGAAGATGAATTGTTAGGTTGATGATAATTTAGGATTGAATCAATAGAGTTCTTCATCTAGATTATGCTTATTGCTGATTCTAGATTCATGACCTAGAATTTGATCTTAGGTTAATTAGTTGACACGAGAGTGTAATTGATTGTCTGAACTATCTTAGATGAGCAAAATAACTATTCGCAAAGGAATTTGGTTTAGATATTTTGTGAACAATCGAACCTAATCATTAATGTTTGTCTGAATTCAGGAATTTAACAAAGAAATTTGGAATTCTAGATTTAGACATAGATAATCTCTGCAGCGAAAGTTGATTGATTTTACCATTTTGTTTCGAGTTCGAGAACTGATCTTAATAAAAATCCTGATAATTTATTCAACCTGCAATTCTGAATTACCTGAGAATTTCCCTAATCCTAGCTCTTTTTCCATCTGAATTTACTTCGATTTTAATTGCATGATGTTTTCTTTTAATTACAATTTCTCTTGTTTAGCTTAATTCATAAACTGAACGTCTATTGTGTGAATGTGAGTCTCTGTGGAATTTGATCCCTAATTACTACAGACGATCTCTTAATTTGAGAGAGTAGCTCTAGAGTTAATTTGAGCATATCAGTGGATGCCCCTTCTATAATACAAGTGTTGAATCATAGTCTATTATGTGGATTCACTTAGACTTGGTTCATGATCTTATCAAAGGGAAATTCTGCAACCCTTTGTGGCGATCTTCACTCCATCTAGCTTGTCAACTCTTGACATCTTTTGATCACTTAGATTGGAGGATTCCAATCTTATATCCCTTCCATAAGCTAGGCATGAAAAGCACATTTAGGTTCTTTTAAACATTTCATCAAACACCTTCCGGGCATGAAATGCAAATGATCTAGATTTCTCAATTACAAGCTTAATCTAGCATTTCTAACAACCTAAATGAATGACTACCTAAGATCTAATCCTAAACATCATCACTAACTCATCAAATCATCCTAGTCAACCAAACCCTAAACTCATCTAAAAGACTACTCACTCATCATCATGAAAGCACACATCAAATGGTGTGATAGATGCATAATCATGATTAATGGAAGAATAGTTAAAGGATTTAAGAAGAGAAAGAGATTTAAAATTTTGAAATTGAAAGATTCATACAAAGGTCTCCAAAGAGGCTAAGAGAGAATTCTCAAAACAAAGCATAATGGTTTCTAATTAGGTTTAGAGTATTTATAGTAAGAATAAAAAAGAAGCTAAGTAAACCAACAATAAACCAAGTCAACTTGAAATAGATTAGATTTTGCTCGGTTTAGAAGCAAATAAGGGAACCAGGTCTTATCCAGCGACGTCGTGATCCTGTGGAAGCTGGCCGCTGGAAGCTCTCGAGGTTGTGAAGCCGCAGGTGGAGGCCGCTGTAAGCCCTCGACGTCTTAAAGCCTCTGAAGCATCCTGCTGCAGCTCCACGAGGTCGTCTTGCCACTGCAACATGTCCACCAATTCATCAGCTAAAACGTTGCCAAGCCCCCATTGGTGTCATGTCGCCGCGGTGCCAAACCGCTGAGGGCTCTTGACGACTTGTAGCCGCTGGGATAAACCACTGGTGTGCCGCATCGTCTTCATCGCACTCAAGTTCCTCAACAGTTTCTCGGGTGGCATTTGTCAACTCCGCATCGGTGACTTGAAGCCGTGGAGACAACCCAATGTATTCCCGCGGTGTCTTCATCCCGCTGCAAATGCCTGGTGGAGCTCTCCGACCACATGACGTCTCTAAATACGACCGCGATATGCTCTGTTCTTGATCAAGTCTTCTTCTTTGGGTCATTTTCACTTCATTTAATCCATCTTTAACCCACTGTTTCACTTCCTCTCTTGAGAACCTAACTCACTTGAAAACCTACAAGTAAATAATGCATATGCAAAGATAAACCTAAACTCCTAAATGTGAAATGAAAACGCAAGAAAGTTATGCTAAAACAATGCTTAAAAACTCTTAAAAACACACTATATCAACTCCCCCAAACTTATATTTGGCTTGTCCTCAAACAAACAATAAGAAACATGTAGGGAAAGAAGTGTGAAAATGGGGACTCAAGCCACAAAATATCAAACGAAGGATTAAACACATTGTCCTCAAAGTTGGTTAAACGGTGCAAGAACAAACATCTTACTCTTTCGTACTTCTCCATGTTTATCTCAATGCAAAATTCTAATGCAACTCCTAAACTCAAGAAAAAACTCACAATAAAATAGAAGACATCTCTTTAACATTCATTAAGGTGTTTATAGTGTGGTCTCGCTTAGGGAAATCAAATTACTATCATTCGGTTTTGGGTTAAAGCTTTTTGAGGTGGGTTTTTTTTCTTGGGTGGTTTCTCTCAAAACATAGGAATGCTAGCCAAATGTAAAATCCATCTAAGAAAGGGAAAAATTGATGCATACAAAGCTTAACTCTTGTTATTTTACTCCATCTAATGAAACACATCCTAGTTTCATACTCTTATCACAATCTTCTCATTCTCTTTTCAACCCCATATCAATAGACTCTTTGATCTTCTTTAATCTTTAACCTTGTGATCAATCTCTTTTCTTAGCTCCTAGGAAAAACCTTTTAGTTCAGCACTTAGCTCTTTTGATCCCTTTTTTTCATATGCTACTTACACTTTATTCTTTGTATAATCGTAGGGAAGCTACACTTTTCTTTTCTTTTTCATATTTGAGACTTAGAGTTTTTTGGTCTATTACTTAGTTTCTCTAGGGACTCTTTTCATAAATTTGATTAAGCTTTTCTTTTCACCTTTTCTTTCCTTTCTTTTCAAACACCCAAACCAACTACCTAATCTAACCATCCAAGTCTTTCATTCTCATCCTAATTGCTAGACTTACCATTGCTAGCTAGAACGAGAGCTAATCCTTTGTCATTCCCAATACTCTCAAGTTTTTGTAACATCATAGCATTATCAACAAAAGGCCTCACTCATCAAATCAATAAAGAGGTTTAAAAGAAATGGTTAAGGTTAAAGGTAGGGGAACCACTCTAAAGGTGAGAATGGCCATTCGGATTAGCACAAGGATGGTAAAGTGAATAAGAAAACCCGAATGTGACTTATAGCCTACCATGAGAATACATTCAAATCACCCTAAGCAAGAAGATTAAATTCAAATTAGGTTCAAGTTATCTCATGGATAATCAGTTGCAGCTCATGCACTTGCTTCATGATGGGCCTAGAGTCCACCGTTTTGAAGTTAAGGAATTTTGCGGTAGCAAGTTTTCCCGAGCCTACATTGAAAGACTTGTACTTCTTTTCCAGGGAATTTCTTGGAAGTTTTGACCTCACTATACACATTGTACAGCTGATCCACCAGGCGAGCTTTGATGTAGCCTTTGCACAAATAGTCCCCTTGGTTCCACGCATCGACACTAGCCACAGCATGAATGTCAGTATTCCAGGAGGCAAAACAGATTGAACCTCGGTGAGATACATCTCCAATTACATCTTTTGTTGCCATGACTTGAAGTTGGAGCCATTGAATTTTCCGGTGTCACAAGCGCACTCGAAACAATCGAGACATCGAGCGCGGCAAGTGGAAGACCATTCCCATTTAGGGTCGTCTCACTTGTTATGTTGCTGTCATTAACACCTCTGTTAGTCATCGATTTTCTGTTTCACAAAAGAAAAATAAATGTCAAATATTGAGAAAATAAAATATTTAAAAAAATGTTAAAAATATTTAAATAGCTAAAAATAAATAAATATAAAACTGTATCTGAATCGCTAGTATGCATTTTCAAACGTTATTAATTATATTTATATATTTTTTCAAAAATAATGTTTGTTTAAATCAGTAATAAAAGTGTGTACAATTCGTTGTTTTCCAAAAAATAAATAAATAACGTTTTTAGGATCACAATTAAGCGTAATTCAAATAGTTATTTTTCAGATCGTTTAGATCCTATTTTGAGAATTTGTTTCGTGAAATAGACCGCATAAACCGTTTTGCCAAAATATATAAAAATGTGTAAGATTTACAACGTTCCGCAAAATCGTTAAATAGCAACCGCATAAGCGTTTAGATCAATGTAAAAACAGAACAAAATTCGTTTTAGGGATTTTAAATTAATTTATAATTTAAAAAAATCCCAAAAAACATTTTGAAAATCTGTAAATAAATCAAGAATAAATCGCAAAAATATTTTTTCTGTAAAAATAAGAACGATTTTAAAAATATTTTTCTTCTTCTCAAAACACGGTAACGCGACGGAGATAAACACAAAACGTGAAAATTTGCAATAAACAAAAAGTCAAAAGCAACCTGGAATAACCGATCAAGCCAAACCGAAACAAAAGCTAAACCAAAAATAAAGCTTATGATATAGACCCAGCGGCCAGATCGATTATAGCCGAAGATGAACTCTGATAAATACACGTAATCAAAAACTCTGTGGTTTTTTTCCTTCACGTTTTCTAAAACAGATTGAAACAGTAAGTATCAAATCTGATTACCGGAAAAAGAAAAACACACACATAAAACCTATACACATAAAACCTGCAGATTAGAAAAATAATCACACAGAGATAAGAAGAACAATCGCAAAAATATCTCTGCAATTATCCACCAAAATAGCAGATCAAAATCTGAAAAAAAAAAATCAGAAACTCTGGAGCTATCTGTTCTTAAATAGCTTAACAAAAAACAGTATTGTTAGTTCAATAAGCCAAAACAATTTTAAAGATTTAAGATTGTGGGAACCTTAACAACTACAAAAAGGCAACTGATTATTGTGAAAGATAAATTAAGAACATGAATCAAAAAATACACTATCAAATCGTAAAGATGAAAAGGAACTGCAAAGGCGGGATAAATCTCTTTCCTTATATATTTAAATGCTCCATAGTGTGACGGTTTCATAGCGGCAAGACTCCCATGATACAACTGAGTATATCTTCTTTCTTCCAACACCGAAAATAGAAGCTCACACACCCAAACATGTGATGTACTCTCAGACTCAGAACTAGAGAAAGAAGGAGAAGAGGGATTTGTTGTGTGTGTCGAATGTGAGAAAGAGAATAACTTTGCTAAATTACACAAAGTTCAACGTCTCATTCACAAAGAGGAGTTACAACAATAATCATATAATGAAGAGGATTGATTCTCCATGACTAAGTCAAAGGAATATATTCCAACATTGATTATGTTAAATGTCATAATTGATTTTTATTGTTACAAGTAAATAATTCAAATAAAAATATTTGTATATTTAATCAATAATTAAACCAAATGAATTTGGGGAAATATAAAATAAACTTGTGGGTTGTAAGCCCATTTCTCAAATCTCATATCTCAAATCCAGCCCCAATATGGTTGGATTTCTCCACTAATTTTTAAAGTGAAATATTTGACACTTAGTCAAATTTCAAAGCTTATAATTTTTTCTAAGCTTCTTAGTTCGAACATCGATTTTTTATTCAAACAAACACCGTTTTGACATCTTAAAACAGCACCATTTAGTGCTTATGGCGACGATTCTATCGAGCCTAAGACCAGTTGATGAGAATCTCCCACGGATTGATGCACTTTCGAGAGGTAAAATATTAGATGGATTGAATGATCGTACAGAGGATGTGGAAGACTTCTGATATGCATCAATGTCTCCCAAGATATGACACACTTGAACGAGACAAGGTTTGATTCCTCAGATATGACACACCGAGATGAATCAAGATGACTGTTGGATATTACACACCAAACAATCGATTTGTTCACAAAGAACTGAAGAGAATCATTCTCAATTGATAAAAGAAAAAGGTTGATAATGAGTTTTCGTTCAGCATACATAGATATAGGAAAAGAAATGAGTGAAAACGAAACAGATTAAATGCTGAAAAAGGCTGGAAATTAACTAAGTATTTTTTAATGACTCTTGCCATTTTTTTGCACGTTTCCTCTTGATTTAATCAGTGCCTGACGTTTTGATGCATGGAAAAATGAATTTGGGCCAAGTAATCACTCAATTGGGCTTGATATATCTTTACTTCAAATCAGATTAAAACAATACCCAAAATAGAACAGATTTGAAGCTTTCTTCTGGTGTGGACTTAGATGTATTTGTGTGATCCAATTTACCTCAACTAAACCTTTCTTTGGAAAAGCCATTGGGAAAAAAACAAAGGTTAGGAAAAAGAGTATAAACGGATCACCCATGTATTAGTCCATTTGAGAATGTAGCACAACCAGAATGGTTTGATACTTTATGTCCTCCAACTGATCCTTAGATGCTTGATGGATTTGAACTTGAATGAGTAGTCCTTTGATTACATTCTAGAACTCCTTAGCTCTTGATCTTGTCATAGGTCCAATAAGCATGCCCAATGCATCCCCAGCTATACGCATGTCTTCTTTAGGTTCAAACTGCTTCTGATTGCTTCTAATGATCACATCACTGGTCATTCCGGTTAACATCTTCACCAAAAAAATCTACCAGAAAATGGTTAAAGCCACTTTGTCAATAAACGAGTTCCAACAATAACTTTTTAAAAAAGTTTTTGTTAGACATTATGTTCAATGAGAAAATATATTAGGTTTTTTCTTCTTAGAAAAATATCATATGTATGTATGTATATATATATATATGTATATATTTGTGTTTATATTAATGTGTATATTAGTGTATATATATATATATTAGTGTTTTATATTAGTGTATATATATATTACTGTCTTATTGCAGTCAAGGAGTTTATATTGTTTAAAATTGTCCTTATGGTTTAAGGATCTTTTTAACACAGAGATGTCACTATGCTTTTTGTCTTTTATCTTTGTGCTCTATTTTTCGATGAGCTGTTGTTTATACATGGCTTATTTTCTATTCTAAAATTTTCTATGCTCTTTGATTCTTTTATGAATCCATTCTTTTAGATGAAAAACTTTTGTTTCAATTACTTTTTTTTCTTTTTTTGTCATATGATAATATATATATATATATATATATATATAAATATATTGGTTAAGTTGTCATTAAAACAGAATACAGACACCGGATAAATCGAGAAAGTAAAACAACAAATCCTAAGCAACCGATTAAATTAGCTCGAAATCTCCTGAGCAAAAATCGTAAAAGGAACATACGGAGACCAAGAAAGAAAGACTAAAGCACGCGCTAAAATGAGTAAAATAAACCACAGCCCTCCAACTTCAAAACCGATCTAAACTCAATAACTAAAATTGCTTCGACCAAAAATTTCAAAACCATGACTTCTGATATTCTTGTCCTCACTTGGAATTAGGAGACTTGAAAAATTAGGGAACTTACATTTCCTTAGGATGACATCATGGAAGTAACAAATAATCAGACCTCAATCAAATATGATATTGACTTCTAGTGGTGGAGGCTAAGAGAGCCGCTAAATCAACACACTAAACACTTCAGGAGGAACAAACACTACAAGAAATCTACCGCAAAACCGACGGAATTTCCGACGGACAATAATTCCGTCGGAAATTTCCGACAGCTTCCCGATGGATTCCCGAGATTTGAAAATTCTAGGAATCCTTCGGAAATCCGTCGGAAATTTCTGACGGAACTATTTTCGTCGGAAAATTCCGACAGATTTTCGACGGTATTTCTGACGGAAATTTATATTCCAACGGATTTCCGTTGGATATCCATGCCGTTTTATTCCAACAGATTTCCGACGGCTTCTGGAAATATGTCGGATAATATGAACGTTAATATAGCCGTTGAATTTACCGTTGTAAACCGACGGAAACGAGTTTATATATATGTTTCTCCCTTCCTCCATCCCATTACACTATAATCTTAATTTCATATCTCTCTCTCATTTCTTGTTTACTTAATACGAACTCTATAAAAAAGTGAAAAATATGTCTAGATATTTTCGATCATGGATGGACGAACCATTGATGGATCCGGAGATGAACAACTTGAACGAGGAGTATGCACGAGGCATATACGAGTTCATGGAAGTAGCGGGAAAGCAACCGCGTGTTCAAAAATCAGGTAAGTTAAAATGTCCATGTTCAATTTGTAGGAATTCTCGTAATGTTGCGATAGAGATAGTTTGGCATCATTTGTATAGTAATGGGTTTACGCCGGGTTACAAGATATGGTATTTACATGGAGAAACAAATGTTGAGTATGGTAGTACTAGTGAATCAACTGTCTCAGATTGTTTAGGAGGTAGCACGGAAGTAGATGTAGGTGTAGGGAGCGTGCAGATGGTGAATGATGCGTTTAGAGAGAATGTCGAGTTTAGCGGTGAAGAAAGATATAGGTTCGAAGAACCTAATGTAGAAGCAAGAAGATTTTTTGATATGTTAGATGCTGCAAAGCAGCCACTATATAAAGGGTGTAAAGAAGGTCATTCGCCTTTATCATCTACAAGTATATTGATGACGATTAAGACGGATTACAATTTGGCAGAGGAGTGCGTTGATGCGATAACAGATTGGGCGAAAGATTTATTGGCAGAAGATAATCTTTTACCCGGATCATACTACGAGGTACAAAAACTTGTATCTGGTCTTGAGTTACCGTATAAGGTAATAGATGTGTGCATCGACAATTGTATGCTATATTGGAGAGAAGATGAAAACCGCAAAAGATGTTGATTTTGTCGTAAACCACGGTATCAGGAAAGTAGTGGCAGAATTCAAATTCCATATAAACGTATGTGGTATTTACCAATAACAGCGAGGTTGAAGAGGTTATATACTTCTCAGCGCACGGCAGAGCCAATGAGATGGCATGCAAAACATCGTCAAGATGGAGTCTGGAGTCAAAGGAATATATTCCAACATTGATTATGTTAAATGTCATAATTGATTTCTATTGTTACAAGTAAATAATTCAAATAAAATTATTTGTATATTTAATCAATAATTAAACCAAATGAATTTGGGGAAATATAAAATAAACTTGTGGGTTGTAAGCCCATTTCTCAAATCTCATATCTCAAATTCAGCCCCAATTTGGTTGGATTTCTCCACTAATTTTTAAAGTGAAATATTTGACACTTAGTCAAATTTCAAAGCTTATAATTTTTTCTAAGCTTCTCAGTTCTACCATCGATTTTTTATTCAAACAAACACCGTTTTGACATTTTAAAACAGCACCATTTAGTGCTTATGGCGACGATTCTATCGAGCCTAAGACCAGTTGATGAGAATCTCCCACGGATTGATGCACTTTCGAGGGGTAAAATATTAGAATTATTGAATGGTCGTACAGAGGATGTGGAAGACCTCTGATATGCATCAATGTCTCCCAAGATATGACACACTTGAACGAGACAAGGTTTGATTCCTCAGATATGACACACCGAGATGAATCAAGATGACTGTTGGATATTACACACCAAACAATCGATTTGTTCACAAAGAACTGAAGAGAATCATTCTCAATTGATAAAAGAAAAAGGTTGATAATGAGTTTTCGTTCAGCATACATAGATATAGGAAAAGAAATGAGTGAAAACGAAACAGATTAAATGCTGAAAAAGGCTGGAAATTAACTAAGTATTTTTTAATGACTCTTGCCATTTTTTTGCACGTTTCCTCTTGATTTAATCAGTGCCTGACGTTTTGATGCATGGAAAAATGAATTTGGACCAAGTAATCACTCAATTGGGCTTGATATATCTTTACTTCAAATCAGATTAAAACAATACCCAAAATAGAACAGATTTGAAGCTTTCTTCTGGTGTGGACTTAGATGTATTTGTGTGATCCAATTTACCTCAACTAAACCTTTTTTTGGAAAAGCCATTGGGAAAAAAACAAAGGTTAGGAAAAAGAGTACAAACGGATCACCCATGTATTAGTCCATTTGAGAATGTAGCACAACCAGAATGGTTTGATACTTTATGTCCTCCAACTGATCCTTAGATGCTTGATGGATTTGAACTTGAATGAGTAGTCCTTTGATTACATTCTAAAACTCCTTAGCTCTTGATCTTGTCATAGGTCCAATAAGCATGCCCAATGCATCCCCAGCTATACGCATGTCTTCTTTATGTTCAAACTGCTTATGATTGCTTCTAATGATCACATCACTGGTCATTCCGGTTAACATCTTCACCAAAAAAATCTACCAGAAAATGGTTAAAGCCACTTTGTCAATAAACGAGTTCCAACAATAACTTTTTAAAAAAGTTTTTGTTAGACATTATGTTCAATGAGAAAATCTATTAGGTTTTTTCTTCTTAAAAATCAATACCAAACGTATAGAAAAATATCATATGTATGTATATATATATATATATGTATATATTTGTGTTTATATTAGTGTGTATATTAGTGTATATATATATATATATTAGTGTTTTATATTAGTGTAGTTTTATATTAGTGTATATATATATTACTGTCTTATTGCAGTCAAGGAGTTTATATTGTTTAAAATTGTCCTTATGGTTTAAGGATCTTTTCAACACTGAGATGTCACTATGCTTTTTGTCTTTTATCTTTGTGCTCTATTTTTCGATGAGCTGTTGTTTATACATGGCTTATTTTCTATTCTAAAATTTTCTATGCTCTTTGATTCTTTTATGAATCCATTCTTTTAGATGAAAAACTTTTGTTTCAATTACTTTTTTTTCTTTTTTTGTCATATGATAATATATATATATATATATTGGTTAAGTTGTCATTAAAACAGAATACAGACACCGGATAAATCGAGAAAGTAAAACAACAAATCTTAAGCAACCGATTAAATTAGCTCGAAATCTCATGAGCAAAAATCGTAAAAGGAACATACGGAGACCAAGAAAGAAAGACTAAAGCACGCGCTAAAATGAGTAAAATAAACCACAGCCCTCCAACTTCAAAACCGATCTAAACTCAATAACTAAAATTGCTTCGACCAAAAATTTCAAAACCATGACTTCTGATATTCTTGTCCTCACTTAGAATTAGGAGACTTGAAAAATTAGGGAACTTACATTTCCTTAGGATGACATCATGGAAGTAACAAATAATCAGACCTCAATCAAATATGATATTGACTTCTAGTGGTGGAGGCTAAGAGAGCCGCTAAATCAACACACTAAACACTTCAGGAGGAAAGAACACTACAAGAAATCTACCGCAAAACCGACAGAATTTCCGACGGACAATAATTCCATCAGAAATTTTTGATGGCTTCCCGATGGATTCCCGAGATATAAAAATTCTGGGAATCCATCGGAAATACATGCCGTTATATTCCGACGGATTTCTAACTGTATTTCTGACAGAAATTCATGAATGGACGAACCATTGATGGATCCGGAGACGAACAACTTGAACGAGGAGTATGCACGAGGCATATACGAGTTCATGGAAGTGGCGGGAAAGCAACCGCGTGTTCAAAAATTAGGTAAGTTAAAATGTCCATGTTCAATTTGTAGGAATTTTCGTAATGTTGCGATAAAGATAGTTTGGCATCATTTGTATAGTAATGGGTTTACGCCGGGTTACAAGATATGGTATTTACATGGAGAAACAAATGTTGAGTATGGTAGTACTAGTGAACCAACTGTCTCAGATTGTTTAGGAGGTAGCACGGAAGTAGATGTAGGTGTAGGGAGCGTGCAGATGGTGAATGATGCGTTTAGAGAGAATGTCGAGTTTAGCGGTGAAGAAAGATATAGGTTCGAAGAACCTAATGTAGAAGCAAGAAGATTTTTTGATATTTTAGATGCTGCAAAGCAGCCACTATATAAAGGGTGTAAAGAAGGTCATTCGCCTTTATCATCTGCAAGTAGATTGATGACGATTAAGACGGATTACAATTTGGCAGAGGAGTGCGTTGATGCGATAACAGATTGGGCGAAAGATTTATTGCCAGAAGATAATCTTTTACCCGGATCATACTACGAGGTACAAAAACTTGTATCTGATCTTGGGTTACCGTATAAGATAATAGATGTGTGCATCGACAACTGTATGCTATATTGGAGAGAAGATGAAAACCGCAAAAGATGTTGATTTTGTCGTAAACCACGGTATCAGGAAAGTAGTGGCAGAATTCAAATTCCATATAAACGTATGTGGTATTTACCAATAACAGAGAGGTTGAAGAGGTTATATACTTCTCAGCGCACGGCAGAGCCAATGAGATGGCATGCAGAACATCGTCAAGATGAAGATATTACACATCTTTCAGACGCAGAAGCATTGAAACATTTTCAATCATTGTATCCGGATTTTGCGTATGAGCGAAGGAATTTGTACCTCGGGTTATGTACAGATGGTTTTAACCCATTTGGGAAGCATGGAAGGAAGTATTCGTTATGGCCCGTAATTGTACCCCCTTACAATTTGCCTCCATCTCTGTGCATGCGTAGAGAGTTTTTATATCTCTCGATTCTTGTTCCCGGCCCAGAGCATCCGAAGAGATCACTTGATATATTCCTCCAGCCATTGATCTATGAGTTACAAATGCTATGGGAGCATGGTGTGGAAGCGTACGATGTTTCAACCCAGCAAAACTTTAAGATGCGTGTGGTGCTTATGTGGACCATAAGCGATTTTCCAGCATATGGTATGTTATCTAGATGGACAACACATGGGAGATTATCGTGTCCGTATTCCCAAAACAACACTGATGCATTCCAACTAAAGCACGGTAGAAAAAGTTGTTGGTTTGATTGTCATAGAAGATTTTTACCGAGTGATCATCCGTATCGTCGTTCGAGAATAATGTTTATGAAGGGTAGGCAAGTTTTTTATGGTCCACCGCCTGAGATAGACGGTGAGACTTTATTGGAGCAGTTGAGAGATTTTGGTGCTGAGACGACTCCTTATTGTGGGGGTAATGGACATGAACCTATTTATGGTGTCGGTGAATTTCATAGCTGGCACAAGAAGAGCATATTTTGGGATTTGCCTTACTGGAAGAACCATTTATTGCGGCATAATCTTGATGTGATGCACGTTGAGAAGAACTTCTTTGAGAACATCATGAACACTGTCTTAAACGTCCAAGGAAAGACGAAAGACAATATGAAATCTAGATTAGACTTGCCAGCATATTGCGATCGAGGTTTTCTTGAAGTGCTCCCAAATGGTCAATGTCCATTTCTATTATACCGGTTAGAAGCAGCAAAGATAACAGAATTTTTTGATTGGATTCATGACGATGTTAAATTCACTGATGGATACGCATCTAATCTGCGTAACTGCATCGATTATGGAGAAGGAAAGTTTACTGGAATGAACAGTCATGATTGTCACATTGTGATGCAGAGGCCTCTTCCATTCGCTTTTGCTCATCTTCTTCATAAAGACGTCCACCAAGCAATTGCAGGAGTAGGTGCTTTCTTTCGCGATTTATGGACAAGAACACTTACTGTTGAGGGAATCCAAAATTTACAGGCCAATATCCCGGTGATACTTTATAATTTGGAGAAGATATTTCCACCATCTTTCTTTGATGTGATGGAACATCTTCCAATCCACCTCCCACGAGAAGCAGAACTAGGAGGCCCGGTTCAATACCGTTGGATGTATCCATTTGAGCGGTATATGTTTCATCTGAAGAAAAAGGTTAAGAATTTGAGTAGAGTAGAGGGATCTATTATCGCCCAGAGCATCAACGAAGAGGCCTCATAGTTTGCTGAATACTACTTCCCGTCAGAAGTTCGTACGAAGAGTAGACGTCCTAGTCGCCATGATGATCGTGGTGAGAGAGCGATTTACCCCGTCGTTGTTCCAGAGTTATTTTCCCAAGTTGGGCGAGTCAGTGGCAAAGGAAAAAGGCGTAAATTATCTCAAGAGGAGTTTAAACACTTGCATACGTATATCCTAACCAATTGTGAAGAAATTACAGAATACGAAAGGTAAACAAAAATTCTTTTGTGTCATTTAATGTATAATTGATTATTTTATATGTTATTATTAACTTGTCAACAATTTTGGTTATCGTACAGGATTTACATGGCATTAATACGCGGTACTATATGGATAAGACAGAAGACGAGCTTCAAGTCCATAAAGAGGAGGAATTTATGCCTTGGTTGCAGTTTTACGTAAGTGTTTAAAAACGTTAAATCATTTAATAAATATTTTTTTTTAATACTAATTTGTAACTTATTTTTGTAGGTTTCTGAAGGAGTAAGAAGCGGACAGACATTTCCCACATGGTTATTAGAATTTGTTAATGGTCCAAACTACATTGTAACTTCTTATCCTAGATACTGCAGTCGTGGATATGGGTTTAGTGTTCATGACGAGAGAAGGACAAGACAAACTACAGATTTTGGTATTTCAGTGAAATCTGGTAATGATGTTTACTACGGCGTTCTTCAGGAAATATTGGAAGTGCAGTACCCAGGAATGTTAGACTTGAGGTGCATTGTTTTCAAGTGTGATTGGTATGATTCAACACTCGGTCGTGGGCTTCATGTGGACCAATTTGGTGTTACGTCTGTTAATTCAAGTCGGAGACTAGAAACGTATGACCCATTCATTCTAGGATCACAAGCTGAGCAGGTAGGGTACAAATATTAGTGTAATTAATACTCAATTCATTATTTTGGTATAATACTTACAAAATTAATATGTTTTTTTTAGGTGTGCTTTATTCGTTACCCTTGAGTTACACGGCGGACAGATCCTTGGCGCACAGTTACTACAGTGACCCCGAGAGGAAGAATTTATGGAGTTGCAGAACACGATCCTTTACAACCAGCAGAAGTTGTTCCAATGGATCCAGTTGACCTTTCTTGTGCTCTGGATCTTGTTGTTGATTTCACACAATTTGGTTTAGTTTTTTCCGAATCTGAAGAAGAACAAAGTGAATTTTATGAGGATTCAGACTCAATTCCATCTGAGGGATCAGCATCATCATCTAATGAAGATTAGTTATATGTGTGTTTTGTATTATTTTTTATTTTTACAGAAAGGTGTAAATTTGTTTTTTTGTATTTTATTTAATTTTGACATTACGGTGTAAACCATAGGTCCTCGAAGACCACAGCTCACGAGCATTTTCTAAGCTCAACTTCAGCTTTGTATTTTTTTACAAGTTTTAATAAAATAAGATTTTGCCAGAAATATATATTCCCTAAACAAACACCTTAACAAACCCACAAAACTCATTAAACCACTTAAACATTAAACCACATATAAACTCATATCCGTTTACGGTTACACGTGTCTATAAAAATTAAATTAAAAATATATCCAAATCTATCTGAAATCTGTCGGTTTTGCAGACGGATTTCCGACGGAAAGATAATTTAAAATCTTAAACACGGACATGTGTTTTCGTAAAAAAATACCAATATCCGTTGGAAATCCGTCGGTTTTTCCGACGGATTTGGATATATTTTTAATTTAATTTTTATAGACACGTGTAACCCTAAAACCGTCGGAAATCCATCGGTTTTGGGGGTTACATGGTTAACTTGTAATTTCTTGTACATCAAGACAAAGTTAACAACAAACTTTGAAAAAATAAACTAAATTATGTGATATATAACATATTTTCAAAAGATTTCGTTTTTAGACATGGTTCGACCGAAAGTGTTTGATAGATAAACGTATAGTTAAAATACAAGTTTACCAAAAACGAAATAATCGTATAAACTTTTGAAATTTGTCAAATGAAAGATTTCTATAAGTTATTTGTGTTTGCAATCATGAATTTATAAAACTAAAAACATATGTTTACTGAAATGATGCGTAAATAACCACTAAAACCACAAACCCGTCAGAAATCCGTCGGAAAATTCCGATGGATTTCCGATGGTTTTGTGGTAACACGTGTACCCGTTTAAGGTTTGACTGGCCAATCAGAAGACATGCATATTTATATTATCCGTCGGAAATCCATCAGAAATTTTCGACGGATTTCCGATGGATAATGAAAATGTAACCGCGAATATCTTTTCGTTTCCCGCAATTGTAAATTTTCGCGAGTCCGTCGAAAATCCGTCGGAAATTTCCGATGGATTCGCGAAAATTTAGGCGCGGCGTTCTCGAAACAGTATCAAGAACGTGCGTAATTTTTTTTTTTTTGAAAATTGATGGATTTCTGTCGGAAATATCGTAATATATACCGACATCGTCTTCTTCCTCCTTACTTTCGCAGACTCGCCAAAAACACAAAAAATCACCAAAACTCGCCAAATCTTCTGGATTTCCGTCGATCCATCATCAAAATATCTAACAATCCCCCAAACTTGTAAGTTTTTAAGTTTATATTATGGATTGTTAGGTTTTGAGTTAGATTGATTGGTTTAGAAAATTAGAATTGTTAGATTTAGGTTTGTAATGTTAGATTTAGGATTTGGTTTGTTAGTTTTAATATTTACCTACTTTATAACATGGATTGTTAGATAAATGATTTTGATTTGGAATTTTAGATTTATTAGAATTTGTGGTTGAATTATTATGTTAATTAGTATTAAGTTTTGTTGTGTTTATTGAATTTATTTATTTTGTTAATTTATTTAACTTATGTATAATTATTTTCATGCATTAAATTTTCTTAATTTTGGTATGAATTATTATTTTTAGAAAATTATGATAATTTTAATAACAATTTTTAATCATGTTAGTAATTTCTAATTATTTTTTTGAATTATTCATTCTTTTATAAATCATGGATTTACAAATTTATAATTATTTTGGAATTAATACTTATAAATATAAATTTATCATGATTTTAGTAATTTATAAGTATTTCCATCAATTATTCATTATTTTATAAATGTATAATTGTTTTGGAATAGTAATGAATTTAAAATATTTTTTTGATAAATTTTTATTATTTTGATAATGTATAATTATTTCATGTAATAATCATGTATTTACAAATTTATAATTGTTTTGGAATTAATACTTATAAATATAAATTTATGATAATTTTCGTAATTTATAAGTATTTCCATAAATTATTCATTCTTTTATAAAAGTATAATTGTTTTGGACTAATAATGAATTTAAAATATTTTTTTGATACTTTTTTATTATTTTGATGATGTATAATTTTTTTCATATAATGTTTGATTTCTTTTTTAATTTTTCTAGGAATTACAGTCGGTTTATCCATTCAGGCGGCGGCGGACGTAGTAGTCGCCGGAGAGGTTGTGCCGGTTCGAGGAGTTCTTCTACACCGGAGACACATATCCCGGAGACAGCGCCTATGCCGACACCTTCACCTACTGCACCGACGCAGATGAGCGTCGAGGACTTTGTCGCTCAACCAGGACGAGATAAATTGCCTCGTCTCCATCCGGATTGCGTAGGCAGAGACACATGGTCAGTTTTTGTTAATTTTAAGAATTTTAATATTTATTTACTATTATTACTTTAGTTACAATTCAAATTATTTGCAATAATTTCTTTTGTAGGTTTGAAGATTCCGGAAATGGGATTTCCAAGTCCATTAACCGGATGCTCAATGGAATGCTTTGGCATCCGTACTTGACTTACAACCAAATGCCGATGGTGGATCAAGAATTGTGGTTTCGCCAATTTGCGGTAAGTGCCTCATATTTTAAATTGTTTTACTTTTATTTAATATAGTTTATTTTAATTTAATTTTTGATTTGCAGCAAGAATTTACTTGGGACAGCCACATGACCGCCTCGGTTAGACGATGCTTCGATAGAAAAGCAGCGAGAATGTATTCATGGAAGCTGAACGAGTGAAAGGAGAAGTGGCACAAGAATGATGTCCCAAGGGAGTTGCTTTCCAACCCGGACCTATGGAGCGGGTTATGCACTTATTGGAGTGAAGAACCGACCAAGACAAGCTCCACAACTCATTCTGCGTGCCGAAACAGCGATCGCAAATGAAAAGGCAAGGCGACGCACAATCTAGGAGCGGTTAGTTTGGTCACATGGGCCAAACAACTGGTAAGTTTCTTATTTAATTAAAATATTGTTATTTTAGTTTTATAATTTTATATTTTACTAAATTTTTATTTTTGTAGTTTCATGAAGACAGTGTCCAACCTTCCGCTCTCAGACATACCAGCAGGAAGAACCATGAAATCCAAGATTCGCTGGCTCGGGAGATCATTGACAATTACGAGAAGATGAATGAAGACTTCCTCCTTTCTCAGCCACTCACCGAAGGAACGCCTCCAATGACCGATCTTCTGATCGAGAAGATTAACAAATTCGTCTATGAGGTAAGTAAAATATATATTTAAATTGTTTTTTTGTAATTTCTAATTTTTAACAAAATTTTTGTTTCTTACCGCAGTGTACTCCGAAGACCAAAGGTCGTGTATTTGGTCTTCCGGATGACATATCTTTTTCTGCAACTTCGCATTTCTATGGCGATTCTCCCGATATTAGGGCACAACTCGCACAACGAGACGCTGAGATGGACGCCATGAAGACGCAGCTTCAACACCTCGCAGAAGAACGAGAAGTGGATCGCCTCCAACAAGAAGCGGAACGCGAGAGAACCCGCAAATTGGAGGTGGATCACCTGGTATTGCAGCAACACATGGAGGAATTCTTATCCCGATTCCCGCCATCGTAGTTTTAGTTTTTTTATTTTTTTTTTGAATTATTTTATAAATATTGAATTTTTATTTGAATTATTGCATTATTATATAATCATTATTTCTTTAATTTTAATTTATATTAGAAAACAAAATTTTAAAATTAATAAATTTATTTTTAAAAATTCGATTATATAATTAAAAAAAAAAAATTCTGTTGGAAATCCGTCGGTTTTTATCCGTCGGAATTTCATCGATTTTGTATCCGTCGGAATTCCGTCGGTTTTATTTCCGTCAGAACTCCGTCGGTTTTTATCCGTCGGAATTTCATCGATTTTGTATCCGTCGGAATTCCGTCGGTTTTATTTCCGTCAGAACTCCGTCGGTTTTTATCCGTTGGAATTCCGTCGGTATTTAAATATCAGAAATCCATCAGAAATCCGTCGGTTTTAAAGCCGTCGGAATTCCGTCGGTTTTAGATCCGTCGATTTATAAATATCAGAAATCCGTCGGTTTAAAACCGACGGCACACCGACGGATTTCCGACGTTATTTTTATTCCGACGAGATAGAAGCGACGGCAAATCCGACAGATTTCCAAATCCGACGGATTTCCGATGGAATTTGCCGTCAGTTTTACGGTAGATTTCTTGTAGTGGAATGATGAAGGATGTGATCCAATGTGATCCCACACTTCTTGTGAGAAGTCAGACCGCTGGGGAGAGCAAATATAAAAACCTCTAAAAATCTTCTCGGGTGGCGTCGTCTTTCTTTTACACACTTTGGACGCTTTTTCATAAAATATTTGTTTTTTTTGTTTTTATTAACTAGGAGGTGTTCCGGACCTTCGGCCCATAATCATCCCATGGCCCGAGACCAGCCTGCGATAATACCAAATGACACGGCGTAAATCATCCCTCCCAACGGGAATCGAACTAGGGGCACATGGAACTAACTTTGGCACTAAACCACTAGCCCAACGCACCGTTGGTAAAACATTTGTTTCAATTTCTTTTCTTCACTAATTTTTATATTATTTAAATAAAATTTTAGTAATTTTAACAAATAAAACAAATACATTATTAAGATTATATACAATACAAATACTATGTAGCTTTAACATGTCTGTAAATTTTAATCAATAAACATATCTATCAATTTATAAAAAGAAACATGAAAGTAGATTTATGGAAATTTACTCGAATTAAGGAGATCAAAATAGTGAATGGATTAAAAATGGTACATTTTGTGAGATGATTCTATTTGTTTTTCTATTTGTGTTTTTTTTTTTCGGAAATGACTTGAGGTTATGAAGTTGCATGTTTATATTTATATACACAAAAAAATTGTAAAACAATGTCAACCAATAAAAAACGGTACTCGAATCACCAAACTGCCAAAGAAGCACACAAAAACATAGCTTTGGTATGTTTTTTATTGGTTGTCATACGAAGAATGCATTGATTTTGGTCTGAGATTTAAAATATAGTGTATACTGCAACGACGCTTTTTTTTAATTTACTTTAGTACATACTAATATGAATTTGTGAATGATGAAAAAAACAATGTACTAATCTGACTTTAATCCTCTTGAGATCAGACTGCACAACCATTCAAAACCTTACTATAACAAAACAGTCTTGCTAAAACATGCACACATGTGAGGGTGGGACAAGTTTCTGCTCATGGGTCTCACATACACGTAAAATAAGGCAGCCGATAAATTTTCAATGGGTAAATAAATATTAATTAATTATATAAAATCATAACTTATAAGAAACATAGCTAAACAATAGATATGTGAATAGTACCATCTAACTTTAGGCCCAAACCAAGCATAAACATCACGGGCCAACAAACAATACATATATCAATCACTTTAGCATAAGCATGATATTTAATAATAATCCGATCCATTGGAAACCTCCAAAAGTAACTCAAGCGTCTCTGTCCCTTATACATTCCGCTGGCATAACTGGGAACCTAGACCGGTCGGTACAGTAGTTGTAGATGGTCCACTTCATACGGACCCATTTAAGACGACGATATTGCTCGGCGTCAAGGTCACGGAACTCATTTTGGTCCCACCACATGCGTCCTTGGGTGGCACAGTACTTGGCCTCCACAGAAGCTTGGCAACCATCAATGTGGAATCCTCTGTAGGATGCAATGAAAGGTGCATTGGCCCAATTGGTTTTCTCTAAACCACCTCTGGTGGCCCAATCATCCGCGTTCCATAGGCTCGAGTACAGCTTCATCGGTTGGTTAAATGGGAAACGCACTCCTAGATCCTTAGCATTCTTGAACACACGGATTGGTATGTTGTCAACAAAGAATCTGAACAAACAAATTAACCGGTTTTAGTGAACCACACCGGTTTAAACACAATAGGGACTAGTGAAGTGAGTCACTTATGTTATCAAACTATGCAAACCCTATTCTATACTATGCTTAGCTCATTTGAACATTATAAAAAAAAAATCAAAAAAGCTGAAAATGTTTTTTACTTTTTTGACTTATAAGTCTTTGTCTGAAATAATCTTACAAGACCCCACAACTTTTGATAAGATCAAGATTGGGCCACACACCCGAGGTTAAAAAAATAATTTGAAAATTTCGCCGGATATGAAAAAAATAATAAAAAGGACTAGGACCATGTTAATCCTGACAACTTTAACTTTATAATATATATGAAAAAATGTATAACGTAAGTAAAGAGGATAATAGAGTAATTCATACACGATCTGGTAGAGGTTCCATAGGATGGAATAAGTGTGATAAGCCTGAGAAGGGTCGAACCAGAGATAGATGCGTTGCTCTCTATTCCCTTTGCCTCCAGTGAACACATTGGTCTGCAAGATCGGTGGTTGTCCTGTTCTGTTCCCGAGGAACTCAAAGTCTATCTCGTCATGTTCATTATTGGTCGATGACAGCTGCAGTCATAAATTTTTGTTGTAATTAATAAATCATTATTTAAAAATTGAGATCTGTATTAGTGAGTGAGAAGACTTACATAGAAAGCAGTGACGACTCCGGCTGTGTCACCAGCTGGAAGCTTTATGTGCATACTGAAATGTCCAAACAAATATGAACCTTTTGATTGAAACCCTGTCCCTGTTTTATTCCATAATAATTGAGTGAGTGAGTGTACCTAAGATTTTGGAGGCCTAAAAGGCCAATGAGAAAAGATGAGATATTTTATAAAAACTTTTAAATAAAATGTGTTATAAGTAAAATGTTTTGTAAAATATTAGAGATGATTAATGCTATTTTCTTAATCTATGAAATGAAATGGAGTTTTAAAACTCAAGAAAATTAGCATTACAAATACATATTTCACCATATAATAATATACATTAAAAATGTATTAAGGGAATGAAAGGAACAAATGAGATGTTTTATACATTAAAAAAAATTGTGTCCTCAATAAAATTGAAGTAGTGTTTTGTAAAATATTAGAGATAATTAATGCTATTTTCTTTATCTATGAAATGAAGTTTAAAAACTCAAGAAAATTAGCACTAAACTTTTTTTTTTGCCAATATACCAAATAAAATTTTAAAACTTTGAATAATACTAACTAACTACTAAGAGGCCTAAAAATGCTAATTTTTTTTACTCATTAAGCATAGCTTTAGTTTTGTAATAGCTTTAGTAATAGTAAATGTACCAGTGTATTTGTCAAGGATGAGCTGAAGTTCTGAGCCACCATTGATTTGCTTCTGGTGGTCAAAAGCCCAAGTTGGGACGTAGTTACGGCCAAACGGCACATCAATGGCCTTACGTGGAGGAATTGCCATTACCATTGAAGAAGCCATTAGAAACAGTGCTATCAGAGCCCATGGAGATGCCATGGCTTTGTTTAGAGAAAGAGAGAGATGAAGATGAAGATGATGATGATGAGAGAAGCTAAGAGGGTTTGGGTGGCTTTATATAAGGATGACTTCTTTGTTTGGAATGTCTCTTATTTTGTAAGATAATAAACTTTTTTTAATTATTTAGTTTTATTCGAGTTTCTCGGACCTTTCTAAAATTTTATTTTCTTTTTCTAATTTTGTTTCTTTGTAACAATGGCTAACAACTGTAATATGAACATCATACGTACAGCTAGACAACTTTCACAATCAATTTCTTATTTGAATGTGAAATAGTATGCATTGTTGGGTAACAAATGAGTGTTAATGTTTCGAGTTGTGGTGAAATTTTTATTGCCCAAACTGAACAAATCTTTATTGTCCATGTGCTTTTTTACTTTTTATAACATTTCACTTAAGTAGCTGCTTTTAAATATCAAAATTAAAGGACTTTTATCTCTACATTGCAACAAAAGAATAAAAACAATATAGACTATATGATATAATATACAATTCATTAAAATAGCAACATTCGCATATTTGTGAAAATTCGTTTTGAAAAAGGTTACTAGTTTGTAGTACTGTTTTGTTTTGTTTAGCTTAATGGTATCTGAATGATAAATATTATATTTTAAATATAACACAACACTTTTCTTTTATATAATGTTACTTATTTTTGTAAAGAGTAATTTTGTTCTATATCATTTGGGTCGATAAAGTCTAACGTATCCAATGCGGGATAATGTGAATTGTTAAGACTGATCACTGGTAAAAAAATAAATCGTTAACCAATTAATTATAGATTTTTTAAGAAAATAATCATAAAATAATCATATTTTGAAGATATAAACTGTTTTAAACACATTACCAAACTGGAAAAAACATTCCCAACATTTATTTAAAACTATTCCCTTTCCAATACTACTCTCAAATATATGAAGATTACAAACCAAAAATGTAAAAACTATGTCATACATGAAAAAGGAACATATTAATGCAGAATAATAGAATTGTTAAAAGTAAATGTCACCACAAGTGTGGCTCCATGTGTCCTCCCTACTCTATGCGTTTACGATTATACCACTACCTCACCTTTATCTCTCAATTCATTTATTTATTTTTAGTTATGTTAATTTATTAATACCTGATTTCATTAACTTTAATGTCGGAGCAAATTTCCACTTTTTGTCCGTCCCTTGCTTCTCTCTCCGCCAATTTTGGTCCAAGACTTTTTGACAAATATATATTTTAATTCTAATATATTTAAATCCGAAACATATTATTAGGGTACGACACATGTATATGTAGGTCGTGACTGGTGTAGTAATTAGACTAAGAAAACCGAGGAAAAAATTAATTAATCCTAGTGTTTTTTCTTAAACCAATCAAATAAATAAAAAATTGAACGAAGTTTCTATCACTTGAAAAAAGAAACAAAAAAACAGAATATATTTTTACTATATCCAAAAGAAGACTTATAATTAACTAAACCGTTATCTCTAATTTTTTTAATTGATTAAAAAATATATAGGATAGTTAAATTTAGTAGTTATATGGGATGTTTTTAGGTTTAATAATGTCCTCACTCACCACTGTACAATTTAATTTAAGAAAATTTATTATACAATGTGTTCTTTATTTAAACTAATTATTTAACGGGTCTAATTAGTAAAATTTAGAGTAATTAAGCAGAAATATGAGGCTTATTATATTGGAGTAATATATCTTTTTGATCAAATGATTTTTTTTAGCGCAAAAACTTACATCATACTTAAATGGCTGAAAAATATTTTTTAGTGGGTCCATCCTATTTGTAATGGAAAAAATTGCACAAACATTATTTTCCTATCAGTCTCAACTTCATTTTTTGCTTAATTTTTTTGGTTTTAAGGATTGGGTATAGGAGTATTTAGATCAACCACACAAAAGACGAGCTATTTTCCATCATAAGTATCATATAGCATCACTTAGATCTCAAACTATGGCCTCAATGCAGATACATATCCAGGAACTATTAAAAACCTAATTACGTCCCAATGAAAGTTCGAAATTTAGATATCCATCTCAACTAAAGTTCGAAACCAAATACCCCATTGACCCCCATTGATTTGGTTTTATGTTGGTTTACTATTTCAGAATAATGTCTTAACCAGTGACAATCAATTGTTAACCGAATTATGACCCGATTAGAATTATAAACCAGATTACAACCCGATTAAAATTACATAAACCAACTTACCCAAACCCAATCTCATTTTATCGGAAATCCCCAAATCGCAAAATCACCAATTCGAAGAACCCTAGAACGAAACCCTAGAAACCCAAAAATCCCCAAATCGAGAAACCTAGAATAAAAAATCGAAAGCTGCAATGTCTTTAGTCCCCAGAGATTCCTATTGATGATTTTCTACCTGAACAGAACGTCTATAAAATTTTGGCTCAGAAGGACGCAACTGATGCATGAGCGTAGTACACTCAAGCTTATGACGTTAAACAAGCGCTGAGTGGAAGGCAACCCACTGGTATATCTGTATATACATTGATTTTGAGTCATATTTGTGTTTAGTTTTCGTTTTTGCAGGTTTAGATTCATGAAAAGCAGAAAAAGAAGTTCCTTGTCAACCATAAGGGTCGGTGTCGATCGACACCAGTGCAACGAAACAACCCATCAAATCAGGGTGTTGGTGTCGATCGACACCACTCCTGGTGTCGGTCAACACTAACTCCCACGAGGTAAACCCTATAAATTTCTTTATTCTTTTTCTTCTTCCTCATTTCTTCTCCACGCGAATACCTCGCCGCCATCACCCCTAAATTTTTGAAAAACTTCAATTTTTCATCAAATTGAGTGATACAAAGTACTAAATTCATTAGTTCTTCGTGCTTAATCCATTTCTACAATCCATTTACTCCGAATCCAAGGTATGTTCTTCAAATCTCCCAATTTTTGTTTTGAACCCTAAAGGTGGGATCATCAATTTTGGTCTCTTATAGCTTGATTTGTACGCTGAATCTTGTCTACCTAGGTTGTTAGAGGCATTATATAACTTTGGTTTGTGACTCTTTAGGCTAATTTAGGCAATTTAGCGAATTATTTGTTTCGATGCCTGAATCAACTCGCGGTTCATCTAGGAATGAAAACTGAAACAATTTGCTTTGGATTGACATTGGATTTGATATTGTGGGTTGCTGTTTGTGAAATTTGGCACTAAATTTTGCATTCTTATGAATTTTGGGTTTTGCCTAAACTTACGGGATTTCCCGTTCTTTGTGTTTTTGGATGCAGATGCCTCCTAAGAAATCTTGTCAGCAACAAGACGGTGCATCCAATTCACACCCGCCTACATTTTCACCATCACCACCTCATTCACCGCCCTCCTCACCACCATTTTCTTCTTTCCCGAGATACTTTTTCGGACAGATCCGCGCCCCTTGGCCTAAAGCGGAACATCTCAAAATCAAGAGCAGGGTTGATAACATTGCATTTTAGCATGTTTTTACTATTGTTTTATTGCAATTTAGCATTAGTTTTAGGCATTACTCTTATCACTTATTGCATTTATGTGACATATAGGATATTTAGTCTCTTTGCATTAGTTTGCATGCATTTTGCATACATGTGGTCATTTCAGGTACTTGGAGCTGCAAGGAGTCATCACTCGTGTAACCTCTTAGGCTATGAAGCAATGTGAGGATTTCTGCAAGAGGTCATAACTCGAGTGACATGGAGCCATAGTGTTGAAGACTGCAAAGGAAGCTCAAGTTACTCGAGGAGGCTACTCGGATGAAGACTTGAGGGGGCTACTCGACCAGACCACTCGACTGCTGGGTCGAGTGGTGAGCACCGCTTCGAGAAGATTCCGTAAATTATGGCGAATTCTCATTATTCCTAAATTATTATGTATAAATACCGAGGTTAATGATAACTCGGTACGCACGATTTGACAATTTTTATTCCGCGCCGTTTTAGCATAATTAGTTTATCTCTCTTAGTTTTCTCTCTCTAGTTTATCTTTAGATTTTGATTCGGAATTTTGCAACTCTTAGTAATTTTAATAAGATTGAGTCTTGATCTACTGTTCCTTTTTCAAAATTTCTTTCTCATCAGATCATCCTTCATCTATGACAAGTCTTAGCTTTTCTGGGCTTTTGGCTTCGATGATGATCTCGATGAGTGAGTAGTCATTTTAGGGGTTTTCGGGGATGGATTAGGTAGTCTCACTCGATCGCCATGGGTTTAACCTGATTTATGCTGATTCGGTTTAAAAATCCCTCTAGGGTTCTCGTTTTTAATACTTGTACCTCTCTGATCAAGAGGATTATGATTTTAGATGAATTCATGAGCAGCAAAAGTGCCTTGAACCATCAGATCTAGTTTTTCCAAGGATTAAGACACAATAGCGTGAGAGTTGGTGCATCAGATGTTGATTTACGTCACGACCCAACTACTCACTTGTTATGAGTCTTTCTTGGCTTTGACGGATCGATCCTTAATCACTTGTTCGGACCCTTCACCACGATAGTTGGTTGGATTGGAAGTGAGATCTGTCGTCAAGAGATTCACCCTGAATTTAGTAAATTAGCACCCATGGCGTGAGAGTGTAGATGATCCTATGAGTCTATCCCCAAAATCCCTTTGTCTTTTATTTGAACTAGTTGTCATTTTTAGATCTCTTGTTTATCGCTTTCATTTAGTAGTTTAGCACCACTCGGCCAAGTCCACTCGAGTTCACCACTCGAGTGACCTACTCGAGTCACTTAGGATTTTGCAACTAGTCTTAGTTTTTCATATTTAGTTCATGATTTGTTAGAGTGTGACAGGCTCGGCATCTTTAGTTTAAATTTCTGTATTTTAGGTTGTTAGTAAGAAAAACCCCTAAAATATATTGCTTGACTTGCTAGCTTAATCCACATGTTAAGTGCTACAGACATGCTCTAGATTAGGTTCGACATTTCACCCTTTATACTATCAATCGATTGAAACCGACGAAAAACAATAAGTTTCAAGGGTCAATTGGGCCAATGATCCGAAGACGGAGACCAAGAAACCGGAGTATTTCAACTGACCCATCTCGGACAACTGTGACAAGTATGACACACTTTTCTACAATGCGTGGTTATCGGTGGAGATCAAGCCCACCCGTTTCATCGATCAAAACACCATTAAGGTGATGGGCGTACGCGATGATGTACTCAGGATTCTACATTTGATCGGATTAGGCACGTTGGCGACGAAGTAGTACAACCTATATCCAGATTTGGTGTGGTAGTTTCTAGCTACATGTTGTGTTTCTAGCTACATGTTGTGTTTCTAGTGAACCAAGGTCGCACAATAAGGGGTCCTATCTTTCATGTGCAAAGGAGTGAGGTATCGCATCCGTATTTGTTATTTGTGTGGTTTGTATGGTTTAAGTAAGAACCCGAAGTGAGCGGTTCTTACCCCCGAGTGGCATGACATTCACATTTTCTGATCTTTCTTTGGTAATGAGATTTATAACTCAAAAGAGAGCAAGCTGACAGAGGTTAGACATCCGGTCCTGAGGTAAGTCTTGCGTGTTTTGGGGAACAATATCCTCTGCAAAGCCAAGCCCAACAAGATGAGGAAGTCCGAACTCATTCTACTGTACCAAGGTATTGGTCATATGATTCCCGAGGAGGTTTGGGAATGGGGAGAGCCATGAGAGGATCTCAACATGGGTGAAGTTTTTGCTAACTATCTCTGCACATTCAAAACAAAAGCATTTGCAGGGTAGAAAGTCGAGGGTGTCGGGAGTCTTTTGACTCCGATCTTTGAGTACTTTAGGATCGTCTTGAGCAACAATACCATCAACACCGATAGGTTGCTCATGGACCAAGACCATCTGCGGAGTGCTACTTGGATAAAATCCAGCCTCCATTGGTTTTTCATTGATGCACAGGATCGCGACTGGAGTATTAAGCTTCCCTTACCCGACCTCACGTCCCTCGCACACGATGATGCACTGCGACTGAGCTTCCAGCCAGATCCCAGACTCCTCCGCACCGTCCCACAACGCATGCTCCGTAAAGGAGCTTCTTCTAGTTCTGCACCGTCCACCGCTGAGGATGATGTGGTTGACGACTGTACTAGTGCACCCCCTCTTGACCTGACATTCCCAGAGCCTCCCGCAGGCTATGATGAGGATGGACCCGCTTTCTGACAGTACATAGTCAGCATTATGCGCCAGATGTGGAAGATGCTAGCTGCTGGTGTCACTTGTACACGTCCACTTCCCCCCACTCGCAGACGTTGTCGTTCTCTGACTCTTGTGGTTGCCTTCCTTGCGTCTCCTCTTGCCTTCTACCCCAACTCTTATTGACAATTGGGTCTATACTTCTCAACAAACCAAATTTAGACATGATCGAAATAATTTTTTTTTTTTTTTTTTTTTTTTTTTTTTTTTTAAGACACACCTAGACAAAGACAAGGTTTGATTCCCCGGATATGACACACCGAGACGAATCGAGTTGATTGTTGGATATTACACACCAAGCAATCGAAAGTTCTAAAAGAACTAAAGAGAATCACTCTCAAGGTTTAAAAATAAAAAGTTGGATAATTTTATTCATCATCTTGTGATGTTTAAATAGAAAAGAAAGAGTAGAAAATATCTAAGCAATATTAATTGCTGAAATAAACTAAAAAGTCTTAAAACAAGAATGAAAAATATCTCTTGAGCTTCTTGATGGTCAGCTCCACTAGATGGACTTATTAATTGGGCCAAGAATTCTCTTATTGGGCTTAGTAGATGTTCCAGGATGCCAAACATAATTTTGTAAGCTCTTAAACGGACTGGGCTTGGAGTTCTTCAAGTACAGTACCAGGTTGACCCCTTTAGGCAAATGGGTAATAACTTTGTGGTCCAATATCTAGTTCTTCTGTTTTTGGGCTTGTTGGAAACCTAAGAGATCCAGTAAGATTATCCAATTGGTTTTACGTGGAGATCGTACTTGAGTTGGGCTGTGCATCATAATCTTTGGCTCAGTCGCGCAATAGGGCCTGAAGCAGATCTATTGACTTGTAAAATTCATATCTCCCAAGTCTGAACCAGCGTTGTGGTGAATACAATTTTCCCAGATTCTATGATGAATCAAGATTCCAGAATAATTTGTTTCATAGCTTGATTCCTTCTGGTTTGGTTGGAAATAATTATTGAACGCACGTATGTCTGAATCGCGTAAGTTGGGAGTCACTTGACTTGGAAGTTGAATAACTTCTTCACCTAAACTCGGATTGGAGTGATTCAACTTTGAGGTGTGCTCTAGATGAGGTGAGAATGTACTACAGGTGGCCAATGGGATAGAAAAGTTGATTATAGACTTCGTTTGTGCTGAACAAAGCACACGGGTCTTCTCGGATGATTCCATGATCATATCATACCCCTCCTCTTGAAAAAAGTTTCGTCCTCGAAACTGTACCGTCTTTCATTTGGAAAGTTGAGGTGAGTCTGGCTTCTTCTCCTTTATCAGCATGGAATATATGACTCCATGATTTTCCTCAATCGTTTTGGTGCACGGCTTCTTCGGGACAGCCTCGGTAATGTTTCCGCCGGTTTGCTTTTCCCCCGAATCTCCTTCCTCGGATTTCTTTGATTCTGGCTCTTGAACCGCGCATTCAGGTTGTTCATTCTTCTCGTGATTCTCCTCTTCCTCTGTAAGAGCAGATTGTAAATTCTCTTGAACTGCTATCACTTCTTCATTACCAGATTGTTCCAAAAACTTTGCAACTTCCGTGGGCGGTTTGGCTTTGACTTTTGGTTTTGTGTTTCTCTTCTTGGGCTGCTGCTGCTCACCCTGAAGATACTCAAGCATCAAGTCCTCTAACTTCTGAAAAGTGTCCACATAATGTTGCTCTTGGTGATAGCCGCAGGGCACAAAACGTTTCCTCATAACAGACTTCATCTCAGCCCATGTTTTGACGGGATTCTTGCCATTTCGTCTCCTAATTGTCACCAACTGATCCCAGAAAGTATTAGCATAACCATAAAACTCATAGGTTGCTTTTCGTACCTTCTTAAGCTCAGAATAGTTTTTGCTATCAAAAACTAGCTCAATCCTTTTCTACCACTCTAGATACGCTTTTGGATCGTCTCTTCCATAGAACAGTGGAAACTACAATTTAATACCCCTCATTAACAAGAGTTAATCGTCACAGAATTTCAGTACTCGATCAAGATAACTCGATGAACTGACCGAGTGGAATACCAAAAGACAAGATTTCGTGATTTCCACACTGACTCGGGTTGATAGTCCGAGTTAAACAAACCGAGCTGAGAGAAATTTTTTTTTTTTTTTTTAATAACAAAAACGAAAATTAAAGAATAGAAGAAAAGAAGATGAAAGGATAATAAGGTGAAGAGATAAAAGTGAAGATAAAAAGATAGAAAATGAAAGAAGATGGAAAGATGAGAAAATGATAGATCTAAAAAAATAAAAAAATGATAGAAACGAATACCGATCCCGAAAGTGTGCTCTGATACCAAATGATACGATCCTTCCCAAGAATCGGCACTTTCGGATTGGTAGAACGATGAAATGATGGATAATCTTCGAGGGACTCGAAGTGGTGGATCGAATGGTCGCACAGAGGTTGCGGAAGACCTCTGATATTCTGGTTGTCTCTTAGGATATGACGCACCTAGACGAGACGATCGCTTGACTCCTTGGATTTGACACACCAAGACGAATCAAGAGAACTTGATTGGATATTACACACCAATCGAAAGATGTTCACAAAGAACAAAAGAGAATCACTCTCAGATTTTTATAAAAAAAGAAGTTGTATATCCCTCTCTCAGATGAGATTACACGAAATATAAAGAGTAGAAAACTTAGAAACTAAGCTAAGTCATTATTGTCTTGGAATAAAGAGAAAAAAAAGAAAAAAAATAAAGATAGTGTGTTGAATGTGAATTCAACCCTTGGACTCCTCATGCATGCATCTTGAAATGATCCTTGGACTTCTCCATGCTTCTTTGGCCGAGATATTCTTTTGCTACAAATGATCCTTGCTGGATTTTGTAGAAATACCTCCTAGATGCCAAACATAAGCCTGGAGGCTTGCAAACCAATTAGGCCTTGAACTCTTCATGTTTAGAACCAGATTGACCCGTTTTGGTAAATAGGCTGTGACTTTGTGATCCAATGGACTCTACTTAGGCTCTTGGTCTTGTCGTAAAGCTAAGAGATCCCTTAACATTCTCCAAGTGGTCTCGTGTCTAAATAATTCCTGAGTTGGGCTGTGGAACTAGATCTTTGGCCTGGACGCGTGATTGAACCTGAAGCAGATTATTCGGTTTGTAAAATTCATTTCTTCCAAGTCTGACTTATTTTGATGGAAATCCAATTCAACGTGATTCTGGAATGGATCAAGATTCCAGGAAAATTTAGTTCGTAGCTTAACTCCTTCTGGTTTGCTCGGAATCCTCTATTGAACGTGCGTTGGTCCAAACCGAGTAAGCTGAAGATCATATGACTTGTAAATTCAATATCTCCTTCATATGAACTTTCTTTGGACTGATTCCATTTTGACGTGAACAACTGATGAGTTGAGAATATATTCCAAGTGGTCTTTGGGCTGGAACAGTTGAGCTTGGACGTCCTTTCACTGAACAAGACACATGGGTCTTCTCGCCTAGCACTCGGATCGATCGGTCTGGATCAATGTTTAGCTCTTGATCTTGTGACTTCTCCAATGTTTGAAAAATGTATGATCTTGATTATATTTGATTCTTTCCAGGATCATATCAACGCTAAGTGTGGGGGAATTGATATATCATGGTTTTTATGGTTTTAAAGCCATGATATATGTCCTTAATTAAGTTTTTATGTGTTTTTAGAGTCCTATTAGAGTCTTTTACAGGTTTACAAATATTTGAGGACTTTTGGACCTTTTGGAGTATTTTGGAGCATTGTTACTGAGAAGCTAAAGATGGTGCTTAGACAGACACGTGCCACATGCTGAAGCAACATTCGGAAATTTACAAGTTTTGAATATTTACAACTTTGCCCAGAAGTTTTTATTATTTACAAAAGACCCAACTCGTGTTTTAGAGTATATTTTAGGGTATTTAGGTCTTAGAGATCTATCTTATCTTTTGGCAAGGAGACTTTGAGAGAGATTGAGAGCTTGGGGCTGATTTTACTCTGTACTTCTGAGAGAATATCTTGAACCCCTGTCTCTATTTTCCTTTTGAGTTTATTTATGGTATCTATTGTATTCATGTCTTTGATTTAATTGATTATGTCTGAGTATATCACTTGTTAGGTTCAGGGATTCTCACTAGGGTTTTCATGGATTTGTAACATTGATTGATTGGTTAGGATTCATGACTTTATAAGTTCTTCACCTAGGTTGTCCTTAATGCTAAATCTGGCCTGATCACCTGGCATCTAGATCTTAGGTTATTGAATTAGCACGACGGTGTGATTTGAAACTTGATAGAACCTAGAGTGAGCAAATTTGATAATTACAAAAGAATTTGGATTAGATAATTTGTGAACAAATCAAACTTGAACTTAATGCTTGTTTAAAATCTTAAATCTCACAAAGGAATTTGGTTTCTTAGATTTTAGGCATAGAGAGCTTTCACAGCGAGAGTTGGTTAGTTCTAAGTTAGTGTTTTGAGTTCTAGAACAGGAATTTAATTTGATCTTAACTTGTCAATTGATTTACATTTCCTGAATTCTTGAGAAATTCTCTGAGCTTGACGTTTTTCCTATTTGAATACAATAATCCTCATTTACTTTTCTGCATTGCTTTTATTTAGCTTAATTCGAAACTAAAGAATCTATTGTGAAATACTGTCAGTCTCTTTTCTAATTGGATTAAGTCTTCATAAAGTAACTCCTTGTGTGCATATGTGAAGAAAACACACGCATATGACAAAGTTTTATCTTTTTTTCAGCCAGCAATAAAGTTTTCTTTTTGGTTTAAAATGTTATTTAACCCATGTATACTACAATTGCATATTTGTGCACTTGCGGTGTAGCTCTAGGGATTAAACTTTGAGCATATCAATCACCAGCGGTTCAGGCACATTTCCATCAAGTTTCAAATGCTTTGGCTCAGTTTTCTAGAGATCAGATTCAACAGCTCGCTAATCAACTGAATGCACAATCTCAATCTTCATTGCCGACCATTACTCCTAACACCCTTTTTTTTACTGCAATTCAAGAACCTTACCTTAGTTTTGAAACTTGGATAATATATTCAAGGGCCACATCACACGTCTGCTAATCTCAATGTGACCCAATCTAGAATCTTTTTCAGTCTAACATTCCTCTTCTTTACAGATTCAAACACCTTTTCAACTTCTCACGAACAGATCACCAACTTTCTCTCACTTACGAGTTTTTGGTTGTTTTTGTTATGCTTCAACTTACCCAAAGGACAGACATAAGTTCACACCTCGAGCTCTTCCTTATATTTTCCTTGGTTATCCATCTAGCTACAAAGGATACAAGGTATTAGATCTTGAATCACAATCTGTTTTTATTTCCCAAAATGTTATCTTTCATGAAGAGATAGTTCCTTTTCAAACCTTAGATTCTTCATTCCATTTTGAGTTTTTTTCTTCCTCTTCCACTTCCAGATTCTCTTTTGACTGCAGTTCCTACAATTCCCATAATTCCTCCAGTTCCTGAGGTCTCTATTGAAAGTCATATTTATGTCGCTAACAATACAGTGAAGATAGATGATATATCATGATGTTTACCGGTTTTTAGCCATGATATATGTTCTTAATCGAGTCTTTTATGTGTCTTTAGAGTCCTATTAGAGTCTTTTACAGGTTCACACATATTTGGGCTTTGTGGAGGTATTTTGGAGCATATGGAGCTTTGTAGCTGAGAAGAGAAACTTGGAGAGCATTCTTGGTGTTGGTGTCGATCGACACCACTAATAACATCGTATTTTTACCTATTTTTACTATCATTTTCATATTGTTTTATGAAGAGTTTGGTGTACTTTCAAGGCTAAATAGGATATTATCGAATTTTTTTAGTTTCAAAGAGGTTTTAAAGGTTTTAAGGAAAAATAAACCAAAAATGAGCAAAACCTGTTTTAAGGCAGTTTCAGAGCACCAGAAGTTTGATATTCGTTGAAGACTTTTCCATGAACCAAATTCAAAGATCTTTATATCCCTAGAAAGCTGGAAGAGTCAAAATTCACCTCAGAAAAGAATCAAAGCAATCCATTCAGCCATTTGGAAGATACAAGCCGAATAGTGACGACTTGTCAACCTTGGTCACAAGTAGTGTGACCGAGGCCAAGCTTCTTGGTGACCTCGGTCACAAGTCCTGTGACCAAGGCCAGCCTTCCTCACCACCTCGGTCACAAGGCCCGTGACCGAGGCCCATTCTCCTGCCTCCAAACTTAACAAAATGACGAGTTTAGCCTCCAAAACCCTAAAACTGACTTTTTGGACCCCAAGCCTTATAAATACTTGACCTAATCATTAGGGTTTCGTGTGCCTTCAAAGTGCTTCTACAGAGACTTCAGAGAAACCCTAGAAACAACCAGAGGAGCTGCATCAAGCTTCTCTTGCTCGTGGAAGCCCTGGAAGATCACCAACTCTTTTCTCCTTCAATCTCTTGTTACTTTGTAATCTCTAAAACCTTTTCTTCTATATTTTATGAAATCTATGAATTACTTAAACCTTGCTTTGATGATTCCTTTAAGCATGCTTGAGTAGTTTACTTGTTGGGTTTAAATGGTTAATCAAAGGGGGGAGATGATCTAGGTAGTTTGATTGGCGAGTTTATTGTTTATGCAATATCATTTGCACTGTCTTTCGTTGTGAGCTTTCTCTTAATGCATGTAGCTAGCGTCATGAACTAGCCACTTAATTCAGGTATTTAGGTTTCGCTAATCGCTTGCTTAGTTTGCTAGAACCTAGTTTGGATGAGTATCGCGTCATAACAAGCACATAGCCTTTAGTTATGGAGTTTTACGGATTAGGATTGAACTTGATATTAATGCTTTGATATATGTGTTATTGCCTGCGTAAGTTGAGTAATAGGATATGTTGATCTCAGCCAGTTTTCTCTATGAATTATAGGTTAATCGATCTTTCGTGTTTCATAGTCCGAGACTTATGAGTAGACATGCATTTACATGAACTTATTTTGAATGAACTGATCATCGAACCCCTGTGACCCCTTGGAATGCCCAACGCCTTTCTCTTATTGCTTTACACTCGTTTTATTTGCTTTTTAGTTTACTTGTTGTGTGACATAACAAAACCCCCACTTTTATATATCAGTCCTAGCCTTACTTATTCATCTAGATTCATAATACAATTTCTCTCTCTGTGGGATCGATATACCTTAAGTACTACAATTGATTTGGCTGTGCACTTGCAGCTTTATCATTGTGTTGTTTGAGGAAAACTTGACTACGCATATTTACACCTCACAAACACAGCACATCAACCACCAACTGGTGTCGGTCGACACCAGTCGCAGACACAATTTCAGAATTACAAAACTGCCCCTTAGTTTTTCTTATTTACAATTTAGTCCTTTTGTGTGTTTTAGTAATAAATAGGATTTTTAGGTCATTGTTTAGGGTTACACTCTACGCTACAACTACCTTTTCAGAGATTTTTGGAGAAGATTTCTAAACCCTTAATTCTTCTTTTGATTTATTTTATGCAATCTATTTAAACTATGATTTATGTTTCATTGATCATGTCTGAGTAGTTTGTTTGTTAGGTTTAGGGTTTTCAAAAGTAGAGGATGAATTTCTAGGTTGATGATTATTTAGGATTGAATCAATAGAATTTTTCATCTAGATTATGCTTATTGCTGATTCTAGATTCATGACCTAGAATCTGATCTTAGGTTGATTACTTGACATGAAAGTATAATTGATTGCCTGAACTATCTTAGGTGAGCAAAATAACTATCCACAAAGGAATTAGGTTTAGATATTTTATGAACAATCGAACCTGATCATTAATGGTTGTGTGAAATGAGGAAATTAGCAAAGAAATTTGGAATTCTAGATTTATACATAGATAATCTCTGCAGCGAGAGTTGATTGATTTTACCATTGTGTTTTGAGTTCGAGAACAGATCTTAATAACAATCATGATAATTTGTTCAACCTGCAATTCTGAATTACCTGAGAATTTACTTTGATTTTAATTGTCTGTTATTTTGTTTTAAATACAATTTCTCTTGTTTAGCTCAATTCATAAACTGAAAATCTATTGTGTGAACGTGAGTCTCTGTGGAATTCGATCCCTAAGTACTACAGATGATCTCTTAATTTGAGAGAGTTGCTCTAGGGTAAATTTGAGCATATCAAATTTTGGCACCGTTGTCGGGGACTCTTTGATTCACCATTAGATTTAAGTTAGAATTTAGTCTAAGCTTTTCTTTTATTTTTTTACTTATGCGTTCTTTCTTTTCTCTTTCTTGTGTGTTTCAGGTGTATGCATAAGCACGGTACTAGGAGCAATAGAAGTTTTCTGATTGTGAATCTTTCTACGCAAGAACTAGGAAAGCTAGAGCGAGCCATCCGGAAAGCACAGTGGGAAGCAGAGATGAATAAGCTACTAGTGCTGGTAAGGGATGAGGCTGGAGTGTTACATGATCCAGAGGGTCATGTATGGAATGCGTAGGGTCAGAGACTTAATGCTAACGGAAACGCGATAATTGATGTTGTCGTTTGTGACGAGCAACACCAAGAGGAGGGTGTCGCTCAACACCCAATGGTCAATAATGGTCCGCGGGGCAATAATTGAGCTGATGCAGTTTATCAAATGAGAACACTTGCTGATTACAACAGACCGGATCAGTTATATGCTAATAGGTCTGCTATTCGACCTCCTGCATTTCAGAGGAATGACTTTGAGCTGAAACCCGCATACTACACTCTTGGGGGACAACATCCCTTTTATGGTCTTTATAATGAACATCCGATGGATCATATTGAGGGGTTTGAGGATATGGTGACAAGCATCAAAGCAAATGGTGTATCCAATGACTAAACAATTTTTACGATGATACAAGGTCTGAGGATTTGAGAATGAAGATATCTACATTTACACAAGGACCAACTGAAGCATTTAATGCAGCTTGGGTGAGATTCAGAGCATATCAGAGAGATTGTCCACATCATGGTTTTAGTGAGGTTCAGTTATCGCATATCTTCTTCAGAGGGATTGATTGGAGATATCAGATGGGTTTGAATGCTGCTAGTAACGGGAATTTCAACACCAGGTTTCGTGAGGATGCTAATGTGTTGATTGAAAACTTGGTTTCTAGCAATAGTACCAAGAATGCAGACTTTGAGAGGAAGAAACAAGCAGCGAACATGGATGCTAGTCAGATCGCTGAGGTGAACGCTAAGTTGGACACGGTTCACAGTCTTCTTGTGGGTAAGAAATCAGTTCAATTTACTGCAGAGGTTGAGACCTATGAACCAGTGAGAGGTTTTGAGGGAAAGGATGTCAACTACGTCAATGGAACTGGATATCAGGGTCAGAGATATGGATACACGGCAAGGCCTGAGTACCAGAAGATTTATCCTAGCAGGAGCTTCACAAGGAACTACGGAAACTCTTCTTACCAAGCCCCTCCTCCAAAAACTGAAGAAAGTGAGATGAAGTCTATGTTGGAACAGATTCTGGAAGGTCAGCAAAAGTTCACGGTAGACTTCAATGGGAAGATTGATACTCTTTACACCAACTTGAATAGGATGTTCAAAGCTTTGAGTACTCATGTCAAGAAGCTGGATGTTCAGGTAGCACAGACTGTTGGAGCTGTTAAAAGACAAGAGGAATTCCTTCCTGGAAGGACTAAGAACAACCCTAACCATGCCTCCATTGCCATTTTTGTGGAAAGTGGTTTGATTGTTGATGAACTCGTAGAGTCGGAAGAAATTGAAGAAGATGCTGCATAAGAGGCACCAGTGTCGATCGACACCACCTCGGGTATTGATCGACACCAGCACCCAAAAGCCAAAAATACAATTCATACATCGATTGACACACCCTTGGTATCGGTCGACACAAGGGCCCATCTGGTGAACCAAGTTTTGAGAAGCCACAAACTTCAGAGGAACGGGTCTACAAACCGAAGGTTCCTTTCCCAAGAACTCCTAGGAAGTCTAAAAAAGAGTTGGAAGAAGCCAGATGTAAAGCAATGATGGATAAGGTGATGATTGAACTCTCTTTGGTTGATGCAGTCAAGCTTTCACATCCACTCAAGAGGTATGTTAAGAGAGTGGTTACTAATGGTGTGAGTCTTAAGGAAGGAGCTTTGCTTACCAAGGACATTAGCGCAATTTTCTTGAATGAGACCCCACAGAAGAAGAAAGGAAAACAGAAGAAAGTGATAGTCTCTGAACAAGTTAGTGTCATGATTAAGAGTATGATTCCAGAGAAGCTACCAGATCAAGAAAGTTTTCGCAAAGTAATCATTAGATTCAACAAAGAAAAAAGTTAAATTTTATTTTCTCATTTTCGTGTATTTTCTTCTCATTTAGTCTCCAGTCACTGTTATTTGATTTTCGGTTGACTATGCGAATACTAATGTAGCAATATCTAACTAAGACTTAAATCTGGAGTCCAAAAAAACTCCATTTCCAAATCTAATCTTACTTCTTAACGATGACAGAAACACATAATGAATTTCATGGGAATAACACTTCACTATAGAAATTGATAAGCCATATGTGATATGACAATATACAGATGTATATTTGGGTGTCTAGCTGTTATTTGATTGTACAAAGTTGGTATGATTAGAAATTGAACCTAACATTCAACTGAGCAAGGAAACAAAAGTACGGTTATTAGTTATTACCAATTTTTTTATATTAATAATTTTCATACTGAAATCCAAACTAACACTAGAAATCTATGAAAAGTCGGATATTCTTTGCATTGAAAGTGTTGGGAGGATTGAAGAGTTATCCGCTAATCCCACGATTAATCTTTCAACTACTGTATCACTACCATGAGCAGCATTGACCATGAAAAAGAGAGCATTTAAGCTGATTTTTTACCCATTAAATATCAATTTACAAAAGAAAAAGCATAAGTAAAAAGATTGTACGACCAACCTTTGAACCATCCTCTACCAGTACCAATAAATAAGAATGTTATATATGGCCTTTTTAACAGTAAACTAAATGATACTTTAACTAGTCGACGCTTAGCCCTTAAAACTAGTACAACACTTAAATGCATATACCGGCTTTGACCATACACTACAAGAAATATGGACATTCATAGCACATTATAATAGCATAGTTTCCGTAACTGCTATGCATGATTATTTTTTTTATTTCGTATCATTATCATAACGTTTAATAGACGCTATAATAGATAATCAGTAAGTGGAAAGCGAAAATTATTTATTCCGCCAATACTTCGACAAAAAATAACTTAACACACTCTGAAACCTAACAAGTTCTCTCTGAAACTCACGAGTTCTCCAAAATCTCTGAAACCTATGCCTAAACATTCATAGCAAATTGAAGGTATATATATATAGAAAGAGATTATATTTTTCTTTTCTATAAAATGAATGTATGGAGTATTTTTGGCTCATTGGGCAAGCGTTAAAAAACTTTTCTATCAGGTTTGGGGGTTCCATCTCTAAAAAACATAGTTTGCATGTTAGGAAGAATTTGCATGAATTATTGTTTGAAGAATTATACTAGGATTAGATCAAATATCTCTAATAATAATGATGTAATAAACATAAAAATATAGAATAAATTGATGTTTTGTAGATACTATTATTTGAGTGTTTTATTAACATGTTTATAAAATGCAATTTAAAAAAATGATAATGAATTGAATATATATACACTGTTATTTAAGAGTTTAATTAACACGTGTGTAAATTGCTAGAAATTTAATTTTATAAAACGTATTGAATATATTTAACCCGTGTTGTGTTAATATTTTAACAAAATAATAACTGAACACATGTTTTAAAATTTAATAAAGTCCAGTTTCCAACTAGCTAAACTATAAAGAAGATATGATGATCATGTACGTAACTTATGCAATATTATTTACGGATGCTATTTTTGTAAAAAAAAAAAATTTCATACTGGATAAAAAATCAAAGTCATATTTTAATGTAAGTGTGATTGTTAAAAAAAAACTCAACAAACTGAATAACTGATCAGTGATCCAACTAGCTAGCTTTAAAGAAGATACGAACCTTATTTTTCTTTAAACTAAAAATGAAAAAAAAACAATTTACTTGAATACATTATATCTACTTGATCAATGACATATTATACAGATGACCAACCATAATTTATAATTCAATAATATCAGTTGTTGGTTTTATATGAGTTCATTGTTTATGGACTTTTCTCAGGGGAATAATAAAAAATGGAGTCAATCATCGGAAGACTACATGTGGAGTGTATGAAGTATGATGAGGCAGCCATAAAGACAACAATAGCAACTTGGATAGAGAGAGATTCATGATTATGTCATTATCATTGGATGTTAGGTCTTCGTCGAGGTCGTTGGTGGCAACAGCAACATCACGAGCGATTGCCTTCATCTTTGTCACCGACATCGATTAACAAAGCATTTAGTGTTTGCATATAGATGATGAGATTACCTAACCATTTGCTTCGCCGAAGTTCCACATAAAAATTATGGTTGGGTTTCCCACTTTAACAAATTACCAATCATTAAAGTGTTACTAAACTTTTTTGTATTATTTTTTGTACAGCTATTTTGTATTGTTTTCTTAATTATTTTGGTATCGTTATTTTGTACTTCTCTGTTTTATTATAAGTGTCGTTTAAAGTTTTTACACATAAAATTAAAAAATAATAAATTCTTTCTTTTAGCTCTCATTAATATACTAAACAAAAAATTTTGTTGGTCATTACAGTAAAATAAGAAAGGTAAAATTAGAAATTTAATAAAAAAACTATATTTTTTTGATAAAAAAAAACTATATTAAAAACACAAAATGACACTTATAATAAAACAAAAAATATAGAACGATTCTTGCCATAAAATAGAAGAAGTATTGTTTTTATTAACTATTTTGGTATCGTTTACGGCTCTTCCACTACTTGGTGTTATTAATCAGACATTTGTAAAAATTTTGATTATTCTAGCTAGAGACCATGCAATCTGACCGACACATTCAACTTTTGCTGGCTTTTTGTGTTTCCTAAACAAAATATTCGAAAAACCTGACCAAAAAAATAAAACTGATCAACAATCCTAGATTAAAGTTTTGATAGAATACTAAGATATAATTTTTTTTGAGTTGTTCACACAATATAATATATTTAATTAAGTTCAATTTTAAAAACCAAACAGAGGAACTAAATATATCGGTTTGGTGATCTTTATTATTTTCGCCAATCTCAATGTCTTCCAACTGTTTTTAATCAATTCAATATGACCAATAAAGGCATACACTAATATATAGCTTCTAATGGCAAATTCCTAAGTATAACATATATAGTAAAATATACATGCATCGATGAATATCTCATGTGTGATTCATGTCTTATTTGAAACTTGTTTATTACAACTGATGTATGCTTCTGTATTAGACCAAACGATTTAATGGTTACAAAGCGGGTTAACCATTTTCACAGCGCCTAGAATATTTACGGCAGCGTCAACGCCGTCAAGTACTTCAATCCTAGAAACATCAACTTTAACTTGTTCAAGCTTATGATTGTCTAGCATGTGTCCTCTTAAAATTTAACTTTTTTGTTAGAAAATAATTTAGATTGTTTTTAAATACATATGGTAAGAATATAATAGACATCTATACGAAAAACTAACTACAATATCATATATGTGTATTGAACTACTATTTACTTATGTTTAGATTTTCTGAGAGCATCATCAGGTGGACTAACCCACCAAATCTGTTTTCTATTCGAAACTTTAAAATTATATACTTTGCCCGAGCTGTGCTGGTAGATTGTTATATACGATCCTAATTGGTACATGCAAAACCATCTGCCCTTAGAAAATAAAAATAAATTTGACATTGGACGAATCAAATCATATACATGATGAAGATTTTCAAAAATACCATAAGTTCTTGTTTCTTTTCAAAATACCATTATTTAATATACATAATCAGTTTACTCGCACAATAAATTGACAAAAAATTAATTTAAAAGATAAAAACATATTAACCTTCTAACAGTATTTATATCCAAATAATTTTAGAATAAACAAGAAATATTTAACATAATAAAAGTGGTAGTTTTGAAAAAATATTAAGATTATTTATATTTAATTAGGGAGTTCTCTCCCCATACGGTGTCACATTATCAACAAAAATCCCACTTTAAGTTAAATTTAGTAAACTCAATTACGTGATTCACTTTTATATTCATTATCGTTTATCAAAAGAGACAATACACAAATTTTTTTAATATAGATTATTATTTAGTAAATTAAAATACTAAAAGAATAGTTTATTTTACTAGATAAATTATAATAAACAAAAAAATAAAAATTTAGAAAATTATCAGTACATATAAACTACAAAATGAATAAAAATGTATCAAGAATGAACGGATAATTTAGTAGTAATGCATAAAGAATAATAAATGATAATAAAGAGTAGGGAAGGAAAAAAAAACAGATGAGAAGAGGATTGATAAATATTGGGAGAAGAAGAAATAGGTAACATGGGGAATGGATCATATAGGAGTTGGGCATGTGAATTTGTTTCCAACAGTATCAATCGGACCCACATGCTTCACTTCTTCTTATTGATCACCACATAGACCGACTTATAGATTGGCTTATCGATCATTTCGGAAGACACATAGGAGTGTGGAAAGATTGAAAATAGATGTTGCTGAACGTCTGTAGGCATGTTGGTGTCGAAGTTGTAGTAACTTATGTTCGGAGCAGAAGAACTTGCCATCATATGGATTTCTTTTTGCGAAGGTCTGCTGAGTATGTCCGCGAGAACATTCTTTTCGCCTTTTAAATAGAATGATTCGAAGTCGTACTTTGAAAACCATTCACTCCAGCGCAACAGTTGTTGGTGTGGGACCATTTTTTGCTTGAATTGTAACATCTTTGGGAAGGAGGACATATCCATCTCGATGCGAAATTTGTGTCCAATCAGATGAAATTCGAATCCCTCAATGGCCTTCTTGACAGCTAAGATTTCTTTGAACGTAGAGTGGTAATGCATCTCGGAATCTTTGAAACGTCCGCTTTTGTATCCGCAGATTTGACGGTTTTCACTATTTTCTTCAAATAGGATGGCTCCCCAATACTTATCACTTGCGTCAGTCTGGAGGATACGTATTCCCGAGGAGGGAATCTTTAAAGGTGGTAGCTTTTGGATTTTTGTCTTTAGTCTCCTGACCGCTTCTGTTTGTCGGTTTGTCCACTGTGGGGGGGTTCTTGATTAACATCTTTCGTAGTGGACGTGTCAGCTGCGACAGGTTCGGAATAAAGTCACTCAAATAATTGATTATTCCAAGAAATTGCTGGACTTGTCTTTTTGTGAGATTATTTTCCGAAAACTGTAGGAGTTCTGTAGCTAGATGGGCTTGCGGGGCAAATTTTCCATCTGTAATTTGCATTCCAAGGAAATCGATACTGGACTGGGCTAGAACCATTTTGCGGGCCGAGAGCATAATCCCATACTGTTTCGTAATGTCTTGGAATTGTCTGAGGGATTGAAGATGATCAGCTTCATTTGTTGAGAATAGAAGGATATCATCGATGTAAATGAGAGCCGTATGGAGCAATGGTTTGAATATTTTTAACATTGCTTGCTGGAACAGGGATGGCGCTGTCTTGAGTCCGAAAGGTAGAACTTTCCATTGAAGATGTCGGTTTGGTAAACAAAATGCCGTTTTGAATCGTTCTTCGGGTTTAACACCAAGTTGCCAGAATCCTGATTTGAGATCAAATTTTGAAAATATTGTTGCTCCACAGAGATGTTGAAGTAGAGCTCTTCGGTTTGGGAGTGGGAACTTGATATCTTGGAGGTACTGATTTAGCGGTTTGTAGTCAATCACGAGTCTTAATTTCGCTCTTGTTTGTACTGCTCGATTGTTGACTTAGAATGCTTTGCACACCCATGGTGATGTGGTTGATGAGACAATACCTTGATTGATTAGTTGGTCGCATTCATCGTTTGCTTGCTGTAACAAAGCGGCATTCGGCATGACTAGCTTTGGTGGGAGTCGTGTTGACCGATTCTTTGAATGGCAATGATCTGAAAAACTCCGGGTTTAGCCATAAAGGGTGTTTGCATTTCTGAAGAAAATCGGTGTGTGAGTCTGCGCACGAAACTTTTGTGAACTCTTCTTTAATTTTTTCGATTTGCGGAGTCACAGAGTTTTCAATCGCAAATAGCCGTGGTATCCTTGTGAAGGCTTTGTAGAGAGTTTTCCATTTTATCCCTCCTGGTTCGATTGAGATGCTAAATTTTTTCTTGAACGTAGAGGATGAATCCCATCCCAATATAAGATCCTTTCCAGGTGCCGATGATCCGAGGACTTCTGTTGTAATGTGACATCCCGGAAAAAGTTCTATGATGATCGGTTTTGATTTTAGCTTGATCATCAATGATCCTGAGTTTGTTACTCGAAATTCTTGATGGTAGGGCATCCACATTGACGGAGAAAGAAGTTTGGGGTTCATTATTGTCATGTGTGCTCCGGTATCGATGAATGCAATGGCATCAACTGCATCTTTACTTTTATCAGGATCAAGGATTGTTACCGGTATGTGTGGCGTCTGAATTTCTTCTTGTGGAGTTTGGGCAATTTTAAAGCAGCATTCGTTTTTGTCATCAGATGATTCAGACGAATCATCGTAATCGGAGAATCCACATATAGCTTCCGTTTCACTTCGTCATTATGAGAGGACAGATTCAAGATCGTGGTTATCTAGATCTATGTCCGGCGCAACTTTTGAGATTGAGCTGATGAGATATTGCTTCTTCTTTGTGGAGTTGTTTGGACAATTCTTTGCGAAGTGGCCTTCTCTTCGGCATAGAAAACATCTTGTGGTCTTCTTCGGGAAACTTTTGCTTCTTTTTGAAGAACCTTTTGTGTCGAAATTTATTGAAGTCGGTTCTGTATGATGACCTTTTGAATAAACGAGGTTTCGCCTTTGTCTTCGCATGAGCAAGTCTTCTTGGATTTTGAACATTTGATTGATAGGTTTGGACGAGCGCATATCTTGGATAGATGTTTTGACTTATCCATGAATTCTGTCCAGAATTCCTTTTGCTTGCATAGTTTGTCAAGCGTCCTAAAAACATATTGTTGAATTTGTCCGATAGAGATCTCTTCTATTGTTTGACTTTGATCTCTGATATATAGCTTCATTGGTGAGATAGTCGTCAATAGAGGAGAGATAGACATGTTTTAGACTTGGGTTGTTGAGACCATTAAGCGCATAGTACCTCAGAGTTTGGCCTTCGAAGTGTTTTGCTAAATCTCTTATTTTCAAGGAACAACATTTTGCTGTGAAATATTCTTCTTGAAGTTGTTCTTTGAGGTGGCCGTGTGCCAATGAACTCTCTATGCATTTCTCCGAGAAGCATTGGTATGGTGGTCTGGAGGACTTGTTGCTGTCTGTATTCGCCAAGCGAATTCCACCATTCTTTGAGTGCACCAGCGAATCTTGTAAACTGGCTTTGGATTACGAGATATATAGGCGAGGATATGGCTTCTGAGGTCATCCATGCATGAAATTCGTCTATTCGATCATTCCATTTTTCGAAAGGAATATCGTCGAACATGAAAGTCATGACCTTTGAAGTGAACTGTTTGGTTGTCTTATCTTGAAAGGGTTGCTCTTTCATTTCGTCGTCACTTAAAAAAATATCATTGATATCTGGTTCGTCTTTTGGTGGAGTGGATCCTTCTCCTATGGCAAATTGGTTTGGAAGAGATTCTTCTTCCGAACTAGTTGAATCTGAAAAATGATCAATCATTGGAATTGTCCTTTCTGCCTTAGACGGTGTAGGAGGTTCTTGTACGTTTTGATTTGACGTATCTTCTTGATTGGTGAGATTATCAAGCAGACTTGACATGGAGAATTCGATAATTCCTATGTCTTGTCTTTTTTCTTTATTCTTCAGATCGTCAGGAGATTCTTGAATAGGCTGTGAAGGAGCGACATGAGGCTTCTTCGTTGGTTTGACCAAAAATTCTGATTCTTTGTTTCTTCGATCTTTAATCGGTTTTTGGATGAATTGTTGGCATCCCATATCGAGAGGTGAAAATTTCGTCTGATGATAAGAATCCAGGGGAATAAGGTTGTGGTCGGTGTTGTCCTCCTGATAGAAAACCTGGAGAGTATGATCCTTGAGACATAGGTACTCCCGGAAACATTTGATGTTGCGTCATACTTTCAAGGTATCTTTGTAAGTCTTTTAATTGCATCCGGAGATTGGCCATCTCAGCTTCCTTGCCTCTAAATTGAGAAGTATTTACCATCATTTGTTGTGCCATGGACATCATTTCTTGATGGAGAATTTCAAGTCGACCATTTATCTCTGAGATCGAGTTTTGGAGTATATGCAATCGTTTGGCGTTGTCATCCATCTTGTAGTTAATTGTTGTCAGTAGTTGGTTTTGAGCCATAGCGTTCTCTGTTTGCTAGTTGAGAACCTTTTCGCCTTGACTTAGTTGGTTTGGCCCAGACGAGTTTATAGCTTTTGGTATGACTTTTGGACTATGAGCAACGTCATTTTTGGTGAAGTCCTCGGGTGGAGGGAAGTCTTCTATCATCATGATCTCACTATTGAGATTTTCTTTCTTTGTTGAATACTGGACTATATATTCATATGTTCCAGTTTCGTCACCAAGTGTACCCACATTCGGATCTCCTTCGAGATATCGTTTGTAGAGCGGGTCCTTTTTCTTTCTCCTATTTTGGCGAATCTCTTCGTCAGATTCGTAGGATTCGTTTAAGCAACTTGGGCAAGAACATATATCAAAATATTGATGACCGTCATCATCTTTGAATGGATAGACAATTGTTCCATCTTGGCCAAAGGAGATAGGCTTTGGAATTTGTTCTTTGAACGGGTCGTGATAGGTGTGTTCATCAATTTGTATTAAAAATTGAGTGAACAGCTGTTTGCGAAATGAGGAAGACCTTGGTTTTTCAAATTTGATTTCTGTTGTTCCATCATTTCGGGAATGGAAGCTTACTTCAGCCGTCTGAATCGGTGCTCGTGTTGATTTTTGCACATTCTCATAGCTTGTGACCCATGACTCCGGTAGCTTCGGATCAGCTCTTCTCGAGAGATTTGTCGAGAATCTGGATGGAATTCGGGGCTTGGCGGCTGATGTGACTTCAGGTATAGGGCCTCGTCGGATGAGGGTAGTGCTAGGTCGAGGGCATGATCCTCGGATACGGTAGACAATCTGGTGATGTAGGGTAGCTACAACACTATTTTCTTGCATAGGTGCTCCAATAATTTGTAATTGGACTTTCAGCGTTTTCAAAAGATTGGGATCTTGGAGATACATTAAAATTTGGGAATAGGGTTATGAACACTGTTCGTCGCATTTAACGTTGTTTGAACTGTGCCGATGCAAGCTTGTTGGTATGTCTTGAGTCTGGAATCGACCAAAGCTATTCTCGCAATAACTGGGAGACCTTTTCGAGCATGTAAGGTAAGACCAATCCGTACAACTCCAAAGTGTACATGAGTGTAGCCTTGTTGTTGCCATATCTTCGGTAAGGCTTCGGGGATGTTGAGCGAGATGAATTGTTCTTCTTCGGTGGCTGGAACTTGACAGGATGAGAATTTACTTGCCTGGATATATTCCATAACCTTTCTCGAGGACGGCCGTATGAGTTGTCGAATTCCTTTCATAGATAAAGTGTTTGGTCCTTTGGCAAAATATTCGTAAGGATTGACAAGTGGGAGAGTTGTTTCAGGCAATTGATCTCCTGGAACGTATTTGATTTCATACAGCGAACTGATATCAGAGGACGATGAGTGACTTCGACTTTTCGGTAAAGTTGAGATTGCAAATTGGGAATTGATTGTAGAAGGTGTAGAAATAGACATGTTGAGAAAGATGTTTTCCAGATTATCCAAAACAATCACTCATAAACAATTCTTCGATCGACCAAAACACTAGCCTTGACTCTGATACCATAATAAAGATAATAAAACATAGCAAAGGATTAGGGTAAATCGTATTGACTAAGGTCGTATTGAAAGACGCGCGGGGTGGATGGGGTAATTCCAGGTACAAGGGAGCATCGTAGGCGACTCACGGCCATGGCTCAACCACACTATTAGGAATTTAACCCACACTAACCCACATGAAAGTCGTGTTGACCGTTGTCGTGTTGATCTACCTTAAAACTCGTCTATATCTTATTATAATCGATTATGCCATGAGAATCGCGACTGAGTGTTTTGAAAGAAAGGAAGCAAAGCTTATGAAGATGTTTGAAGATCTGGAAAACTAGAGAGAGTTTAGAGATTCATAGAGAGAGAAAGTAGAGAGAGGTTTTTCTTAGAAATTTTTCAATTGATCCATATGAAGGGGTTACACACATATTTATAGTGGAGGTATTTAGTGCGCTGACATAAGCGCTTACCTCATTATTTAGGCAATTACATCATTGCTTACATCACATTATTTAATGCGTTGACAAAATGCTTACATTTATTACATTATTTATTACATCGTAACTAGCATTTATAGTAACCGTAATTTGACATCGTAGCTAGATTTGAACATAATTATATTTTAAGTACCTTGGGTTTAGTGCTCCATTTCAAACTTGATGATATGTTTTTCAAACAACCGTATTCTTCACTGGGCATTTATATATCATTTCTTGTTCTTCAAAGTTTTCTTGTAACTGTATATTGGCGGAGTTTATGTCGAGGTTGAACATTCTTCCTATTTCATCGATATTCATAGGTTCGTCGGGAAGTTGAGAGTCTTGGAAATATTCTGGTGGAGTAGTCTGATTTGGTAGAATCGGTGGTAGAATCCTTTTCTTATCTGGTTCTTGTGTCTGTTTTGCCATGAAATATTGTAGATCTTCATCTAGGCCCATGTGGTAGTCCATTAGGTAGTAAGCCCAATTTTGATCGAACGGTATATGAAACGTTTGACGAGCGTTGTTGAGGCGGAAGGCATGGGCTTGAAAGTCTTCGTAGGCTTTGTTGTCACCAGTGTTGAAATCTGGTCGAACAGCATTTTTGAAGTCGTTGTGGTGGATGAGCATTGGTAGAGTATGAATTTTGTTGGACTTGATGTTGACTTGAACCGGCCGATAAAAAAAATAGATGACGTGGGGATGAAAGAAAGGATTAAGATTGCTCGGTCCTTACAACAATTAATTACAAGATGGATGACAACGCCAAACGATTGCATATACTCCAAAACTCGATCTCAGAGATAAATGGTCGACTTGAAATTCTCCATCAAGAAATGATGTCCATGGCACAACAAATGATGGTAAATACTTCTCAATTTAGAGGCAAGGAAGCTGAGATGGCCAATCTCCGGATGCAATTAAAAGACTTACAAAGATACCTTGAAAGTATGATGAACATCAAATGTTTCCGGAGTACCTATGTCTCAAGGATCATACTCTCCAGGTTTTCTATCAGGAGGACAACACCGACCACAACCTTATTCCCCTGGATTCTTATCATCAGACGAAATTTTCACCTCTCGATATGGGATGCCAACAATTCATCCAAAACCGATTAAAGATCGAAGAAACAAAGAATCAGAATTTTTGGTCAAACCAACGAAGAAGCCTCATGTCGCTCCTTCACAGCCTATTCAAGAATCTCCTGACGATCCGAAGAATAAAGAAAAAAGACAAGACATAGGAATTATCGAATTCTCCATGTCAAGTCTGCTTGATAATCTCACCAATCAAGAAGATACGTCAAATCAAAACGTACAAGAACCTCCTACACCGTCTAAGGCAGAAAGGACAATTCCAATGATCGATCATTTTTCAGATTCAACTAGTTGGGAAGAAGAATCTCTTCCAAACCAATTTGCCATAGGAGAAGGATCCACTCCACCAAAAGACGAACCAGATATCAATGAGATTTTTTCAAGTGACGACAAAATGAAAGAGCAACCCTTTCAAGATAAGACAACCAAACAGTTCGCTTCAAAGGTCATGACTTTCACGTTCGACGATATTCCTTTCAAAAAATGGAATGATCGAATAGACGAATTTCATGCATGGATGACCTCAGAAGCCATATCCTCGCCTATATATCTCGTAATCCAGCAGTTTACGGCAAGATTCGCTGGTGCACTCAAAGAATGGTGGAATTAGGCGAATACAGACAAGCAACAAGTCCTCCAGACCACCATACCAATGCTTCTCGGAGAAATGCATAGAGAGTTCATTGGCACACCGGGCCACCTCAAAGAACAACTTCAAGAAGAATATTTCACAGCAAAATGTTGTTCCTTGAAAAGAAGAGATTTAGCAAAACACTTCGAAGGCCAAACTCGGAGGTACTATGCGCTTAATGGTCTCAACAACCCAAGTCTAAAACATGTCTATCTCTCCTCTATTGACGACTATCTCACCAAGACGAAGCTATATATCAGAGATCAAAGTCAAACAATAGAAGAGATCTCTATCGGACAAATTCAACAATATGTTTTTAGGACGCTTGACAAACTATGCAAGCAAAAGGAATTCTGGACAGAATTCATGGATAAGTCAAAACATCTATCCAAGATATGCGCTCGTCCAGACCTTTCAATCAAATGTTCAAAATCCAAGAAGACTTGCTCATGCGAAGACAAGCGTAAACCTCGTTTATTCAAAAGGTCATCATACAGACCCGACTTCAATAAATTTCGACACAAAAGGTTCTTCAAAAAGAAGCAAAGTTTCCGCAAGACCACAAGATGTTTTCTATGCCGAAGAGAGGCCACAAAGAATTGTCCAAACAACTCCACAAAGAAGAAGCAATATCTCATCAGCTCGATCTCAAAAGTCGCGGACATAGATCTAGATAACCACGATCTTGAATCTGTCCTCTCATACGACGATGTCGAAAAGGAAGCTATATGTGGATTCTCCGATTACGATGATTCGTCTGAATCATCTGATGACAAAAACGAATGCTGCTTTAAAATTGCCCAAACTCCACAAGAAGAAATTCAGACGCCACACATACCGGTAACAATCCTTGATCCTGATAAAAGTAAAGATGCAGTTCATGCCATTGCATTCATCGATACCGGAGCACACATGACAATAATGAACCCCAAACTTCTTTCTCCGTCAATGTGGATGCCCTACCATCAAGAATTTCGAGTAGTAAACTCAGGATCATTGATGATCAAGCTAAAATCAAAACCGATCATCATAGAACTTTTTCCGGGATGTCACATTACAACAGAAGTCCTCGGATCATCGGCACCTGGAAAGGATCTTATATTGGGATGGGATTCATACTCTACGTTCAAGAAAAAATTTAGCATCTCAATCGAACCAGAAGGGATAAAATGGAAAACTCTCTACAAAGCCTTCACAAGGATACCTCGGCTATTTGCGATTAAAAACTCTGTGACTCCGCAAATCGAAAAAATTAAAGAAGAGTTCACAAAAGTTTTGTGCGCAGACTCACACACCGATTTTCTTCAGAAATGCAAACACCCTTTATGGCTAAACCCAGAGTTTTTCGTATCATTGCCATTCAAAGAATCGGTCAACACGACTCCCACCAAAGCTAGTCATGCCGGAATGCCGCCTGCTTTGTTACAGCAAGCAAACGATGAATGCGACCAACTAATCAATCAACGTATTGTCTCATCAACCACATCACCATGGGCGTGCAAAGCATTCTACGTCAACAATCGAGCAGAACAAACAAGGGCAAAATTAAGACTCGTGATTGACTACAAACCGCTAAATCAGTACCTCCAAGATATCAAGTTCCCACTCCCAAACCGAAGAGCTCTACTTCAACATCTCTGTGGAGCAACAATATTTTCAAAATTTGATCTCAAATCAGGATTCTGGCAACTTGGTGTTAAACCCGAAGAACGATTCAAAACGGCGTTTTGTTTACCAAACCGACATCTTCAATGGAAAGTTCTACCTTTCGGACTCAAGACAGCGCCATCCCTGTTCCAGCAAGCAATGTTAAAAATATTCAAACCATTGCTCCATACGGCTCTCATTTACATCGATGATATCCTTCTATTCTCAACAAATGAAGCTGATCATCTTCAATCCCTCAGACAATTCCAAGACATTACGAAACAGTATGGGATTATGCTCTCGGCCCGCAAAATGGTTCTAGCCCAGTCCAGCATCGATTTCCTTGGAATGCAAATTACAGATGGAAAATTTGCCCCGCAAGCCCATCTAGCTACAGAACTCCTACAGTTTTCAGAAAATAATCTCACAAAAAGACAAGTCCAGCAATTTCTTGGAATAATCAATTATTTGAGTGACTTTATTCGAACCTGTCAGCTGACACGTACACTACGAAAAATGTTAATCAAGAACACACCACAGAGGACAAACCGACAAACAGAAGCGGTCAGGAGACTAAAGACCACAATCCCCCAGCTACCACCTTTAAAGATTCCCTCCTCGGGAATATGTATCCTCCAGACTGACGCAAGTGATAAGTATTGGGGAGCCATCCTATTTGAAGAAAATAGTGAAAACCGTCAAATCTGCGGTTACAAAAGCGGACGTTTCAAAGATTCCGAGATGCATTACCACTCTACATTCAAAGAAATCTTAGCTGTCAAGAAGGCCATTGAGGGATTTGAATTTCATCTGATTGGACACAAATTTTGCATCGAGATGGATATGTCCTCCTTCCCAAAGATGTTACAATTCAAGCAAAAAATGGTCCCACACCAACAACTGTTGCGCTGGAGTGAATGGTTTTCAAAGTACGACTTCGAATCATTCTATTTAAAAGGCGAAAAGAATGTTCTCGCGGACATGCTCAGTTGACCTTCGCAAAAAGAAATCCATATGATGGCAAGTTCTTCTGCTCCGAACATAAGTTACTACGACTTTGACACCAACATGCCTACAGACGTTCAACACCTAATCGATAAGGGAAACTTCCATGAGCAACTTCAAGCTGAAGTCTACAAGTATCAGTCCATCATTCTATCCAAACATGGGATTCACAACCGCTACATTGCACCGCTAGGAATCCATCCGAGCTACCCGTTTGCTCACTTATATCGCATTGAAAGCACGAATATACCAGAAGAAGTCCTCTGTTTCCTATGGTATCTCTGTTCTGTTCACACTATCGGCATCACGTTTGACATCCAATGGCTCTATCAATTCATCATTTCACAACAAGGTCAGAAAAACTGTCTTTCAACATTTCGACATGGTTTTTACCTTCTGGCGCTTGGGCGGCAGACTACGTAACTTCGGCAAGAGCAATGAATATCGCGTTCAAGACACTTAAAGGACCCTGCAATCTTTATCGTCTCTTTCATCCCCTCGGCATCTATTTTTTTCATCGGCCGGTTCAAGTCAACATCAAGTCCAACAAAATTCATGCTCTGCCAACGCTCATCCACCACAACGACTTCAAAAATGCTGTTCGACCAGATTTCAACACCGGTGACAACAAAGCCTACGAAGACTTTCAAGCCCATGCCTTCCGCCTCAACAACGCTCGTCAAACGTTTCATATACCGTTCGATCAAAATTGGGCTTACTACCCAATGGACTACCACATGGGCCTAGATGAAGATCTACAATATTTCATGGCAAAACAGACACAAGAACCAGATAAGAAAAGGATTCTACCACCGATTCTACCAAATCAGACTACTCCACCAGAATATTTCCAAGACTCTCAACTTCCCGACGAACCTATGAATATCGATGAAATAGGAAGAATGTTCAACCTCGACATAAACTCCGCCAATATACAGTTACAAGAAAACTTTGAAGAACAAGAAATGATATATAAATGCCCAGGTGAAGAATACGGTTGTTGCGAAAAACATATCATCAAGTTTGAAATGGAGCACTAAACCCAAGGTACTTAAAATATAATTATGTTCAAATCTAGCTACGATGTCAAATTACGGTTACTATAAATGCTAGTTACGATGTAATAAATAATGTAATAAATGTAAGCGTTTTGTCAACGCATTAAATAATGTGATGTAAGCAATGATGTAATTGCCTAAATAATGAGGTAAGCGCTTATGTCAGCGCACTAAATACCTCCACTATAAATATGTGTGTAACCCCTTCATATGGATCAATTGAAAAATTTCTAAGAAAAACCTCTCTCTACTTTCTCTCTCTATGAATCTCTAAACTCTCTCTAGTTTTCCAGATCTTCAAACATCTTCATAAGCTTTGCTTCCTTTCTTTCAAAACACTCAGTCGCGATTCTCATGGCATAATCGATTATAATAAGATATAGACAAGTTTTAAGGTAGATCAACACGACAACGGTCAACACGACTTTCGTGTGGGTTAGTGTGGGTTAAATTCCTAATAGTGTGGTTGAGCCATGGTCGTGAGTCGCCTACGATGCTCCCTTGTACCTGGAATTACCCCATTCACCCCGCGCGTCTTTCAATACGACTTTAGTCAATACGATTTACCCTAATCCTTTGCTATGTCTTATTATCTTTATTATGGTATCAGAGCCAAGGCTAGTGTTTTGGTCGATCGAAGAATTGTTTATGAGTGATTGTTTTGGATAATCTGGAAAACATCTTTCTCAACATGTCTATTTCTACACCTTCTACAATCAATTCCCAATTTGCAATCTCAACTTTACCGAAAAGTCGAAGTCACTCATCGTCCTCTGATATCAGTTCGCTGTATGAAATCGAATACGTTCCAGGAGATCAATTGCCTGAAACAACTCTCCCACTTGTCAATCCTTACGAATACTTTGCCAAATGACCAAACACTTTATCTATGAAAGGAATTCGACAACTCATACGGCCGTCGTCGAGAAAGGTTATGGAATATATCCAGGCAAGTAAATTCTCATCCTGTCAAGTTCCAGCCACCGAAGAAGAACAATTCATCTCGCTCAACATCCCCGAAGCCTTACCGAAGATATGGCAACAACAAGGCTACACTCATGTACACTTTGGAGTTGTACGGATTGGTCTTACCTTACATGCTCGAAAAGGTCTCCCAGTTATTGCGAGAATAGCTTTGGTCGATTCCAGACTCAAGACATACCAACAAGCTTGCATCGGCACAGTTCAAACAACGTTAAATGCAGGAACAGTGTTCATAACCCTATTCCCAAATTTTAACATATCTCTCCAAGATCCCAATCTTTTGAAGACGCTGAAAGTCCAATTACAAATTATTGGAGCACCTATGCAAGAAAATAGTGTTGTAGCTACCCTACATCACCAGATTGTCTACCGTATCCAGGATCATGCCCTGGACCTAGCACTACCCTCATCTGACGAGGCCCTATACCTGGAAGTCACATCAGCCAAGAAGCCCGAATTCCATCCAGATTCCTCGACAAATCTCTCGAGAAGAGCTGATCCAGAAGCTACCGGAGTCATGGGTCACAAGCTATGAGAAGCTGCACAAATCAACACGAGCACCGATTCAGACGGCTGAAGTAAGCTTCCATTCCCAAAATGATGGAACAACAGAAATCAAATTTGAAAAACCAAGGTCTTCCTCATTTCGCAAACAGCTGTTCACTCAATTTTTAATACAAATTGATGAACACACCTATCACGACCCGTTCAAAGAACAAATTCCAAAGCCTATCTCCTTTGGCCAAGATGGAACAATTGTCTATCCATTCAAAGATGATGACGGTCATCAATATTTTGATATATGTTCTTGCCCAAGTTGCTTAAACGAATCCTACGAATCTGACGAAGAGATTCGCCGAAATAGGAGAAAGAAAAAGGACTCGCTCTACAAACGATATCTCGAAGGAGATCCGACGGTGGGTACACTTGGTGACGAAACTGGAACATATGAATATATAGTCCAGTATTCAACAAAAAAAGAAAATCTCAATAGTGAGATCATGATGATAGAAGACTTCCCTCCACCCGAGGACTTCACCAAAAATGACGTTGCTCATAGTCCAAAAGTCATACCAAAAGCTATAAACTCGTTTGGGCCAAACCAACTAAGTCAAGGCGAAAAGGTTCTCAACTGGCAAACAGAGAACGCTATGGCTCAAAACCAACTATTGACAACAATTAATTACAAGATGGATGACAACGCCAAACGATTGCATATACTCCAAAACTCGATCTCAGAGATAAATGGTCGACTTGAAATTCTCCATCAAGAAATGATGTCCATGGCACAACAAATGATGGTAAATACTTCTCAATTTAGAGGCAAGGAAGCTGAGATGGCCAATCTCCGGATGCAATTAAAAGACTTACAAAGATACCTTGAAAGTATGACGCAACATCAAATGTTTCCGGGAGTACCTATGTCTCAAGGATCATACTCTCCAGGTTTTCTATCAGGAGGACAACACCGACCACAACCTTATTCCCCTGGATTCTTATCATCAGACGAAATTTTCACCTCTCGATATGGGATGCCAACAATTCATCCAAAACCGATTAAAGATCGAAGAAACAAAGAATCAGAATTTTTGGTTAAACCAACGAAGAAGCCTCATGTCGCTCCTTCACAGCCTATTCAAGAATCTCCTGACGATCTGAAGAATAAAGAAAAAAGACAAGACATAGGAATTATCGAATTCTCAATGTCAAGTCTGCTTGATAATCTCACCAATCAAGAAGATACGTCAAATCAAAACGTACAAGAACCTCCTACACCGTCTAAGGCAGAAAGGACAATTCCAATGATCGATCATTTTTCAGATTCAACTAGTTCGGAAGAAGAATCTCTTCCAAACCAATTTGCCATAGGAGAAGGATCCACTCCACCAAAAGACGAACCAGATATCAATGATATTTTTTCAAGTGACGACGAAATGAAAGAGCAACCCTTTCAAGATAAGACAACCAAACAGTTCACTTCAAAGGTCATGACTTTCACGTTCGACGATATTCCTTTCGAAAAATGGAATGATCGAATAGACGAATTTCATGCATGGATGACCTCAGAAGCCATATCCTCGCCTATATATCTCGTAATCCAGCAGTTTACGGCAAGATTCGCTGGTGCACTCAAAGAATGGTGGAATTCGCTTGGCGAATACAGACAGCAACAAGTCCTCCAGACCACCATACCAATGCTTCTCGGAGAAATGCATAGAGAGTTCATTGGCACACCGGGCCACCTCAAAGAACAACTTCAAGAAGAATATTTCACAGCAAAATGTTGTTCCTTGAAAAGAAGAGATTTAGCAAAACACTTCGAAGGCCAAACTCGGAGGTACTATGCGCTTAATGGTCTCAACAACCCAAGTCTAAAACATGTCTATCTCTCCTCTATTGACGACTATCTCAGTCAACAGACGAAGCTATATATCAGAGATCAAAGTCAAACAATAGAAGAGATCTCTATCGGACAAATTCAACAATATGTTTTTAGGACGCTTGACAAACTATGCAAGCAAAAGGAATTCTGGACAGAATTCATGGATAAGTCAAAACATCTATCCAAGATATGCGCTCGTCCAGACCTTTCAATCAAATGTTCAAAATCCAAGAAGACTTGCTCATGCGAAGACAGGCGTAAACCTCGTTTATTCAAAAGGTCATCATACAGACCCGACTTCAATAAATTTCGACACAAAAGGTTCTTCAAAAAGAAGCAAAGTTTCCGCAAGACCACAAGATGTTTTCTATGCCGAAGAGAAGGCCACTTCGCAAAGAATTGTCCAAACAACTCCACAAAGAAGAAGCAATATCTCATCAGCTCAATCTCAAAAGTTGCGCCGGACATAGATCTAGATAACCACGATCTTGAATCTGTCCTCTCATACGACAGTGACGAAAAGGAAGCTATATGTGGATTCTCCGATTACGATGATTCGTCTGAATCATCTGATGACAAAAACGAATGCTGCTTTAAAATTGCCCAAACTCCACAAGAAGGAATTTAACCCACACTATAATATTTGATGAAATAATTTACTTGTGGATGGTGTAAACAACATCCAATAGTGACAGTTTTCGTCTTCCCCTTGGGATTTTTGGTTCTCGGATATTTATCTAACGATCCCCTAATTAATTAACATCGGCTTCGACTTAGATATAGAACTCGGCCACTCCTTTTTTTGTTTGATACATTATCATCTCACTTGTCACATGATTCTATCTCACTAGTTTTCTTTCTATTCAGTCCACATTTAGTCATAAAATTTAATGTTATTTACATTAATCAAACTTACAAACATAAACTAACAAGCCATTTTCAAAAATAACACACTCGGTTCAATTATTAACATATGCATAGTCATATTGTTATCTTTGTTTATAGCAATCAACACTGAATCATACGATGTTATTATATATGATTTTCGAATAGGAAATATTTGGTTACTTTACCTAGTAGATTAGTAAAACTGCTGATGATGTATATATGAGAATAACTGAGTAGTTATATCATTGAATATGAAAACGAAGTATACTTCTTATACAAAAATTGCATGATAATTTTATAGGAAGACTACGGTTTAAGGGACATCTGATGAGAGAGTTCGAGTCTCATACCAACTTATAACATATGAGGTATATGCGAGTAACATAAAGATTGAAAAGAATAACTTAAATATAAGGCATCGTGTATGAGATGGCTTGCGAGAGTTTTACCTTTGAAGAAACTTCGTACCACTTTGGTATATCGAAGTTTTACATATTAGAAAATGAAAATATACTTTTCAACAAAAAAAAATAGAAATATACTTTTTTAACAAAATATATAATTGTGTACAAATGGTTTCAATCTATTTGAATATTCTAGTAGAAAGTATTTATTATTAGCAAGTAATGATCACGCTTTACTATACGCTGCTAGCTTTATGCATGAAATGTGAAGTTTTTATCTATAGTGTTTATAAATTTAGATATGTATTTCTAGTTATTATGTAAATAATAATAACAATGTACTATTTTAGAATTAAAATAATTGTATATAATTTATATATATATATATTCTTACATAATACTCTATGAGATTTAGATTTTTGATTTTTACTGTATTTTAAAGTTGAAATTACGTGCACTGCGCGGATATATTTTCTAGTAAAATGAATTTGGACGATAAACAACATCTTTACATATAAGAGGTTTATTTAAATTATTTTGGAAAAGTTGTAGCATCAATTTATCAAATGTTTAAATTTATAGTGAAAACCCTTTACCAAAAATAAAAAGGCTTTAGATTTATAGGAGAAAATCGACACTTGCAATTTGCTTGGTTATTTTTTTTTTGGATAAAAGATTAATAGGCTTGGTATTCGAATTATCATTTCGAATACATCTCCAACAATCTATTTTAATATGAGCAATGCCATATCTTCCAGCAACACAAGATGATATTAAGATTTTGTTCGATTTCTTTATATCTCTAACGTTCATCTTCCCATTTGAAATCACACATAAACCAAACATGAGCGACGAGAAAAGAATGATACATAATTAATATATCTGAAAAAACCCTATGCATACAGTGATGTAAAGCAAAGATGGAGACGATGACCATGCATATGAGAGCTGTTTAAATATATATATATATATATATATATATATATATAGTTTATGGTTTTCTGGTTTTTTTTTTATAACTATTTATGGTTTTCTGTTTTAATATGAAAATTTGAAAAAGGGTATTTTTTGCCATACGTAGTTATGAAATAATTTAACAAGAAATGTATTAGTATATTGAATAATGGGAAAGAGCCAAAAAGGAATATTTTGTGACGAAGCCAAGTGGGCTGTTGCAAACACTTATACAATGGTTCCAGCTGTTTCTGATTTCAGTCTTTTCTCTAAAATTAATTTTTCGTTTTTAGCTAAAAAAAGAGATTTTTTTTTTTGTTTTGTTTTATTCTTTTATTGATCCTATTCAATTAACTTTCTGTCTATCTTTTGTCTTCTTATCGATGTCTCTATATGCAATTGCAGTGCATTGTATTAACTCCAAGCGCCAAATGATGTTCATTTCGTCTACAGAAACTCACATTTATGTTAATTTCTTCATGTTTTATACATACATTGATTTCGATTGGGTAACTAATTTTGTTATGAAAGTGTTGTAGAAATAGTGTTTTCATAAAATGGTTTGATTAAATAATTTGATTTACGACAGATGTTTTGATTTTATTTAATTTTTGTCAATAATTCATTTTAAATAATTAAAATGAGGGTCAATCGCCCTAACCGGGGAAAAATGTTTACAAGCAAAAAAAATATACAAAAACGAATCCTAACTTGTCGAGCCAAACAATTTGTTTTAGAATTTAACTTGCATACAAAAATAAAAGAACAAAATTTTTTTTCTCTAACAGATCAACGCGTCAAGATGCATTGCAAATGTCTAATCTGATTGTGTTGACATTAAATTCTGCATAATCTAATTAGATTAACCAAGTGGTGGTTGTCTAGTAGTTCTCATTTAAGGAGGAGTTGTCCTATTGGTCTAGATCAAGGATTGATTCTCTTCAAACATAGAATTATCTAAACCACTCCCATTTAGCCAATCGAAATGATATCATGCTTTAGACCCATTAAAAACTCGGTGAGTGGACTACTCGACGGCTACACTCACCCTAAAAAAATTAGTCGAGTGTTAAAAACCTGGATTATCTCCTACAAGATTTATTATGTTTCAGCATATAACTCATAATCCAAATTAATGCTTCTCACTCAGAGTGTAGGTACCACACACTCTTTCCTATATACTTATCACCAAGAAGAAAAAGTTTACCGTTGTGCTTAAAAAAATCCACCAAGAATACTTAATGCATTACCTCTGTTCGCCCTAGCCGCTCTCCCATGCATGATTAAGCTATATATCAACGCTTTCCGACACCGGTGGAACTGGAACTCGCCGGCGTCACCTCCTCCCCTCTCTCTAATTATAGTCTCCACCCACAATCTAAATAATATTAGTTAATTTTATAAAATCTGTCTCAATATATCTTCTTTTATTCATGCACCCCATTAAGAATTTTGTAAACTAAGACATCGAAAAAAATGTATCAAACAAAAATAATGATGGTAAAACTTGAGAACGCGATTCTAATTAATACATTAATTTTTCTCACTAAAATATTATTCTAATAATTATGAATGTTTCTAGTAAATATAATTATTTTCAGTAATTGCATCTTGAATTTTACAATTTATCAATAAAAATAAAAATAAAAAGCTAGAAATCAATCTTTGTGGGGAACAAACTATAATAGCTAGAACATCAATTTTTTAGGAAGAGAGGGAGTAATACTCATTTCCACAATAGGATCCAGAGAAAAGAGTCATCGATGAAGACAAAAATAATTAGAAGTGTCGCTAAAAGTAGTCTCCCGGTGTCCTCCGTAGTGTTTTTTGTGATTGCTACATAATTCAACGATTGTAAAGTAATCACTAAAATAGTCACCGCGACAGAAACGTGCCTCTGCCCCACAATCATTAAACTTCTTTTGCTCCCATTTGCTCTGTCGCAGTTGCAGTCGTAGCGACTGGCATAAGAACAGGGCTGACATAACAGCTACACTACAACTACTTATCCAAAAAATAATGCCCCTAAAATATTAATATATTTTTGATGCCTAAAGCATCTACTTGTTAGGTTTTAAGCCAGGATCGGGCCTGGCTCCATAGCTACTGACGAAAACGTAACACGGCCAAACCTGCTCTAAGCCATTCTAAGGCCGGTTGCCTGAAGATCCCTTCCCTGCTTGCCCTTGTTGTTGCTCTGTCATCGCCAGACCGGAGGAGAAATTGGCTGCTGACTCAGCTTGTTCCACTAGCGTTGCCCCAATGTCCCCTATACTTTGTTTTGGCTGACTATGGGCCTAATTCAGCCGATGAGCCTGAATCAATTTCTGTTGCTGAATTAATGAAGAATATGACCCTTGTCGAAAACAGTCACATCCTTCGGATCTACAACAACAAAAACGTGTCCCCTCTTCGCGAGTCATCTTTGTAAACAAGCATTAAGAACAAGTTTGATTAGTTCATAAATTATCTAATCCAAATTCATTTGCAATTATCTATTTTGCTCACTCTAGGTTCTTTCAGATTTTAAACCACACCATCGTGTCAATTTAACAACCTAAGATCTAGATTCTAGGTGATCAGACCAAAACTAGCTTTAAGAACAACCTAAATGAAGAACTATCAGGTTTTGAATCCTAACCAATCAATCAATCTACAATTCCATGAAAATCCTAACGAGAATCCCTGAACCTAACAAGAGATCTACTCACACATATCAATTGAAATAAAAAAACATGAATAAAATAAATATCAAATGAAATATAAAAGAGAAATAGAAACATGGATTCAAAATTATCTTTCAAAGTGTACAGAGTAATAGATCAGCCCTAGCTCTCAATCTCTCCAATACTCTATTGCAAAAGTGAGCTCTCTTTAATCTAAACCTAAAAACCCTAATTAATAGTCTATAACACAATTTGAGCACTTTTGTAAATACATAAAACTTATGGGCAAAGTTACAGATCTTTAACCCTTGTTAATTTCTACATGTGATGTAAGAATGTGGCCCGTGTCGATCGACACCACTAGTTTTGATTGGCACCAACTTCAGCTTCTCAACAACAATGCTCCAGAACGTCCAAATGATCCCAAATGTGTGCAAACCGGTAAAAGACTCTAATAGGACTCTAAATATGCATAAAAGACTCGATTATGCACATATATCATGGCTTAAAACCCATAAAACCATGAAATATCAAAGAAGCATTGGATCAGGCGGATCCTCCCACACCATCACATTCCATTTTCGGAACCGAGCTTGCCTTATTTGCCTTGTTTAGAGCCATTCGTCTTTAAACTCCAACTAATCTATTTGCATTAATGCTGCTGCGGTTTGAAGTCATATTCAGTGCACCTAGAAGTTCCAAGGTCGCACCACTTTCAGCCCAAGCTATCAAGACTCAAATATCATCACAAGTACCTTATTTGGCCAGATTTGTCAATCAATCACCAACGGCTCTATTTCTCATTCATTGCTGCGATTTCTTTACTTAATTTAGCTTATTACTGTTGTATTAGAGCCTTTATATAAGCTTTCCTTCATTTCCATTGTAAAAACTCAGTCTCATTCAAGTTATTAATAAACCTTTGTGTTTTCTTCAAAAGCGTGTAGTCTTTTATGTTCTTGTCAATCTAAGTCTATTGGTGTGGTTCCTTTATCCTTGTTTGATTCTGATTCTAGATTGTTTGTGGGACTTAAACATTATGGTTCGTGAGTTGTTGTGTGATTCATCGACAAAACTCCATCTCCATCACTACCTTTGTCCATCAATCCCTTTCAAGCCGAAGCCTTGAAACCAAGAAGCATAAATACAAGGTGTGATTCCAAGGGTTTGTATCACTACTACTACTCAACCCTAAACACGCTTAACTCTAAAGTTTTATCTGAAAAAGTGACAGAAAATATAAATAAATTTTTGGTGACATAGGTAAACATATTTATTATTCCCTCGGTTTTTTAAAAGGTGTCATTGTAACACTTAATTTTTGTTTCACAAAAAGTGTCATTTTATGTTTTCAATGCATATTTTTAAATTAAATCTCATTTTGCCCCTATTATTTCAGCTTTTTAATTAGAAAGAGAAACTTATTTAGTGAATTAATAAAGAGCAAAAATAAATTTACCTACTTTTCTTAATTTGTGTGAAAATTTCAGAATGACACTCTTGCAAAACAAATGAATTAATTAATACCATAATAATCAATTTTGAGTTCTTTTTTTTTTTATATAATTCTTATTCGAATGTTCTTCTTTTTGGGTTGATTATATTTTTTGCTATGATATAAGTGAAATAAAATTTTTTGTCATCCACTAATAGTTTATTACCGTTCTAATTCATGGTCTAATTTGCATCTTAATATTTATTGGGGTTTAATATGCACTAAATTGAAAATATGAAGTTTAATTTGCATCACAATATTTGTTGGGGTTTAATATGCATTAAATAAAAAACATAAGCACTCATTTACACCATAATTTTTGTTGTGGTTTTTGAAGTAAATGAAAATTCCTTAAGAATTTTTTTTTGCGTTTTTCTCGCTAATTAACAACAGCTTATTTTCGTCATAAACTTTGATATAAAACTAAGTGTATTCTGTTAGTGAATAAATTATCAAGATTTATTTGGACTCTTCAGAATTAACTTACGAGTAGTCTAGTACGCACTTTCCTAATGATTGTTCAATTTCCCCATTCTCTAAATTCCAAAACAAAATGTATAGCTCATATTTCTAAATTAAATTTTTTTGATATTTTATTTTTAATATTTATTGACATAAGATTTGTAACAACATTTTTATAAAGTTTAATCAAATCTTTTTAAATCTTTAAATTCCTTCCAAAAAAAATTCTAATTAAAGTTGTAAAATATCAAATAATTCTAAATCAGTAATTCAATATACTTTTACATCCTTTGGATTGGAAAACCAATAAAAAATTTTCATTTTAGTATTGATATATATATAAAAAAACGTGTAATGACATGTTTTTAGATTAATATTTGTTCTTCATGTGATTTAAAGGTTTTTTTGCTTTTCCCTTGAAGAGCCGTTAAGTTCGTTAATTTGCCACAACTGATGCACTCAACTCTGTTTTTAGCACCAATACGCATTAAGATTTTTTACTAATAAAATACTTTAAATATTCATAGAATCCCTCCCACATGGTTAGGCCTACACATGGTTGTGTATCGAGATTGGAAAGAGGAGAGGCGTGTTTTAAACTGTTTCACAGATAAATTATATATTAAATACAAGTAACTTCCGACAAAGAAAATAAAAAAATAATCTAAGTTTAGAAAGTCAACAATTTTTCACACTGAGTTCTACTATTTTGACTTAACACGACTACTCGATCTCCTTTTAAGAAAATAGATAATTAAGCTCTACTTAATTTCAGGAAGATAGTTATAATAATTAAACTCAAAAGAATAATAGAGACCGACCATTAAAACAGACACATGGGTGCCACTCATTAAAACCATGTTAATGTCGCTGTTCCAGCTTATATATATGAAGACAATAAGCATGGTTCATTATTAATTATAGTTAAAAACGGGTTAAGTTAGGAGAAAAAAATAGGACTCTGAAAGTTATGTTTCAAGTAATTAGCTGTATCTTATACAACTTGTATCATACTCCCTATGTTTCATATTAAGTGTAATTTTAGAGTTTAAATTTGTTTTGTTATAAATATTGTTTTGTGTTTTCAATGTAATTTTTGACAAAATTTCTATTATTACCCTTTTTATTTTAATATAATGACCAATAAAGAAAAATGTATAGTATATATTAATGAGGGATAAAAAAAATTCACTATTTTTTTAATTAGTGTGCAAAATCCTTAAACTACATATAAATTTCAACAAATGCAATGCAAGAATAGTAATGGAGTGAAGAATGATCTCTTCGAAGCCAACTCCTAAATAGCTGTCCTTACAGTCTCTATCGTTTTTTGTTATTATCTTCGAGTTACAAAAGACTTAAAAAGAAGGTCACGATATATAATATTCGGACAAAATAAAGCTAACACTTGATGCATATCTTGTATTTTTTTCTGTCGAACACTTAATATTTTATCCGCTCAGATTTTTGATAAAGTATTTATTTATTTATGATTTTTTTGTTAAACTACTTTCATAAATAATTTACTCGCACAGTCGCACATACTATAAGAAAAGAATTGGAGAAGTTGTATTTATGGTTTATGAACAATTTTAATGGGAAAGTACTATGGTAATATGAAAGCATAATTGACATATAATAACAAATTATTTAAATGGTTCTATTGGCGGTGAAAAAACAGAAAAGAATCATGCACATAAGAATTAACGAGGTTCGGTAAACTGTCTACGTTCTCAAAGATTCACTTAGACAATCTTATAACAATAACTTGTCTAATTAATATTACACGACACTAAGATACTCCTTAGCTCGTCACCAAATAATATCTAGTTACACAGAGTCGTGGAACAATTAGATATGTGTTCCAACAACTAACTTGACTTCCTTGCAAGTCACTGAAACAAATGATTCATGGTTCTCTCTCTCTCCGTGGTTAAACCTAGTAGCCCATATCCCTTGTATATATACCCATATACCTAGAGATATGCATCCTTAGATTTTATTAACAGAAAAGAAATGGTCCTCTTTAAATAAAAGGAATAAATGTTCAAGAATATCTTCTCCAAAAATATATTCGACTGCATATTTCTTGTGATTTAATCTCTCCACATATTTTTTTGACATTTATCTTAACTCTATGAACCACGCCAATATCAATCGATTAATCTTGAGGTTGTTCCAACAAGCCGCTTCTTGTTACAAAAAAGTTATGCACTTGTATTCTCCATTTTTTTAATGGAGTTTTACAAATCAAACTCACCATATACAACACACATACCAAAAAGAAATCATGAGATAAAAAAACTCCCCCTTAATCTTATATTAATGTGATAACACAATCTGATCTTCACGAATCTTCCTTCCATATTGATGTGATCCCGGAAAGCTTAGAGCATGGAGCTATGGAGCAGCTTGAACCTGAGGAGTTTGGAGTCAATGAGCAGCTTAAAACTGAGGAGCTAGGAGCTAAGGAGCAGCTAGGAAATGAAGAGAATGGAGCTGAAGAGGAAATAGCATTGCACGTTCCTACAGGTCCTATGACAGGGTTTAAGACAAAGAGACTAAATCAAGCCATCACCACACTCCTACTTCAGATTGAGGGCAGCCTTAAACAAGAAGCTTGTCCAACCACATTGGTTCTGATTCGAGCCGTTTAAGCAACAAAAATGGAGGTGTGTGACTTGCACTCTTTTTCCCACTTCTTGGTTTTGTCCCAATGGGTTTTCCAAGAAATGTTTTTAATGAGGCAAGCCCACACATTCTTTCACAGCCCATTGTTGTTCTGAAGCTCATTATCAGCAAGTTTTACTTTTGAATTCAGACTTGTTTTAATTATTGTGTGTTTTGCTTCCCGAGGACGAATCTAGACTCATGGACTTCCTTAGACTTCTTTATATTATGTTATTCTCATTGTAAACGATTTATCAAACATTTTCTTATCAAAAATCTCCTTCTGAATTTGTTTGATCATGAGTTTGTGTGTGTAATATCACAATCTCGACTTGTGACTGCTCTTGGTGTATCATATCCAAGCAGAATCAAGCCTGAAAGTTCAAAGGAAATTCCGCAGCCTTTGAAAGTTTCACTCAAACCCCAAGCATCTCAAAGTCCAGCGTGACCCGATTAGCAAGTCCAGCGAGATCCTAAGATCTCTAGTGGCTTACCGAGACAGCATCAGGAATCACACAGAAACCCGACCAGTAAACACCACCCAACGATGAGATTCTAAAGCACGGAACCCCATCAAACAGCATTAGGACAAGTCCTAATCAGCCAAACCAAGTGCTAGGATCAACACAGCACGATCCATACAGCCGAACTAAGTATAAACAACCCAACATCACAGCATTACGGGATGCAACAATCCCCACAACACAGCTCGATCCTTGATCGCAGCATCGATCAGAACTCTTTTACCCACTCAGACACACCAACAAACTACCTACAGCAAGGTCAGCAACAAGACCTACAAAAAGATCAATCAGCAATGATCTACGACACTCCAAAACCTAGATCCACCAACAAGGATCTACAACACCCTTACCACAAGTACCGAAACTCCCCCTGCACCCTGTCCCGAGTCTCCCGCGGGAAATACTTGAGATCGAACTCCCTTCGGAACTCGTCCCAAGACAACACTACCCCCACTCTCCTCGCAGCAACACCCTGCCACCACTCATGTGCATCTTCCTCTAGATAATGCACCGCCAAGTCAATTTTATACTCCTCAGGCAACTGATCGTCTGGAAGTTCCTCTCCAACCTGGACCTCCACTCATCAGACTCGATCGGTCTAGAACCACCACTGAAAAACTTGGTGCCCAACGTCTGCATGCGTTCCATCACCCTTAGGTACAATGAAACTACTGGCTCAGCCTCATCAACCACTCGTGGCACTTCCAGAGCATTCCCCTACATAACAGTCTAGACCATCTCCTGATCTCTTCCTTTTAGGCAATTTACCCCTTTTGGAAACCTTCTATTCTTAGCAGTTTTTCATTTCTGGAAACTTACTATTTCGGGAAACTTTCTTTTTTAGGAAACTTACTATTTCGGGAAACTTTCATTTTTAGGAAACTCTCCTAATCGAGAGACTCCCCGAACCCTCCCGAAACTTCTCCAGAATCTCTCCGGATCCCTTCTACACCTTAACGACTTACTGGCCTCACCGGTTCCCACATTTTTGCCTCCACGGCCTTCTCGGCTAAACATTTTACGGACATGCTTCTAACTACAACCCACTTGGTCACGTCAGAAGTTACATCTCCTTAGTCCAAGTTATATGACTAAACGCCGAACTCTCCAATGCAGCTCCCTTCGGGATCTGGTCCACCCTGTCTTAGCCTCACCCTTTGCCGGCATAACACCATGTCCGACCACATGCTCAGGCTGCCCGTCACCCTCTGGAAACTCAACCCCTGCATGCTCACCGCAACCCTCTGCACCACAACCTCAGCGGCTCTACTGCCCTGCCTGCTCTGCCACCTCGGCCAACTTTGCCACCACAACCTCGGAGACCCCTCTCAGCTCTGCTTGCTCCACTAGCAAACCCACCCGGATGTCTAACTACGTACTTCGAGTGGTTAACCACCTGCAACACAACTTTATACTAATTTACCCCAAAAATTAGCATAACAACAAAACGAGTCTTACCGTGGAACCTCTTACTGGCTGGAAAAGATGACATACCCCGAAACCCCACAACAAGAGATAATAAAGCTATGACTAACAACAATCGAATGACACTCGATTCACAACATACAACCATTTCAGCATAGCAAGAAATCTAACAGTCCTAGAAACAACTCCGCTCTGATACCAAATTGAAACACCCCAACCCATTTTTTTTTTTTTTAATATTCCCATTAATACTAAAAACCTGCAGCGGCGAAAATCAATTAATTAACTCAACCAAAAACAGCATTCAACGATTTATTATAACCAAATAAATTCGTAACAACAATAACTAATGACCTAACTGTTTACGACAATTCAATAATAACGAAACAAACAGCAGTAAATAAATAAATCACAACCCTCCTGGTATGTCATCTTATCCTGCAGCCGCAGTCCCACAAGCTCCAGCTAACAATCCTTGTCTTTTCCCTTCCTGCGCCATTACGAATAGACGCAGTCAGTATTTAATAAATACTGAGGAGGCTATCAACCCGTTTACTAGGTCAATAATGCATAAAGCGATTACTGAAAACTTCCCAAAGATAATAATATGCTCGGGATTTGACAAGCAGTAACAACAGCATTTAATTAAATTATTTTCACACTAAAATAATTAATTAAAAATCAACAAAGCAGCAAAAACAGCATTTAATTAAATTATTTTCACACTAAAATAATTAATTAAAAAATCAACAAAGCAGCAATTTAAATAAATTCAACGATTCAGCAATTAAATTATTTTTACACCAAAAATAATTAATTAAATTCCACAAAACCACAATTTAATTATGACAATTAAATTCAGCAATTTCCGAGATTTATTTAACTCACAATTAAATTTTAACACCAGTATAAATTAAACCGGAAAACCTCCGTAACTCCAGTCCGACCACGGTACTGCACTCACCTTGAAAACTTTGGAATATGTCCGGGGTAAAGTTTGACGACTTCTGAAACTTCCGAAATTCCTAAAGACCTATTTACCAAAAATATCCGGGACATAAAATATTAATAATTAATTAAATAATATTAAATATAATATTAAAATATTATATTTAATATTAAACCAAATATTAAACCGAACAACTAAAATAAACCCTAAAAACTAAACCATCGTCTTCTTCGCATCATCATCACGACAATAACTCTACCCCGAGCTATGCCACCACCGAAACTAACACCAGAAACCTCCACCGATCCCGACACCACGCCTCCTACCCTGGCGAGACTCCGATCGTGACCTCGATATCAAACCACTCCGTCACGGCCATCGAAGATCACCGCAACGTCCATCCCCGACACACAACATCACCACCGCATACTCATCACAACAACCGAACAACCCAACACGGCCCACAACACCACTGTCACAACACCACCACAACATCACCACCGCCGCCATATTTCCACCAACGAGACGATCACGTCACAAGCCGACACCGATCAACCACTAAAGAGAGGGTGAGAGATCCTTACCGTGAACCACCGGAGACAACCAGCTCAGCCCCTCACGAATCACTCCGCCCACTGTCTTCTTCCCTCACGTCGCCAAGGACCGCAGCTCTTCTCTTTCCTTCTTACGATGGCGGCGATACATACATGATACACATATATATGTGTTAAGTTTTCGTATTACACCGATCGATCCTCCAATTTCTCCAAATTTCACAATTGACCCCGAAACTTTTAAATTGATCAATTTAACCCACCGAAATCAACTTTCCAATTGATCAATTTAATCCTTAACTTTCCGAAATCACAAATTGGCCCCTAAACTTCTAAAATATCAATTAAACCCGACTGCAACTCCTGGATTTAATCAAATCAACCCCTATCTTTCGAATTCAACAAATATACCCCCATTATTGGTTTGCGGATGTTACAGGTACCTCCTTGATAACCAAGACCAAAATTTGTCTTCTCCGTTTTTCCCATACTAAGTATTTGATCTAGATCTTTTGTTCCACTGTTTAGCATCTTCAAGTTCTTTTTATGCTTCAAAAGTTCAATCTCCAACAACTTGGTTTTGTATCTTTCCGCTACAAGTTCTTTCATCAGCTTCACCATGTGAACAACTTTGTGATCCTCATTCATCAATGCACAAGAACTCTTTTGATTTTCAGCAAGCTTAATTTGCAAATTCTTTGATTCTTTTTTTTCATTTGCTAGCTCTTTCTCCATATGCTTCATCTTGCTTCCCATCAACATCCTTTTTTCTTAATACCATGTAGTCTTTGCTAATCTTAACCCAACTCTCATAAAGAGTTCTGAAATTAACTTGAAGATCTGCTTCTTGATCACTGCTGTTGTGGAAACAATCACTGTTGTTGTGGAAACACTCATTGTCAGTTCCAACAACAGACACAAAATCAGATTTTTTGCTTTCGTCGTTAGACTATATGAATGCAGTTAGTGCCTCAAAGTGTGTTACCTCCTCTTCATCATCTGTTTCACTATCACTACAGTCTATATAGGAATTCTCTTTTCTCTTCAAAACGTTGATGCACTCTAATTTTGTGTGTCCATACCCCTTACAACCTAAACTTTGAATCTTCTTCTTCTTCTTCTTCTTCTTCTTGATGCTCGAACATTCAGACTTGACATGTCCAAATCCTCGACATTCTTCTTCATATACGTTCTTGTACGAGCCATGATCATCTACTAAGGAATTCTTATACTTTTTTCCAACTTCTTTAAGAAGTTTGCCAAATATCTTCACAAGTGAACCCATTGATTCCTCTATGTTTTTTATGCTAAACTAATCATCACTCACATATAGAACTTACCAATTGGGATTCTCTAAAGCAGCATCTTTACGATCAATCACATATACTTGTAACCTCCCCATAATTGCATTCAATGGGGGTGTCGTCCTTGTTAAGTGCAACCCCCATATCTACTTTTTGTGACTCGAATCTCTTAGGTAAGCACCGCAATAACTTATTGATATATTTTTTAATCATTGTAGGTCTTTAGGAACTCTATTTCTACATAGGGCAAACTGAATAAATTGTAAAGTTTATTGCATAGCAAAATGATACCAATACAGGAATTAGGAATGAGATTTGCAGAGGTGAGACACTCTTTCCTTAATTCTGAAAATGCCCCATAGTGTGATGGTTGGATGACGTTCCGAATCCAAATATACAACATTTGAAAAATATTCTTATGATTTTAAATTTATAATTCATTATTTTGGTTATTTAAATTATTGGTAAATATTTAATTAGATAATATTTTGTAACACCCCTAAAAATGCTAAATTAAATAAATAATTGAAATCCATTAAACAATTAATATTTAAAATAAAATAAAAATTGGTTCATAATGAGTAGATAAAATAAAAGACACAGTTATAAAAGAACAAGAAAACCTTGATGTCTCGCTCTTAACCCAAATCCCGAAAACCAGGAACAAACTTGATTCTTCAACTCCAAATTAGGACCTGCGAAAATTAGACAACGTGAGCGATTGACTATCGTTCAGTGAGCAAAACTAAGACGATAAAATCTAGGTACCAGCACGGCCTAATCCTGCAGCAAACAATGTTCACATAATAGTACACCTACACTATTTTTATTTTCAAACAGATTAATTCTCATCACACATGATTTATTCCACTCATAAGCCACATTGCTGATATTATATAAGCCTAATTGCTCAGAATGAAAAATAGTACACACTAAATACATATATTTAAGCCTAATTGCTTATAATATGTATAGATATATAAACCTATTTGCTCAGATACATAAGCTTGTTTGCTCATACAAATAAAGCCTATTTGCTCATACAGATAAGCCTATTTGCTTATACATGTAAGCCTATTTGCTCAGTTAATTTTGTAAGCCTAATTGCTTTATCATCTCAGCTATTAAATCATACAAAATTCTCGTGGTGAAGTACATTAAAGGTTCAAAGTGGTAACAGATTAATTGAATTCATTCAATTATCATTTGCTACATATTGCAAATGATGCAGCATGTCACTTCTTACCAACTCTGTATAAAACTACTTATTCAAGACTGATTTCATTAAATAGAAACAATACCAAACCAACCTCATCAAGTTACGTGTAGATTTATCAAACCATAAAAAGTAAATTTTATATCGTTAAACATGAGCCACACAAAAACAGTAGTTTAATGCTCACAGTTATCAAACAAATGTATAACAAACAGATTTAATAGTCGACATAAGACAAGAGAAAGAATACTCACAGATTAGATAAATAAATTCTGGAACCCTACACCAATACAAAGTGATGGCTGCAGAATTTTTCTTCCTCTAAAACGTCTAACCTATGCATTATTTTATACGTCCCTATTATTACTCTATAATCAGATTAATATTGGGCATTTAAAGCCCAAACAATAAGACCCATGGCTGAGAAGCTTAATTATGAGTGCTACAAATGACATATTAAATGCTGGTAACAACAAACACTAACAACATAGACAAGTTATTTAGCAATTTCATCACTACTTAATTTTAAAAAAATTTCATTCATGCTACTTCAATTCCAATTAAATTAAATTTTATTGTCTAAACTATTAGTAAAATAACAAAATAATCTAAAATATTAACACCCATATATATAAACACTTAACAAAATTTAATTTAACTGAAATAAAATTTTGGGTCGTTACAATTTTACTTATTGTTATTTTAAATTTTCAAAATAAATGAGTCTATTATTATTAACAATCAATTGAATTATTAAAAAAATTACTTATTTTCAATCAGTAGCTCCACTTATTATAAATAAAATTATAAAAATATTGTATACGATTTTGTAAATAATATTAAAATTTTCCATTTCGAATCATATAAACAAAATTAGTCCGTAAATTTACTAATACAATGCACAAAGAGCGGGTGCCTCACCTAGTACATTTTAAATTCGTTGAAAGTTATTTTCAGATTTATAAAAATAAAACTATTAAGTCGCTAAGAGAATAAAAAGTAAAATTAAAAACAAAATAAAATAAAACTATTATGGAGGAAAATGTCTCTAAAAAGTACAAAAATAAATAAAAGACAAACTGAATACAAAGAATAATCTGACAGTAACCATCTCTAAAGTAACAACAATATTGATCAGGATGATTGGATACGGTTCCACACTCTAGCACTGGTTGAAGTTGTAACTTGACATATTGTTCATATTGGATCTTAGAACGATGACTCCATTGATATTGTATTCAAAAGATGGTACATGGTTAGGAAAAAACATGTTTGGATTATAGTTGAATGCATTTCTTCTGTGATAAAAATGATCAATGCCAACATCAAAATTAATTATGACCACCAAAAGTGCGAGAACTTTCGCCCAAGTAAATCTGAGAAACATTTTGTTGATGATATTGAGAGATTTCACTTACCAATTTCTTTTTCATATTTTGAAGAGCACCTATGAGATGGTTGGTTTGATTCATGTCGAGTTCTTTCACATCTTTCTCATACCAATTTTCTCTTTTTTCTCTGAATACTCTTAAAGAATCCGAATTTTTTTTCTTACTTCTCTCATACTCTTGTTTTGCCAGCACCTGCAATGTGATTTATTCATTTTATATAATTAAATGTAGATTGTGGAAACAATAAATTATTACATTTTTAGATAAAATTTAGACTTTTTAAATCTACTTTAATATTAATATATTGACTAGAAAAAGTGCGCAAGATATAATATTTAAAAATTATGCCAGATATGATATTAAAAAAGTGCGTGAGATATTTAAAAAAGTGTACGAGATATAATATTTTAAAAAGCGCGAGAGATATAAAAAATAATATTTTCTTATACTTTTCTTAAAAAAATTAAAATTACCTCGGTGAGTATCTTGTTGAGACCTTGGATATTTCTATCTTGACAGATTTCAGCAAATTGTAGACTGTTGTTGTGTTGGTGAAGAATGTCAAAATTATGGTTGCCATTTGAAAAACGATAAATTAGATCTTTAACATCTTGATGGTCAAAAGAATACACTTTTCCACTGGGAGAAAACACAACCATCAAAATCTCTGCATCACACAATGTACAAAGCTCACTTGCTTCTTGAAAATATCAAATTTTCTTTTTGAAAAAGTAAGTTGAAGATTACTTTCCTTGGTCAGTTTTTTCATCTCTATTTTTTACGACCTTTGCTTGTTCTAACCATTTTCTCAGAAATTTCAACAAACAAATGACTAAATGATGTTTAAAATAAAATATTGTCTTTATATTTATAAAGATGTATTACATATGGAAATTTAACATTATAGGTCATTATAAGTAATTTTTCCACTTAACCATTATTTTATTAGAATTTAATATTCTCATTTGGGAAATATTTCATAATTATCTCTAAATTTTGTTTAAAATAGAAAATTTATTATATTTTCAATATTATTAGTTATTTTGCATAACAATCTAACAGATGTCTCTCTGAGAAAGGACACTAAATTATACATTAGCTGTTAAATCTATTTTTATTACATATGGAAATTTAAAATTATATGTTATCTCTAATTGAGGAATATTTCAAAGTTGTCTCTAAAAAAATTAATATAGACAAATTATAGAGTTCAAACCAAAATATAGAGAACTATCGAGTTTAGACATCATCAGAGCAAGGTAGGATCTCAAACCCACTCGACCATTCCAGAAACTTGGACCGCATTCGTCTATATTATAGATAGCAATCATGAGAGTGCTTTAAGTTCCTTGAACTCGTATGCTATTTTGGCGAATCATGTTGGTGTATTTGTATCAAGGGATTTAGTTACCGTTTGGAGCAAGTCAACGTCCTTGATCTCATTTTTGGGTTTTGGTTAACATTTTTTTTAGCAATTTTGTGTGGTGATATCTGGTGTGATTTTATGTGAATTGATGATCCTCACTTGCATTGTATTTACTAACGCATGGAAAAAAAATCAAGAGAGGGTTTGACACTCGATGGTTCTTATGGTTTATAAATATGTCATATTCTGGCGAACAATTTTGAGATATTTGTATACATATTTTTTTTATGCAACCTTTTCTTTGAGTTTTTTATATTACAAAAAGCATGAATGTAATTATGATATAGTTGAAAGATGGTAACAAAAACTTAGCATTAGTAGTTCGTTGTTTTAGGAAGCTCCCCCTCGATTACAACATTGAAGACGTTACTCCAAACTGTGGAATCAAGTAATTCAAATATTCTGTCTACTCAAACATTTATTTGACTTTGTTCAATCTTTATGGTACGCATTAATTAAGTCTCTTATTAATACAGACATAGAGATATTAACACAGACATAGAGATATATGTGGATAACATGTCGGACGATCCGAGACAGAGTTAATTGACATTAATATTTAGTAAGCCAAATAACTATCGTATTGGGTTGTGAACCAAAGGTGAATGTTAGAGAAGGATGACTTCTCATGGAAGAAGAATTTCGACTAAGGTTTAACGTCCCGAGGGACAAAAATGTAAACATGAAAATGCAGGAGCATTTTTTAGTTATATATATATATATATATATATATATAATTGTCAGCTTTTGAGTTATATGATGCTACTATTAATACTACAAAGTGGTGATCTGGTTTCATGTGTTATAATTTTATGGATTTGATTTTATCTTTGATACATAATACTTACTATCTAATATTGTAACGCCCGTGTTCCGGGAACAGAAAAATTAAATTTATGTTTTTGCAGGTTAATTAATTAACCAAGGGAGTTTAAATGACTTGATATAATTTTAAATCTCGGTTTAAATTAATTGGACCAAAAATCAATTAATTTCGGGTTAATTTGATTTTTTGGTTTAATTGAATTTCATGGTTTAATTTAATTAAACCATAAACTCTAATCTCCTATTGGTTTATTAAAAACCATCGCCAAAACCCTATTCTCTCTTCTATAAGTCACGCCGTAGAAGTTTTCTCTTTTCCCTTAGAGTTTTGTCGCCTCCATCGAGCAAAAGAAGAGAGAGTTGAGTCTTGATCGGTGGTGGTGTGGGAGAAAGGGAACGGAGTAACGTGTGTGGCAAGGAGAGAAGAAGACAGAAGAGGGGTTGCTGTGTTTTGGCGATAGGAGGAGAGAGGAGAGGAGAACTGGTGGCGTGAAAAGAAGAGGGAGAGAGCAGAGCATCGTGGTGGTGTTGATCGTTGCGGTTGGCCGGTGCCTTGCGTGGGAAGCTTACGCCTCTCCTATCTCATCACGGTAAGGTTCTCTCTTTTGTATTTTGGTTGCCTCATGGTTGATCAATGATGGATGGTGATCGATGATAAGTCTCGGTGATGGCCGTTGTTGTGATTGTGAACGGTGGCGGAACTGGTGGTGAGACCGTGTGATCGGTGGTGTTGGTTGGCATCGTCGCGTTGACCGTGAGACGTGAGGTGTGTTGGAGTATAACAGTTGCCGTGTCGATCGGAGTTGTCGGTGTGTGTGTTGGTGGTGATCGGAGACGTGGATGATGTCAGCTCCGTGTTGTTGCAGAGGTGGCAAGAAGAAGACGTATTAAGTCGTGTAGTTGTAGTTTTGTCCTTTTGTGATTATAGTATAGTTGTTACTTGAGGCTGAAGCTTCAATATTTTTTTATTATTTTCTAGGTCTGCATTTGAGAATTTAGGGTTTATTCATCCCGCGAGTTCCAGGAAATTACAGAATTTTATCACGAAAATTTATGTGCTTGGCTAAGGTGAGTGCATGACCATAAGCTTATCTAAATGATTTAATTATTTAATGTGTTTTGCATGAATATAGGTCGTGTATGATTTTGGGTGGACCTAGATCAAGTGTTTCGTGAAATGGTTGATTTAATGTGGTATTTCGTGTTTAAATACGTTAAATATTTTAAATCGTTTGTGTGTATAGCTTATAGATGGAAGGATTGTCTCACTAAGTATTTATCGAAATACTTATGCATCTCCTTTTATTTGATGCAGGAAAAGAAAAAGTGTGACCGTGGGATCATGGCGAGGAAGAGGGGATGATCTAGAACTCAGTGGAGGTTTTTATGGTTAATTTTGGTTAATTCGAATAATTGTTGAATTGTTACGAATTATTTATTTTATGATTTTTGGAGTTAAAATCATGTTAGGAATTTGGTTAAATTATTTAATAATTTAAGAAGTAATGTGATTCAAGTTTCGGAATTTAAATAATTATTTGTGGTGATTTTAATCATGTTTAATCAATGAATTAATTTATGGTTGAGTTTTTGTGTGATTTATTTAATGGTTTAATTTGGTTAAACTGAATTAATTAAATTAATATGAGTTTTTGTGAATTATTTAATAAATAAAAATTGGGAGATTTTAATATTTATTGCAAAAAAAAAAAAACGGGTGCGATTGTTTCAATTTGGTATCAGAGCCATTACGGTTCTAGGATGGTTTAGGAGAATTAAATTAGAAGTTAATTTAATTTGGTGATGTGTGATGCATGTGTTAAACCGTTAGTGATATTGATTATGTGAGTTAGTCAATTGTTTAGGCATGAAGTTCTAGATCGTCCTCTTCGAGCCTTCAATGAGATTCCACGGTGAGTTATTTTTGCTTCTGTTAAGTGTTTGTGTATCTTAATTTTTTGTTGTGAAAGTGTAGATGGATAACAGAGGTAGAGGTCATGGTCGAGGACGTGGTAGAGGACGTGGTCGCGGTATTGGTGGAGGTCGGGGTCGCACTCAGAGGAACACAAGGACTCCGGTGGTTGAGGATAGTGTAGCACGGAGTGCTACGGTTGAGCAGGTCGTGGGGTCGCAGGCAGATCAGAGAGGGCCTGGGGGTGTGGCCGGTGTGGGTGCCGGTGTAGCTGGAGTACCAGCGGGTGCTGCGGGTGTTGCAGCGGGTGCTGCTCAGGCTCATGATGATCGGGTTGCGGAACTCTTGACCAGGGTGTTGGAGCGGTGACTAGAGAGGGTACCGTTGCAGGCTCAGGGTGTACCACCGGTAGTCGAGGTGTAGCCGAGGGTTGCGGTTGCAGGAGAGCCCCCATCATACATTAAGATGATGGAGCAGTTGCAGAGGATTGGCACGAGATTCTTCCCAGGTGGTGCCAAGCCTGAAGAGGCAGATGAGTGGAGGATGCGGATGGAGAGGAATTTCGATTCTATTAGGTGTCCCGAGGGATACCGGGTTGACCTCGCAGTCCACTATCTGGAAGCGGATGCACATCTCTGGTGGAGAGGTGTTGTAGCTCGAAGGGTCCAAGCCGAGATGTCTTGGGAGGATTTTGTGGCGGAGTTTAACTCCAAGTATTTTCCTCAGGAGGCGTTAGACCGGTTAGAGAGTCAGTTTTTGGAGTTATCTTAGGGGAACCGGACGGTTCAAGAGTATGAGACAGAGTTTAACCGTCTCAAAGTGTATGCTGGTCGGGCTATGGAGGATGAGCAGGCCCAGGTGCGACGGTTCATGAGAGGCCTTCGGTCCGAGTTGAGGAACCTTTGCTTAGTGAGATCGTTTGGCACAGTTGCAGAATTGGTCGAAAAGGCCACGTTGATCGAGGAGGGTCTGAGGAGCGAGGTTGTAGTACTCAGCCCGAACCTTCGGGCAAAGAAGCCTCAGCATCAGCCCGGTCCAAGCAAGGTTAACAAATTTATTTCTATGAGGTGTTAGATTAAAGTAATTATTGGGATTACTAACCTTATGTTTAATGTGCTTTGTCCTGCGGTGTGTTAAGGGCGACAAGCCGGTGCAGGGGCTGAAGCGCAAGTGGGAGGGTACTCCCAAGGTCAACCAAGGTGGTCAGAGATGCTTCGGGTGCGGGAGCAAGGACCATAGGGTTGCGAGTTGTCCTCAGAAAGGCAAGACGCAGAGGGAAACTCGAGTATGCTATCACTGCAAGGAGGCAGGACATATCAAGCCAAAATGTTCCAAGTTGCAGTAGGGAGTGGTAGCAGGGGCACAACCAGCTAGGCCGGCTGCAGTGATGACCCGAGTGTACACCATGGTGGAGTCATGATAGCCGAGTTCCAGACCGATCACTGGTAAATCTCGAGTTAAGTTCTTGTTTTGTTCAAGTCATTTGCCTTGTGATGTTGTGTTAGGGTTCTTAGCATATGAGAAATATGTAGGGACCTTAATCGTGGGAAATATTGAATCTAATGTTCTGTTTAATTCCGGAGCATCGCATTGCTTTACTACTCTGGAATGGGCTGAGAGAGGCGGTATCCGGGGTGAACAAGGTGAACAGTTAGGATTCGTTAAGGTCGCTGGAGGGAAGTTTCTGAGCATGCTTGGTCGAGTTGAGAGTGTGGACGTTGAGGTGGCCGGGGAGTCTATGCCAGCAGATTTGATAATTTGTTCCATGGAACTGTATGATGTTATCTTGGGTATGGATTGGCTCGTTAAATTCAGAGCGCATCTAGATTGTCATCGGGGACGCGTTGTGTTCGAAAGAGAAAATGGGATGTTGGTTTATCAAGGAGTGAGACCGACTTCTAGGAGTCTCGTGATCTCGGCTATGCAGGCAGAGAAAATGATTGGGCGGGGTTGTGAAGCTTATCTGGCAACTATTATCACCCCCGAAATTGTTGGAGAGGTTGCGGTTCAGGATATTCGGGTTGTTCAGGAGTTTGAGGATGTTTTTCAGTCGTTGCAAGGGCTACCACTGTCTCGGTCAGATCCTTTTTTGATTGAGTTAGAACCGGGAACAATGCCGATATCTAAGGCTCTATACAGGATGACTCCAATAGAGATGGCAGAGCTCAAGAGGCAGATGAAGGAGTTGTTGGGTAAGGGTTTTATCCATCCGAGTAGTTCACCATGGGGAGCACCGGTATTGTTTGTGAAGAAAAAAGAAGGAAGTTTCCGGTTATGTATCGATTACCGGGGGCTTAACCGGGTTACGGTGAAGAACCGATACCCTTTACCACGGATTGATGAGTTGTTGGATCAGCTGAAGGGGCTACTTGGTTCTCTAAGATAGACTTGGCGTCGGAATACCATCAGATTCCGATTGCTGAGGAGGATATCTGGAAGACGGCTTTCAGGACCAGATATGGGCATTATGAGTTTGTGGTGATGCCATTTGGGTTGACGAATGCACCAACAGCATTTAAGGAGTATTTGGATGAGTTTGTGATCATTTTTATAGATGACAACTTGGTGTATTTGAAGAGTCCTGAGGAGCACGAGGTTCATTTGTGGAATGTTATGGAGAAGCTGCGGGAACAGAAGTTGTTCGCTAAGTTAAGCAAGTGCAGTTTCTGGCAGCGAGAGATTGGGTTTTTGGGTCATATTGTTTTGGAGGAGGGAGTTTCAGTTGATCCAAAGAAGATTAGGGCTATCAGGGAATGGCCGAGGCCAAGGAATGCCACTGAGATTAGGAGTTTTCTTGGTCTAGTGGGATATTATCGAAGATTTGTCAATGGATTCGCGAGTATGGCTCAGTCTATGACAAAGTTGACAGGAAAAGATGTTCCGTTTGTGTGGTCTCCAGAGTGTGAGGAAAGTTTTTGCGAATCTGAAGACGATGTTGACGAGTACACCATTGTTGGCTTTACCAGAGCCGAGTGAGCCTTTTGTGGTGTACACGGATACTTCGAGATTGGGTCTCGGTTGCGTGTTGATGCAGCAGGGGAAGGTTATTGCTTATGCTTCGTGTTAGTTGAGGAAGCATGAAAGCAACTACCCTACCCATGATCTTGAGATGGCTGCAATGGTTTTTGCCTTGAAGATTTGGAGATCTTATCTTTATGGCGGGAAAGTTCAGGTGTTCACAGATCATAAGAGCTTGAAGTACATTTTTACGCAACCAGAGTTGAATTTGAGGCAAAGACGTTGGATGGAGTTAGTGGCAGATTATGATATGGAGATAGCCTACCATCCCGGGAAGGCAAATTTTGTTGCAGATGCGTTGAGTCGCAAGCGGGTAGCTTCAGCTAATGAGCAGGATATAGAGTCCTTAGTGAGCGAGGTTAGCACGTTGAGATTGTGTGCTATATCTCAGGAGCCATTGGGCTTAGAGGCAGCGAATCAGGCTGATCTTTTGAGCAGAGTTCGGTTGGTTAGGAGAAAGATGAGTGTCTGGTTAAGGCTTCCCGTGATGTGGGTTCCGAGTATCAAGTTTCTGCGAATGGGACTATAGTGGTGCATGGGCGGGTATGTGTACCCAAGGATGAGAATCTGAGACGTGAGATATTGAGTGAGGCCCATACGAGTATGTTTTCGATTCATCCAGGGGCGAACAAGATGTACCGGGACTTAAAAAGATACTATCATTGGTTCGGGATGAAGAAAGATGTGGGTAACTGGGTTGCGGCTTGCGATGTGTGTCAGTTACTGAAGGCTGAGCATCAGGTTCCGAGTGGGTTGTTGCGGAGTTTACCTATTCCAGAGTGGAAGTGGGACATGGTTACGATGGATTTCATTGTTGGGTTGCCCATTTCACGGACCAAAGATGCTATTTAAGTCATTGTTGATCGTTTGACCAAGTCGGCACATTTTCTGGCCATTAAGAAGACCGACGGAGCTGCAGTTTTGGCTAAGAAATATGTGAATGAAGTGGTGAGGTATCATGGTGTACCGGTGAGTATAGTGTCAGACCGTGATTCCAAGTTCACTTCGGCATTTTGGAAGGATTTTCAGGCTCAGATGGACACTATGGTACACATGAGTACGGCTTATCACCCTTAGACGGATGGGCAATCCGAGAGAACCATTCAGACTCTCAAGGATTTGCTGAGGATGTGTGTACTTGACTGGGGAGGTCAGTGGATTGATTATCTGAGCTTGGTGGAGTTTACTTATAGTAACAGTTACCAGGCGAGTATTGGAATGGCTCCATATGAGGTGCTGTATGGGAGGCCATGTCTTACACCGTTATGCTGGACCCAAGTGGGGGATATAAGCATATATGGTGCGGATTTTGTTCAGGAAACTACGGAGAAGATCCAGGTTTTGAAGCTGAATATGAAAGAAGCACAAGATCGGCAAAAGAGTTATGCCGATAAGAGGAGGAAAGAGATCGAGTTTGAGGTGGGAGATAGTGTGTATCTCAAGATGGCTATGTTACGGGGTCCTAACAGGTCCATTAGAGAGACTAAGTTGAGTCCGAGGTATATGGGTCCGTTCAAGATTGTTGAGCGGGTTGGACCGGTTGCGTATCGGTTAGAGTTACCTGAGATTATGCCAGTACAGGAATATGAGGCATTTATAGCGGTGCATTATAGCGTTTCTTGTTATTTTGCTATGGTTTAGTTTTTCATAGCATTTGTTATTTTGTAAACGCTATGAAATTATCGGCTGTATTGAAAAAAATGGTGACGCTTAGAATACATAGCATTATTATTTTAAAACGCTATCTAAGTTGAAAGCGGGAAGAAAAATTAATAAACTTATTTGCCCCGCTTAACACTTAGTGAAATTTTCAGAATCCCTCCATTCTCGTTCCTTCTCATCTCACTCAGAGAAATTCATCTCCTTTCACTCTCCCGCTAGTTTCACTTTCAGATTTCGCATCTTCTTTGATTTTTCAAGCTCCTCTTCTATTCTCACTCTCCTCCGGCTATCGTGCACATCGATTTCCAAAGCTGTCCACCTCCTAATCAACCTCGATTTGTCAGAAGCAAAACTTTTCGATTCAAGGTTAGCTTTAATTTGGTTCTTGCTGCTCGATGTCATAGATATTTAGGGTTTAGAAACTATTATCGCTGGTTTACAAACATCTTTGAGAAAAGGGTTTGGGAAATTTTAGGGTTTTCGTTTCAATTTGGGGCTAATTTCAGAAGGTCATCGTTTCAGTTAGTGGTTTCGATATAGGTCCTCGATTTCTTTTGTTTCACTATTTCTGGGTCTGATTTCACTGTTCTTTGATTTCACTTTGGTGTGGGAGCTGTTGCGGTGTTGTAAAATGGACAAGTCATGGGTTTGGCTTCCGAGGTATGGACTTGTATTTTTAATTTTGTCAAAATCTTGCACACAACTTAGAATCTAATGTTAATCGAAATTTGAATCTTTTGGTAAATGACAGGGCAAGCGTTAAGTATGAGGAAGGTACATGTGCTTTTGTGTTTGCATCAGCAAAGACGTTGGGTAATCCTCTGCAGATGTTCTGCCCCTGTATGGATTGTCGGATTGTTAATCATCAAGAAATAAACACAGTCCTGGATCATTTGGTTATTCGTGGTATGGATCAAAAGTATAAAAGGAGTGCTTGTGATGTGATTCTCCCAAGGAATCGACACTTTCGAGGGGTAAAACAAAAGAAAGGATAGATGGATAGAAAAATGGATCGAATGGTCGCACAGGAGATGCGGAATAGCTCCTGATATACCTCAATGCCTCCTAGGATATGACACACCTAGACGAGACAAGGTTTGATTCCCCGGATATGACACATCGAGTTTATCGTTGGATATTACACACCAAACAATCGAAAAGTTCTAAAATAACTAAAGAGAATCACTCTCAAGGTTTGAAAATAAAAAGTTGGATGATTTTATTCATGAACTCGGCATTGTTTAAATAGCAAAAAGAAGTATAAAATATCTAAGCAATATTAATTGCTGAATTAACTAAAAGTATTAAAACCAAACAAATGAAAATTATCTCTTGAGCTTCTTGAACTTCAATCCTACGAAATGGACTCATTTTTGGGCCAAGAAAACGTTCTTAAGGGCTTAGTAGATGTTCCAGGATGCCAAACATGATTTTGTAAGCTCTTAAACGGACTGGACTTGGAGTTATTCAAGTACAGCACCAGGTTGACCAATTTAGGGAAATGAGCAATAACTTTGTGGTCCGATATTCTTTTCTTCTGTTTTTAGGCTTGTTGGAAACCTAAGAGATCCAGTAAGATTATCCAATTGGTTTTACGTGGAGATCGTATCTGAGTTGGGCTGTGCATCATAATCTTTGGCTCAGTCACGCAATAGGGCCTGAAGCAGATCCAATGACTTGTAAAATTCATATCTCCCAAGTCTGAACTAAGGTTGTTGTGATTCCAATTTTCCCAGATTCTATGATGAATCAAGATTCCAGAATAATTTGTTTTGTAGTTTGATTTCTTCTGGTTTGGTTGGAAATAATTATTCAACACATGTATGTCTGAATCACGTAATCTGGGAATCACTTGACTTGGAAGTTGAATAACTTCTTCACCTGAACTCGGATTGGACCGATTCAACTTCGAGGTGTGCTCTAGATGAGGTGAGAATGTACTCCAAGTGGTCGATGGGATACAAAAATTGATCATAGACTTCGTTTGTGCTGAACAAGGCACACGGGTGATCTCGGATGATTCCATGATCATATCATACCCCTCCTCTTGAAAAAGTTTCGTCCTCGAAACTGTACCGTCTTTGATTGAACAAAACTGAGGTGAGTCTGGCTTCTTCTCCTTTATCAGCATTGAATATATGACTCCAGGATTTTCCTCATTCATTTTGGTGCACGGTTTCTTCATAACAGCCTCGGTAATGTTTCCGCCGGTTTGCTGTTCCCCCGAATCTTCTTCCTCGGATTTCTTTGATTCTGGATCTTCAGTGTAAGACTTAGAGAACACCTTGGGTTTTGAAATAGGCTGCTCTGCCTGTGTTTATCTCAGTCTCCTTTGGTTCCCTTGAGATGACTTATCACCACGATGAGAGTAATAAGTTGCATCCTCATCTCTTGGTCTTCTTTGACTTGGAACTGAAGCACGACTGCCTCTGCTATAATAATACAAGTCATCCCCATCAGCTTCTTCTTGAGGTCGTGCTCTTCTTCTTCTAGCAGCAGTATTCGGCAATAATCCTTGATTAACGGACTCTTGAATCGTATCGATCCTTGCATTGACTGCACCCATCTCTTCCCTCACCATCCACCTCATTTCTACCACTAAGGTCTGCATGTCCAGAGTGTTATTTCTTCTTCTTTGAACTTTTTATGGTTTACTCTTTTTCAATAAACCGAAAGACATTTTTTTTTTGTTTTTTTTTCTTTTCTCTCTCTTTTTTAAAAAAAAATCCAGATATGGAAGTTTTTTTATTTTAATAACAAAAACGAAAATTAAAGAATAGAAGAAAAGAAGATGAAAGGATAAGAAGGTGAAGAGATAAAAGTGAAGATGAAAAGATAGAAAATGAAAGAAGATGGAAAGATGAGATAATGATAGATCTAATAAATAAAAAAAATGATAAAAACGAATACCGATCCCGAAAGTGTGCTCTGATACCAAATGATGTGATCCTCCCAAGGAATCGACACTTTCGAGGGGTAAAACAAAAGAAAGGATAGATGGATAGAAAAATGGATCGAATGGTCGCACAGGAGATGCGGAATAGCTCTTGATATACCTCAATGCCTCCTAGGATATGACACACCTAGATGAGACAAGGTTTGATTCCCCGGATATGACACATCGAGTTTATCGTTGGATATTACACACCAAACAATCGAAAAGTTCTAAAAGAACTAAAGAGAATCACTCTCAAGGTTTGAAAATAAAAAGTTAGATGATTTTATTCATGAACTCGGCATTGTTTAAATAGCAAAAAGAAGTATAAAATATCTAAGCAATATTAATTGCTGAATTAACTAAAAGTATTAAAACCAAACAAATGAAAATTATCTCTTGAGCTTCTTGAACTTCAATCCTACGAAATGGACTCCTTTTTGGGCCAAGAAAACGTTCTTAAGGGCTTAGTAGATGTTCCAGGATGCCAAACATGATTTTGTAAGCTCTTAAACGGACTGGACTTGGAGTTATTCATGTACATTATCAGGTTGACCAATTTAGGGAAATGAGTAATAACTTTGTGGTCCGATATCCTTTTCTTCTGTTTTTGGGCTTGTTGGAAACCTAAGAGATCCAATAAGATTATCCAATTGGTTTTACGTCGAGATCGTACCTGAGTTGGGCTGTGCATCATAATCTTTGGCTCAGTCACGCAATAGGGCCTGAAGCAGATCCATTGACTTGTAAAATTCATATCTCCCAAGTCTGAACCGAGGTTGTTGTGATTCCAATTTTCCCAGATTCTATGATGAATCAAGATTCCAGTATAATTTGTTTCGTACCTTGATTCCTTCTGGTTTGGTTGGAAATAATTATTCAACGCACATATGTCTGAATCGCGTAAGCTGGGAATCACTTGACTTGGAAGTTGATTAACTTCTTCACCTGAACTCGGATTGGACCGATTCAACTTCGAGGTGTTCTCTAGATGAGGTGAGAATGTACTCCAAGTGGTCGATGGGATACAAAAATTGATCATAGACTTCGTTTGTGCTGAACAAGGTACACGGGTCTTCTCGGATGATTCCATGATCACATCAGCTTGCTGGAGTATTCATGGAGATATAAGCAGTGAGAAGACAGTTGATGAGCAACGTGGTGACTTAGAAGCCTATGAGTTGTTTAGATCTGCTTTCTTTGACAATGAAGACAATACACAGTTCTCGAATAAGAATGGAGAACCGACTAAAGTATTTGAAGAAGAATCCAAGTTTAAGAAGAAATTAGAGGATGCAGAAACTCCCCTTTACTCGAGCTGCCCAAACTACACCAAAGTTGCAGCAATTATGGGTCTATACCGCATTAAAGTTAAGAGTGGAATTTTAGAGAATTTCTTTGATCAGATTTTGACTATGGTCCATGACATGCTTCCTGAAGGTAATGTGCTTCCAAAATCCACTGCTGAGATAAAGAAATTCTTGAAGATCTTTGGTGTTGGTTATGAGGTTATTCATGCTTGTAAGAATGACTGTATTTTGTACCGGAAGCAGTATGAGGAGATGAGTAGCTGCCCAAGATGTGGTGCTTCAAGATGGGAAGTTCATAAACATTCTGGTGAGACAAAGAATGGGATTCCAGCAAAGGTTCTCAGGTATTTCCCGATCAAAGACAGATTCCAGAGGATGTTTAGATCGAAGATAATGTCTAAGAATTTGCAATGGCATTTCAGTAATGCTTCTGAAGATGGAACAATGAGACACCCGGTGGACTCATTGACTTGGACGCAGGTCAATGCGAAATGGCCAAAATTCGCAGCTGACCCAAGAACATGTACTTTGGTTTTAATAAAACATCTTCTAATTTATGAATATTTGTTGGTCCAAGAAATTGTATTACACAGGTCATTATTGCAAAAAATGGATAACAGATCAATGCTACAATATAGGTATCAATTATGCTACAAATAACAAAAGAATAACACAAAAAAAAACTAAAATGCTACAATATAGGTATCAATTATGACGTTAAATAACAAATGAATAACACAAAAAAATGCTATTGCATAAAATACAATTGCATATACTAAAACGCTATTGTAAAAATAACTTACATAACATAACGTAAAACCGCTACGAAAGCTCGCTAACTTATTATCGCAGCCGCAGATATAGCATTTTTAAATACGTTGCGATATCGACATATAGCGTTTTTTGGCCGCTATAAATGAGCAATTTTCCTGTAGTGTGCGAGCATTTCATAAGGTCTTCCATGTGTCGATGCTGAAAAAGTGTTTGCATAAGGATGATGAGGTTGTGGCTAAGATTCCGTTAGATCTTCAGCCTAATATGACCGTAGAGGCAAGACCAGTGCGGATTCTCGAGAAGAGAGTCAAGCGGGATCGTCAGAAGAAAGTTCCGATGATCAAGGTTTTGTGGGATTGTGATGGGGTGGAGGAGCAAACTTGGGAACCAGAGGCGAGGATGAAAGCAAGATTGAAGAAATGGTTTGAGAAGCAATCAGAGGCTTGAGTTTTCATCGATGGTTTCCAGTTTCGAGTTTATTATTATGTTATGATGATCATTATGTATTCCGTTTGGTGATGTAGACGATTAATACTTATGATTTCTAATTAGATGAGTATTTCTTATTGTTGATGACTGAGGATATCATGAGTATATATTTTGTTCTGCTGTTGTAAACGATGATGCATGAGGAGTTTAATAAGATGGATAGTTCTTATTGTTGATGACTAGTATTGCCATGAGAGTTAAGTAAACATGAATTTTTGGAAATAGTTTTATGGAGAGTTAAAAACTTGATTTATAATCAGAAAGAGATTATACGAGTACCCTGAGTGACTGGATATGTAATAGATAACCTGGTTATGGAAGGTTGATATTCTGGGTGTAGAATATGGATGATGCTGGTATTACCTTGCAGGGTCGTATGCGGATCATGGGAGGTAGTTCCAGTCGGGAGTGCTTATAGACGTATAGAGGGTCATGATTACTCAAAGAACGGGACTGGTCCTGTACAACTCTAGGGAGGATGGATAGTTCCTCTGGTACCCAGAACTCGTAAAGTATATAGCCCAGGGTGGAGTGGTATGTGATATCGAGAACCCGTAAGGTTATACTGCCTAGAGTGGAGTGGTATAAGTGTGATACCCAGAACTCGTAAGGTATATAGCCTAGGGTGGAGTGGTATGCGATACCGAGAACCCGTAAGGTTATACTACCCAGAGTGGAGTGGTATGAGTGTGATGCCGGGAACTCGTAAGATGTATAGCCCAGAGTGGAGTAGTATGTGATTACCGAGAACTCATAAGGTTATATTACCTAGAGTGGAGTGGCATGAGTTTATACCGAGACCTCGAAGGACTTTGTGGCCTGAGAACGGAGTGGTATGGATACCCAGAACTCATAAGACTCGGTGTCTTAGAGTGGAGAGGTATGAGTATGAGTTGTGAACAATGAGTTTATGACCGGAGTCTTAAGCCAGTGACTGAATGTAGACCTCAAAGATCAATAGTGTTTGATCTCGTGATCGGTGTGTGTTGGCCAGGTTGGCAAGGGTTGTGCTGATTGTGGGTTGAGTTTAATATGGATGGACTGGAGCGTTAGATTCGAGGACGAATCTATGGTAGTGGGGGAGAATTGTAACGCCCGTGTCCCGAGAACAGAAAAGTTAAATTTATGTTTTTGCGGGTTAATTAATTAACCAAGGGAGTTTAAGTGATTTGATTTAATTTTAAATCTCGGTTTAAATTAATTGGACCAAAAATCAATTAATTTCGGGTTAATTTAGTTTTTTGGTTTAATTGAATTTCATGGTTTAATTTAATTAAACCAAAAACTCTAATCTCCTATTGCTTTATTAAAAACCATCGCCAAAACCCTAATCTCTCTTCTATAAGTCACGCCGTAGAAGTTTTCCCTTTTCCCTTAGAGTTTTGTCGCCTCCATCGAGCAAAAGAAGAGAGAGTTGAGTCTTGATCGGTGTTGGTGTGAGAGAAAGGGAACGGAGTAACGTGTGTGGCAAGGAGAGAAGAAGAGAGAAGAGGGGTTGCTGTTTTTGGCGATAGGAGGAGAGAGGAGAGGAGAACTGGTGGCGTGACAAGAAGAGGGAGAGAGCAGAGCATCGTGGTGGCCTTGCGTGGGAAGCTTGCACCTCTCCTATCTCATCACGGTAAGGTTCTCTCTTTTGTATTTTGGTTGCCTCATGGTTGATCAATTGTTGCGAATTATTTATTTTATAATTTTTGGAGTTATAATCATGTTAGGAATTTGGTTAAATTATTTAATAATTTAAGAAGTAATGTGATTCAAGTTTCAGAATTTAAGTAATTATTTGTGGTGATTTAAATCATGTTTAATCAATGAATTAATTTATGGTTGAGTTTTTGTGTGATTTATTTGATGGTTTAATTTGGTTAAACTGAATTAATTAAATTAATATGAGTTTTTGTGAATTATTTAATTAATAAAAATTGGGAGATTTTAATATTTATTGTAAAAAAATAACGGGGGCGGTTGTTTCAAATATAATATCAAAATTTTATTAAATTGCGAAAAGGTTAGATAAGAGTCAAGTAAAGATTCTGATCATTCGAAAACCTATAAAAGAGATGAAAGACAAGAAGCATATGAGTAAGAAGAGGAAGACAAAATACACTCGCAAATGCAAGAGTGAGCATATACCTAAAGTTAAATAAAAAATTGGACGAAAATTGAGGCGATGTTAGATCATGCGAGTTACGAAAAAAATAAAGAAAAAGTAGGTAGAGAGAGAGAGAGAGAGAGAGGGAGAGTGAGAGAGGATTATGGAATTGGGATAAAAACTTGATGGCTCTATCATAGGTATAGAGGGTAGAACACAACATACATATGAGCTTTGAAGTGCCAAGTCCAACGTTTGAATACTTGTTTTATCAAAAACGTAACCTTTCTAAAAAGATATACTTGTTTCGGATATTACACAACTTATTCTATCCAATAGGATTGATCCCGACTAAAACCAATCCTAAGCCTAACTCTACTTTGATTCTACTCACCCACACGTGAATCACAAAGTCGAGTTAAAGAACATTCACCTTCTTAACTTTATAGATTAGCCTCGAAGTTACAAATCTCACCACAACAGTCAAGAGAGCTAATCGCGGCTCATGCCCCTCTCTAGACAATTCATACACCATTCCCTAAACCCTACTCCTAATGATCTTGGTGAATCTCCATGAAGAGATAAACTTGTACCTCAATTTTATCATTTCCTTAAGTGATTATAGAGAATATTTATTGAATCTCTACAACACTAGCATCTTAAACCACTTTGCCATGTCAGCTTTCGCTTCTTTGTACTTGTCACATCTTCCGCTCCAATTCTGCCACATCAGTTCTTGCATACGTGTCAGTTTGCAGCGTATTGATGTGATATGATGCAGTTTCGTGTTTTATGCAGCACGCTGTGTCCAAAGTCTGCATCTTCACATAGAAATAGTTATGTATGAACACACAAACAAAAAATAGAGAACAAAAGAAACCTGAAAAAAGTGAAGAGTAATAACGTATGAACTTTGTCTTGGATTGTTTATCGAAAAAGTCAACAAAATCACTTAAACGAGTGGTTTAGGTTTGTTGTGCCCCTCTTTTGTTGGTGCTTTAATAACATTTATTTTTGACAACATTTATGAGTCAAAGACACTCTAATACCACTATTTCTAATACTTGTAAGCATTTCCACTATAATATTATACTTCTTTAAAAGTCAAGTAAAAGAGCCGGGAGATAAGAAAACGAAAATTCAGTTTATTGATGAAACAAAGGAAATACAAGATTAGAGATTAAGAAACAAATTATTACAATCACTTGATAATGCAAATCATCATCCAAATGAACCACTGCATTTCTCTGATCTACATAGACATATCTTCTTTCCACCTCCTCGAGATGCTTCATAGCGAAAAAACCAATGTAAGTACACCATAAACCATTTTGTTCACTAGCAATTAGCTGCCACATAACATTGGGAGAGCAACTTTGATTCATAAACCGAGCAATATTTCCAGATTTCTTCGCACTGATCACCAATGATGATGATAAATATTCAGAGACTCTTTCTGAAGCATGCTCACCAACAAGCTTGGGTTCATAATTCTATTTAAAAGATCTAAAAACACGTGAACCGTCGAATACATAATCATCCTCTTCTTTCTCACTGTCGGCTATCATATCACCAGCATACTCGCATATAAAACTTCCTGCTCGGATTGGATCCCATGACCTTAAACCCCAACCACAATCAACTGTCTTAAAAACTTCAAAATTGAATTTAAGCCCGGTTTGAATCATCTTGTTTTTGCACTCCACAGAACAGCGACACGATCCACCACATTCATATACTATCGGTCCACGAATGACTAAAACCCTCTCAACAAACAGTAAACCACCAATATTTCTCTCAACGCATGCACAATTTCCATTTCTCGAATCACATGACCGAGGTCGACATGTGCAACAATCCACCATAGGTGGAATATTGATTACTGCATGCTTTAGAGAACAAACATAAATAAACGATGCAGGACCCTTCTCCTGATCAACTTCGTTTACCAAAGAAACCTTTAGATTCTCAGCTCCTGAAGAGAGATCTGGAAGAATAAGATCTGGTCTTGTAATCAAACGATTCTTCCACTGCTCTACTGATTTCCATATCCCAAACGCAGGTTTTTGATCAGGTTCCCTTACCAATTTGAATTTGAATACTTTGAATCCATTTTTACCTTCCTCTTCCCACATAGTTGTAATCCTGTATATCCCATCATACATGAAAATAATGTCGTTCGTCCTCTTTTCATCCTTCTTAGATCTTGTCACTCTCACAATACTTCTCTTTTGAAAAGCTGTCTCTAATGAAAAATTCATCCCCTATAGTGTCTGATCAGATATGGTGCCACCTAACCCTGTAAATACTAAACTATTAGGATCTTTGTTTCTATTAGCATTTTCTCCCAAAGAGAGAACGCTAATAGCTATTTGTTTATTCTCTTCCCTAGCTTCAGCCGCTATAAAATCAACTCCAAAGTTGGTTTGGTGAAGCCCCACCAAATCCATTTCACCCCGTAAAAAAAATATGTCTCCTACAGCTACTCTGGGAATGGAACCAACTCGCTTCTTATTGTTTGTATATAAGCCACGATTCTTAAGAATACGTAGAGCCTCTGAAACCTCACCATGCACAGTCCCAACTTGGATTAAACGCCTCCTTACGGCATCAAAACTACTCAGCGCACTACTCACTACCTCACTGTTTCCGGTTTCTTCCAATCAATTGGTAACCAGTGTTTGGAAATTGGTTACTCCCTTCACCTCTCTCCATTGCAAAAAATCCTATCACTTGAGAAAAATGATTTGATCAATTAAAGGAATTAAAGCGAAACCTAAATTACGGAAGGAAAATAATGTGGACTTGATCACTAACAAGTAGAATATTATGAATTACAAATACAATGGTTTGGTAGCTTAAAGAAATCAATAATTAATGGAAGTTTAGAACTCCTTTTGAATATTTTTAATATCTTTCACAACAATAAAAATATATTTATATTTAAAATTTAACTATGAATATGATATGCATATTGAGAACGTGAGGATATAAATAGGTTCAATATCTTTTTGGTCAATACTAAAACCGAATGTTGGATAATAAGATTCTCAAACTAGGGTACAGTGATATCCTTCTTCTTAGTCACAATTTTTATGTTTATGTGAAAGAAGAAACTAAATTTTAAATAGATGAACATTTAATCAAACCATAAATACAATATGTATCATTGTATAAACATAAAATATATGTATAGATAAAATATTAACCTCGAGGCAAACCTCAAGTTAAATAAAATATAATAAAGGATATAAAGTTCAATTATCACTAACCTCTAGAGGAATACAAGAAGTTGGAGAGGAACCAGATAAGAAAATTTATGAAAGTTATATGTTTGAAGGAGTGAAAATTTTTATTATAGATTTTTTAGTGTGAAGAATAAAACAAAGCATAAAGCTATATATATATATATATATATAGAGATGTTTTGAATGGCTATACGTTGTTACCATGGAAAATAAAGACTTTTGGATGATATTTGAATAATGATCTTTACCATTTAAGTTTCAAAATTTAAAAACCTGCAGATTTTGTTCCTATTATATTTTTGTGCATTACCTTTTAATCAGTTATTTACCAATTTTGTTTACTAATTAAGAGCTAGTCAATATATATAAACATGAAGTAATATATCTTCTATAGTTAGATAATTAAGTTTTCCTACTTTTTATTACCAATTTATTATTAATACTAATATTTATTAGCATAAAATAATTTACTTTTGTATTTAAAAAATATTTTCTTAATAGTTCCTATTCATTTTTGTTAATGGTTTGAATTATTTTCACGATATAATAAATCTAGCCAAATTTTTGGGTCACTTAAGAGGGGGTGTATTGGATTGAAGATTTGGGGAGATTTTGATTTTTTTCTTAAAATCACATGTTATTCTTTTTACTGGTCTGGTTTTATCCTCAATGTTGTTTTTGAAAAACACTTGTTATAGGCAGACCTGTCTCCAGAGTCCAGACTCTAGTGTAAAGATACACAAACATAAATGCATAACAATTCAGAAGTCTGTGGGTCATGCAGATAAAATTCAACTTTCAAAACTTGAATCTTGAGGATGACACTTGTAAAGAAGCTTGAATTACACAAAAGGGTACAAATATTAAGAAAGAAATTCGGAAGCATAAACCTGAAACTTTACACGATATGAATATGAAGAAACACACTTAGTTGCTACATAAAGTTAAACACACTTAGTCTCAAAACATAAACTCAGTTCCAATAAAGATAAACAATAAATAGAGTGAAACCTAGTATCCACACATGGATTTTAATATCTAATCAGTAGACGAATTATATAAAAAACACATATTTCATCTGGGGCCAGAGCCGTGCCAAGGTGAAATGTTGCCATAGGCGATAGTAAAAAAAAAAGTTCCCAATTCATATTAAATAAAAATGTATATAATAATAAAATCAACAAGAAGAAAAGTGTCACGCATAAATCTTGTCGTGTGACATTAAAAAAACTAAAAAAGCAAACACAAAGATAGTTTAAAAGGTAATTCTTCTTCCTTTCTTTCCCACAAAATCATTGATCAACTTTTCAAAGTCAACTTCTCTAACCAAACCTCTTTCGATAGATAAAGTAGCCAAACCACTCAATCTTTCTTGTGACATACTTGATCGAAGGTAAGATTTGATCAACTTTAACTTTGAAAAACTCCTTTCAGCAGATGCAACTGAGACTGGAATCGTCAATAATATCCGATAAGCGATCCATGAGTGAGGATAAAAATCCTGAACTTTCTTCAAAAAGTTTAACACTTCAATAGGCCTTGTAACTTCTTTCGGTAAAGATTCTCTTAAAAGCTTAAGTTCAAAAAAGAGATCATTCCCACTAACATCTGAATGTTCTCCGTGGGTTAGAGAATTTTCAAGGTTGGTGCAAGATGCCATCAAACTTTCATCACTCGCAGACTGCAGCTTCTTCAAATTGAACAAAAAGCCAAATATTTGTTCATACTTCTCTAACTGTTCAAATCTCGTCTTAAGTGAGGATAAAGCTTGATCCATGATTTGGATAAAGTAGTCAACTCTAAAGCTCTCCTCTGGTGATAATATCACACTTCCTTCAACGTTTTGTGATTCTTCACCATAATGTTTTTTTCTTTTAATGACCCGCTTTGCTTGTTGGGGAAATACAGGCTCAATTTCCATAGATTCTGCTATTTCCTTAGCTTCTAATTTTGGTTTCTCAAATCCCGAATCTCTGTACTTTTGGAAATACGAAACCAACCCTTTCAATTGAGAAATAGCTACATCAATGTCCATGTCTTCAGACTACAAACTCTTACTAACAATGTTAACCGCAGAGAGGAGATTATACCAAATAACCATAGAAACCAAGAACTCAAAACTTCCGATTCCATGTGTTTCACTTATTGCAAGACATTCAGCGTCACTCTGCTCTTGCGGGTCATCACTATTTTCAGTAATGTGAATCAAAGCGTTCATGATTTTAGGTGCCTGGAATCTTATTGCCTTAACACTTTCCATATGACTCTCCCAACGAGTGTTTGACAAAGCCTTTAGTGTCAGACCACCCACATGATCTTCAAATATTTTTCATCGCTTAGTTGAAGATGAAAAAAGCGATAAGTACGCTGAATGATCCCAAAAAACGAGATTGCCTTTGAAGAAGTGGTTGCCATATCATAAAGTGCAAGATTAAGACTGTGACAACTACATGGTGTATAAAACGCCCTTGGATTCACTTCCAGAAATCTTCTTTGTACTCCTTTATGCTTTCCCTTCATGTTAGCACCATTATCATAACCTTGTCCCCTCACATCATCCATTTTCAAATTAAAAGCAGCCAACACATTTTGAAGTTCACGGAAAAGTCCTTCTCCAGATGTATCATCAACTTTCAAGAATGTCAGGAAAAATTCTTCGACCTTAGTTGAAGTTGTTGAAACATCTACACAGCGAATGATAACAGTCATTTGTTCATGATGGCTGATATCTGGAGTGCAATCAAGAATGACAGAGAAAAATTTTGCGCTTTCAATTTTCGCAATAATCATCCTCTTTACCTCATTAGCTAACAGAGCTATCAACTCATTCTGAATCTTGTTGCTGAGATAATGAGAACGAGATTCACCTTCTTTGTATCTTCTTAGATGTTCTATCATAACTAGATCAAAATCAGCAATCATCTCGATGAAACTTAAAAAATTTCCGCAACCTTCTTCACCAATATTCTCATTACTTCCACGAAACGCTAAATTTTGTTTAGCAAGAGTTTTTACCACAGAAATTATCCTAAGCAACACCTGCCTCCAATGAACTCTCTCTTTATTGATTTCATCCTGAGCATACTTATCAATAGTCTGATTTCTATGCAATCTGACTTCTAATTCAACCCACTTCTTCATGCACACAATATGATCACGGTTAGATTCATGCTCTCTAAGCCTTTTCAAAATATTTTTCCAATCACTGAACCCTGTGGATGCCAATTGACTTTTGTCACTCTGGTTGAACAATTTACAGCAAAAACAAAAGATCTTGTTTGCCGCTTTCGAATATACTAGCCATCGGCGATCTTGTTTCTGTCCATAACTCATCGTATAATACACATGTGAGAAATGTCTCTTAATACCATCTTTTGGAAAATCATAATCAACTGGCAGTCTTTTTACAGGACCTTGCACAACCATAAAATCTCTCCATTCATTCCATCATTTTTCTATGTTTTCCCAATTAGCAGGATCATACATATCAGAAAATCCACAATGCTCTATGTGATCACTGCTTTTCTCAAATTCCTTCTCATTCCCATCATCTTTTTCATTCATATCCTCATCATTCATTGCATTAACATTCTCTGGTTCAAGAATTGCTTCTTTTCTTTGACATCATCCTCCATCATCCTCAATAACAACTTGTTCATCATTATTTCTCACAGGTTCATCACAAATTCCAGGTTTTTTGAAATACCTGTGTATAGCATTAACTTGAGATTTTGTTGACCCTTCTTCTCTTCTTTTCCTCTTGTTCTTCTCTCCTCCGGACGGTTGAATCCTTGGAGGCATCTATGAAATCAAAACATAATTATATACAATTAGAGACAGACTGCAATAAGAATGATTAAGAACTAAGTAACAACAAAAAAATTGAATATAAACAAATAGCTACTTACTCTCTTGAACTGATCGTAAATTCGTAAATCGTAATATTTGGTAAATTCACCAAAGAAAATATAGAGAAGGAATGACAATAGAAAAGATAGTCAAAGCTCCGTTTGCCCTAATTGTTCTAATTCTTTGATTGGTTTTGTTTTCCTTTTTTCGTTTGTTTTCTTTTTTCTTAAGTTTTAGTTTTTCAATTTTTATATTAATTCAAATATGTCTAAAATAAGCCTAACTTATACTAGAAGGCCTCTTAACAAATTTTTTTAAAAAATTTGGGGCCGTAGGCCAATGTTTCTTGGGCCAAAGGAGAGGCACGGCTCTGTCTGGGGGTGTGCAAAATATAACTTTAGTGCTACTGATGCTACTCTCTCTTCTTCTTCATCTTCTCATTTTTTGTTGTCTAATCTTCATCATCTACCTTTTCCTGAACCATGTAGGGTGTTAGGCTAGAGAGCGAATCGTGCTGGGCTGAAAATCTTGAAGCTTGTCTGATTCAGCCGAGGAAGAAGATGAAATGCTAAGTCTTGCTTTGTTGCTACAACACAAATCTCTGCAGATTCTTGCTTATCTTGTTTGGCGTTTTGATTGTTTGTTTTGTTTCTTATTTTCTTCTTCTGCTATTTTTAAATTTTCATGTTGAATGTTTAGTCACATTATAATCAGGAGGTTCAGGAAAAGCTCTTCTATGTAATTGGATCTCTACTATTCGTTCTTATAATTTTGGTTTTGAGGTTCGTTCATGAACCATCTGCACAAATGCAGCGTCTCATATGGGGATTTGGATGTTTTTGTAGATGATAAGTTTGTTTTTATTTTTGTTTTAAAAATCTCACCAAATTTTAATAACAAATCTCACCAAATAATCAATCAATTTTATTTTTAAAAAATTAAAAATCTCATCAATATCCTCAAATTTCTTCAAATTAAAATCCCACCAAATTCTCCCAAATCTTCAATCCAATACACCCCTGACATTTTACCTTTTCCTGACAGAATAAAGATGCATATAAAAGCTCATATGAACATTTTGTTAAATAGCTTCTCATTTATGTAAGTTCAAAAGAAATCCAAAGCTTCTAGTAAATCTATTATAACATTGTAAATTATCATTCATTTGTAAATTTAAAGCACGAAAAATGTAGAACAGAAAAAAGCTAAGCAAAAAAATAAATCACATAACCATTGTAAAAATAGAGACAACATGCTAAGATTAGGGTTTGCAAAAAAAAAAAAAAAAAAAAAAAAAAACATGAGGATATAAATAGGTTCAATATCGTTTTTGTTTTCTGGCCACAAATAAACAGGATTGAATTAAACTTATAGTTTTTTTGTTTTCATTTTAATTTGATTCACACTTACATTGTATTGGGTCTCTTCTAAGTAGCAAATAGACTAAACAACAATTGTAGAATCCTATTTTCCATACTTAAACTGAAAGTTGAATTATAATAAGATTCTCAAACTAGGGCATGACGATATGCCTAGTGAACATAACTTAAATAAACACTACAAGAAAGCTAGCCGCAAACAGATGGATACTGAGAGATCCGTCGGAAATCCGTCGAAAAAAAAGAACGTTGATGTTACCATTGTTGTAGCCGTTGTCGGAGACGTTAGTTTCCGATGGATTTCTGACGGCTTCTTATTGGCCGTCGAAAATCCGTCAGAAATTTTGAACGTTATTGTTACCGTTGTCATAGCCGTTGTCTGAGCCGTTACTTTCTGATGGATTTTCGACGGTCTGCAATTCTATATATATGTTCCCATCATTCTCCATTCATTTACAATTACAAATTCTTTCTATATAACTTCTTCCAAATTATCTTCTACAAAATATTTTCTTCAAATGTCTTCTTCAAATAATTTTTGATCATGGATGGATAGAGAAATGAGGATTTCGGGGTCAAACTTATTGAATGACGATTATGCCCGAGGGATATGCGAATTCATGGAAGTGGCGAAAAATCAACTACGAACCAAAATAAGTGGTAAGTTGAAATGTCCCTGTTCACTTTGCCGGAATTCTCATAATATTAAAGTAGAGTCAGTTTGGCATCACTTGTATGGCAATGGGTTTATGCCTGGGTACAAGATTTGGTATTTAACCAGGGGAAATTTTTTTTGAGTATGGTAGTACTAGCGAACCATATATTGCTGATAGTGTAGGAGAACGAACGGAAGTAGATGTCGGTGTAGGAACCATTGAGATGGTAAATGATGCATTTAGGGAGAATATGCAGTCAGCTGGTGATGATATAGATAGGGTTGAAGAACCTAATTTTGATATGTTAGATGCAGCGAAACAGCCATTATATAGCGGCTGTAGAGAAGGGCATTCTCCATTATCATCTGCTAGTAGAATGATGACTATCAAGACAGACTTCAATTTGGCGGAGGAATGTGTCGATGCAATAGCGGATTTTGTGAAAGATATTTTGCCTGAAGATAATCTTTCACCAGCATCATACTACGAGGTACAAAAACTTGGAGCTAGTCTTGGTTTGCCGTATCAGATGATAGATGTGTGCATCGACAACTGTATGATATATTGGAGAGAAAATGAAAACCGCAACAGATGTCGCTTTTATCGTAAACCGTGATATCAGGAAACTGGGGGTAGAGTTCCGATTCTGTTTAAACGAATGTGGTATTTACCATTAACGGATGTGGTATTTACCGTTAACGGAAAGGTTGAAAAGATTATATCAATCTCAGGGCACGGCAGAGCCTATGAGATGGCATGCGGAGCATCGTCAAGATGGAGAGATTACAATCCTTCAGACGCAGAAGTGTGGAAGCATTTTCAGTCATTGTATCCAAATTTTGCGTCAGAACGGAGAAATGTGTACCTTGGGCTATGTACAGATGGTATCAACCCATTTGGAAAGCATGGAAGACAATACTCATTGTGGCCCGTTATTGTTACACTGTATAATTTGCCTCCATCTTTGTGCATGCGTAGAGAGTTTTTGTTTCTCTCCATTCTTGTTCCTGGCCCCGAGCATCCGAAGAAATCTCTCGATATATTCCTTCAGCCGTTGATATACGAGTTACAAATGCTTTGGGATCATGGTGTCGAAACGTATGATGTTTCTTGTCAGGAGAATTTTACGATGCATGCGGTTCTAATATGGACGATTAGCGATTTCCTAGCATATGGTATGTTGTCTGGATGGACAACTCATGGAAGATTATCATGCCCGTATTGCCAAGACAACACGGATGCATTCCAATTACAACAAAAACGTGTTGGTTTGATTGTCATAAAAGGTTTCTACCGAGTGATCATCCTTATCGTCGGTCGAAGACATTGTTTACGAAGAATAAGAAAGTGTTTGACGGTCCACCTCCTGAGATAGACGGGATTAGTGTATTGGAGCAGTTAAGAGATTTTGGTGCAGAGCGGACTCCTTACTGTGGGGGTAATGGACATCATCATGTTGGTGTATGTCATAATTGGCACAAGAAGAGTATTTTCTAGGATTTGCCTTATTGGAAATACCATCTATTGAGACACAATTTAGATGTTATGCACATTGAGAAGAACTTCTTTGAAAATATCATGAACACGGTTTTAAATGTCCAAGGGAAAACGAAAGACAACATGAAGTCTAGATTAGACTTGCCATTGTACTGCGCTCGGAATTTTCTGGAAGTTCTTCCTAATGGTAAATGTTCTTTTCCTGCATATCGGTTGGGAGCTGATAAGAAGCAAGCATTTTTTTATTGGATTCAGAATGATGTCAAATTCACGGATGGTTACGCATCTAATCTACGGAATTGCATTGATCATGATGAAGGAAAGTTTACTGGAATGAAGAGTCATGATTGTCATGTTGTGATGCAGCGGCTCCTTCGATTTGCCTTTGCACATCTTCTTCATAAAGATGTCCATCAAGTCATTGCAGGTATATATATATATATATATATCGTTAAGTTTTTATTTAATTTAAGTTTCAATAAATATTATATATATATATATATCTTAATTTTTAAATGTTTTATATGCAGCTGTTGGTGCTTTCTTTCGGGATTTATGCACCAGAACACTTACAGTTGAAGGTATCTATAATTTACAAGATAATATACCATTGATTATTTGCAATCTTGAGAAGATTTTTCCGCCGTCTTTCTTTGATGTTATGGAACATCTTCCAATCCACTTTCCACGAGAAGCAGCACTAGGAGGTCCTGTTCAATATCGTTGGATGTATCCCTTTGAGCAGTACGTGTTCCACCTGAAACAGAAGGTTAAAAATTTAAGCAAAGTTGAGGGATCTATTCTCGCACAGAGCCTTAATGAAGAAGCCTCACACTTTGCTAAATATTATTTTCCTTCGGAAGTACGTACAAAGAGTAAACTTCCAAGTCGTCATGATGATCGAGGTGAGCAAGCGGTTTACCCTATGTATGCCCCTGAGTTATCTTTCCATGTTGGTCGAGCGAGCGGAAAAGGAAAGAGGCGAAAACTTTCACAGCAGGAGTTTACACAATTGCATAGGTATATCTTAAAATTGTGAAGATATTGCAGAATATGAAAGGTAAAACACATTTAATTAATAAGATAAATTGTTAAATCATTCTTAATTTTTTGGTAACCTTAAATGTGTGGTATTTTTACAGGATCTACATGGCATTAATACGTGGCTACTATCCGGAAAAATCAGAAGAAGAACTACAAGTCCATAAGGAGACGGATTTTATGCTTTGGCTACAATTCTACGTAAGTGATTAATTAATAAGTACGGTTATTCATTTTAATTTTGAATAATTAATTAAACAATATAATAATTTATAATTTATTTTTAAAAATTTATAGATCTCAGAAGGAATTAAAAGTGGTCAATCGTTTCTGACATGGTTAGTGAAAATCGTGAACGGTCCTAAATACCTCACAACTTCATACCCTAGGTATTACACTAGGGGATTTGCATTTCGGGTATATGATGAAAAAAGAACGAGGCCAACTTCAGATTATGGTATTTCAACAAAATCTGGTGATTTAGTCTACTATGGCATTCTGAGAGAAATACTAGAAGTGCACTACCCAGGAATGATGGACTTGAGATGCACTATTTTTTTCTGTGATTGGTATGATCCACGTCATGGGAGTGGTGTTCGAGTAGACCAATTTGGTGTGACGTCTATTCATTCAACACGGAGACTAGATAAATATGACCCATTCATTCTAGCCTCGCAAGCGGACCAGGTTTTTTCGCATAATTTAAATTATGTATTATTTATATATATCAACAATTTTATGTATGGTAATTAATTATAATTTTGTTTTAGGTTTGCTACATCCGTTACCCTCGTGTTACACGTCTGGCCGACCCGTGGATCACGGTTACTGCAATTAACCCAAGAGAGGAAGAATTTATGGAGTACCCGAACACGATGCTTTGTAACCAATGAGTAGTATTCCAATGGATCCGGTGGAGCATTCTTTTGATGTTGATCTCGTGGTTGATTTCACATAAATCGGGGATGATATAGTTCACTCAGACTCAGAGGAAGAACGTGGTGAATTTTATGAAGATTCAGACTCAATTCCGTAGGAAGGATCATCGTCTGATTCAGAGTAGTTCATTAAAATAATTTGAGTTGTATGTATTTATGATATTTTTCATACGTATATTCGAACATATTAGTACTTTTTCAATAAAAAAATAAAAAAAATTAGTTATAATGCCAAACACATTGATGCTTTTTGGTTTATAAACAATTAACCCAAATATATACCAAATGTCATCTTGTGTTAAAATATGCATGAAACCCCATAACCGTCGGCAATCCGTCGGGAATTTCCGATGGATAAATGACTTTCCGTCGGAATTCCGTCAGAAATTTCCGACGAATTTCCAACGGTTATGGGGTTACATGGATTTTTAACAGCAGATTACAGGGTTAACCTCAAAACACCCGACGGATTAAGACAGACACGTGTCTATTGTTAAGGTTTGCACCGGTTTGACTGGCCAATGAAAAGACATCCATCGGAAGAAATCCATCGGAAGTTTCTGATGGATTTCCGACGGTTCCCAAAAATTTGTAAGTTAATCTCAATTAGTTTGAAATTTCTATTGTTTATTAGTTAGATTCATAGGTTTTGGAACTTAGAATGGTTAGATTTAGGTGTTGGTTGGATAGATTGTTAGATTTAGGTTTTGAATGGTTAGATTTAGGTTTTAAATGGTTAGATTTAGGTTTTAAATGGTTAGATTTAGGTTTTGAATGGTTAGATTTAGGTTTTAAATGGTTAGATTTAGGTATTGGATGATAATATATAAGTTTTGTTTGATTTTAAAATTGTTGTGATTTATTTTGATTTTCAGATATTTTATTATTTTTATGTGTTGATTTTCAAATGGAGAATAAGTTTTGGGATTTTATGTGTAAATTTTATGGTTTAATTTTGATATTGAGTTGTTTGAATTTCATGTGTTAATTTTGGAGATGATTATAATTATTTAGATATTATATTTAAATTTTATGTTTTAATTTTGATATTGAATTTTATAGCTAAATTTTATGTTAATCATATAGTTATTACATTTTTTATGTTTTTAATAGTTTTATTATATATTTTAACTTTGATATTATATTTAACATTGTATTTTATAACTTTTTTCAGGAACAATGGTTCATATCGTCGTTCGACTTCCGATAGGGGTGGCGGTTCCCGTGCGGCACCATGGCGTTCGAATCGTGCTCAAAGTGAGGTTCCTGAAACTCAAGAGTGAGGAAACTCAAGTCGTGCTCAAAGTGAGGTTCCGGCACTTGAAGATGCTCGGAAGATGGATCAGGAGGAAATACAAGAGATGAGACGGCAAATGAGAGATGTGCAACATATGAGAACTAAAATGGAAGAAATGGGAGCATTTATGGCTCGATACCCGCCACCGCCATCTCTGCCTCAGTAGTTTATTTCTTAGATTTTTAATTTGTTTTTAGTTTAAATTTATAACTTCAATTTTTTTTTTTTAATATTGGATAATTTTAAATTTAATTTTCGATTTTTAATTATTGATTTTTAGTTTAATTTCTATTTTTTTTATTTACAATTATTATAAAATTAATTTTTTTTAAAAATAAAAAACTGTGAAATCTGTCGGAAATCCATCGGAAATTAGCCCATCAGAGAGTCCTCGGATTTCCGTCAGACCTTGTTTCTGATGGATTTTCGACGGATTTCCAATGGATAAACCAACCGATGTATATGTTGCTAATCCGTCGGAAATATGACCTTCGGTAAGCCGTCGAAAATCTATCAGAAATTTTGATAGATTTCCGACAAACTTTTCATTTATGACGAGCTATATCAAACGGCTGTATCCGTCGGAAATGTCTATTTTCGACAGAATTTTCCATCTGTTCCCGCGTGTTTTCTTGTAGTGAAAGGGCAATCTTTGTTCTCAATCAAAATTTTTATGTCTAAGTTTTTGAAAGGAAAAACTATATTTCAAATGGATAAACATTTGATCAAACCATAAATTCAATATGTATCACTGTATAAACATAAAATACATGTATAGTTATAATATTAACCTCGACTCAAAACACTATTAGTTGAACATGATATAAAACAAATATAACATCATAAATCGAATTATCACTAACCTTTAGAGGAAAAAAAGAGGTTGAGAGGAAAATCGAATTATATCTTTTAGATTTTTCAGTGTGAAGAAGAAAGCAAAACATAGACCTATATATAATTTTTTTGGAATGGCTCTATGGGTTTTCCAAGGAAAACAAAGACAGTTGGATCATATCTGAATAATGATATTTACCATCCAAGTATCAAACTTAAAATTCTCCAGATTTTCTTCCTATCTTAGTTTTTATAAATTAACTTTTAAAAAATTATTTAGCAATTCTGTTTACTAACAGCTAGTCAATACAAACACGAACTAGATTATTTTCTATAGTTGGATAATGATTTTTTCCTACTTTTATTACCAATTTATCATTAATATTAATATTTTTTAGCAAAATCTATTTTATTTTCCATATTTGAAAAATATTTTTCATATTAGTTCTTTTTAAGTTTTGTTAATGGTTTGAATAATTTGCATCATTTAATAAATCTAGTCGGTGAAATTAGATTTTTACCTTTTCTAACTTGAATAAACATGCACATGAAAGCTCATATGAACATTTTGTTAAATAGTTTCTCATTTACGTAAGTTCAAATGAAATCCAAAGCTTCAAGTAAATCTATTTTAACATTGTAGCCATCATACTTTTGTAAATTTAAAGCACAAAAGTAGACGCAAACATGTACATGATTATTTTTGGTTCAATATGCTTATGTTTATCATATGTGGAAAAAAGATTGCACTCAAGTTAAAACAAATAAATTATTCACTAATTTTCGTTTAGTACTAGAATCTCCTCATGCGTTTAGTCTTTGAGTTCTGAGACATTTGATACACCTGATAAATCAATATTTGCTACAACAAAGGTAAGAGTTTTAAAAACATGTTAAAGACTTTTAAGTTAGGATTTTTTTTTTGTAAAATGGAATATTAAACTCAAACGATATGATCTGCTTTATTTTCCAAAATATACGAGAGAAGTAATGAAAATATTGTCTAGTGGAGCACAATAGAGAGAATGAAAGGATTAAGCTAAATTTTTTTCTTAATTATATAATATATTCGGTATTAATATATAAATTTTTATAAATAAATGTTCAAAATTATTAATATGATAAGATGTAAAAAAATTTTTATTAATATTATCATTGCTATTATACGCCATCTGGACTCTGTTATGCTGCAACCTCTTTGGAAGCATATCACTCTAGATTGTCCTTACACCTGCAATCACTAATCAAAAATCGTTAGACTCAGCATATCACTCTAGATTGTCCTTACACCTGCAATCTTCATCCGTCTCGCCTTCTAAGCATCGATATATCATCAGCCGCCATATTCTCCAAGTCATCTTGCCCACATGATAGACAAAGTTCTGAGGAACCAGATCCTTTCTCACCATCCAGATTCTTTTGATAATAACATCAAACAATGTTCACGTAATAGTACATCTACACTATTTTTATTTTCAAACATATTAATTCTCATCACACGTAATTTATTCAACTTATAAGCCACATTGCTGATATTATACAAGCCTAATTGCTCATAATGAAAAATAGTACACACTGAAAACATATATTTAAGCCTAATTGCTTATAATATATTTATAGATATATAAACCTATTTGCTCAGATACATAAGCTTGTTTGCTCATACAAATAAAGCCTATTTGCTAATACAGATAACCCTATTTGCTTATACATGTAAGCCTATTTGCTCAGTTAATTTTGTAAGCCTAATTGCTTTATCATCTCAGCTATTAAATCATACAAAATTCTCGTGGTGAAGTACATTAAAGGTTCAAAGTGGTAACAGATTAATTGAATTCATTCAATTATCATTTGCTACATATTGCAAATGATGCAGCATGTCACTTCTTACCAACTCTGTATAAAAAGCGCGAGAGATATTAAAAACAATATTTTCTTATACTTTTCTTAATAAAAGTTTTAATTAAAATTACCTCGGTGAGTATCTTGTTGAGACCTTGGATATTTCTATCTTGATAGATTTCAGCAAATTGTAGACTGATGTTGTGTTGGTGAAGAATGTCAAAATTATGGTTTCCATTTGAAAAACAATAAATTAGATATTTAACATCTCCATGGCCAAAAGAATACACTTTTCCACCAGGAGAAAACACAATCATCAAAATCTCTGCATCACACAATGTACAAAGCTCACTTGCTATCTTGAAAATACAAAATCTTCTTTTTGAAAAAGTAACTTGAAGGTTACTTTCCTTGGTCAGTTTTTTCATCTCTATTTTTACGACCTTTGTTTGTTCTAACCATTTTCTCAGAAATTTCAACAAACAAATGACTAAATGATGTTTAAAATAAAATACTGTCTTTATATTTATAAAGGTGTATTACATATGGAAATTTAACATTATAGATCATTATAAGTAATTTTCCACCTAACCATTATTTTATTAGAATTTAATTTCCCATTTGGGAAATATTTCATAATTATCTCTAAATTTTGGTTGAAATAGAAAATTTATATTGCATAACAATCTAACAGATGTCTCTCTGAGAAAGGACACTAAATTATATATTAGCTGTTAAATCTATTTTTATTACATATGGAAATTTAAAATTATATGTTATCTCTAATTGAGAAATATTTCAAAGTTATCTCTAAAAAAATTAATATAGACAAATTATAATGTTATAAATGGAATATAGTTGTTATTTTGTACAACAATCTATGCATATACCCCGATAGCGCACATTAAAATATATATGAGCTGTTCCACAAAGTTATATTTTTATTGTTGGTAATTTTTTTGAAAAATAGAAATATATATATATATATATATATATATATATATATATATATGATATAAGTGGAATTTTGGTAAACCATCTGATGGAAAATATTCAATGAACATGAGTGGAATTTTGTATTCAGGTTGTGAGATGTTGCTCAAAACATGCAGCCTCGGTTGCAAAGACATTCTTGATGTCTGACTGTGTGGTTGTTGAGATCCCAGAGCTAGAGCCAGTTCCTGCTGGCAACCCAATGGACAACTCAGGTTAGTCCATTATTCTGATTCAATAAATCTTGACAGGGAAATCAAAACTAAACTCATGTTTATTCATCTCTGAATCTCTTGACTCTACGTTTGCAATTCTCTCATCAGCTTTTGGGGTAGTCTCTTAAGAAAGCTTACAAATGCAAAACCACAGTCCAACATTTATAATACCAACCTCGTCCGCATGTATAACTAGTGTTGCTTAATCTGAATATTAACTGTAACTCTCTACGAGCTTAGTTGTTGGATAGCTTATGATATGAATATTATATAAGGTTTGGCCACTTGGTAAATGATCCATTCTAACAGCTGCTGCTATTTTTGTATTATATCTTCCAGAAAGATTGTGAATGGCACAGTGAATGATAATGAGAAGATTAATAGTTTTTGGAAAGAATAAGAAGGCAATGAGTGATATGGAAGCTGGAGCCATGGCTTGGAACGAAGCAGAAGTTAAAATCATGGCAAGGTGATTAATGGGTTTATTCTTCTTTCTCTGTTTATTTAATATTATATCAGTTCAACACATATGCATAAAATTTGAAGATTTAATGGTGACCATTGTCAGTTCTTGAGGTTTTTATATCAGTTCTTGAGGTTTTTTATATGGAAGCTGGGTAGGAGTTTAACATTGAATGTCTATTGCATACTATCTATATGGTTCGATCTCTATGAATACATCATCTGCAAATCTTGAATACTATCTATAACACTTCCATACTCTCTATCAATAACGATCCTAAAGGTTATCAAACATCAAATCTTCTCGAAGCTTTCTGGTTTCATGTACTCAATTATGGTTTTGGTTCGACACCAAGAAGATGAATTATTCATTCTAAAATGCCTGAAGAAGAAGTCAACAATGGTTTACAGATCTTTTAAATCTATGTGCTCTTTGATTTTGACAAGATCAAACCAAAATATAGAGAACTATCGAGTTTAGACATCATCAGAGCAAGGCAGGATCTCAAACCCACTCGACTATTCCAGAAACTTGGACCGCATTCGTCTATATTATAGATAACAATCATGAGAGTGCTTTCACTTCCTTGACCTCTTCTGCTATTTTGGTGAATCATGTTGGTGTATTTGTATCAAGGGATTTAGTTACCGTTTGGACCAAGTCAACGTCCTTTATCTAATTTTTGGGTTTTGCGTAACATATTTTTTAGCAATGAGGACATTAAGCTTTTTGTGTGGTGATATCTGGTGTGATTTTATGTGAATTGATGATCCTCACTTGCATTGTATTTACTAACGCATGGAAAAAAAATCAAGAGAGGGTTTGATACTCGATGGTTCTTATGGTTTCTAAATATGTCATATTCTGGCGAACAACACATTAATTATTAAGTCTCTTATTAACACAGACATAAAGATATTAACACAGACATAGAGATATATGTGGATAACATGTGGACGATCCGAGACACAGTTAATTGACATTAATATTTAGTAAGCTAAATAACTATCGTATTGGGTTGTGAACCAAAGGTGAATGTTAGAGAAGGATGACTTCTCATGGAAGAAGAATTTCAACTAAGGTTTAACGTCCCGAGGAACAAAAACGTAAACATGAAAATGCAGGAGCATTTTTTAGTTATATATATGTTTGTCAGCTTTTGAGTTATATGATGCTACTATTAATACTACAAAGTTATATGTGTCATGTGTTATAATTTTATGGATTTGATTTTATCTTTGAAACATAATACTTACTACCTGATATAATATCAAAAATTTATTAAATTGGGAAAATGTTAGATAAGTGACCTTTCTAAAAATAGCTTTCTAAAATTGTTAGATAAGTGACCTTTCTAAAGATAAGTGACCTTTCTAGAAAATGTTACATACATATGACTTTGGAAGTGCCAATTCCAACGCTTGAATACTTGTTTTATCAACAACATAACCTTTCTAAAAATAGCTATTTGTTTTGGATATTACACGACTTATTCTATCCAATAGGATTGATCCCGACTAAAACCAATCCTAAGCCTAACTCTACTTTGATTCTACTCACCCACACGTGAATCACAAAGTCGAGTTAAAGAACATTCACCTTCTTAACTTTATAGATTAGCCTCGAAGTTAAAAATCTCACCACAACAGTCAAGAGAGTTAGTCCCGGCTCATGCCCCTCTCTAGACAATTTACACACCATTCCCAAAACCCTACTCCTAATGATCTCGGTGAATCTCCACGAAGAGATAAACTTGCACCTCAATTTTATCATTTCCTTAACTGATTATAGAGAATATTTATTGAATCTCTACAACACTCGCATCTTAAACAACTTTGCCACGTCAGCTTTCGCTTCCTTATACTTGTCACATCTTCCGCTCCAATTCTGCCACATCAGTTCCTGCATCCATGTCAGCTTGCAGCGTACTGATGTGATATGATGCAGTTTCATGTTCTATGCAGCATGCTGTGTCCAAAGTCTGCATCTTCACATAGAAATAGTTATGTATGAACACACAAACAAAAATTAGAGAATAAAAGAAACCTGAACTTTGTCTTGGATTGTTTATAGAAAAAGTCAACAAAATCACTTAAATGATAACTCCATGAAAGTTTATAATTGTTTTTCAAATAAAAATCTAATAATCCATGATAATATGTTAAACTCTCTTAAATTCATTAAATGTTTTAATTTCAAAAGTCATTAAAATTCTACATAAAGTAGAGATCTAATAACACCCCCTTAAATTTATTTGATTTTGGAAATCGGTGAACTAAAGAAGGCTAACATGAGATAAACAACGAGTGGTTAAGGTTTGTTGTGCCCCTCTTTTGTTGGTGCTTTAATAACATTTATTTTTGATAACATTTATGAGTCAAAGACACTCTAATACCAGTATTTCTAATACTTGTAAACATTTCCACTATAATATTATACTTCTTTAAAAGTAAATTAAAGAGCCGGGAGATAAGAAAACGAAAATTCAGTTTATTGATGAAACAAAGGAAATACAAGATTAGAGATTAAGAAAAAAATTATTACAATCACTCAATAATGCAAATCATCATCCAAATGAACCACTGCATTTCTCTGATCTACATAGACATATCTTCTTTCCACCTCCTCTAGATGCTCCATACTCATAACTTAGCTCTGTTAATGGAGGAATATGCTTCATAGCGAAAAACCCAATGTAACTACACCATAAACCATTTTGTTCACGAGCAATTAGCTGCCACATAACATTGGGATAGCAACTATGATTCATAAACCAAGCAATATTTCCAGATTTCTTCACACTGATCACCAATGATGATGATAAATCTTCGGAGACTCTTTCTGAAGCATGCTCACCAACAAGCTCGGGTTTATAATTCCATTTAAAAGATTTAAAAACACGTGAACCGTCGAATACATAATCATCCTTTTCTTTCTCACTGTCAGCTATGATATCACCAGCATACTCGCATATAAAACTTCCTGCTCGGATTGGATCCCATGACCTTAAACCCCAACCACAATCAACTGTCTTAAAAACTTCAAAATTGAATTTAAGGCCGGTTTGAATCATCTTGTTTTTGCACTCCACAGAACAGCGACACGATCCACCGCATTCATATACTATCGGTCCATGAGTGACTAAAACCCTCTCAACATAAGGTAAACCACCACAATTTCTCTCAACGGATGCACAATTTCCATTTCTTGAATCACATGACCGAGGTCGACATGTGCAATAAGCGACCATAGGTGGAATATTGATTCCTGCATGCTTTAGAGAACAAACATAAATAAACGATGCAGGACCCTTCTCCTGATCAACTTCGTTTACCAAAGAAACCTTTAGATTCTCAGCTCCTGAAGAGTGATCTGGAAGAATAAGATCTGGTCTTGTAATCAAACGATTCTTCCACTGCTCTACTGATTTCCATATCCCAAACGCAGGTTTTTGATCAGGTTCCCTTACCAATTTGAATTTGAATACTTTGAATCCATTTTTACCTTCCTCTTTCCACATAGTTGTAATCCTGTATATCCCATCATACATGAAAATAGTGCTGTTCATCCTCTTTTCATCCTTCTTAGATCTTGTCACTCTCACAATACTTCTCTTTTGAAAAGCTGTCTCTAATGAAAAATTCATCCCCCCTATAGTGTCTGATCACATATGGTGCCACCTAACCCTGTAAATACTAAACTATTAGGATCTTTGTTTCTATTAGTATTTTCTCCCGAAGAGAGAACGCTAATAGCTATTTGTTTATTCTCTTCACTAGCTTCAGCCGCTATAAAATCAACTCCAAAGTTAGTTTGGTGAAGCCCCACCAAATCCATTTCACCACGTAAAAAAAAAATGTCTCCTACAGCTACTCCGGGAATGGAACCAACTCGCTTCTTATTGTTTGTATATAAGCCACGATTCTTAAGAATACGTAGAGCCTCTGAAACCTCACCATGCACAGTCCCAACTTGGATTAAACGCCTCCTTACGGCATCAAAACTACTCAGCACACTACTCACTACCTCACTGTTTCCGGTTTCTTCCAATCAATTGGTAACCAGTGTTTGGAAATTGGTTACTCCCTTCACCTCTCTCCATTGCAAAAAATCCTATCACTTGAGAAAAATGATTTGATCAATTAAAGGAATTAAAGCAAAACCTAAATTACGGAAGGAAAATAATGTGGACTTGATCACTAACAAGTAGAATATTATGAATTATAAATACAATGGTTTGGTAGCTTAAAGAAATCAATAATTAATGGAAGTTTAGAACTCCTTTTGAATATTTTTAATATCTTTCACAACAATAAAAATATATTTATATTTAAAATTTAACTATGAATATGATATGCATATTAAATAAGTCAAGGAAAAATACTGTAATTTTTTTGTTATTTTTGTTGATCATTTTATCCTGTAGCCAATTTGTTTTAATAGACTTACAATAAATTGGCTAACTATAAGGGAGATCAAATCTAATAAAAATAAGAAATTCAATTATAGAATTACTTCTTAAACAAAAAAATTCGTAAAATTAAAATACAACCTTGGTTCCTACTTCAGTTGGCGCGAAAAAATGTAAAACAAACAAAAAGTTAGGAAAAAATAATCACATAATCATTGTAAGAGAAGAGACAAAAGATTGAGAATTAGAGTTTAGAAAAACAGAAAAACAGAAAAACAGAAAAATATGTTCAATATCTTTTTGGTCAATACTAAAACCGAATGTTGAATATTAAGATTCTCAAACTAGGGTACAGTGATATCCTTCTTCTTAATCACAATTTTTATGTTTAAGTGAAAGAAGAAACTAAATTTTAAATAGATGAACATTTAATCAAACCATAAATACAATATGTATCATTGTATAAACATAAAATATATATATAGATATAATATTAACCTCGAGGCAAACCTCAAGTTAAATAAAATATAACAAAGGATATAAAGTTGAATTATCACTAATCTCTAGAGGAATACAAGAAGTTGGAGAGGAACCAGATGAGAACATTTACGAAAGTTATATATTTGAAGGAGTGAACATTTTTATTATAGATATTTTAGTGTGAAGAATAAAACAAAGCATAATTAAGAGCTAGTCAATATATGTAAACCTGAATTAGTATATCTTCTATAGTTAGATAATTAAGTTTTCCTACTTTTAATTACCAATTTATTATTAATACTAATATTTATTAGCATAAAATAATTTATTTTCTGTATTTAAAAAATATTTTCTTTATAGTTCCTATTCATTTTGTTAATGGTTTGAATTATTTGCATGATATAATAATTCTAGCCAAGTTTTTGGGTAACTTAAGAGGGGGTGTATTGGATTGAAGATTTGGGGAGATTTTGATTTTTTTCTTAAAATCACATGTTATTCAACGTAAGTAGTGATTTATAAATATCTTCTCAAATCCGATCTTATTGAATTAAGAGTTTGTGTAAAATTAAATTTATCATTTACAATCTCATGTTATTCAATCAATTATTTGTAAAATTCTTATCAAATATAGTGTTATTCAAAAACACAATTGCTCTTTTTGAAAATTTTACTCAATGAGATTTGATGAAACTTTGGATACGTTTCTACATGAAAAATATAGATGGAAAAGTCTCACCTCCAAAGGTGGTATTTGGAAGAACTTCAATAAATTAAAAAATAAAATAAAATAAAATTGAAAGAAGGGAAGCACCACAGAAAAGAATTGAACATTTGGCTGCAATTGATTATATTTCTTTAAATTTATTGACTGCAATTGATCTAAATTCTTTGGAGATCTTTAAGAGTTTTGCTGGAAAGTTGCTGATTGTGATGGCAAAACTGTCATTGTTGCAGGCCTATGATCCTATTTTTAAAGCTGTTAATACCTTACTTGTATATTAATAATTTTGTTGACTGTATGTGAAATTGGGAATGTACAGAACGAGCTTTCGTGCTGTACTTGACATTATACTAATAGCTGATTATGTGACTAAGCTAACTGCACCGTGCGATGAGGTTTGTGGGCAGAAAGCTTTCTTCACTAGAACCGAGCTCATTGGTGGAGCTGGTGTCTATATGCCTGTTTGTCACAAGCATTACATCACTAATCAAATTGTTATCAGAGCTTCTAAGAAAGTGTTGATGCTACGATTCTAACTACATATAATTGATATCAATGATATGTAATAAGTAACATGTTATATAGTGAAATTTCATTTCCTTGTCTTCTTTTTACTGGTCTGGTTTTATCCTCAATGTTGTTTTTGAAAAACACTTGTTGTAGGCAGACCTGTCTCCAGAGTCCAGACTCTAGTGTAAAGATACACAAACATAAATGCATAACAATTCAGAAGTCTGTGGGTAATGCAGATAAAATTCAACTTTCAAAAGTTGAATCTTGAGGATGACACTTGTAAAGAAGCTTGAATTACACAAACTCTTCTATGTAATTGGATCTCTACTATTCGTTCTTATAATTTTGGTTTTGAGGTTCGTTCATGAACCATCTGCACAAATGCAGCGTCTCATATAGGGATTTGGATGTTTTTGTAGATGATAAGTTTGTTTTAATTATTGTTTTAAAAATCTCACCAAATTTTAATAACAAATCTCACCAAATAATCAATCAATTTTATTATTTAAAAAATTAAAATCTCACCAATAGTCTCAAATTTCTTCAAATCAAAATCCCACCAAATTCTCCCAAATCTTCAATCCAATACACCCCAGATTTTTTACCTTTTTCTGACCGAATAAAGATGCATATAAAATTTCATATGAACATTTTGTTAAATAGCTTCTAATTTATGTAAGTTCAAAAGAAATCCAAAGCTTATAGTAAATCTATTATAACATTGTAAATTATCATTCATTTGTAAATTTAAAGAACGAAAAATATAAAACCAAAAAAAGCTAAACAACAAAATAAATCACATAATCATTGTAAAAATACAGACAACATGTTAAGATTAGGGTTTGGAAAAAAAAACATGAGGATATAAATAGGTTCAATATCGTTTTTTTTTCTGGCCACAAATAAACAGGGTTGAATTAAACTTAGAGTTTTTTTGTTTTCATTTTAATTTGATTCGCACTCACATTGTATTGGGTCTCTTCTAAGTAGCAAATAGACTAAACAACAATTGTAGAGGCCACATCATTTGGTAGATGTGGCTTCTGTAATTGTGGTTTAGTCTATTTGCTGCTTAGAAGATACCCAATAGAATGTGAGTATGAATGAAATTAAAATGAGAAAATTTACAGTTTAATTCAACCCTATTTTATTTGTGGCCGGAAACAAAAATGAAAGTTGAATTATAATACGAAAAATGAAAGTTGAATAAAAAAAGGATTCTCAAACTAGGGCATGACAATATGCCTAGTGAACATAACTAAAATAAATGGCAATCTTTCTTCTCAATCAAAATTTGTATGTCTAAGTTTTTGAAAGGAAGAAACTATATTTCAAATAGATAAACATTTGATCATAAATTCAATATGTATAACTGTATAAACATAAAATACATGAATAGTTATAATATTAACCTTGACTCAAAACACTATTAGTTGAACATGATATAAAACAAATATAACATCATAAATCGAATTATCACTAACCTTTAGAGGAAAACAAGAGGTTGGAGAGGAAAATTGAATTATATGTTTAAAGGAGTTATAAGTATCATATATTTTAGATTTTTCAGTGTGAAGAAGAAAGCAAAACATAGACCTATATATAATTTTCTTGGAATGGCTCTACGGGTTTTCCAAGAAAAACAAAGACAGTTGGATCATATATGAATAATGATATTTACCATCCAAGTATCAAACTTAAAAATCTCCAGATTTTCTTCCTATCTTAGTTTTTATGAATTAACATTAAAACAAATTATTTACCAATTCTGTTTACTAACAGCTAGTCAATACAAACATGAACTAGATTCTTTTCTATAGTTGGATAATGATTTTTTCCTACTTTTATTACAAATTTATCATTAATATTAATATTTTTTAGCAAAATATATTTTATTTTCCATATTTGAAAAATATTTTGATATAAGTTCTTTTTAAGTTTTGTTAATTGTTTGAATAATTTATATCATTTAATAAATCTAGTCCGTGAAATTAGATTTGTACCTTTTCTAACTTGAATAAACATGCACATGAAAGCTCATATGAACATTTTGTTAAATTGTTTCTCATTTACGTAAGTTCAAATGAAATCCAAAGCTTCAAGTAAATCTATTTTAACATTGTAACCATCATACTTTTGTAAATTTAAAGCACAAAAGTAGACGCAAACATGTACATGATTATTTTTGGTTCAATATGCTTATGTTTATCATATGTGGAAAAAAGATTGCACTCTAAAACAAATAAAATATTCACTAATTTTTGTTTAGTACTAGAATCTCCTCATGCGTTTAGTCTTTGAGTTCTGAGACATTTGATACACCTGATAAATCAATATTTGCTACAACAAAGGTAAGAGTTTTATAAACATGTTAAAGACTTTTAAGTTAGGATTTTTTTTGTAAAATGGAATATTAAACTCAAACGATATGATCTGCTTTATTTTCCAAAGAATACGACAGAAGTAATGAAAATATTGTCTAGTGGAGCACAATAGAGAGAATGAAAGGATTAAGCTAATTTTTTTCTTAATTACACAATGTATTCGGTATTAATATATAAATTTTTATAAATAAATGTTCAAAATTATTAATATGATAAGATGTAAAAAAAAAGTTATTAATATGATCATTGCTATCGTAACATATAAGGCATGTGGAAACTATTTGTTCAACTAAACTTGAGGCATGTGTTTCTCGATTAGACACATTGATATGGAAATTATGACCTGATGAATACAAAATCAATTCTCCTCGAAGAAAACCCTCTACACGAGTGGCATGACACAAAGTGGTCTTGTTTTCATATCAAATAACGATGTATGATTTCATTACTTGGCTTGCTATTCAAGATCTCCTCACGACGGAGGGCGAGAACCAATGCTTGGGGTATCCTTCAACCGTGTCTTATGTGGCGAGCGAGATGAGGAGACTCGTGATCACCTCTTCTATGCATGCCCTTACTCATACACCATCTGGACTCTGTTATGCTGCAACATCTTTGGAAGCATATCACTATAGATTGTCCTTACACCTGCAATCACTAATCAAAAATCGTTAGACTCAGCAGGATAACATCTTCATCCGTCTCGCCTTCTAAGCATCGATATATCACCTGCAGCGTGAGAGGAATGGGAGAAAGCATCATCAGCCGCCATATTCTCCAAGTCATCTTGCCCACATGATCCTTTCTCACCATCCATATTTTTTTGATAATAACATCAAACAATGTTCACGTAATAGTACACCTACACTATTTTTATTTTCAAACATATTAATTCTCATCACACGTAATTTATTCAACTCATAAGCCACATTGCTGATATTATACAAGCCTAATTGCTCAGAATGAAAAATAGTACACACTCAAAACATATATTTAAGCCTAATTGCTTATAATATATTTATAGATATATAAACCTATTTGCTCAGATGCATAAGCTTGTTTGCTCATACAAATAAAGCCTATTATATTTGCTACTACAGATAAGCCTATTTGCTTATACATGTAAGCCTATTTGCTCAGTTAATTTTGTAAGCCTAATTTCTTTATCATCTCAACTATTAAATGTTACAAAATTCTCGTGGTGAAGTACATTAAAGGTTCAAAGTGGTAACAGATTAATTGAATTCATTCAATTATCATTTGCTACATATTGCAAATGATGCAGCATGTCACTTCTTACCAACTCTGTATAAAACTACTTATTCAAGACTGATTTCATTAAATAGAAACAATACCAAACCAACCTCATCAAGTTACGTGTAGATTTATCAAACCATAAAAAGTAAATTTCATATCGTTAAACATGAGCCACACAAAAACAGTAGTTTAATGCTCACATTTATCAAACAAATGTATAACAAACAGATTTAATAGTCGACATAAGACAAGAGAAAGAATACTCACAGATTAGATAAATAAATTCTGGAACCCCACACCAATACGAAGTGATGGCTGTAGAATTTTTCTTCCTCTCAAACGTCTAACCTATGCATTATTTTATACGCCCCTACTATCAATCAGATTAATGTTGGGCATTTAAAGCCCAAACAATAAGACCCATGGCTGAGAAGCTTAATTATGAGTGCTACAAATGACATATTAAATGCTGGTAACAACAAACACTAACAACATAGACAAGTTATTTAGCAATTTCATCACTACTTAATTTTTAAAAAAATTCATTCATACTACTTCAATTTCAATTAAATTAAATTTTATTGTCTAAACTATTAGTAAAATAACAAAATAATCTAAAATATTAACACCATATATATAAACACTTAACAAAAATTTAATTTAACTGAATTAAAATTTTGGATTGTTACAATTTTACTTTTTATTATTTAAATTTTTTAAAATAAACGAGTCTATTATTATTAACAATCAATTGAATTATTAAAAAAATTACAAATTTTCAATCAATAGCTCCACTTATTATAAATAAAACTATAAAAATATTGTATACGATTTTGTAAATAATATTAAACGATTCCATTTCAAATCATATAAAAAAAATTAGTCCATAAATTTACTAATACAATGCACTAGGCGTGGGTGCCTCACCTAGTACATTTTAAATTCGTTGAAAGTTATTTTCAGATTTATAAAAATAAAACTATTAAGTCGCTAAGAGAATAAAAAGTAAAATTAAAAACAAAATAAAATAAAATTATTATGGAGGAAAATGTCTTTAAAAAGTACAAAAATAAATAAAAGACAAACTGAATACAAAGAACAATCTGACAGTAACCATCTCTAAAGTAACAACAATATTGACCAGGATTATTGGATACGGTTCCACACTCTAGCACTGGTTGAAGTTGTAACTTGACATATTAGTCATATTGGATCTTGGAACGATGACTCTATTGATATTGTATCCAAAAGATGGTACATGGTTAGGAAAAAGTATGTTTGGATTATAGTTAAATGAATTTCTTCTTTGATTAAAATGATCAATGCCAACATCAACATTAATTATGACCACCAAAAGTGCGAGAACTTTCGCCCAAGTAAATCTGAGAAACATTTTGTTGATGATATTGAGAGATTTCACTTATCAATTTCTTTTTCATATTTTGAAGAGCACCTATGAGATGTTTGGTTTGATTCATGTCGAGTTCTTTCACATTTTTCTCATACCAGTTTTCTCTTTTTTCTCTGAATACTCTTAAAGAATCTAAATCTTTTTTCTTACTTCTCTCATACTCTTGTTTTGCCAGCACCTGCAATGTGATTTATTCATTTTATATAATTAAATTTAGATTGTGTGTAAACAATAAATTATTACATTTTTGGATATCATTTAGACTATTTAAATCTATTTTTATATTAATATATTGACTAGAAAAAATGCGCAAGATATAATATTTAAAAAATTATGTCAGATGTGATATTTAAAAAAGTGCATGAGATATTTAAAAAAGCGTGCGAGATATAATATTTAAAAAAGCGCGCAAGATATAATAATTAAAAAATTATGCTAGATGTGATATTAAAAAAAGTGCATGAGGTATTTAAAAAAGCGTGCGAGATATAATATTTAAAAAAGCGCGAGAGATATTAAAAACAATATTTTCTTATACTTTTCTTAAAAAAAGTTTTAATTAAAATTACCTCGGTGAGTATCTTGTTGTGACCTTGGATATTTCTGTCTTGATAGATTTCAGCAAATTGTAGACTGTTGTTGTGTTGGTGAAGAATGTCAAAATTATGGTTTCCATTTGAAAAATGATAAATTAGATGTTTAACATCTCGATGGCCAAAAGAATACACTTTTCCACTAGGAGAAAACACAATCATCAAAATCTCTGCATCATACAATGTACAAAGCTCACTTGCTATCTTGAAAATACCAAATCTTCTTTTTGAAAAAGTAACTTGAAGGTTACTTTCCTTGGTCAGTTTTTTTATCTCTATTTTTTACGACCTTTGTTTGTTCTAACCATTTTCTCAGAAATTTCAACAAACAAATGACTAACTGATACTTAAAATAAAACACTGTCTTTATATTTATAAAGGTGTATTACATATGGAAATTTAACATTATAGGTCATTATAAGTAATTTTTCCACCTAACCATTATTTTATTAGAATTTAATTTTCCCATTTGGGAAATATTTCATAATTATCTTTAAATTTTGTTTGAAATAGAAAATTTATGATATTTTCAATATTATTAGCTATATTGCATAACAATCTAACATATGTCTCTCTGAGAAAGGACACTAAATTATATATTTGCTATTAAATCTATTTTTATTACATATGGAAATTTAAAATTATATGTTATCTCTAATTGAGGAATATTTCAAAGTTATCTCTAAAAAATTTAATATAGACAAATTATAATGTGATAAATGGGATATAGTTGTTATATTGTACAACAATCTATGCATATACCCGGATAGCGCACATTAAATTATATATGAGCTGTTCCACAAAGTTATATTTTTATTGTTGGTAATTTTTTGAAAAATAGATAAATATATATATATATATATATAAGTTTATTTTTGGTAAACCATCTGATGGAAAATATTCAATGAACATGAGTGGAATTTTGTATTCAGGTTGTGAGATGTTGCTCAAAACATGCAGCCTCGGTTGCAAAGACATTCTTGATGTCTGACTGTGTGGTTGTTGAGATCCCAGAGCTAGAGCCAGTTCCTGCTGGCAACCCAATGGACAACTCAGGTTAGTCCATTATTCTGATTCAATAAATCTTGACAGGGAAATCAAAACTAAACTCATGTTTATTCATCTCTGAATCTCTTGACTCTACGTTTGCAATTCTCTCATCAGCTTTTGGGGTAGTCTCTTAAGAAAGCTTACAAATGCAAAACCACAGTCCAACATTTATAATACCAACCTCGTCCGCATGTATAACTAGTGTTGCTTAATCTGAATATTAACTGTAACTCTCTACGAGCTTAGTTGTTGGATAGCTTATGATATGAATATTATATAAGGTTTGGCCACTTGGTAAATGATCCATTCTAACAGCTGCTGCTATTTTTGTATTATATCTTCCAGAACGATTGTGAATGATAATGAGAAGATTAATAGTTTTTGGAAAGAATAAGAAGCCGATGAGTGATATGGAAGCTGGAGCCATGGCTTGGAACGAAGCAGAAGTTAAAATCATGGCAAGGTGATTAATGGGTTTATTCTTCTTTCTCTGTTTATTTAATATTATATCAGTTCAACACATATGCATAAAATTTGAAGATTTAGTGGTGACCATTGTCCATTGTTCTTGAGTTTTTTTATATGGAAGCTGGGTAGGAGTTTAACATTGAATGTCTATTGCATACTATCTATATTGTTGGATCTCTATGAATACATCATCTGAAAATATTGAATACTATCTATAACACTTGCATAGTCTCTATCAATAACGATCCTAAAGGTTATCAAACATCAAATCTTCTCGAAGCTTTCTGGTTTCATGTACTCAATTATGGTTTTGGTTCGACACCAAGAAGATGAATTATTCATTCTAAAATGCCTGAAGAAGAAGTCAACAATGGTTTACAGATCTTTTAAATATATGTGCTCTTTGATTTTGACAAGATCAAACCAAAATATAGAGAACTATCGAGTTTAGACATCATCAGAGCAAGGCAGGATCTCAAACCCACTAGACTATTCCAGAAACTTGGACCGCATTCGTCTATATTATAGATAGCAATCATGAGAGTGCTTTCACTTCCTTGAACTCTTCTGCTATTTTGGTGAATCATGTTGGTGTATTTGTATCAAGGGATTTAGTTACCGTTTGGACCAAGTCAACGTCCTTTATCTAATTTTTGGGTTTGCTTAACATTTTTTTAGCAATGAGGACATTAGGCATTTTGTGTGGTGATATCTGGTGTGATTTTATGTGAATTGATGATCCTCACTTGCATTGTATTTACTAACGCATGGAAAAAAAATCAAGAGAGGGTTTGATACTCGATGGTTCTTATGGTTTATAAATATGTCATATTCTGGTGAACAACGCATTAATTATTAAGTCTCTTATTAACACAGACATAGAGATATTAACACAGACATAGAGATATATGTGGATAACATGTCGGACTATCCGAGACAGAGTTAATTGACATTAATATTTAGTAAGCCAAATAACTATCGTATTGGGTTGTGAACCAAAGGTGAATGTTAGAGAAGGATGACTTCTCATGGAAGAAGAATTTCGACTAAGGTTTAACGTCCCGAGGAAAAAAAACGTAAACATGAAAATGCAGGAGCATTTTTTAGTTATATATATATGTTTGTCAGCTTTTGAGTTATATGATGCTACTATTAACACTACAAAGTGGTGACCTGGTTTCATGTGTTATAATTTTATGGATTTGATTTTATCTTTGAAACATAATACTTACTACCTGGTATAATATCAAAAATTTATTAAATTGGGAAAATGTTAGATAAGAGTTAAGTAAAGATTCTGATCATTCGGAAACCTATAAAAGAAATGAAAGGCAAGAAGCATATGAGTAAGAAGAAGAAGACTAAATACATTCACAAAAGCAAGAGTAAGCATATACCTAAAGTTAAATAAAAGATTGGACAAAAATTGATGCGATGTTAGATCATGCGAGTTACAAAAAAAATAAAGAAAAGGTAGGTAGAGAGAGAGAGAGAGAGAGAAAGAGCATTATGGAATTGGGATAAAAACTTGATGGCTCTATCAGAGATATAGAGGGTAGAACACAACATACATATGACTTTGGAAGTGCCAATTCCAACGCTTGAATACTTGTTTTATCAACAACGTAACCTTTCTAAAAATATATACTTGTTTCGGATATTACACAACTTATTCTATCCAATAGGATTGATCCCGACTAAAACCAATCCTAAGCCTAACTCTACTTTGATTCTACTCACCCACACGTGAATCACAAAGTCGAGTTAAAGAACATTCACCTTCTTAACTTTATAGATTAGCCTCAAAGTTAAAAATCTCACCACAACAGTCAATAGAGTTAATCGCGGCTCATGCCCCTCTCTAGACAATTTACACACCATTCCCAAAACCCTACTCCTAATGATCTCGGTGAATCTCCACGAAGAGATAAACTTGCACCTCAATTTTATCATTTCCTTAAGTGATTATAGAGAATATTTATTGAATCTCTACAACACTCGCATCTTAAACCACTTTGCTACATCAGCTGTCGCTTCCTTATACTTGTCACATCTTCCGCTCCAATTCTGCCACATCAGTTCCTGCATCCATGTCAGCTTGCCGCGTACTGATGTGATATGATGCAGTTTCATGTTCTATGCAGCTTGCTGTGTCCAAAGTCTGCATCTTCACATAGAAATAGTTATGTATGAACACACAAACAAAAATTAGAGAATAAAAGAAACCTGAAAAAAGTGAAGAGTAATAACGTATGAACTTTGTCTTGGATTGTTTATAGAAAAAGTCAACAAAATCACTTAAATGATAACTCCATGAAAGTTTATAATTTTTTTTCAAATAAAAATCTAATAATCCATGATAATATGTTAAACTCTCTTAAATTCATTAAATGTTTTAATTTCAAAAGTCATTAAAATTCTACATAAAGTAGAGATCTAATAACACCCCCTTAAATTTATTTGATTTTGGAAATCGGTGAACTAAAGAAGGCTAACATGAGATAAACAACGAGTGGTTAAGGTTTGTTGTGCCCCTCTTTTGTTGGTGCTTTAATAACATTTATTTTTGATAACATTTATGAGTCAAAGACACTCTAATACCAGTATTTCTAATACTTGTAAACATTTCCACTATAATATTATACTTCTTTAAAAGTAAATTAAAGAGCCGGGAGATAAGAAAACGAAAATTCAGTTTATTGATGAAACAAAGGAAATACAAGATTAGAGATTAAGAAAAAAATTATTACAATCACTCAATAATGCAAATCATCATCCAAATGAACCACTGCATTTCTCTGATCTACATAGACATATCTTCTTTCCACCTCCTCTAGATGCTCCATAATCATAACTTAGCTCTGTTAATGGAGGAATATGCATCATAGCGAAAAACCCAATGTAACTACACCATAAACCATTTTGTTCACGAGCAATTAGCTGCCACATAACATTGGGAGAGCAACTATGATTCATAAACCGAGCAATATTTCCAGATTTCTTCACACTGATCACCAATGATGATGATAAATCTTCGGAGACTCTTTCTGAAGCATGCTCACCAACAAGCTTGGGTTTATAATTCCATTTAAAAGATTTAAAAACACGTGAACCGTCGAATACATAATCATCCTCTTCTTTCTCACTGTCGGCTATGATATCACCAGCATACTCGCATATAAAACTTCCTGCTCGGATTGGATCCCATGACCTTAAACCCCAACCACAATCAACTGTCTTAAAAACTTCAAAATTGAATTTAAGGCCGGTTTGAATCATCTTGTTTTTGCACTCCACAGAACAGCGACACGATCCACCGCATTCATATACTATCGGTCCATGAGTGACTAAAACCCTCTCAACATAAGGTAAACCACCACAATTTCTCTCAACGGATGCACAATTTCCATTTCTTGAATCACATGACCGAGGTCGACATGTGCAACAAGCGACCATAGGTGGAATATTGATTCCTGCATGCTTTAGAGAACAAACATAAATAAACGATGCAGGACCCTTCTCCTGATCAACTTCGTTTACGAAAGAAACCTTTAGATTCTCAGCTCCTAAAGAGAGATCTGGAAGAATAAGACCTGGTCTTGTAATCAAACGATTCTTCCACTGCTATACTGATTTCCATATCCCAAATGCAGGTTTTTGATCAGGTTCCCTTACCAATTTGAATTTGAATACTTTGAATCCATTTTTACCTTCCTCTTCCCATATAGTTGTAATCCTGTATATCCCATCATACATGAAAATAGTGCCGTTCGTCCTCTTTTCATCCTTCTTAGATCTTGTCACTCTCACAATACTTCTCTTTTGAAAAGCTGTCTCTAATGAAAAATTCATCCCCTATAGTGTCTGATCAGATATGGTGCCCCCTAACCCTGTAAAAAAAATCCATATGGTGCCACCAAATCCATTTCACCCCGTAAAAAAAATATGTCTCCTACAGCTACACTACAAGAAATCTACCGCAAAACTGACGGCCAATTTCGTCGGAAATCCGTCGGATTTGGCAAAATTCGTCGGAAATACGTCGGTTTTTTCCGTCGCTTCTATCTCCTCGGAAATACCAAAATCAGGAACACCGATGGATTTCTAATATTTATAAACCGAAGAATTTCCAACGGATCTAAAACTGACAGAATTCCGACGGCTCTAAAACCGACGGATGAAAAACTGATGGAATTCCGACGGAATTGTTTAATTTTTTTTTAAGTATATAATAGAATTTTTAAAAATAAATTTATTAATTTTAAAATTTTGTTTTATAATATAAATTAAAATTAAAGAAATAATAATTATAAAATAATGCAATAATTTAAATAAAAATTCAATAAATATAAAATAATTCAAATAAAAAACAAAAAAAACTAAAACAAACTAAAACTACGATGGCGGGAATCGGGATAAGAATTCCTCCATGCGTTGCTGCAATACAAGGTGATCCGCCTCCAATTTGCGGATTCTCTCGCGTTCCGCTTCTTGTTGGAGGTGATCCGCTTCTTGTAGGAGGCGATCTGCTTCTCGTTGGAGGCGATCGGCTTCTTGTTCTTCTGCGAGCTGTTGCAGCCAGCGGATCTTGGATTTCATGGGTCTTTGATATAGGAACCCAGGTGAATCAGATCCTAAATGATAGATTGATGGAGGAATTGTTGCTGGACTAAGGTCACTCTCAACAGTTCCGATTGAATGGATGGTGAAGTGGTTCGATGGTGAAGCTGTTGCTGGACTAAGGTCACTCTCAACAGATTCAAAGGGATGAATGGACGTGATAGGGAATTGAGAGACGCCACACAGATCTGTGAAAGGATCTATGATAAGTCTAATACACTCTAAGCTTCAAGGATTCACACACAAGAAGTTTAGAAGACAAAATATTTCCTTCCCAGAAATATCAAAGAGAAAACTCTCAAGTTTCTTTTCTAAAAATCAGGCTGAATCCAAAAATTGTCCAACACAACATAATTAAAAGACAAGTGATAGTCTGCATGAAGGAGAGAGAAGGAGAAAACATTAAAATCAGAGTTTGAGAATTCGAAACTGTCTCTTGAACTCCTTGGCCGAGAATGTGTTGTTGGGCTTGCGGAAAATCAACTAAATGGGCCGATGATAATGCGATCCATTTGCCTCGTTAAAAACCTTACCAACAAAACCCATTGGGACAAAAATTGGTGAAGGGAAAAAGAGCACAAATGGAGCACATACCCATTTAGTGATTTCTTTGGGCCTCTTGAATTTGCTTGGTGATAGTAAAAATAGCAAATTTCTTGTTTCCTTGAAGAACTGGCAAGAAAGGTGTCGTATGACTCTTGTGTAATTCTTGCACGTCTTCTTGCACTCCATTAATGATGAGGCTGTTCATGGACTTGATAAATTCCTCTCTCACACGCCTTGTTCCAGCTCTTGTTCTTGGTGCTTGTTCCATGGTTGCTATGTGTACAGCTTCTTCCTTTGATCCAGCTGAGCTTCTTTTGATGTCCTCATCATCTCCTCCCTCTTGAAAAGGTTCTGACCTCAGAACAGGTAAATCTGCATGGAAAGGAGCTAAATCAGTAACATTGAAAGTATGAGAAATAGTGAACTGACCTGGTAGATCAAGCTTGTAAGCATTATCGTTGATCTTTTCTAGCACTTGAAATGGTCCATCGCCTCTTGGTGCGAGCTTGGATTTTCTTTCCTCCGGAAATCTCTCATGCCTCATATGCAACCAAACCCAATCTCCTTGTTCGAATGTGACCTCCTTTCGGTGCTTATCAGCATGTTGTTTGTATTTCTCGGTCTTCTCTTCCAGATTTTTTGTGACCTTTTGATGAAGCTTCTTCACAAAATCTGCTCTGGCTTCTCCTTCATTAGAATAAACAGCTCGGGGCAGGGATATTAGATCAATTGGAGTTTCTGGATTAAATCCATAAACAATCTCAAAAGGAGAAAATTTAGTACCAGAATGCTTAGCATGATTATAAGCAAATTCAATGAAAGGTAAGCATGATAACCAATTTCGTAAATTCTTACCAACCGTTGCTCTCAGCAAAGTAGATAGAGTACGATTTACTACCTCAGTTTGGCCATCTGTTTGGGGATGACAAGTGGTTGAGAAAAGCAGCTTGGTTCCCAACTTTCCCCACAACGTTTTCCAGAAATGGCTTAGGAACTTAGTGTCGCGATCGGATACAATGGTCCTCGGTACTCCATGTAAACGCACTACTTCTTTGAAAAAGAGATCAGCAGTTTGAGTAGCGTCATTTTTCTTGTTGCATGGAATAAAATGAGCCATTTTTGAGAACCTGTCTACAACTATAAAGATGGAATCCTTGTGGTTGATTTTTGGCAGACATAAAACAAAATCCATAGAAATGTCTACCCAAGGCAGGTTAGGAATAGGCAAAGGCATATATAAACCATGAGGATGTGACCTGGATTTTGCCTTTAGGTAAGTGATGCACTTGGCGCAGAATCTCTCCACATCTCTTTAGGCAAAGTCTTGTCTCGTCCAAAATGTCCCATGAGGCCTCCTCCGTGAGCTTCTCCAACCACCAGCTCTCTCATTGACCCTTGAGGACTGCACAGCCTTTTATCTTTGAACAAAAACCCATTATGTTGATAAAATGATCCGCGAGCAGCCTTGCTTGTTTCTTGGAAAATTTCTTGAAAATCTGGATCAGTTTCGTATGAGCTCTTGATATGTTCAAATCCCATAATCTTAGCCTCCATTGTACTGATTAGGGCGTGTCTCCTTGATAGTGCATCAGCTACAATGTTCTCCTTCTCTTTCTTATACTTTATCACGTAAGAAAAAGTTTCTACAAACTCGAGCCACTTAGCATGTCTCTTCTTTAGTGTAGTTTGTCCTCTTAGATGTTTAAATGTTTCGTGATCTGTATGAATAACAAACTCTTTGGACAATAAATAATGTTGCCAAGTTTCAAGAGATCTTACCAAAGCATAGAGCTCCTTATCGTAGACGGGATAATTAAGAGACGCTCCACTGAGTTTTTCACTGAAATATGCTATTGGTTTGCCTCCTTGAGTAAGAACAGCTCCTATGCCTGTACCAGAAGCATCACATTCAATCTCAAAAGTTTTGTCAAAGTTAGGAAGTACCAAAACAGGCGCATGTGTGAGGCTGTCTTTAAGCTTGGCGAATGCCTCATCTTGTGATGGCCCCCATTTGAACTCCACATTCCTTTTGATCACCAAGGTTAGGGGTGCAGCAAGGGTACTAAAATCCTTTACAAATCTCCGATAGAAACTAGCCAGACCATAGAAGCTCCTCACATGTCCGATAGTAGTTGGAGTCGGCCAGTCTTGTATAGCCTTGATCTTCTCTTCATCGACCTTTAAACCCTGTGAACTCACAAAAAATCCTAAAAAGACAACTTGATCAGTGCAGAATGTGCATTTCTTTAGATTTGCATAGAGGTTTTCAGCCTTTAGTGTTTCAAGGACCTGTTCAAGATGATTCAAGTGATCTGCAAGGTTAGAGCTATAAATCAAAATGTCGTCGAAATAAACTACTACGAACTTACAGATGTAGGCCCGTAAGACATGGTTCATGAGTCTCATGAATGTACTTGGCGCATTAGTGAGTCCAAATGGCATAACCAGCCACTCGTACAAACCTCTCTTGGTTTTAAACGCCGTTTTCCATGCATCTCCTTCCTTCATCCTCACTTGATGATATCTGCTTCTTAAATCGATTTTTGAGAAGATAGTTGCTCCATGAAGCTCATCTAGCATATCGTCCAGCCTCGGGATGGGATGTCGGTATTTGATGGTGATGTTGTTGATGGCTTTACAATCAACGCACATCCTCCAAGTTCCATCTTTCTTTGGCACTAGAAGCACAGGAACAACACATGGACTTAGACTCTCTCGGATATAGCCTTTAGACATCAAGTCTTGAACTTGTTTTTCCAACTCCTTTGCTTTTGCCGGATTAACCCTATAAGCCGCTCTGTTTGGCAACGGGGCTCCAGGGACTAGATCAATTTGATGTTCGATTCCCCTTGTTGGTGGCAGCCCTGGCGGAATTTCTTCAGGAAATACATTAGAAAATCTGTTAAGTAGCTCTAGAACAGCTGGTGGTAATTCTTGTTCTTCTTGACCTGAAAACAAACCTTCCTTGAAGATCATTAGTAGCACCTCTTCTTTTAATTCAAGAGATTTCAAAACAGTATTAGGTGTGATATAAAGATTGGTTTTACTTAGCTTCTTTCCTTTGGACATGGTTTGTTGCATTTCAAATGTTTCTTGAGGTGTCAATGGCGCCAAACTATGCTTCTTGTTGTTGTGCGAGAAGGTATAATGATTGGTCCGCCCATTGTGTAATGCTTCTTTATCAAATTGCCACAGACGCCCTAACAGCAAATGTCCAGCTTGCATAGGCACTACGTCACACAAAACTTGATCCGCATACTTACCAATAATGAATGGAATTGTAACTTGCTCGGAAATTTTAAGCTCGGTGTCATCATTCAGCCATTTGAGTCGATAAGGTCGAGGGTGCTTGGTGTTTGGAATTCCTAACTTATCAACTAAATATTTGCTGGCCACGTTAGTACAAGAACCTCCATTTGCTTTGAGAATCATAACTCTCTGATTTGGGCAGTCCCTTGCGTAATGTCCTTTTCCCTGACATTTGAAACAAGTTATATCTCTAGTTCGTTGAGTTTGAGTATTACCTTGTTCCGGTTTATTGAATTTAGACGGTTCTGGTGCAGACTTTTTGAATCTAGAATCAGCTTCAATATTCTTTCCTTTGTCTAAAACTTTTTGCGGTTGCTGGTTCCAAACAGGTTTGCTACGGCTTATTGACATCGTTTTCCTTTTAATGTGTTGCTCAGCCTGAGTAGCTAAGTACAGCAGCTCGTTTAAATCATGGTAAGTCTGTCTCTCCACCTTTCTAGCAATACGATCATGAAGACCATCAATGAACTGTGCCATTAGAGTTTCATCAGAATCTTCACTCTCCAATCTGTTTCGAAGTGTTTCAAACTCGTCAAAATATTCTTCTACGGATCTGGATCCTTGAGTGAGCTTTCTGAATTTCTTTTGCAGCTCTCTATAGTAGTATGCAGGGACGTATCTCTTCCTCATAGCAAATCTCATATCTGCCCAAGTAGTAATTTGTCCATGTCTATGCCTTCTTCTCTCGGACACGTCTCTGTCCCACCATGCTAATGCATTTTCACTAAGTTGAGCAGCAGCTAGAGACACCTTTCTTTGATCAGAATAATTGTAATGTTCAAAGATATACTCCATACGCCTTTCCCAGTCAAGATAAGCATCAGGATTAACTTTTCCAGCAAAAGTGGGTGCAGTGAGCTTGATGTCATTATTTCTGTGTCGTGCATCTACTTCGCCTTCTCTGTCAGGGCACGGTTGCCTTCTCTGCCTTGGTTCAGGGTCTGGTAGTTCTTCTTCCGAGTCAAACTCATCAACATCTTCTAGATTTACTCGGTGTGGGTGGATATTTCTGATACGAGCTCTTCGTGCTGGTGGTGGCGGTTGCTCAATTCGAGTTATGCGCTCTCCTAGGGTCTGTAGCTGAGTTTGAATAGCAGCAAGAGCTTGAACCAAATCATTAGCTCCCTGATCTTCCATGTTTCGAGTTCTTCCTGTCTCTCAACTCAAACAAAATAGATCAAATGCAAAGGAAACTGGAAGACACAATAAACACAATCGCAGCTTTTGATGAAAGATCTGTTAATCCTAACAGCGACTGTACTCGAAATTCAGTTTCGAAAAAATATCAAAACACATCCAAAAATTCCGAAACCAATTTTAACAAATATTAGTCTCGTCCTAAGTTCAGATGCAACTGGTCTCATGATTTTATCACACGCCAATTATTTATGAAAATTCAGACAATATTACAGAAGAAAACAACTTAACTTCCGAACTTAAGGAGATGAACAGACACACACAAAACGAATTAAACTGAAGTAGAAAGGAATAGATAAACCTGATTAGGAGCGTTTAAGCTCTGATACCAGATGATATAGGAACCCAGGTGAATCAGATCCTAAATGATAGATTGATGGAGGAATTGTTGTTGGACTAAGGTCACTCTCAACAGTTCCGATTGAATGGATGGTGAAGTGGTTCGATGGTGAAGCTGTTGCTGGACTAAGGTCACTCTCAACAGATTCAAAGGGATGAATGGACGTGATAGGGAATTGAGAGACACCACACAGATCTGTGAAAGGATCTATGATAAGTCTAATACACTCTAAGCTTCAAGGATTCACACACAAGAAGTTTAGAAGACAGAATATTTCCTTCCCTGAAATATCAAAGAGAAAACTCTCAAGTTTCTTTTCTAAAAATCAGGCTGAATCCAAAAATTGTCCAACACAACATAATTAAAAGACAAATGATAGTCTGCATGAAGGAGAGAGAAGGAGAAAACATTAAAATCAGAGTTTGAAAATTCGAAACTGTCTCTTGAACTCCTTGGCCGAGAATGTGTTGTTGGGCTTGGGGAAAATCAACTAAATGGGCCGATGATAATGCGATCCATTTGCCTCGTTAAAAACCTTACCAACAAAAATCATTGGGACAAAAATTGGTGAAGGGAAAAAGAGCACAAATGGAGCACATACCCATTTAGTGATTTCTTTGGGCCTCTTGAATTTGCTTGGTGATGGAAAAAAAGCAAATTCCTTGTTTCCTTGAAGAACCAGCAAGAAAGGTGTCGTATGACACTTGTGTAATTCTTGCACGTCTTCTTGCACTCCATTAATGATGAGGCTGTTCATGGACTTGATAAATTCCTCTCTCACACGCCTTGTTCCAGCTCTTGTTCTTGGTGCTTGTTCCATGGTTGCTATGTGTACAGCTTCTTCCTTTGATCCAGCTGAGCTTCTATTGATGTCCTCATCAGTCTTCCTGCTGGTATGCGCATCCTTGAGCAATGTGAGAGCGGAAGGTTGGACACCGTCTTGCCGAAACTACAAAAATGAAAATTTAGTAAAATATAAAATTATAAAACTAAAATAACAATATTTTAATTAAATAAGAAACTTACCAGTTGTTTGGCCCGTGTGACCAAACTAACCACTCCTAGATTGTGCGTCGCCTTGTCTTTTCCTTTGCGATCGCTGTTTCGGCACGCAGAATGAGTTGTGGAGCTTGTCTTGGTCGGTTCTTCACTCCAATAAGTGCATAACCCGCTCCATAGGCCTGGGTTGGAAAGCAACTCCCTAGGGACATCATTCTTGTGCCACTTCTCCTTCCACTCGTTCAGCTTCCATGAATACATTCTCGCTGCTTTTCTATCGAACCATCGTCTAACCCTGGCGGTCATGTGGCTGTCCCAAGTAAATTCTTGCTGCAAATAAAAAATTAAATTAAAATAAACTACATTAAATAAAAGTAAAACAATTAAAAATATGAGGTACTTACCGCAAATTGGCGAAACCACAATTCCTGATCCGCCATCGGCATTTGGTTGTAAGTCGGGTACGGATGCCGAAGCATTCCATTGAGCATCCGGTTAATGGACTTGGAAATCCCATTTCCGGAATCTCCAAACCTACAAAAAAAAATTATTGCAAATAATTTGAATTGTAACTAAAGTAATAATAGTAAATAAATATTAAAATTCTTAAAATTAACAAAAAATGACCATGTGTCTCTGCCTACGCATTCCGGATGGAGACGAGGCAATCTATCTCGTCCTGGTTGAGCGACAAAGTCCTCGACGCTCATCTGTGTCGGTGCAGTAGGTGAAGGCGTCGGCATAGGCGCTGTCTCCGGGATATGTGTCTCCGGTGTAGGAGAACTCTTCGAACCGGCACTACCTCTCCGGCGAGTACTACATCCGCCGCCGCCTGAATGGATAAACCGACCGTAATCCCTAGAAAAATTAAAAAAAAATCAAACATTATATGAAAAACATTATACATCATCAAAATAATAAAACATTATCAAAAAATATTTTAAATTCATTATTAGTCCAAAACAATTATACTTTTATAAAAGAATTAATAATTTATGGAAATACTTATAAATTACTAAAATCATCATAAATTTATATTTATAAGTATTAATTCCAAAACCATTATAAATTTGTAAATACATGATTATTACATGAAATAATTATACATTATCAAAATAATAAAAAAATTTCAAAAAAATATTTTAAATTCATTATTATTGCAAAACAATTATACATTTATAAAATAATGAATAATTGATGGAATTACTTATAAATTAATAAAATCATCATAAATTTATATTTATAAGTATTAATTCCAAAACAATTTTAAATTTGTAAATCCATGATTTATAAAAGAATGAATAATTCATGAAAATAATTATAAATTACTAACATGATTAAAAATTATCAAAAAAATAATCATAATTTTCTAAAAATTAGAATTCATACCAAAATTAAGAAAATTTTAATGCATGAAAATAATTATAAATAATTCAATAAATAAATAAATTAACAAAACAAATAATTTCAATAAACATAACAAACCTAAATCTAACAATTACAAACCTAAATCTAACATTACAAACCTAAATCTAACAATTACAAACCTAAATCTAACAATTACAATCCTAAATCTAACATTACAAACCTAAATCTAACAATTCTAATTTTCTAAACTAATCAATCTAACTCAAAACCTAACAATCCATAATTTAAACTTAAGAACTTACATGTTTGGGGGATTATGAGACATAATGATGAAGGATCGACGGTTGTAATGGAGAATTGACGGATTTTAGGGTTTTTAATGTTTTGGAAAGTTTCAAAGGAAGTGAGGAGGAAGAAGATGAAGTCGGGTTATATTACGATATATCCGTCGGAAATCCGTCAATTTTAAAAAAATTAAATTACCCATGTTCTCGATACGGTTTCGAGAAACGTCGCGCCTAAATTTTCGTGAATCCGTCGGAAATCCGTCGGAAATTTCCGACGGATTTCCGACTGACTCGCAAAAATTTAGGCATCACGGGAAACGAAAAGATTTTCGCGGTTACATTTTCATTATCCGTCGGAAATTTCCAACGGATTTCTGACGGATAATAAAAATATGCATGTCTTTTGATTGGCCAGTGAATCCTTAAACGGGGACAAATTTCCGACAGATTTCCGACGGGTTTGTGGTTGTAGTGGTTATTTACGCACCGTTTCAGTAAACATATGTTTTTAGTATTATAAAAAATGATTGCAAACACAAATAACTTATAGAAATCTTTCATTTGAAAAATTTCAAAAGTTTATACTATTATTTCGTTTTTGGTAAACTTGTATGTTAACTATATGTTTATCTATCAAACACTTTCGGTCGAACCATGTCTAAAAATGAAATCTTTTGAAAATATGTTATATATCACATAATTTAGTTTATTTTGTCAAATTTTGTTGTTAACATTGTCTTGATGTACAGGAAATTACAAGTTAACCATGTAACCCCCAAAACCGTCGGAAATCCGTCGGAAAAACCGACGGATTTCCGACAGTTTTAGGGTTACATGTGTCTATAAAAATTAAATTAAAAATAACACCTAAAACCGTCAGAAATCCGTCGGTTTTTCTGAAAACACATGTCCGTGTTTAAGGTTTTAAATTATTCCGACGGATTTCCGATGGATAAGGGTTTATATGTGGTTTAATGTTTAAGTGGTTTAATGAGTTTTGTGGGTTTGTTAAGGTGTTTGTTTAGGGAATATATATTTTTGGCAAAATCTTATTTTATTAAAACTTGTAAAAATATACAAAGCTGAAGTTGAGCTTATAAAATGATCGGCAGCTGTGGTCTTAGAGGACCTATGGTTTACACCGTAATGTCAAAATTAAATAAAATACAAAAAAACAAATTTACACCTTTCTGTAAAAAAAAATAATACAAAACACACATATAACTAATCTTCATTAGATGATGATGCTGATCCCTCAGATGGAATTGAGTCTGAATCCTCTATAAAATTCACCTTGTTCTTCTTCTGATTCGGAAAAAACTAAACCAAATTGTGTGAAATCAACAACAAGATCCAGAGCACAAGAAGGCTCAACTGGATCCATTGGAACAACTTCTGCTAGCTGTAAAGGATCGTGTTCTGTAACTCCATAAATTCTTCCTCTCGGGGTCACTGTAGTAACTGTGCGCCAAGGATCTGTCCGCCGTGTAACTCGAGGGTAACGAATATAGCACACCTAAAAAATTGAGTATTAGTTACACTAATATTTGTACACTACCTGCTCAGCTTGTGATCCTAGATTGAATGGGTCATATATTTCTAGTCTCCGACTTGAATTAACAGACGTAACACCAAATTGGTCCACATGAAGCCCACGACCGAGTTTTGAATCATACCAATCACACTTGAAAACAATGCACCTCAAGTCTAACGTTCCTGGGTACCGCACTTCCAATATTTCCTGAAGAACGCCGTAGTAAACATCAATACCAGATTTCACTGAAATACCAGAATCTGAAGTTTGTGTTGTCCTTCTCTCGTCATGAACCCTAAACCCATATCCACGACTGCAGTATCTAGGATAAGAAGTTGCAATGTAGTTTGGACCATTAACAAATTCCAATAACCATGTGGAAAATGTCTGTCCGCTTCTTACTTCTTCAGAAACCTACAAAAATAAGTTACAAATTAGTATTAAAAAAAAATATTTATTAAATGATTTAGCGTTTTTAAACACTTACGTAAAACTGCAACCACGGCATAAATTCCTCCTCCTTATGGACTTGAAGCTCGTCTTCTGTCTTATCCATATAGTACCCGCGTATTTATGCCATGTAAATGCTGTACGAAAACCAAAATTGTTGACAAGTTAATAACAACATATAAAATAATCAATTATACATTAAATGACACAAAAAAATTTTTGTTTACCTTTCGTATTCCGTAATTTCTTCACATTTGGTTAGGATATACGTATGCAAGTGTTTAAACTCCTCTTGAGATAATTTACGCCTTTTCCTTTGCCACTAACTCGCCCAACTTGGGAAAATAACTCTGGAACAACGACGGGGTAAATCGCTCTCTCACCACGATCATCATGGCGACTAGGACGTCTACTCTTCGTACGAACTTCTGAGGGGAAGTAATATTCAGCAAACTGTGAGGCCTCTTCGTTGATGCTCTGGGCGATAATAGATCCCTCTACTCTACTCAAATTCTTAACCTTTTTCTTTAGATGAAACATATACCCCTCAAATGGATACATCCAACGGTATTGAACCGGGCCTCCTAGTTCTGCTTCTCGTGGGAGGTGGATCGGAAGATGTTCCATCACATCAAAGAAAGATGGTGGAAATATCTTCTCCAAATTACAAAGGATCACCGGGATATTGGCCTGTAAATTTTGGATTCCCTCAACAGTAAGTGTTCTTGTGCATAAATCGCGAAAGAAAGCACCTACTCCTGCAATTGCTTGGTGGACGTCTTTATGAAGAAGATGAGCAAAAGCGAATGGAAGAAGCCTCTGCATCACAATTTGACAATCATGACTCTTCATTCCAGTAAACTTTCCTTCTCCATAATCGATGCAGTTACGCAGATTAGATGCGTATCCATCAGTGAATTTAACATCGTCGTGAATCCAATAAAAAAATTATGTTTTCTTTGCTGCTTCTAATCGGTATAATGGAAATGGACATTGACCATTTGGGAGCACTTCAAGAAAACCTTGATCGCAATATGCTGGCAAGTCTAATCTAGATTTCATATTGTCTTTCGTCTTCCCTTGGACGTTTAAGACAGTGTTCATGATGTTCTCAAAAAAGTTCTTCTCAACGTGCATCACATCAAGATTATGCCACAATAAATGGTTCTTCCAGTAAGGCAAATCCCAAAATATGCTCTTCTTGTGCCAGCTATGAAATTCACCGACACCATAAATAGGTTCATGTCCATTACCCCCACAATAAGGAGTCGTCTCAGCACCAAAATCTCTCAACTGCTCCAATAAAGTCTGACCGTCTATCTCAGGCGGTGGACCATCAAAAACTTACCTACCCTTCGTAAACATTATTCTCGAACGACGATACGGATGATCACTCGGTAAAAATCTCCTATGACAATCAAACCAACAACTTTTTCTGCCATGCTTTAGTTGGAATGCATCAGTGTTGTCTTGGCAATACGGACATGATAATCTCCCATGTGTTGTCCATCCAGATAACATACCATATGCTGGAAAATCGCTTATGGTCCACATAAGCACCGCATGCATCTTAAAGTTTTGCTGGGTTGAAACATCGTACGTTTCCACACCATGCTCCCATAGCATTTGTAACTCATAGATCAATGGCTGGAGGAATATATCAAGTGATCTCTTCGGATGCTCTGGGCCAAGAACAAGAATCGAGAGATATAAAAACTCTCTACGCATGCACAGAGATGGAGGCAAATTGTAAGGGGTTACAATTACGGGCCATAACGAATACTTCCTTCCATGCTTCCCAAATGGGTTAAAACCATCTGTACATAACCCGAGGTACACATTCCTTCGCTCATACGCAAAATCCGGATACAATGATTGAAAATGTTTCCAAGCTTCTGCGTCTGAAGGATGTGTAATATCTCCATCTTGACGATGTTCTGCATGCCATCTCATTGGCTCTGCCGTGCGCTGAGAAGTATATAACCTCTTCAACCTCTCTGTTATTGGTAAATACCACATACGTTTATATGGAATTTGAATTCTGCAACTATTTTCCTGATACCGTGGTTTACGACAAAATCTACATCTTTTGCAGTTTTCATCTTCTCTCCAATATAGCATACAGTTGTCGATGCACACATCTATTACCTTATACGGTAACCCAAGACCAAATACAAGTTTTTGTACCTTGTAGTATGATCCAGGTAAAAGATTATCTTCTGGCAATAAATCTTTCGCCCAATCTGTTATCGCATCAACGCACTCCTCTGCCAAATTGTAATCCATCTTAATCGTCATCAATCTACTTGCAGATGATAAAGGCGAATGACCTTCTTTACACCCTTTATATAGTGGTTGCCTTGCAGCATCTAACATATCAAAAAATCTTCTTGCTTCTACATTAGGTTCTTCGAACCTATATCTTTCTTCACCGCTAAACTCGACATTCTCTCTAAATGCATCATTCACCATCTGCATGCTCCCTACACCTACATCTACTTCCGTGCTACATTAACGTTCATATTAGCCGACATATTTCCAGAAGCCGTCGGAAATCCGTCGGAATATAACGGCATGGATATCCGTCAGAAATCCGTCGGAATATAAATTTCCATCGGAAAACCGTCGGAATATAACGGCATGGATTTCCGTCGGAAATTCCGTCGGTATTATTGTCCGTCGGAAATTCTGTCGGTATTATTGTCCGTCGGAAATTTCCGACGGTATTATTGTCCGTCGGAAATTCTGTCGGTTTTGCGGAAGATTTCTTGTAGTGCTACTCCGGGAATGGAACCAACTCGCTTCTTATTGTTTGTATATAAGCCACGATTCTTAAGAATACGTAGAGCCTCTGAAACCTCACCATGCACAGTCCCAACTTGGATTAAATGCCTCCTTACGGCATCAAAACTACTCAGCACACTACTCACTACCTCACTGTTTCCGGTTTCTTCATATTTTCCAATCAATTGGTAACCAGTGTTTGGAAATTGGTTACTCCCTTCACCTCTCTCCATTGCAAAAAATCCTATCACTTGAGAAAAATGATTGGATCAATTAAAGGAATTAAAGCGAAACCTAAATTACGGAAGGAAAATAATGTGGACTTGATCACTAACAAGTAGAATATTATGAATTATAAATACAATGGTTTGGTAGCTTAAAGAAATCAATAATTAATGGAAGTTTAGAACTCCTTTTGAATATTTTTAATATCTTTCACAACAATAAAAATATATTTATATTTAAAATTTAACTATGAATATGATATGCATATTAAATAAGTCAAGGAAAAATACTGTAATTGTTTTTGTTATTTTTGTTGATCATTTTATCCTGTAGCCAATTTGTTTTAATAGACTTACAATAAATTGGCTAACTATAAGGGAGATCAAATCTAATAAAAAATAAGAAATTCAATCATAGAATTACTTCTTAAACAAAAATCGTAAAATTAAAATACATCCTTGGTTCCTACTTCAGTTGGCGCGAAAAATGTAAAACAAACAAAAAGTTAGGAAAAAATAATCACATAATCATTGTAAGAGAAGAGACAAAAGATTGAGAATTAGAGTTTAGAAAAACAGAAAAACGTGACGATATAAATATGTTCAATATCTTTTTGGTCAATACTAAAACCGAATGTTGAATAATAAGATTCTCAAACTAGGGTACAGTGATATCCTTCTTCTTAATCACAATTTTTATGTTTAAGTGAAAGAAGAAACTAAATTTTAAATAGATGAACATTTAATCAAACCATCAATACAATATGTATCATTGTATAAACATAAAATATATATATAGATATAATATTAACCTCGAGGCAAACTTCAAGTTAAATAAAATATAACAAAGGATATAACGTTGAATTATCACTAACCTCTAGAGGAATACAAGAAGTTGGAGAGGAACCAGATGAGAACATTTACGAAACTTATATGTTTGAAGGAGTGAAAATTTTTATTATAGATTTTTTAGTGTGAAGAATAAAACAAAGCATAATTAAGAGCATAAAATATTTTCTGTATTTAAAAAATATTTTCTTTATAGTTCCTATTCATTTTTGTTAATGGTTTGAATTATTTGCATGATATAATAAATCTAGCCAAGTTTTTGGGTAACTTAAGAGGGGGTGTATTGGATTGAAGATTTGGGGAGATTTTGATTTTTTTCTTAAAATCACATGTTATTCAACGTAAGTAGTGATTTATAAATATCTTCTTAAATCCGATCTTATTGAATTAGGATTTGTGTAAAATTAAATTTATCATTTACAATCTCATGTTATTCAATCAATCATTTGTAAAATTCATATCAAATATAGTGTTATTCAAAAACACAATTGCTCTTTTTGAAAATTTTACTCAATGAGATTTGATGAAACTTTGGATACCTTTCTACATGAAAAATATAGATGGAAAAGTCTCACCTCCAAAGGTGGTATTTGGAAGAACTTCAATAAATTAAAAAATAAAATAAAATAAAATTGAAAGAAGGGAAGCACCACAGAAAAGAATTGAACATTTGGCTGCAATTGAATATATTTCTTTAAATTTATTGACTGCAATTGATCTCAATTCTTTGGAGATCTTTAAGAGTTTTGCTGGAAAGTTGCTGATTGTGATGGCAAAACTGTCATTGTTGCAGGCCTATGATCCTATTTTTAAAGCTGTTAATACCTTACTTGTATATTAATAATTTTGTTGACTGTATGTGAAATTGGGAATGTACAGAAGGAGCTTTCGGGCTGTACTTGACATTATACTAATAGCTGATTATGTGACTAAGCTAACTGCACCGTGCGATGAGGTTTGTGGGCAGAAAGCTTTCTTCACTAGAACCGAGCTCATTGGTGGAGCTGGTGTCTATATGCCTGTTTGTCACAAGCATTACAACACTAATCAAATTGTTATCAGAGCTTCTAAGAAAGTGTTGATGCTACGATTCTAACTACATATAATTGATATCAATGATATGTAATAAGTAACATGTTATATAGTGAAATTTCATTTCCTTGTCTTCTTTTTACTGGTCTGGTTTTATCCTCAATGTTGTTTTTGAAAAACACATGTTATAGGCAGACCTGTCTCCAGAGTCCAGACTCTAGTGTAAAGATACACAAACATAAATGCATAACAATTCAGAAGTCTGTGGGTAATGCAGATAAAATTCAACTTTCAAAAGTTGAATCTTGAGGATGACACTTGTAAAGAAGCTTGAATTACACAAACTCTTCTATGTAATTGGATCTCTACTATTCGTTCTTATAATTTTTGTTTTGAGGTTCGTTCATGAACCATCTGCACAAATGCAGCGTCTCATATAGGGATTTGGATGTTTTTGTAGATGATAAGTTTGTTTTTATTATTGTTTTAAAAATCTCACCAAATTTTAATAACAAATTTCACCAAATAATCAATCAATTTTATTTTTAAAAAAATTAAAATCTCACCAATAGTCTCAAATTTCTTCAAATCAAAATCCCACCAAATTCTCCCAAATCTTCAATCCAATACACCCCAGATTTTTTACCTTTTTCTGACCGAATAAAGATACATATAAAATTTCATATGAACATTTTGTTAAATAGCTTCTCATTTATGTAAGTTCAAAAGAAATCCAAAGCTTCTAGTAAATCTATTATAACATTGTAAATTATCATTCGTTTGTAAATTTAAAGAACGAAAAATGTAAAACCGAAAAAAGCTAAACAAAAAAATAAATCACATAATCATTGTAAAAATATAGACAACATGTTAAGATTACGGTTTGGAAAAAAAAAACATGAGGATATAAATAGGTTCAATATCGTTTTTTTTTCTGGCCACAAATAAACAGGGTTGAATTAAACTTAGAGTTTTTTTTGTTCATTTTAATTTGATTTGCACTCACATTGTATTGGGTCTCTTCTAAGTAGCAAATAGACTAAACAACAATTGTAGAAGCCACATCATTTGATAGATGTGGCTTCTGTAATTGTGGTTTAGTCTATTTGCTGCTTAGAAGATACCCAATAGAATGTGAGTATGAATGAAATTAAAATGAGAAAATTTACAGTTTAATTCAACCCTATTTTATTTGTGGCCGGAAACAAAAATGAAAGTTGAATTATAATACGAAAAATGAAAGTTGAATAAAATAAGATTCTCAAACTAGGGCATGACGATATGCCTAGTGAACATAACTAAAATAAATGGCAATCTTTCTTCTCAATCAAAATTTGTATGTCTAAGTTTTTGAAAGGAAGAAACTATATTTCAAATAGATAAACATTTGATCATAAATTCAATATGTATAACTGTATAAACATAAAATACATGAATAGTTATAATATTAACCTTGACTCAAAACACTATTATTGGAACATGATATAAAACAAATATAACATCATAAATCGAATTATCACTAACCTTTAGAGGAAAACAAGAGGTTGGAGAGGAAAATTGAATTATATGTTTAAAGGAGTTATAAGTATCATATATTTTAGATTTTTCAGTGTGAAGAAGAAAGCAAAACATAGACCTATATATAATTTTCTTGGAATGGCTCTACGGGTTTTCCAAGGAAAACAAAGACAGTTGGATCATATATGAATAATGATATTTACCATCCAAGTATCAAACTTAAAAATCTCCAGATTTTCTTCCTATCTTAGTTTTTATGAATTAACATTAAAAAAAATTATTTACCAATTCTGTTTACTAACAGCTAGTCAATACAAACATGAATTAGATTCTTTTCTATAGTTGGATAATGATTTTTTCCTACTTTTATTACAAATTTATCATTAATATTAATATTTTTAGCAAAATATATTTTACTTTCCATATTTGAAAAATATTTTTGATATAAGTTCTTTTTAAGTTTTGTTAATTGTTTGAATAATTTGCATCATTTAATAAATCTAGTCGGTGAAATTAGATTTGTACCTTTTCTAACTTGAATAAACATGCACATGAAAGCTCATATGAACATTTTGTTAAATAGTTTCTCATTTACGTAAGTTCAAATGAAATCCAAAGCTTCAAGTAAATCTATTTTAACATTGTAACCATCATACTTTTGTAAATTTAAAGCCCAAAAGTAGACGCAAACATGTACATGATTATTTTTGGTTCAATATGCTTATGTTTATCATATGTGGAAAAAAGATTGCACTCAAGTTAAAACAAATAAAATATTCACTAATTTTTGTTTAATACTAGAATCTCCTCATGCGTTTAGTCTTTGAGTTCTGAGATATTTGATACACCTGATAAATCAATATTTGCTACAACAAAGGTAAGAGTTTTATAAACATGTTAAAGACTTTTAAGTTAGGATTTTTTTTGTAAAATGGAATATTAAACTCAAACGATATGATCTGCTTTATTTTCCAAAGAATACGACAGAAGTAATGAAAATATTGTCTAGTGGAGCACAATAGAGAGAATGAAAGGATTAAGCTAATTTGTTTCTTAATTACACAATGTATTCGGTATTAATATATAAATTTTTATAAATAAATGTACAAAATTATTAATATGATAAGATGTAAAAAAAAAGTTATTAATATGATCATTGCTATCGTAACATATAAGGCATGTGGAAACTATTTGTTCAACTAAACTTGAGGCATGTGTTTCTCGATTAGACACATTGATATGGAAATTATGACCTGATGAATACAAAATCAATTCTCCTCGAAGAAAACCCTCTACACGAGTGGCATGGCACAAAGTGATCTTGTTTTCATATCAAATAACGATGTATGATTTCATTACTTGGCTTGCTATTCAAGATCTCCTCACGACAGAGGGCGAGAACCAATGCTTGGGTTATCCTTCAACCGTGTCTTATGTGGTGAGCGAGATGAGAAGACTCGTGATCACCTCTTCTATGCATGCCCTTACTCATACACCGTCTGGACTCTGTTATGCTGCAAGCTCTTGGGCAGCATATCACTCTAGATTGTCCTTACACCTGCAATCACTAATCAAAAATCGTTAGACTCAGCAGGATAACATCCTCATCCGTCTCGCCTTCTAAGCATCGATATATCACCTGCAGCGTGAGAGGAATGGGAGAAAGCATCATCAGCCGCCTTATTCTCCAAGTCATCTTGACCACATGATAGACAAAGTTCTGAGGAACCAGATCCTTTCTCACCATCCAGATTCTTTTGATAATAACAACAACCTTCTCGCATGGTGGCTCAGCCTTTGCAATCTCCATGGGGCCTGATCTTCCTTGTCATTTGTTTTTTTTGTTATTTCTTTTGCTCTTTTTCCATGGCCTAAATCTTAGTTTTTCCATTATCTCTCTGTGAATAACAACTTTGAAGTTTTTTCAAAAAAATTTTACATTAAACAAAATAAATAAACTTTGAGGTATGTAAATCATGAGATAGTTTGGTCTCAAAACACTATGCAAGTCAATAAATGTCTTCGTAAATAAAATGGCTAATACCAAAGAAGAGGTTACTAATGAATCTAACATAGTATATGAGAGTCTTTTGGATAATTTTCAATTTCAAAAAAGCTTATCATCAAGTTTGCAAGTTTTGTCACATGGGTCTTTTGTGGTTATATATATATGCTAACTTTGCACGCAACTGCATGACCTATTTTTATGGTGTATGCAAAAGAATAAAAAACAAAATTATAATCATGGAAGATATAAAAGATACAAAATAGAAGACATGCAATATGAAGGTTCATAAGGTGGAATGTCATCTAAGACAACTGATATGTTGCATTCACATTGCATTCTTAGGAGTTTTAGTTGCATATTTGCATATTTTTCCTTGTCTTTAGGCCTTGAAGTAAAGCTTGGAACATTTGAATGAAATGGAGTTAGAAAGGAACAAAAGAAGAAACTTTTGATGAAGTGACACTCGTAGCGGCCAAAGCGTGGTCGCTACGAAGCTGCTCAGATTTTTCCGGTGAGAGACAGCGGGCAGTCGTAGCGGACATGTGTAGACCGGTGAGAGACAGCGGGCACTAGTAGCGGGCATGTGTAGACCGGTGAGAGACAGCGGGCATTCGTAGCGGGCATGTGTAGACCGGTGAGAGACAGCGGGCACTCGTAGCGGGCATGTGTAGACCGGTAAGAGACAGCGGGCACTCGTAACGGGCATGTGAAACCGATGGATCCCAATCCGAGTCTATTTGTTAAGTGTCTAAACCGAGTTAAAATCTGGGTTTTATTTGTTGACCCATAATTTTAGCTTCCCATATAAATACTCTTTACCCTATTGTTAAGGGTTATGCTTGATTTCCCAAAAATTCTCTCTTAGTCTCTTTAAGCTTTAGCTAAGACTCTTGTATAAATTTGGGATTTTCAAAGTATCAATTCTACTTATCTTCTTAATTCTTTCAACTATTCTTCTTATATTCATGATTATGCATCAATCAAACCAATTGATTTGTGTTTTCATGACTATGAGTGAGTAGTCTTTTAGATGAGTTTAGGGTTTGGTAATTGAGATGATTTGGTGGATTGATGGTGATGTTTAGGACTTGATTATATGTTACTCCTTCATTTAGGTTGATTATATTGCTAGATTAGGCAAGAGATTGTTAATCTAGATCATTTGTATTTTCATGCCCACAAGGTGTTTGTTAAAATGCTTGAATGAAACCTAAATGTGCATTTCATTCCTTACCTATGAGAATAGTTGACTAGGATGAATTGTGGTTGGATTAAACTTCATTCTTAATACTCAATGATCCTTTTAAATTGCTAATGAGAGTTATTGTTGATTGAATGATTGTTGAAGAGATTATTGCCATGAGAGTGGATTAGTCTTATTTGTTGATCATTTAGCCTAGGATATTGCTCATCATATGTTCTTGCATCATCAAACTTCCATCATTTCATCTTAATCATAACCATTCCCGAGACTCATCGCCTTTTATTATTTGATTTTAAACCACTTTTACCGTTTTATTTACATTTAAAGTTTGTTTTAAAACCACTTAAACCCTTGTTTGCTTAGATTAGAATGAGACTTGGATTCTTGGTGTGTTAGATGCTCGTTTCTCCGTGGATTTCGATACCTTTTATGCTATAACGGTATAAGGGTTATTTGATAGCCCGGTTTGCAAAAACCTCTTTATCAAATTGGCGCCATTGCCAGGGAAGCGATGCATTTAGCCATTAAGATTTAGTTTTGTTTTGAGACTAAGCTTTTATTTTCATTATTTTGACATTAACCTTTCATTTAGTTTTTGTTTCTCTTGTGCTTTTCAAGGTGTATGCAACGAAGGAGTCAACAAGGAGAGGTTCTTGATTGCATTTTGGATTTGAATCAAGTTGAGAGAGTGAATAGAAGGGAAGCTAAAGCAAGGAGAGAGCAAGAGCGGTTAGCACACTTGGCACGCTTAGGGCATGGATGGGATTCACAATCCACCGGATTTTGAGGGTAATGTTGATCAAGGTGGGGTTTCTCAAGGAAATGGTCAAGAGAATGTTGCTAGAGTGATTGGAGCATATGATGAGCCAGACATCCATGGGAATAGGACCGTTATTAGGCCTCCTCCAGTTGGAAACATCAACTTTGAGATCAACGCTAGCCTAATCAACATGGTCCAAAGCTCAAAGTTTCATGGGCTACCAATGGAGGACCCCTTGGATCATCTAGATCAATTTGTTATGTTGTGTGGGACGGTAAAGATCAATGGAGTATCGGAAGACGCTTTCAAACTTCGCCTTTTCCCATTCTTGTTAGGCGACAAGGCTCATTTGTGGGAGAATAATCTACCTCACAACACTATCACTTCATGGGACCAATGTAAGAGAGTGTTCCTTGCGAAGTTTTTCTCCACTTCTCGTACAGCTCGACTAAGGAACGAGATATCAAGTTTTTCACAACGTGTTAATGAAAGTTTTTGTGAAGCTTGGGAGCGTTTCAAGGTCTTTACTTCTCAATGCCCACACCATGGTTTCTCAAAGGAAAGTCTTTTGAGTACTCTATACCGCGGTGTCTTGCCAAAGTATCAAATGCTTCTAGACACGGCAAGTAACGGGAATTTCTTGGGCCAAAGAGCGGATGATGGAATGTTACTAGTTGAGAATCTAGCTCAAAGCAATGGAAGTTATGGAGAAGACTACGATAGGACTACTATAGATAGTGTTGAAGTTGATAGTCAAAGGACTAAGGAGATGAAAGCGCTAAATGAGAAAATCGATAAAGTTTTGCAAGCTTATCAAAATGATACTACATGCTTCTTTTTGTGTGTTTTCAAAATTTTCAAATTTTTTGACTTTTTCAATGCACATAAATGTATGCATGAGACTCAAATATGCAAAAAAAGAAAATAAGATCACAAAACACATGATTAGTAGACGGGTCTCTCCCCCAAACTTACTTCACACCGTCTCGGTGTGAAATAAAATTCAAGGAAGAGGCTAAGAAACACACAAAGCAAGACGAAAAACATAAATAACGAAAAAGAATGGTATATACAAGGATAAGGGAGAGGACCATACATTGGCCCTTGTCGGGGACCTTAGGGAGAGGAGCGATGTGAGGAGTTGTTGAACTCTTTGGACCTTAGGGAGAGGAACGAAAAAGCATAAACTCTGGTTTTTTTTTCCCCCGAGTTTTTGTAGTGTAACAATCCGGTTAAACTTTGCAATTATAATCGTATATTTGTCTTTTTTTTTCTGTATAAAACTTTGTAATCGGATTAAATAATAACTCTTTTTGTTTTGTTTTGTTTGCATTAGATCACCGCAACTGAGGAGTGTATGATGTATCCATGCGATTTACCAGGCTTCTTCTTAGGCCTCCTTGGCTAATATGCGCAGGCTATTGGCTACGTATAAGTATGGTAATGACGTGATTGCTGTTTTACACACTTGGAATTCAACTTGGGAGCTTTTATGCATAGATGTATTCCCGGAACAGACATGTATCTATTATAACGATGGTATTAATTAATTTCTTTTAAAAAATGCAACATATAAATCTTACTTTGTAGTATTTATTTTCGTGTGATTGTAGTTGTCCCTTTCTCTATCGATGAACTCAAAGCTACTGGTTATGATTTTCTTAAGCAAGTCATGCACTCTAACGGGCTTACTTGTCCAGATGATGACAGCAAGTGTCTTCCTATAAGTAAATTTGATAGATGGATATGACTAGCGTCGGTTGAATCAATTTTGGTGCTATTTCGTTGTATGATTCGGATAAAGATTCGGCTCAGGATCCTGTCTAACCACGTCAGCCGATTTGTGGTGTGTGATATGAATTAGTCATTGCTATTTAATGCCTTTCAACATTAGTTCAGTCGTTATTCATATTTACTCGTTGGTTTATTTAGTTTTGGATATTATACTTTAACAATTTTCACTATTTTCTTTAGAGAAAATTACTTGAATAATACTAGAAAGTAATTTAATTGCTAGTTTAACATAGAAAAGATTAGTGTTAAGTGTGCTATTTGGATCACAAAATTACCCTTAAAATCATTTGTTAAAAAAAACTTAATTACAAGAATGCCATTATGAATTAATGCCACATCAGATTAATTTTTGGATTTTTTTTTTAAAAGGTCAAATATTTACGAGTTTGCCACCGTTGAGGGAAAAATCTCCGAGACAAATCTACAGCTCTATGTTATGGTAGATTTGTTTGAATGACAGATTTTATATTCTGCCGGAGATTTCGTCTGTAGATTTAAGTTTTACCCCAGATTTACATGTCTTATTTGTGGCAGACTATTTAACTCACCGTAGAGTTTTTAAACTTCCGTAGACTTTTTCAGAAGATGGTGATAGAAGCAGCAGCTTTTTTAATTTTCTAAAGCTAGAAGAATTTATACGGTAGATTAATTATTTTATCGCAAATTTATATCGCAGACTTATTTTTTCATAGTATATTTTATATTTTAGTTGTTGCAGAGTTTTGTTTCACATACTAGTAGTCATAGATTTGATTATCAAAAATTAATTGCTAGATTAACTTCGTAGTTACCACAGATTTTATTCACGTTATAGAAGATTTATGCTTTTAAAAAAAAAAACTTTAATTACCCCAGACTTTATAACTAGCTTTACGGCAGATAAAATTCTTACTAGAATAACCCTATATAATGTGTGTAGACTTTTTACGGCAGATTTATTGCCACTAAGTTACCGCAGATTTTGTATTGCAGATTTGCTGAAAAGACATCGCAGATATTTCAATAATTTTCTCTAATTAATGATGAATTTTATAGAATTTTTTCAAAAAATTCTTAAGTACATCACGATTTTTTTATTAGGGTTTTTCTCAGCCTCCATCATCTTCTTTAATAATTATTCATTCAGTTTTACCTTCAACCCTAACCTAATCTCTTTTATGATTTTTCATCTTGTCCTATCTCTATTGGCTTGTTATGGAGCAGCTCATCCTTGTTTATGGACAATGGATCTTCTCAAATAATAGATGGTTATTTGTTGTTGATAGCAAAAGTGGTTGTCGAATTCTACAAGCAAATACAAAAACTACTTTTGATGATTTTCTCGGAATTGTGTATGAGGATTATGGGTTGGATAAGAGATTATGCAATGTTGAGTTGAGTTACATGTTCCCGAAGAAGCTCTTTCAAAAATTACCAGCAAATACACCTCCAGTTATTATTGGTAACTTATTTGATCATGATCAACATATTTTTCTCTCTATTTTTTTTCTTTCTTTCTATCTTACATAAAAATAAGGTAACTACAACAATTTACTTGAAATTAAAATGTCTTTAGTTTAATGAATCTTATTTCCTGTATTCTGGTGTTTCATTTCTTTCTATCAAATATATATATATGTGGAGACTCTATGAGTAATGGAGGAAGCTCAAGCATTAGATGTTTCAGATGAAAGAGGCTGAAGTTCTTGTTCTTTAACAGCAGCACTTACAGGCTCATATGTTGCTTCTTCTTGCTGTCTTCGTCTCCACACCAATAAGATTTTGATCATTACTGTAACATCCGCAAACCAATAATGGGGGTGTATTTGTTGAATTCAAAAATTAAGGGTCGATTTGATGAAATCCAAGAGTTATAGTCGGGTTTAATTAATAATTTAAAGAGTTGTGCGGCTGAATTGGGAAGACTAAAAAGTTGAGGGACTTAGAGGTAATTTTGGAGAATAAAACCCTAAATCTATTTAAACCCTAAAATTTGCTGAAACCCTAGTTATTCTCTCTCTTTTCGTGGCCACCTTTAGGGAGAGAAAAGAAATGTTGAATGTGGCTGAAAGAGATGAAGGAGAAGCTTGCAAATGAAGGAGATGCAGATATTTCCGACATATCGTGGTAGAACAAAGGTTCGACCTAGCAAATCGTCTCTAGTGGTAAGGAAATTTAATGAAATTGTAGCTAAGACCTATATCAAGATGTGACCTTTTGCGGATATTGATTTGAATCAATATTCTAATAGTTATGTGCGTTTTCGTGAACTGTTCTGTTTCAGACGCGATTTGGACCAGTGTGTATTCAAAGAGAGATAACGAGTTAACCTTACGTCAGATCATCACGAAATTTCGTAGGTAGCTTCAGGACATCTAGGGAAACATTTTCAACTGTAGGATTGGAATGTGGACGGTTAGATTTCGATTTGTGATCCCATCCTTGAGGTGGATCATTTCTGTTATTTTTCCAGTTTAGGTTAAATGTTGAGTTGTTGTTGTGGTTGGATGTAGGGTGAGGAAAGGAGGTTGCGGTTGTATTGCTATGATAATTAAGAAACCCTAGAAATTCCTGAAGAGAAATGTTTCCTAATAAGGAAATTTTCCTAAAAAGGAAAGTTTCCTAAAAAAGAAAGTTTCCTGAAAAGGAAAGTTTCACGAAAAGGAAAGTACCATCAAAGAAATCGTTGTGAGCAAAGGTGAGTGCTTATGTGTTAGACTGTGGTTAGTCTGAGAACTTGGAGTTGTCCTCGTTTTCATGTTTCTTGTTGTTGGTCTATTAGGAGTAATGGATGTTTATTGTTGTTATATTGTGGTGATTGCATGGGGTTGCATGTTGTTTGGTGATTGTGTTATTTAGCTAAGAATGGTGTTTGTTAGCTGGTAGTTGGGTGCCTCATTCAGTATCTTTTATACTGAGGCATCTCATTATGTGATGCAGGTAAGGTTAGAGTCATACTGGAGCTCGTGGAACCAAGGCTGTGGAGATGGATGACATGACCAGAGTCGGGATTGACTTTATGTTGCTTTGTTTTATTTATTTATTGTTGAGTTGGTATCGTTAGTAGTTTGCTTCCGCTAAGTTGCTAGACTTCATTTATTTATTTAATTGGTGGATTTAATAAATAAATTATGTAGGTTGTTAGAAATTTTTTTAAATTTGCTGTTTCCGCGTGTTTCTGTGTTAGTAAATCGGTTCCGGTTTAGTGGTTTTCGGGATGGATCGTTTCAATTACTGATGTAACCAGTAACGATATCATCACTCCGCCTACCACCCCGAGTAAGTGTTTCTCCCACCAGCTCCTGCCAAAAATCATCACATCTCAGACCCGTAAATAGGAACAAATCCAGTGAACAAATCAGCTTTCCATTCTAGCAACTTGTAGCTTCCAAATTGTCCAGGTAGGCGTAATCGGTTTTCTTTCAGAAGCAACATTATGTTCTGCATTCACGTAAAAAGTCGTATGAAGATACATAAAACAATTAATTATCATAAACCATAATTTGTAAGGGAAACGGAGAACTACCAATGCTGTATTATTGGAAACGTACTCAGAAGAATGTGGGGGGAAAGACTCCCCATTTCAGGCGATACATTTCCGTTGGTCGAGAAATTCAATAAGCGAACCTGACAACAAGAGCCATTGGGATGATTTAATCACAACGAAAGCACCTAAGAAAGCGCAACTAGTAAAATGGATGTTTGTAAGGTTGCCTGTGAACTTTCAATGCCCAACTCATGAGCAATGATATCAGCGATCTCTGGGAACTTGTTGGGCTTTAATGAAGAATCTTTCACACTAATTGACACTTCGAAGGTGATAACTTCAACCCGGAAAACACCTTCATGTTCGTAAAATGTAGCCAATAACTGGTTAACACCAAAACAGAAAAGAAGAAGAAACTCTGTTGCAGCTAATGACAGATATATAGATGATGTTGATGAGGTACTGTGTAATGACAAATTAACAACCAATTTCTTTCAAATAAATAGCTAAGTTTATGAGTAATTTTACTTTTTCATCTCCAGAAACCAAAAATCAAAAGTTACCAAAATTAAATTACCGGTGGAGTAACTTACCGGTGACCACCGAAGTAGGCGAACGCTGATGGCGTGGCTGGTGACGACGAGGCTGCTGGTTTCACGTTGAAGAGTTCCGGCGAGTTGGAAGATCTGAGTTTCAGATTTTCTAGGTTTCAAGGTGGGTGTAAACAACAGTGACCGGCGATGACGGAGACCAGAATGGCGACGACGGCGGTAGAGAAAAACGACGGTGGTGGAGAGAGCGGCGGTGGTGGAGAAAATGGCGGTGGTTGTGTTATCTTAGGGTTTTTTATTTTTCACTATCGTGAAAGAGATGAAAAGGGAGAGTAGGAATTTTGTAAAAAGTTAATTCTTATTTATTTTTTGTTTCAGGTTTTTTTTCAAATTTCATAAATATATTATACATATTAATTATAAATGGCATTTCTGTTAATATGAATTTTCAGTTTGGTTTTTTAGATTTTTTACAAAAGATTAGTATTATTCTAGTAAGTCAATTTTGAAGGTGTTATAGTAGCAATTAACTTAAAAATTAGTATTAGTATAATAGCACTGTTCTTTATTGTAACAATTTCTCATTTTAAAACTAAATTGTTTCCAATAATTGCTAAATTTAATTATGGTTATATTCCGTGTTAATTTCTCTAAAAAGCAATGATTTAGAATAATCAACTAAGTTTGTTATTTTAAATTGTAACAGTTCTTTTAAAAAATAATGATTTAGAAATTACATCATTGTAAAAAAAACTAAAAAATCCATAACTTAAAAAAATCTAAAACAGAAATTTCCTTTCATCTGATGCGATGCTATTTTATATGAATATCTCCTACATATATTAAGTTTGAGATATTAGAGTTTAGTGAATTTTACGATTAACCTTAGTGTAACAGTTTACCATTTAAAAAGGTGTACCTAATTATTACTAGATATCTTTATGCTAATATTCCGTCTTACTCTCTCTCGAAAAAGTAATGATTTGAAATTATCAACTCAGTTTATCACTTTAACTAGTTACTTTGTAAAAATATGATTACGAAACTACATCATTTCAAAAACAAAGTCGGTAACTTAACAAAAACTAAAAAAAGATTTCATTTTATCTCATGTAAAGCGATTTTATATAAATATCTCCTATATATTCTCCTCCTATATATATATATATATATATATATTCATCCTTCCTCCTTGCTACATTTAGGATTTCAGATTTCTTGAGATCAAGTTCGTTTTCATTTAATTTTAATTTTTAACTTTCCGGGTTTTCATTGTTTGAGGTACCACTCGATCAACCTGCCCGAGTGCATCGTCTCGGCCTGTTACATTGAGTTCTACTTGTGTTTCTCATCCACTCGGCTTACTCAACTCGGTCAGCACCTCGAGTCAGCCAACTCGATCTGCTACACCGAGTACACCAACCCGAGTCAACCAACTCGACCATTTCAACCGAGTTCTCCTGTCCGAGTTCATTCTCTGCTATCAGCTCGGTTTCACATCGAGTTATTCCACTCGACCTACTCCACCGAGTTCATCACACCGAGTTCACTTCCTACCTTTCATTTCACTCGGTCAACCTCAGGTCGGTCAGACTCATCGAGTCCTGCATGGGAGAAAGACGATTTCTTACATGGAATCTATGTTGCAGTTCATGAGAGAAGAACAAGAACGATATCGTGCTTGGTTTTCCACAGGCTTTCACACTAATGAACGTTCACCTCAAGAGTGGATCAGCCAGATCAAAACTATGCTCCAGGCAACCAGTGTGGATATGGTGAGATATTTCAATCATCAAACATGCAGTATGGCTATGAACGACAATATTCCTCCCAACTATCTGAAGAAAAAGAGATTCACAACCTCATGCAGTTGATTTTGAAAGAACAAAAACGAGGGGCAGCTTGTTTTTCGAAAGGACTAACGGAGATAATTGAGAGTATTTACATGTTTGACACCCAGCTACCTGATAGGAGTTCAAGTATTGTTGAGACAACAAGTGTGGAGCCCATCAACACTGACCTTTCACAATGGACCGAGGACACTGAAGACTAATGCATTCCCCTTTAGGAAACCGTTATGGAAGAGAAACCTCACAGTGAGAGTATTCCCATGTTCACAGTATTCACTGAAGACAGTGATATTCAAGATGGGAAAGGCTGTGAATTACATGTTCAAGCAGAAACACAGAAGTTGGAGGTCAAGCTCGACTACTCCACTCGACCTATTGATCGAGTCAAGCCCTTTGTTGTGCAACCACCAGAGATTTTCAACCTAAATCCACTCTTCTCAAATACCCCAACCGCACTCTCCAATGATATTGGTGAAGATTTGGAGAAGATTGTACCACTGCTATGGAAGACTCCCCAAGAAGCTGAAGAGGTTACACAAGAGCTTGATTTGCTTTCTAAATACACAGTTGATGAGAAACCTTTGCTGAGGTACGAAGAATTGAGTTATTCAATCAAGAGCAGTGGGGAAGCAGCAGGCATGGTTGGAAAGGCATTAGAACATCCTTGTGAAGGTGTCATTGTTGTTGAATGCATATCTGAGGAGCATCTGGGTATAACATCCACCGATGAAGTGAGCATTGTTGAACCAAGGACGATACTCTTTGAGATGATAAAAATGAAAGAGCTTAGGGGATGGTTCTATGACGAATATGATCCAGGTGATACATGGATTCATTGCTAGAGCCTAATGAAGGGATGAAAATTCAAGCTCACTTGGGAGGAAATCCCATGTTTATCCTTGTACATATTGCTTTAATATTTATTTTATTTCAGTGATCTTTGATCTGTTTTTCTAGTTATTTTTGGTTATCAGATTCGTGCTAAGGAAGGTCAGAAATAGGTGTTGGAAGAGCTAAACGTGGCTCGAGTTAAGCACTGCTTAAGGTCCAAGTACGAACTCGGTTAACTTAGCTAGGTCAAACTGACCGAGTCATGCCTCAACAAGCGATCAACACACCAACTCGAGCAGTCAGGTCGTGTCTGTTGATCGAGTCGGTCATCGAGTTCAAAAATTCCCTTTTTTCTCGTGTGTACCGAGTTTAAATTTGAGTTTGAATTTCGAAATTTTGGCAACTAACTCGACATAAGGAATCAAGTGGGGGCCTAGTGCTTTTGTGCTTTTTGTTTTTAGCAAACCTCCTCCTTTTCAATATCACCATCCCCCCTTCACCACTCTCTCTCTCACTTCCATTTTTGCCACTAGAGTCCAGCTCCTCGCCATTCGATCCAAGTCCTCCTCGAGCCTGTGCTTGCCACTCGAGCCCCAGCTCCTCGTTACTCAAGTCTCAGCTCCTCACTTAGCCATTCGAGCTCTCACTCAATCCGATCCGAGCTATCCAAGCTCTCACTTGATCCGAGCCATCCGAGATCTCACTCTATCGGAGCCACACATCCTACCACTCATCACTTCACTCACTTTCTCTCTCAATTCGCCTCTCTCACCGCCTCTCCACCGCCTAATCTCACTCCTTACCCTCTCTCCCATTTTCATTCAATCACTCATCTTTGATTCGACCAACGACCGTGCTCGCCGCCTCCACTCGAGTCAGCCTCGAGCCCATGCTCGCTGCCTCCACTTGAGTCCGCCTCGAGCCCGTGCTCACCGCCTCCACTCGAGTCCGCCTCGAGCCCGTGCTCGCCACCTCCACTCGAGTCCACCTCGAGCCCGTGCACGCCTTACGCTCTCATATCTCCTCTAAGTTTCGAAGCTATGTCTAACCTCCGCGGGCGTGCAGAAGCTGAAGCCGTAGCAAGGCGCTACACTGAAAAGGGAGGACATGTGTCCCCTGCAAGGGATCCCATGGAAGCTGACGAAGCCATACCCGACTGGCATAACCACGCAAAGGCTGCAACATTAGCTAGGCGTTATGCAAGAATAAGCCGTAAGGCTAGAAAGAGAAAACCTATTGAAGCAGAAATCGAACCAGAAGCCGAACAAGGGTATGGACCTGACCGGCAAGGGTATGGGCTCGACCAAGAAGGTGACGGACTTGATCACGCTGATCGAGTCGAACACGCTGATCGAGTCGAACACTCATGTCCACCCAAATGGTATGCAGCCCAAGAGTTCTCACGCAAAAGGGATGACGTAGCTCGCGGAAAGGCGGTCGATTACGGTGAAGATATGGAGATAGGAGCTAAGTTCAAAAAAAGGTATTCACGGAAGTCGGAGCCAGAGCTAACTAAGACAGAAATGCGTGCAGTTTTCCTTGCTAGGGGTTTTACAGGAATGCACTATCCCCATCTCCCCACCATGGAAAAACTCGGCATAAGCGAGGATGTAAGCTGCCTTTTTGCACTATGCGGCCTAACCAACTTCATGAAATGCAACATGGCAGCCTATCAAGTCGAGACTTGCCACTTCTTGGCATCACTGGAGGTGCACTTCTACGTAGAGAACCCTGACTGTGAGTCAGACGGGGGAGTAGGGTGGATCACTTTTAAAGTCAGGGGCAAGAAGTACTCTATCACCACCAACGAGCTCGACAATCTGTACGGTTTTGCAAGCGGAACAGGGGTACAACAAGACTTTGACAAAGGGGAGCTGCAATCCTTATGGCTGACAATAGGCACAGACATGCCGTACTCATCATCCAGATCAAAGGGTTCACATATTCGACACCCCGCTGTGAGATACCTGCATAAGGCGATCGCCAGCACCATGTTTGCGCGTCCTGCAACTGGCACTGTCAATGAAGGAGATCTACAAATAAAGGATTTGGGATTAAAAGGGATTCTGGAATTTGCTAGGGATGGAAGTGAACTGGTAGGGGATAAGGCTAATATAAGTCTCACCTTTGTCTTGCTAGCTCAGTTCCAGAGCTATAGAGAGTGGGCTGTGAAGATGCATAGGAAAAATGCAAAAGTAGACCTCCGCATTGGGGGAGTGGTTACGCCCATACTCATTGCTTGCAATGTACCTATAATTTTAGAACCAACCGCACCAAAGTGGTTGGACGTTGAACATCTTAGGAGTGCAAAGTTCCTCGATAGAACCACAGACATGGAGGACTACTTATACCAGTTCATTCACCCTACCGCAGGACCAGCTCGGCTACGACTCCCTTGCGCAGCCATACAAAATTCTCTAGACTCTAACATTGACTTTTCACCACCACTTGAACTGCTCCAACTACCGCAGGAATGGGATGAACTCGATCATGCTGATCGCGTCAGTCACTCGAGCCCCCCAGAATATGCTGTGCCAGAGACATTTCACTTTGAAGAGTTTGCCGCATCTAAACACAATAAGAGTATATGGGAGGCTCACAAGCGGATTGAACTCCTTCAGAAATGGAACAAAGTTCAAGACAAAACGATCAAGGCATTGAAAGGTATTGTGAAAGATATGTCAGATGGGTAGAAGGAGATAAAGGAACAGCTAAACAAGATTCAAGGCAAGGGTAGGCGCCGCTCTCAAAGAAATGATGAACCATGCCAACTAAGCGCTTTGCAGAAAAGTGGTTCTATGAACACAAGCTCCAAGCGTAACACACCACTCGAGCCCCCCAGAGCTTCCTCTTTCGAACCACGGCAATGCAAGAGACATGCAGCGGGGTCGAGCAGAGCGGGCTCGAGCATGCGACACGACCCTCCCCCACCAGGAATAATCACGCGCGAGCATGGAGGAGTCAATCGACTCCTACTTTTCCAACTACTGAGGTACCAGTTCCAAACCCATCATTGTATATACCATTGCATTTAGTTTACTCCTGTTTTCTATCCTGGAGTCTTTTCTAAATTTTTATTACACAAGGGACTGTGTAATTTAAGTCTGGGGGAGGGTTCAGGATGTATTTGACATTGTTTTCTGTTTTCTTAATTCAAATTTGTGCATCATCTATGTGCATCTGAAAACCATAAAAATTTGAAAATTTTTTGAAAACTATTTCACAAAAACAGAGTGTCCATGTAGTTGTATTAGCATTTTAGGATTGAGTCTAGTTGCATTTCATCTAAGATTTCTGCATAAGGGATAATGATGGCATTCACCTTGTAAGCTTGCTAAGTTCATCATATAGGTTCAATCTCTTATTTTCTAGTTGTCTAATGCTTGTTTGTGAATTTGAATATTAAGACTGAACTAATCTTGGAATCTTGAATTAGCTTTCTTATCTTGGCTGATCTTGCTGTGATTAGTATATCATTCCCTATCTATTTTAACCTAATCCGAATTGTTAATTATCATGGCTATAAAATGCATTCAAACTCATGGATACCACTAAAATACTTGGATTCTCTTTTATCATTTTACCACTCTTGTTAATCGAAGTAGCTGCTTCTATCTTTGGAGCAGTCCCATTTTAAACACCAAACCTATCCTTCTTTCAAACCAAACTATAATTTTGAGTGGAAGGCCTACCTTGGGATTGAACTTAGGAGAAAGTGTTAGGTTTAAGCCGACAAGTGTAGCTTCCCATGTAGTTTCTGGTTCACAATTTTTGAACCAGAATAGGACTAGAGAGTTTGATATGAGTGATGGTTCATGTGTGAGAAAAGAAAAGAAAGAGTGGCAAAAGATAAGAAAAGAGAAGTGCTAAAAACCTTTGGAGAGGGTAAAAGAAAAGAAAAAAAATATGTTTTATGCCTAGTGTAGGGTCTGGGATGAAGGTATAAAGAAAAGGGTCTGTGAAAAGAAAAGAAAGAAAATATAAATACACTGACTCGATCAGTAGACTCGACCAAGGGGTCGAGTCAAGGCCCTTGCTATTAAGAAAATATCCCCAGACCCGCTAGACGTGAACAAAGGATGAAAAAATCCTCTCCTTAGAAGAAAAGAAAAGATACAGTATGATTCCTTGGTGAGAAAAGAGTGATTACTAGGATCATGTTATCTGGGCTTAGATTAGGGAAAGTCAGTGTGTGTTCTTGGGTATATAGGAATCTATTCTTGTATGCATCACTTGGCTTTTACCTTTAGCATTCTCTTAAAGTTCAATCCATTCACTGAGATATCCCTGTATCATTGAGCTTAAACCAGAGGAAAAAGAGGCCATTTTTGTCTCTTAAAACTTGTCCTTCAACCAAATGAGTTCATATGTAGTTTACAGCATGATCCACTGGTTACACTTAATCAATGTTAAAGGGAATGATTGCTTTGAATGCTTGTTTCAGTTAAGACTGAGGGCTAATGCTTGCTGTGATGAGATTTGCTAAAGTTTTTAAGTAGATTTCACTTGCAACGCATTTTAAAACTGTTAACTTCGAGATTGAGGCTATGTGTTTTACTATGAATTGCTTAGGTTCTGAATCCCCAACTTCACACTTCTCCTCCAGCTTATGCTTGTTTTATTGCTTGAGGGCAAGCAAGGATTAAGTTTGGGGGAGTTAATATGTCAGTATTTTAAATGATTTATGCATACATTTTTCTTCCTATTTGCTTAGTTTCACCTCGAGTTCACAGCATTTCTAGTCCAATTTCCTATGTTTTTGCACTTAGGAGAATTTGCACTAGCATTTGCATATATGTTGTATTTTGGAGCTAAAACAGGTACAACTTGGAGCATGGATGCTAGGACAGCTAGAGTCCCCACTCGAGCCCATGCTCACCACGCCACTCTAGCCCGTACTCGCCATGTCACTCGAGCGCAGCTCGAGTCCCCACTCGAGCCCGTGCTCACCACGCCACTCGAGCCCGTACTCACCATGCCACTCGAGTTCGTACTCGCCACGCCACTAAAGCACAGCTCGAGTCCCCACTCGAGCCCTGCCGTGCGACGCTCTCTGCTCGAGCCCACCTCCACTCGAGTCCGCACTCGACATCGCATCCCCGACTCGACCTCAGCTCCACCACGTACCACTCGTGTCACCACTCAACAACATCTACCCGTCTCAACTCGATACCACCCAAGTGCTCGATGTCCAACACACTCGACCTCCCAACTCGAGCTGCACCACCCGCGAAGATTCAGCTACTTCTTTTGTCTTTTTCCATTTTACGGTTTTCCGTATTTTACTATAAATACCACTGTTGGGTATTATCCAGGAGAGATGTCTTTTATTTTTAGGGTTTTTTTCTGCCTCCAACCCTTGTTCTTGGTGTTCTTCATTTTGTAATTCAGATCTCTTTTAATCTAGTACTTAGTTTGCTTTAATTCTTTGCAGTCTTACTGTTCTCATCTTAATCTATCTTTCTAAACTATTTTCAATGAATTCTGAAATATTTGATTTTTCCGGGTTCATGTTCTTGAGGATGATTTGTGTTCTTGAGTAGTGATTTAGGGTTTCTGAGGATGGATAGGTTAGTAGCTTGCTTATGATCGGATCTGGTATTTAAGATTGCTTGATTGTTGAATTTCCCTTCTGGGTGAGTGTGCTTAAAGCTTGTTGCTTTCTGATCAACTGGAACAAGATTTGAGATGATTTCCACATGAAAGTGTGATGGAATCATCAGAATCAACTTTTTCCAGAGATTAGCACATCCAAGCCTAAGAGATTAGATGTTTCAGGTGCTTTTTGGCTTTAGCAAATAAGTGCTTTGTGCCTATCTCATCATGGTGGCTCAAGCAAAACTCATACCACCTTGCCGATTTATGCCTGTGTCGATCGACACCAGGCTGTGTGTCGATCGAGACAGAGACCATGCATAGGTAATTTCCATTTTTCCGACTTTCAGAGTTTTTCGTTTCTGTTTTCACCGAACTCATGCTTTTCTAACACTGGGGACAGTGTTGTTTAAGTCTGGGGGAGGTAGTTACTAATATTTTCTTTTCTTTTCTTAAGAGTCAGTTGAGTCTATTTTTATTGAGTTAAAATTTAGTAGGAGACTATGATTTTTTGAGGAAACCACCACATTTGCAGGAACTTAAGGAACTATGTGGTTCGAACTTGACTGACATTCGAGACTAATGGAAAAACCCAAGTCTGACCGGTTGACTAGAGACTCCCATATTTCCAGCAGAAATCCACTAAAGCCTAAGGTAATTTCTGATTTTCCTTTTACCTTATCGATGCGATTGATGTTCTTGGGCTTGACTCCTCATTCATACTTGATTACAGAACGACCTATATATATGAAATGGTACTCCTCTCCCTTATTCTAAAAAAAAAGAAGAGAAAAAGAAAAGATGAGATGACTTTCTTTCAGGTAAAGGGGTAGGAAAATTTCCCATGACCCCATTATTTTACTTTAGAAGAGACGATCACACGAAGGTTGGAAGCGAGGTTAGGAAAATTTCCAGTGATGCCATTATTCGCCTACACCTTTGTCAAAAAAAGAGAGAATAAGAAAAATAACAACTCTAGGGGAGAGAAAGAGTACCAAAAAGTTTAGTAATGGTCGCTGCATCAATGTATTGTATGGGAATGAGTCTAGAAGGTCCTTGACACTGAGAGCTTATGAGGGCTTATACATTGAGAGCATTAATGTATTGTATGGGAATGAGTCTAGAAGGTATAGAAGGTCCATAACCCAGCGATGAGGGCTTATGGACTATGTTGCAAAATTGTGGGTTGAATCTGGAAAACTACGAATGTCAACGGTGAAGTACATGGCGGTCTGGACCTTGTCAGGTAAGAAATCTTAGTGGTTTACTATGGTGAATGTGAGTGTGGTGCTCCTATGACGAAATGAGTTTCTGTGTTTTCAAACATCTTTCTCTGGTTTGGCTCTATGTTTGCTTGAGGGCAAGCAAAATGCTAAGTCTGGGGGAGTTGATATATCATGGTTTTTACGGTTTTTAAGCCATGATATATGTCCTTAATTGAGTCTTTTATGTGTCTTTAGAGTCCTAATAGAGTCTTTTACATGTTTACACGTATTTGGAGACTTTTGGACCTTTTGGAGCATTTTGGAGCATTGTTGCTGAGAAGCTGAAGCCGATGTTTGCATAGACCCCTGGTGTCGATCGACACCACCCATGGGTGTCGATCGACACGCGTCACCTGCTAAAGTCAAACTCGGATTTTTACAAGTTTTAAAGATTTGCAACTTTGCCCAGAAGTTTCTATTATTTACAAAAAGATGCAAGTCGTGTTTCTGAGTCTTTATTAGGGTTTTTAGTTCTCATCTATGTATCGAAGCTTTTTGCAAGGAGACTTTGGGAGAGATTGAGAGCTTGGGGATAATTTACTCTGTACTTCTGAGAAAAGATCTTGAACCCTTGTTTCTATTTCCCTTTTAGTTTATCTATCATATCTATTCTATTCATGTTCATGTTTTCATTGATTATGTCTGAGTAGATCACTTGCTAGGTTCAGGGATTCTCATTAGGGTTTTCATGGATTTGTAATATTGATTGATTGGAGAGGATTCACAACCTTATAAGTTCTTCACCTAGGTTTTTCTTAGTGCTAGATCTAGCCTGATCACCTATGCATCTAGATCTTAGGTTATTGAATTAGCACGATGGTGTGATTTGAAACTTGAAAGAACCTAGAGTGGGCAAATTAGATAATTACAAAGGAATTTGGATTAGATAATTTGTGAACAAATCAAACTTGAACTTAATGCTTGTTTAAAACTTGAAGTCTCACAAAGGAATTTGGTTTCTTAGGTTTTAAGCATAGAAAACTTTCACAGCGGGAGTTGGTTAGTTCTAAGTTAGTGTTTTGAGTTCTAGAACTGGATTTTAATTTGATCCTAGCCAATTCATTGATTTACATTTCCTGAATTCCTGAGAAGTTCCCTGAGCTTGACGCTTTTCCCAATTGAATACAACAACTTTCATTTATTTTTCTGCATTGTTTTCATTTATCATCTATCTTACTTAGCTTAATTCGAAGCTAAAGAATCTATTGTAAAATAATATGAGTCTCTGTGGATTCGACCCCTATGTACTACAATTGCGTATATGTGCACTTGCGGTGTAGCTCTAGGGTTTAAATTTTGAGCATATCAATAACGCTCCAAGCTCTTGTTCTGGAGAGAGCGTCATAGCCAGCCAGAGATTTCCATCAAACCTCTCAGTCACGCCACATCAACAACTCACCATCTCATCATCACTTCCGCATGTTATAAGCCTTTTAACCGGGTCTTATATCAGGCATCTTTTCCACATGCCCAGGGAGTGTAACCAGAAGTCTATGGGCATATGGATGCTTGTTTTGCGGATTGCATGTCTTGAGAAGTGCAAGGCATGGTGGTTTGTAGTAAATGGAATTCCAGTCCGGTATTCAATGTGGGAGCATGGACTGATTTCTGGGCTAGATTGTAGCAAGTACCCTCCAGATTATTTGGATATTGGGAGCTTAAAATTGATTAATAAATGGTTCAAACAAGAGAAGAAGATCTACTTGAGTGATGTAGAAGCAATGATGAAGTCGATGCCAGTGTGTGAAGATTGGTTGAAGATGGTAATACTTTACTTTCTCGCCTCGATCATGAAAGCAAAGACTACGGTACCATCACTCATTGATGACTCGTTTTTGCTGCGGATTGTTGATGATTTGGATGCCTGCAAGACCTTCCCATCAGAAAGGTACTCGTTTGAAGTGTGTTCAGAAGGGCTGGAGAGCATGTTTGGTAATTTGGATGGTAGAGTCAAAAGTATTGTGACATACGAAGGGATCATCATCCTTATGGAGGTAAAAATATTCAAATATTTTGTCTAATATATTTTGATTTAATATGTGTAATAATGTATTTAAAATTGTCCTGTAGCTTTTGGCATTTGAGGCGATACCATCTTCGAGGATGAGATACCGTATAGACGTTGCATCTAATAAGGATTGTCCAAGAATGTACCGGAAGAAGTTCAAACCCTCTCCAATGAAAGGATATCCGTTATCAGAGATCAATGAGACTCTCGGTGAATCAAAGGTAAAATCGATCAATAAGATTAAGTTTTCTTATGATGTAATTTTGTTGTAGCTAATGCTATTTTATTTCTACAACATGATATCTCTAGCACTATGGAAGCTACTCTTCATGAAAATCAACATTTGCTGAGCCGCATTGAGATTACAGAGTTCCATCTGGATAATTGCTGAAGGTATCATAGCTCACCTAATGGTTGACAAGAGAATTTTCTGGCAAGAACTATATGACCAGGATGTTGCTGCTAGGGTAGAGGAGAAGGTTCCTAAGGGAGAAGAAGAAGAACATGCTTCAGCACATGCTAGGACAGAGGAGGATGCTCTACCTCCACCAGCAGATTTCATGAAAGAGTATAAAGAAGAGATGCAACATATGCAGACTGCAGTGTAGACATTAGCATTGAGTGTTATACAGATGATGGATGCATTAAAAGATATGGTTTTGGTGATGGGTGGTAGGTTGACCAACGTTGAAAAAGATGTTTGTAGACTACAAAAGAACAATAAGGGGAAGGAGAAGGTTGTGGAGGTAGATGAAGATGTTGATGAACAGATGGGTTTTGAGGATATAGATTATGATGTTGATGGACATATGGGTCATGAAAATGTCCACATGGGTGATGGTAGTGGTGCTAGTGAAGTAGGTGGAGAAGATGCAGCAGCCAGAGCTAGTGGTGATGGTGAAGGGGAAGAGGAACCTACTGTCCCGGAACCTATTGGATCATGCACTATATTTCTTGCGCTATTTTCACCTGGCCAATAAGCGGACCATTTACTCCTGAAGAGTTTGCTTCATTATTTGCTGAAGAGTATGCTGAACCTCCAATGTATGTTGAACCATATTTGTTGAACTTGAGCCAGAGAAGAGGAAGCGAAATGCATTTAGATTTCAGGTATCTCCCTTCACTCAAGAGAAGAAGAAGATGGAGGAGAAGAAAAAAAAGAAAGAGGAGAAGAAGAAGAAGAAAGAGCTCACCTACATCCACATGTATTAGTGTACCAGCGTTGGTGAGCTCTAAATTATGCATAAATGAATACACCGACCTAAAACTTTCCTCTGGGCTGCCCCGCACATAACTAGCACCTTGTATTCTTCCTCTTTATGCCATAGAGTATGACACTTTAACGCCAAATTTTCTTTGAATCAAACCCAGAAGCATGTTTGGAGTTAGGGTTTTAAATGTACTAGGATAATCATCATGCAATAGAGATGCAACTATCTGTTTCGTGCGTTTCCTTCTATTTTTCCTAGTACTACTACTACTAGCTTGAGAGCATGTATGCATCTTGTTGTGGGTTTTTTTATTGAGAAACAACTTCCGCCCTTAAGTATTGCAGTCCGTAAATTCCACTTGCAACCGCTTTCTGCTTCACAACATTTGACCACGTATATCTCTATATCCGATTTGATAATATCAAACTCGAAACATTTCTTATGTGCAGCAATTTCAACTATATCTTGCACTTCCCCCTTACTATGAAAATCTTGATGCAAAAAGACATTTATATCATCTTTCCATGGAAAATTTACATCCTCATCTCCTCCTCTTTCTCGTCCATCTTCAACTACAAGAAATCTACTACTACTCCGATGGAAATTCCGACAGAATTTAACTTCGTCGGAATTTTCCGATGGATTACCTGCAGATGTCCGATGGAAGCAATCCATAGGTAATCCGTTGGAAATATCCGACGGTTTCTCGATGGATAGCCGTCAGAATATTCCTGACGGATTTCCGACAGACCAAAGATAAGCCGTCGGACATCAGTCAGAAATATGAAACTCTAATATAGCCGTTGCCATAGCCGTTTGAATTTTGCTCATAGTAACAGATTCTTGATGGATTTCTGACAGATATAAATATCTGTCAGAAATCCGTTGGTTCATATGAACGTTGATATAGCCATTATATAGCCGTTGTATAGTCGTTGTAGTTGCCGACGGAATTCTGATGGACAACGATCTTATATATACTTTCACACTACACATTACATTCACAACACAATTCATTACTCTAACTAAAATCTTACAAAAAATGTATTATTCTAGAAATTTTCGATCATGGATGGACCAACCAATGATGGATCCAGAGTACAAATTATTAACGGACGAGTATGCTCGAGGGATACGCGAATTCATGGAATTTGTAGTGAATCAAGCGGGAACGAAAAAACCTCATAAGTTAAAATGTCCATGTTCTATGTGCGTTAATTCACGTAATATTAAAGTTGAGATAGTTTGGAAGCATTTGTATTGCAATGGATTTATGCCGGGTTATAAAGTTTGGTATCTACATGGGAAAAGAGATTATGATTATGGTAGTACTAGTGCACCATATGTTTCAGATAGTTTAGGAGAACATATAACGGAAGTTGATTTTGGTGTAGGTACTGTAGAGATGGTGAATGATGCGTTTAGAGAGAATATGCAGTCGGCATCATTAGATGGAGATAGGGTTGAAGAACCAAATGTAGAAGCACAAAGGTTTTTTGATATATTAGATGCAGCGAAACAGCCGCTTTATAGTGGTTGTAGAGAAGGTCATTCGCCTTTATCATCTGCTAGTAGACTGATGACCATTAAGACAAACTACAATTTGGCGGAGGAATGTGTAGATGCGATAGCAGATTTTGTGAAAGATATCTTGCCTGAAGATAATCTTTCACCAGCACCATACTACGAGGTACAAAAACTTGTTGCTGGTCTTGGTTTGCCGTATCAGATGATAAATGTGTGCATCGACAACTATATGATATATTGGAGAGAAGATGAAAACTGCAGAAGATTTCGATTCTATCGTAAACCGCAATATCAGAAAACTGGCAGCAGAGTTCCAATTCCATTTAAACGGATGTGGTATTTACCGTTAACGTAAAGGTTGAAAAGGTTATATCAATCTCAGCGCACGACAGAGTCAATGAGATGGCATGCAAAACATCGTCAAGATGGAGAGATTACACATCTTTCAGACGCAGAAGCATGGAAGCATTTTCAATCATTATATCCGGATTTTGCATATGAGCGAAGAAATGCGTATCTTGGGTTATGTACAGATGGTTTCAACCCATTTGGAAAGCATGGAAAACAGTATTCGTTATGGCCCGTTATCGTAACACCTTACAATTTGCCTCCACCTTTGTGGATGTGTAGAGAGTTTTTGTTCCTCTCCATTTTTGTTCCTGGCTCAGAGCATCCGAAGAGATCACTCGATGTATTCCTCCAGCCATTGATCTATGAATTACAAATGCTTTGGAACCATGGTGTCAAAGCCTATGATGTTTCATGCCAACAGAATTTTAAGATGCATGTGGTTTTAATGTGGACAATAAGTGATTTCCCAGCATATGATATGTTGTGTGGATGAACAACCCATAGAAGATTATCGTGCCCGTATTGCCAAGACAACACTGATGCATTCCAATTGAGGCACAAAAGAAAAACGAGTTGGTTTGATTGTCATAGAAGGTTTCTACCAAGTGATCATCTGTATCGTCGGTATAGGACATTGTTTACGAAGAATAAGCGAGTATTTGATGGTCCACCTCCGGAAATAGATGGGAGAGGTTTATTAGAGTTGTTAAGAGATTTTGGTGCAGAACGGACTCCTTATTGTGGGGGTAATGGGCATGATCAAGTTGGCGGTGTCGGTGTAGTTCATAACTGACACAAGAAAAATATTTTTTGGGATTTGCCTTATTGGAAGGATCATTTATTGAGGCACAATCTAGATGTGATGCACGTTGAGAATAAATTCTTTGACAACATTATGAACACTATTTTAAACGTCCAATGGAAGACGAAAGAAAATTTGAAGTCTAGATTAGACTTGGCAGAATATTATTCTCGGGATATACTTGAAATTCTACCGAATGGTCAATGTCCTTTTCCTGGATATCGGTTGGAAGCAGCAAAGAAACAAGCATTTTTTTATTGGATTCGCTAAGATGTTAAATTTACCTATTAATCTGCGTAATTATGTTGATGATGGTGAAGGAAAATTTATTGGAATGAAGGGTCATGGCTGTCATGTTGTGATGCAGCAGCTCCTTCCATTTGCGTTTGCAAAACTCCTTCAAGATGATGCCCACCAAGCAATTGCAGGTATGATTATTTTATTTATATATATGAAATTAAGCAATATATTGTTTTAATATATATATTAAAGTTTCAAATGTTTTAATGCAAGAGTTGGTGCTTTTTTCTAGGATTTATGCACGAGGACACTTACTGTTGAAGGTATTCGCAATTCGGAGGACAATATACCGATGATCCTTTGTAATCTCGAGAAGCTATTTCTCCCGTCATTTTTTGATGTTACGGAACATCTTCCAATCCATCTCCCCCAAGAAGCAACACTAGGAGGCCCTGTTCAGTACCGGTGGATGTATCCGTCTGAGCGGTACATATTTCATTTGAAGAAGAAAGTTAAAAATTTAAGCCGAGTTGAGGGATCTATTGTCGCACAGAGCATTAACGAAGAAGCCTCACACTTTGCTGAATACTACTTTCCATCCCAAGTTCGTACAAAGAGTTGACGTCCTGCTCGGCATGATGATAGAGGTGAGAGAGTGATTTATCCGATAGTTGTCCCCGATATGTTCTCTTAAGTTGGTCGTGTTAGTGGCAAAAGAAAGAAACGAAAACTAACAGATGAGGAGCATTTACACTTGCATATGTATATGCTCACTAATTGTGAGGATGTTACGGAGTATGGAAGGTATGTTAAGTTATTTTGATTTTAATTTTAATTAACATGATTTATTTGAATTTATCAAAAGTTTTAATCACTTTGTATTGATTTTTTTCTTTTCTTACAGAATTTACATGGCGGTAGTTCGCGGCTACTTTCCAGAGAAGACAGAAGAAGAACTTGAGCGTTTAAAAGAAAAAGATTTTGGGAATTGGCTGAATTTTTATGTAAGTTTCTAATACACATGTTAAGTTGGATAAATATTTTTATTTATATTTTAACAAGTTGTTATAATTTGTTTTAGGTTACTCAAGGAATAGCAAATGGTCAAACATTTCCCTCATGGTTAGTGGAGTTCGCTAGCGGTCCGAACTACATTGCAACTTCGTACCCAAGGTAGTGCACTAGCGGATATGTATTTTGGATTCATGAGGAGGCAAATACGAGGACAACTTCTTATTCCGGTATATCAGTTATATCTGGTGATATAATCTACCACGGGATTCTTCAAGAAATATTGGAAGTCCGCTATCCAAAATTATTGGACTTGAGGTGCATTGTATTTATGTGCGATTGGTATGACCCAGTCCTTGGCCGTAATGTTAAAGTTTACCAATTCGGTGTTACGTCCATACATTCATCATGAAGACTACAAAAATATGATCCATTCATCCTTGCATCACAAGCAGACCAAGTAATTTCAATTACTTACCAAATCAATAATAATGTTCAAATTTGAATGAATGAAGATAATTGATAATTTTTTCAACTTGTGTTAGGTTTGCTACATTAGGTACCCTCGAGTTACACGGTTGGCTGACCCTTGGATTACGGTGACGCCCATAAATGCTTTGCAGCCAACCAGAAATGTTCAAATGGCTTCAGTTGATTTTTCAGTCGATGTCAATCTTATGATTGATTTCACAGCAATCGGTGATGACATAGTGCATTCAGACTCAGAAGAAGAACGTGGAGAATTTGATGAAGATTCAGACTCGATTCCTTCGGATGGATCCTCATCTGACTCGGAGTAGTTTTATATATATTTCATTCCTTGTAATAATTTTTGTAAACATTGTATGCTTATGTTTAATATCTATAAATCAATTTTTAGAAATTATATATTTTTAAAATGATATAACTCTAAATATAAACATATTCTATAAACTACAAATGATATAACTCTAAATATAAACATATTCTAAATATAATATATTCTCTAAATTTTAACTTAGATGGGATAAATAACTTTAACATTTACGAAAATTAAATATATTATTCTTAGAGAATAATATATTCAATTCCCTCACAAAACATAATAAAAACGTGTTTTCCACCACATTAGTCTGACCCCACGTCTTAACATGTTGCCCTCGGAAATCCATCGGAAATTACCGACGGATTTCCGACGGGTTTGGGGTTTCGTGATTAAAATGAAAAATTTGTAACACGATATTCTTTGATTACCAATTCTAACACATATTCAATAAGAATTTTGACCAAATAAGCATACAAACAAGAGATATACCATGATTACAATAGTTACGACGTTTATGAGTTAAGTGTGAGGTAATGTGTAATATAGTTTATAAGATAGATAGACGATATCATTGTAAATAGGGTTTTTAAGATTTCATGATGTAAAACAGAAGATCCATCATCATTAGTTGTTTAACATCATTAAGATCGCATATATGTAACCTATGTCTACCAAATAAGTGGATAATTGGGACTGAAACCCTAAACCCATCGGTAATCCGTCGGTTATTTCTGACAGATTACCGATGGGTTTAGGGTTACACGTGGCTTTCATAAACCAATCACAGAACATGCACACGTTTGACTGTCTGTCGGAAATCCGTCGGTTGTTTCATAAACCAATCACAGAACATGCACAAGCTGACAATGAAATTTGTGCTGCGAAACCTTGTTTTCAGTTCCCGCAGTTACCAAATTTCCAAGGTCCGTCGGAAATCCGTCGGTAATAACCGACAGATTTCTGATGAACAGTTAGTTTAGACAGATAACCGACGGATATGTCCGTCGGAAACTGTTATAAAAATCTGTTTCGTCTTCCTCGCGAGACATAAACAAAAACGGAAACAAAAAAAACACGATTCTCTCATCTTCAAATCGTGATTTCAGGCTCAAATCTTCCTATAAATGGCTAGAAATCGTTCCAATTTGTAAGTTATATTCAAATCTTCATAGATTTTTAAGTTTTTGCAAAAGAAATTGAGATTAGGCTTATATTTGGATTTTGGATTAGGTTCTTCTTAGGTTCATTTTTGTAATTGAGATATGACTGTTTCATTGTTAGATTTAGGGTTTGTAGCGTTAGATTTAGGGTTTGTATAGTTAGATTTAGGTTTTTGATTTTTAGAATTGTCTTTTCAATACTTTTTTTTTAGTTTTTGAAGATAGGTTTTTGAAGATAGGTTTCTGAAGAAAGCTTGTTGTATTTTGTAAAATTTTAATTGATTTTTTTTAGATTTTAGATTTATAAATTGTTAGGAGAAATAATATTGTGTTTGATTTTAGATAGAAAACTTGTTAAATTGTTTTTTATAAAGTAAATTATTAGGATCTTAGGAATTTTTTAAAATGTTAGGATTTTATTTAAGCAATTAGAATTTTATGATTTTATTAAATTGTTAGGATTTTAGGATTTTATTAAATTTTTAGGATTTTAGGATTTTATTAAATTGTTAGAATTTTAGGATTTTAGGATTTTATTAAATTGTTAAGTAAAATATTAGAATTTAAAATCAAATATATATTTTATTGTGGGCAATTTATATATTTACTTGAATTTTAGTATGAATTTAATTTATTTATTTTTTCAGGGACTATGATTTTTACATGGATAGTACTACACTGTCACGATCGCGGCCTCGTCCGGGAGTAGGCTCTTCTTCCCAGTCAGAGCGGCCTCATCCGGGAGTAGGCACTTCTTCTCAATCTCAATCTACACATATCCCGGAGACTACACCGCCTACAAGATCTACTCCTGAGACCCCTGAAGATATGAGTGTCGATGATTTCGCTTCTCAACCGGACCAAAGTTTGACCAAAAGACTTCATCCGCATTGTCCTGCAAATACGACATGGTAAATTTTACTTACTTAAATAAATAAATATTTATATATATGTTTATGTATACTCAATTTTGTACTACTTATATAAATAACTTTAATTTTGTAGGTTCAATCAATCTGATAATGGGATATCGAAGGCAGTCAACAACATGCTAATCGGGATGTTGAAGCATCCTTATGAGAAGTATGCGACCATGCCTCTACAGGATCACGAGATGTGGTTTAGGATGTTTGCGGTAAGTTTTAAAATTTGTTCTCTTTCCTTTTACTTTAATTATTTTGTGTTAATTTTGTTTGTTTTACTTTTGCAGCAAGATTTTCATGGAGCCGAGATCTTGGACCATTAGTTAGGCAAGAGTTTGACAAAAAATGCAACACTTTGTACTCTAGGAAGATGAATGAGCCGAAGTCTAAGTGGAGAACGCAGCAGATTCCAAAGGAGTTCATTGGGAACCCAACCCTATGGAAAGGGTTTGTTACTTGTTGGGCTCAGGAGGATACAGATCGAATCTCCAAAATCGCTTCAAAGAACCTGATGAGCCAACGAAATGGTAAAGGGCCAGCGACACACAATTTAGGAGCAACGAGCAAGTCTACTCGAGAATAACAACTCGTAAGTTTATTTCATTTCTTTTAATTCATTTTATTTTTGGAATATGAAAATGATTTGGAATATAGATTTTAAGGATTTAGAATTTAGATTTTAGGGATTCCATAGGGATTTGGAATTTAGATTTTAAGGATTTAGAATTTAAATTTTAGGGATTGCCATAGGGATTTGGAATTTAGATTAAAAGGATTTCGAATTTAGAATTTAGGGAGTGCATAGGGATTTAGAATTTATAGATAGGAGTTCGATAGTAAAATTTAGGTGTTTGGATTTGTTAGACGTACTATTTTAATTCTATATCGTGAAAAGTGTTTCTTTTTTCAGTATAAAAAAGATGGTGTGAAACCTACCCATCTTCAGTTGCTTAGGGATGCGCACACCAACAGGAAGACCTGTGAGATTCAAGATGGCGTTGCTCGGCATATTGTCGAGACCGTGGAGAAGATTGCAGACAATTATATTCAATCCCAGTCGGTCATTGAGGGAACCCCTCCACCCGAGGTTTCGCCTGAGATGTGGAACGATTTGGTTATACAAGTAAGTAACATTTACATTTTTACAATCTTCATTAACACAAAAGAAAAGGAAAAAAATTCACCTAAAATAACAACAATTCGTTAATATATCATTAACACAAAAGAAAAGGAAAACAATTCACCTAAAATCAAGCTTCAAATTTTGGCTATGGAGGATTTGGTGGAGTCCGTTGTTTGTCGCTACATGCGGAAGAAGAAAGAGGAAGGTGCATTCAATTTTGATGGGTCTAACTTTAATTTTCTCATTAACTTCCCACCAATCACAAACCTACATCAATTCTATTTTTTGTTTTTTAAAAAGATTAAAACTTGTTTTAAAAAAATTGAAAGGAAGGAAGGTCAAATTTGTAACTTAACATAAAGAGGGATATAAAGATTAAACAAGGGCATAAAAAAAATTTGGTTGCGTTGGAGGGCATATAAGCTAATGATCCGAAAATCTCAGCTTCAAACGGCATGTTGTCAAATTAATGGAGGATCTCAAAATTTTGGTTTAGAAACAGACCAGAAATCTTTTTGGTTAAAGCCTAACCAGGATGTAACCACTATATTCAATTGGTTCTGTTTGGTTTAAGATGTTTCTAAGTTCACACTTCACAGTTCTAATCCAATTAAATCGCAAATATTGTGGTGTTTGATTATACGGACACAAAGAAGACTATTTGTAAAAAAAACAGTGTGTATTTTATTCTCCTTTTGCTATACCGAAACGGCAAACATTTTGCGACTCCATCTATGAAACGGAACCCATAAGCAGTTGACAAAGAGACAATATTCAAAACTTATATTTTATTAAAGTAGACAAACAAATAGAAGAAAAAATGAGATTATTTTTATTTGAACATTGATTGAGTTTAGAGGAACTATTTGGATATGCAACAGAATCAGAAGAAAGGAACACCAAAGATACTTGTAATAACAGTAGGAACTAAATACATAGATAGCCCATTCTAAAATATATAGAACATTTGTAACTGCAGTAGGAACATAAAAATGAAAGTAGAAAGATCTTATACTCTAATAGAGAGGACCTTTGATTGCACAAGAGATGCTCTCAGTGTTCCTAAATTCTAGATATATTAAGAGAGCGCGTAAATTTGATTTACCTGAGGTTAATGTCAAAACTCAAAACTGTTTCAAAGATATGTATGATTAATTTTTATTTATCATTGTAGCGTCTAAATGTGTTTGTTTATAGATATGTGCATATCATAAGATTGGCCAAAAAGATGGGTTGTACATCTCTCATTCTCGCTCATACAAACCTTGCTGGACATGGTCGTGTTTATACTCTTCTTGATATATATCCGAGTTTAGATCTTTGTCGTGATGTCATATCTTTGTTTTCTTATTTGGTTTGCAGATGAAATATGTATCATAAGCTTGCTGAATTGTGCTGCCGCTACTTTTAGGGTTTTAGATCTCATCCCACGGGAGGATATAGCGGTATCAGCTTTGTCTTTGTATACATACATTTGGTTCGCATCTATGTAAATGTAATTGCTCAAATATGCCTTCATAAGCTCCAACATGGCTTTTTTTTGGATTTTACAGAATCATGCAAATCCCCCGAGCCACCACTATCCTCAGCTTCATATGAGAGATTTTAATTCTCCAGCCAATGCTGATTTTGTGTAAGCGTGAGTTGATTTTTGGGAAGCATCTCGTGTGGGATTTTAGTATTAAATTATTAGCTCGGGTTTATTTAATTATTGACCCGAAGCTAATTAACTTATTTGAAGAAACAGCGAGTAAACGTAAACCATTAAATTGAGATTGAGAGTTTTGAACTGGGTTTAGTAGATTAAATCAAAGATCATTAATGGAGTTTATTCTTTGACTGGTTTCTCTAAACCCTTGCAGATTGAGAATTTTTGTTGAACCGGACCTCTATTTTTCCAAGTCCTAATCTGCAAAGCCAACTGAGTTGCTAAGGTGAGGACGAGTTTCTGTCTTCTTCTTATATAAGTATATTTAGATAATTACATAGTTTAAGATTAAGCTTAGGCACTAGGGATTCAATACAAACGAGTGAGAGGTGAGGGAAGACATGCTTAGGCACAAGGAATCCGATAACGCACAAGCGAGAGGTGCCTGAAGAAGTGCTTAGGCATGAAGGATCCGATATGCATGAGAGATGACGTGCGTGACACATGGAGTCCAGACCGCGTTCTCGGAGTAATGTTTGATGTGTATGTCATGGACACGTGATTGTATGCTTGTCTTAGATTTGGACTTCGTGATAGTCTAGATATGTTTGTGTATGAAGAAATCGTGAGCCCTCAGGCTTACCCCATTGAGTAATCTCCAATTACTCATCTCTTTCTTTTCCTTGCTGGTAATCAAGATGAGTAGTTCTGGAGTTGAACAATTGGTGTCAGATTAGGGGATAGAGCATCTTCTTATTATTACATTTATTATTGGATTTCATCGGATTAATTATTTATTTCTGTAATTACGTTAATGGAAGACGTTGAATTGGAATATTAGTATATTTTGTTTAATTGTGGTTAAAATAGAATTTCTTATGTTATAAGTTATTTGGATTATATGTTGTGTTATGGAAGTAAAAACTGGGTGTCACATAAATTATTCCAAAAGTGATTGTGCGTATCGTAAATCATGTCTAGCTCAGCTTTGACAACCTTTCTTGTTATAGTAAATCAGTGTGCGTATTTCCTCTTTTAATATGTTCGTCCTAGTCCCATGTTTTTTGTGCAACTAAAACAAACTCTTGTTGGAAGATTTATTTATGTCTGCAACATTAATTAGTAGACTAATAATGTGTATTGTTTTACCTCTTCCTTCCATTGTATTTTGCATTTTATTCCAAAGCCCTTAGAATTTTACTTGTTAATCTGATTCTGTTTAAGTAGTATAATATTTGAAATCTGTTTTTTTTTAACCCTATCATAATCTCATTCATTTAAAGAATGTTTCTCGAGGTTTCTAGGTAAACGGGATCTTAATCTAAGAACTAACTATACATATCACAATTATGAGAGCTATCAATTTTAGAGTATAAATAATGTATTATAACTTTAACTGTGTATCAAGCATTTCTCAATCTAGTCTTATTAATATTATATAGCTGAGCGTTGATTTTAATTCATATTTCCATTTTATTTTTTTAATTCAAGTGAGGTGGCCTCACTGACATGGTGGTAGTTTGACCTATAACACAGGAAAAAACAATTGTATCCCTCTGATCATAGTGCGCTTGAAAGTTTGATTTCTAGTGGAAATAAAAATGTTTTTCTAGGGTCACTAAGATTTATGGGTTTTGGTTGTATGCTTAACTTCATGATGTGTTTTGCGAAAAACTCTTGCTAAAGTATTTATTCACACTGAGAGTAGTTGATATTGATCCCTAAACTCTTTGATCGGAAAGCCTTTGGTCTTCTGTCAGAAATGTCCGACTGAAATCAAGGGTGGACCCACATTACCAAAAGGTGGGTTAGTTGCACCACTAAAGATATATACTATTTACTATTTAATTATTTTATAGTTATGCAGAAGTGGTATAGTGGTAAAGAATGCTCCTTTTAAAGTGGGAGGTATTGGGTTCAAGACTCACTATAGATTTTTTGCACCTAATCATATTTTTTTCTAAGTCTACCAATGACCGAAACTACACCTGTCAGAAATCCTGTCAGATTTTCAGCCACATTCTTGTAATGTAAAAGTTATTACATTTAAGGACAACTTAAACATGCACGAGATACTTAGATTCCTATTATATTTTTCACGAAGGAATTTATAAGGTAATGAAAAGATTATTACATAAATGAATCTGTGGATATTACATTATATCATGGAGTGTATATATATATATATATATATATATATGTTTCTAATTAAGGCTTAAGGAATTGGATTTCGTTAAGTATGATCATAGTCATCGTGGTGGTCCTTTACAACTTCTTCCTGCACATGAAGGAGCATGGTTTGGTCTACTGGGACCTACACCTATCTTCATCTCTCTTGTTTTAATTCTTTTGATATCATATATACTACTCTTAATATCGATGAAGATCATTTGATCCCAAACCTTTTCTCCTATTTTTTTTCCTATAAAAAAACGCATTTAGCTAATCAAATTTAATTTGAGAAAACTAGTACAAAACCCGAGAGGAAGAATAAATAAAATGATACAGTTTTTAATATATATATATATATATATATTAACAAAAAAAAATTCATATACGAGCAAATTGTTAATTCTAACTGCGTGGAAAAAAAAAGTATATAAAACATCTTATATTTCATTTTCTTTGAATAATCTTTCATTTGAATATATAGTTTGCTAAACATTGAAACAAAACCAAAAGATCAAAGTATAAACAATTCGATTTTCATTCGAGATTTCTATTTTATAAGCCATAAAATTTGAACTACAACCAAACCTAAATCTTGTGAACAAATAAAATTGCTCCCAAAAAAAAATCTTACTTGGATTTGAAGATTCATATTGTACTCGGGCCAGTGCTGTGTCTGATAACCCAGAGAGTAGGAGAAAACTCAAAGTTAATAAGCAAACCACAATGTTATTCATGTTTTTGGTTGTATTTAAAGGTATGAATTCAAAATCTAGTTTCGTGCATATATATATAAATGAACTCTTTGACCAAAGACAAAAAAAAAAAGAAAAAAAGATAGATAAATGAACTCGCGTTACGTGTTCATTTCATTTTCACTAATTTATATGTTTGAAAACACGTGTTTGACTCTTGAAATTGTAGAAGTCTTCTCTGAATTTGTCCAGCTTAATTTTAGTTAATTTTAAGTCAAATTTCCATTTTATATTATCCAAACAATTGACTTAGTGGCAGGGGCGGTTTAGAGTTTCTTGTTGCACAGGGTCCACTAATAAATAAATAAAAAATATAGACTATTTAAAGATCTAAAATAATAATAAAAACTTTTTAGCATGAAACTATACCTATATTTCAAATATTGCCTTATAATACAGAAGAAGAGGATTGCATCTCTCTAGTTTAAGTGCGTTTGAGTTTGATTTTTGTTTTGGAACAAAATCGTTTTGTTTGGGCAACTTGGACTTATGTACGTAATATGGTACAAATGCTTTTGTTTTTGATAAAACTTGACTAAATATAAATTCCCGGTAGATAATCGAAGAAAAAGAGAGAGAATATGAATTCTAAATTTAAGTGATCGTAATTTAAATACCAAAAAAGTTAAAGAACTCGGTTCAAAGAAGAAATGGACAAAAAATCTAAGATTCCATTTGAATATAAATGGAGAAAATATCAAGATTCCATGTGAACCCAAAATTATTTTGTTTGTTATAAGACTTGATAAATAAATGTGAACCCTAATTCTCATAAATAATAAGATTTGACTTGACATGTGAAAGGTGAACCTCATTTTCTTTTTTTGCAACTTGATCATTACCTTTTTTTGGTTTAATTAATTAAGGTAGCTTGATCATTAAATAAAGAGATATACCAAAGGAGCTGTACAAAAGACAAACACACACACACGGACTTATAAGTTGTAACTGTTGGATTTTGTTTAAGTTTTTCTCATAAAGGTAAAAGAGAACCATAAATTTGATTTATGAACCACAACAGAACATAACAAAAGTGTTTTCAGATATATTTTGGAGTTCAGTTTTAGTAAATTCGAAAAATTAAGACAAAAAATGTTCCAACAGTGTGTGTGTTTTTTTTCCATCCCTAAGAAAAATCGTTCCCACACCCTTAATATATATACAAAGTAAAAGAAAAACAAACGAGTTCATGTGGGCTCAAATTATGAAATTATTACAAACTCACCCCCAAAAAAAGTAAACGTATTGTTTACACATTTGCCTTTGAAATTCTAAAATGTAATCACCAATCAGTAATATGATACATAAGAAACCCGAAAGGATTCATTTTTTTCGAAGGTTGTCCAATCTTGCCTGAAGATCACTATCGTCGCCTCAGCTTGCACCACCTTGTTCTTCGCTGCTGGTACTGCAACCGCACCAGATGGAGAATTCACCAGCTGAAACACAAATAAACCGGTCCAATCAAGTTGAGCATTTTATAGGTGGAAATAGGCATAAGAATGCTCAGTACAGGTCCAATCACGTAAAGTAACTAATGTAAAACCGAATCTAATGTCATGCAGTATCGGTTTCAGTTCTTAACCAGATATATAATGGTAAAGTTTCTTCCAATTTGGTTTGGTTTTGGTTTCATTTTAAGTTGAACTTATTTAAGATCAGGTGTTTTGGGTTCGGATTAGATTATATCGGTGACCGTAAGTGGAATAAGTGAATGGTAGCTAAAATTGATGTTGTACCTATTGGTTGATGTTGATTCATATCTCATCAAGGACTGTAGAACCGCAAAAATCCGGATATGAAAACTGCAAATAGAAAATAGAATTACGGAAAGAAATGAGATGAAAACAATTTGTATAAAACCGAATATTAGAGTCGAGATATAATCTCTTTTCTTAATTTTTAAAATCGTCCGTAGTATAACGGTTTAATACGATTTAGAATCTCAGGATACAACCACTAGGAGACCGTATTCTTTAAACTAGAATCATGAAATATATAAACAAAAGAACTATGCTATACTCTCGAGACTTACGCTTTGAAAATGAGGAAAAAAGAGAGGATTTGCTGGTTTTTTTGTTTTTGTTGCTGAGAAAAATATTTCTTCTTGATTTCACAAAACTCAATCTTTAGAAAGAGGAAGACACTGGCCTTTTATAATAGCCTAAGCCTGTAACATTTTCCACAAATGTAGCTAGTGCATTATTGGTTTAATTGTGACTTAATTACCACAATAATTGAGAGAATAATTTGACTTTAACGTTTAAATGTTAAATGAATTAGTCATGGATTACTTTTGTAGCCATAGCTTCAGTGAACGTTCTTAGTTCATTCTCTGAGTGAAATACCATTATAAAATCGTCACCATAAGATTTTTTCATTCAAGCTCTTTTGCTCCGTCGAGGTTCATCTTCAACCTCTTCTGATTCATCAAATGAAGTACCATAAGTGCTTGCCTTATTGGTTGAGGTTTGTAGATCTCTTTCCTCACGAGTTCATTTTAGATTTTGTTTATCCTTACACGGAAACACGTGTTCAAAGAAAGATACATTTCCTGATTCCATAATTATATTGACATGAATATCCGGTATATCTGATTTATGAACCAGAAACCGATAAGCACTACTATTGTGTGCATATCCTATGAAAATACAATCTACGCTTTTAGGTCCGATTGAAACCTTCTTAGAAGGTGGCATTGCGACTTTTGCGAGGCACCGCCACACTTTCAGGTATTTGTACGAAGGTACTTTACCTGTTCAGAGTTTATATGACATTCTGCCAGTTACTTTGTGCGGTACTTTGTCTAGATTATAATTTGTGATGAGGAGTGCCTCTCCCCAGGTTCAGGGGTAGCCCAGATTCCTGCAACATTGCATTCATAATTTTTTTTTTTGCAACTCTGCTAGATTCTGGTGAATAGGGAGCGGTAGTTTGATGAATAATGCCTTGTTCTTGACAAAATGAATTAAATGGCCTATCATATTCGCCTCCTCTATCACTTCGAAGTTGATTTTCGACTTTGAGTTTATATTGTCTGAATTTTTCCAAGACTTCATCTTTACTACGTAGTAAATATACATAGCAAATCTTGCACAATCATCTATGAAAGTTACAAAATATTTTTTACCGCCTCTAGTTTGTACAAACTTTAAATCGCACAAATCAGTGTAGATTAATCCAAGAGGTTTGGTTGTTCTTTCGACTTGAGATGAAGATGTTTTCGTGAGTTTTGCTTGGACGCATACTTAACATTTGTCTTTGATAAATTTGCATTTCGGGATTAAGTTCAAATTAATTAATCTTTGTAATGATTTATAATACACATGTCCTAATCGTTCATGCCAAATATTAAAAGACTCGACCAACTAAGCAACTAGTTTCTTATTCATTGAAACATCAGAAACGAATATATCAGAGTTCTTAAGGACTGTATTACATGACATTTTCACAAGTCCTTCCTTAACATATCTCTTACCCAGAAACACCCCATTCTTCCTAAGCATCATCTGATCAGACACCAAGCTCGTGGCGAAGCCATGCTTACTCATTAGAGTTCCGGAGATGAGATTCTTCCTCATGTCATGCACGTGCTTGACATTGGTGAGAGTTACCGCATGTCCCGAGGTGAACTTCAACACCACATTGCCAATGCCTTCAATCTTGGAGTGAGCATCGTTACACATCTTCATACGGACATCAGACTTACTCTTTTGATAGGTGCTAAACATCGCCCTAAAAAAACAGATGTGAGCAGTTGCACCGGTGTCGTAAAACCACTCTTTGGTGACATCATCAACCACATTTGCTTCCATGACCACTGCACATAGATCATCTTCCGTCAAATGGGTTTGATTGAATGTCTTTACCTTAGTGCGACAATCCTCAACCTTGTGTCCCTTCTTGTGACAATAAGAATACTTTCTGGTGAACTTGGTAGGCACACCTTGCTTCTTGAAGCTTGTGGAGGCATTGAGGCACAACCTTCTTAGGCGCTCCCTTGCTCGAATTAGGCACAAATTTTCCTTTGCCCTTGTTCTTGTACTCAGCTACGTTCGCATTCTCAACAAAAGCCGGTTCAGACCTTCGTTTAAATGACACATTTTGAAGCCTGACAATGTTCTGCCAAATAGCTAAATAGCAACCGCAGAAGCGTTATATCGATTTAAAAAACAGAATAAAAATCATTTAGGGATTTTAAATTAATTTAGAATTAAATTAAATCCCAAAAACGTTTTAAAAATCCGTGAATAAATCAAAATAAATTGTAAATAATTATAAAATCTGTAAGAAATAAAAAATGTTTTAAATATTTTTTTTCTTTTTCGTAAAACATAAATGACAATGTTCGCAATTCTCAATCTGATTTAAGCGATAAGCATAAAGGAGATTTTAAAAATTAAGATTGTAGAACCGCAAAAATACGGATATGAAAACTGCAAATAGAAAATAGAATTACGGAAAGAAACAAGATGAAAACAATTTTTATAAAACTAAATATAGTGAAGTCGTGATATAATTTCTTTCTTTAATTCTTAAAATGGCCGATAGTGTGACAGTTTAATACGATTTAGAATCCCAAAATACAACCACTAGGAGACCGTATTCTCTACACTAGAATCACAGAATATATGAACAAAAGAACTACATTATACTCTCGAGACTTACGCTTTGAAAATGAGGAAAAGAGAGAGGATTTGCTGGTTTTTTGTTTTTTTGCTGAAAAAAATACTTCTTCTTGATTTCACAAAACTCAATCTTTAGAAAGAGGAAGATACTGGCCTTTTATAATAGCCTAATCGTGTAACATTTTCCACAAATGTAGCTAGTGCATTATTGGTTTAATTGTAATTTAATTACCACAATAATTGAGAGAATAATATGACTTTAATGTTTAAACGTCAAATGCATTAGTTTTGTAGCCACAAAATCTGCACATTATATTTGACTAAATAATGTCAAAATATTTGATTAAATTTAAATAGCACTAAATGTATGGATTTAGTCCAAATTATTTATGAAAAGTCTAGCCCAATTAAAATAGTTATTGGGTGTGTGGTCCACTATCTCTCATACACATTTTGGTGGGACAAATGCATATAAATGTCATTTGGTCAACCCGAGTTAACTTTTTAAGCTTTCAAGCTACCCATTTTGAATTCTCATTTCTTATTCAATTTTAATCCAATTTTGACAAATGAATAGTACTATATTATAGTGATTATTTCAAAGAATCCAATTCATCTCTTTTCCGTTCAATTCGACAACCGTATGTCGCCAGAAAAGTTGCCGGAAAAATGATTGGTTCTATTTCTATAAAAATGGGTTCTAACATTCCCCCACATGAATAGAAATTACTCTAAACATATGAAGACTCGACTGATTCGACAGACTGGACAAACTCGATAAACTGGACAGACTAGACATTCACGACTAAGGACTTTTTGAGAGTATAAACGAAAAATTTACTGCATCTAAGATGGTGGCATAATTCAGCCTTGAACCATTCCTTGTTAATATATATCGGGTTTACTTAGCCAGGAGGTGAACATGATGTCTTGAACCACCAGATTTTTATGTAAACGAAGCCAACAGGTATAACCCAGCTCATTTTCTCGTAGAACTTTGTTCTCTATTGTGTTTATTTTGGCCTTGAACTTGCCTGGTTATTCATGAGTGAACTTAGAGAATATAGCCTGAACTTCATTCTCCTAGAAACAGCCTTATTTCACAATCACTAGGTGAACACCACAAGTTTTTGTTTTAAGACATATCATGTAATACTCAACGTATATGTCAAAGCTATGGACTCAAATCATTAAAAGCTAATGATTATCCTTGTTTATATACATGAAGCACAGTTTATGATCTTGGGAACTCAGGAGTGACTTAAAGTTTATCAGTGCTTGATGTGATCCTAGGAAGCACTAAGGAGCCGGAAGAGGAAATGGAAGCTTATGATGATGAGGAAATCCAACAAGGAGCAAAGGATGCATTGGAACAGCTTGAACCGGAGCAGCTTGTAGCCGAGGAAGCTAAGAAGAAATGGATTAGCTCAACAACCATGTTTGATCCGGGAATATTAAGAGGATCACTTCAACAATTCAAGACATCTTTGCAACATCTTCTCAACACTATCCAGGGCAGTTTAGTGTGTGCTAATCCAGCTACACTGGTTGTGATCCAAGCCACCTAAACATTTATCAAGAGAGGTGATATGACTTACACACTTTTTCCCTTCATTTGGTTTTGTCCCATTTGGGTTTTCCAAATAAGGTTTTTAATGAGGTAAGCCATATCACTCACTCATCAGCCTCTTGATAAAGCCTAAGCCCATTTCTATCTATTATCCCAAATTAAAGAAGCCCAAGTCCAAGAGAAAATCAGCCAAAAATATGAAGACTTGAAGAGTCATCTTTTTATTCAAACTATGTTTTAATGCTTTGTAATTTCCGAGACTTTTTCCCTTGACTCTTTTGCTGATTTAAACTCATGTAAGGCTTCATTTCTAAGTTATCAAACTCTTTTCATATTCTCAAAACTCTCTGGAACCTGTTTGATCAATCCTTGCTTGTGATCGGATCTTCATCCTCACGCTAGCAAGTTCGATAGTCTTAGAGTCTGTCACAACTCCTAAGAAGTTTCACTACGATCCACCTCTTGTTCACCACATCTAGGGTCTTCACCCACGTACAGAACAAGCGTGAAAGTCTAAAGGTTCATGATACACAGAGTTTTAACCCAAAATAATTCTGCAAGTGCACAGACAATCGCAGTAGTATATAGGGTATCGAATCCACAGAGACCAAGGTTACACTATGAAATTATAGATTTTGTGTTAAAGCTAAGACAAAATAAAAGTGGTTGTAATTTTTGGAACAAAAACAAGTAAATAAATCGGTGTAAAAACAATAAAAACAAGCACTAGGTTAAGGCATTTCGCCGGTGATTCGGAGACAAGGCTGAGCAACTATTCAGGGGCTAAGTAACTACCGGTCTAGAACTCAAACATAAAATTAATGTCGCCCCACTGTCGTGATGTATCGACACCTCTATCTAACAACCTAGACACCGAAACTGTCGTTTGGACCTAGCGAGGTTGATAAGCATTAACGAGTTGGTTCAATATGTTCACAATCAATCGCAACAATCAACTGTCGTTGGTTACGCACCAATTGCTCACCAATGATTTATCTAGCAACCTAAAGCACTGTCGTGAATAAGTTTAACCTAAAATCATAGACTAGGTGATCAAGCTAATCTAAGCATTATGAATCTCTATTGGCGAAGACATTATAAATTCCCTTACCTATTTGTGCTCAGCCATTAACATCCTAAATCACCATTGAAAACCTTAACCTAGCTAAAAGACTACTCGGCCATGGAAGAACAAATCACAACAATAAAAGATGAAGAACTCATGAAATAAATCTGTAAAAATAAAGAGTTTAGAATTCTTCTTCAATGGTGTCGAGATCTCTTCTCCAAATCTTACAAAGGAATAAAAACCTCTACGTGATGTTCTTAGCAAAAGCATAAGCGTCAGTCTCAAAAGTAAAAACGCCTCCCCTCGAAAATAAATGAAAAACAATCATATACAGGTCTGGAGGCGGCTCAATGAAGATTAGGGCGTCCTTGGCGAAAAATTAGGAAAGTTAGGATTTTCCCTTATTTTCTCTGTCAGGTCGTCTTGAGCGGTCGCTCAGGGACTGAGCGGGTGCTCAGCGGGTAAAAATACGACTTTTCTCCACTTTCTGCCAAGTTCCTCCTAGAAGATCCAACCTTCATCTTTAGCCACCTTTTGACCTGTAATGACTCAAAACAAAACTAAAAGACTCGATAAAGACTCGAAAATGACTGTTAGAATGCGCCAAAAATGCAACATATCAGTTCACCATTCCCTTTGGAAGTTTCGCAACAATCCCCAAGATCCATCGGATCTTACTCGCTGTTTCTACATCTTATCATCACTTCCGCATCATTCACCTTATCACCGATCATAACAACCTCGTGGAGAGCATTCAGGGACTTGATCCTCATCTAGGATCATATCAAGTGGTATCAGAGCTGACTCCACGCCAGGTTGTATCATTTCCGATCTATTACACCTCTTTACATTCCGATCTGTTTTATCTGCTGACTGTTGGAATTTTCATAAATTCATTTTGTCAGATAAAATCGTGAGATCTGTTGAATCTGCTTCAAAAAAGAGTCTACTATTTGTTAAAATTGATTCTAGAATTTTTAAACATGTTTTGATAATTTTTCGAGGTTGATTTCGTCGAACAGTCACAACTAGAGGTTTTCGGAATTTGAAAAGTTATTTTCGTGTTAACTTGCTAGAATTGTTTAAAATCATTGGTTAACCCTAAGAAATCTATTGAATTGAAACCTAGATTGAGTCTAGTATTTGTTAAAATTGTCTCTGGAATTGTTGAACGTGATTTGATATTTTATTCTGTTTGATCAGGTCAAGCTGTCGTTTAGGGTCTTGCCGAGTTTTTCCTTGTTGTGTTTGATCATTTTACTTGTTTACTTGTTGGGATTTGAACAGGTGCCATGGCGGGAACCAGCCATGACGAACAAGAGTCTTCCAACTCCAACGAGCAACTTATAGACTCCTTCAAAGCTATGATGGTTGAGAGTATGGCAACCATGAGAGCAGAGTTGAGAGCTGAACTAGAAAGATCCATCAATGATGCTGAACAAGAAAGATTTGAGGCTATGATGGCTAAGAGGGCTCATAAGTTGTGTGAAAGTTTAACAGCCAGGAACCGACGATTTGAAGAAGTAAATTCACAATGGCATGGTCGTCTAAAAGAAAAACCGAGGAGAGAGCCATGGAGAGACAAGCCGAGACAACAAAGAGAAGAAGCAGCCTATGACTACTGTAGACCTGATGGTAAATCGTCTCATGACAGTCAAAGAAAGCCTAGAAGTGTGAAGGAAGGCAGAGGAGAACACAGCTACAAATTTGGAGATACTTCACTAGATGTTGTAGCCAAGATCGAAGCCAACCTTGCAAAAACTAAACTGAAGGTCCCGATCATCAAATCAACCGAGGGAGGACATTTTCTTCGACCAACCATACATAAAGAAGATTCTGGTCAAGCTAGAATTCCATTTGATGGATCCCAGTTTCAAGTTCCTAAAGACACAGCAGAAGATCCAAAGGAGCCTTTTGAAGAATCTGGTCCGAGCAGAATTCCGTTTGGAAAAGGAATAGCAAATTTGAATTCTATGAATTCTGAAAGTGAGAAGCATAACATTTGTGAAAAAGCTGAGGAAAGCACAAAAGAGAAGAATCATCATGCGGTGTCAACCCATTCACAAGCTTGCCGAGCTGAAATGTTTGGTAACATCTTACAAGGTACTCAGGTAAGTTTAGCTTGCGAGTTTATTCGATATTGGAATAATTTTATTTTCACTCGTAGCTTCAAACAACCTGTTTTGAATGTTGAAATTTCAAGTATAATGCACTTGATTTTTCCCTTAAGTACCAAGAAAGATACAGGTACCTTAGATGTGTGCAATGGCTTAGGCGGAATCACATCCACACGGAGCTTAACAATGGATCCATCAGAGAGAGTAACAAGAATTGAACACATAATTGTGATCAAGGAGAAACCACCAGTTGCTTCACCACAAATAAAAACCCGAGGTAATTATCTAGACTCTCAAAAACGAATGAAAGCTAACTTGCTCTCTCTTGGCGCAGATTGTACAATTTTGAGTTCAAAACCTTTTCAAGAAAAGAAAACTACTCTTGTGCCATTGCCGGCTCCTGAGTTTTACCTTGACAAAATTAAACTCAAAGGGAATCAAGATCAAGGTAAAGCTAATCTTTTTGCTATGGTTAGTGAGGTTAATGATGCTGAATATTTGGATCATAAAATATTTGTCTCTTTAGATAAATTCGCTTGTGTATCTAACCTTGCACCAGTGCTGCCGAGTGAGATGATGTGTCTTTTGCAGAATCATAAGAACGTGTTTCCAGTGGATGACCACATAAGACTACCACCCATCTGTGATGCATCTCATAACCACATTTGGAGACCTGGAGACTATCTAGGACGTTCAAGACACTTACCCCACGAGATTTGGACCACTTCACTTCACATGTTCTCCGTAGAACCTAAAATGGATTTTTCATCATTTTGTTCATTCCAAAATTATCAATGGCGACCAGGAGAGCTCTCATTGTGTAAGATAACCGCAAGATTCAACGGTTTTCTCACCAACAATTTTCTGATCAAAGAAGAGCCCCCGGATCCAAGACTGCTTTTATTTACCGATATAATTTTGAGCACCAAACACTCCAAGGATCTTATTCAGGTAAGTATTTATTTTTCTCGATTTGTTTCTCATGATTTAAGGGCTGTGAGTATGAATATATTATCTGCAGAAATCATTGAGAAAATTTTAGGTTTATTCAAAGATTATTCGGAACAGAAATCTTGTCTTAGGATGCAAGAAAAAGAAGGACTTGACAAGAATAATGCTTTGATACAATCTGATACATGTTTTCCTGTTTATTGTGAGTCCATGACTGTGATAATATGCTTGCTCTTTGCCAAAAGTGTTGACAACTTTTCAGGAACAAAAGAGGAGCCACCGGACTTAAAAGTTATCTCATCAAGTTGTTTTGCGAGGACTGGAATCGGAGATGTTTTCATGCAGCATAAGAAAACCATTGATTATTTTAGGATGATCTTTGAGGTTGGAGAACGAGTATGGACACCAATGATTGATGGTTCATTTCACCTAACAAGAAGAATCATCAATAACGCCCATCGACTTGATCTCCAAGGTAAGTTTCCCATGATGGTTCTAACTTAGTGTTGTTTGTGGCAGGTCAAACAGATTTGAGGACAAATCCTTTTCAACTGGGGGAGGATGATGTGATCCTAGGAAGCACTAAGGAGCTGGAAGAGGAAATGGAAGCTTATGATGATGAGGAAATCCAACAAGGAGCAAAGGATGCATTGGAACAACTTGAATCGGAGCAGCTTGTAGCCGAAGAAGCTAAGAAGAAATGGATTAGCTCAACAACCACGTTTGATCCGGGAATATTAAGAGGATCACTTTAACAATTCAAGACATCTTTGCAACATCTTCTCAACACTATCCAGGACAGTTTAGTGTGTGCTAATCCAGCTACACTGGTTGTGATCCAAGCCACCTAAATATTTATCAAGAGAGGTGATATGACTTACACTCTTTTTCCCTTCATTTGGTTTTGTCCCATTTGGGTTTTCCAAATAAGGTTTTTAATGAGGTAAGCCATATGACTCACTCATCAGCCTCTTGATAAAGCCTAAGCCCATTTCTATCTATTATCACGAAATAAAGAAGCCCAAGTCCAAGAGAAAATCAGCCAAAACTATGAAGACTTGAAGAGTCATCTTTTTATTCAAACTATGTTTTAATGCTTTGTAATTTCTGAGACTTTTTCCCTTGACTCTCTTGCTGATTTAAACTCATGTAAGGCTTCATTTCTAAGTTATCAAACTCTTTTCATATTCTCAAAACTCTCTGGAACCTGTTTGATCAATCCTTGCTTGTGATCAGATCTTCATCCTCACGCTAGCAAGTTTGATAGTCTTAGAGTCTATCACAACTCCTAAGAAGTTTCACTACGATCCACCTCTTGTTCACCATGTCTAGGGTCTTCACCCACGTACAGAACAAGCCTGAAAGTCTATAGGTTTACCATTCCCTTTGGAAGTTTCGCAACAATCCCCAAGATCCATCGGATCTTACTCGCTGTTTCTACATCTTATCATCACTTCCGCATCACTCACCTTATCACCGATCATCACAACCTCTTGGAGAGCATTCAGGGACTTGATCCTCATCTAGGATCATATCAGTGCTCTTATTAGATTTTGTTTGACTTAGTTGTCCCTTTGAACCTACATCTTGGGATCTCCAGTCACGTAGGTGGGGTTTCCATCAAACATCATCTTTAGTTATAGGTAATAAACCCATTCCTTTTGATGATTTTAAAACTTGATCACGAGCCAAACTTTTAGTAAATGGATTACACGTGCATATTACACTTGAGATACCGGTTCACCCAAGTTTTTTGTCAAGTGGAGTGTAGAATCAACATGAGTTTATGTAGTCCCGGTTGTATAGTTCTTGAATCTATCAAGAATCTTTTCACATTATGATTTTGAGACAAAGTGTTTCCGTCAGAAGCTCCAATGATCTTAATCCCTAGGATAACATCTGCGAGACCCATGTCTTTCATGTCAAACTGGCTGTTAAGCATGTTCTTAGTTTGTGTGATTATGTCTTTATTGCTACCAATAATGAGCATATCATCCACATACAAACAGAGCAAAATATACCCGCTAGGAGTAACTTTGATGTAAATGCACTTATCATATTCATTAATGCGGAAACCATTTGACATCATTACATTGTCAAATTTTTCATGCCATTGTTTTGGAGCTTGTTTCAGTCCCTATAATGACTTCACAAGTCTGCAGACTTTGTACTTTGTAGCCACAAAATATGCACAGTATATTTGACTTAATAATGTCTAAATGTTTGATTAAATTTAAGTAATACTAAATGTATGGATGTAGTCCAAATTATTTACGTAAAATCTAGCCCAATTAAAATAGTTATTGGGTGTGTGGTCCACTATCTCTCATGAATATTTTTGTGGGAAAAATGCATATGAATGTCATTTGGTCAACCCGAGTTGACTTTTTAAGTTTTCAAGCTACCCACTTTGAATCCTCATTTCGTATTCAATTTTAATCCAATTTTGACAAATGAATACATTATGTTATAGTGTTTACTTCAAGGAATCCAATTCATCTATTTTCCATTCAATCCACTTTGAAAAATGATTGGTTCTATTTGTCTAAAAATGGGTTCCAACAAGGACTTGGCTAATAAACCAACTCTTAACTTGAGTAAGTCCCATTTCTTCTTTTCCCCTATTTCATTAAAGTCGCAAGAAGTCGGTTTAGTTTCAGGCATGCGTTCCTTGGCTTTTCGTGGTGTATCAATGTCGAGTATTTTGTTCTGAGCAGAAAGAGCACATGGGTTTGAAGTGGTTAGAACTTAGAAGTTAGAACTTTCTTTTGAACGCTCCGTATCAGACTGAGACATCTCGTTTTCTTCTTTAAATGAGACCCTCCTAATCAAAGCAGGTCGTTTATATTATTTTTGAGAAAAAAACTTCTAGTTCATTCAGGTGTTCGAATTGATCTTTTAATTTGATATTTTTCGCATTTTTGAGTAATCTCTTGGATTCAAAATAACCTCCAAAGTTTTCTTATTTACTGTGGTAAAAATATTACATTGCTCATCACGCCTTTGTGGGCAACATAGTCCACAGAAGACAGCATTTTCAAATTACAATAACATTTGAATATTTTAGGAAACTATTAGAAAACTTAGATCACTATTCAAAATTTCTCATGACTTGCAAAAACATTTCATAGGTTTTTTAGTTATAATGTTAAGTTTATTAGTCAACAAAATGATGGTTTATATACAAAAATTGGAAAAAAAATCAAATTGAATTTGCAAAACCCCAAGCATGGAGCCATCATTGGAGAAGCTCTCAAAGCTTAGGCGAGTCTTGATAACAAAATTCAAACGGATCAAGACGAATATTAGGTTATCATACCAGTTGATGCAATTCTGGGAGGAATCACAACATGAAATCGACATTGAGACGTTGAGAACACGATAAAGAGGATGCTAGACCCATTTACTGAGCACCTAGTGGTTTAATGGATCAAACGTCACCACAAGAGGTCGCGGAAACACCACTTGATGAGACTAAGAGCTTCAAGATTGAATCACACGAAAACGAATGCAATGATCTATATTTTAGAAAATATTTTTGATTAAAAAGATATATAAGAGATACAAGAGTCTCGACACAACATATAAAGAAGAAGGAGACGAAGAGAAAAGAGACAAGAAATAAAGAGTGGTAAGTTTCGAGATATGCCTCGGAAACTCACACTCGGACCATGCAAAATAAAAGCTAACATTCAAATTTAAAAGTAAAGAGATAAGAGATAGATAGGGCCGAGACTTGAGACCAATTCACCTTGTTATGGAGAAGATGGGCCTTGATGATGGATCGTACCTAGCATGATGGCAAGATGAACATGAGACCAATTCACCTTGTTAAAAACCCTTCGTGCCTATAGAATCTCAATCATCTAGACAATCTCAGTCATCCACTTGATCTTCGAGGTAAGTTTGTTCCGAGTCTAAATTCTAGTGATTCTAACTTAATTTTGTTCTTGTCAGGTCCAACCGATTTGAGGACAAATCCTTCTCAACTAGGAGAGGATGATGCGATTCTAGGAGGCTCAAAGAGCAAGATGCAAGGAGCTAAATCCGACGACAACAAGAGAGAAAAGTTTGGAGGAAAAGGAGCTTGGAAAGCATTCTTTGGACTCATGAAGTGATAGAAGACTCAGATGGTGAGTCTTTGGCCCGGATCTGAAGTGGAAACGAAGTTAGCTCGAAGCTCCTCCTCCGCTACAACTTGCAAACCGGTTAAATGGAAGATTAGACAAGTAGCTCGAAGCTCCTCTTGTGAAATCTGATGAGGTGACGTGATGATGGATTGATAAGCACCACAAGGAGGATGAGAGACTCCTTGATACAGCTTGAGAAATCGTGGCTTTGTGAATCACACACAAAGACAAGATCTGCAACAAAAGTTTTAGCAACTTTCAAGAAAATTCGGTTCTTTATTGATGTAGGGTAAAAAGAAAGTACACGGCCATGGGACTTTATAAATATTCCAGTCGGCTACAACCCTAGGGTTGCGACTCAAAAAACAACAAGACTTCCGAAATTTAAAGACTCAGCTGACACACACTTTCAATGAGAACTACAAGCAGTTCCATTATAAGGAAAGTGCAGCTACAGACACAAAATAAAAAGAAATAAAATAAAAGACTCTACTGGGACTCGAACTAGACTAAAAGTGGGCTGAATAGAGCCACTAGGCTGAGGCCATATCACCTGCAAGGAGACAGAAATAATTAAACACAAGTCGTACCTGCCTTGTCCGAGAATCCATTGTAGTTTGGTCCGGGGTTGGTCCGTTGTTCGTTGTGTCGAGTAGGGCTTGTATGGAGATGTTGAATTCCTCCCTTAGCTTCTTATTCTTGGCTCTTGTTATGGGTCCATCTATCTCCGGAATCTTGATATGGTCTTGATCCGCTTCTAGCTCGTTGCTCGGTCCTAAGCTCAACTCCTTGGCTTTTGCTCGTGTCATAGGTCCTTCATGAGTCTTTGTCTTTGTCCTTGACTCTTCCGTACACTCCTTACTTATGTCTCCACTTGGTGGTTCGGCTATTGGGTTGATGTCCGCATCATGAAGTATCTCTGGAACAAGTTATTTTATCAAGCACTTAGAGTCTCACTACAACTAGTGAATACTCCAAAGGATCACTTGAGCTTGTCTTGATTTTTCACAAAAGGTTCAGCCTCATAGTTGCTTCCATTAAGGACTCTGGATAGATCTTTCTCTCTTCCTTTCTTGGTTGTCATCATAAGAGCAAGTTGTCGCACAAGATTCAGCTCCATAGTTCCTTGTTTTGTATCACGGAAGTATTCGAACACCAAATTTCAATGTTTCTTCGATTCACTAGTTGAGTTTATATTCGTCAACTCAAACATCTGTTCCTTGACCATCCTAGGATCTCTCTTACTTATCCTATCAAAAGAAAATTTTGGATTAGCATATAGGAATATATTGGTTAAACCAAAAGGAACAATAATCAAAATTAAGCCCGTTAGATTTTTGTCGGAATCTGATGGGAATCCTTGGCATTTGGAAACACTTGAGACTTGGGCTGATGATGTTTCATGGGTCTTGTCGAAGAACTTGACTTCGTAGAGAAGCTTCTTCTCGCCATCATAAGCAAAGTACTTGGCAGTCGGATCGGTTTGGTATCATAAGATTTTGGTTGCATTGTGTTCCTCTTTTCTTTTGAAGTAGCCACTTCTTTCATTACAGTGTAGCTCTATTCTATGATGATGTGTTCCTCGATGTGTTTGTTCTGAATTATCACCTATAACCTGCAAAAAAATTTTAGACTCACTCGGCGGTACCGGTGCGAGGTTAGGTGTACGCATGTTTTACCCAAAGGAACAAATAAGTTGGGATCAAAAGGATCCTCATATGCAGTTTTTACCATCATAGCAAAGAGATTAGTTTTCTTACCTTGTCTGTCGTTACCCTTAAGCTTAAGTCGATCAAGATATACCTCGTGAGGTGGTAAAGGCACTAAGGTAGTCTTTCTTCCTTTGTAATCAAATGTATACTAGTTAGTGAATCCATTGTGTACCACTCTTCGATCGGATTGCCCTGGTCTTCCTAGATGTATATGCCCCGCTTCCCTAGGTAGTACGTCACATAAAACCTCATCTACATAACATCCAATAACGATAGGAACCATTACTTGCATTTTGACCTTCATCTCCCCACTTTCGTTGAGCCAATGGATATGATATGGTTTTGGATGATCCTTGATGACTAGTCACAGCTTCTGAACCATAGTTTCGCTTGCGACATTAGTACAGCTACCGCCATTGATAAAGAGGTTTTTGCAAACCGGGCTATCAAATAACCCTTATACCGTTGTAGCATAAAAGGTATCGAAATCCACGGAGAAATGAGCATCTAACACACCAAGAATCCAAGTTTCATTCTAATCTAAGCAAACAAGAATTTAAGAAGTTTCATACAAACTTTAAATGTAAATAAAGCGGTAAAAGTGGTTTAAAATCAATAAGAGAAAACAATGAGCCTCGGGAATGGTATATGACTTTGATGAAATGATGAACCTTTGATGAAGTAAGAACAATTGAAGAAAAATGTCTTAGGCCTAATGATTAATAAGTAGACTAATCCATTCTCATGGTATTAACCTCTACATTAACCATTGAATCATCATCAATTCTCATTGGCAATTCAAATGACTAATGAGCATTAAGAACAAGTCCTTTGACTATCAACTTCAACACTATCTCTAGTAGTCCTATCGTACTCTTCTCCATAACTTCCATTGCTTTAAGCTAGATTCTCAACTAGTAACATTCCATAATCAGCTCTTTGGCCCAAGAAATTTCGGTTACTTGCCGTGTCTAGAAGCATTTGATACTTTGGCAAGACACCGCGGTATAAAGTACTCAAAAGACTTTCCTTTGAGAAGTAAACCCTTTGAAACGCTCCCAAGCTTCACAAAACCTTTCATTAACACGTTGTGAAAAACTTGATATCTCATTCCTTAGCTGAGCTGTACGAGAAGTGGAGAAAAACTTCACGAGGAACACTCTCTTACATTGGTCCCATGAAGTGATAGTGTTGTGAAGTAGATTCTTCTTCCACAAATGAGCTTTGTCGCCTAATGAGAATGGGAAAAGGTGAAGTTTGAAAGCGTCTTCCGATACTCTATTGATCTTTACTGTCCCACACAACATATCAAATTGATCTAGATGATCTAAGGGGTCCTCCATTGGTAGCCCATGAAACTTCGAGCTTTGGACCATGTTGATTAGGCTAGCTTTGATCTCAAAATTGTTGTTTCCAAGCGGAGGAGGCCTAATACCAGTCCTATTCCCATGAATGTTTGGCTCATCATAGGCTCCAATCACTCTAGCAACATCCCCTTGACCATTTCCTTGAGCAACCCCACCTTGATCAACATTTCCCTCAAAACCCGGTGGATTATGAATCCCATCCATGCCTAAGCGTTGCATACACCTTGAAAAGCATAAGAGAAACAAAAACTAAATGAAAGGTTAATGTCAAAATAAAGAAAATAAAAGCTTAGTCTCAAAACAAAACTAAATCTTAATGGCTAAATGCGTCGCTTCCCCGGCAACGGCGCCAATTTGATAAAGAGGTTTTTGCAAACCGGGATATCAAATAACCCTTATACCGTTGTAGCATAAAAGGTATCGAAATCCATGGAGAAACGAGCATCTAACACACCAAGAATCCAAGTTTCATTCTAATCTAAGCAAACAAGAGTTTAAGAAGTTTCAAACAAACTTTAAATGTAAATAAAGCGGTAAAAGCGGTTTAAAATCAATAAGAGAAAACAATGAGCCTCGGGAATGGTATATGACTTTGATGAAATGATGAACCTTTGATGAAGTAAGAACAATTGAAGAACAATGTCTTAGGCCTAATGATTACTAAGTAGACTAATCCATTCTCATGGTATTAACCTCTACATTAACCATTGAATCATCATCAATTCTCATTGGTAATTCAAATGACTAATGAGCATTAAGAACAAGTTCTAATCTAACCACTAATCACCCTAATCAACTACTATCGTAGGCTAGGCATGAAAAGCTCATTTAGGTTCTATCAAGCATTTTAACAAACACCTTGTGGGCATAAAATGCTAATCATCTAGATTTCTCAATTACAAGCTTAATCTAGCATTACTAACAACCTAAATAAAAGACTACTTAAGATCTAGCCCTAAACATCATCATTAATTTATCAAATCATCTCAATCACCAAACCCTAAGCTCATCTAAAAGACTACTCACTCATAGTCACGAAAACACAAATCAATTGGTTTGATTGATGCATAATCATGAGTATAAGAAGAATAGTTGAAAGATTTAAGAAGATAAGAAGATTTGATAACTTAGATCAATGAGATTCATAAAAATATCCAAAATAAGCTTAAACAAAATCTCTCTAAAACAAAGCATAATGTTAATTAGGTATTTCTTAGGCTATTTATAGTAAAAATAAAGAACTTGGTTAACATACAATAAACCAAGTCAAACCCAGAACAAACCGGTCAACATTCAGAAAATTCATGAGATTGATGACTTCGTAGCGACCATCATTAGGCCGCTACAAACGACCGGTGGAGGCCATCGACCAACGTTTGGCCGCTACGAATAGCCGCTATTGCCCACCGGTTGAGGTTTGACCGCTACCAGAGGCCACTGGAAGATCTGAATGTTTCAGAAATTTAGGTAGCGGGCAACCTATAGCCGCTATAGGAGACCGCTATGATGCAGTGACCAACACCTGACCGCTACGTAAGACCGCTATGATCCACCAATCTCCTCTATACCGCTACAGGTGCCCGCTGACTTGCCCAAAGATTTCTGAAATCCACATACCAGTCAGCTCCAGACCGCTACAAACAACCGCTGGCTCTCACCACTCTCAGCTAAGCCGCTACAGTACCCCTCTGGCCTTCTTCCTTCATCAAATGCTTCACTTTTGATCCTCTTGACTCCAATTTGATTTATCATGTTGTAAGCTTTACTCCAAGACCTAAAGACAAGGAAAACATGCAAATATGCAACTAATCTCCTATTTAGCAATGTAAATGCAAGAAACTAGATGAGAAATGAACTTTAAAACATGTTAAAATGGCAACATATCAATTCCCCCAAACTTATCTCTTGCTTGTCCTCAAGCAAACAAGATGAAACAAGATAAGGAAGAAGTTAGAGAACAGGGATTCAAGCCAAAAAGTGTCAAACGAAGGATGAAACACAATGTCCTCAAAGATGGTTAAATGGTGCAAGAACAAACATCCTACTCTTTGAGTACTTCTCCATGTTCATCTCAATGCAAGTTTCTAATGCAGCTCCTAAACTCAAGCAAAGACTCACAATCAAACCAAAGACATTTCTTTAACATTCATTAATGTATTTATGGTGTGGTCTCGCTTATGGAAATCAAATCAATCTCAATCGGTTTTGGGTTAAAGACTTTTGTGGTGGCTTCAAAATAGTTTTTCTTTGGGTGGTTGCTCTAAAAACAAAATGCAAGTCACATAGCATAAGTAATGGAAAGTTTGCAAACAAATGTTGGTACAAGAGATTCTTCCACTTCTCTACCCATTCCTATGCTTAAACTCTAATGATTCAAGTGAAGATCTATGACTTGAATATTCACATCTTAACCCTTTTTTAAGAATCTCTAACCACTCTAACGCAAAATTGGATAAGATAACTCAAGTAATTCATTAAGACCATGAGAATGAATTTAAAACCCCTAAGCGAGAAAATTAAATGATCAATTAAGTTCAAATAAGATAGAGATGCTTCAAAGATCATGCAAGCTTCACAAAAGTAGAAGTTGAATTTCAAAAAATGCAAAGATCAAAACATGGATTTTTCATATTTTCAAAGATGTTCAAGCAACAAATAACCATGACTAAGGGCAATGATCTTACTAAACGCCGAACTCCCCAACACAAACCCACCCGAATGTCTAACTACAGACTTCCAGTGGTTAACCACCTGCAACACAATTTTATACTAATTTACACCAAAAATTAGCATAACAACAAAACGAGTCTTACCGTGGAATCCATTACCGGCTGAGAGATGACATGACCCTGCAACTCAGAACATAACTACAACTAGCTAATAGTCCTAACGAGCCAGAGTGTCATAGCAACAACTCCGCTCTGATACCAAATTGAAACGACCCATCCCGGAAACTACTAAACCGGGACCGGTTTACTAACACAGAAACGCGCGGAAACAGCAAATTTAAAATTTCGAACAACTTAAACAGTTTATTTATTAAATCCACCAATTAAATAAATAAATAAAGTCTAGCAACTTAGCGGAAGCAAAACACCAATTAAACCAGTCTAACAACTTAGCGGAAGCAAAACATCATACTACAACGTCTAACAATCGACATAAATAAAACAGCATAAATCACCCAGACTCTGGTCATGTCATCCACCCCACAGCCTTGGTCCCACGAGCTCCAGCAAACTCAGTCCTTACCTGCATCACATAACGAGATGCCTCAGTATAAAAGATATTGAATGAGGCAACAACTACACCAAAGCTAACATTCACCAATGTCAGCAATCAACAATCATAATCATATCAACAAGCAACACATGCCATAAATTGCAACAATAAACATCCATCACTCCTAATGGACCAACAACAAGAACTACAGAAATGAGGACCACTCCAAGTCCTCAGACTAACCACAGTATAACACACAAGCACTCACCTTTGCTCACAACGATTTCTTTGATGGTACTTTCCTTTTTAAGAAACTTTACTTTTCGTGAAACTTTCCTTTTTAAGAAACTTTCCTTTTCAGGAAAATTTCTTTTTTAGGAAACATTCCTTTTCAGAAATTTCTACGGTTTCTTAATTATCATAGCAACACAACCGCAACCTCCCTTCCTCACCCTACATCCAACCACAACAACAACTCAACATTTAACCTAAACTGGAAAAATAACAGAAATGATCCACCTCAAAGATGGGATCACAAATCGAAATCTAACCGTCCACATTCCAATCCTACCGTTGAAAATCTTCCCCTAGATGTCCTGAAGCTACCTACGAAATTTTGTGATGAACTGACGAAATATTAACTCGTTATCTCTCTTTGAATACACACTGGTCCAAATCGTGTCTTAAACAGAACAGTTCACGAAAACGCACATAACTATTAGAATATTGACTCAAATCAATATCCGCAAAAGGTCACATCTAGATATAGGTCTTAGCTACAACTCCATAAAATTTCCTTACCATTAGAGACGATTTGTTAGGTCGAACCTTTGTTCTACCACAACATGTCGGAAATATCTGCATCTCCTTCATTTGCAAGCTTGTCCTTCATCTCTTTCAGCCACATTCAACATCTCTTTTCTCTCCCTAAAGGTGGCCACGAAAAAAAGAGAGAATAACTAGGGTTTTAGCTAATTTTAGGGTTTAAATAGGTTTAGGGTTTTATTCTCCAAAATTACCTTTAAGTCCTTCAACTTTTTAGTCTTCCCAATTCAGCCGCATAACTCTTTAAATTATCAATTCAACCCGACTATAACTCCTGGATTTCATCAAATCGACCCTTAATTTTTGAATTCAACAATTACACCCCCATTACTGGTTTGTGGATGTTACATTAATCCTAAGCTTGAACTTCTACAAGGCAAGAATCCCATGTGCAAATGCAAATTCAAATGCTTATAGACTCGATCTTAATTTGAAAATGATACTACATGCTTCTTTTTGTGTTTTCAAAATTTTCAAATTTTTTGGCTTTTTCAATGCACATAAATGTATGCATGAGACTCAAATATGCAAAAAGGAAAATAAGATCATAAAACACATGATTAGTAGACGGGTCTCTCCCCCAAACTTACTTCACACCGTCTCGGTGTGAAATAAAATTCAAGGAAGAGACTAAGAAAAATACACAAAGCAAGACGAAAAAAAGCATACATAACGAAAAAATGGTATATACAAGGGTAAAGGAGAGGACCATACCTTGGCCCTAGTCGGGGACCTTAGGGAGAGGAGCGGTGTGAGGAGTTGTTGAACTCCTTGGACCTGTGGGATTGGTGGAAAGAGCATTGGAAAAGCGTGTTCCACCTTTGATGTTGATGGTGAGGACCTCTTTCATTAAACCTTGAAGACCCGGCGAATCCTTTCCCTTAAGTTCCGGTGTGAGGATTGCTTTAACCATGGCAAAGGGCTTGAACATTCCTTTGCACTTCACTTTGTACTTAATCTCTCCATCAACACATCTCCAAGGGCGTAAGGTCATAGAAGTGGTCGCTAATGGTGAATTGTCTAGGGTGGGAGGGTGGGTTTCTTTCATCCCCTTCTTGTTCTTTTCAAGCACCGTTTTAGTTTTCACCAACCTCTTTTCTTTACGATTTCCTTCATCCTCATCGAATAAGGAGTGTAGACATTCACCATCTAAGGTTTGCTCATCAAAATTTAGAGTTTCTAGGTTCTTCTCATTCGAAACCTTAAGCTCCTCCTTTCTTTCCAATCCTTCATTGGTGATAGTTCCACAAAACTTTGTGGAGGAAAGCTTCATTGGATAAGAGATTTTGGAGTTAACATGGTGGAGGATCACTCTTTTGGTTAGAAAGTCGATGGATGCTCCCTTGGTGTTGAGGAATGGAGTTCCAAGAATGAGAGGAAGCTTATCCGGTTGTCCTCTATCTACGACCATGAAGTCCGTTGGGACTAAACAATCTCCAACCATAAGAGGGTAGTCTTCAAGCACACCAAGTGGAGGTTTTGAAGAGGCATCCGCATAAGTGATGGAAGAGGAGTAGTTTTTCATCTCTTTGATACCAATACTCTTCATCATCTCTAGTGACATAACATTCACACTAGCCCCGGAATCACACAAAGCATCATCAACTTTCAAATTTCCAAGAGAGCAAGAGATGAGGAATGTACCGGGATCTTGAAGCTTTGGGATACTCTTGGGTGCAAGTGGTGATTCACTTGGTTATTCATATAACCTCATGACTTCCTCTACCTTTGCCCGGTTAGCAAGTATGGCTTGAATGAATTTCTTGTGGGTAGGCACTTGGTATAAATTATCCATAGAAGGCAATGAAACTCCGATCTCATTCATACTTGCCTTGAAGCTTGAAAGCACCTTCTTTTGTGCTTTGGTATAGAATCTCTTGGGGAATGGGAGTGGAGGGTCATAAGGAGACATCTCAACCTTGGTTTCTTCTTTATTTTCAACCATGGGAACCTTCTCTTCTACCCTAGTTCTAACTTATACTTGAGCTTCACTTTGACTAACCAAGTCTACACCATTCACAGCATAGAGAAGTCTAGAGAGCTCTTTTAGGTCCCTTTCATGGTCATTCTCATTATTTATGAGAATGACATTGCAAAAGTCCTTGGGGTTAGGTTGGGGTTTACTTGGTAATACTCCACTTGGGTTTATGGAGCTTGAAGCGACTTGAGCGACCTTGAGATCAATGGTCTTCATATGAGAAGCCAAGCTATTAATCTTACTATCAAGATCATTATACATACCATCCATCTTGTTGTGTATGTCAACAAACCGCTTTCCTAAATCCTCATAACCTTTAGTTTGCCCTTCCAAGATTCGCTTCAACGTTGCATTCATCTCATTTTTTTGGGGAGGAGGTTGACTAGATGAGTTTCCTTGGTTGGAGAATTGAGGCCTTGGTTGGAATCCTTGTTGATGGATAGGTTGATATTGGTTTCTAGGTTGGAAGTTGACAAAGGGCCTTGGTTGGAAATTTTGGTTAGGAGCATTTCCTTAGTAGCCTCCTTGGTTGCCAAATAGTGAACTTTTTCTTGAACCAGTTCATTACCATCAACACTAACACCCATATCTTGGTTCCTTTGGTGATATCCATCAAACTCTCCCAAGTAGTTAACCGGTCTTTGATAAGCTTGCAAAACTTTATCGATCTTCTCATTTAGCGCTTTCATCTCCTTAGTCCTTTGACTATCAAGTTCAACACTATCTCTAGTAGTCCTATCGTAGTCTTCTCCATAACTTCCATTGCTTTGAGCTAGATTCTCAACTAGTAACATTCAATCATCAGCTCTTTGTCCCAAAAAATTCCCGTTACTTGCCGTGTCTAGAAGCATTTGATACTTTGGCAAGACACCGCGGTATAAAGTACTCAAATGACTTTCCTTTGAGAAGCCATGGTGTGGGCATTGAGAAGTAAACCCCTTGAAACGCTCCCAAGCTTCACAAAACCTTTCATTAACACGTTGTGAAAAACTTGATATCTCATTCCTTAGCTGAGCTGTACGAGAAGTAGAGAAAAACTTCGCGAGGAACACTCTCTTACATTGGTCCCATGAAGTGATAGTGTTGTGAGGTAGATTCTTCTTCCACAAATGAGCTTTTTTGCCTATTGAGAATGGGAAAAGGCAAAGTTTGAAAGCGTCTTCCGATACTCCATTGATCTTTACCATCCCACACAACATATTAAATTGATCTAGATGATCTAAGGGGTCCTCCATTGGTAGCCCATGAAACTTCGAGCTTTAGACCATGTTGATTAGGCTAGCTTTGATCTCAAAATTGTTGTTTCCAACCGGAGGAGGCCTAATACCGGTCCTATTCCCATGAATGTTTGGCTCATCATAGGCTCCAATCACTCTAGCAACATTCTCTTGACCATTTCCTTGAGCAACCCCACCTTGATCAACATTTCCCTCAAAACCCGGTGGATTATGAATCCCATCCATGCCTAAGCATTGCATACACCTTGAAAAGCACAAGAGAAACAAAAACTAAATGAAATGTTAATGTCAAAATAAAGAAAATAAAAGCTTAGTCTCAAAACAAAACTAAATCTCAATGGCTAAATGCGTCGCTTCCCCGGCAACGGCGCCAATTTGATAAAGAGGTTTTTGTAAACCGGGCTATCAAATAACTCTTATACCGTTGTAGCATAAAAGGTATCGAAATCCACGGAGAAACGAGCATCTAACACACCAAGAATCCAAGTTTCATTCTAATCTAAGCAAACAAGAGTTTAAGAAGTTTCAAACAAACTTTAAATGTAAATAAAGCGGTAAAACGGTTTAAAATCAATAAGAGAAAACAATGAGCCTCGGGAATGGTATATGACTTTGATGAAATCATGAACCTTTGATGAAGTAAGAACAATTGAAGAACAATGTCTTAGGCCTAATGATTACTAAGTAGACTAATCCATTCTCATGGTATTAACCTCTACATTAACCATTGAATCATCATCAATTCTCATTGGCAATTCAAATGACTAATGAGCATTAAGAACAAGTTCTAATCTAACCACTAATCACACTAATCACCCTAATCAACTACTATCGTAGGCTAGGCATGAAAAGCTCATTTAGGTTCTATCAAGCATTTTAACAATCACCTTATGGGCATGAAATGCTTATCAACTAGATTCCTCAATTACAAGCTTAATCTAGCATTACTAACAACCTAAATGAAAGACTACTTAAGATCTAGCCCTAAACATCATCATTAATTCATCAAATCATCTCAATCACCAAACCCTAAGCTCATCTAAAAGACTACTCACTCATAGTCATGAAAACACAAATCAATTGGTTTGATTGATGCATAATCATGAGTATAAGAAGAATAGTTGAAAGATTTAAGAAGATAAGAAGATTTGATAACTTAGATCAAAGAGATTCATAAAAATATCCAAAAGAAGCTTAAACAAAATCTCTCTAAAACAAAGCATAATGTAAATTAGAAATTTAGGTACTGGACAACCTATAGCCACTATAGGAGACCGCTATGATGCAGTGACCAACACCTGACCGCTACGTAAGACCGCTATAATCCACTGATCTCCTCTATACCGCTACAGGTGCCCGGTGACTTGCCCGGAGATTTTTGAAATCTACATACCAGTCAGCTCCAGACCGCTACAAATAACCGCTGGCTCTCACCAGTCTCAGCTAAGCCGCTACAGTACCCCTATGGCCTTCTTCCTTCATCAAATGCTTCACTTTTGATCCTCTTGACTCCAATTTGATTCATCATGTTGTAAGCTTTACTCCAAGACCTAAAGACAAGGAAAACATGCAAATATGCAACTAATCTCCTATTATGCAATGTAAATGCAAGAAACTATATGAGAAATGAACTTTAAAACATGCTAAAATGGCAACATATCAGCCATCAATGATAAGGCTACACACTTTCCCATTAACATGACATCGCGTGTGAAACAAGTTTTCTCTTTGATCCACGGTTTTAGATTGAATTCTTAAGTGATGTGATCTCGATATGATGAGATCCCAGTTCCTTGAATACACTCCGTGTGGTTGAGAGATTGATAGTGGTGATTGGGGTTTGAGTGAAACTTTCAAAGGCTGCGGAATTTCCTTTGAACTTTCAGGCTTGATTCTGCTTGGATATGACACACCAAGCGCAGTCACAAGTTGAGATTGTGATATTATGCACACAAACTCATGATCAAACGAATTCAGAAAGAGATTTTTGATAAGAAAAGGTTTGATAAATCGTTTACAATGAGAAGAACATAATATAAAGTAGTCTAAGAAAGTCCAAGAGTCTAGATTCGTCCTAGAGAAGCAAAACACACAATAATTAAAACAAGTCTGAATTCAAAAGTAAAACTTGCTGTTAATGGGCTTCAGAAAAACAATGGGCTATGAAAGAGTGTGTGGGCTTGCCTTATTAAAAACCTCTCTTGAAAAATCCATTGGGACAAAACCAAGAAGAGGGAAAAAGATGCAAGTCACACACCTCCATTGTTGTTGCTTAAACGGCTTGAATCACAACCAATGTGGCTGGACAAGCTTCTTGTTTAAGGCTGCCCTCAATCTGAAGTAGGAGTGTGGTGATGGCTTGATTTAGTCTCTTTGTCTTAAACCTTGTCATAGGACCTGTAGGAACGTGCAATGTTATTTCCTCTTCAGCTCCATTCTCTTCATTCCCTAGCTGCTCCTTAGCTCCAAGCTCCTCGGTTTCAAGCTGCTCATTGACTCCAAACTCCTCAGGTTCAAGCTGCTCCGTAGCTCCATGCTCCAAGCTTTCCGGGATCACATCATCCTCTCCCACTTGAAAAGAATTTGACCTCAAATTTGTTTCTTCTGCAATAAAAGGAACAAGATCAGCAACATTGAAGCTATTACTCACATTATACTTACCTTGCAAATCCAGAGCGTAGGCATTGTTGTTAATCTTTTTAAGCACTTTAAAAGGTCCATATATCCTTGGCATAAGCTTAGACTTTCTCTCATTAGGAAAGCGTTCCTTTCTAAGATGTATCCAAACCAAATCTCCTTCTTTGAAGATGAGCTCCTTTCGGCCTTTGTTAGCATACTTAGCATATTGTTTGGTCTTCTCTTCATTATTGTTTCTTGCCTTTTCATGAATTTGTCGTACCAATTCTGCCTTATTTTTCCCATCTGCACTAGTTCTTTCACTCAAGGGTAAAGGCATTAAATCCAAATGAGTAGTAGGATTAAACCCATAAATAATTTGAAACGGTGAAAACTTGGAGGCAGAATGCATAGAATGATTATAGGCAAATTCTACATGGGGGTAAACAGTCTTCCCAAGACTTTAGATTTTTTTTAACCAATGCACGCAAGAGTGTGGATAATGTTCTATTAACTACCTCAGTTTGTCCATCAGTTTGTGGACGACAAGTAGTAGAAAATAACAACTTAGTTCTTAATTTAGACCAAAGTATTTTCCAAAAATAGCTAAAGAACTTAGTGTCTCTATCGGATACGATAATCTTAGGCATGCCATGTAAACGTACAATTTCCCTAAAGAACAGATCAGCTATATGCTTGGCATCATCAGTATTATGACATGGAATGAAATGCGCCATTTTAGAAAATCTATCCACAACCACAAAAATTGAATCCTTACATGTTCTAGTCCTAGGCAAACCTACTACAAAATCCATAGAAATGTCATTCCAAGGATGCAAAGGAATAGGGAGAGGAGGATACAAACCGTGGGGTTGTGACTTAGCCTTAGCTTGTTTACAAGTTGTACACCTTTCACACATCTTCTCTACATCTCTTTTCATATGCGGCCAATGAAAGTGGTATTGCATTACTTTCAGAGTTTTAGAAACTCCAAAGTGTCCCATTAAATCTCCACCATGTGCTTCCCTTATAAATAGTTCTCTCAAAGAAGAATTAGGAATAACAAACGACTAGCATAAAACAAGAACCCTTCATGCCTATAGTACTCTCCAAATGCAAACTTTTCACAAGATGAATATATCTTTCCAAAGTCAGGATCATTTGCATAAAGAGACTTTATATGCTCAAAACCAAGTAATTTAGCATCTAGAGATGTGAGTAAAATGTACCTCCTTTACAATGCATCGGCAACTACATTGTCTTTATCTTTCTTGTATTTAATGACGCAAGGAAAGATCTCAATGAATTCAACCCACCTAGCATGTCTTTTGTTGAGTTTTTGCTGTCCTTTGAGGTGCTTCAAGGACTCATGATCTGTGTGAATCACAAACTCCTTAGGCCAGAAATAATGCTGCCATGTTTGCAATGCTCTCACTAACGCATAAAGCTCTTTGTCATATATAGGATAGTTTAGTGCAGCCCCTCCTAGCTTCTCGCTAAAGTAAGCTATTGGTTTCTTATCCTGCATCAATACAACACCAATTCCGACACCAGAGGCATCACATTCTATTTCAAAAGTTTTAACAAAATCGGGGAGAGATAAGATAGGGGCATGAGTAAGCTTCTCTTTCAAGGCTTGGAATGCCTCCTCTTGAGCTTTTTCCCACTTGAATCCCACGTTTTTCTTGATAACTTCAGTGAGTGGGGCTGCCAAGGTGCTAAAATCTTTCACGAACCTCCTATAAAAGCCAGCAAGTCCATGGAAGCTCCTTACTTCTCCTACAGATTTCAGACTTGGCCATTCTCGGATTGCCTTCACTTTCTCTTCATCAACTTTAACTCCATATGTACTTACAACAAAACCTAAGAAGACAAGGTTATCTGTTCCAAAAGTAAACTTCTTAAGATTAGCAAAAAGCTTTTCCTTCCTAAGTACTTCTAAAACCAACTTCAGATGCTTAACATCCTCTTCTAGACTTTTGCTGTATACTAAGATGTCATCAAAATAAACAACCACAAAATGTCTTATGTAAGCTCTAAGAACATGATTCATTAGTCTCATGAATGTACTAGGTGCATTTGTCAGCCTGAATGGCATCACTAACCATTCATATAAACCATGTTTAGTTTTAAATGCAGTTTTCCACTCATCTCCTTCTTTCATCCTAATCTAATGATATCCACTTTTTAAATCAACCTTAGAAAAGATGATAGAACCATGCAATTCATCTAACATATCATCTAATCTAGGTATAGGATGGCGATACTTTATGGTTATATTGTTGATGGCCCTGCAATAAACACACATCCTCCAACTTCCGTCTTTCTTAGGTACAAGCAACACGGGAACAGCGCAAGGACTCATACTCTCATGAATATGGCCTCTCTCCATTAGCTTAGTTACTTGCTTCTGTAATTCCTTGGTCTCCACAGGGTTAGTCCTATAAGCTGGTTTGTTTGGTAAAGAGGCTCCTGGAATGAAGTCAATTTGATGTTCAATGCCTCTAATGGGGGGTAAACCTTCAGGATTCTCCTCTGGAAACACATTTTTATACTCCTGCAATAAACACTTGAGTTTGCTAGGTAGGGCCTGCTCAGGGTTAGCTAGACTCGTAAGAGTCTCTTTAAAAACAAAAAGTAAATTAGGCTTTTGAAAATCACTTCCCTTTTGCTTATTCTTGGTGATCACAAGATTGGATGATTTAGCAGCTTGTGTTTTCTTCATCTTCATACTCAACTGATCTTCATACACCTCATGAGGAGTCATAGGAACCAAAACGGTTTTTCGGCCTTGGAATTCAAAGATTTGACGATTGGTGAACCCATCATGTGTTACCTTGCGATCTGATTGCCATGGCCTTCCAAATAATATGTGACTAGCTTCCATAGGTAGTATATCACACAAGATTTCGTCTTCATACTTGCCAATAGACAATGGTACCTTCACTTGATTATTCACAGCCATTTATCTATTTTCGTTCAGCCACTGTAGCTTGTATGGTTTCGGATGCTTTATAACCTTCAAGCCAAGTTTCTCCACCATAGTTTCATTAGCTACGTTAGTACAACTCCCACCATCTATGATCAAGCTGCAAATCTTGTCTTTAACCAAACATCTTGTATGAAACAGATTCTCCCTTTGCTCTTGTTCATCCGTTTTGGCTATCACGCTTAAGGCTCTTATTGCAACCAATAGTTCTCCTTTAGGCGCTGTTTCATATTCTTTTGATGATGAATTAGCCTCTTGTCGTTCTTCCTCTGACTCTATGTCACCATTATCCTTAAGTATCATGATCCTCTTATTTGAACACTCGCTAGCATAATGACCAACTCCGTGACACTTAAAGCACTTGATATCTCTGGTTCTTGTTGCAACAGCCTTGCCTTTTCCTTTAAGATCTAGATCTTCAACCTTTGGCTTGCCAAAAGGCTTATAATCTTTTTGATATCCTGATCTTTCTTCTTTATAGTAGCTAGGCTTTCCTGAGCCAAAACTAGGCTTAGAACTCCTTCGTTTAAGCTGCTTTTCGAACATAATCGCTTTGTGCAGCAACTCCTCTAGCTCCACATAATGTTGAACCTCTAGTCTGTCTATAATTTCCCTCTTTAGACCTCCCATGAACCTAGACATTGTGGCTTCTTGATCCTCCTGAATATCAGCCCTTAACATTAAGGTTTCCATCTCTTTATAGTACTTGTCTACTGATTTGTTGCCTTGGATCAAATTTCTCAATCTGTTGTGTAGTTCTCTGTGACAGTGACTTGGCATAAATCTCTTTCTCATTATAGCTTTCTTTTGAGTCCAAGTCTCAACTGGATAATCCCCTGCACGTCTCCTTGAAGTAACTAATTGATCCCACCAACTTAGTGCATAATTCTGAAACTCGGTTGGTGCCACCTTCACTTTGCTTTCTTCTGTATACTCTTGACAATTAAACATGAGCTCAATCTTCTTTTCCCATTCTAGATACTCATCAGGGTCGCTGGTTCCTTGGAAAGAAGGAATACGTATCTTTAAACCAGCCAGGTTATCTCGAGGAATAACTTTTTCTTCTTTGTCACGTCTTCTTCTTCTATGACCGTTTTGTTTGGAAGATTGGCTGTAATAGCTCATTGAATCACCAGCTTCTGTATGGTTTCTATGTCCTCTTCTTGTCCTATCTGAACTATCACGCTCATACCTAAAGGCTTCCAACTTTTCATCCATCAACTTAGTCATGGCGGCTGTGAGAGCTTCAAGCATAAGTTTGTTGTTGTCATTGCTACTAGTCTCTTCTTCATGATTGCGTTGAGCCCCCATTCTGAAACACAAGAGAAACAACAATCACAGTAACTAGTTCTTGTGAAAGAAATCAGATTGATTGCACAAAAACACGAAAATGACTCCTCAACTACCGAAGAACCCTATTCGTGACTGTTCATCAAAATCGATCTCAAAAAATAGCAAATCAACTCCAAAAATTCCAGTTTCAATTTTCACAAATACTAGACTCATCCTAAGTTAAGATGCAATTGATTTCGCAATTTTATCGCAAACCATTAATTAATGAAAATTAAGACAAGATCAGATAGAAATAACTCAACTTCTCGATGGTTGCTCAAGGTAACTAAGAAATGACACAAATCAAAAAACTCAGATTCAGAGTGGATACAACCTAACACGAAGTGGCTCTGATACCACTTGATGTGATCTCGATATGATGAGATCCCAGCCCCTTGAATACACTCCCTGTGGTTGAGAGATTGATGGTGGTGATTGGGGCTTGAGTGAAACTTTCAAAGGCTGCGGAATTTCCTTTGAACTTTCAGGCTTGATTCTACTTGGGTATGACACACCAAGAGATCTCACAAGTCGAGATTGTGATATTACGCACACAAACTCATGATCAAACGAATTCAGAAAGAGATTTTTGATAAGAAAAGGTTTGATAAATCGTTTACAATGAGAAGAACAGAATATAAAGAAGTCTAAGGAAGTCCAAGAGTCTAGATTCGTCCTAGGGAAGCAAAACACACAATAATTAAAACAAGTCTGAATTCAAAAGTAAAACTTGCTGTTCATGGGCTTCAGAACAACAATGGGCTGTGAAAGAGTGTGTGGGCTTGCCTCATTAAAAACCTCTCTTGCAAAACCCATTGGGACAAAACTAAGAAGAGGGAAAAAGAGTGCAAGTCACACACCTCCATTGTTGTTGCATAAATGGCTTGCATCACAACCAATGTGGCTAGACAAGCTTCTTGTTTAAGGCTGCCCTCAATCTGAAGTAGGAGTATGGTGATGGCTTGACTTAGTCTCTTTGTCTTAAACCTTGTCATAAGACCTGTAGGAAAGTGCAATGATATTTCCTCTTCAGCTCCATTCTCTTCATTCCCTAGCTGCTCCTTAGCTCCAAGCTCCTCGGTTTCAAGCTGCTCATTGACTCCAAACTCCTCAGGTTCAAGCTGCTCCGTAGCTCCATGCTCCAAGCTTTTCGGGATCACATCATTAAGGCTCTTTGTGACACAAATATTTTTCTTCTTGGTCGCATCTCGAGGTTGTTGTTGCTCGGATTTGGCACAGGGTTGGTCAGGTTCATCTTGCCTTGTTCGGACATCATTTGGTCGACCCTCGCGATAAGCGACTCTAGGAAGGATCAATCCTTGTTGTTGCTTGGTTCTTCATCAGTTTCGGACATCCCTGCCAACAAAACAACACTAAAATGTTCTTTGAAGAGAAAACCAGATGGATTCGCACACAAACACGAAAATGACCCCTCAACTACCGAAGGACCGTATTCACGACTATTCATAAAAAACGATCTCAAAACATTATCAAATCAACTCCAAAAATTCCATTTTCAATTTTAACAAATACTAGACTTTTCCTAGGTTCAGATGCAATTGATTTTCGTAATTTTATTGCAAACGATTAATTTATGAAAATTCAGATAAGATCAGATAGAAACCACTCAACTTCTCGATGGTTGCTCTGATACCACTTGATACGATTCCGAGAGGAATCACAATCCATAATCGACACCAAGACGTTGAGAACACGATACAGAGGATGCTAGACCCATTTACTGAGCACTTAGCCATTTAATGGATCGAACGTCACCACAAGAGGTCGCGGAAACATCACTTAATGAGACTAAGAGCTTTAAGATCGAATCACACGAAAACGAAAGCAATGATCTATATTTTAGAAAATATTTTTGATTAAAAAGATAGATAAGAGATACAAGAGTCTCGACACAACATATAAAGATGAAGAAGACGAAGAGAGAAGAGACAAGAAATAAAGAGTGGTGAGTTTCGAGACATGCCTCGGAAACTCACACTCGGACCGTGCAAAATAAAAGCTAACGTTCAAATTCAAAAGTAAAGAGATAAGAGATAGATAGGGCTGAGTCTTGAGAAGGAGAAGATGGGCCTCGATGATGGATCAGACCTAGCCTGATGGCAATATGAACATGAGACCCATGCACCTCGTTAAAAACCTTTCCCGGAAAACCACTTGGGAAAAGACGAGGAGAAGGGAAAAAGAGTATGCATGGTCCTCATGGCCAGATGCTAAGTATCTTGGACGTGCATCTCGACCAGTGTAGTTTTGAGACCCTCTGGATAGCTCAAGTGATCCGAATGGTTCATAGCTTGAATGAGTAATGTCTTAACTTCTTGAGAAAACTCCTTAGCTCTTGAACGAGTCATCGCTCCAAATGGCACTTCTGATGTATTCCTTGATCCTTACTTTCCTATATCTTCAAACTCAGTGATGGCTCTTTTTTCAGGTCCATGGAGCTATCCGGAATCACATCACAAGTAAGAGGAGCATATCACACCAATCATGCTTTGTGTCAACACCAAGTAAGTCCCCACAATGTAAACGGTAAAATAGATGGATACACAAAAAACAAATGATCTCTCGTCTCATTCGGTTCTCCACATAATAATCACGGCTGAAAACAATCTCATTGTCCAATGCCAGCGCCTGTGGAAAAATTGTCTTTGATAGCTAGCCAAGTTTTAAAAGCATACCTTGGTACTCCTTGGCCAAACCATACTACTTTACTCCATACTTTTCTCTTACCACGACAATGAATCTGGTCCCAACTTGTGGCGGGTGAGAAACTGTTTCTATAATTATCCACCCCATGTCTCCACAAAACCTCATCAGCTCCAACAGCATAATGAGGCAAAGGAGTATCGATGATCTGATCAAAAATTAGGCCCAAATGTTGGTTCCAGTCACACCTTAATTTATACAATTTGGCAACTCCAGCAATCAGAGCATCTCTCAGCACACCAAATTCCTGAGTGACTCTCTCTCCCGTTAAGTCTATCAACCTTCCCATTGGATGCAATTATCCAGCCAAAACCATGTAGGCAAACCCTTATTAACTACAACCCAACAGAACTCAGCATCTTGTGGGCATAGCTTTAATAGCTTCCTCCAAACCCATGACCCCATTTTCAAATCTCGAGCATCCCAAAACGAAAGATTTCACATCAAATAATGTTTAACCCAAGCCACCCAAAGCGAACCTGAATTAGTAAACAACTTCCATATGCAAAAATGCAAATACTCGAGAAACCTCGCAAGGCCGACGTATCCCCAAACCACCCTCTTTCTTCGGTAAAAAAAATTCTTCCCACACTACTTTAGTCTTTGTATGAATATTTGGCGAGCCACTCCAGAAAAATCCCCACACATTATTCGATCTCAACAAAAAACCTATTCGGTAAATGGAAAATGGAACACAAAAAATTGGATATACTTGATATCACCAAGTTGATAAGTTGTTGATGACCCGTGAAAGATAAGTGTCTATTCATCCAACCAAAGAGCCTTGATCGAATCATGTCAATGAGTGGTTCATAATCGAACCTGGTCATTGATTTCATAGTAATAAGAAGCGTGCTAACTGATAGCCTAACTACAGTCGCCTTAGATTCTAGTCAAAATTTCCCTTTACCAGCTGCAAACATAGGTTGTTAGGGCACATTAATAGAAAGCCCTGACATCAAAGGAAATTTATCAAAAACTTCCAAAGTACCATGTAGCGACTCTGGGGTACCATTCATATACACCGTAATATCATCCGCAAAACAGAGGTGAGTGAGTTTAAGGGTCTGGCAAGAAGGATGAAAACCAATTCTACCATCCACAGCTGCCTTATTCAAAAATTTGGAAAGAACATTATGAATGATCACGTAGAGATAAGAAGAAATTAAACAACCGTAACGTAAACCACAATTACTAGTAAAGAACCCTTCAAGCTCTGCATATACAGATACCGAGAAAAAGGCTGTGGATATACATAGATAGACCCAATGTACCCAACAAAACAGGATACTACATAGCTTTTAGCGCCGTAACAATGAAAGAACATTCTGTAGGAGTAACCGTCCTTTCACAAACGTGCACTAATTTGCTTCTATAGCTTTCCGAGTGTAGCTTTGAGACACGTTGCTATGATTTTTGATACAAATTTTTACATCAAGTTACAGCAAGTTATTGGCCAAAATTCATTCATTCGTTTTGCTCCCGTAATCTTTGGAATCAGCCAGAGAATAGTAGCATTTGTACCTCTATGCATGAAACCACTCAGGGAAAAAGGCTGCACCGCCGTAATGAAATCCTTTCCCACAATAGGCCAAGTAATGCATCTAGATATTTGGATAATATCCAAATATTTTTATTATTTATTTTATGATTTAGATAATTTCTTTTGATTATTTTATGGATTTCCTAGGATTTTTGGATTTGTTATAAGTAAACCGTTTAGGCCAAAGTTGTATTCAGTTTTTGATATTAATTAATAAATTGACTTTTGCCTCTTTGTTCCTTGTTTCGGTAGATCTAAAGAGATTTCAACGAATCTCAGAAGACGTAGGATTCGGTATTCGGGAAGAATCAATGAATTCCTCACGTTTTCTCGTTTAAGGTATTTCTGCGGAAATCAGCGTCTCTGAGAAACCCTAATTTTTGAGATACTAAATCTAATGAAATGTTTCATTCCTATTATATTTCCACGAAGAAATTTATAAGGGTAATGAAAACATTATGAGAAATTCCTTAGAATAGCACTAAATCAAGTTTTTTGGTCTCAAATAGCATTAGTCTTCATTTATTCCTTAAATAGCATTTCAATGATATTAAAAGTTAAATTTACCATTGTTATAAAATATGCCTATTTTCTCCATTTTGTCGATTCGAGCTTCCTACGGTGACGAAGGAAGAATATGGTGGTTCAGAGGCTGAGATGAGAATCCGATTGTCGGATCTGGCTACGATTGCCGACGATGATGAAGAGGAAGAAGATTGGCTTGGAATTAGAAACGCGTTGAGACGACTCGCTCATCGTCATGAGCAGATGATATTGGAAATGGGAGAGATGGAGAGAAATTTGGCTCGAACAGTTTCAGATCTTGGAATTGCTTTGATTAGGGATGAGATCAAAGTGAGACGACGACGCTAATTACAGAAAATGCCACTCCTGTAACTACCTCTGAAGAAATATCTCAAGAAACTAAAGTTCCGATGATGAAGAAGAAGTCATACATAGTGGAGATCGCGTGTAGCTCTTTCTTAATCAATCAACTACTTTGTCGGTAAAGGTGAAAACGAGAGACTAGCTTTAGCATGGGTGGCGAAATTTGCTTCTAAGAACATAATATTCCATAAGAATTTTAGTTTGCTTGGAGTTAGTAAAAGTGAAGATTCGCCATTGTTGTTAAAAGAAGCTTTGGATGTATTTAAATTCTATGCTAGTGGTTGTAAGTATTGCCATGGATTGTTAGCTACAATGGAGCTTAAGAGTAGACATGATTTGATCTCAAGAGTGTTTAATTTAGTTATTTCTTGTAAAGATGAGATTACTTTTGAGGTTTATATGAATGAAGAAACTATGGATCATGTTGTGTTTGCAATGGCAAAGAAAAAAGTGGTGAAAACTATGTTAAAGGAAGTTAAGGATTTGCAGAGATTTGCTGGGATTGTGTCTCCTCTTGGTAGGAGGAAATGGGTTTTGGAGGAGATAGCTGTGATTTTTGAATCTAAGAAAGTAGATAGAGATATGATTACAGATGCTGTGCTTGATCAGGTGATAAATTTATTTATTTTTCTTCTCTCGGATTCATAGTTGCTTGATGATTGATGATATTTATAGTAAAACTGTATGTGTATTGGCTGGTAATATAGTGAGCAAGAACGTTTTAAGTTCAATCTGAGTTGCATACATTTGGAGTGTATTTGAATGGGTCTTATTGTTTCATAGTGAGTGTAAAATATGTTGGAAGGAAGCTTTAGTGATATTAAGCCTTGTTACCTTAATAATTCAGTAATGAAGTTAGTTTAGGATATGGTAATTGATCATTCTATGTTTGGTCCAAAGAGCCGTGTGGTGCTGCTACTCATTTCTAAAAATGGTATAACTGCTTCTTAAATATGTTATTTTGAATGTTCACACGAATAATTATTATGTTTTAGGAAACACTTCCTAAACATGCTTAACTGCTTCCTAAATATGTTATTTTGAATGTACACACAAATAATTATAATATTTTTATGAAACATTTCCTAAACATGCTCAGCTGATTCTTAAATACTTTCCTAAAACAGAAATTTCTGATCATTATATTAACAAAAACCATGCGAAATCATTTGTGATCATATTTTCATATTTAAAAAATCATTTTCGTAAAAGGGGGTATAATTGCTTCCTAAATCTGTTATTTGAATGTTCACAAGAATCTCATAATTATAATATGTTTAGAAAACCCTTCCTAAAAAATGTTTAAATGATTCCTAAATACGTTCCTAAAACAAAAATTCATGATCATTGTTTAACAAGATAACACGTTTCTTTGTAAACTTTTTTTTGGATTGTTTTTAGGAATAATTTGAGTGTTTTTAGGAAGTGTTTCATTATATACATATATGCTTATTATCCTAATATACATTTAAGTGGTCATCGGTGACATCATCTCGCCATCGTTCAACCACGTCTCCTATGAAGAGCTTGGCAGTAGTCACGAAAAAACATCGGCATCGGGACAAGCAAGTCTAAACCGAACCTCTCCTAGTCCTCTGGATCTGCTTCCAGTCTATGTATTCCATGCTCCACTTGCAAGGACTGAACAAGTTCAGCGTGGTGTTGAGTGTATGTGTATGCCCGGTCCTGAGTCTCAGTCTGAACAAAAAATGAAAATAAATAAAGTTACACAAAATAAAAAAATAACGAAAACCAAAAAACAGAGCCAACATATATCATTCTGATCCAGCGGTTATCCTCAACAGTAGATAACAAGACAACCAAAAAATACTAGAGAGTAGATATAAAATCGTATGTTCAAGTCAAACCCTTCTAACCTTTCCTAAATAACTAGGGATCATTTCCAAATATTTCCTAAATAACAACGTATCCTTCCCAAATCTTTCCTAAAGTATTAGGAATCTTTCTCAAATACTTCCTAAACTATCACAAATCCTTCCTAAATCTGATAAAGAGATCCATATGTTTAAAAAAGAAATAGAAAAAAATATTTGTAAGAGTATAAGTTTATTTCTAGAAGCTTGACAAATCTGAAATGAGAGAATATAAGCCTGCAAACCAAAAACAAGGAATAACAAGATGATATTCAAAAATCAAGTCAAGTGAAAAAGGACTATAATTGAAATCAAACATAATACATACATCTTTACATTGAAACACAAAATCAATCATGAAGAAACACAACAAATCAAACACTTGATATGTAATAAAGGGCATAACTTTCATAAAGTCTTGACAATGTTTTAAAAAGAAATCCAAAGGTTTTTCTACTTTGAATTGAAAATAATTGATCATCATATGTGTCAAAACTCAAAAGCTCAACTCAAACAGATTCTACCTTAAGGTATTATTAGTTGGAAATTTTGTAAGCAAATAGTAGATTGTCTTTTGTAGCCAGTCGTCTATTCAAGCCAAACATTTTTAACCTTTCCTAAATACCTACAAATCCTTCCCAAATCCTTTCAAAATAACAACGGATCCTTCCCAAAACTAATAAAGAGAGATTTACATTGTATGAAAAAGTTGATTTGTATACATGATTGAAGTACAATACTTTATAGTGTATGAAAAACAACAAAAAGATTAGAACTTTCAACAAACAAGACATCATCATCTAATCAATTCACTAATACATGTTATCTTGATAAGATTCACTTCAAAAGAACAAAACATGCCACAAGAAAGCATCAACAAATTAAGTAGCATCCTATGGTTCTAGCCATATTCCACATATCCATTAGCTATTTTTTAGTTCCATTAAATGTTAATTTCCCAAAATCTCAACAACCATATATCACTGAATGAACTCCATACCTAGAGCTTGATGTCAAATCCAGACGAAGAGGAGCAGCTAGAGTAGATGAAGATTCTTTTTCCTTCTTTTAGTGTAAACCGAGCAAGGCTCAACAAACCTATTTTCACCAACATCTAAGCATAAGACAGTTCATAAACATCAAAGAATTCAGTTCATCTTATCAATTCACTATCTTTTGATTCACAAAATCAATGAAGAAACACAACAAAATTAAAGAGATATTCATATCCAAAACCCAGAACAATTGATACCTGGAATCACAAAATCAATGAAGAAACACAAAAAATCAAACACAAAACAAAAGATTGAACAAGTTCTAAAAATTCTAACAGATTGAACAAATTAGAGCCAAAAAAACAAACACAAACACCATGCAACAACGAGATATACAACAAAAACAATGAGTCAAGCCAATATTGAAACTTACCCTCTCACACACATTTCGTCGAACACGTTATATGCATATTCAATCCAACACATTTATTCTAGAAATCGCAAGAGATTGAACAGATTAGAGTTTCTAAAAGTATCACAAATCCCTAAATTGATAACTTAAAACAATAGATGAAGAAATTGAAGAGCAAATTTGATAGCTAGGGTTACCTTGGGAAAAGATAGAGAGAAACTAATTTGAAGATCTGATACGTCAACGAATGATGAATAAGTAGATATTTTCAGCGGTGTATCTTTGATTTGTCGAAGAGTTGTCGGAGGAGTAACGGCTGGAGAAGTTGAAGTTTCTGGCGGTGGATCTTCGAGTTCGTGAAGTTTGGAGAGTGCTATTTTTGGAAGTTTTGTATTTTTGAGAAGCAGGGTAAAATTGTCTTTTAATGATTAATGAATGCTAGATTTGTCCAAATATGAGCGTGTGTGCTATTTTTATCACAAAAACTGCATTTGGTGCCATTTATGAGAATTGCCCAAAGATGATTACATATATGAATCTCTAGATACATATATATATATGCTATAGTATACATCTATGCTAATAATATATATATATATATATATATATATATAGTATGTGTGTCTTTGGCTTAAGGCAATGGGTTTCGTTAAGTATGATCAAAGTGGTAGTTCGTTACAACTTGGACACATCTTTCCATGAGCAGGCGTTGGACGACTAGGTCCTACCTGTATCCTAATCTTTCCTTTTTTTATTCTTCTGATACTGTTGATCTCGTTGAATATCATTTGATCCCAAACATCTTCTCTTATTTTTTTTCCTAGAAAGAAAAAAACAATTAGTTAATCAATTTTGAGTCCAAAAAAAACTAGTGCAAAACCCGAAGGAAGAAGAAATAACATGATCCAGTTTTAGTTTTCATATACGAGCAAATTTTTAATTCAAACTGCATGGAAAAAAGTAAATGAGACGTCTTTTATTTCATTTTCTGTAATAATCTTTGATTTGAAAACATGTTTTGCTAAATATGGAAATAAAACAAAAAGATAAAAGTAAAAACAATACTGAATAGTATTAGGTTTTCGTTCGATATTACTATTTTATTAGCCATAAAATTTTGAACCATACGTTTCAAACATAAATCGTATCGGGCATATTAAAATCACCCCCAAAACAGAAACTTACTTGGATTTGGAGATTCATATTGTACTCGGGCCAGTGCTGTGCTTGATAATCCAGAGAGCAGGAGAAAACTCAAAGTTAATAAGCAAACCACAACATTATTCATGTTTTTGGTTGATTTAAAGGTATGAATTCAAAATGTAGTTTCGTTCATATATATATAGATAAATGAACTAACATTACGTCTTCATTTTCACCATTTTTTAGATATGGATTGGTGTAAAGACCTATTATTTTTTCTCTCAACATGTTATTTAATTTATATATGTATATGAAAAGTTGAAAACACGTGTTTGACTCTCAAAAATGAAGTCTTCTCTGAACTGGTCCAGCATAATTTTAGTAAATGTTAAAAGTCTTCTCTTATATCTCGAAAGCAGAAAGAGTATAATTTGTTCAGAAGAGCATGGTGGTCTTAAGAATGGTTTGGGGGAGATGTTTCACTTAAGAATAAAGAATAAAGAATAAAGAATAAAGAAGAGGAATTGAATCTAATAGATCTAATCGTAATTGCAGAATTCGGTGGAATCTGGTTGAACTACAAAATGAAATTTTTGTGTCTATGATAAAAGTATCTTAGATTAATGCCCTTTAATTCTACATATAATGTTTTGGCGCCTAAAGCATCAGCTTTACTTGTTTTACCCTAGACCCGGGCCTGGTTTTAGCGATCTGTATGAATAATTTAGAATTTGAATGACAACAGTTGAATCTTTAAATACAAATTAAGTAAATAAAATTATAAAATTACTGATTAAATAATATTTTTTTGTCAGCATGATTAGTTAACTAATTATTAAAATATGGAATTTGATATAATTATTAATCTTACTAAACACAAAATAACATAATTTAGCGAAAACAACTTGCAAATTGTAAAAAAAAAAGTAAAATTTGGAAGAATTTGAATTTAATATAGGGACGAAAGTTAGAATGACCCAGAACTTAGCAAAAATAACTAGAATAACTCTCTTTTTTAAGGATTTTTAAGGTGTTTTAACGCAAAAATACCCCTGAACCTTTTGTTAGGAAAAAATAGTTTTCGAAAATGCCATTAAATTTTTTTTTTCCAGTGGGCTAAAGTTGTTGGTATTTACAAAAATGCCACCGCGTTTTTTACAAAAATCCGCAGACCATGTTGCTGCACACTTATTTTTTTGCACATTTGTTTTAGTTATCACGGATTTATTTCGCACATTTGTTTTTCATGTTGTCACACATTTATTTTCAATGTTGCCGCACATTTATTATTCCGCACATTTATTTTGTCTTATGGCGGAGTTACTTAGAACCGCGGGTTTGTTTTGCACATTTATTTCATCACATTATAGCGGACTCATTTTTTTTTGTTTAGCCGCACAGATATTCAAAATAGTTGCCGCTGATTTATTTTTACAGTTGTCGCGCATTTATTTTCTCTTGTTGTGGCGTACTTATTTGTATATGTTACTGCACACTTATTTCTGACGTTGCTGCACAGTTATTGAAATCATGTTATCGCACAGTTATTCCCTCTTGTTGTAGCGGATTTAATGTATATGTGAATGCACACTTTTTTTTATAGTTGCCGCAGACTTTTTTTAACAGTTACCACACAGTTTATGCTTTTGTTACTGCACACTTATTTGTAACGTTGCTGCACATATATTTGTAATGTTACTGCATATTTATTTCCTCTTGCTGTGGCAGACTTATTTGTAATGTTACTGCACATTTTTTCTTATAGTTGCCGCACACTTTTTTTAATAGTTACCGCACACTTTTTTTAACATTACCGCACACTTTTTTAATAGTTACTGCACACTTATTCGTAACGTTGTTGCACATGTATTTGTAATGTTACTGCACATTTATTTCCTCTTGCTGTGGCGGACTTATTTGTAATATTACTGCACACTTTTTTTAATAGTTACCGCACACTTTTTTTAACATTACCGCACACTTTTTTAATAGTTACTGCACACTTATTCGTAACGTTGCTGCACATGTATTTGTAATGTTACTGCACATTTATTTTCTCTTGTTGTGGCAGTCTTATTTGTAATGTTACTGCACACTTTTTCTTATCGTTACGGCACACTTTGTTTTACTTTGGCTGCGGAAATGTTTATACTTTGGCTGCGGATTTAGCTTTTCTGGCTACGGATTTGTTTATTCTTTGGCTGCGGATTTGTTTTACTTTGGCTGCAGACTTGTTGTTATCAGTTACTGCAGATTTGTATAATGAAATCTGGACCACAAGATTTAGGGTTTTCCCTTGGCGTCATCTTCTCCTTCACCTCGTTCCCCTTAGTGTTTTTTTTTGGGCAGCCATCTTCATCTTCCTCTTTCTTCATCATTTCTCTCTGATTTTGACCTTGTCTTCTTCATTTTCTTCCCCTTGGCGTAAGTTTTGTCCTTTTTTCATTTTCTTCCACTTGTATGTGAAAAATGGAGGTTTGAAAAGTGTAGATGGTTGTTTGTTGTTGATGCTAGGCAAGGATCTCGAATGATGTTTGAAGATTAAAAAACAATGTTCAACATCAAAATAAATCTGCGGCAACATAAAAAAACAATGTTCAATAGCAAAATAAATCTGCGACAACATATAAATACCCATTTTCAATACTAAATTAAATCTGCGACACCATATAAATACCCCTTATAAATAATAAATTAAATCTGCGGTAACATCAAATTATCCTCCTCCACCTCCTCCGTAACCACCACCACAACCACCGCTTCCATGTGACTGAGCCTTGTTGACAGTGATGCTACGTCTGTCAAGCTCTTGTCCTTTCATTCCTTCGATCGCATCCTTCATCGATTTCTCATCCTTGAAGGTGACGAATCCAAATCCCTTTGATCTTTCAGTCTCACGATCGTTAATGATCTGTGAAAGATTAAACGAAGCAAAATCAGCAAATTTAAAATCGAATACAGTTGAAACAAAGAATGAGATCTACGAAATCACAAAAAAAAAACGATTTATCTCCGAGCTCATCGAGGATTTAGATCGGAACAAAAAAACAAAAAACACAGATCCGAACAGATCCGTCGAGGATTGAGACCAGATGTGCGGCCAAAGAGTAAGCAAATGTGCGGCCAAAGAACAAATGTGCGGCCAAATAGTAAACAAATGTGCAGCCAAATTATAAACAAATGTGCAGCCAAATAATAATGCACAACAAACAACAACTGTGCATCCAAAGAATAAACAACTCAAACAAGTGTGCGGTTAAGAAAAAAAACAGATCTAGACTTCAAATCTGCAGCCAAATAAGATTAACTCAGCAAACGAACCTTAACGAGGTGAAGATGAAACGGCGGTGAATCAGAGGCGATGGTGAAGCAGCGACGGCGGCGAGCAGCACCTGACGGCAGCGACACAAAACTTAACAAACAAGTCCGTGGTAAGATAAAAAAAAAGAACAAATAAATCCGCGATAACACAAAACTAAACAAACAAGTCCGCAGTAACAGCGGACGACTTATGAAACGAAAGGAGATTGGAACGAACATCGAACCCACGAGGCTCTGCCTCCCCTTGTTCTTCTAGCTTTCATTTTCTCGGCTTAGGAGGTGTTCCATCAATGGCTGAGGCGGATCTGGCGAGTTGAAGACTTTCGGAGACGGCGGAGGCTGGGGTGCTTGAGGATAGCGGTTCCTTCTGACGCCGTTCTTCATAGCTCTCTCTTGCCGGCGATGCTAAACTTTCTCAGCCACGAAGCGGCAGCGGCAAGGAGAAGAAGAAACGTCGGCGGTGAGGAGAAGAAGAAGCGGCGCTGAAATCGACGAAGGAAAGCAACGGAGAGAGGAGAAGACACAGAGAGAAGAGCCGGTGCCGGAACGACGGCGGAGCAGCGGCGGCGGAGCGACGAGATTAGGTCACGACGAGGAGGAGAGTTTTTTCTGATTTTTGAAAGTTTTGATTTTTTAGATTTTTTAGACTTTTTTTGGGTTTTTGTCAATTCTTTTTTTTTAATAATGGCAATTTTGTTATTATATTAGGTTAATTTGGTTTTCTAGTCTTTTAACCAAAAATATTGATCCATCTTTTTACCTTGAGTCATTCTAGTTATTTCTGCTAAAATCTGGGTCATTTCAAGCAATTCCCACTTTAATATATTTAACAATTTACAAATATAATTATCATATAAAACCATAAATGATTTAAGTTTTACTTTTTATAACAACTTCTAATATTAAAATTATATATTGATAGTTTTTGTAAATTTAGTTTATCAAAATATTGTATGAGAAACCATACATGAAGTATCTATTCATAATTGTGTAAACATACATTATACGGATAGTATCCGATCCATTATTAAAGATACATTTTGGGTGTAATTTTTTATGTTTTAAATATTCTTACATACCAATATAACGGCAATTATCTAAAATAATTAGATTGATGTATATCAGTTATTGTTTGAAAAAGTATTTATTTAATCTAAGTTAAACTTCGCTGAACTTGGCAAAATTGAACGATGCAAATTGAAAAAAGCCTTTGAGAGGCGGAAAAAAAATCCCAAAATTCCTCTCTAACCTCAAATCGCCTTTGACCGCTAATCTCCCTTTCCAGTGAGCGATGGTTCTCACCGCCGCGGAAAAGAAAGCCCCTTGTCTCTTCTTTCTTCCCCGGCTACTAGTTCTTAGAGATTGCTTGGTGATGGCCCAAGATCTAGGCTTTAGCTCCACTCGTTTTAACTTTCTTGCACTGAGTCTCGTCTCTGTTGGTGCTCTCGAGTTTGTCGATTCGTCTAGCGCTTTTCCCTCCTTGGGTTCTAGAGGATGGATCTTTGGTGGGGTTTGAGTTCAAGTATAGTCGTCTCGCTTCATGTTGTACTCGGTGACTGAACTCGTCGATTCTTGGTGAGTTCCTGCTAGGGTTTGACAAGGGCTTCAGTTGTTGATTTGGTAAGGTCTCGGGTTCTCCTAAGTGTGAGGACGGCTCAGGTTCGGCGCCTTGCCCTATTCTCCTCTGTTTTCCCTTTCTCTGTCTCTAGTAGCGCGCTAGGTTTAGGTTTTTCTGGTGGTGGCTCATGTTCTTTGTTGCTTCCCCTCTAGGACTAGTTTTGGATAATCTCTGTGAATGTTCTCGGAATTAGTCTGGTTAGGCTCTAGTATTCTTGTCTGCTTCGTCATGTGTCTATCCATAGATCATCTCGGTGAGGTTTGTTCGGTTAGTATGCTTCTTTCTCTTCCTCTTGCATCTTCCGGTATCCTCCTGGTGTGTTTGTTGTCTTGAGAGGGGTTGTTTCTTCTTATTCTGGGTGCTCTCTCCTCTTCCCTTGCCTCCCCATGTTAGATTCATCTCTCTTTCAAGCTCGACATTGGGGTTAAGCATTGCATTTCAGGCCAGTTTTAAAGACGCCGAGGTTGCCTCCTATCATCTTGTTGGGCTCACAGTGGTTGGAGGGTTGATTCATAGTGGCCCTCTTCTTGGTTCCTCCTACAATCTCTTGCTATCCTCGGTGTGGTGTGTCTCTAGCTCCTCTCCGGTTTGTCTCCCCTTGTCTCGGGTTTGTTAGGTTCTCTTCCTCTCTGGCTTGCTAGTGTTAGTTTGATTTATTGTCCATAGCGTGGGAGTGGCTTGTTATTTCTTGTTGCGAGGAGTACTTTAAGGGTTCTTAGTTTGTCTTCCTCGATTGTTGCTGGGTCTTGAGGTTCCGTACGGTGTGGTAGCGTCGCTTCAGCCTCAGTTTGAATGTGGCTCATTAGTACTTCTTCCTTCATGTTGCTAAGCCGCAAGATTCATCCTTCATTGAATGAGGTTCTCTTTGCTCTTCGAGTTTCAAGCATTCTCAAGTAATCGTTTGAGCTTCTTTGTGTCATTATCGTATCCTCTTTTACCTTAAGGTTTTTCAATTGCTTCCTTTGCTACTTATAGTCGTTCTTATGTTGTATTTTCTCCCCCATTTAATACTCCCACAACATTTACCAAAAAAAAAAAAAAAACAGAATTGTTGAATGGAGCAGAATTACCATTTACTGCCAATTGTTTATTCCAAACAATGTGGCCTAGTGGTAGTTTGGCCTATATGATATAAAAAGAGGGCTTGATTGGTTCATCTGTAACCACTTGCAAACTCTGAATTTATGGACGTTTACACATGCAAGCGTTTAATAACAATCATAGAAATTGCTATAGATCGCTTAGAATTGCTAGATTTCAAAAGTTCTTTTCAACTAGCGCTTGCAGCTGCGGTTGGTTAAATTTTTTTTTTTTTAACATCAGGTTTATTGATTATTAACCATTTACATAATCGTTAAGTAGAAAACTCCGTAAACAACCAGAATGATATACGTAAGATTGAAAAGTTACATTTTGAACATAGGCGAGTTTAGCTAATCTATCAGCCACTTTATTTAATTCTCTTGACACCAAGGAGAATCAAACTTCTGAGAATTTATCCACCCAACTATGGATATCAATGATGATGTTACAAATGGAAGCAATATTGATATTTGCCATGATCGCCTCATATACTAGTTTGCAGTCACCTTCAATGATAATTTTACGGTACCCTCGACACCAACATGTATGTAGGACATGTAACACGGCTATGGCTTCAGCTTCTACTGATGAAAATGCTTGTAATAATCTTGCACTGCCAACAGTGCAGAAGGAGCCTCGAGTATCCCAACCTACCCAACCAACACCCACGTATTGATTATTCGGAGAAAAGCTGTCATCAATATTTATCTTAACAAAATCAGGTGGAGGTGGAGTCCATTGGTTGGATGTGTTGGACGTCGTTCTACTACTCGAACAAGGATTATTTGGACCCCCAGAAAGGACCGTTAACCATTCAACACAAGTATCTTTGGCCTTTGTTACGATATCAGATCCCGACCACTTTTCCTTATTGAAAATGAGATTATTTCTAGCTTTCCAAATTTGTCAACATATCCAGAATGGCAACTGTTTTGTCTCTGTTATCACTGACCGGTCATAGGATGACAAAAGAATCTCTACATTTTCCTCCAATGTATGACTGTGGCCCTGGTTCGATGAAAGGATGATATTAGACTATTGCCAAACTGTAGTTGATTTTGGACATTCAAATAATAAATGATTGATTGATTCAGAATCAGAACAACATCATTGGCATACGGTGTCAAAGGAATTCCTCTGCGGGCTAATGTCGTCGCTGTCCCAAGCGCGCCTGATAATACTCGCCAAAGAAAGTGTTTCGGTGATATTAGTATTTTTACTCAGTACTCAGTCTGTAGTCAAGGGAGATCTAGCAATAGGAACTTGTCCTATTGGATGCGAGTCCCCTGTCCTTATGCTTTTCCTAAGTAAAAATACAAGTTTATGTATGTGGTGTGTATGTGAACTATAAACTATGGATATATCAATTCCTTAGTCTAACATGTCATTGTAGTACTAAGGTGTCAATCCAAATGGGTGTGATGCTAACAATCAGGATGAGATCAGATATACTTAATTCAAACCAAGCGAGTTGATGTTGGATTATCTAACAACCTAAGTGAAACATGAAATATGCAAAATAAATGCTAAGTAAAAATACTAGGGAGGCAGGTGCTAGAGAAGAAGGCACAAATGTCAGAAGAGTAATGCAAAGTGAAAATGACAAAATAAATTGATGAGATAAAACTAAGTGTGGAAGTTAAGGCGTTAAGATGATAACTAAGACAAGGTAAAATCAACTAAGACAAACAAGCTCTCAAGAATGGGGTAATTGGTGACTCCTCCGAAATCCATCTAAGGCCGACAAACTCAAACAGAGCTAATCCCGAGACAACGGGTTCACAAGCAATCAAATCCACTGTCGTGACAGATGACCTCAAGCTAAGGCAGTTCCAGACTCAGATGTCTCTGACGAAATCTACCCTAACAGGCATTAAGACTCAGCCCGTTCTTGTCAATGAACACCCTAAACATCCAATCTCTTAGGCTAGGAATGCAAATCTCTGGCACTAGTTGTTCAAGCGTTTCATCAACCACCTTTTGAGTGTGGAAACACTTAAGATTTAGTTGCAATTGATCAGAGAGAAACTAGCATTAAGAACACTAATCCAGAAGAGATTCACAAACAGCTAAACTCAAATGCCCTAGAAGACCAAAGATTCGTCACTAACCTATCCCATTCTCAAAAACCCTAAAAACTACTCAAACATATTGAAGAACATAAACCCAGAAAATCTAAACTTCTCAGAATTTATTAAAAATAGATTAGAATGATAGATTATTGCAAGAATAACAAGACTGCAAAGAATTAAAGCAAACTAACAAGTGGATTAAAAGAAATCTGGATTCAAAGTCAAGAACAATGAAAAACAAATGAAGAACACTCAAGAACAAAGGGAGAAAACCTAACAATAAAGAGCTTACACTAAAAAAACGGAATACTCTTTGGACAAAACCCAAAAGGGGTATTTATATGAAAATGCGGAAAACCCTAAAAATGCGTAAAGATAAAATAAACGGCTAAGTCTTCAGAGGTCGATGCAGCTTGACTGGCGTGTGTGTAGTTGAAGGCCTGGTCGAGCACTCTGTTCGAGCATGTGCTCGAGCACTTCTTGAAATCTGCTCGACATGTGCTCGATGGAGCTGCTCGAGGTATGCTCGATGGAGCTGCTCGACGTGTGCTCGATGGAGCTGCTCGAGGTGTGCTCGATGAAGCTGCTCGAGCGCCTGTCCCTTTTCTGCCCGAGCACTCGTCAATCTTCTTGGAAATGTGCTCGAGCACGCTGCTCTTTCTTTTGCTCAAGCATTTTGTCTTTCCCCTACTCAATCACTTTGCTGCAGCTTGCGGCGTGGAATTCTCCGAACGGTCCAGAACATCGTCCAAGTACCTGAAATCAACTCCCAAAATGCATATGTATGCAATGCTAATGCGAAATCCTAGTATTGATGCTAAATGTGTGAAAAGATTATAAATGGGGTGAAACATATGATGAATCTAGTCCTAGATGATGATAAATTCATGCTAAAACATGCTAAAATAGATAGACATCAACTCCCCCAAACTTAGTCTTTCCTTGCCCTCAAGCAAACAATTCATAAGAAGGGAGAGAGGTTAGAAAATGGGGATTCAAAACCTAAGCAATGCAGTTTTAAAACTTGATCAAATTCCCAAGAAGCTATCTTGAATGCGATGCTAACAAGTTCTACTTTTAAAGCTTTAGCCATGCTCGTCACATCACTTACTTAACAATGATTTGGCCTACGCAAGCTTTCAGAATCTTCAAACCCTTTAACATTCATTAAGCAGAAACCATGAATCAAGTTTATGCAGTCATTGAACTCATTTGGCTAAGGGAATTGTCAAAGGACAAGAATGATCCTTAATGTAACTGGTGACACTCATTCTCACTCAAGGGACTCTTGAAGAAAAACTGAGCTTTAGAAGAAGGCTAAAGGTTAGGGCCAACCGATGCATACAAGGATAGACTCCCATCTACCCAAACATATACATAATCGAAACCCAAACCTCTAAATCCAATCCCAAGAATGATCCTATTACTACCCTTTGGCACTTTTCTGCAATGAATCCCTTTTTGATCAAACTTTTCTTTTTCTTTGTGTTCTAAGGGCGGTTTACCTTAACATTTGCTTAGTCTAACGGATTGGGTGTCTATCTGAGGCTCTATCTTTAATGTATTTCATACAAGTTTCTCTTTTTCTTTTCATGAACCTATACATATTTTTTTTCTTTTCGTACTACCCAATCCTTTACTAGAACTTTAATTATGCACATCTCTCTACTTAGAAGTTTTTTTTCTTTTTCCCTTCTCTTTCTCTTTTTTCATTGTTCGACTCATCCCGCTTAGAACATCCTAATTCGTTTCTCCCCAAAATCATGTTCCCACCTAGTCCTAGCTAGTACATACCGTGAACTAGAGCTAACCGAGAACTTATCCTTGTCAGCTCCAACCTAACACTTTCTACCAAGCTCAGTCTATAAAAAGGCTTCACACACACAGAAAATAATATTGGCTTGAAAGAAATGTTGGTTCAATGGTGGGAAAACTGTTCTAGTGATGGGAATCAGCTACTTGGATAACAATGGTGGTAAAAAGATGAAAGATAATCCAAGTATGTATATAGGTATCCATGAGTTCAAGTTCAATGCGTAAACATGATAGTTATAAGTCAGGTTATGGTCTAAATAGATAGGGAATGAATGCACTTCACAACAAGCTTCAGCCAAAATCAAATGTCAAGCAATGGATTCAAAGGATGGGGCTGCCTTATGCTTCAAACATAATCAACATGCACAACAGAACAACTAAGTGGTTCACTAACATTTTGTACTGCATGCTGGGCTAGGCAAGAGTCATCATTATCCCCTATGCAGAAATCCTAGATGAAATGCAACTATACTTAATACTAAAATGCTAATGCAACAACATGGACTTATGTCAGAAAGAGGAACAAGATGAACAGAAAAACTCCAACTCGACTGACCAGCTCAACACATCAACTCGACCTGCAAGTCGAGTCCAGCCATCCCCAGTTGACAAAATTGCACCTTCCAAGGACCAGCAAGCACCATTCGTCCCTCCTCCTTACAAGCCTAAACTCCCCTACCCAGGGAGATTTCACAAGGACAGAGTGGAGAGATACAGAGCTATCTTCGACAAGCACATTAAAGAAATTAAGGTCAAGATGCCCATACTTGATGCATTGGCACTTTTACCTCACTCTCACAAGCGGCTCAACGATGCAATCATAGAAAGACTCCAGGAAGTGAAAGGCATGGTAGTAGTGAGTCATCGCTAAGCTACCATTATTCAAAAAGAGGATCGCTGAGCTACCAGATCTAGGTTGTTTCATATTGCCATGCTCTCTTGGGCCATTAACTTTTGAAAATTGTCTCATGGACTTGGGAGTCCTATAAGCCTCATGCCACTTTCAGAAGCTAAGAAGTTGGGTTTTAACAAGTATAAAACCACCAACATCTCTCTTGTCTTGGCTGATAGATCTGTGAGAACTCCGCATGGCATGCTAGAAGACTTGCCTCTCCGAATTGGAACCATAGTGGTTCCCACTGACTTTGTGGTGTTAGAGATGGATGAAGAGCCAAAAGATCCTTTGATTCTAGGAAGACCCCTCCTTGCTACTGCGGGTGCTCTCATTGACGTCCAAAAAGGGAAAATTCAACTTAATATGGGCAAAGATCTCAAAATGCACTTTGACATCAGAGATACAATGAAGAAGCCTACAATTGAAGGCGAGCTCTTTTGGATTGAAGAAATGGATCACTTTGCAGACAAGCTACTTGAGGAGTTAAATGAAAAAGACCATCTTCAGACAGCTTTAGTCAAGGACGGTGAAAACGGCTACTTATACAAAGAAACCTCGAGTTATGAGACGATGCTAGACTCTCACAAAGAAATTAAAGGCAAAGAAGCGTTTGAGAAACTGATGGGAACAGATGGAGAGGTCGTTGCATCAGTAGAAGCTGAAACTGAGCATGCCCAGCACCCACTTCTCGAGTCCGCCCACTCGGATGACTGGTTGGAACTCAGGGCACCTAAGGTCGAGCTAAAACCACTCCCAACAGGGCTAAGGTACGCGTTTCTTGGACCTAACTCCACTTACCCTGTCATAGTAAATGATAAACATAGTGATGATGAGTTGAAATCGCTGTTGACCGAGTTGAGAAAGTTTAGGAAAGCAATTGGATATTCACTTGATGACATTAAGGGCATATCACCTAGTTTGTGCACTCACAGAATTAATCTTGAAAATGAGTCATATGCTAGCATTGAACCTCAAAGAAGATTAAACCCTAACCTTAAAGAGGTTGTTAAGAAAGAAATTCTTAAATTGCTAGATGCTTGGAGTTATCTACCCTATCTCGATAGTACAGGGTATCCCCAAGGCATTGTGTCCCTAAGAAAGGTGGTATAACAGTGGTGAGGAACGATAAAGATGAAATTATACCCACTAGGACAATAACTGGTCATAGGATATGTATAGACTACAGAAAGTTAAATGCAGCATCTAGAAAATATCATTTTCCTTTGCCATTTATTGATCAAATGTTAGAAAGACTTGCAAACCACCCCTATTAATTTCTTAGATGGATATAGTGGGTTCTTTCAGATCCCAATACATCCAAATGACCAAGAAAAAACCACCTTCACCTGCCCATATGGCACCTTTGCTTACAGAAGAATGCCTTTCGGTTTATGTAATGCACTTGCAACATTTCAGAGGTGTATGACCTCTATCTTTTCAGATTTAATAGAGGAGATGGTGGAAGTCTTCATGGATGATTTTTCTGTGTATGGCTCCTCCTTCTCCTCCTGTTTGTTGAATTTGTGCAGGGTGCTTACCAGGTGCGAAGAAACAAATCTGTTCCTGAATTGGGAGAAATGTCATTTTATGGTCAGAGAAGGGATTGTCTTGGGGCACAAAATTTCTGAGAAAGGCATTGAGGTAGATAAAGCCAAAATCGATGTAATGATGCAGTTGCAACCACCTAAGAATGTCAAGGATATCGGAGTTTCTTTGGTCACGCTGGTTTCTACAGAAGGTTCATAAAAGACTTTTTAAAAATAGCCAGACCGCTCACCAGGTTACTTTGCAAGAAGCAAGAGTTCGTCTTTGATTCTGAGTGTTTGAAAGCCTTCCAGTTGATAAAAGAAGCATTGATCTCAGCCCCAATAGTCCAAGCTCCGAATTGGGACTATCCGTTTAAAATCATGTGCGATGCCTCAGACTATGCCATTGGAGCAGTGTTAGGTCAGAAAATAGATAAAAAGTTGCACGTGATTTACTATGCGAGTAGAATCTTAGATGAAGCTCAAGGGAGATATGCTACCACGTAGAAGGAATTGCTTGCAGTAGTCTTTGCGTTTGAAAAGTTCAGAAGCTACCTAGTGGGATCAAAGGTGGTAGTCTACACAGATCATGCAGCACTAAGACACATCTACGCAAAGAAAGACACCAAACCCAGGTTGCTGAGATGGATTCTATTACTACAAGAATTTGACATGGAGATAGTTGATGAGAAAGGAATAGAAAATGGGGTAGCTGATCACCTATCCCGGATGAGGATTGTAGACCCATTGCCAATCGACGACTCCATGCCAGAAGAACAGCTGATGTTAGTCCAGACCTTCGAAAATACCTTTTGCGAAAGGGCTGATCTAAAGAAAGTCCAGGCCCTAGCGAAAGAAAAATCACTATGGTTTGCGGATTTAGCTAACTACTTAGTGAGCGGTGAAATTCCCAGCAGTCTTGATGCATACAACAAGAAGAAATTTTTCAGAGACATTAACCATTACTACTGGGATGAGCCGTATCTCTACAAGAAAGGTTCAGATGGTTTGTTTAGAAGATGCATAGCTGAAGAAGAAGTAAGAGGCGTCTTGGAACATTGTCATGGTTCCACATATGGAGGTCATTTCGCTACTTTCAAGACTGTGCAGAAGATACTACAAGCTGGTCTATGGTGGCCAACAATGTTCAAAGACACCCAAGATTTCATCACCAAATGTGATCCATGCCAAAGAATGGGGAACATAGGCAGGAGAAATGAGATGCCTCAGAATCCCATCCTTGAGGTTGAAATATTTGATGTGCGGGGCATCGATTTTATGGGACCTTTCAACCCACCTTATTTTGGAAACAGCTACATACTGGTTGCCGTAGACTATGTATCAAAATGGGTCGAAGCCATAGCTAGTCCCACTAACGATGCGAAGGTGCTCTGGGCAACAAAGCTTCTGAATCTCGATATCAGAACAACTCAAGAAAAAAGAACTGTGGACTTGCACGAGCTAGTAGAAATCAGACTTGAAGCCTATGAAAGTTCGAAGGTATATAAGGAAAGGACTAAGGCCTTTCACGACAAAAAGATTCTGCGCAAAGATTTCAAAGCCGGAGATCACGTCTTGCTCTTCAACTCGAGACTGAAACTCTTCCCAGAAAAACTGAAGTCAAGGTGGTCTGGACCATTTAGCATCAAGGAGGTGTTACCATATGGAGCTGTCACCTTGTTTACTAAGGAGGGTAACGAGTTTACAGTGAATGGGCAGCGGCTCAAACCTTACATGGCGGAGTACATTCCAGAGGGGATCACAATTCCTCTGGACGAGCCGATCAATGCCTAAAAACCAGGAAGTCAAGCTTAAAGACTTTAAACAAGCTCGCTTGGGAGGAAGTCTCATGTTTATCCTTGTAAATATTATTTGCTTCTATTTCGTGATTTTCGTAGTTTTTCCTAATTTGTTTTTACTCAATGTCTAAGGTGCACGCAAAGGGAGGAGGAAGAAGGAAAATAAATCGAGCAGAAGTTCTCGATGGGTGCTCGAGCAGGCTGGAAAATGAGCTCGAGCATAATGCTCGATGAAGAGTTCGAGCAACATGCTCGATGTCAGCTTGAGCAATGTGCTCGATGTGTGCTCGATCAGATGCTGATGGAAGTGCTCGAGCAAAGTGCTCGATGAAGCCGAGCAAAAGTGCTCGATGAAGACTGGGCAAAAATGCTCGATGAAGCGCTCGACAAAACGCTCTATGACAGCTCGATGAAACTGCTCGACGAGGTGCTCCACCGATAACCCGAAAAAGGGTTCTAAAAAAAAAAAAAAAATGGCAAAATATAGATTTCGATTTTTCTGAATTGAATCGAGATAATTTCTAAGTATCAAGACTTATCTAAATTACGCTTTTCAATTTTCTAACCCATGTCTTTTTCTTGTCTTTGTTAGCTCGCCTCGCTCCACCGCCACTTCATGCCGCCTCGTCTTCTAGCACGTCCAGGTTCATCCCCCCGTTTTCCCTATAAAAGGAACGCTTCCCATCCTTGCAACTTCACAACTCATCACTTAGCAAAAATCTCGAAAAACCTCTGATCTTCGTGTTCTTCGCGTTCTTCGTGTTCTTCGCGCTCTTCGTGATCTTCGAGTTTTTCGTAAAGTTTCTAAATCCAAGATTTTTCTATCACCCTACTCGAGCTCTACTACACCTAGCACCCACGTCAACTTAACCTACCCGACCACACCTTAAGATGACAACCAACCGGGGACTTACAGAGGCTGAAGCAATTGCTAGGCGCTATGTAGAGAAACGAAGCTTCACATCCCAAGCAAGCAACCCTAGTGCAGCTGATGGGCCTGCACCAGACTGGCGCAACCGTGCAAGAGCTACCTCACTAGCACGGTGCTACGCGAAGATCAAGCGTGCAGCAGAGAGTCGACGACCTGCTGAACCTGCACCAGAGCCTGAAATTGAGAGAAGACATGAACTTGGTTACTCTACCCGAGTTGAGCACTCAAGTCCCGAGCAGCTCGAGCGCTCGGGCAGAGAAACCACTCGAGTCCACTACTCAAGCACAGAGGAGCTCGATGAAACATATCATCCTCAGCACTCGAGTCCGCAGCGTGCTGCAAAGACCAAGGCATTCTCACGAGACAAGACAGAAATCGCTCGAGGAAAAAGGCTCGTCAAGAGTAGCAGAGACACTCGAGTCCACTACTCAAGCACAGAGGAGCTCGATGAAACATATCATCCTCACCACTGGAGTCCGCAGCGTGCTGCAAAGACCAAGGCATTCTCACGAGACAAGACAGAAATCGCTCGAGGAAAAAGGCCCGTCAAGAGTAGCAGAGACACTCGAGTCCACTACTCAAGCACAGAGGAGCTCGATGAGACATATCACCCTCAGCACTCGAGTCCGCAGCGTAGAGCAAAGCCCATGGCATTCTCGCGAGACCAGGAAGAGATTGCTCGTGGAAAATGACCTATTAGGAGTAGTGGTAAGAAATCTGGAGATGGAAGCGCAGACGTGGAATGAAAGAGTAGCGAGAGGACAGAGCCAAAGCTTACGGCCAAAGAAATGAGAGCAGTCTTCCTTTCTAGAGGTTTCGCAGGGACACGCTACCCTCACCGACCAACCATGAAGAAATTGGGTATAGATGAAGATGTTGAATGCCTATTCGCACTAGGGGGCTGACAAAATTCATGAGAAATAACTCACCAGCTTATCAAGTTGAAACTTGTCATTTCCTCGCTACCCTTTAAGTTCACCTCTATGAAGATCACCCTGAATACGTCTCCGACGGAGGGCTGGGATGGATCACATTCAAAGTAAGAGGAAAGCTCTACTCCCTCACCACCGCCGAGCTCGACACTCTCTATGGTTTTAGTAGTAGGACAGGATCGGAAGAAGATTTTGCGAAAGAAGAGCTACAATCCCTTTGGCGTACAATAGCAGTGGACACGCCGTATTCATCTTCTAGGTCCAAGAGCACTTAGATTCGCCACCCTGCAGTGAGATACCTGCACAAATCCATTGCCCATACCATGTTTGCGCGCCAAGTAACAGGCCCTGTAAACCAAGGTCAGCTGCAAGTGATAGACTTAGCCTTGAAAGGGCTTCTCGAATTCGCTAAGGATGGGACGAAACTGTTAGGAGACAGAAACAATACAAGTTTCACCTTCACTATGCTAAATCAGTTCCAGAACTATAGAGACTAGGGTGTGAAGCTGCACAGAAAAAATTCGAAAGGAGAGCTCAGCATTGGAGGTGTCATCACACCCATACTGGTCGCCTGCAAAGTACCTTTGATTTTAGAGCCCTGCGCACCAAGATGGCTGGACCTGGACTACCTCAGGAAAACATTTTTCCTAAACAAGACACCAAGTTCAGGAGAATGCCTATTTCAGTTCATGCACCCTACAGCTGGACCGGCTCAACTACGACTCCCATGCGCCGATCTAGCAAGTGCTAGCATCGATTTCTACCCACCAATCGAATTGCTCTATCAGCCAGTGCAGGAAAACCTCCAACAAGCGCGAAAAAAGGATGTTTCTGGTCGCTCAGCTCGATCTCACTCCCCGAGCGCATCCAAAGACACCCAGCCCGAGTCGTTTCACTTCGAAGAGTATGCACCACAAAAAACAGCACAAGGATCTATGGGAGGCTCACAAGCGAATAGGGTTGCTCCAGAAGTGGAACAAAGCTCAGGATAAAACGATCAAGGCACTAAAAAGCACGGTGAAGGAATTGACGGAGGGGTGGAAGGAGATGAAGGAGCATTTCAGCAAGAGTCAAGGAAAGAGCAAGAGGCCCGCTGACGCACACGAAGCACAAGACCAAGCCGCCACTGCTCACCAACATGAAGAACTGTCCCAACCGAGTATCCTGCGGAGAAGTGGTTCTACACACATTAGTTCTAGGCACAGCACCTATGACGAGCCACCTCGATACTCTTCTTTTGAGCCAAGGCAGAGAAAAAGGAAAGCAGCAGGACCGAGCAGAGCTACCAAGCCGCACCAACCCCCTCCACCAACGTACTCCCGTGAGGACATCGAAGAGTTCACCGACTCTTTCTTCTCCAACTACTGAAGTATCACTTTCCCACCCACTGTGTTAATCATTGTACTTAGTTTAATTGTGCTTTCGCTTGCAAACTCTGTTCCAGATTTCTATCACACAAGGGACTGTGTAATTTAAGTTTGGGGGAGGGTTCATGATGTATTTAACATTGTTCCCTGTTTTCTTAATTCGAATTTTGCATCATCTATGAGCATCTAAAAACCATAAAAATTTCTTTCTCCAAACTTAAAAATTGCATCATAAAAATTTCAAATTTCAAAGTTTGGGCTGCATACTCTTCGAAGTGAAACGACTCAGGCTGGGTGTCTTCGGATGCGCTCGGGGAGTGAGATCGAGCTAAGCGACCAGGAACATCCTTTTTTCGCGCTTGTTGGAGGTCTTCCTGCATTGGTTGATAGAGCAATTCGATTAGTGGGCAGAAATCGATGCTAGCACTTGCTAGATCGGCGCAGGGGAGTAGTAGTTGAGCCGGTCCAGCTGTATGGTGCATGAACTGAAATAGGCATTCTCCTGAACTTGGTGTCTTGTTTAGGAAAAATGCTTTCATGAGGTAGTCCAGGTCCAGCCATCTTGGTGCGCAGGGCTCCGAAATCAAAGGTACTTTAAAGGGACTCAAGATGGGTGTGATGACACCTCCAATGCTAAGCTCTCCTTTCGAATTTTTTCTGTGCAGCTTCACACCCCAGTCTCCATAGTTCTGGAACTGATTTAGCATTGTGAAGGTGAGACTTGTATTGTTTCTGTCTCCTAGCAGTTCCGTCCCATCCTTAACGAATTTGAGAAGCCCTTTCAAGGCTAAGTCTATCACTTGCAGCTGACCTTGGTTTACAGGGCCTGTTACTTGGCGCGCAAACATGGTATGGGCAATGGATTTGTGCAGGTATCTCACTGCAGGGGTGGCGAATCTGAGTGCTCTTGGACCTAGAAGATGAATAGGGCGTGTCCACTGCTATTGTATGCCAAAGGGATTGTAGCTCTTCTTTCGCAAAATCTTCTTCCGATCCTGTCCTACTACTGAAACCATAGAGAGTGTCGAGCTCGGCGGTGGTGTGGGAGTAGAGCTTTCCTCTTACTTTGAAAGTGATCCATCCCAGCCCTCCGTCCGAGACGTATTCAGGGTGATCTTCATAGAGGTGAACTTGAAGGGTAGCAAGGAAATGACAAGTTTCAACTTGATAAGCTGGTGAGTTATTTCTCATGAATTTTGTCACCCCCTAGTGCGAATAGGCATTCAACATCTTCATCTGTACCCAATTTCTTCATGGTTGGTCGGTGAGGGTAGCGTGTTCCTGCGAAACCTCTAGAAAGAAAGACTGCTCTCATCTGTTTGGCCGTAAGCTTTGGCTATGTCCTCTCGCTACTCTTTCCTTCCTTAGCCTCCACCTCTGCGCTTCCATCTCCAGATTTCTCACCACTACTCCTAATAGGTCGTTTTCCAAGAGCAATCTCTTCCTGGTCTCGTGAGAATGCCATGGGCTTTGCTCTACGCTGCGGACTCGAGTGCTGAGGGTGATATGTCTCATCGATCTCCTCTGTGCTTGAGTAGTGGACTCGAGTATCTCTGCTGCTCTTGACGGGCCTTTTTCCTCGAGCGATTTCTGCCTTGTCTCGTGAGAATGCCTTGGTCTTTGCAGACGTCATGGACTCGAAAAGTCTTGAGGATTATATGTTTCATCGAGCTCCTCTGTGCTTGAGTAGTGGACTCGAGTGGATTCTTTGCTTGAGCGCTCGAGCTGCTCGGGACTTGAGTGCTCAACTCGGGTAGAGTAACCAAGTTCGTGTCTTCTTTCAATTTCAGGCTCTGGTTCAGGTTCAGCAGGTCGTCGACTCTCCGCTGCACGCTTGATCTTTGTGTAGCGCCGTGCTAGTGAGGTAGCTCTTGCACGGTTGCGCCAGTGTGGTGCAGGCCCATCAGCTGCACTGGGGTTGCTTGCTTGGGTTGTGAAGCTTCGTTTCTCTGCATAGCGCCTAGTAATTGCTTCAGCCTCTGTACGTTCCCGGTTGGTTGTCATCTTAAGGTGTGGTCGGGTAGGTTAGGTTGACGTGGGTGCTGGGCGTAGTAGAGCTCGAGTAGGGTGATAGAAATATCTTGGATTTAGAAACTTTACGAAAAACTCGAAGATCACAAAGAGCGCGAAGAACACGAAGAACGCGAAAAACACGAAGATCAGAAGTTTTTCGAGATTTTTGCTAAGTGATGAGTTGTGAAGTTGCAAAGATGGGAAACGTTCCTTTTATAGGGAAAACGGGGGGATGAACCTGGACGTGCTAGAAGACAGACGACGCAAGTGGCGGTGGAACGAGACAGAGGCGCCTAACAAAGACAAGAAAAAGACATGGGTTAGAAAATTGAAAAGCGTGATTTAGATAAGTCTTGAATACTTAGAAATTATCTCGATTCAATTCAGAAAAATCGAAATCTATATTTTGCCATTTTTTTTTTTAGAACCCTTTTTTGCGTTATCGGTGGAGCGCCTCGTCGAGCAGTTTCATCGAGCTGCCATTGAGCGTTTTGTCGAGCGCTTCATCGAGCATTTTTGCCCAGTCTTCATCGAGCACTTTTGCTCGGCTTCATCGAGCACTTCCATCAGCATCTGATCGAGCACACATCGAGCACATTGCTCGAGCTGACATCGAACATGTTGCTCGAGCTCTTCATCAAGCATTCTGCTCGAGCTCATTTTCCAGCCTGCTCGAGCACCCATCGAGAATTTCTGCTTGATTTATTTTCCTTCTTCCTCCACCCTTTGCGTGCACCTTAGACATTGAGTAAAAAAAAATTAGAAAAAACTACGAAAATCACGAAATAGAAGGAAATAATATTTACAAGGATAAACATGGGACTTCCTCCGAAGCGAGCTTGTTTAAAGTCTCTAAGCTTGACTTCCTGGTTTTTAGGCATTGATCGGCTCGTTCAGAGGAATTGTGATCCCCTCTGGAATGTACTCCGCCATGTAAGGTTTGAGCTGCTGCCCATTCACTGTAAACTTGTTACCCTCCTTAGTAAAAAAGGTGACAGCTCCATATAGTAACACCTCCTTGATGCTAAATGGTCCAGACCACCTTGACTTCAGTTTTCCTGGGCAGAGTTTCAATCTCGAGTTGAAGAGCAAGACCTGATCTCCGGCTTTGAAATCTTTGCGCAGAATCTTTTTGTCGTGAAAGGCCTTAGTCCTTTCCTTATATACCTTCGAACTTTCATAGGCTTCAAGTCTGATTTCTACCAGCTCGTGCAAGTCCACAGCTCTTTTTTCTTGAGTTTTTCTTATATTGAGATTCAGAAGCTTTGTTGCCCAGAGCGCCTTGTACTCAACCTCTACAGGTAGATGGCAAGCCTTACCGTACAACAGCTGAAATGGGGTCCTCCCGATTGGAGTCTTGTAAGCGGTTCTGTAAGCCCTAGAGCATCATCGAGCTTAGTTGCCCAGTCTCTCCTTGATGTGCCTACAACTCTTGCCAGGATGGCCTTAATTTGCCTGTTAGAGACCTCAACTTGGCCACTGGTTTGAGGGTGGTAAGGTGTTGCCACCTTGTGCTTTACTCTATGTTTTCTTAAAAGATTCTCAAAGACCTTATTGATGAAATGAGAACCTCCGTCACTGATCACTACTTTGGGGACTCCAAACCTGGGGAAAATGATAGTTTTGAACATCTTCAATACCACCTTCGCATCGTTAGTGGGACTGGCTATGGCTTCGATCCATTTTGATACATAGTCTACGGTAACCAGTATGTAGCTGTTTCTAAAAGAAGGTGGGTTGAAAGGTCCCATAAAATAGATGCCCCGCACATCAAATATTTCAACCTCAGGGATGGGATTCTTAGGCATCTCATTTCTCCTGCCTATGTTCCCCATTCTTTGGCATTGATCACATTTGGTGAAGAAATCTTGGGTGTCTTTGAACATTGTTGGCCACCATAGACCAGCGTGGAGTATCTTCTGCACAGTCTTGAAAGTAGCGAAATGGCCTCCATATGTGGAATCATGACAATGTTCCAAGACGCCTCTTACTTCTTCTTCAGCTATGCATCTTCTAAACAAACCATCTGAACCTTTCTTGTAGAGATACGGCTCATCCCAGTAGTAATGGTTGACGTCTCTGAAAAAATTCTTCTTGTTGTATGCATCGAGACTGCTGGGAATTTCACTAAGTAGTTAGCTAAATCCGCAAACCATGGTGATTTTTCTTTCGCTAGTGCCTGGACTTTCTTTAGATCAGCCCTTTCGCAATGGGTATTTTCGAAGGTCTAGACTAACATCAGCTGTTCTTCTGGCATGGAGTCGTCGATTGGCAATGGGTCTTCAATCCTCATCCGGAATAGGTGATCAGCTACCCCATTTTCTATTCCTTTCTAATCAACTATCTCAATGTCAAATTCTTGTAGTAATAGAATCCATCTCAGCAACCTGGGTTTGGTGTCTTTCTTTGCGTAGATGTGTCTTAGTGCTGCATGATCTGTGTAGACTACCACCTTTGATCCCACTAGGTAGCTTCTGAACTTTTCAAACGCAAAGACTACTGCAAGCAATTCCTTCTCCGTGGTAGCATATCTCCATTGAGCTTCATCTAAGGTTCTGCTCGCATAGTAAATCACGTGCAACTTTTTATCTATTTTCTGACCTAACACTGCTCTAACAACATAGTCTGAGGCGTCGCACATGATTTCAAAAGGATAGTCCCAATTCGGAGCTTGGACTATTGGGGCTGAGATCAACGCTTCCTTTATTAACTGGAAGGCTTTCAAACACTCAGAGTCAAAGACGAACTGTTGCTCCTTGCAAAGTAACCTGATGAGCGGTCTGGCTATTTTTGAGAAGTCTTTTGTGATTCTTCTATAGAAACCAACGTGACCAAGGAAACTCCTAATATCTTTGACGTTCTTAGGTGGTTGCAACTACATCATTACATCGATTTTGGCTTTATCTACCTCAATACCTTTCTCAGAAATTTTGTGCCCCAAGACAATCCCTTCTCTGACCATAAAATGATATTTCTCCCAATTCAGGACCAGATTTGTTTCTTCGCACCTGGTAAGCACCCTGCACAAATTCAACAAACAGGAGGAGAAGGAGGAGCCATACACAGAAAAATCATCCATGAAGACTTCCACCATCTCCTCTATTAAATCTGAAAAGATAGAGGTCATACACCTCTGAAACGTTGCAGGTGCATTACATAAACCGAAAGGCATTCTTCTGTAAGCAAAGGTGCCATATGGGCAGGTGAAGGTGGTTTTTTCTTGGTCATTTGGATGTATTGGGATCTGAAAGAACCCACTATATCCATCTAAGAAACAGTAGTAAGGGTGGTTTGCAAGTCTTTCTAACATTTGATCAATAAATGGCAAAGGAAAATGATATTTTCTAGATGCTGCATTTAACTTTCTATAGTCTATACACATCCTATGACTAGTTATTGTCCTAGTGGGTATAAGCTCATCTTTATCGTTCTTCACCACTGTTATACCACCTTTCTTAGGGACACAATTCACTGAGGATACCCAGGTACTATCAAAGATAGGGTAGATAACTCCAGCATCTAGCAATATAAGAATTTCATTCTTAACAACCTCTTTAAGGTTAGGGTTCAATCTTCTTTGAGGTTCAATGCTAGCATATGACTCATTTTCAAGATTAATTCTGTGAGTGCACAAACTAGGTGATATGCCCTTAATGTCATCAAGTGAATATCCAATTGCTTTCCTAAACTTTCTCAACTCGGTCAACAGCGATTTCAACTCATCATCACTAAGTTTATCATTTACTATGACAGGGTAAGTGGAGTTAGGTCCAAGAAACGCGTACCTTAGCCCTGTTGGGAGTGGTTTTAGCTCGACCTTAGGTGCCCTGAGTTCCAACCAGTAGTCCGAGTGGGCGGACTCGAGCAGTGGGTGCTGGGATTGCTCAGTTTCAGCTTCTACTGATGCAACGACCTCTCCATCTGTTCCCATCAGTTTCTCAACGCTTCTTTGCCTTTAATTTCCTTTTGAGAGTCTAGCATCGTCTCATAACTCGAGGTTTCTTTGTATAAGTAGCCGTTTTCACCGTCCTTGGCTAAAGCTGTCTGAAGATGGTCTTTTTCATTTAGCTCCTCAAGTAGCTCGTCTGCAAGGTGATCCTTTTCTTCAATCCAAAAGAGCTAGCCTTCAATCGTAGGCTTCTTTATTGTATCTCTGATGTCAAAGTGCATTTTGAGATCTTTGCCCAGATTAAGTTAAATTTTCCCTTTTTGGACGTCAATGAGAGCACCCACAGTAGCAAGGAGGGGTCTTCCTAGAATCAAAGAATCTTTTGGCTCTTCATCCATCTCTAACACCACAAAGTCAGTGGGAACCACTATGGTTCTAATTCGGAGAGGTAAGTCTTCTAGCATGCCATGCAGAGTTCTCACAGATCTATCAGCCAAGACAAGAGAGATGTTGGTGGTTTTATACTTGTTAAAACCCAACTTCTTAGCTACTGAAAGTGGCATGAGGCTTATAGACGCTCCCAAGTCGCATAGACAATTTTGAAAAGTTAATGGCCCAAGAGAGCATAGCAATGAGAAACAACCTGGATCTGGTAGCTTGACGATCCTCTTTTGAATAATGGCGCTGCACTAATGACTCACTACTACCATTCCTTTCACTTCCTGGATTCTTTCTGTAATTGCATCTTTGATCTACTTGTGAGATTGAGGTAAAAGTGTCAATGCATCAAGTATAGGCATCTTGACCTCAATTTCTTTAATGTGCTTGTCGAAGATAGCTCTGTATCTCTCCACTCTGTCCTTGTGAAATCTCCCTGGGTAGGGGAGTTTAGGCTTGTAAGGAGGAAGGACGAATGGTGCTTGCTTGTCCTTGGAAGGTGCAATTTTGTCAACTGGGGATGGCTGGACTCGACTTGCAGGTCGAGTTGATGTGTTGAGCTGGTCAGTCGAGTTGGAGTTTTTCTGTTCATCTTGTTCCTCTTTCTGACATAAGTTCTCCCCAACTTGGAATTCACTGTCCGCGGTGATAGGAGTGGTTCCTGCCCTTTCTGGTAGTTCTTTTCCGTTCCTCAAGGTAATGGCATTGATTTGAGCAAAGTCCTTAGGATTTTGGATTGCCTTTCCTGGGAGTTGTCCAGGGTGCGTTGTGGAAGATGTGGATGCAGACTTGTTCTCCAGGTATTTAATTTTTGAGGTTAGTGTCTCAAATTTATTGTTGAGGGTATTGTAGGCGTAGTTCGACTGATTCTTTAGTTCAGCAAACCTCTTTGCAGTTTCCATTGTACTGGCAGCTTGACCTTGGAGTAGCTGCTGCATCATACTTCGCAGGTCTTGATCATGGGCAATAAGTGTTGGAGCTTGTTGTGGTGCAAAACCAGGTGGTTGACCTATGACGCCCTGTGGGTTGTACCTTCCTTGAAAATTTTGCTTATGAACAAAACCTTGAGTTTGATTGTAGGGGACAAAAGGTTTGTTTTGTTGTGGTGGTGGCGGAGGGTAGACTTGATCTTGCGGGTTTTCCACGTTGTTACTTCTGTAAGACAAGTTAGGGTTGTTCTTGTAGTTGATGAAACCTTTGTTATAGCCACCTTGATTCTGAACGTAGCTAACTTCATCGATTTGGTCAGCCTCCCCATCTTGAACATGAAAAAGTTCCTCTTCATTTGCAAAGTGAACGTGTCTCTGCTGGCTGAGGATGAATTTATCGAATTTTTCATTTAGAGACTTGATCTCTTTCCTAGTCCTCTCGTCAGAATCAACACTTCCCCTTATGCTGCGGTCATAGTCCTCAGTGTAGTTCCCATCGGATTGAGCAAGATTTTCAACTACTTCCCAGCCTTTATTAACATCTTTGTTTAGGAAATTGCCATTGTTTGCTGTATCAAGAAGCATTCTGATCCTTGGAAGAACGTCTCTGTAGAGCGTGCTGAGCAGGGATTCATTACTAAAACCATGGTAAGGAAAACGGGTAGTGTAGCCCTTAAATCTTTCCCAAGCTTCTGAGAAGGTTTCTCCATTCTTTTGGATAAAGCCGGATATCTCATTCCGGAGTCTAGCAGTGCGGGCGTTGGAGAAAAATTTTGGAAGGAAAGCTTTCTTGCAGTCATCTCAGGAGGTGATGGAGCTATGAGGTAGGTTCTTTTCCCATAGATGGGCTTTGTCACCAAGAGAGAATGGGAAGAGTCTGAGCTTGAAACCATCTTCACTGACTCCATTGATCTTGGTGAGGCTGCAGAGCCTATCGAACTCGTTCAGGTGATCTAAAGGATCTTCCATAGGTAATCCATGAAATTTGTTACTTTGGCCCATAGCGATCAGACCACTCTTGATCTCAAAATTATTGTTTTGGATTGTTGGTGGCACAATCCCTTGCCGCTGAGTGTGAGTGTTAGGAGCATCCCCTGCTCCAATCAATCTGGGCCTCCTCTGCTGAGGACCTTGTTCAACTTGTCCTTGAGGATTTTCCATTCGTACTGGATGTTGTTGGTCTGCTTTGATGTTGTCCTTCTGTCCTCGCAACACTGGTCGTAATCTGTGGATGTCATCGAGAGGGCGAAATAGGTTCTGGTTTCCTTCGGATCGTGTTTGCATACAGGTGAAACTTAGAACAGTGTGACTGGCCGAGCTGGTACCTGAAACACAGAAAACCAAGAAACTTAAGAAGTGAAGTAAAAGTAAATAGAACTTGATCTCAAGAAATCTGAAATCCTAAATGTAGCAAACAAACACCCAATTGGCAACGGCGCCAAATTGATATTAGTATTTTTACTCAGTACTCAGCCTGTAGTCAAGGGAGACCTAGCAATAGGAACTTTTCCTATTGGATGCGAGTCCCCTGTCCTTATGTTTTTCCTAAGTAAAAATACAAGTTTATGTATGTGGTGTGTATGTGAACTATAAACTATGGATATATCAATTCCTTAGTCTAACATGTTATTGTAGTACTAAGGTGTCAATCCAAATGGGTGTGATGCTAACAATCAGGATGAGATCAGATATATTTAATTCAAGCCAAGCGAGTTGATGTTGGATTGTCTAACAACCTAAGTGAAACATGAAATATGCAAAATAAATGCTAAGTAAAAATACTAGGGAGTCAGGTGCAAGAAGAAGGCACAAATCTTGTAGGAGTAATGCAGCAAGTGAAAATGACGAAATAAATTGATGAGATAAAACTAAGTGTGGAAGCTAGCAAGCAAAGATGATAACTAAGACAAGGTAAAATCAACTAAGACAAACAAGCTCTCAAGAATGGGGTAATTGGTCAGTGACTCCTCTGAAATCCATCTAAGGCGCTGACAAACTCAAACAGAGCTAATCCCTAGACAACAGATTCACAAGCAATCAAATCCACTGTCGTGACAGATGACCTCAAGCTAAGGCAGTTCTAGACTCAGATGTCTCTGACGAAATCTACCCTAACAGGCACTAAGACTCAGCCCGTTCTTGTCAATGAACACCCTAAACATCCAATCTCTTAGGCTAGGAATATAAATCTCTGGCACTAGTTGTTCAAGCGTTTCATCAACCACCTTTTGAGTGTGGAAACACTTAAGATCTAGTTGCAATTGATCAGAGAGAAACTAGCATTAAGAACACTAATCCAGAAGGGATTCACAAACAGCTAAACTCAAACGCCCTAGAAGACCAAAGATTCGTCACTAACCTATCCCATTCTCAAGAACCCTAAAAACTACTCAAACATATTGAATAACATAAACCCAGAAAATCTAAACTTCTCAGAATTCATTAAAAATAGATTAGAATGATAGATTATTGCAAGAATAACAAGACTGCAAAGAATTAAAGCAAACTAACAAGTGGATTAAAAGAAATTTGGATTCAAAGTCAAGAACAATGAAGAATAAATGAAGAACACTCAAGAACAAAGGGAGAAAACCTAACAATAAAGAGCTTACACTAAAAAAACGGAATACCCTTTGGACAAAACCCAAAAGGGGTATTTATATGAAAATGTAGAAAACCCTAAAAATGGGTAAAGATAAAATAAACGGCTAAGTCTTCAGAGGTCGATGCAGCTTGACTGGCGTGTGTGTAGTTGAAGGCCTGGTCGAGCACTCTGCTCGAGCATGTGCTCGAGCACTTCTTGAAATCTGCTCGATATGTGCTCGATGGAGCTGCTCGAGGTGTGCTCGATGGAGCTGCTCGACGTGTGCTCGATGGAGCTGCTCGAGGTGTGCTCGATGGAGCTGCTCGAGCGCATGTCCCTTTTCTGCCCGAGCACTCGTCAATCTTCTTGGAAATGTGCTCGAGCATGCTGCTTTTTCTTTTTCTCAAGCATTTTGTTTTTCCCCTCTCAATCACTCTGAACATCCAAAACATCGTCCAAGTACCTGAAATCAACTCCCAAAATGCATATGTATGCAATGCTAATGCGAAATCCTAGTATTGATGCTAAATGTGTGAAAAGATTATAAATGGGGTGAAACATATGATGAATCTAGTCCTAGATGATGATAAATTCATGCTAAAACATGCTAAAATAGAGAAACATCATTCGGTTTTGGAGGGATGTTCGTTTTCCAAATTCGAGATTTTATTACATGATTACCGGCTGGTGGATGTATCGAAGTTGCTGCTTGATCTGGTAGATGGTTGCTTAACCAATATCCCGATTTTACCGAGTAAGAACTATCTTTGGTATAATGCCATATCCATTCATCCTTACACGGGCTTTGAGGGATAAATATTTTTCGGCATGTTGCCACGTCCAATGGAGATAGGTAGGTTCTCAGCTTGTTTTCATCCCATTGTTTGCAATTTGTTTCCCAAAGGTCACATAACCGGGTATTAGTCTCCGAGGTAGGATGTTGATGAGGACATCAATACAAGTCTAGACAAGTCTGGTGAACTCTGGCAGAACAAGTATGGTGTTGGTGAAGTTTGTCTAGACAAGTCTGGTGAACTCTGGCAGAACAAGTCTGGTGAACTCTGGCAGAACAAGTCTGGTGAACTCTGGCAGAACAAGTCTGGTGAATATACCAACATAGCAACCATAGATCAAATACCAAGAACAAGGTCAGGAACCAAACGCTTGAGAGAAAAGTTCAACACCTCCGTAGAAAGTCTCATCACACTCATAGAGCATGAAGAACTCCAAGAAGATGAGATCAACAATGAAATACGAGAAGACGCTTAAGGGAAATGAAAGACACCAACAAATAATTTTTGCCGGTCTTTCAAGGAATTAACGAAGTTGCGTTGTTCACCATTTCAAGCGAAGATCAAGCTGCTTAGATCATCCATGGAGAACACATTTATCTAAGGTATGTTTTCAATTTGAATAAATAACGGCTCTTTTCTTGTTTTGCAGGAATATCACTGTTGGGTTTTATTTAAGAGTCTTTATTTTTAAGTCCTTTTTGAGTCTGTTGTTTTTGCAAGTCTTGTCCTTTATTTGTAATAATTTTCGACCCTAGAAGGTCACCTGCTGCTGGACTATTTATAAAGTCCCTTCTCAGCTTGTAAGACTCAGTTTTTGATGAAATAAAAACCTAGTTTTCTTCTAATGAAGAACCAAAATGTCTCAGCCTTCTTGTGTGTGAATCCTTGAAGCTTGAGTGTTCTAGACTTATCACAGATCTTCCATCATCTGTGTGGTGTCTCTCGATCCCCCTGTTACAAATCTATCCATAAATCATCCACTAGATTTTTCAAAGAGTGACCTTAGTCCAGTTGAAGAGTCTCCATCAAATCCACTCTATTACCTCACCATTCACTGGGATCTGTTGAGAGTGACCTTAGTCCAGCAACAGCTCCACCATTGTTCATTCCCTTCTAGATCTATCTTCACGTTTATGTGCCTGCATCCTATGGTATCAGAGCCGAAAGGTTCATTTGCAGGTTTATCTATCCCTATTTTCGTTTCTGTTTTTCACTCATCGTCTCTTGCTTGATTCACTTGTTTCTTCGTATCAATCTGTTTTAGTTTCGTCCCTTATTGTCTGTTTATCTTCCAAAACGAAAAACTCATAAAAATATCACCAAAAACTGTGTTGTCTGCTTAATTTCGTTTAGATCTGTTGTTGGTTGTTGTCTTTTCAACTTCTTCTTCTTTTAGATCTGTTCGATTTTCATTTGTTTCTATTTTTGTCTTTCAACTTCCTTTGCACTTGATCTATTTGTTTGTCTGTGCTGAAAGATAATCATCATGGGAGAACAAGGAAATGTGGATATGGCTCAGCTACTCATTAATATTCAAACACAGCTCCAGTCCCTTGGAGAGCGCATGAATCGAATCGAACAGCCGCCTGCACCAAGAGCTCCAGTTCACCGAGTAAAAAACCCTAGAGCGAATCAAGAAGAATATGATATGTTTAACTCTGAAAATGAGCAACAAGAACTCCATCAAAACATGAGACCTAGGAGACAATACCACCGGGAAAGAGGCCAGGATGAAGGTAACATGAGAGAAGGAGGTCGAGATCTCAAAATCAATGATCCAACCTTTGCTGGAAGAGTCAATCCCGAAGCATATATTGATTGGGAAAGGTGCATGGAGTATATCTTTGACTACTACAATTACTTAGATCAAAGAAAGGTATCTCTAGCTACTGCTCAACTAACAGATAATGCTCTAGCTTGGTGGGACAGAGATGTGTCAGAAAGAAGAAGACATAGACATGTGGCTATAACAACTTGGGAGGATATGAGGTTTCAGTTACGAAAAGATATATCCCCGCCTACTATGATAGAGAGCTACAAAAGAAATTCCGTAAGCTTACTCAAGGGAGTAAATCTGTGGAGGAATATTTTCAAGAGTTTGAATCTCTCAAGAACAGATTGGAGGTTGAAGAATCTGAAGAAAATTTGATGGCACAATTTATAGATGGCCTTCACGATCGGATTGCTAGAAAGGTATAAAGGCAGACTTATCATGATCTTGAAGAGTTGTTGCATTTAGCGGTTCAGGCTGAACATTACATCAAGAGAAAGAGTGCCTCCACCTACGCACAAAGACCCCATGGTCACCACAACCTCAAAAAGCTATAGACAAGGGAAAGTCAGTTGAAGTAGACCAAAGGTTCAAGAAAATACCACCAGAAGCATCAAAAGGAACCAGACCTGAGCAAGGTAAGTTTACTAACCAACGAGCTCATGACATTACTTGTTTTAAATGTCAGGGAAAGGGGCATTACGCAAGGGTCTATCCAAATGAGCGAGTAATGATCCTTAAGTCTAATGGAGAGTATGAATCACAAGATGAGGAAGAGGAAGAGAAGGTTGAATCTGAAGATGATGTTACAGATTTTCCGAAGACAAGAGAGCTTCTAGTCATAAGAAGAGCTCTTACAACACTTTATGAACCTAAAAAAGTTCAACGAGAAAATATCTTCCACTCTCGATGCTCTATAAACTCCAAGGTATGTAGTTTGATTATTGATGGTGGTTCATGTACTAATGTGGCTAGCAAGTATTTTGTTGACAAACTAGGTCTCCAAAAGACAAAGCACCCCAGGCCATACCGACTTAGGTGGCTCAATGATTAGACCGAGCTAAAGATCTCCGAGAAAGTCACTGTACCCTTCACCATAGGCAAGTACACGGATCAAGTTGTGTGTGATGTTGTTCCAATGCAAGCAGGTCACATACTCCTAGGACGACCTTGGCATTTGATAAAGCGACTTTACACAACGAGAGAACTAATGACTACACCTTCTCGCACAACAACAAGAAGCATACGTTAGCTCCTCTCACTCCTCAAGAAGTTCATGAAATGCAAAAGACCATGTCAAAGGGAGAAAAGCTACGCAAAACTAACATTTATGTTTCACCTTCTACTGTTTTGAAATCTCTTGATTCACAAGACAAGGTGCTACTAATGATCTTTAAGGAAGTCTTACTTTCAGGCCAAGAGGAAACAGAGCTACCACCGGAAGTGCTGAAAGTTTTAGAAAAGTTCAAAATGGTTTTTCCCGAAGAGATACCACCAGGATTACCACCTATAAGAGGAATTGAGCATCAGATTGATCTTGTCCCGGGAGCACCACTGCCTAATAGACCAGCATATCGAGTCAACCCCGAAGAAGCAAAGGAACTGGAAAAACAAGTTCAAGATCTAATGTCAAAAGGTTACATCCGAGAAAGCTTAAGTCCTTGTGTCGTGCCTGTTCTTCTAGTACCCAAAAAGAATGGAACATGGAGAATGTGTGTTGACTGCCGCGTAATTAACAACATCAACGTCAAATATAAACATCCCATTCCTCGACTTGATGACATGCTAGATGAGCTCAACAGAGCTAATATCTTTTCGAAAATTGATTTGAGAAGCGGAAACCATCAGGTAAGAATGAAAGAAGGTGATGAATGGAAGACGACTTTCAAGACTAAGCAAGGGCTGTATGAGTGGCTAGTCATGCCCCAGTTCTAGTCCTTCCTAACTTTGAGCTAACCTTTGAAATTGAGTGTGATGCTTCAGGAACAGGTATAGGAGCTGTCCTAACTCAAGGAGGAAAACCCGTAGCCTATTTCAGTGAGAAACTCAATGGAGCTTCACTTAATTATCCTACATATGAAAAGGAGCTCTACGCGCTGGTAAGATCTCTTGAAACTTGGCAACATTATTTGTTATCCAAAGAGTTTGTTATTCATACAGATCACGAGACACTAAAGCATCTAAGAAGACAAACTACACTCAAGAAGAGACATGCGAGGTGGCTGGAATTCATTGAAACATTTCCATATGTGATCACATATAAAAAGGGCAAAGAGAATGTTGTAGCAGATGCTCTCTCTAGAAGGCACGCCTTAATCTGCATCATGGAGGCTAAGGTCATGGGATTCGAACATGTTAAAGGCTTATATGGAGAAGATGCAGATTTTAAAGAAGCTTTTAAAGAGACTAGCAAAGCTGCTTATGGTTCATTTTATCAGCATGATGGATTTCTCTTCAAAGACAAAAGACTTTGCATTCCACAAGGGTCCATGAGAGAGTTACTAATAAGAGAAGCACTTGGAGGTGGGCTTATATGGGACATTTTGGAATAGATAAAACTCTAAGTGTCGTCATGGAGCATTTTTATTGGCCACATTTGAGAAGAGATGTAGAAAGGTTCTGCGCAAAATTCATCACTTGCTTAAAAGCAAAATCCAGGTCACATCCTTATGGTTTATATATGCCTTTGCTTATTCTTAACCTACCTTGGGTAGACATTTCTGTGGATTTTGTTCTTAGGCTGCCCAAGATCAGCAACAAGGATTTAGTCATGGACAGATTCTCAAAAATGGCTCATTTCATTCCATGTAATAAGACGAATGATGTGACTCAAACCGCTGATCTTTTCTTTAAAGAAGTTGTACGTCTACATGGCATTCCAAGGACCATTGTCTCAGACCGGGATTCAAAATTTCTAAGTCACTTTTGGAAGACTTTGTGGAAGAAACTCGGAACTAAGTTACTTTTTTCTACTACTTGTCATCCACAGACCGACGGTCAAACAGAGGTAGTTAATCGTACTCTCTCTACTTTATTGAGAGCTACGCTGGGTAAGAATCTTCGCAACTGGTTATCTTGTTTACCTTACATTGAGTTTGCTTATAATCATGCTAAGCATTCTGGAACTAAACTTTCTCCATTTGAAGTTGTCTATGGTTTTAATCCTCTAACCCCATTGGATATTGCTCCTCTGCCTCAAGATGTATATTTTAGTACAGAAGGAGTCACAAAAGCAGAGTTTGTAAAGAAACTCCACCTAAAGGTCAAGGAAAACTTGGAGAAGAAGAACGAGAAGAATAAGCAACAAGCTAACAAACACCGCAAGGAGGTTACATTTGAACCAGGAGATTGGGTTTGGTTGCACATGCGAATATAAAGGTTTCCCAAGGAAAGAAATTCCAAGTTGTCACCAAGAGGAAATGGACCATTTCGAGTTTTAGAGAAAATAAATGACAATGCCTACAAGCTTGAACTTCCGGGTGAGTTAACTATTTCTCCTACATTCAATATTTCTGATTTGTCTCCTTTCCATGCAGATGAACAAGTTCTAGAGGAAGAACTTTCTCAAGAGGGAGGGAATGATGAGGACATCGATACAAGTCTAGACAAGTCTGGTGAACTCTGGCAGAACAAGTCTGGTGTTGGTGAAGTTTGTCTAGACAAGTCTGGTGAACTCTGGCAGAACAAGTCTGGTGAATCTACCAATATAGCAACCATAGATCAAATACCAAGAAAAAAGTCAGGAACCAAACACTTGAGAAAAAAGTTCAACACATTCATAGAAAGTCTCATCACACTCATAGAGCATGAAGACCTCCAAGAAGATGAGATCAACAAGGAAATACGAGAAGACGCTCAAGGGAAATGCAAGACGCCAACAAATCTATTTTTGCCGGTCTTTCAAGGAATTAAGGAAGTTGCGTTATTCACCATTTCAAGCGAAGATCAAGCTGCTTAGATCATCTATGGAAAACACATTTATCTAAGGTATGTTTTCAATTTGAATAAATAACGGCTCTTTTCTTGTTTTGCAGGAATATTACCGTTGGGTTTTATTTAAGAGTCTTTATTTTTAAGTCCTTTTTGAGTCTGTTGTTTTTGCATGTCTAGTCTTTTATTTGTAATAATTTTCAACCCTAGAAGGTCCCTTGCTGCTGGACTATTTATAAAGTCCCTTCTCAGCTTCTAATAAAGAACCAAAACGTCTCAGCCTTCTTGTGTGTGAATCCTTGAAGCTTGAGTGTTCTAGACTTATCATAGATCTTCCATCATCTGTGTTGCGTCTCTCGATCCCCCCTGTTACAAATCTATCCATAAATCATGCACTAGATTCTTCAAAGAGTGACCTTAGTCCAGTTGAAGAGTCTCCATCGAATCCACTCTATTTCATCACCATTCACTTGGATCTGTTGAGAGTGACCTTAGTCCAGCAACAGCTCCACCATTGTTCATCCCCTTTTAGATGTATCATCACATTTCTGTGCCTGCATATGATGTAATGAAGGTCGAGGAGGATGAGTTGGTATCCAAGGCTGTGAAGCTGGGTTTATGGTGTCTCCAGTACCAATACGAATGCGCAAACCTTTTTTGAGTAGATCTTGACCATATAGAATTGATCGCACGAGTGATGGATGCTTTCCAATATTTTCGTTTAAGTATATCTCCTCTTGAATAATATCGACTCTGTAGGATTCTTGAGAGGAGGCAGTTTGGTTATTTCAGCAATCTCCAAGCTTGTTTGGCAAGTAAAGCATCATTAAATTTTTCCAAATCACGGAAACCTAGTCCTTCTTTTTTCGGAAAACTTAGTATCTTCCATGCAACCCATGGGATTTTTTTCTTTGATTCATCCGAGCCCCACCAGAACAGAGAGAGTATAGAGTCAATCTCTTGGCAAAGAGTAGTTGGAATTTTAAAGCAACTCATCGCATATGCTGGCATAGCTAAGGCGACATATTTTAATAAAACTTATTTTCCACCTTCCGAGAGAAACTTTGTATTCCAGCTTTTGGTTCGTTCTCGTACTCGCTTGACTATATAATCGAATATTTCACATTTCTTCCTTGTGAATGCCTCAGCTAAACCCAATGCCTCAGGTATTACAGCTTTTGGTTCGTTCTCGTACTCGCTTGACTGTATTGGTGATTTCAATAAACTTTCGGACATCCTGTTTTTTTGTCTCCGACACTCGAGAGCCAAATGTGATTGAGGATTTACTCATGTTGATATGTTGTCCCAATATCTGGCTATATTCTTGGAATACTGATGCAAGGGCCTTACTATTTCGCTCATTTGCTTGACAGAAGAAAACAGAATCATCCGCAAACAGTAGATGACTAACCCAGAATCAAAGAAAAGTTTGACCTCCTCCGTTATAGTTTCCCCAATGGTTGGCCAAAAGTGATGATAAAAATATCCAGTCATTCCATCAGGACCGGGTGCTTTGTCATCATTAATATCCTTCGCAACTTCAAATATTTCTGTTTGAAGTACAGGCCGATTTAGTTGGGCATTCATTTGTGTTGTCACTGTTGAAGGGAAGCCTTCGAAAAAATCACCCCAGGGAGCCGTACCTTCACTCTGAAACAACTGCTGGAAATAGTAAATCACAACGTTTGATATTTTTTCCTCTTCAACTTGTTCTATACCAGCCTCATCTTTGATAGATATAATACGATTCCTGGCTTTCCTTGTTTTAGCACACCCGTGAAAAAATTGTGTATTCCGATCACCCTCTCGTAACTATTGGTTACGACTTTTCTGTTTCCAATATATTTCTTCAAGTATATATTCGCGACTCAGATCCCTTTTAATACTTCGGATTTTATCTTGGGATGGCATAGTCTTCAGAAATTCCAACTCAAGCTTCTGTTTCAAATCTTCGATCTTGACAGTAGAATTTGTCTGATTTTTCTTCTTCCATTAGACATCTCACAGCGTATACGTTTAAGCTTAGAAGTCAATTGGACCCGTCTTAGTGTTTTCTTCCATTCATCACTATTTGCTTCCTTAAATCTCTGTCTTTCGTATAACCGCTTATCACAACGAAATAAGCCTTTCTTGATAGGCGTTTGAACTAGTATGTTCACAATAACAGGCCTATGGTCTGATTCTATCGGCTCCAAAAATTCTATCTCTGAAGCTGGATAATAAGAAAACCATTCTAAATTTGCAACCACACGGTCAAGACAGCATTGTATGAGCTCTTTTGACCGGTTCCCATTCCGTAAAACCATTCTTTGACCACTACAACTGAATTTATTTCCTTTGTATTTCAAATCTATCATATCACATACATCTAACATTGTCGAAAAGTCTCAAAACGTGGCTGGATCTCGATCATGTTCTCCTTTTTTCTACGAGTTGTTGAGGATTTGATTAAAATCACCCATCATAATCCATGGTTCATTTCTATTAGTTGCGAATCTTTGAAGTCTTTCCCATAACTCTGATCAATACTGTGGATGAGGATGACCATAGACACAAGACAAGTAGAAAGTAGATATTTTATCTTTAATGATACAGTCTACAAGTCGTGGATCCTGATACAAAATAGATAGATCTAGAGTAGTTTTTCAAAGTAAAGCCAATCCACCACTAAGGCCATGAGGCGGTACAGTACAGAAGTTGGGAAATCCTAAAAAACAGCAAATGAGCAACATAATTATACGTTTGTTTCGTCTCAATGAGAAAGATCGCGTCTTGGAGATATCGACAACATATCTCCTTAAGGCGTCGAACTGTAGGGAACTTTTCCAATCCCTGACAGTTCCAACTTTCTACTCTCATTGATAGTCTGGCGGTACCGGGCCCGCCGCGCCTCCGTTCTGCAAAGGTGAACTGGAATTTGACGCCACAGTTCTAAGTCTCTTGGTAGGGGATTCAAGACTTGACTAAAAACCAAGCGGCCGTGTGACTTCACGTATTATCTCTGATCCAGTATGTTCCATAGCAATTAACATTCTCCTTTTTCTTGCTTCTGCTTCCGTTGGATCAGCAACCGCTGTATAAGTATGGTAGAAATTTCGCAAATCCGAGACCAAAATTCTGCATCCATCAACAAGTACTTCTGTTGCAGACAAAGCCAGAATTCCTTGAATAACAGGTTGAAGGGCACGAGAAGTTGATGGCAGAATTGAATTAATGGGTATCGCTGGGATAGGATTCTGAGCCACTGATCCATTATCCATTGGCACCATCGCTTGGACATTTTCTTCGTCTGGTGGTGGATGGTGTCCCATCGCCGCATCTTCCTCTGGTACAATACATTCCGAGACGTCGTGTTTAAGGGAATGGCACCGGAAACAGTGATTCCGTAGTTTTTCATATCTGAAGGTGATCGTTGCATATTCATTTCCAAATCTATATCGCTGCTCAAAGATCAGCAGCCTATCAAGCGGCCATTGAATACAAACCCGAGCAAATGTTGCATTGCCACCAAGTAGTGCCTCATTATTAGTTTCTACCACATGGCCCAAGGACTCCGCGATGAACTGGACCATCGTAGCAGACATGAATTGGAGTGGGATATCACAGATACGGACCCAAAAATAGATATCTGTTGGATTCTCATTGGTATGTTTGGGAACCATTGTTCCATAGCCACCATCCAGTCATTAAAGCTCTATGGCCCCTACGTAGGAAAAGTTGTAGTGGTTCATTAGAAGGAAACATGAATTGAGCACGTCCATTTTCAACGACCCGACCATGAACTGTAGGATCCATTCCCCATAACCGTGGGAAAAACCTAGCCAAAGCTCTCAGATTCTGACGACGTGGATTCACTGGCCTAATAAGAAGGCTAAACTGTGATGCACGAGTAGCCTGAGCACACAATTCGATCGGAACTTCAATGTCATTGGTACCATTCTGACCGTTTTGATTCATGATTGCACCGTTTCGTGGGTATTCAAGAAGAAGACGATTCATCAAGTTGATCGTATTGGAGAGATAATAAGATAAGTGTTTGTGATCAGAGATTAATATAGCCGGTGAAAGCAGCAGTTTCAGGCAAGATTTTAAACAAAATCAATTCATGTGGGCAACTTGAACCTATGTTCTTTGATACATATGCTTACCTTCATGATGGATTTGAGTGAAACTTTTGCCAAGAGATATGCTCAAGCCTAAGTGTAATCGATGATGACTCGCATTTTTAACTTTCAATGTGACATGTGTTAGCACTTTAAATTTTAGAGTTTTTTCACTTATATTTTAAACATTTGAATCAGTTATATTTGCATCTAAGACCTTTAAATTAGCTTTTGAGTTTGCGCCACCAAATACAATCAGAATTGTTCTGTGTTTCAGTAAAAAAAGTGATGAAATATCAGTAAATTAAAAATTTTAAGTTAAAAATAATTTTAATTCTTATTTCATTTGTTTATTTTAATTAAAATAAAATAAAATTGAAATTATTATTTCATTTTTGGAGATGTTATTGGTATTTTTATTTATTAATTAATTAATAAATAAAATATTAATTAAAAGTATTTTAAAATTTATAAAGTTTAGTTTACCGACACCTCATCAATATTGTAACAGAAATTGAACACTTAATTTTGGCGGCGTAAACTCTAAAGATAATTTGAAAGTTTTATATGTAAGTATATATGATTCGAAGGTTTTATATGTATGTATAATTGACTCCAAAGTTTAAAGTAAAGGTGACATAATCCTGAAGTTTAAAGTGTTAACTTCTGTCACCTAAAAGATAAAAATATGATTTTTTTCCTTTTGAGAAGTATAATAATTATAAAAAAAGGTGAATACAAATGCTAAATTGAAGTTAATGTAATTGAAAGACCAAACAAAGTTGAAGAACTCGGTTCGAAGTAGGAATACGCAAAATAATCTAACATCCACTTGAATAAAATGGAGACAATACCAAGATTCCATGTGAATCAAATTTTTATAAAATATAAAGACTTCAATATAACCCATGTGAACCCCCATTTTCTTTTTGCAACTGGATCATTATATATATATAATTTTTGTTAAATTAAGGAAGCTTGATCATTATAAAATTGATATTATCCCAAAGCTCATACAATAGACAAAACACACTTGCAACTGTTGGATTTTGTTTAAGTTCTTCTCATGAAGGTAAACGAGAACCATACACCATGACTTATGCAACTGAACAAAACATAACAAAAGTATTTTCAAAGACATTTATTTGGTTAGTTGCCGTCACAAAAGTCATTTTGTTTTAAGTTTAAGAAAAAATCGTTCCCACAACCTTAATATACAAAGTAAAAAAAAAACAATCAGTTTATAAATTTAGGGCTCAAATTATGAAATTATTACAAACTCATCCCCAAAACGTAAACATATCGTAAAGGTGAAATGTAATCACCAATCAGTAATATGATACAGAAGAAACCAGAAAGGCTTCACATTTTTCGAAGGTTGTCCAATCTTGCCTGAAGGTCACTATCTATTCCTCCACCGTCCTCAGCTCCCGTCGCCTCAGCTTGCACCACCTTGTTCTTCGCTGCTGGTACAGCGACCGCACCAGATGGAGCATTCACCAGCTGAAAACACAAACAAACCGGTCCAATCAAGTTAAGCCAGGAATGTTCCATATGGGTCCAATCAAGTTAAGTAACTAATGTAAAACCGAATCTATGTCACGAAGTATCGGTTTCAGTTCTTAACCAGATATATCTTTGATTTTAACAAACTTTACGCTGCGGTATGGTTTTTTATAATTTGGTTTCACTGTATATTGAATTTATACAGTTTTCAGATTAGGTTTCTTGGGTTTGTATTAGATTGGTTCGGTTTATCCAGATTTAACATCCTTAGTGGAATAACTGAAACATAGATAAGATCAATGTTGGGTACCTCTTGGTTGATGTCGATTCCAATCTCGTCAAGGACTTGGCTAACAAGATCTTCAGTCTCTTCCTCTTCCTCATCTCCTTCCAAAGCATCATCAATAGCATCTCCCATTACTTCAGAAACCATCTCCATTTTCTCGTTCTGCCTCTCAAATTCTTGCATAATCTTCTGCAGAGATGGCAAGTTCATCTGCCTGTTCATTTGCCCCATTGCTTTAGTCACTCCTTTCATCGCCTCACCCATCGCTTGTGTTGATTTCAAAGTCTGAAACAAAAAAAATTTAAGCATCAAGTACAGAACTTTTCACAATATAAGTAACCCAAGACATGAAACATTACCTGAATCCTAAGAGATACACCTTGAAGTTGAGATTTAAGTTTGTAAAACTTCTCAATCTGGTGCCGCGTTCTTATAAGGTCCTTTGCCATCACTTTCACAGCTCCCTGTATAAGTCCAATTACGACGAAACGCAAAATCTATTCAATTAAACTATTAAACTTCAACATATCTTGCAAAATCATAAAGTGTAAACAAACCATTTGGCCTTGCTTTGCCGTTTTCTTAATCTCGGCAATAAGTTTCTTCTCCTGTGTTTGAAGACCTTGCCTCTCTCTTTCTATCTCTCTGATAGACTTATCGAGCATTCGCTTGTTCTCCCGCAGAAGTTCTACAAACCAACAAATCAAAACCTTAATCTAACCTTACACAAGCTTATATATGATTCAAACTCAGCATGAACATAACATTATTAGCTACAACACAATGCATAATTATAGCCAATACTATGATCTATGCATATGTGATACAGAACTAGGAAACAAAGCAATCGAACTATATCATTTCAACAACACAATGATCCTGATGTCAAATTAAAACCCTAAACTACAGATCAACAACAGTTGCGATCATCGAATTGGCGAAAATTTTGATTCAATCCCTAGATTCTATTTATATTTGTGACTAAGTAAAATTCAACAGATCCAAGATTTTTCCAGAATTTTCAAAGAAAGATAGGTACCTGCAGGAGTTTTTCGTTTCCCGAAGATGGAATTGATCATGACCGAATCTGGAACCTTGCTGAAGCTTGGACGAAATTAAAAACTGATTGTGAATAGGAGATGAGAACCGGTCGATGCGGCTAAAAATCAAGCAGAATAAATTGAAAAGTAGATCTGCAGTTGTGTGTGTAACAAAGAAGATGAGAATCGTTGACGCGGACACAAAGAAGACGATGAGGAAGATAGCTTAGATCATAAGGAACGGAGTTGCTGAGGAAAGCTCGATTTCATGGGCTTATAACTAAATCGAAACTATTATGTATTGTAATTTGTTTTTCTTTTCAAATTTTTGACTTATTAAATAACAAGTATCCAAATTTAAAAGTTTTATTCGGTTTAATCTAGTTAGTTGAACAGATCGTTTGACTGAATATAATAAATTTTATAAATATGTAATTTAAAAAAATTCAAATATTATAAATATTTACCTTATAAAAAATTTAAATATAAATCATACATAAATTCTATAAAAATTTTAAAATACTATTAATATATAAGGGATATAAAATTTATTGTTATTTTTTACATAATATACACCTAAATAAGCTAAACTAAAAACAATCACAAATTGGATTTAACACTCCTAATCAAACCGTTACAATTTTTTTGAATAGTTTAGAAAAATATACGTAAAACCACTTAACTTTTACAACTAAATTATATCATAAGCTAAAATATCAATTATATTTGTTTAGCCCTATCCATTTTGAATATCAGACAAAAAAATATCGGATACGGGACATGAACGGGTAATTAGGCTTATAAAAAAAATTATCCAAACTATTTCCGATAAAATACTAAGCGGAAATTTTGTGTAGCAGGACGGAATTAGAAAATTTGGGTGGCAAAATTCAATTGTTAAACTTTCACCAACTTTGAAATGGTTAACTTCTGGATGGATATTTCAGGTATTTTTGAAAAAATAGGAAATTTTTAAAAAATATGAAACAAATTTTAGATAATTTTCAATAATTTCATAAATTAAAACTTGTTTTTTACATTAAAAACAAAAACATAAACGGGACATACGGGTATCCCGTTCTAATCCCAATTCTAATCTCTTACCCAATTCTTTATTACACATCGGATATGCGTATGGATTTCCAATACAAAACCAATTGGCAATGAGTGGATTGACCAATATCCTTTTATATACCACTTAAGATTCTTACGCATATCCGATGTGGGACATTATTCTCAATACGTCCATTCAAGATGATGTCACTTCTATCCATTGATCTCGGTATATTCAGGCATGGATCGGCGAACCAATTTTTTTGGATCAGGCTGATTATTGATCGGATTGGACAGTGTGTAATCGAACTCTGATACCATATTATATTATTGGTTTCCAACTCAAAACCTATTGGAAGTAAGTGGATTGATACATATCTTTTATATCTCTATACTATTAAAATTGAAGTATAAAAAAATTAGTCATTGTATCCAAACAGCTCCATGCTTAAATTATGCATTAATAAAGAAAAAACATAAACTTATAAAAATTTATATTATAATAAAACTATTTTACAATAAACTTATAAAAGCAGAAGTTGCATATCAAAAACTATTATTCAAAAGCATTTAAACATAAAGATATATAATACAAACATAGTGATATCATGTCACTTTTGATCTTCTTATATTCCGTTGTTATTATCAACAAGAAAATCTACAATATCTAGATGAGGTTCATCCTCTATGCCATGAAAGAAAGGTCCAGGCTCATCAGAGATGAGGTTGGTTTCAACATCAATTTTTTTTTGCCTTTTGCGATGCTTGGTATAGATCGGCCAAATGTTTTGGTATATGACATATTTGATACCAATGTCCTTTCATGCCGCATCTGTAGCATATATTATCATTTTGCTTTCTCACAACACGACTAGCATCATTCACTTGAAGATTTTTGTTGGTTTTTCCAACGTTGAAATTGTTGTGATAGAAACTCCTTCCTCTTCCACGACCTCTTCTATGACCGTGACCATGGCCTCGACCGCATCCATATCCTCGTCCTCCTTCCTGCTAATTATTTAAACTGGATGAAGCAACATTCACTTCTGGAAGTGGAGCTGATCCAGTTGGACGAGTTTGATGATTCATCATAACGAGTTCATTATTTTGTTCAGCAACTTGAAGGACTTGCATTAGGTTAGAATATCACCTATAATTTCTTGTTCGATATTGTTGCTGTAGGATAACATTTGTGGGATGAAACGTTTGGAATGTTTTCTCGATCATATCATAGTCATAAACATTCTCTCCACAAAGTATTATCTTTGAAGTGATTTCGAACATGGCGGAATTCTATTCAGTTACACTTTTATAATCCTGAAAACACAGATTTAGCTATTCATGTTTGGCTTTTGGTAAGAACACATATTTCTGGTGATCAAACCTATCTTTGATACATTGCCAAAGATCTACGGAATTTTTTCTCGTGATATATTCTTCTTTTAAACCATCATGGAGGTAGTGACGTAAAAATACCATGGCTTTTGCTTTATTTTCTTCTGATGTCGTTTTCGACAGATCGATGGTATTAAGCAAATCTTTTGATTTTAAATACATCTTTGCATCTAATGCCAATGTCAAATAATTTTTTTTCACAGACATCAAGGACAACGATATTAAGCTTTGCCAAGTTCCATAAATAACGAAACAACGTTAAATATAAATTTGATGAAAACTTTGAAAATATTATTTTCAAAGACGAATAAACGTAAGAATATATTACTAAAAAATATAAATATCATGAGTCATAATAAAAACATAAATTAAACACAATCATTTTAGGAGGCTAAGCCATCCATATGATTGTGTAGGAGGCAGAGCCTTCCATAGAATCGAGGAGGCAACGTCTACCATATGATCATGGAGGAGGTATAGCCTTCTACTCTGTATATATCATACGTAAATTTAAATAAATTTAAATATAATTTAAATGTTACCTCAAAGATTTGAACGGACAGAGGTTCAATTGTACTTCGAAATATTAGAACGGACTAAGAGCGTACTCGTGCTGATAACGTGTTGAAAAACTTTAATATAACAAGTTTTTATATATATGAGTGTGTATATATATATATATGTTTAATATAATTAAATAAAGAAATTTAAAAAAAGGGGAGAAGATGGATGAGAGAAATGTGAGGGAGAGATGTGTGTTATTTGCTTGTATTGTTACAAATGTGTATTCACTTACAAAGAGTTTGCCACATATTTATAGTGTAAGAAGAAGACTAGGAGATTGACACATATGTGATGATGAGGATAGTTCAAACAAAGACATGTGTCTCTTGTCTTGGAGATAAGGATATGTGTGTCATGACTAATGTGATGGATAATCACATTTTGCATGTGCTTTCTTAACAATAATATGTTTATTTGGTGCTTTTATTGAGAAAAAACGGTATAATTAAAGAGAGAAAGAAGAACAATGTAAATTATAAGTGAACAATATATTTTTTTTTCTTTAGGCATAACACCTATTTTATAGTAGGAAGTGTTGGATGAGACAAAAACGAGTGTGTGATGATGAGGATAAAAATTAACCTGTGTATGATGATGAATATAACACTTTTGGAATGGTACAAAGATAAGTGTCTTATGAGATAGAAATAAAGACAAATGTCTATGTTGTGGCAATGTGATGGATAATCACCTTTATTTTTCTTTAACAGAAAGAATGTTATAAACTTTGACAGAAAAATAAAGAATGTTATAAATTTCATAATTCTTTTATTATTTTTGTTATTAATTTATTTGATAAAAGATCAACATCTAAGAAAAAAAATTCAAAGCAAAATTTTTTCATAAACAACACTATTCAATAACAAAAATAATATTAATATATAAACTTATACACGTCCAAAACTTTGGTGGTTTGAGGACGTAGGCATTTTGCCGAACCTCTTTAATTCTTGTGTGCATCATCCTTCTCTGCTTTTTCAATTGGTATCAGAGCGGACATCTATAGAGAGTCTGACTCAAAAAACATGTTAAGATCGTGAGAAAAGAGATGGATGATATATTTCCGAGAATGGCTTGCAGTTAAGAGTCTTGTGCTAGATGCATAAAACTATGGATACTAGAAGGTGAATATGAAGGAAATCATACAATGTATTGATGAGGGTGCTTGGATAACAATGGAAGATTCTTATGAAGTTCCAAAACTTTTTGAAAGAGATGGGTCTATAGTCAACAAACCGAAGAGTATAAGGACGAAAAACAAGAAGAGTATGTTGAGGTATAACACAAAAGCTTTATCTACTATTTTTACTTTGGTTGACAAGAATCATTTCAAGTTAATTCAAGGATGTTCATCAGCCAAAGAGGCATGTGAAGAAAACCACATGCGTGAAGAGATAAATAATTGCCAGGGTAGCTTCTCATTTTGAGAATCTATGAATGGATAAACATGAAAGTGTTATAGATTTTAGTGTTAAGTTGTATGCTATTGCTAATGAAACACACGTGATTGAAAAGACCTGTTAGAAATCGTTTTATGACAAAGTAGCTTAGGCTTTCTTCAGGTAGATTTTCCGGTGAAGACGTTCACCGGAATAACCGGATCTTGGACACGATATAATCGTAGCCGCGAACACTACATGGTGGTGTATTGGAATGTCAAAAACAGATTTTGTTTGAATGTAAAATGAGCTCTGAAGTAGCTAGCTTGACTAATAGTCAAATGTCACACTTCGAAAGTTTTGAGGAGAAACTCAAACCGCATGTGTGCCGAGCCATGCTGGATGTGGTTATAAAATTTGGAATTTGAATAATGGGATTACAACCCAAATGATTATTCTTTTTTGTCCAAATTCATTTATGTAATTTTGTTAATTAATTCAACAAATATCTCTTTGTAATTGATTGGAGTTTTGTAACAACAAAATCAGTCAAGGCATTAAGGTGAGAATGAATTCTCATAATTTTTTCATTAACAAGAGATTCTCCTCTTTATTGCTCAAAGAAACATTGTCGGGTCTTTGACTATATTAAGTCTTGGCTTCATATTCTCATCTTGAGCATGAACACACAAAAGAAGAAAACAATCCTACTTATGTCTCTTCTCTCTATTTTTTTATGAGTCTTGAGAGTACACACATCACTAGTGTTCGTTAATTTCTGTTCTTGTGTTGTGCAAAACAGAGTAGTTGCAGTTGTATCTTGGGATTCGGAACGTTATCCAACCGTCACACTACAGGGCGTTTTCATAATTAAGGAAAAGAGTGTCTCCCCTCTGCAAATCTCATTCATAATTTATGTATTGGTTTCATTTTGATATGTAATAAACTTTACAATTTATTCAGTTTGCCCTATTGTAGAAATAGCGTTCCTACAATCTTAATTTTGAAAAATTTTTGTTTATGCGTATTGCACTAACTGATTATTTTGTGAAGTGTTTTTGTTATAAGAACATGATTACGGATCTTCAATCTGGTTACGAAGGCCTTAAGGGGTTTTTCGCGAAACGAATTCTCAAAATAGGATTTGAACGATCTATACATCTTTTTGGGGAATCTTTTAGAACAGTTTCCGCAAAGACTTTTGGTGTGTTTTGCGAAACACATTCTCGAAATATGTATAGATCAAGCTATATTCTCTAAGTTCACTCATGATTAACCAGGCATGTTCAAAGCCAAAATGAACACAATAAAGAACCTAGTTCTATGAGAAAATAAAGCTGTGCGATAGCTGTTATCTAGGTTTACATTAAAGTTCGTATGGTTCAAGAAAATCATATTCACCATTTGGCCTAGTAAATCCGACAGTTATTAAAATGAGTGGTTCAAAGATGAAAAATGCAACCATATCAAATGCAGTGATTTTTTTGCTTGTACTCTCAAAATTCATTTTGTCGAGTCTTGTCTAGTTAGGTGAAACTTGGTTTTTACGTAGTGAAAAGGATGAGAAGTGATGAAACTAACACCCTAAGCACAACACTAAAATCCTGAGTTTTTAATCAATTGATAGTATAGTAAAGTGTCAATCCATCGGGTGAATGAAATTAGCAAAAAGGATGAGATCATTAACATTTAATTCTAGCCAAGTTTATAGAAGTTGTTTGTGAATACTAACAGTCCTAAATGATGCAATAGATAAATAAACTTAACTAGACCCTAGAAATGCTAAAGTCTGTCACCCTTTAACAAGTCACGAAATTAACAGGAAAAGTCACAAAGTTTGGTATCAATCGAGTGAGTCACTCGAGTAGACCACTCGAGTGAAATGATCGAGTGACAGGAACAAAAACAGTGAATACTAAGTTAAGCAATAGAAATAAACGATAGAACTAAGATTAAAACTATGGAAAACAATAAAGATCCCAGGGAGTGGAGTCATAGGGTAATCTTCACTTAAATCTGCTATGGGTGTTGAAAATCTAAACTCAGAGTGAATCCCTTGACAACGGATCTCACTTCCAACCCAACCCACTGTCGTGGTGATGGATCTGAAGATCTAGCCTACTCGAACCTAGAGGTCCAGTGACTACAGATCTTGCACTAAGGATCGATCCGTCAAAGCCAAGAAAGACTCATAACAAGTGAGTAGTTGGGTCGTGACATAAATCAACATCTGATGCACCGACTCTCACGCTATTGTGTCTTAATCCCTGGAAAAAGTAGATCTGATGGTTCAAGGCACTTTTGATGCTCTAATTGGCCAGAAAAGAGCAAGCATTAAAATCATTAACCCAAGAGGGATCTAAAGCCGAATCTACGAACAATCAACAAAAACCCATATAGATCAAGTGAGATCACCCTAATCCATCCCCGAAATCCCTAAATTCAATACTCACACATCGCGATCATCATTAAAGTCCAAAGCCTAAAAAGTCTTGAACTCGTCATAGACGATCTGATGAACAGAGATTCCAGAAAAAAACAATAACGATAAACTCGCTCTATTAAAATTACAAAGAGTTGCAAAAATCCGAATTAAAATCTAAAGATAAACTAGAGAGAGAAAACTAAGAGAGATAAGCTAAATCTACTAAAAGCTGCGCAGAATAAAAAGGTCTAAAAATTTTTGCTTCTCGAGTTATCATTAACTTTGGTATTTATACAAGAGAATTAGGGTTAATGAACGTCTCGCTATAAATCGCGGAATCTTGTCGAGGCGTTGCTCTCCACTCAACCGAGCAGTCGAGTGGACTAGTCGAGTAGCTTGCATCGAGTCTTTATCTGCGTAACTCAATCGAGTGGCTTGAGCTTCCTGGACAGTCTTCACTTGTATGGCTTCCAGTCACTCGAGTAGGCACTCCTTGCAGAAATCCTCACGTTGCTTCATAGCCTGAAAGGTCACACGAGTGATGACTCCTTGTAGCTCCAAGTACCTGAAAATACCACATGTATGCAAAATGCATGCAAACTAATGCAAAGAGACTAAATATCCTAAATGTCAAATAAATACAATAAGTGATAAGAGTAATGCCTAAAACCTATGCTAAGTTGCAATAAAACAATAGTAAAAACATGCCAAAATGCAATGTTATCATTAGGGCAAGTCTCTTGGGTCTTCATGTGTCAAGAGTCATTTCTATTCCTGTAGGAGATTGTTGGAACTCGTTTTATGACAAAATAGCTTAGGCTGTCTTCCAGTAGATTTTCTGGTGAAGACATTATCAGCGGAATAACCGGATCTTGGGCACAATCTAATCGTAGCCGCGAACACTACATGATGGGGGTATTGGAATGCCAAAAACAGAGTTTGTTTGAATGCGAAATGAGCTCCGAAGTGGCTAGCTTGACTAATAGTCAAATGTCTCACTTCGGAATTTTAGAAGAGAAACTCAAACCGCATGTGTGCCGAGCCATGCTGGATGTGGGTTATGAAATTTAAAATTTGAATAATTGGCTTACAACCCAAATGATTTTTGTTTTCTCCAAATTCATTTATTTAATTTTGTTCATTAATTCAACAAATATCTCTTTGTAATTGATTTGAGTTTTGTAACCAAAAAATTAGTCAAGGCATTAAGGTGAGAATGAATTCTCATAATTTTGTCAGTAACAAGAGATTCTCCTCTTTATTGCTCAAAGAAAAATTGTTGGGTCTTTGACTATATTAAGTCTTGGCTTCATATTCTCATCTTAAGCTTGAACACACAAAGGAAGAAAATAATCTTCCTCATGTCTCTTCTCTCTATTTTTTCTGAGTCTTGAGAGTACACACATCACTAGCGTTCATTAGATTCTGGGTAAGCTTCATTTTGGGATGCTCGTGAGGTGGCAAAAACTCCTTACACTGCACTTTCTCCGCATACTGTTCAGAACGGTGAAAATACCACAGTCGCGGAGGTTGCTGTGGGAGATACATGGAACTTGCATCATTATCGAGGCAATATTTTCAACACCATAGCAAACAACATTTGTTGCTTACCTACTCCGAAACCAAATGATGGCCCTGATATCATACTATGCAAGAAAACTGAAGACAAGCAGCTACAAAGGTTCCATGGCATCGATTAGTGTGGTTCTCAGAAACTGTGCCAAGGTATTCTTATATTCTCAGGCTTGCAATAAAAGATCGGTTGCCTACAGGTGTGACAATGAGAAACTGGAGTCAAATCCAGCATTGTCTTTTTTTGTGGTGAGCGGGATGAGTCAAGAGACCATATATTCTTTGCTTGCACGTACACTTACACAATCTGGAGAGAGCTTTGAAATAGCCTACTTTGCAGTCGTATAACACTAGACAGTATTCGGCGGATTCTTCGTGATTCATTCACGGCCATGGACCTTCTCCTAATAAAGTTGGGTCTACACACCGATGGTGCCGAGCTCGACAATAAGCATATGATCTGATTTTCATGAATAGTTAAGAACCTCTTCATTATTTATTAATATTTTAAGTTATAAATAGTGTAAGAACTCATGTTTAGAATTCATGGTTGGAGGTGGTCTTAGCACCAAAGTCGCTATTATTCAATTGTTATCTATATATGTCCATAGAAGTATATTGCTGTTAAAAATGATTTTTTATACCCAAAAATATTTTGAATTTACAAAAATAGAAATAATTTGTAGAAACAATATTTTTCAAATTTGATTATATTCAGTAGATTTAATGTGAGTGGTTCTATACACGCGACAAGAATTCCATTATTTAGCTTATATAATTACTGTATAATTTTTTGTATTTAATATTTGTTTGAATTTTCACTAACACACAATAAGAAATGATCGTGTTTTTATACGTGTGCATGCTAATATTGTAGCACATGTGTTTTCTGTTGATAATTTTAAAGTGACCGCTCAAAATTATTTTATCCTCTGTTGAGCCATATTTTATTTAATAGTTGTTTTTTAACAATGATAAAACCTATGAATGTATTTATGGTAAGTTTTGATTCATTATATTTTTTCTTGTAATAAGTAAGTTATCTATTTTACATTTGATATTGCTGGAAATTATATCCTATAAATCAAGGCATTCTTAGTTGGAAAAACATGTATTAATTTTCTACTGAAGTTTATATAAATAAACATAGAAGAACCATCAATTCACTTAACATGAAATGATATAACTTTTGGCTAACTTTCTACTGAAGTTTATTAATTTTGTTGCATTTTGCTTGGTAAATTCTAATGTTTATCTCATGTTAATCTTCTTTACTTCATTGATTTCCAAAATCAAATCAACTTAAGTTTTATGCTTGCATATGTTAAATATTTACTATATAATGATAATTTTAGAGATATTAGCGTATGATTATATACATCCTAATTTAAAATATAGATATGTAAATGAGCATCATTTATGTATTATTCAATATGGAGATCCAAAATTAGTTAAACAATATAGATGAAGATATTTCATTTAATTATTGTAAATATGGTATATGTTGGATAGTTTATTTTATTTTCAATCCTAACTATAAAGTTTGTACTTAAATTATGCATATTTTTGTATTTTCATATGATAATGCATTTTTACATATGTTCATGACATTTTCGTAGCGCACATACTCGTTCTTGTATATTTGAAAATTTTTAAGATACCTTACTCCTTATGATTAGTTGTTTTTATCATAAACTATATATATATTTCACCGTCATCCCAACTAGTTTTAGAATCAACTTTCGTGCAATATTTTAAAATATTTTTTTTTTTAGAAGCTGTGTTTCGATCTAAGAAGGTAAAAAATTGTGGGCGTATTAGCCAATTTTATTGTAAATCTGTTACCCAAATTGGCTACAGTGTAAAACGATCAACAATTATAACAAAAGATAAATTTTAATGAAAAAAAAAATTTAACATTATTTTCTTGACATACTTAATATGCATATATTACTTATAGTTTAGGTTTTAATATAAATATATTTCGTTGTTAGTGATCAAGTCCACAGTATTTTCCTTCCATAGTTTAGTTCTTATTCAATTCATTTAATTGATCAATATTTTTTCTCACGTGATATATTTTGCAATGGAAAGAGGTGAAGGGAGTAGCCAATTTTTGCATATCTTTTGGTGGAGAAGATCAAAATACAAAAGGTGATCAAAATGAATTTTCTATTGTTGATGCATGTCCTAGTAATGCACAGACTAAAAGAGAATGTGGTCTGACCAAATGGCTCAAAAAGCTCGACAAAAAGGTTGAAGAGGAGTGACAGATTGATAGGAAAAGATTAAGAAACCAGAAAAAATGCAGTAATGAATAGTGTGATGAGTAGTTTTGATGCCGTAAGGATGCGGTTAATCCAAGTTGGGACTGTGGATGGTGAGATTTCAGAGGCTCTATGTACTTTTTACATTTGGTTAGATATTTTATCAAATATGTTTTTTTTTCTTCTTTTGGAAAAGTAGAAGCGAGAGGTTTAATAGGTCTAAGGAGAATCATGTATTATATACAAACAATAAGAAGTGAGTTGGTTTCATTCCCGGAGTTGTTGTAGGAGATAATTTTTTGGACCCAAAATTCCTTTTTCCCATTATCACCCTTCGCTTTAGTTCCTCTCTTCTCGTGGACCCCTTCCTAGCATTCTTCACACTTAATCGGCCAGAACGACTTAATCTTATCCAATTAAGACCCTTATCGAAATGCACACATGCTTGTTTCTCTTTAACTGCTTCAACAGCCCCCTTACCTATTTATTCAGCTTGACCAGGCTCTTGAGAGAGCTTCTTGGAAATCGTCTTTTTGAAATAGATTTTATAGGGTGTCATAAAACTGAACTTGGAGTGGATTTTATAGCAGCTGAAGACAGAAGAGACAATAAGCGAATGAATAGCCATCAGCATTGTCTCTTTAGGAGCAAAATAATGATAGAAATGAAGATCATGATACTTTAGTGTTTACAGGGCTTGGTAGCACAAAATCAAATCAGAAACTTAAGGGGGTGAATATTTCATTAGAGAAAGCTTTTCGAAAGAAAAATATTAGCTAAGAATGTAAAAAGAGGATGAATGATAATATTTAAATTCAATGGACAAAGGCATTGGGCATAGAGAATTCACAGGGATTCATGACGACTTAAACTAGATGAATAAACATGGATCAAATTGAGTACAGTTCTAGAAATTGAATTACTAATGTAAAGATAACTTATTGTCGCATCATTAACTATCTAAGCATGAATCTTAAGACATTAAACTCTCGAATGAGCCTTAGAAGATATGTCAGTTTTTTATTTCAGGTTCAATTGGTTCACAAAGTGCTTCAACATTAACTCTCGTTGGCTAAGGAAACTTTGCTCATCTTAATTATGTCCAGGCAATTAACAACCACTTTTGGTGCATAAATTAATCTATAGATCTATGCAAGGTAGTTAATCATGCATAAGCATTAAGAATAAAATAGATGAAGAACATAATGCTGGATCCCAAATCTAACAACCTAGCATCAAACAATCATTGAATCCCCTTGAAAATCTCTAAACCGAATTATGAAACTACTTAGACTTTGAGAACGAAAGCAAGCAAATAAATGAAGTTGGAAACATAATTAGATATCCAAAATAACGAAACTGGGTTCATAAACACTTATGGAAGAGTAAGAGAATCATCTCCCTGAACTTACAATAGATAGAATAAGTCTAATGGCTAGAAAACTGATTAGGATCAAACAATATAGAAAACTGATTAGAATGAAGGTTGGTGCTCTGAAACTCGATTCTTAGCGTTTCAAAATTAAAGAGATTAGTTAAGGTCATTTCTGTATCAAAACAGATCGAGTTTGGCTTTAAAAGTTACGACTGATGGGGGATTGATCGTTCATAGGTAGGTGAAACTCATTATTTTTCTCGGTTTCAATCGATTGATAGTATAGAGGGTGAAATGTCGAACCTAATCTAGAGCATGTCTGTAACACTTAACATGTGGATTAAGCTAGCAAGTCAAGCAATATATTTTAGGGGTTTTTCTTACTAACAACCTAAAATACAGAAAATTAAACTAGAGATGCAGAGTCTGTCACACTCTAACAAATCATGAACTAAACATGCGAAATCAAAGACTAGTTGTGAAAACTAAAGTGGCTCGAGTGGGTCACTCGAGTGGTGTACTCGAGTGGACTAGTCGAGTGGTACAAGAACTCTAATGAAAGCAGTAAGCAAGAGATCTAAAAGTGACAACTAGTTCAAATGAAAGACAAAGGGATCTTGGGGATAGACTCATAGGATCATCTACACTCTCACGCCATGGGTGCTAATTTACTAAACTCAGGGTGAATCCCTTGATGACGGATCTCACTTCCAATCCAACCCACTGTCGTGGTGAAGGGTCTCAACAAGTGACTAAGGATCGATCCGTCAAAGCCAAGAAAGACTCATAACAAGTGAGTAGTTGGGTCGTGACGTAAATCAACATCTGATGCACCAACTCTCATGCTATTGTGTCTTAATCCCTGGAAAAACTAGATCTGGTGGTTCAAGACACTTTTGATGCTCATGAAGTCACCTAAAATCATGATCCTCTTGATCAGAGAGGTACAAGCATTAAAACGAGAACCCAAGAGGGATTTTAAAACCGAATCAGCATAAATCAACAAAAAACCATGGCGATCGAGTGAGACTACCTAATCCATCCCCAAAAACCCTAAAACGACTACTCACTCATCGAGATCATCATCAAAGCCAAAAGCCCAGAAGAGATTTGACTCGTCATAGATGAAGGATGATCTGATGAGAAAGAAATTTAGAAAAAAGAACAGTAAATCAAAACTTGATCTTATTAAATCTCAAAGAGTCATAGAAAATCCAAATCGAAATCTAAAGATAAACGAGAGAGAAAACTAAGAGAGATAAACTAATTATGCTAAAGCGGCGTAGAAATAAAAGTTGTGTAAAAATCGCCTCCCGCGAGTTATCATTAACCTAGATATTTATACACAAGAATTAGGGTTAATGAACGTCTCGTTATAAATTTTGGAATCTTCTTGAAGTGGTGCTCACCACTCGACCCAGCAGTCAAGTGGTGATGTGATCCTCCTAAGGAATTGACACTTTCGAGGGGTAAAACAAAAGAAAGGATAGATGGATAGAAAAATGGATCGAATGGTCGCACAGGAGTTGCGGAAGGCTCCTTATATTCCTCAATGCCTCCTAGGATATGACACACCTAGACAAGACAAGGTTTGATTCCCCGGATATGACACACCAAGACGAATCGAGTTGATCGTTGGATATTACACACCAAACAATCGAAAAGTTCTAAAAAAACTAAAGAGAATCACTCTCAAATTTGATAAAAGAAAAGTTGTTGTCTTCTCCAAAGAGATTACACGAAATATAAAGCAAAGGAAACTTCAGAACTAAGCCAAGCAACAATAAATGGTCTTGGAATTAAAAGAAACAAAATATCTATAAGTGAAATGGACTCCTGATCTTCTTTGGCTGAGATGTACTCTTGCTGGGGCTTGCGGGGCTTTCTGGGCTTGGTAGAAATACCTCCTGGATGCCAAACATAAGTCTGGAAGCTTGCAAACCAATTGGGTCTAGAACTCTTCAAGTTTTGAACCAGATTGACCCATCTTCGCAAATAGAGTGTATCTTTCTCATCCGATGGTATTTCCTTCTTTTCTTGGGCTTGTTGGAAACCTAAGAGATCCAATAAGATTCTCCAATTTTTTTTATGCCGAGATCGTACCTGAGTTGGGCTGTGCATCATAATCTTTGGCTCAGTCGCGCAATAGGGCCTGAAGCAGATCCATTGACTTGTAAAATTCATATCTCCCAAGTCTGAACCAGCGTTGTGGGGAATACAATTTTCCCAGATTCTATGATGAATCAAGATTCCAGAATAATTTGCTTCATAGCTTGATTCCTTCTGGTTTGATTGGAAATAATTATTCAACGCACGTATATCTGACTCGTGTAAGCTGGGAATCACTTAACTTGGAAGTTGAATAACTTCTTCACCTAAACTCGGATTGTACTGATTCAACTTCGATATGAACCTCTGATGAGTTGAAATTATAGTCCAAGTGGTTGTTGAAATGGGAAAATTTAGCTTGGACTTCATTTGGTCTGAACAAGGCACGCGGGTCTTCTCGGATGATTCCATGATCACATCATACCCCTCCTCTTGAAAAAAAGATTTGTCCTCAAATCTGGGTACCTGGATCAAATGGATAGCTCAAATCTTCCATGAGTTTAAGATAGCTAACCTTTGGTAGCTTAATTACCCTTCTTCCATCTATGATAAGGCTGTAGACCTTTTCTCGCAACAAGTATCTCGTGTGAAACAAATTTCCCCTCTGTTCTTGTTCATTAGCCTTAGCGTTAAGACTCAATGATCTTCTTGCCACCAAAAGGTTTTCCTTAATTGGTAGCTCTACACAGCCTTCTTCTACTTTCAAAACAGAATCACTTTCTACCACCTCTTCCTCATACTTCTAATGCAAAACGAAATCAGAACCTGTTTTGTAGCCTTCACTTCACCATTATCATTCAGCCATTTTAACTTGTAAGGCTTCGAATACCTTCTGGTTTGAACACTCAAATTTTTGACTAGTGTAGTGCTTGCAACTTCTCTTCCAATGAACAGCTTGAAATCTCGATGTTTTTCTCCTTCAATGTTCCGGATTGGTTCTGTTATGCTTAGCTGGAAGTGTGGCAATTGCTTCTCTCCATTTGTCTTCATAATCTCAGCCAGCAAACTAGTAACTTTGTTTCCTGGTTTTGAAAATGCTGAATCTCCAAAAAAAAAATCCACTTCTTCCACAACCTTAAATTCCAAAGTGTTTGAATCAGGTGTAGACATTATGGAATACCTCTCTGTGAATTCATCAGCTGAATCATCTATGCTCCCTAGACTTTGCTTCATGGCTTCCTCCTTTTTCCCCGACGAAGACAATGAATCAAAAACCACTTCGGCTTCTTTTGATTCTATCTCTTCCTCAGTTCCTAACTCGCCATCATCTCTAGGCACCATTGCTTTTTGATCTTCTACAATATTTGCCCTGATCATATGAGTCTTCAACTTCTGAAAATAATCCTCTACACTTTGTTTGCCTTGAGATAACCTACAGCATTTTTGGTGTAGCTCTAATTGATAATGATTGGGCACAAAACGTCTCCTCATCACAGATTTCATCTTAGCCCATGAATCAATGGGATACTCGCTATTTTCATCCGATTTGTCACCAACTGATCCCACCAATTAATAGCATAATCACAAAACTTAGTGGCTGCAACTCGTACCTTTATGAACTCCGAATAATTTTGACAAGCAAAAACAAGCTCAGTCTTTTTCTCCCACTCCAAGTAAACATCCGGATCATTTTTCCCATGAAATTGTGATATTTTCAGTTTCAGACCATTGATATTGTCATCATTGCGGTCTCTTGCTTCTCGATCACGTCTAGGTCTCCGATGAGGCCTATTGGAGATTCTGCTACCTCCACTGTAGTAATCTTCTACCTCCTCATCTCTTTCTTGTCTACGTTGCTCTCTTCTTCCCCTAACAACATTTTCCCGAGTTATCAGTGTTGGTGGTGCTTCAGTTTGTCCTTGGACAGATTCTTGTAACTTATCAATCCTCTCATGAACTGCACCTAACTCTGTCCTCAGCATGCGCCTCATTTCTCCCATGATAGCTTGTAGCTCCAGACTAGGACGTCTAGAAGCACCCGCACTATTGGAATTATCAGACTTGTCTCCTTCATTCGACATCTTGTAATTTTTTTCTGCAAAAATGGTTAGTAATAAAAACTCAGAAAATATTTTTCTCCCAAGTGTTTCACTCAAGTGTTTCACTCAGCTCTCATAAATGATCTCCCAGTAGTGAAATCTCAATCGGTTCTTATCAAACTAACAATCAAACTCGGTGGAAAAACCAACAACCAAGCAGAACATGTGATTTAAGATAGAAAGACAAGATTATTTAGGAACAGAACAGAACAGATCACGATCAAACTAAGATGTTTTTAGAATGAAGAGGAATCAGAATAGAAGAAAAACCAGAAAATTCTTGTTCAAATGAAGAACAAATCGGATTGATATGTATTTGTTTGTTTTTTTTGATTAAACCGTAACTGTCATGGAACTGATCAAAGAAGAAGCTGATCAGTCACTTTTGGGTGTTTAGAATTTTTTTTTTTTTTTTTTGAAGAAAGATCAGAATGATCAAAGGAAAAGAAAGATAGCAAAAGAGATGAATGACTGTGGAAAGGTAAGAAGATGATAGAAACAAATTACCAACTCGAAAATGTGCTCTGATACCAAATGATATTATCCTCCCAAGGAATCGACACTTTCGAGGGGTAAAACAAAAGAAAGGATAGATGGATAGAAAAATGGATCGAATGGTCACACAGGAGTTGCGGAAGGCTCCTGATATGCCTCAATGCCTCCTAGGATATGACACACCTAGACAAGACAAGGTTTGATTCCCCGGATATGACACACCAAGACGAATCGAGTTGATCGTTGGATATTACACACCAAACAATCGAAAAGTTCTAAAAGAACTAAAGAGAATCACTCTCAAATTTGATAAAAGAAAAGTTGTTGTCTTCTCCAAAGATATGACACGAAATATAAAGCAAAGGAAACTTCAGAACTAAGCCAGGCAACAATAAATGGTCTTGGAATTAAAAGAAACAAAATATCTATAAGTGAAATGGACTCCTGATCTTCTTTGGCCGAGATGTACTCTTGATGGGGCTTGCTGGGCTTGCTGGGCTTGGTAGAAATACCTCCTGGATGCCAAACATAAGTCTGGAAGCTTGCAAACCAATTGGGTCTAGAACTCTTCAAGTTTTGAACCAGATTGACCCATCTTCGCAAATGGAGTGTATCTTTCTCATCCGATGGTATTTCCTTCTTTTCTTGGGCTTGTTGGAAACCTAAGAGATCCAATAAGATTCTCCAATTTGTTTTACGTCGAGATCGTACCTGAGTTGGGCTGTGCATCATAATCTTTGGCTCAGTCGCGCAATAGGGCCTGAAGCAGATCCATTGACTTGTAAAATTCATATCTCGGGTATTATGTGATCATGGAATCATCCGAGAAGACCCGCGTGCCTTGTTCAGACCAAATGAAGTCCAAGCTAATTTTTCCCATTTCAACAACCACTTGGACTATAATTTCAACTCATCAGAGGTTCATATCGAAGTTGAATCAGTACAATCCGAGTTTAGGTGAAGAAGTTATTCAACTTCCAAGTTAAGTGATTCCCAGCTTACGCGAGTCAGACATACGTGCGTTGAATAATTATTTCCAATCAAACCAGAAGGAATCAAGCTACGAAGAAAATTATTCTGGAATCTTGATTCATCATAGAATCTGGGAAAAATGTATTCCCCACAACGCTGTTCAGACTTATGAGATATGAATTTTACAAGTCAATGGATCTGCTTCAGGCCCTATTGCGCGACTGAGCCAAAGATTATGATGCACAGCTCAACTCAGGTACGATCTCGACGTAAAAAAAATTGGAGAATCTTATTGGATCTCTTAGGTTTCCAACAAGCCCAAGAAAAGAAGGAAATACCATCGGATGAGAAAGATACACTCCATTTGCGAAGATGGGTCAATCTGGTTCAAAACTTGAAGAGTTCTAGACCCAATTGGTTTGCAAGCTTCCAGACTTATGTTTGGCATCCAGGAGGTATTTCTACCAAGCCAAAAAGCCCCAGAAAGAGTACATCTTGGCCAAAGAAGATCAGGAGTCCATTTCACGTATAGATATTTTGTTTCTTTTAATTCCAAGACCATTTATTGTTGCTTGGCTTAGTTCTGAAGTTTTCTTTGCTTTATATTTCGTGTAATCTCTTTGGAGTAGACAACAACTTTTCTTTTATCAAATTTAAGAGTGATTCTCTTTAGTTTTTTTAGAACTTTTCGATTGTTTGGTGTGTAATATCCAATGATCAACTCAATTCGTCTCGGTGTGTCATATCCGGGGAATCAAACCTTGTCTTGTCTAGGTGTGTCATATCCTAGGAGGCATTGAGGCATATCAGGAGCCTTCCGCAACTCCTGTGCAACCATTCGATCCATTTTTCTATCCATCTATCCTTTCTTTTTTTTTTACCCCTCGAAAGTGTCGATTCCTTGGGAGGATCACATCAAGTGGTCTGGTCGAGTTACCTCCTCGAGTCTTCATCCGAGTAGCCTCCTCGAGTAACTTTAGCTTTCTTTGTAGTCTTCAACTCTATGGCTCCATGTCACTCGAGTCATGACTCCTCACAGAAATCCCTACGTGTCTTCATGGCCTGAGAAGTCACACAAGTGATGACTCCTTAGAGCTCCAAGTACCTAAAAGTACCACATGTATGCAAAATGCATGCAAACTAATGCAAAGAGAATAAATATCCTAAATGTTAAATAAATGCAATAAGTGGTAAGAGTAATGCCTAAAACCTATGCTAAGTTGCAATAAAACAATAGTAAAAACATGCCAAAATGCAATGTTATCAGTAGGATCGATCGATCTCCACTTCCTGGGCATAATTTATGTATCTGCTTCATTTACTCGCCAGATTGATGTGTCTGCAGTAAACCATGCATATCTCTCAAAGCGTTGCGGAAAATGACCTTAGACCGGTGCCAAATGAAAGCCTACTCAAAGTACTATCTTGTACCTATAAATTAGCTAAATCAAACATCATAAAGCCTTCCAATTACGGATGTTGCAGTAAGTAAAAAAAGTCAGCCCAATCTGAGCCTATTTTGAGTCCCATTTAAAAAAAATCTGAAAAATGCATAGAATATACCGGAAAAAAAACTATGGGTTTTGGGTTTATCCGTGGGTACCTGAATTATTTTTTAAAAATTTTCTTATAAATAACAATTTATAAAATTTAAACATTAAATTTGATAACCTTGTAAAGCAATAAATAAAAGTATTTTATTTTAAAATTAGTTTTATAAATATTGATATAATTATTTTCATAAATATATATATATATATATAATTATTTATTAAACATGTTAAAAATAAATAAAAGTACACTTATTTTTGAAATATTCTTATTAATATTGAGATAATTATTTTTAGAAATACTAATATCATTAATTGTATATATTATATAATTATTTTCATAAATATTGATATAATTTTTTATAATCTTTATAAATGTATTAGACATTACAGTTGTTGATATTATCTTACGGTTTTATCAGAAAATATCATTTCATGATTTTTCCGCCAATATTGTAATTTAACGGGTTTGGCGAAAAAACTCAATTCCAAAATTTTATGGTTTTGCCACAAAAACGTTATTCTGCAATCTCTTTTTGACGGGAGAAGCCAAATTTGCGATTTTACAGTTTTGACGGAACAAAAAAAAAACTCAATTTAAAATTTTTAATGTTTTGGTACAAAAACATAACTTCGCAATTTTTCGTTTTAGGGCGGGTAAACGTTATGTCGCTATTTTTCCTTGAAAACAAGATTTCATGATGTTGACATAAAATATAATTTTGAAATCTTACGGTTTTGGTAGAAAAACGTCAATTTGTGATCTTCTGTAAAAATTGCAGTTTCACGGTTTTAGCCAAAAAAAACGCAATGATAAGATTTTTTGGTTTAGGGTCATTTACGATTTTGGTAAAAATGTAATTATTAGATTTTGCAATTTAGGCAAAAATATATACTTTTGCATTTTTGGCGGGTAAATTCATTTTGCGGTTTTTCCGCCAAAAGCGCAACTTCACGCTTTTGAAAAAAAAAACAATCAATTCTAAAATTTTGTCGTTTTAACCCATAAACATAATTATGTGATTTAACAATTTTGGCTTGAAAATTTTATTATGTTATACAGCAGTTTTAGCAGAAAATTATTATTCATGTTTGAAATATATTATATGATTTTTCTCGATTTTAATTATTCTTTAAAATATATGATTAAAAATATTATTATTAAACAATATTGTGTTGGCAGAGGAGGTTTTAAAAATAACATAGTGGGTATCCAGAGGCCAATTGCCAATACGGTAAACACATAATAAACTTATTTTAATCCTACTTTTTCAAAGAGTAGAATAATGGGTTGGATATTTTACATACGTTGTGAGTATCCAACGGGTTTTAACCCATTTTTAACATTAATCAAACGTCTGACAGTTCTCTTATTACATTTAAATTTAATGTGTATGTGATCTTTAAAAAAATGTTTTCTTACTAAATTGAAACTTATGTATACTGTAAAAATTAATGTTGTTATATATATTAATAGTTTGTTTAGTTGTGTTTATACAATAATACAGTTATTATTTCGAATAGTAATCTTATTATATAAAGCTTGGTTGTTCTTACCAGAAGCTGACATGTGTCAAAATTATAATTAACAGGATCATAACACGTGTTGGTTAATCATTTAGATTCTGACATGTGTAAAAAAATTATTTCCTTAATCTAAAAGGAAAACTAACCAAAAATAAATAAATGATTAATAGATAATCTGTAATTTTCATTTTACATATTATTTCCTTAATCAAAACAAAAAATTAATAAAAATAAGAAAAATAAATAAATAATCAAATAGATAATCTTTAATTTCTATTTTTTACATATATAATTTTTTGTCATCTTTCATATAAAAGTTCATTAGATAGTAAAGAAACAAAGTTTAATTTTACATATATAATCATTTTGAACACGTTTTTAAACATGTTTAGATGTTTTTAAATTAACCTTAAATAAATATTTAAATTTTATTTATTTAAATCTATAATGAATTAGGTTAATATTTTAGATAATATAATAGCAGTATGTATATTTAATTAAATATTTACTTAAATTATTTTCTTAATCAAAAAAAAAAACCCAACAAAATAGAGAGGAAGAAATAAATAATAAATTATATAATTTTTACTTTCCATTTTCTCTAATATATGTTCGATCTTATTGTTTACATAAAATATAATAAAATCTGGATCAATAGGAACTAGGAAGGTGGTGGGGCTACTGAAGGTTGGAGATGAATGGGAATCCGTAGAAGGAAAAAAAAGGAAGTCACAAAAACTAAATATCTTCAAAAATATAGCACGAGATAGGAATTAAAAAATCGAGATATGGTGGCGGAAGGGCTAAGCTATAGGATGTTGTCCGAAACAATGAATGACAAAGGAATTTAGCGAGTGAAAGTGAAAGAGAGAAAAGATATTTGGTTGGCAACCGAGATAATATATGAACCAGAGGAGGATCCCGAGACGGGAGTAAGGCGGTGGAGCTTCTGCTAGAGATTGAAGATGAGTGTGGATGGGAATCCGAAGATGAAAAAAAAGAAGAAACAACAACAAAAAAATCTTTTGCATAAATAGAGCCCGAGATAGAAATAAAAATTGAGAGATGATGATGGAAAAGATGAGTTAGAGGATGTTGTTGGAAAAACATTAGGAGACAAGGAATAGCAAAAAACTTCGGCGAGTGAAGGTTCGAAAGGAAAAACATATTCGGTTGGAAATCAATATAACATATGAACGAGAGGAAAGTAGACAGACAATAGAGATCTTGCCAGAATAATGTCTCGCCCAGATAAAAGCGAGAACATTGTCACTGGTCACGGAATCTGTTTTCCATATTTCACATGATGATAAAAAAAAAGTGACAATATAAATTCAAAATATATTGGATGTGATCTAAATTTTCTTATGTATATAACTCTTTTTTTTTTACAACATATATAACTCTTTTCTCTAACGAAATATGATTGCTTATTCTTCCCCTAAAATAATTTCAAGATATATTATTAACAACAAAATTTTAATTTAATATTTATGCTTAAATACAATTTATTTTAAAATTGAGAAACATGTCCATCGGATGGTCCTAACCTATATATAATAAAATTGAATGGGTTAACATATAATATATAAGTATGCATCTAAAACTAAACTTTTGGAAAGATTTAGAGGCAACAGTTGACAAAGAGAAAACATAAAGAATTTAGAGCCAAAAACATAAGAAATGAAAATAAAAATAAACCAAAAAGTTAGGTTTAAGTGTTTAACTAAGATTTGTCTATACTACGACGCTTCGCCGTCGTCGTCAATGTATTTTGACATGAGCTTCGTTTCACTTATAATTTTGTTTAATTGCATCATTATTTATGGAGTCCTTTGTATTAAATTGACGTCAGATTTGAATTCTAGGTTAGGATGGTTATTTTATTTGTCATGGCATTTATAGTAACCCTAGCCTTTTCACTAGCTATATATCTTTTGCTGTTGATGTTATTCTTCGATTCGGAACCTCCAAGTGTTAGTCTCTGAATATTCAGGTTTTGTTGTTGCAAGATTATCTTCTGTCAAGTTCTGAAGAGAATACAAAACCTGACCTTGTTCAAAAAAATAAAGATGTGAGTTATATACTTATCCCATCATGAAGAAGATCGTTAAGACAGTTGTTTGGTTGTTGCCACCAAAAAAAAGATATATATATATATATATATATATATATATATATATATATATATATATCTTGAATAAGCAATGAATCACCTCAAGAAGTTGTGTCTTTTAGATATGCCTTACGCGATTTTTTTATAATGGTAAGTTGTAACTCTCAGAGAAGCTCCACAACTAGCATCTGTGTTGTGAGAAATGAAGCAAGGCCTCTTGTGTAGATTCGTCCCATAGACAAAAAAAATTCAGTACTAGATTCAGAAGCTCACCACAGCAGGTGGATCTGTAACAGAGCTAACTCATGCAGCTCAAAAGTCTAAAGATGTTTCAAATTATAAGCCGAAACCAGACTTACTTGCTGAGAGAACTGAGGATGAATCACATGATGGTGTTTATCGACCCAGAAATTTGCTCCTACTATGGATGACAAGACGCCAAAACAGGAACAAGATGCTGCTAGAAAACAGAAACACTTTTTAAGGCAAGCCACTGAAGATATATACATGAAAGATGTGTTGGATGATTTCGAGGACAGGCCTGAAGAGGTGGGTTGGAAGAAAATTACTTTACAGTGATATTAGTTTGATATTTTTAACTTATTGGGTAAATGAATATAAACAGATCAGCTCAACATATTTACGCAGTGGCGGAGGCAAAATTTTATTTTACCGGGGTCAGAAAAAATACATTAAAAATAGTCGATAAACTGCTAAAAAGCTACAATCGTATTCTATGTTCACTCATAGCTTGAAACTTTTTTTTATCACTGTTTCATTTGTTACATCTTCAAATAACTCTTTTTCAATAAAACAAACTAGACAATCACTTAAAAACTGATCACCGATGTGATTCCGTAATGCAGTCTTCACAATTTTCATCCCAGAAAAATATTTCTCGACGGTTGGAGTAGCAACAGGCAAAATCAAAGCTAATTTCAAAAGCCTATAAACCAAAGGATGTGAAAGATGCTTCTTACTTTCCACCATCACATGTGCTAGATCTCCAAGACTTCTCAAAACACTAAACCTTTCATCTTTTCGTAAATTATCAATATAAATATCAAGTTCATGCTCAAGAGATATGCGCTCCACATAACTAAAATCTTCAGGATAAAATTCAGCCAATCTCAACAGCTTATCTTTGTCAAACTCACAGAACGAATCAATAGGACTTAAAGCCGATGTGCATATGAGTAACTCAGAGTTTACCTCGCTAAAGCGGTCAATAAACTCTTGAAGTTGCATATCCAAGATGGTATAAAAACAATTGACCTGGTAATGATGCAAGTTGCTTATGTTGGTCTTTTTTCGTGGCCTCCTAGAATCAATGAAATCGTCTTCCATGTTGAGCATTTCAATGTTGTGTTTCTCACAAAAATCAGAAACCTTCTTCACAAAAGAATCTCATCCATCATCTCTTACCTTTCGCAATTGTCTCTTAGTGGATTCCACTAATGAAACAACATTTATGATGTCTTGATCCTTTCTTTGTAATGCCATCGATAAATTTTCTGTGTCCTAAAAGAAGCTGCATCAATTGTAGAATATACACAAAATCAAAAGTATGAATGTATTTGAGAAGACCATTTTCTTAACGTCTTTTGGTATTATCTACGCCTTCATTCTGGACATACTCAAGTACCTCAATCACAGAAGAAAATAGCTCAACTAACTGCAACAATGTTCTATAATGAGAACCCCAACGTGTATTTTCTGGTCTTTGAAGTGAACACTCTTGATTTAGCCTTGTCCCAGTCTTGATTTCACCACTACTTATTCCTTCCTCAAGTCTTTTTCGCTGACTATCTCGAAGCATATCTTTTCTCTTACAAGAAGATCCAACCACGTTTACTAACAAATAAATCATATCGAAGAAATCTCCAACTTCAAAATGCTTCTTTGCAACAGCAACAACAACCAATCGAAGTTGGTGAGCGAAATAGTGGACGTAATATGAAGAGGAACTTTCTCTTGATATCAATGTTCTCAGTCCATTGAGTTCACCCCTCATATTCCCTGCTCCATCATAACCTTGTCTTCTTACATTTTTCAAACTCAAACTGTACTTAGCAAACAATGAATCAATACCAGATTTCAGAGATGAAGAACGTGTCTCCTTCACATGGATAAGACCAACAAATCTTTTTTAACTATCCCATGTTTATCAACATAACGAAAAACTATGGCCATCTGCTCTTTATCTAAAATATCAATTGATTCATCCACCAGCAAACTAAACACATCATGATCAATCTCTTGAATTATGGAATTGACTACTTCTTCTGAAAAGCAATGGACAATATCTTTTTGAATTGGAGGAGACACCATTTGATTATTTTCAGGAGCATTCTTCAGCATAACCTAACTCACAACTTCATTTTGTTCTGCGGTATACTTCACTAACTCCAAAAAATTTCCTTTGTTACTAAAATCCTTTGACTCATCATGACCACGAAACGGCAATCCTTGCCTCAATAAGAATTTAGAAACATCGACTGAAGCATTTAATCGAACACGATACTCATTTTTCATTGCATTAGTCTGTTTTTGCAAAGCATGTGCAATTGATTGACCTTGTCTCATCAAATCTTCACACTTCTTCTTAGATATGCGATGAAAACTATTTGGCTATTTACCTTCATGACCTGACACTCTATCAAACTTGTTCCAACTATTAAATCCTTCAGTCACAAATGCATCATTGCCTCCTTTCTTTTCGTTGTTGTCTCTAAATAAGTAACAACACAAACAAAATGTCTTTTCTTTCTTCACACTATATTCTAACCAATCACCAAACTGATCAAACCAATGAGGATTAAATCGTCTTTGTGCACCTCCTATATTTTTTTATCAAAATTGTGGCCACGAGGTTGACAAGGTCCTCTAGTCAAATACTTGCGTCTTACATCATCTCTTTGATTAGGATGATACTCCAAAATTATTTTTCTATCACCAGGATCATACGGCAAGTCATCTAAATTAATATCATTTGTTGATGGAGCCTTTCTTTTACTAAACATGTCCATTAGTTTATCTGATGAATCAAAGTTAAATAGTTTTACAATACGAAAAATTAAAGATAAACAAAAAAATTAGAGTTCAAGTCATGTAATCCTAAATTCCTAATTTAACAAAAACCTAGAGTTTAATTTTAACAGATTAAAGTAAAATACAAATAAAGAATGAAATTATACCTGAAATCCACCAAATTTGATGATACTTGATGTCTATTGCTCAAAAAAAGAAAAACCAGAGTCGATCAATGAAGTAGACGACGTCATGTTTTGCCTTTGGTGGAAAAAGAAGAGGTCACGTCTCTAGTTGCTAATTTTGTGTGTTTCTAAAATAAAATTAATTTTAGATTAAACGAATTGGGCCATTGTGGATTTTAGATTAATTTTAGATTAAACAAATTAGGTCATTATGTATAACTCACAATATTTTTATTGGGTCACAAACAATTTAAACATAGGCCCAACTAAGAAAATTGGAGTAAACTTATGGGTCATATTTTTAGTGGGGTCAAATATTATTTTTATATGGGGTCATAATTATTTTCTTTAAAAACATAACAAATATTTTTTTTAGTTGGGGTCAGCTGACCCCCCTTTGCTTCAAGTGCACCCGCCACTATATTTACGGGTAGGACAAAAAAAAAATTTAGACCTCTAAAATTTATTTTTAGGGGTTTTATTAAGTTTTTTACTGAAAGATTTTCTTGGACCCCTAAATTTTTTAAATAAGTAATATTTAGTAACTTTTATAATGAAAATATGTTTATGGCCCTTACAATCTAATTTTAAAAATTGGACTCCTTAATTATAAGGATACGGAGGGACACGGGATTTGGTTCTAGGCCGTCGGCCCCTCTTGCCCTCCCATATGAGTCGGCCCTGTACTCATGTTCAACTGAATCAGGTTGCTTGGACTAGCTGAGAATTTTTACGAGGAATTCAAATTGTTGGGTAATGATGGTGAACGGCCAGGAAGCTTTAGTGGCCGTAAAAGGGGAGTAAAATTCAAGAAAAGAAAGACAAGGCAATGATATGGATACATACACCAGTGTGGTTTCTTTTGCTGTTTCAATACACAAATTGTGTTGCCAAGAAACGACATTTCGATTTGCTTTAATGATTGTATTTATCTAGCCCCGAAGATACGAGGAACATATAGTATTAATGATAACATCAAGTCTCTAACCTTTACAAGGAACCTCATACATAGGCACAGTCTAGCAAACATAAATGTTCAGATGCTATTCAGAAAGTGATGAGTAGATCAACAATGTGTAGATTCACCATAGATATAGTCAAGAACCGCGATTACTCCAAAAACAAAAGCTTTATCTACACTTGCTTTTACCACAACCTTATATATATCTCTGCTTCCAATCCATTCTTTTACATGAGCAATGACATTTCCGGTTGAATCAATAATGCTACAATCTCTATCCGGGAAATACCCTCTCACATCAAAGTCGCAATTCCCTGGTTGGACCAAGATGCGAATTGAACAGATTATGGAGAAGCAAGAGTGTTTGGGATCCCTCAATGTGAAAACCGGTTTAGGGCTTCCTTGGTAGTCGTAACTATAACCTCTCCACTTGTTATGAATGCTTAGAGCCTGCACCATTCCTCCCTGTACTACACAATCCATGATTCCATAAACCACTCATACAAACCTTTTCTCCTCTAATGGAATATATATATATATATATATATATATATATATATATATCTAAAAGGTTGCTTTAAATTGACGCACTTTTTCTTATATATTTTTGGTTAAAGGCGCATCACTTCTTTAACATACCGATTGATGTATATCCATATATCTACTTTGTAATTGGTTGGAAATTTCAGAGCTTATATTTCATATATCAGACGTTCGGGTTTGGATCGGGTTTTTCAGGTTTTGGATATTTCAGTACTAGGAAACTAAGATCTATCTGGGTATTTTGGAATTTTTGTTCGGATTCGCTTTCATGCAGGTTCGGATACCCGAAATATCGAATAAAAAAAAACTAAAATTTTGATTAAATTTAAATAAAATTTAGTTAAATTTTCACTAATATAATTAAAGTTTTCAGACAATTTGGTTATTTTGATTAAAAATAAATGATATATTAGGGGTTTTTTACGTGACATATTCGAGTTTATAATTGTAATTTTGGTAATTAGGTTATATCATGCCTAAATATAATTCATATGTTTTTGTATATAATTGTATATCTGAAATTTCGGATACCAATTCGATTCTATTTTTTTTTTGGTTCAGTTATGGTTTTTCGGATATAGAAATCTAGGATCCGTCCGGCGATTTTTCGGATATAGAAATCTAAGAACCATTCGGATATTTTATAGGTTCCATTTCAATTCGGTACCTCCTTTTTGGAATTGGTCTTGGTTTGATTCTTTGGTTCCGAGTATTTGGCCATGCCTATCTAAGATCATTAACGACTTTATAAAAAGTAGATCATTATTCACTAGCTTAGTCGTTGTTTAGATCGATAACGCCTTTCACCTTTTTATAAAAGCTTATTAAAATACTATAGAAGATTTATTTTCTAATATTTAGAAAAATAAACTTGTATTAGTCATAAGTTGATCTAGATCAATCAAGATTTTCAAAAGAAAATTTTGAAAGTTTATGATTACAAATTTGGACTAATTTTTTTTTCCCTTAAATTTGGAATAATGATATGATTTGATTATGACAATAAAAAAAAAAGTACCTTTTTGTGTATGAGAAGCAAATCATCGCCATCACCATCTCTAAGAACTAACTCTCCTCTAGTGCCAAGAACTCCACATCCATCTATTTTGAAAACGATCTTCTCTTTGCGATCTGTCACCACAAAGCCACCGCCGTTAACCACATGTGGCCGCCGTCTCACAATCATCACCTCCTCCGTCGAGGAACAATGCAACTTGCTCACCACTGCTTTCATCTTTTTATCTACTAACAAACTAACTCTTGGATTTTCCTTGTATATATATAAATAGACGTATGAGTTACTTTTTTGGATTTAATTACTTGACTCTAAAGAAAGCAAAAAGAAGAAGAATTGGTCCACTAATTGGTCAGTTTTTCAAATATTCGGCGACGTACGTTTTAGACTTATAAGCACCATGTGCCACGTCTCAACTTTTTTGGTACTAACTACTAGTAAGTCTCAAAATAATACTCAATTATTCAAATATTAATTAATGTGTTAAGTAGTAATTTTCAGATTATTAAGGACTTTTAATTATATAAAAATGATGTAAATCTGTTAATATTCTTATTAGTGAAATGCGAATTCGTGTGGGAGATTGATTACTTGTGAAGGCGAAGGGCGGTTGTGTGTAAGTCAAAATCCACTTTTTCATCTTCTTTTATTCTCTCTTACCCATTTCTAAATAATTAGCTTACTTTCAAAGTAAGAAAAATCACCCTTTTTATTGATTTACAATTTAATTTGCAGATAAATTTCATAGTAAGAAATTCAATATATTACATTTTTGATTGATAATTTATTTCCTTACTGTCAACTCATGGTGGACGAATACAAATATACTTCTAATTAAAGTTTTACGAATATTTAGAAAATAAAGGTTTTACGAATCTTCCAGGATAGGCTTTTCCGTGGATAGAAAGAAAAATTTCATCTACAGCGTGAGATTTGATTTTTATAACTAGACTTAGATGAAAAACTCTGAACCGATCCAAAAGAAAAAAGAAGGTATTGAATGGAATTGGAACTGAGAAAATATTTGAACGGATTCTAAACTCATATATCCAAAGAGATAGAACCAAATCCAAACTAAATCGAAAACCGAATAGGTATTAGAATTAATGACAGACCCATGTAGAGAAATGGGGGTCACATTACCCCAATTAAATTCTAAATATTAATTGTTTGGTACTAGTTTTGATGGTTTTGGTAGATCATTTGGTGTAAAATTGTTCATTTGACCCTGGTTTCAAGGGATCAACTCTTTCTGTGAATCTATTTTCTAAATTTGTTTCTTAATTATCTTCTATGTTGGTCATAATCTAGCTTAATAAGATCATGTTAAATTTTCATAACCCAATTTAATATTTTATTATTTTTATTATAATAATATACATCCGATAAAAATGTTTTTCGGTCTAACTAGAGTTACACAAAATACAATTATATACCATAAAAATTAATTATATTTAGATTTGATGTAATATTATAATCTAATTATCCAAAATTATAAATCGGAAGATATCAATTATTTTAAAACAAAAAATATCCAAAAAAAATTACTTATATTTATTAATATTTAACTAAATTTTATTCAAGTTTAACCAATTTTTAATTTTTCTAATATTTTGGTACATGAATTTCGATGGAACTAAACGAACTCAAACCAAATTTCTAAAATTTCATAATTCATAGTACCAAAATATTTGATATCCGAAAAACTAATCCGAACCCGACCGAATTCCACAATTCCATGCCTATTTATAACCTTAAATATCTAATGCCACGTCGATGCATATACTATAATACTATAGTATATTTCATAACTTCTCTGTCAACATAGAAGTCATGCAACCGTTGCAGACTCATAATATGTCATCAGTACTTGTCAGCTTCACGTGATTTTGCATTGAACGCATGTCCTCAACTTTATCTAAACACTTGAGTGATGTCACATTACTTTTCTTGTTGCATATTTTAAAGAAACTATTACATCAGTTAAATGCAAAAGCTTGAAGCAATCAATACATATAACAACAACGTTCTTTTCATGAACAACATTTTCTTCTACCATCCCGAATTTTTTTGGGATGCTTTCACCTACACGCTCATACGAAACAAAACCAAACCAAACCAAACCAAACAAGAAACGCTTCACATTGCTTATGGCTCAGGTTGGGTTTTGGTTTAGCCTAAACCCAATCATCTAGCAACTCGAAATAATTAACTTAAAAAGAGAACATCACTTTTTAGGTTCTTGTGTTTTATCAAAACCGGTTCCAAGAGAATGCGACGGGACTTCTTACTTCGTGTTGCAGATTACTCCAAGTTATGGCACCAAACTCAGCCTTGTTTGTCATACTCACTCCCTTCTTGCTAACGAACGTGACCGTGTACCTCTTCTTCTCTCCAACGCTTTTAAACATAAGCTTCATTGGTTTAACCGAGATCCCAACACTCGGTGCCCCATTAACCGTCACTTTGTAAACCGAGCTTGCTGCACCCACATTAGTTACCTCCCGAGTGTACCGCACAACCCTTCTGGTCCCAAACAAAACCGAGAAACTCGGGTAGTTGAGCTGACCAGGATCAGCGAATTTCTTTGTGCAGTTAACAGGTCGCTTCACAACCGCAACAATGTGATCTACTGTATAGTCTAGAGAGCACAAGAACCTAATGTATTCCTCTGTTGAGATGTCGTAGACAAGACCCGGTGAGAGAGCCTTTTGAGGATCTACATGGCCCGAGCCGTGAGCATGTGGATTCGAGAGGCTGTTGTCTGCAGCATCATGGAGAGGAGCGTTGGTGTTGTCAAGAACGTAAGCTGTAGTCATGAGAGCCGATTTGATAGCACTTGGACTCCAATCAGGGTGAGCTGCTTTTAAAAGACCGCCTAAACCACTAATGTGTGGGCATGACATTGACGTACCTAACAAGAATCAAAACCAAAACAATATTATCAATCATTTGAATGCGCAACCAACTCAAAGTTTCGAAATCGAAATAGTAATACCTGACATGATGTTGAACTGAGTCCGCCTCGAGTCTTTCTCAAGACCAGTAGGACCAATAGCATCAGACCAACCAGCCAAAATATTAACACCAGGACCAATAACATCAGGTTTCAAAATCTCAGGAGTAACAGTATTAGGACCTCTCGAGCTAAAAGCCGCAACCACAGGAGACGGTCTAACATCAAGAACCGTTCCTTTAAAAACAAGAACAGCCGTTGGATTCGAATCCGACTTAACGTACTCCCGAAGTAAATCACCAGTCTTCTTCCCAACCGCAATCGCCGGAAGCAAATGACTATCAGCCACAAGCTCTTCACCGCTCGACGCAGTATTCGCCATTATCATACCTAAACCACCAGCATCTCTAACTACAGCTCCTTTCTCAACTCTAGCATTAACACCTCTATCACAAACCACAATTTTCCCACGAACCAAAGCCGGTTCAAGCGAACCGGGTAAACAAAGATTACTAGAACTACTATTCCCTTTATTATAAACCAATTCAACCGGTTTAGTTCCCATTCCTTCACCACTATAAAGTGAAACACCAATTAAACGTTTACCATTTCCAAGATTCGCAAACGCCGGAAAATCACGATCTAGGGTTCCGGCACCAACCGTCATAACCCACGGCGCTACGTTAGCAACGGAAGCTCTCGTCGGACCACTATTTCCAGCTGAGCAAGACACAAATACACCTCTCTCCATAGCTGAAAAAGATCCAATCGCAATCGTATCACGATAATACGGAGCTGAGCCACCACCGAGAGATAACGACAACACATCAACACCGTCAAGTATAGCTCGATCCATGGCGGCGAGAATATCAGATCCGAAACAGCCAGTACTCCAACAAACTTTATAAGTAGCTACACGCGCGTGAGTCGCTATCCCACGCGCTGTACCATCGGCGTAACCGAGGAAACTAGCGTTTCTAACGGCGGATCCAGCGGCGGTTGTTGAAGTATGAGTTCCATGTCCGTCAACGTCACGAGGAGAAACAGATTCACGTTTACTCGAAAAACCACCGCCTGAAGCCATTTGAAAGCCTTTAGAGAAGCTACGAGCTCCGATTAGTTTCTTGTTACATAATTTCGAATCGAAATCGGAACCAGATTCACATTCTCCTTTCCATTTAGAAGGAATCTCCGGCATACCGTAATCATCGAAGCTTTTAGATTCCGGCCAAACACCAGTATCTAAAACTCCGATTATAACTCCATTAGAAGCGAAACTTAGATCTTGACCACCGGTGGAAACACCGAATTCGGAATTGAGTCCGAGAAATTCCGGTGTTCGTGTTGTGTGAAGTTCGTAAAGTGGATCTTCGAATACATCGAGGATTGAATCGGAGTTGAGTAGAGTTTCAGCTTCGTTTGAGTCGAGGTAAGCGGAGAAGCCATGGAAGGAGGTTGTGTAACTGTAGAGAAGAGAAGACTCTGATTGAGGATTTGTAGAGAGAGATTGGAGTTGAGAAGTGTACCAATCGTGGTGAGTTAAGAAAGATTCCGGTTTATCGGAGTGTTTAACACGGACGATGTAGGTTTTTTTAGATTCCGCCGCCGTGAGAAGGAGGAAGAAGAGGAGGATAGTGATTGAGGCCATGAGTGTGTGTGAAGTGGAGAAGAAGAGAGTGAAATGAGTTTAAGGAAGAGAAGAAGATTAGAGAGAAGGGTAGTTTGGGGATTTAAAAAAAATAAGAAAAAAGCGGCCACGTTAGGGTCGTGTGACCGTTAGAATAATAACGGAAATGCCATCGCGGTGGTGTTTTCGAAAGAGTGTGGGGGGGGAACAGCTGGAAGACACAAGACGGGATAAAGGGTAAAAACTCATTGGCTCTGTTTTTTTTTTCCTTGTGTGGGCCCATTGTTTTTATTGGTTTTCTCAACGTTCTTTTGTTCTCTTTCTTTTTCTTTTTTCAACGTTCTTTTTGTGTCGTGTTCTTCTTTTTTTTTTTTTTATTGCAAGTTTTATATGATTCTTATTTTTTTCACAAAAGAAGTTGACGTTTCACAAGTTATTATTACATAACTCTTTTTTTTTTTGTTTCACGCATCTTTCATAAATAGAGCCAATTATTATATGTTTGTGTTAGTGTGTGGACTATTTAACTTTGGCGAATTTAAGTCAAATTTTGATGAAGTTGTTCGAAGGGGAGAAAATCAAAACTTTTGTTTTTTTAGACTGACGTTTTAAGTCATTAACAAACTACGAGAATGTCGTCTTTGGATTTATCCAAGAAGTTGAATAGAGGGTGAGTCTTGGACCAAAACTCATGAAGTGTGGAGTTGGCCATTATCTATCGCTTGTCTTGGTCGTCGTTTCTCTTGCTTTCGTCTCGGGTCGAAGGTGTTATTGAACCCGGTGACTAGAACCATCTCGTCCAGGTATTTACTAATGATGTTTTTTTGAGTTATGCCCATAACTCAACCAAACTTGAAAGATGTTACCAATTATGATATTTTTTTAAAAATTTGAAATTGAGTTTAAATTAGAATGATGTTATGGTTGATGTATAATTTTGATGTATATCCTTTATAAAAGTGTTAATTCAAAAGATTTTTCAACATCAAGAAAAATCTCATGTGGTATGTTTGAATTATGAAACTCCAACGTTTGTCATGTGGGATTACATGCGTGTGGTCTTTGTTTCACTCAATTTTCAATTTCTTTTTTCTACTTCTATTTCGTTAAAGTTGTAAACTCTAAATGGTGTCTTTTTAAGGGGAGAACCAAAAATAAAAAAATGGTTTAAAAGAAAAAAATCCTCATATAATAAAGACCTTTGACATCACAACGATCACATATTTATTATTCTCTCTGTTCCTTATTAATCCTATTTGTAGAAAAAAATTGTTTCAAAATGATACAATTTTTAGGTTTTCTATGTAGTTTTTATTAGTCATTGATGATGGATTGTAAAGTTTAAGAAAAATAACTAAATACTATTGGTTTAGATTTATTGAAAATTGTTAATCACACAAAATTATGTATTTAAAATTAATTTTTAATATGTTTTCTTAATATGTGTAAAAATACTAGAAATATAATCAATTAAGAACAAAAGGAGTAGTATTTTAACGGCATCAAATTGCAGAGAGTTATGGTGTTTGAGTGGTTAAATCTTACTTTTTCATATAGGTGACAAGTTTGAACTCCAATGTTACAAAACTTTGTAAGTTCTTTTTCAACATTGTTTACAATTGTAATTCATAACCAAAATTTTGTTCGCTTTAGGTATAAAATTAATTTGGACCTGCCCTGATGAGGGCCATGTACGTGTTACATGGGGTTATGTTGGCAGCATGTAGAGTTTTTCGTGGAATTGAGAAGTCTTAGATCACTATTAGAATTTGTCTAAAGGGTATAATCCAAAGTTTGGCAGGAAAAGCTATTGTGTTGTGTTTACAATATCAGTACAAGAAACCATAGAGTTTGAGACAAAACTTTGTGATAGAACAATTAGTTGTAATCGTTGTTCAAAATATTGTTAGGCGTTGTTAATGAGTCGTTCATCAAAAGCTTAATGCCTAGAATATTAATCAGTATTTAATCAGGAATCAAACAAAATTAGTTTTAGAATTTTTCTTTATATAAATATAAATATATATAATTATTATTGCCTTCACTTTTGTAAAATCACTTTGGCTCTTTTTTTTATGTTGATAAAAACTACGATTCAATGTAATGGATGAAATTCATCTTTCGTTGTAATCTCTATGAACACGTTTGGATTTTGAAGTTTCACAAAGGTTTTGTGATTCTTTTTTTAATATAATAAAAATAAAATTTTCATTTTAAATATAGATTATAGTATATTTTGACAATTTTTTTTTTAAAATAATTTAGTTGTTTTCCATTTATCACTTTAATTGGGGAAATTACTTTAGCAAGATTTGAATATCTTTAAGAATCTTTGGTAAAACAAAACAGAAAATATACGTTATTTACATTTTACAGCCTATTTTAAGAAAATTTGGGGACAACGTGAGAGATTTAAAAACATTTATGTTATCATTTTACAAAAACATTTTTTTTTGACGATTAAAAACATTTATGTTATCCCTCAAATCGTAAGTTTGATACAAGACACATACATTTCTGTCTTATTTTGGATTTTCTGTTAATGAAGCGAAAAATTGTAATTTTATCATCCACTTCTTCCTAATCCTTTGACAACAAAACCTTGAACTCGGCTGCTTTCATTTTTTTTCTCATTTAGTTCATTATTTTCACTCGGTTTGTTTTGTTTTACTTTTACAAAAACAGATAAAATAGACCAAAAAGGCGATTACTAGGCTTAGTGATTAAGTGCACGTGATTAGGGTTTATCCCTAATGTAGGTTCACTGTTGAGGGTCTTTGCAGTTAATCAGCCACATTTTTTTTTTAACATAGATCATAACTTTATGTAAAAATTTTAACAACCGTTTTGCGGTAAAATAAAAAAGACAACAAAAAATGCATTGCAATTTTACAACAAAAATAATGACTAATTCACCAGAATTTGACAAATAGTTTGCAATAATTTATTTTTTGTCGCAATAAACTATCATAAACTCCATTGAAGTATACAATAACAACTTACTATGGTTTAAATCGTTAGATATTAGCACGGATGGATCTAAATAGAGATTAGATGGGGCAGATGCCCCATACTAAATTTAAAATCATTGATTTTAAATGATTAGTGTACATATCTGTTTGATAGGTCCAATGGTTAGGTTATAAGTGCCCCCATGTAAATGTTAAAGTCTCCATTTTTTCTTTTGCATCTATATTCATATATTGTTCTTTTTTTGAATAGTTTGCTTCTGTTATGTTTTTATCTTTGTCCCATACAAATTTTTGGTCTAGATCCGCATAGCCACAAAAATATGTGACGATTTTTACTCATCTCAAATGCATCATAAAACAGTCAATAATCTTTTGTTAAAAAACTTCAAGCGATCAATAATTAGTGCAACTTTTATTTTTGATGACCAAAATCCCATGGTAAGTTAGAAAAAATAAATATAATCATCGCAATTTTTTCGCTAATACTTTGTACGACAATGACAAAATATATGGCGTAAATCTGTGGAAACTTTTTGCTTATGTAAGGTTTTTTCTGCCTTAATTCATGTATAAAGAAAAAAAAATAACAATGTTTAAAAACCACACTGAGGAAATTTTGAATGTTATAATAATATGTGAAGTTCGAGAAAGTACACGTACAAAAAAAAAATCACACTAATACATAAAAATGCCTGCTTATATTTAGTTACATTTTAATTATAAAAAAAAACAAGACAAAACATACAAAAAACTGAACCTGTAAAAGATATAAACAAAAAGTAAAGGAAAACTAATTATAGTTTCAAGTATGTGCAACAAGTGGATCAATTTCTAGTTTATAATATTGTCATTCTTTATAGCTCCTTAAAAAAAGTGCATTCTCTATCAAGAAACACTGCACCATTTTTTTTTTTATTGAGATTAAAATGAGAAATCCACTTTGTTTAGAAATGGGCTATTGTTCCTTAGGGCATAAGCCTTCCATGTATGAACATTTGGATTCATGAAAAGTAGAGGTTGGGTATATACCTGTTTTGAGATCCGGGTTCGAATCCACTTGGCCATCCAACTCTCAGCGAAGCTGTGCAAAAATAAAACTGGACCTAAGGAAAATTAATTTGGGTCTAAGGTCCGGAGGAACTTCCGGATTATCAAAAAAAAAAAAAAACATTTGGATTCATGAAAAGTTGAAGTTGATATAAAAAAGAAAAGGAAAATATGGACTACTGTTTAAACTCATCTTTTTCGTGAAGAAAGATTCAAGAAAGGCATAAAGAGAGATAAGAATATTTATAAGATTACAATGTGTGGTGAGTTGAGGAGTAGAGAAGCAAATCATTATTTACAATCATTAACAATGGTTCTTGTTGATTGACATTGTAGGTAAAGTAGGTCCAACACATGATCTTGTCCATTAAGAGTGGATACAAATATAATTAAGATTTTTAAATGCGTGGCAATATTTCTTGTTAATTAACATATTCTTTTCCAGGCATCAAGGCTTGTGTTTTGGCCAAACATAAAGTAACAACATTATAGAGGTGAGCAAAATAAAGCGATCTGAGATAAAATCAGATCCATGATTCAATTCCATCCAATCCGATCCGAAAAATAAATAAAAATTCTATATATGGGTAGTTTGATTTTAAAACCATGATATCTGGCTCCAGTTCATGTTAAATTTAATTTGATTGATGGTTGATGATTGTTTTTTTATATTTGTATTTTAATTAGATTCACTAAGGTACAAGCATATTTATTTTATCATGTTAGTTCAATTTTATGTATCGTTTAGTAGATGTGATGAATTTGGGGACCAACACCACTTTTTAAAATCCTATATTAAGAATCCGAATGGTGAAAGTGGATAAGACGGTATGATTCAAGCGGATCAAGTAGATTAAGCAGATTAAGCAGATTAAATAGATTCAGTGTAGATTTAACGTCTTAGGCGGATCAATCAAGAAACAATGCAGATCATGCAGTCAAAAATATATTTTGAATGGTAAACAATATATCAAGCAGTTTGAATAATAAAAATTATAAAATTATTATTTAATAAAAATTATAGATAAAATACTATTTAAAATAATAAAAATAATGGATTAAATTATGAATTGGTTATATATATATATAATTTAAATTTTAAAAAGGCTATATTATTTCAGTATTATTTCAGTATATAATTTTTTTAATTTAGTGTAAGAATATTTTTTAAATTAGTGATGTGTTTTCAATACAAAATAATAAATTTACTAAAATACATAATTTATTTATAAATAATTTCCTAATTTTATCATTTAATTTATATGAAAATTTTAAAATATAAAAATAATTCAAGTAAAACTTAATTTACAAACACAATAAATATAGTTATATTTATAAATATATAGAGATTATTACGTGTTTCTTTACAAAACTAATAATAAGGTCAATTCTTTACAAGAAACTGATAGTTAGTTAGATCAGATATTTTATTCAAAAAGATGCTGAAAAATAATAACACCAAAAGCTGAAACCACTTATAAAACACATCATACTTGCAGAGTTTTCACATTTTCAAGCGAGTCCATAATTTACTTGGGTTTGAATAGAGTAGCGTACAAAGTGTAGTTTTCCAGCATATAAAAGGTAAGTCTGATACGCAAGTATTGGTTACCATTCACGTCAAATAAAGTAAGCAAGTAATTTAATAAAAATTAATAATAAAAAAATTAAAAAGACAGAAACAGTAAAAATGGCTAAGATTTTACAAAGCAAATTATGGACCCGCTTGAAACAGTGAAAATGCAGCAAGTGTGATGTGTTTTATAAGAGTTCGAATGGTGAAAGCGGATTGGATGGTGTGGATCAGGCGGATCAAGCAGATCAAGTAGAATAAGTGTGGATTTAACCACATCATATTACTGGTAGTAAAACGCAAGTGTATCGTACAAGATGGAATATAATTTTTGTTTGTATAAATAAGGGTAAACAAAGTTAATATACACAAACGATCAATGATTTAAGTAAGTAGCAGTGATGTTTTTTTAATTAAATCTCTCTCCAACCATAATAAGTGTTCTGACACTTATACCCCTAGTCTCCCACATACTTAAATCAGTTATATAGATGAGCTCAAATCATATACATAGATGGGCATTAAAGGTTCCAAGATCCTAGAGCTATACACCTATTAGATTTATGCCGCCACCTATGGAACTAAAAGATTTATCGATGGAAGAAAATCTCTTGGTCAGATATTTCTTTGGTTGGGTTGAAACTAAGTATATTGAAATTTCGCTAGATATTAGCATCTTATATCAGTTGCAGAATGAAAACATAGTTACACCATTAAAGCACATACATGATTAAGCAAGTAGGTAGAGATGCAACACCAGAAAGCGACTGAAACAGTTAGGAATTAAATGAAAGCCAAACATATATATACAGCAGTTTATGTTCTTCACAAGATCATGTTACCTGCTATAACGCCCCGACCGCCGCCGTCCGTGAGCACCTCCACGACCTCTAGGGGCCCCACGCTCTCTCCAGGGCCCGTGAGCACTCGACGTCCCCTCTAGGTACTGCACTCACCCTCGTCTGACGGCCGGTTTGTTATCTCCCGAGGCTCTCCAGACTTGTTACTATCCCTACAAATCACCACATGATCTTTCCCCGTGTTTTGGCCTCACTCACACGGTACCGATAATCACTTCCTGGTAGGTCACCCATCCTAGTGCTACTCCAGCCCAAGCACGCTTAACTCTGGAGTTCTCTCAGGACAAGTGACAGAAAAGATAAGTGCATTTTGGTGATATAGGTAGCCAAATCAAATCTCTTAACCTCTTCTCAGAAACCGGGATGTTACACCTGCGTAGTGAGTGTTTCATTATCTGTTAACCTTCATTTTAATTAGTCTCTAACCAAACCATTTGTCGGCTAGCAGGTACTAAATATGGCGAACATAGTTCACTTAGTCATCGGCGAATAGCAAGAAAATCCAGCATGTTAATACGAGCACGTTGCACACCCCGACGGTTACACATACGAGACCCCGTTGAAGGAAACAGACACCTACGAAAAAGTCAAGGGCGCTATCAATGAAATAATACGCATCCCCGCAGGAGACCATATCGAACTAACGTACCAGTGGCCCGCTTGGATGCTCGGGCCCATGTGGAAAGAGGCAAAACTATTTAGCATGCATGACGATGAAGATATATCACTATTCCTAGCAATCCGTGTTGACCTAACATAAATGTTTTTATGTGGCCGAGTTGTTACTTGTGTGTGTGACAGTAAGATCAAATTCTGTCAAGACGCCGTCGATAGTGGGGAAGGAAGCCATGGAAAAATATACTCCATTACCGACGTCACTCGGTTGTTACTTAGTAAAATGATAGTTAGATTAGGAGAAAATGTTATGGGGTGTGGGCCCAACCCGGATTAATTAGATTGATTAGAAGGCTTTGATGGAGTGGGGCATATAACAGTAAACGAGATATCGGATAATAATGAGAGGATAGTACGACAATTATTCGGTAACAGTCCCGAGGTGTTTACCGGGGAAAGTGGTAATGACGTGATAACTGCGCAGAACGAAGACAATAGGCTACCACCCGACTATGGCTCCACAAGGCCGGTGGTAGTGTTACAGGGATCGAGTGTTGAGTTAACGCCTCGGTGACTAACAACAAAGGAGAAGGGTAAGCAGATAGCCCCGAAAGAACCCCCACAGCCGCCTAGGCGACCATCATACTAAGATAATTATGTTGCATTCCCTCCTAATGACCCACTAGAGATGTGGAAAGATTTCATAGACTCAAGGGCCCACAGACCACCCATTTTAACCTATCATCCACTAACACCTCAATGGAGACACCTGGCTCCCCAACACCTGACTTTTTCTCCTCTGACGATGATCTGCTGAATGTGTTCGACATCAGTGGGACACAACCGCTGTCGTTGCCAGGCAAGGCTACCGTGCTAACTTGTTAGCCCTTCCAGTTGTTGCGCTTAATACTAATTAGTTATCTGGTACTGTGATTTCAGAGGATGATGATATGTTGTCGCATTACACATCCGGTTACGATAAGCCTTTGGGTTTCTCGACTTGCATGCCCACTATGTATAGCAGACCAAATGAGGTGATGGAGAACTACGACTCTATCACGGACTGTCCCCCAGTGGCTCCATCATGGATTGTCCTCCCGTTACTCTCGCACTCGTTACCTTGTAGACAAAATGTTAACGTCTAAAGAATATCTCACAATATAATAGACAAAAAGATCTACAAGCACATTATAGGCAAGCGGTTACAGAGACCTTTCCACCACTGCCGCCATCGGGGCAATCGCCAAAAACAAGGCCTCGGACTGACAAATTATGAGTTCCCTGAACATGAAAAGTATTTATTAGGTAACACACGTGAAAACTCATAACTAACTTACTACATAACTATAATGTTAGACCAACATGCACCGAGCCTATGTTGTAAAACGCCACAACTTCATCCACAGACGCAGCGATGAAAGTGGTCCTACCCAACAAATCAACGCCGTCGGCAGCACCCTCTGCGGCAGATATATCTACCCCGCTATCACCAAAATTACCACTCATGTTACTAGCGTTTGGACCGCTAGAAGTGGCTTGTCCTATTGAAAGATTGTTTGGGATAGAATTCCCATCAGTTTACTCAATCACAATGTTCTTAACAAACCATTCAATAACAGACTTGACGATACGCTTCTCCTTATTAACGAGTTTGGAATCAAGTATCTGGGAAAGAGTGTCAATGTCGGCTCTGAGGATACCGGAGTTTCCACAACCGGATGCGCTAGTTGAAACCTCCTTTGTTGGTTTTACCAACCCACCCCTACGCCTAACAGCTTTACCTTTACCTTTGGCCCCTCTCTTCTGCTTTTTTGGCACGGGCATGTCTTCTGGAATGCAACCACCATAGAACTTAGAATTTTTAAATCGAACACCATTTTGAATCATTCTGAGCATATTGTCATCTGACCAACTCAAGTCTTCCTCGTCAAAATCAAATTCTATCTCCGGAGATATAATGGATTGGACGTGAACCTACATCAGGGTAATTCTGTTAATACTATATAATCTAGTTATCCGGTACCTGATGTTAGCATAATAACAAATGTCTTACTTACCTTGCACTTACGGTCGAGCTCCCGAGCGTTTGCCAGCTTCAAAGGGACATTTTGCCGCAATGGATGCTCATCCCCAGTCTCTTCTTCTGAATCAAATAAGCTGGAAGCCCCAGATGAAGGTCCCTCTTGTATAGTTAGGGCTGCATGCAATACCACCAACTGCAATGCATAGATGAAACCTTGAACATCAACACTGATCGTTGCTAGTACAACAACTTCCCTACCTTTTACAGACTTCATTATCATCTCGAAGGTTAACTGATATATCATGGTTTTTGTGGTTTTTAACCATGATATAGGAGTCTTTTCAGTGCTTTTAGAATCTTTTTGAGTCTTTTGTCTACAGGTGTGCATTTATGAGTACTTTGAAGATTCTGGGAGTTTTTGGAGCTTATGCCACGAAGTTGCTTAAAAGGGGAGTGTTCGTAGACGAATTTGTGTGCTCGTGTCGATCGACACTAGCCATAGGTGTCGATCAACACCGACCCTATATGACTTCGGGAGAATGTTTTGAAGATTTGCAATTTGGCCCAGAAGTTTCCAAGATTTCCAATTTTGTACCTGTACGACTTTTAGGTTATAAAAACATGTTTTAGACTAAGGTTGGGGGAGTTGAAGTTTTCTAGCAAGTTTGAGACTCAGGCTTTCGGCAGAAGAAGCATAGAATCTCTTTCTCTTTGATTTGAATATTTTGTACTTCTATTTTATGATATCTATTCAGTATTTGATTATGTTTGCATTGATTATGTCTGAGTAGTTTCATAGTTAGGCTAAGGGATTTCAAGGGTTTCTGAATGAATTGTTGAATTGATTATATTATTGGGATTAATTACTAGGGTTCTTCATCTAGGATTGAACTTATTGCTTTAGGGTTGTTAATTGGCACGAAAATGTGGTTAATTATCTGATTTATCACTTACTCGCAAAAGAATTTGGTTTAGGGATTTTGTGAACATATCAAATTTGATCTTATTGCTTGTTTAGGTTTTAGAATTTGGCAAAGGAATTTAGAATTCTGGATTTAAACAAAGATAGTTTACGCAGCGAAAGCTGGTAGGTTTTACAATCGTGATTTAAGTTCTAGAACGGTACTTAATTATAATCCCGATAAATTAATTGATTCGCAGTTCTGATGATTCTTGAGATTTCCTTATGCCTAGCGTTTTTCCTCCATTGATTTACATCTCGTTTAGTTATTTCGCATCGTTATTTCATTGCAATCTTATTTGTTTAGCATAATACTTTCACTTATAATTTATTGTGTAACTCTAAGTCCTTGTGGATTCGATCCCTAAGTATTACAATGATCTCTTAATTTGAGAGAGTAGCTCAGGGTAAATTTGAGCATATCATTAACCTACCCCATAGATAAGCCACGAAACTGTCAAGGTGCTAAACTATTTCTACGTGTTCCTTCACAACTTTCGGGTAATGAGAGGTCGGGAATAGAATCCCATCAACCAAAGCTAAACAAGCATACCTAAGATGCAATTCCTGGCCAACACAGGTCTTCTTGTTCAATAGCGAGATTATTCTCTCAATGGTAATGTCTTCCTCCATGCCAAAAGAGTCCCGTCGTAAGGCACCTTCTTCCCAGCTGTTCCCTTCTTCTTCTTCTTCTTCTTCTTCTTCTCCACAAGTGGATACTTGCGGCAAGGTATACCAGTAACAATCTTGAATTCTCTAAGGGAAAAACGAACAGGGGTGCCAGCATACAAGACCCATATCTCGTTCTGCTTAGCAACATCCAATTGTCTACTTAGTAAGAAGAGCCCAAAACTAGTGGAACAACCAGGTCTGTTAGGCATATCAAGCAAATGTCCAAGAGGAGACCCCCTAAGCCAGTCGAGCTCGACGTCATGGAGCGAGTCCAAAATGCGAATCAACGTCGGCATTTTCTGATAAGCGTTACCCTTCTCCCCAAGTGGGTCATGACCAGCAGCAATTAACCTTGACGGTAGTTCACGTCCCCCCATCTGCAGGCAAAAAATAGACACAAAATTCATTAGTTAGGTACAAACTTACCAACTAAGCGCAACGAAAGATGGTGTGTAATGTATATGATAACCAACTGTATAGGTAAAACAATATTCCGCTACTAATACAGTTAGCAAGTAATATAACCCATCATCGTTGGCCATTACAACCTTCATACATGTTACCATTTCCTCCACCCCGTAATATAACCTCAAAAAGAATGACATAAACCCCACACCAAAACGGACATCCCGCTAACGGTGTTACTGGGCCGAATAACGCTACAATACATACCCGTTCCATGCGCCGCGCTTCCTTGTACAAAGAAACCCCGATAGACGCAGCAATCACAAAATTTTTTTGCCTAAACCCTAGAAGAAGCTACTACCCACGAACAGACTTCACCCGCCGCGGTACTCAACCAAGATTTCAAACCATATTAAAAGCCCTATACCTGCCACTACCCACCTATCGTCGCTTCCCTATCTTCAGGGGTAAAACCGTCTATAAATTTGAAACAGTGAATGGTTGAACTGTGCTAAGTTGGCGACATAATTTACTAGTCTTCTACTGCTACTTTGTGTAGATACCCTATAAATAAACGCAATTGTTCTGGAAATAGCACTTTATAATTTTTTTATTATTTTAATAGAAAAACGTACATAGTATATTTTTTTGGTGAATAGAAGCAAACAAGCAGTCAAACCACACTGTCTTTATACTGCCAATAAACCGTGCCTCCATTCACAGCCTAAGTAGTTTCAGCTTTTGGTGTTATTATTTTTCAGCATCATTCTTTTTTCTTAATAAAATAATTGATCTAACTAACTATTAGTTTCTTGTAAAGAATTAACCTTATTATTAGTTTTGTAAAGAAACATGTAATATTTTTCTATATATTTATAAACATTACTATATTTATTTTTTGTAAATTAATTTTTGCTTGAATTATTTATATATTTTTTAAATTTCATATAAATAAAATGATTAAATTATAAAATTATTTTAAAATAAATTATGTGTTTTCGAAAATTTATTATTTTGTATTGAAAACACATCATTAATTTTATTATAATTATAAAAAATATTTTTACACTAAATTAAAAAATTACATACTGAAATAATTTATCCTTAGATCTAAGAAATTGCCTTGATCAGACATTATGAATCCGATTCCATTTCCAGGTTCTTGAACCTAAACGTCGACACTGTCTTCAATGCTGCTCGCATAGTATTAGAGGAGCAAAGTATGTATCTTGCGGATCAAGTAATGTGGACCGGTAGACGATGTTTTCAATGCTGTTCGCATAGGATTAGAGCAGCAAGATATGTATCTTGCGGATCAAGTAATGTGGACCGGTAGAGTCCGTTTATAAAGTGGAGCCCGTGAAGTATATGAAACCCAAACTAAAGAATATTTTAGAAATCATATTGTGATACGGATCCGAAGAAACCAATCTGGATGCCCAGGGCTAATCGCAAGAGTCGATTCCTTTAAGCGAAAAGGTTAGTCCATTGATTCCGGGTTCAAATACCAAAATGAAATCTCCAAATCTTTGGTTAGGAGAAAATTCATCGGTTGAGAACCGGAGATGGCGCATGTGAGAAAAAACACCAGAAACAAACCTTATACAAAGGAAGATATCATAATTCCTTTGAATCGACACTGAACCGACGTGAATTTGAGAAATACTATAACCCCCAACATCGATAAAATGAAGCAAATCTTGCCTTGAGGACATAACCCAGTTCATAAAATAGACTACATACATTAGAATCTGAAAAGTCAATCATAGTCATAACTAATGTTGAGTCTATGAGATATTGGCCAACTCTATTTGAATAGACATTAGTTGAAATTTAGATACATATCAGTTGAAGAGTAAGTACAAATAGATAATAATATAGGGTTTGGAGAACTCTTATTTATTGATTTAAGCGTAAGATAGATGATTAAAAGGAGAATTTAGGGTTTGCGATTTAAAAGAAGAACAAGAGATTGCAAATGTGCTTTCTTGAATCTTCTCTCGGGTTTTTCTGGATGATGTTTTTGGATAGCAACAGAGTTTTGTTTATAATAGTTTGGAGATGGTTTAAACTTTTATTTTCTTTTATGAATTGGAGTTTCCTTGTTTGAGATGATTTCATTTTCTGAGATTATTCCTTTGATGAACTGATTTGGTCAGTTTAGGTCATCAATTCGATTGGGCTTTCAATGATAAGTAGGTCTTGATTTAGGTCGGGTTAAACGCAAGATGTTAAATCTAGTACCAACATTTAGTCCTCCCACTTCGTTTGAAAGTATACTTTGTTAAGTTTTTAACGGACGTAGAAACAAATGACCTGATGTAAATCAAGATCGACTAATGTGATGCTTTTGAATCCGGATTATGATGCAAAAATTAATCTGGGTTTTTCTTCGTAACTAAGATCGACTAATGATATGAAGCTAAGCTTGGAGGAGATCGAATTAAGTTGCGATCTGAGAAACACGAATATTTTGCCAATATTCAGGTAAAATCTTATTGCCATATTTGGTCATTTTGCGATGATTCTAGACCGTTAAAGATGTGTTTAGGTCCGGAAACCAAAGAGTCATGTAGGTAGAAAGCTGAAAGGTTGCCTTTTTCCTTATAAATATTAGATTATCGCTGCTCATTCTTCACTTATTCGTTCATGACAAAAAGGTAAATTTTCGCTCAAATCTTGCCTAACTTATTTTATCTTGCCGTTTTTATTTCCGGTACGTTTCCACCGTAAATTAGTAGATTTTCCGGTGTGCTTTTCAAATTCTATGAAGTTTTTTGGTGAATTCTTGGGTAAACGTCAAATCATGACTCCTCCTTTAATCCATAAGAATCAAAAGAAAAGCCCGCTCATCAAACAAGATAAAAATGGATCTAAATCTTCCAGCAGTCCGGGTAGAATATACCACCCATTAATTGTTGCAGTCAGATCGATAAAGACTCAGCAGCTGGTCCTTCGGAAAAGTTTCCTCGTCTGATGGACGAAGAACGGTCAGCTGAAAGCTCTCCTAATTATGAATTTACCAAAGATGAGGATAAGGCTAGTTCTTCCTTAGGTGCAGATGCCGGTGTAGATGTAGTTTCAAGCTCTTCTTTTCAACCAAAACGAAGGAAACATCAAAGAGGACCTCGACGAAAGACAGCCCCAAAGATACCTACTGAATACATGGTGTTTGATAATGAAAGCAAAAATTTTTGAGCTGGTGCACTGATCAATCGATCGAGCGGTTGAGATCTTACTGCGGGTTTCTAACCAGATTCAAATATTGATCCCAGAGTTTCACCAACGTCCATGGGATTGTTCTAAGGAATATGTGTGCTTGTATGAGTCTTATTTCTATGAAAGTCGCCTCTGGTTTCCTTTACCTCAAGTCCTAATCTTATATTTCCGTCATCAAGAGATTGCTATTTCCCAGCTATCAACCATGTCGATCTGCCATATAATTGGAGCACTTGTCCTTCGTGCAGAGCAAAATCAGAAAATTAACTCCCATTTTTTGGAAGAAATCTGCTCGATAAAAAAAATTGGAGGTCGAAAGAAGATCTTCTACGTGAGTATGAAGTCAAAACTTGGCCTGATTACTCAAGATTGTGGGGAGAACATGAAAGGTTAGGATAAATTTTATTTATTTGCGAAAATAGATGACCTAACTTCTTCTCTTCCACCTTCTGCCTTTTTCAGGAGATGGGCTAATTGATACTGTAGTTACTAGCTTAGAATTACTTTTGTCTTGATAGTTCGACTCTTATATGGTTTGTCTTCTTTATTTTGCAGTTTTGCACGCATTTTTTAAAACTCCACTGAAGGATTTGTCCGATAAGGTCGACATTTTGAGACCACTGGGAATTCACAAGTGGCTTGATGTTCATCAATCAAAGATCGACGCTTCCGACGTAGACTTGCATCTGGTACTTCCATTAAATCGTCCTTCCTTTGTCGACCTTCTTGACTTGCATGTTTCTAATCTGAAATTTTGATTTTTCAATAGGTATGTGGAACACATCTCCTTATCGACATGTTCCTGGCAGTTCAGAAGACGATATGACTCATATCGATCTCGATGATGGTCCTAGCCTTGCTGACGTCCTGAGGAAGAAATCTGCTATGCCTGATGATGCCGCTGGCTCTAAGAAATTTCCGAAGAAGCTCATGATACTTCTAAAGTTTAGGAAAAACGTGATTCTCAGGCCGAGAAGTCCAAAGATAAACCAACTCGATCAAAGGATCAATCGGTCGTTGTGAAGGCGACTAAACCAAAAGTGTTGGCTATTGAAATTGCTGCGGGTAAGAAGAAAGTGGGCGTTCATGATAAGTTTGTGATACCATCTAAAGACAGCACGGCCATAAATAATAATCAAGGAAGAGGTCGACTGAGGCCATGACCAAACTTATCCTTTCTTCTCTGCCAAAAGACAGCATTGCCCTCAACCGATGAAATTTAACTTTAAAGACAAGCAAGTGCACATAGCCAGTGACCCTCGTGGATGTGCCAATCTTTTAAGAGCTATTGGCAAGTCATCTCGTGCTTTTCCTCCACACGAGCAGATGGAAAAAGAAGAGTATTACCAGGAATGGGCTCAACACATGGTTTTGGTGAGAATTCTGTTTTTATATTTTTCAATGTATGAATTTTTGTCAGAAGAACATATGATCCCTTATTGTGTTTAGGCCGGCTGTGCGATGAATCAGTTTTATGAGAGACTAAATCGTAAAGCTTATACGATAAATGACGAACTTATAGAGGCTAGGGAATATCAGTGCTAGTAGAAAAAGTTAAGACGGCTTTTGACAGGGAGCACGACAAAGCTAAGGAGCTTAAAGTTGAGCTTAATACCATCAAGGAAGATCATCATGATCATACATGGTCAAGTATACTCTGAATATCACTACCGAGCTGTCTGATCTGGGTGGGTTATATCTAGTTATATCATCTCAACTAGTTATTTGTTTGATCTTGGGGGTTTGGGCTTCATCATATCATAATTGATTTTCTCTTCTGCTATCGAGTGTATGGTGATAGATGAGGTTCAATGTCTTTTTCTCTACGATGAAACATGTGCACCATATAGCTTGATTTCCCCTAATAATAACCATGAACTTGACCATCTTGAGAACGTCGCTTGCATAAACTAGGAGTTTAATCGTGCCAACCGCCGTTACTTGTTTACTGTCAAAACTGGTCGGCTCTGATCGCTTGTTTGTGATGCACCTATGGATCTTTGTTTGTCTGTAATCTCTATTATGATGTTTTTCTCCTTCATATGGTTTATGGACTACATCTGACATTTCTCCTCGTTTATATTTTTTGAGTAAAATTTCCAGGAGTTGTCGACACTTAGAGGTAGAATGATCGCAATATGGAGCTGATGTGCATGTCATTACGTTAGTATCCTTCTGTCTCAGGTAGACTATGATTTTTTTACCCTGATTGTCCTTCAAGTCGGACATATCTTTCACGATGGATTTACTTATTCCAAGGCATAGGGTGATGTTCATTGCTGATGTGATAACTCGTGTCGCTCTTTCTCCCTTTGTCGTCCCTGTAGCAGTTGTAATATTGTCGAGGTTCACAGTGTGACTCTTTTGGTTTATCCTTGGATAAGCTTGGGGTTTGTAGAGCATACTATTTTTGCAAACAGTCGCGTTATTCTTCAATGTTGATATAGATGGTAGCACGATGCAAGGCGTCTTCCAACGTTGATGGTTTACTCGAGCTTAATGTTTCACCAAAATGGCTTACATACCATAGTCATTTTGCAAAGCTTTGATCGATGCAGCATCATCCATTATTACTCTAGATGCTATGGCCTTGAATCGGTTTATGCAATTGCGTAGACTTTCTCTTTTCTGGTTGAGTCATATTTTATAGATCGGCAATGGATTCTCAGCGTGAGATAAAGATAGAATACTGCTTCATGAATGCTTGAGAGAAGTCGTTGAAAGTACATGACTTTATTTGAGCAAACCATTGGAGTGCGGCTCCGCTCAAATGTTTTACAAAAAGTTATCACAAAACTGTGTCTTTTTCTTTTACTATTAGACGAGCTCGACCAGTGGTGATTGTGAAAGCGGTCATGTGGCTTGAGAGATCTGTCATTCCATCTTAGGTCAGAATCTTGAGCTTGCCAACGTGTCTCATGTCTGCCCCTGAGACTCGCTTTGTGAAGGGAGTTTTCTAAACTTCTTTGAGGACTCTGTCGATCTCTGGTGCTGAGTTGGTTGCCTTGTACATCTGTGACTTCATGGCCTTAATGGTCCTGGCTAACTCTACGTCTCAATCTCTTGTGTTGGCGAGTTCTTTGTAAAGTGCTTGAGGTATTAGGATCGGAGGTGTCACGACTTGATTTAAAGAAGCGAAGATATTTCTAGGTGGGAGATCAGCAGTGGGTGTGCATAGATCGCTATCTGCTCGTAAGATTTGTTGGCCCTTAAGTTTTTTTTGTCCGTGGGTTGCTATGGCGACGTCTTCTTTAGCGAATATGTCGGTTAAGAGTCAGATGAGGAGGGAAAGTTCGGTTATTTTTGTTGGGGGAATTTATGAGGTGTTGTCGACGTTGTTGGGTGCTCCGTTATGACTGACGTGCAGTGTTGTTATTAGTGCCGATTTGAATGTTATCGACGAGAGGTAGGTTATTCTGGTTACCATGTTCTTGAATTGCCGATGGATCTTGAATTCCTGGTGGGTCATGGTCTCCAGGCCGGTTGTTGATTCCGTCGCCATCCATCATCGAGTAAAGCTTTTTGTTGTCTTATCCCCATAGGCGGCGCCAATTATTGAACAATAAGTTGAAATAGACAAGAATATGGGTTTTGAGAAATCTTATTTATTGATTGAGCGTAAGATCGATTATTGCAGAGTTACTTTATTGAATATTCTCTCAAGTTTTTTTTGATGATTTTTTAGATAGCAGTAGTGCTTTATTTATAGTAGTTTGGAGATGGTTTGAACTTTCATTTTCTTTTTTGAGTTGGAGTTTATTTTTCTGAGAGAATTTCCTTTTCTGGACTGATTATGTCAGTTTAGGTCTTCATGAGTTAATTCGACTGCTTTTAATGATAAGTTGGTCTTGATTTGGATCGGGTTAAAAGCAGGGTATTAACCTCAGTACAACAATATTCCTTTCTATATAATGCATTTCAAGTAATCATTAAGTTCATCGTAGTTCCATCAAAATAGGATAACGTTCATAGTTGTAACATGACTCAATCTTCACAACTCCAAAGAGGTTAATGAATTTTTTTTAATCACACAATATTATGTCAACTCAATAAAAATTATTTCCAAGACAGAAGCCCTATTTTCTTTCAAATACTTGACTAGTCATATGCTTAATACACATGTTTGACTATTTTTCTTATCTCTTATCTTTCTATGTTTCAAATGTATATATAAACGTTTTATGAACTTTGCCTACTATAATCAGTTTTCCAACTTAAGTACTTATTGGTCATGGTTCAAGTCTGAAGCTTCTTCCCATTTTCATGTCATGAATCTTTTTCTCCAAAATATTATTACTTTATCCAATTAAATTGTTGTAATACATTTTCGCCGATATGAGGAATGTGAAGATTTGTCTCGCCATAGAGCTCTTCTCCCGTCTCTCCATCTTTTGAATTCTCCTACTAAAATAGAATTTTAATAAGATGAATTACCAGCCCACATATATATTAATTATTATTTATCATTTAATTTATCATTATCTAAATAGATAATGTTCAACTAAATACTAAATTATAAACATATGTATTGGAAAATTTCACATTAAAAATGCTATTTTAAAAACTTCTATAGAATATATTAGTGTGTGTTAGCAAGAGAAATTCCCCAAAATAAAATGTCATTTATTAACTTCTTGATTTTCTCCAATATGTTAACTTTTGTGTTATGTTTACAATGCAGAAGAAACTATCAAGTTTGCGAAAACATTTTGTGATAGAACAGTTAGTCGTAATAATTGTTTAGCTAGTTTATCAAAAACAAAATACTTGTTTAGCTAGACGTCAATCAGACCTTTGATAAAAGTTTAGGGCCTAGCAGATTAATCGAGATCTTGTTAGAAATTAAACAGAATAAGTCTCAAAATTTTTATTTATATAAATACCTTTGACTCTTTTTCGTGTGGATAAAATCCACGATTTGATATAATGGATAAAACCCTGTAATCTCTATGAACACGTTTTGATGGTTAAGTTTTACAAAGATATTGTGATTTGTTTTTTTTTTTTTTAATGATATAAACCAAATTTTCATTTTAAATGATGGCATTTTCAAAAGATTTACTCAAAAGTTAAAACAACATTTCTCTTTTCTAAAAGTAGCATGTTGATATGATCCAAGATGGATTAAAGATCTTTTTGATAATCCTATCACAGTAGAGACAATTGCTTAAATATAATGAATGTATGAGAAACGATGACACTAATGTAATTAAGATAAGCTCTATACAACCATAAGCCTCACTATAACGCCCCGACCGCCACCGTCCGTGAGCACCTCCATGACTTCTAGGAGCCCCACGCTTTCTCCAGGGCCCGTGAGCACTCGACGTCCCCTCTAGGTATTGCACTCACCCTTGTCTGACGGCCGGTTTGTTATCTCCTAAGGTTCTACACACTTGTTACTATCCCTACAAATCACCACATGATCTTTCTCCGTGTTTTGGCGTCACTCACACGGTACCGACAATCACTTCCCGGTAGGTCACCCATCCTAGTGCTACTCCAGTCCAAGCACGCTTAACTCTGGAGTTCTCTCAGGACAAGTGACGGAAAAGATAAGTGCACTTTGGTGATATAGGTAGCCAAATCAAATCTCTTAACCTCTTCTCAGAAACCGGGATGTTACAACTCACCCCCACTAACAGACCGCAACGTCCTCGTTGCGCACCCATCGCCCTCAGGACTGCCTCCCGGGTCAGAACCGGTTTGACATAACCTAGAGCTCTGATACCACTTATAACGCCCCGACCGCCACCGTCCGTGAGCACCTCCACGACCTCTAGGGGCCCCACGCCCTCTCCAGGGCCCGTGAGCACTCGACGTCCCCTCTAGGTACTGCACTCACCCTCGTCTGACGGCCGGTTTGTTATCTCCCGAGGCTCTACAGACTTGTTACTATCCCTACAAATCACCACATGATCTTTCCCCGTGTTTTGGCCTCACTCACACGGTACCGACAATCACTTCTCAGTAGGTCACCCATCCTAGTACTACTCCAGTCCAAGCACGCTTAACTCTGGAGTTCTCTCAGGACAAGTGACGGAAAAGATAAGTGCACTTTGGTGATATAGGTAGCCAAATCAAATCTCTTAACCTCTTCTCAGAAACCGGGATGTTACACTCACCAAAGCCCAATCTCTATATACGTGGTCATAACAATATTGCACCCACATTATTCGGTCAACACTTTAATCAGAGTCCAAACCAAGCACACCATGTATTTCGTCCCTACATTTTTCTTGAAACAGTTTTGGTGGCCTTTGCTCATGGAACACTTCACAAATTCTAAATTCAGCAAAAGGTTTCTCAAACTGACCAATTTTTGAGTCGGAAATTTTTATTTTGATTAGCATCCTCAATCAAGATGATTAGAAATGAAATAAGAGTCGATATGTTCTTCACCAAGAGAATTGTGACTATGTCAAGGGTTTGAGGTGATTTTAGTTTCAAGCTTCTATGAAAGACAAACAATGATAGCCCATTCGAAACAACAAGCTTAATACATTGTCTTATACTTTAAGCAATTCCAAGAAAACACTTAAACCTTTCTTCAACTATGGAGATAGGTTGATCAAGATCAACTCTTATATCCTTTTTTATACACAGTTCAAAACTCATAAATTCCTTTGTAATGCACTTACGCTTTTATATCTTCAACTACTGTTCGCTTAGGATCGGCATGCACTTTTTCTTCTTCCCAAGCAGATTTGTACACTCTCATTTCAAAGCAGATTAAATTTATGTCTTGAACACTAGTTTTCAATCTTGTTGCTTGCTTATCATGATTTTGATCTTAAAAAAATATGGTGTTTTGCTTCTGTTTGAGGTCTCAAATAGTGGCTTATATGGCTCTGTCCATACCCTTACTCACCACACAAAAACTCACTTGTCCTCATGATGAAAGCAAGCAATGGTAGGTACAAACCGATCCCACAACATAACTAGTAGCTCCATTTGAAGAGTGTGCAATCCTAACTTCAAGACATGATGCATGAGCCACTTCCATTAAACTTGTATAATCTCTTACCCATTATCAACTAGCAGCATTAACTGCTTCTGTAACATCCGCAAACCAATATTGGGGGTGTATTTGTTGAATTCAAAAGTTAAGGGTTGATTTGATTAAATCCAGAAGTTGCAGTCGGGTTTAATTGATAATTTTAGAAGTTTGGGGCCAATTGGTGTTTTTGGAAAGTTATGGGTTTAACTGATCGAATTGGAAAGTTGTGTGGGTTAAATTGATCGATTAAGGAGTTTTGGGGTCAATTTGGAAATTGAGTTAAAGCTGGGGACTGATCGGTGTAATACGGAAAGAGTGATATATATATAAGTATTCACGCGTATATCTCCGTCTTCGTGATACCTAGCCGCCTCCTAAGTGGAAAGAAGAAAGAGAACTGAGCTTTGTGGGATTGTGGTTGAGGTGGAGGTTCGTCGTACGTGTGAAGCTTCAATCTCTCTCTCTCTCTTCTCTCGTTGGGTAAGTCTCCTCTCCTCTTGTTTTCATATTGATCGAGTACGGCGGGTGCTCGATGTTGGGTCACGGTGGTGGCGTGTTGAGGATTTGATCAGAGGCGTATTGGGAAGTCGCGGTTGGTGAGGATTTGGTCAGGTGTGGCAATGTCTGTGATGGTTCTGGTGTTGGTGACGCAGTGAGTCGTGGTGATGTACGTCGTTAATGGCGTGTTATCGTGTAGTGGTGGAGACGAAGAAGATGATGATTTGTGAATCATTCCTTTTTTTGTCTTTTTTTTATTATTAGTGTTTAGTTAGTTTAGTTTGGTTTGATTTAATATTTTAATATTAAATAATAATATTTTAATATTATATTTAATATTATTATATTAGATATTAATAATTTATGTCTCGGGTATTTTTGGTAAATAGGTCTTTAGGATTTTTGGAAGTTTCAGAAGACGTCATATTTTTCCCCGGACATATCCCGAAGGTTTCGAGGTGTGTGCAGTACCATGGCGGACTGGACTTACAGAGGTTTCCCGGTTTATTTTATGCGTAGGATTTATTTCCGTGATTTTTGGTGTTTGATGTGCTGTTAAAAAAAAATTAATTGTGAGTTGATTAAATCCTGGGAATTGCTGAATTTAATTGCCGTAATTAAGTTGTGATTTTGTTGAATTTAATTGATTATTTGTGGTGTAAAAATAATTAAATTGCTGAATCGTTGAATTTATTTAAATTGCTGCTTTGTTGATTTTTAATTAATTATTTTAGTGTGAAAATAATTTAATTAAATGATGTTTTTGCTGCTTGCCAAATCTCGAACATATTATTATTTTGGAAGTACTCAGTAGTCGTCATTCATTATTGACCTAGTAGACGGGTTGATCGCCTCCTCAAGATTTATTAAATATTGACTGCGTCTTTTCGTAGAATTGCAGGGAAAAGACAAGGATTGTTAGCTGGAGCTCGTGGGACCAAGGCTGCGGGGATTGATGACATGACCAGAGTCTGGGTGATTTATGCTGTTTTATTTATGTCGATTGTTAGACGTTGTAGTATGATGTTTTGCTTCCGCTAAGTTGTTAGACTGGTTTAATTGGTGTTTTGCTTCCGCTAAGTTGCTAGACTTTATTTATTTATTTAATTGGTGGAGTTAATAAATAAACTGTCTAAGTTGTTAGAAAAGTTTTTTAAAAATTTGTTATTCCGCGCGTTTTCTGTGTTAGTAAACCGGACCCGGTTTAGTGATTTCCGGGACGGGTCGTTTCAGCTTCTTATACGCACAATGATAAATTCCAAGCCCACTCCATGCTTCTTAATAAACACCATATTCTTGTGAACAAGAGCACTCTTTCATCTATATACCATGATATCAGAGAAGCAACATCTGAACCTTGTCTTCACATGACTATATTTCACATGAAAATATTAGGTTCTCCAATCCTAAGAATTTGTGATCAATGGAGAGAAAGTTTTTGTGGATAAATTTGTGCCATGAAAGCTTCGCGTTCTTGACATCTTCAGAATTCTACTATCACATTGAACTTTACTTAACCAATCCAATCAGAGCTTCTACGTACACTCATTAAACCACCCGACTTCTACACATGGTTAGCTCTACAAGGATCATACCCTTTTCATTCTTTGCCAATCATATTTTAAGAGAATTGATATAAAATATTACCTAATCAAGAATTAATGTGTGGATTTATTATCCTTTGCTTAGTTACTCTCATGAACAAAACTCTAAACAGTTAGTCGGCAATAAAAATCTAATATTGTGTTCATTCTATGAACATCTTTCTTAATTTTTGTTTTTCTGAACTGCCAAATTTAGTTAACAAAAAAACAAATAAATAGAGTATTCATTTATATTTTCGTAATATGTTAAAAGAAATATACATTAATAGCTCATCGTAAGCTAAATTATCTATATGATAAAAGTACATTAAATTGGAGTTTCATAAACCAAATATTAACCTGAATAATTTTATGTAGTGGTGAAACTGCTTACGTATCTGTATGGAACTTTTGAATCAAGCAAAGAAAAACCAGTTGATTCTATATATTGACCAGAAAACAATGACAACAACCAAGAGTTGAAGGAACGTCGTTCAAGGTGAGTTGAGTTGTGACAATCATATGAAGAACATTAAAAGCAAGCTTGTAATTGTTTAGTTTTGAGAGATTTTCTAAACATTAATAAAGATAGTTATTCTTTATCGAAATCTACGAATGTTTTAGTTTCTTTACTCGATAAAGAATAACTCTCTTTATTAATGTTTAGAAAATATCTCAAAACTAAACAATTACAAGTTTTTAATGTTTTTCATATGATTGTCACAACTCAACAATCATATTTATATTGTAGCGCACCTTTGCTAATCCTAATATTATTAGAACTAGATAACTCCTAATTCTATTAGGATTGTATAAACATATCTTATCCTAACCCAACTTGGTAAAGATATCTTGGGCTTCAAGTTAACGTTGAAGCTTATCCAACATCGAGATCTTGAAGATGATGACTACAACCCTTAATCACATAGTCTATACAGTATCAGGCTTCCGAACAATACTTTGCCATTAAATTTTATTTCATGTATTATAACTGCTTTTTACGTACTCAGCTTCCTTGAAACATTCTATGATATATTCATTTTCTTTGGTTTTCACTATGTCTACCATAAAACATAATATCTACACATTTACTCTTTCTGCACATCTTATAAGCTTATAAGAGTACAAATAAATGGAACCACTACTATTAAATTACAAACTTTAATTATATTACAAGTATGAACTTTAGAAAACGGTAAAATCATGTGCTAATGATCATGTCACCCTCTTCTTTTCCCACTTTAATGAAGTTTATTTGCTTAAATGTTTAACTTTGACCTTAACCATTTAATATATAGTTAACACGATTACGGTTGATACGGTTACGGTTATATACGATTATGGTTATTACTGTTAGATACGATTCGATAATTTGATAATTAATATCGGTGACGTTTTTGTCAAAAAAGTATTTAACCTCTATTGAAAGAACTAGATGGTGATATTTCTACTAATACTTACCACTATAATTGATTATATGTATATTTTGTTTTATTTTTACAATAGTTACGGTAATAATTTTAAGCTTACATCACATGTTAACTAACAGTTATTATATGATTACAATTAAATTAACAGTTATGGTTAATAATTTGTTTTAACCATAATTAAAATAATTTCATAGTGAACGGTTACGGTTATTAACCATTCAATACGATTATGGTCCCGGTACAGTTGAAAACAGAACGGTTATGGTTAGATTTTGGTCATGCATATCTGATACGATATGGTGTATATACTATAAGCCATGTTCAAAAAATTGGCATCGGTGGCCGTGTAATTGCCAGTTAAGCTGTTGGCGGTGGGTAACCACCTGAGATTTTAACTAATCGATCTGAAAAATCAGAAATCTCAAAAAGTTTAATTTTCAGTGGATATTAAGTTCGAAAAAGGCGGTTGAAGCTAGATCAAGATATCGCAGGTTCAATGAAGAAGACAATGACAAATTAGTATTTTTGCAATTCATTAAAGCCCAAAATAAAGAAATATAGCAGATCTAGTAGTCTAACCCACTACATGTAACATACACTCAACGATTTAGACCACGGGACCAAGTGCCATATATGGGTTGGTTGTACATATTTAATATATATATATACATGTTTACATAAAAATTATGAAAATGAATCTATGATTAATTTTTGTTTAATTTCTGATTAATTGGTTAGACGCTAGACCCTCATCGATCCTCTGACTAATACCTAACTAATTTTAAAATATGGACTATAAGTGTAAGCATGTCACTATGCACAATATACCAAATTCACTTAATTTTCCTCATATTCATGAAAAGATACATTTTCAGTGGCATCCTGACTCTAAATTAAATAAGAAGCTATAAATAGGGAGATTGGAAGACAGGCTGGAGAATGTCAAATTTATATGATTGTGACCTTAGTGTTACACTTTCATCTCATGTTTGCTCCAACCATCACTACTCCGTGTCTCGCGCAATAGATTATATAATTATAAATAGGGACCCTTATAAATATAACAATCCACTTACTTATCTTTGTGCACTTTAAAAAAAAATGAAATTTCGTGGGTTTCTTATTTAATAATAAAATTGTGATATCAATTACAAACAAAAAAAGACTAAAGAATGTTATTTTCGCTGTTGTATATTGATATCGTTGTAGTGAGGAAGAATATACAGATAATAAACAAGAAAAAAATTTGTTGAATAATTTGGCTGATGAGATAGGACCAACGCAGATAAAATTGTCTTGGCCATTGTTACATTCATGATGATCATTTAGTATCTGTTTCTATAAATCAAGTGATCCAACTCCAAATGTTTTCCCAGAAACTTCGGCTTCATCATATTATCTGTGATCAATTTTATTAGTATAAGATACTACCAGTATCAGTATGGCATGCAGTATCCACTTTTCATTATTAAAATAGCGTAATAAACATATAAAAATCTCTTCATTTCATCCAAAAAGAAAACAGAAAAAACAAATTTTATTGTAAAATATTTGGACATTATCTTTTAACAGCCTCGTTTATTATACAATTAAACGATGACCACACAAAGCAATATACTAATTCAAAGCTATTAGTCGCTTTATTGTTTGCCTTGTCATAATCTAAAACACATATTGCAGAACTTTGGATATGAGCCTGGATAGAGTTTAGAGCATATGTTATCATCTCGTCAAACCCACTAAACTAAGAGACCGGCCGCTTACTTTGTTTATTTATAACCCAAAACCCATATATGTTATTTTGACTGTACATGGAATCCATAATTTAAGAAAGTTTTAATAACTTTGAAAAGAGATCCATTCGTGTTTTCTTATATTTGTTATTTTAAAGCTAGCTAGATCCGCTATTGTCTATTTTTAACACGAGCTTCAAATGGGAAAACTATATTTTAGATATATATATATATATATATATATATATATTTTTTTTCTATTTTTGTGATGTTATCTATTTTTCAAAAAAATTCCAACAATAAAAAAATAACTCTGTGGAACAGCTCATATATAATTTAATGTGCGCTCTCGGGATATATGCATAGATTGTTGTACAATATAACAACTAATATTCCATTTACAACATTATAATTTTTCTATATTAAAATTTTTTTAGAGATAATCATGAAATATTCTTCAATTGGGAAAATTAAATTCTAATAAAAATAATGGTTTGGTGGAAAGTTTTTTAGTTATAACATATAATTTTAAATTTCCATATATAGTAAAAATAGATTTAACAGCTAATATATAATTTAGTGTGTTTTCTCGGGGAGACATCTGTTAGATTGTTGTGCAATATAATTAGTAATATTAAAAATATCATGATTTTTCTAGTTTAAACAAATTTTAGAGATAATTATGAAATATTTTTCAAATGGGAAAATTAAATTCTAATAAAAATAATGGTTAGGTGGAAAATTTACTTATAATGACCTATAATGTTAAATTTCCATATGTAATACACCTTTATAAATATAAAGATGATATTTTATTTTAATCATCAATTAGTCTTTTGTTTGTTGAAATTTCTGAGAAAATGGTTAGAACAAACCGAGGTCGTAAAAAAATAGAGATGAAAAAAATGACCAATGAAAGTAACCTTCAAGTTACTTTTTCAAAAAGAAAATTTGGTCTTTTCAAGAAAGCAAGTGAGCTTTGTACACTATGTGATGCAAAGATTTTAATGATTGTGTTTTCTCCCGGTGGAAAAGTGTTTTCTTTTGGCCATCGAGATGTTAAAGATCTAATTTATCATTTTTCAAATGGCAACCATAATTCTGGTATTCTTCACCAACACAACAATAATCTACAACTTGCTGAAATCTGTCAAGACATAAATATTCAAGATCTCAACAAGAGACTCACCGAGGTAATTCTAATTAAAAAAATGATTTAAGAAAAGTATAAGAAAATATTATTTTTATATTTCGTGCGCTTTTTTAAATATCATATCTCGCGCGCTTTTTTAAATATCATATCTCGCGCGTTTATTTAAATATCATATTTTGCGCACTTTTTGTAATTAATATATTAATATAAAAATAGATTTAAAAATCTAAATTTTATGTAGAGATGTAATAATTGGTTGTTTACACACAATTTTAGATTTAATAATATAAAATGAATAAATCACATTGCAGGTGCTGGCAAAACAAGAATATGAGAGAAGTAAGAAAAAAGATTTAGATTCTTTAAGAGTAATCAGAGAAAAAAGAGAAAACTGGTATGAGAAAGATGTGAAAGAACTTGACATGAATCAAATTAACTATCTCATAGGTGCTCTTCAAAATATGAAAAAGAAAATGGTAAGTGAAATCTCTCAATATCCTCAACAAAATGTTTCTCAAATTTATTTGGGCGAAAGTTCTCGCACTTTTGGTGGTTATAATGTTGATGTTGGCATTGATCATTTTGATCAAAGAAGAAATGCATTCTACTATAATCCAAACATGCTTTTTCCTAACCATATACCATCTTTTGGATACAATAACAATGGAGTCATCGTTCAAGATCCAATATGAACCGTATGTCAAGTTACAACTTCAACCAGTGCTAGAGTGTGGAACCGTATCCAATCATCCTGATCAATATTGTTGTTACTTTAGAGATGATTACTGTCAGAGTGTTCTTTGTATTGTGAGACTTCAGTTTTTTTTCTTCTTAAATTTGTGTCAGTTTGTCTTTTATTTATTTTGTACTTTTTGAAGATATTTTCCTCCATAATAATTTTATTTTATTTTATTTTTGATTTTACTTTTTATTCTCTTAATGCCTTAATAGTGTTATTTTTATAATCTGAAAATAACTTTCATCGAATTTAAAATGTATTAGCATATGACCGACCATTTGACGCGAATAGAAAATAACTGGCAGCAATGTTTTTTTTCCTTAGAAAGCTAATTCGCCAGCTTATACACATTAAAACCACCATATTTTCTATTATGTTTATTTGAAACTATTAGATTCTGTGTCACATAAAGCATGTTTTTCCAAATATATACACTAGGGGTTATCACGTGCTACGAGTGTAGCGCAGGGTATTTTCTATATTTTAGTAACAAATAAGTCATTTAAATTTAATATATAAAATGTTATTTGATAAATTTTGATGATTGTAAAAAGTCATTTGATAGACCAGGTTTTCTATTTGTGAATTATTCTCTTTATGAAAAAAATCTTTCGCAATAGTGTGTTTTGCTTTAACTGATTGTGATTTTGGTTAGAATCTTCCATGTATGTTAGATTGATATGGTAAAAAAAATGTGAGATCAATTATTAGAAGGGATTACTAAATGTCATTCATTGAAACACTACATAGTGTACATGTCTTCCATTATTCACATAATATCATATCTGTTGTCTTATCTTCATCCACTGGAAGGTTTATGGTAATGATGTTCATATCTTACTTTATAGGTTTGTAAATGAAACATTTTGGCCATTAAAATAGATTCTTTTTTGTTTCTTTTTTTATTTTTTGCCACAAAATGCAAACACAATCTTTTAGTTTCATAGAAGGCAAGCAAATATATGTATTGATACCATTTCTTGAAGAGATTACTCTTTCTCAATTTACTTTGCGACATTAGCATGTACTATCCCGAAACTTGATGTTCCATTTCTAATGTGATGCGAGGAAGTTGAGAAGAAAGGAAAAAACTCTTTTTTCTCAGCTCAATTGTCTACTTTAATCCTATATGCCTCTTAAACACACAAAATCAAGCTTTGATTTTGGGATATTATTGTTTTTGTGACCTTGTCTTGCAGAGTAAATACTTTGGTAGCATAGAAACACAACATGATGATGAAGAAATCTTTATAGTCTCTCTCACTGCTCGTCCTCCTGATATCATGCATCTCTTTTCCTATAATGCAAACATAATATGTATTTCCATGCATGTATGTGTCTAAGTCACACATTGCATATGCTCCACACGCTTATTTTAAATCCTTAAGACCACGTGACGATTGACTGTTCTGGGATAAGTCGGCTCTTCAACATTGGAGCCCCCTTCTTTGCCTTGTAACCAAATAAACAAATTCAATTCAGATGTTCAAACCATAGCTATGATAAAATGGGCAAAAGCTACATCCATGTATGTTTGAAGTTTCACTTACAATGACTTTCAAAAGGGGTCGGTCATTATCAGTCACAAACGTTACAACATAACCTTCCTGCCAGCCCTAGCTGTTCTACCAACTCTGTGAACATAACTGCAAATCAAAGGGGAAAATATTATCCTCAAGTCAGTTAAAGAGTGGAAAGCTGACAGCTTTTCAATTTAATCATCATACAAGAAACTTTCAATTTATCACTTTTTGAACACCAATTATGTCAAGTCCCTGGAATGATCAAACCAGAGTATGTTAAAAAAAGTGAAATAGCAGAGCTACTGAGAGGGTCATACATAAGTTATTATCTTCTTATACTTACTCGAGCGGCACATCGGTAGCAATGAGAAAATCAACCTCTTGCTTCCTGAAAAGTTCTAGAGACTGAAAAATGATACCATTAATTACTTGGAAATAGCAAAATATAGATATTCATGAACACAAAAGCTTTTGTATCCAAGTCTCTTACATCAAGTTTGTCGGTATGGTCACTTTGTCTCAAGCTCTGCAAAACCATTATGAAAAAAACTTATCAAACTCAGTAAAACCAAGACCTATCACGGTTTAAAAAGTGTTTTATTGCATTGGCTAAGGTAGATTTTCCTCGATAGGCCCAAATTCAGGGAATATACTCATATCGAAAACACAACGAACTTGAATTTCGAACTTTCTAACCGAAAAATATAAGAGGTTGTTAAATATGGTTAGTAAAAAGCCAAACACAAGGATCATACTTAAAGAAAAGCCAATAAATTAGATTAGAACAATATGAGAAGACTAGAAAATTTTATGGACGTCAATCAGAGAGAGAGAGGCAGAGTTTAGAAAAACCTTGGTGGGAAGTTCGTGTTTTTCTAATCGTGTCGATATCGTTTGGAAATTACTTATATTGGAAACTGCAATAACCTGGAACAAACCATTTGGTAATTCCAATCAAACCCTTAACCGTGTGAAATAACCAAATACCAATAAATAAATCCTTAACCAGAACTGATAACCAACATACACCAAGACTGAATTTAGAACCAATTTCAAGAGAAATTAACGAAACATTTCAGAAAATAATATCCTCATATATTTTTAATGAAATGTCGAAACTTTATAATTTTATATATTTAAAGACTATTATTATATTCTAATCTAATCTTGATTCCTAATACAAGGAAACACTCGTTAATTAGTATTCTTCAGTCTAATCTAATGTTGATTCCTTTCAATTTCCTTACATTAGCTGTATTTCTAAGACTTCGCATAAAATGATGGTAATTTTAAATTAGCAATTGGGCATAGTGGGAGATTAGTAGGTAATTGGCAGAAAGTTAATTAAAAGTTTTAATTCTTGTAAATCGTTAGCTTATCTGTCAATTGACTCTTACAAACAATCAAGATCGATTTGGTCTCAGATATTTGTCTGCCTATTTATAAATATATACACAAATCACAATTACTCATGCACGCCTAAATTATAAACTAGTATATAAGAAATTAAATGCGCAAGCTGTATCCAAATGATTCAAACTAAGTGACTATATAATATAACTAGATGCAATTCCCAAAAGTCTTTCAGAAAGATGATTATAAATTAACTCTTTTTCAACCAAATTTTTAATCCATTGTCCAATCTGATGAGAAAATTTTACTAAAAAAGAATGAGCAAATCTGATTCTATATTTTTACCAAAATACCAAAAAAAAATAAAAATTGATCCTTCATGAATAAAACAAATTATCCCTAACCATCAATAGTAGTAAATATTCACAACATTCTAGCTATTCCAAAAAATCAAACATGTTAAATTGTGAAAGCCATAGTGTTTGGAAATCATCGACATAAAGTAATATATTTTTCTTTTCGTGGTTAATAACTGCAATATCCATGCCACTTTCGACCCAAATATAAAAAATCCCTTGCCACTAAGCTTGATTCTAAATGTTTTGGCCTTGAATAGTCATCATGATCTAAAAAGTGATTCAACTATGAATCAAAACTTGTACAATAATTTATATCCACCATAGAAATGTCCAAATGTTTGACGTGATTTACATATATTATATGAGACTGATCCACTAAGTTTTGAGAAGACACAAAACTTTGAATACCAAGGAAGTAATAATAACATTTGATTTCTTTGATATTTGTATAAAGAGTTTCAACCACTTGAATTGAATCTTATATCCACATTTTGTCTAATAAAGATCCTAGATGTGTCCAAAGGTAAAAATTATGAAAATGATATATTTTGAAAGAAAAAACTTACCAAAATTATTTATAACGTTTAGAAGAAGAGATAAAAGTCAACGGTAAAATAAATAACGCGTCTTTCTTTAGACGGAAATGTTTATAAACAAAAGAATATTGTATTGGAGCTGCTTACTTTAATTTGATCAAAAATAAATAAATAAATTAAATTTTACCCCAACGAAAAGGCCACCTAACATTTTTGCACAAAAAAAATAAATATATATTTTTACAGAACAAAGACAAACGTATTAATTATAAACATTAAATTTGAACAAGTAAAAAAAAAAAGAATTCAAGAGTAGGTGAGACCATAAAACTCACTAGTACCGTTCCCCACCAGCCTCACTTCTCATCGGCGAATTCACTCCATTTCTCAAAGTTCTCCGGTGGTTTGCACCACTATTCCTCGGCGACTTAGCCGTCGGCGACCGGAGATGATTACTTTGTTGATGATAATGATTACTCTTACGTGGCTTATTACCAACACGACCTTCCTCTTCTTTATTGTCAGAAACTGACTTCTCCGGTGTACTTGGCACCGTGTAAGTAAATGTTCCCATAGGAATATCATTATATTCTTTAAGATCATTGAGAATAGTGACAACGGTGCTCATACAAGGCCGGTTCTTAGGTCGGTGGCTTAAGCATTGGTAAGCTAGAGTTGCTGCCTTTTTAGCTCCTGTCTCTGAGTATTGACCTTCAAGTCTCGGATCCATGATTCGACTAAGTTTACGTGGATCATTAAGCATTGGACGAGCCCAATCCACAAGGTTTTGTTCCCTTGATGATCTCTTCTTGTCTACTGATCTTCGTCCAGTTAACAACTCAAGCAACACAACTCCAAAACTGTACACGTCACTTCTTGCTGTTAAATGACCAGTCATGATGTATTCAGGAGCTGCGTAGCCTTGTGTTCCCATCACTCGTGTTGACACGTGTGTGTCATCTCCTTCTGGTCCGTCTTTGGCTAAACCGAAGTCAGATAGCTTTGCCGTGTAATCCTGAATTTGAGATTAGAGATTTGTCAGAATCTTTTTGTTTTGGTACAACGGATATTAAATTAATTAAAATGGTTCAGAAATCCAAAAAAGACTTACGGAATCTAACAAGATATTCGAGGCTTTGAAATCCCGATAAATTACGGGATTTTCAGCATCGTGTAGAAATTGAAGACCTGTTGCAGCTCCATGAGCGATCTTCATCCTTATTGACCATGGAAGCGACGCTGAATATCCTGAAATTTTAATAAAAAGTTTAAAAATTTCTGTTAAGACAGGAATTCGCAGAAAAGTTGTCTGAAATAAATGATCGACCCACTTGTCATAAATTTAGTTCCAACAAGTTCTTGTCTGAATTTGATTATTAATGGATAAAAAACATAGAGAAATAGTAATAGAGATAGAGACTTACTTCTGAAAAGTTGATTCTCTAAGCTTCCTCGAGGCATGAACTCATAAACAAGAGTTCTATGTTCTTCTTCGCAGCAATAACCAATCAGTTTCACTAGATTTTTGTGCTTTAGTTGTCCTAAAAACATGACTTCTGTCTGAAACAAATAAAAAATAAAAAAATCTTAACATTAAAATCCAAAAAAACAAGAGAACCGATCGAATTAAAAAAGAGAAAAATATGGGGAAAAGGTACGAACCAGCCATTCACGGTGACCTTGAAGACCTTCAAGATCGAGTAATTTAACGGCAACAGGTTGAGCTTTAAGACCAGGACGAAGCTTATCATCAATGAAGCCTTTATGAACAGGACCAAACCCTCCTTCACCGAGGAAATTGGTAGATGAAAAGCTTTGTGTGATGACTTTAAGCTCAGCGAGGGTGAACACGTGGAGATCAGATCCGGCTAGAGATATTGATAGATCTTCTGATAAAGTGTTGGAACTTGGATTGCTCAAATCAAGAATCGATATTCTTTGGAAAGAGCTCTGTTTCTTGATGACGTTTTCTTTTCCTTTGGGTTTTTTTGATGAAGCCAATATGGTTTCTGGATCTCCTAAACACCCAACAACGAATGATCTCCATGATACTTTCTTCTTCACCGCCATTGTTGATTGTTTTTATATTTTTTTTCTTCTTGTTGCTTTTTGGTTTGTTGTAATGAGAGAAGAATGGTTTTCAAAGGAGAAAAGAGAAAGGGGTTTTAAAGGTCACGAGGAGAGAAAGAAGAAGATTATTAATTTCAATTCAAATTCACCAACTACTACTTCTACTACTCATTTAAAATTTTCATTCTATAGGTGGTGGCTTTATATTTCTAAGTTTCTAACCGCGCTTTGACATTGTAAATTTTAAATTATTTACGCGTATTTTTTAGTCTTTTTTGGTGTTTTTTCTAACAAAATCAAATGAGTTGATCAGTCAGTGGTGGGTGCTTTCATATTGTATGTAGATGATGACAGCTTTGCCCTTTTTCTAACGAATATACGTGTTATCTTTTTTCTTCAATGGACCATCAAAACTAAAACATGTGATTCTGATAAAATGACGACAAAAAACAAAGTTGTTTCTATTCGTATTTTTGGGGATTTTTTTTAGATTTTTGGAAGTTTGAGTATAAATCTAAAACACAACAATAGAGATATTTTGTTTGTGTGCAATTTTTTTTTCTGATAGTTACAACTTACAAGCTGGATAGGGTGGTCTATCCCGGTCAAATTTGACTACTAGTTTTGGTAAAAATCACGATACCGTTTCAGTAAGATATTTTTGTTAACATCTATTTACATCTTAAATTTTTGGTAAACTTTGATGGAAAAATCATCGCTAGCTATACCAAGTATTCTCAAACTCATGAGTACACATCCAAACTATTTTAATATGTCAAAAACTATACAAACTATTAAATTTACATGGTGACATGCACGAATTAACATATGTTATGTGTGCAACAACATAGTCATTCATTTTACTGTTTCGGTATACTGGTTCTATGTCTGAAAAAAAAACATCGATCCGATCAGATAAAAAAATATAGAACAGAATCAAACCGAAAATGACAAAAATGACAAAATACCGAACAGATACTAGACTCTTAGATCCAAAAAACAAATCAGAATCTAAACTAAAAACGAAATAAGTAACCAAAATATCCAAAATATAATTATACACCCAAAAATATTAATTATATTTAGATTTAATATAATATAATTATCCAAAATTACAATTATAAATCTAAAAAATTAATTATTTTTAAATTGAACTAAGCATAATACCTAAAAGAACCAAAATATATGAATGTTTTTAGTTATATTTGTGAAAACTTAACCAAATTCTATTAAAATTTAACCATTTTTAGATTTAATCAATATTTTCGATATCCGAATGCGAACCAAAATCCGAATGCCACGGCCTAACCGATTTAAAATTCGGGAACGTCCGACGATCAGTCCGACAAAAACCGATCGTAATCCAATTAAAAAATTCGATCTATCAGACCTAATAAGTCGAGTCAACTTTTATTTGGATTATGATCGGTTTTTATCGAACCGATCGTCAGATGTTCATGGACTCCATATATCCGTTGTATTGGAACAATAAAAAATTAGATGGTTATGATGTTGCGCATATAGCCACTGTTAGTTCATGTATGTTACCATATAAATTTAATCTTTTGTATAGTTTTTAACATATGAAAATAGTTTGAATGTGTATCTATGTGTTGGAGCATACTTGGTGTAGTTGGCAATGATTATTCCAACTTTGATATATCGTCTCAAGTGTAAGAAACATCATTATTAACTTGTATGCAAAATTCAGTCAATTTCTAACTTTATTGAAAAGATTTACTCGTTTAAAAATTGTACACAGCAATTTTTGATTCTAGAAAAGGATATATAATGGATAGCGATTGAAAATTATCCTTTCCTATCAAACTGTTATTAGAATTACAAATAGTTCCAGAAATTTTACAGTTTCTATTTAGGGCCAATTACGTTTATGGTAGCTGATAATCTAAAAATTAATAATGTGGTATCGTTTTTTTTTTAAATTAGATTTCTCACTTTCATTTCACATAAAAATCCGGACAAAAATGCTTCTATCACAATTTTAACATGGTAAATATTTTGTTAACGATCCAAAATTTTGGGAGAGATCATCTCTAATTTCAACATATAATTATTTTGTTAACACGATAAAAAAATATTATATCATGTGATATATATAGATTAAGTTATATTTAACGTGATATAAAATATGTTTTGAACATAGTTATTTATTTATCCGGCGACTAATGGATAAAGTTTCTAATGATAATTTCTTTGTTATTATTGTAACTAGTTTATTATTATATCACAATATATATCATATTAATAAATAAATTATCGCTTAAAACTTTATCCAACATTCACGAGATAAATATATTAATATGTTCACTACATCTTTTCTACAATGATAAATAATAACTTAGATGTGAATCTATATATATCACATGATATACTGTTTTATTTTTATCGCGTTAACAAATTATTAATTATCCGTTAAAGTTGAAGTTGACATTTTTCAAATATTTTGATCGTTAACAAAATACGTACCTCTTAAAAATCATGATATGAACATTTTCATCCGGATTTTAATGTGCATTAGCTATAGTAGTATGATAGATAACTAATTATGTTATTATATGTTACCATGTAGGAACATAATCCTTCTATTTATAAACTGTTAGTTAATGTTTTCTGTGACCCAATTTAATTATACTTTTTTTTGTCTAACTACTTTAATTTATATCATTAATTATATCTAACTGTAAACTTATGAATGAAGATGTAGTTATGTACTATCTTTTGTTTTAATGTTAATTACTTCTCACTTTTTGTAGTAGGCATGAGACAATCTTCCGAAAAGAGGACTCGGAAACTATATCTAAGGATTTTCGTACTTTTCTGGTTTAGATTTTGCAATCTCGGTTCACAAGATGATGAACTACTAACAATCTAATTATCTACACATATTTCACAATTATAACAAAGTTAATAGCTAAAATTTTGATGTCATGCCTATCTACAAATAATGTGATAATTAACGATAATATTATTTAGAAAGAGTCAACATAAAATAAAACGGTTCTAGAAGAATGACACTCCCTCTTATCCTTCTTCTTCTTCTCCAAGCAACATAGTCAACAAATTGTTTGGTCAAAATAAATAAAACAAATGAAAATAACCTAGAAATTTACATTTCAACAAACACACCAAAAACAAATATGAAAATAAAGAGTTTGGTTATCAAAAAAGAAAGATGAAAAAAAGAGTTTGGTAGAAATGCAATATATTATTATAGATAGGCAAATGGGTCAAGCTTCTAGAACACATCATTTTAGATATCAATAATTAGGAAGAAAAAATAATGAGAACAAGGGGAAGAAGATCTCAACCGCGTTGTCTGAAGACGGCGACTTATTCGTTTCTGAACTATAATATATTTTGAGAGATTCGCTTTGTTTCAGTTTGAGTTGACAATTACACTTGGACCCACCGAGTGGGTCCCGCTTGATCATCTTTCCGGGATCAAAGCTCTACTCGATATTTTTTTCTCTGCAATGACCTATCGTTTCTATTTTAATTTCCATTTACTTCATCCGTGTATACGTCTTGGACGAAAAGACAAAAATATATCATAAGGTATTTGAAGTTGGTTTTATTGTGCTCTAACTCAATCATTCTAGAAAAGAATAGCGTTTAAAAAAAAATGGATTAAAAATTAATTCCGGATCCACGAATATTAGAATATAGATCTAAATTTTAAGGTTATCAAAAAAACAAAACAAAAAAAATTATTTATATTCTCTCTTTATTTGCTAATGTAATGTAAGATATCTTTATATTCTTCCACACCTGTAAACCACGGACTAAATCTAAGTAGATATGTTATAGGATGAAATTTTATGTCCATTAAAAAGCGGATTATATGGATGACCTCATAGTGAACCACAGATTTAGTAGGATTTATCCACGAATTGGCATATCGACTCCAAACTACCACTTTTTAATAAAAATAAATAAATTATATATATTTATATATATATATATTAATTATTGTATATAGTTGATGAAATATAATCTATGATATATTTAAAAATATAAAGAGTTTATATATAAAAATTTAGAATATTTACAAAAAGAGAATGTAAAAAATATTTCTATTAAATAGTTGTTAATTTAATATTTACTAAAATATTTAAATTATTTAAATTATAAAAATTAAAACTATAGGCCGGTCTGCTAACCAGTTGGAAATAGCATGATAAAATTCGACATAAAAACGCTTTATAAAATATTAAAATGGGTATATACGTTAAACAATCAACAACACTAACACTTAATAGTTTAATTAACTTAAAATTATATATAACAAAAAAATAATTATAAAAACTAACGAACAAAATCTAAAAATCTATAAATTATCTAGAAAACTAAACACAAAATATTAAACTGTAAAATATAAATATTTGTTACAATGATTAAGAAAACGTTGATATGCACAAAAGATTAAAATAAGTATATACGTCAAACAACCAACAACACTAAAACTTTATAATTTAATGAAGTTGAAATTACATATCTAAAAAAATAGTTATAAAAACTAAACGAATAAAATCTAAAAGATTAAAAATTATCTTCAAAATTGAACACACAATATTAAACTGTAATATATATATATATATATATTTATTATAATGATTAAAAAAACATTGACCCACGGAGTACCGCGGGTACGACTGTAGTAATATTTGTAACACAAATCGAACTTCTCTTGTATTTATGTATATGCTTTTAGTTAATGATATGTGAAACAATGTATATTCGTATTCAAAGGTATAGAATGATTGAAAAGATCCCCTTTACAATGCTATAGGGTCCTATATTTATACACTTTAGAGATTTAAATGTGTCTAATAAATTCTATGATTTCCTATAAATTCTATAATGTCTTGATTTTTGAACTAAACTGAGTCTTTTATAGGCTTCTGTTCTTTAGGCTCAGTCGTTGCTTTAGAGCTTGGTAAGCCTTCATTTCACGTTTTCAAGCTCCCATAAGATTCGCTAATCTTGATGTCCTCAGTGTGGACCCTCTACTCCTTTTATCAAAGTGGCTTTTTATTCCGGGTTCTGAACTCCTGGTGTGGGATCCGCCACCAACATTATATAACTTCTTTCCATACTGATTTGACAATTAATCATGAAGTAGTCTTTTGATTAATTTGTGGTAGGAAAAAAACAATTTATTGAGAATTGTTAATTGTTATAGAAATTTGTTCCATTTTAAAAAGAGATTATTTTTTCCAAAGTAAGAGATTCAAGAGAAATGGTTGTCGATATTGGTGCACCAAGACTTCATTTTTTTTTCGAAGCTTAGGAAGATTCTAGAACTCAAATATTTATAGCGAAGACATTTCTACCTTCTAAAACCAGCGTATCATGGTTTGATAATATGATAATGTTTAAAGATTCTACCTTTTTAATATAACGAGGCTGGACCGAAGCAATTCATAATCTATAGAAAAGCAAGTAGTCTTGGTACTTGCGTAGCACAATATCAGCTCCAACAGATTTTTAACAATATTTTTATTTTCAATGAAACAGTATTTAATTTTCGGTTTTCCATATTTGTTGAAAGACATAAAGATATAATTTATTTATGTGGATGCGAGATTTGGATTTGTGTGTATCGAACCGGAATTTTTTTTTGGCGATCTAAGCTTTCTTTTATAACACATAAATCAGAAATTTATATTGAGATTAAAAAAAAAGAAAAGAAAAATATACTGAATAAACAAAAGTTTGAGAGTGATATTCAAGAGGATTACTCTTTTGAGGACATCTCATTAAATGTTTTAGCTAAATCGCTTTCATGATAACCACCTCTTGAAATTCTCCTATGTTTCTGTATGTATCCAATTTTTAATTTTACTAAATACTATATTAACATTACAAATTGTGGAATCACAAAAAAAAAAAAGTTTCTAATTGACAAGACCGTTTTATTATAAAAGTGTTTTACACGTGGAAACATTGTTTTTGTCTTAAAGTCCATACTGACAATTCAATGAGTTGGTTGGATGTATCAAACGACTTCTTGCAATTTGTGTTTGGGATTTCAGACTTCTAGACCCCTGTCATTATAGTTACATAGTTAAAGAAAGCATGATTTAACAAAAATGAAATTTCAAAAAAGAAAATAAAATGCTTAAAATTTCTAGATTTGGATGAATAGTTCAATATGACATTTTAATTGTATACGGTTTTAAACATGATAACTTAGAAATTAACAAATGGAAAAATACCATAAAAAACTTTCAACTTTGAACATTTTTCCAACTTAAACATCCAACTTTTTGTGTTTCCACTTAAAACCTCCAACTAAATTGTTTTTCCAAAACAAACCTTCAAATAATCTAAAATGTGCGTAAGGTTGGGTTGACTAACGGTCAACATCTAACACCGTTAACAAAAATTAATTTATTTTGTTAAACAATTATTATTTTCAATTTAATTAGAAAAAACAAAAAAAATCATAACGAAAAAACTAAAACTAAGTAAAAATAAAATAAAACAAAATAATATTTTTTTAAAAATGTTAACATAATAAAAATAATATTTTTTATTATTAACAATAAAAATTATCTTCTCTAAGTAAAAATTATTAAACAAAAATGAATATTACATTAATTAAATATTATATTTACAATAATAAAAATATTAATTTTTTTACCAACCACATATTAATATTAGAAACTCACTCCATAATTGATAGTATAAACTGGAAGAAAAATATTTACAAACGTAGTTTCACAAAATAATAACACTGTTATATTAAAAATATATATTAAGAAAATATTTTTTATTTAGATAAAATAAGTTTTATTATAATATTAAAATTTAATATTATAATCAATTAATTTATTTTTCTTTTCTTATTTGTTAGCATTGTTAATGGTAAATAATATAACAATATTAATTTAATCAATATTTATAATGTTGAATTTTAATTAATCTTTACTGTTAATATTATAATGAATTAATTTATTTTTTCTGGAAATTATATATTTTTATTTATTTAATTAAGAAGATTATTCCTTTTGTTCAGAAATTTGTATTTTTATTTATTTAATTAAAAATCTAAATAAAAAGAAAAAACAAAGTTTTGTTAGAAAAAATAATTGAAGATAATTATATTTTATTTATTTATTTAAATAAATAATTTTTATTTAGAAGACATAATTATTTTATTATTTTATTTAGACTTTCTAATTATATTTTTAGTTTTTTCTATTTAAATAGAAAATAATACTTTTTGACACAAAATTATTGTTGTTAACGGTGTTAGATGGAACTAACGTTGACCGTTAGTCAACTTAATCTCATGCACATTTTAGATTATTTTAATGTTTGTTTTGGAAAAACAATTTAGTTAAAAATTTTATATGAAAACACATAAAATTAGATGTTTTAGTTGAAAAAATATATTAAATGGGAAGTTTTGTTTATGGTATTTTCCCTTGACAAATTATACACGGCTTTATCTCTCTCGTTTCGTCTTTGTTTTGCTTTTGTTTCTTTATTTCATTTTACTTTTGATTCATCTGGCCTGACCCCTATGTTAGACGTCGGTCTTTTTTACTTTTTTTCTCCGGATCCGGTATTGTCGATGATCTTCGCAAACTCACCGCCCGGAGCTGAACAGCTCTCGGATAAACCCCGAAGATCTTTCACCTTCTCAATCGCCGTTCACTGCTATACCATTCGCGAGCTCGCCAAGTGCTTTGACGCTTTGATTCCCGACGGTAGAAGCACCCTCTGGTATCGGATTTTGGTGACCCTCCACAACTCCAAATTCAATCATGCAGCTAGATCCATGGAGTCCAGCTGTCTCGCGATCCTCGTCGACCAAAGACTCCACCGGATTCCAGTGCTGCTAGATTGGTAGTGAAGATGGCGGCGGAAGGGTTAAAACTGAATCCCCCAGTTGCCTCACCCAATCTCCCCAGCCTCCATGCTCCAGCGAAGTCTCACTCCATTACGACCAAAAGCTCGCCGCCGCCGCCGTCCAGCTGCCACAGTTGAAGATCTATTGATGCAGTCCAAAGGAAGGCAGGGTTTCTTTTATTGGGCTTAATCCAATTCGGCAAATCTCTTTTGTACATCTGAGACAAATCTGTGATAAGATTGGCCGAGGACTCCAATCGATATTACGTTTGTCATGGATACAAGATCTAGTCGATTTCTCTCTGATGGCCATTAGAGCACGACTCTTCTCTGGCTTCATTGATCACACTCCACTCCTATCTGACCTTGAGGATCTTTCGCGTCCAAGCCTCTCCGTCATGGAGATTACCTCGGCTCCGCCCTCCTCCTTTACGGAGAGAACCATCCCCAGCTTCTTAGCTGCCTCATTGTCGTTCATGCCGGCGACACAAGAGGCTAAGAACTCTTTTCTAACGTCAAATGATCTCTTGATCGTGACTATCGTTAAGTTCCCCACAGTTTTCGCGGGAGTGTTTTTGACACACCATGAGCTCGCTTGTGGCAAGTTGTTTTGTAGCCTCTGCTTCCGAGTTCCTATGGATCTATCATCGAAGCTTAAGGCTTCCCCCCCAAGTTATCTATCTATCTTTGTCGTATGCTTATGGTTGTTAATCTTGTTGTACCCAACCTCTTGGTTGTTGACTCGTACTATCCTCCCTTTGGGAATGAATGAATATAACAAGTATGATTTGCCAAAAAAAATTCAAAATAACAATTAATTAATAGAACTTATGCAATAAAAAAAATATTTACTGTAAGACCATGAATGTTTGAAAATTTTTAAATGATTTTTAGATTATAGATTTGATGTTTAGAATCTAACTTTTTGATTTTAGATATTAGATTTTACAAAAAAAGAAAAATAAAATAAATGAAAAATATGAAAATAAAAATTTCGTTCAAACAAACTCAAAAGCTCAAAAAAAAAATAGTTTTTGGTTTTTATTTCGAAATTTACAAAAACTCCTAGAATTTAGATTTTCTATTTTTTAGGAAATCCACTTTTCACGTGGATTTTAGAAAATCAAAAACCAAAAACCATAATAGAAACTACTACCGACCTATTTCCTTTCTTGACAAAATGTCATTCTATTATCAAATTTGTGGTGGTGTGGTGCGTCACACCAGAGTAAAATAATCACAAATAAAACTACTCTAGGAGAATATCTAGCTAGGTGAGTCAAGAGGTCGGCATTTTGATTTGATACACGTGGAACATAGAAAAAGAAAAATAATTAAAACAACTTCCAAGGGAAGAAAATTCCTTGAGTTCCGTGGAGAACCTTGGCCATTCTCCCAGACCCCTAGTTAAAAAAAGTAGAAAATGGTGTTTATCTAACGTATAAATATTTTTTCCAAGAAAATATTATTTAGTCTGTTTAGTTATTCTTGAAAAGCTATAAAAAATATTGACAAAACACTTTAAAAATAAATAAGAATAAAATATTTTTTTGGAGTTTGTCCATTATAAACTTTTTTTTGATTAATTGCCAGTGATGTCAAAGCTGCCATTTTTAATACAAGTAGAAACATTTATGCTCAAGTTAATTTTCTCCTTCTTCTCTTTAAAGCTACTTTTTCTGTCTCTGTACTCTATTAATAACCAATCACATGATTCACACCCGTTAGTACCAATTGCGATAGTATCTCACATAACATATTAGTTTGCTAAGTCTTGGCTTAAATCATTAAAAACGATATTTTAAAAGATAATAAAAAGACATAATTGAGATTGCTCTTCCTCGGTCTCATTCAGGTTGCTCGTCTAGCCTCTCTTTGCATTAAACTCCTACTCGCCTTGAATTTTTTTTTTTTTTTTTTAATTAGGAGGTTCCTCCGGGTCTTAAATCCAGATTAATTCTTCTTAGACCCAGTTTCCTTTTTGCACAGCTTCGCTGTGAGTTGGGTGGCCAAGTGGATTCGAACTCGGATCTCAAGCCAGGCACATACCCAACCTCAAGCTACTAGGATACCACCAGTTGGTTACTCGCCTTGAATTGTTTAAGAGTGAGTTTCGCCTAATTGTTGCTTTAGCCCCTTACTCAATACTCAAGCTTGGGTATCTCTCTCCATTCTAGCTTTGGATCGCGACCTTCTTGCGAAGGATAAGACATTGAAATATCCTCAGTATCGTTCTCTAATCCTTATCTATGCTTCAACTATTCTCATGTTAGTCTTTAGTTGTTTCTTATGTTGTATTTTCTTCACTGTGTAAACTCTCCATTACATTTCAATAGTAAGTCCTTTATCAAAAAATTTTAAAAATAAAAATAAAAATATAACATTTAAAACAAAGATAACAATAAATAGAAAAAGACAAAATACAACTACTCACAATTTTTTTGTTTTTCGCTATAAATTTTAATTTTATTATTTTATTAAAATGAAGAGGGGCTTGTAATTTGTTACAAAAATTGCTTTAACCAGTCATGATGCTTTTGCCTTATCAAACTATAATATTAGATACACTGCTACTTACATAAAAGTGAGATGAAACTGAAAGTTGAAATATTACCATTTTCACCAAAAAGCACAAATCATATAACTATATTACAAGGGCACTTGCAGATCTACCTCTTTCGATAATCGATATTGCCTATATACCATTTTTTAAAAACTTAATTTGGAGCAAATATAAGAGGATGTTAAAAAGCACATGTTTAATATGTGATTCTCCATACTTTGACACATATCATTTGATCATCCTTATCACTATCACACTTGTCAACTTATTTAACATCATCATCATCCACCTGTCCACCCCTCATTCACCTCTTTGTACTATAAATATGTGTCAAATTTTGTGTAAGAAAATGTAATGAAATCATAAGAAGAAGTTATCAATAATACACTCTTCTACTCTTTCTCTCACGTCTACATCTTTTTTCATTTACAAAATTTCTTTATTTAATTATATTATATATATATTCATATATATACACAAACATATATATATATATACACTTTAAATTAGAATTTATAACACGTTATCAGCACGAATTACGCTCTCCGTCTGTTTCAATATTTCAAAGTACAATCAAACCTCTGCCCATTCAAATCTTGAGGTAACATTTAAATTATGTTTAAATTTAATTAAATTTATGTATAATATTTACGGAGTAGAAGGTTATACCTCCTCCATGATCATATGGTAGGTGTTGCCTCCTCGATCATTTGGAAGGCTCTGCCTCCTACACAATCATATGGATGGCTCAGCCTCGTAAAAGGATTGTGTTTAAATTATGTTTTTATTATGACTCATGATATTTATATCTTTCAGTAATATATTCTTACACTTATTTGTTTTTTAAAAAGAAAATTTTAAAATTTTTTCATCAAACTTATATTTAACGTTGTTTCGTTATTTATATAGATATCATGTCAAACTTGGCAAAGCTTAATATCGCTGCCCTTAAAAATTACTTGACTTGGGCATTAGATGCAAAGATGTATCTAAAATCAAAAGATTTGCTTAATACCATCGATCCGTCGGAAACGATGTCAGATGAGAAACAAGCAAAAGCCATAGTATTTTTACGTCACCACCTCCATGATGGTTTAAAGGAGGAATATATCACGAGAGAAAATCCTGAAGATCTTTGGCAATGCCTTAAAGATAGGTGTGATCACCAGAAATATGTGATCTTACCAAAAGCCAAACATGAATGGCTTAATCTGCGGTTTCAGGATTACAAAAGTGTAAGTGAGTATAATTCCGCCATGTTCGGAATCACTTCAAGGATGATACTATGTGGTGAAAATGTTTCCGATTATGATATGATCGAGAAAACATTTCAAACATTTCATCCTACAAACGTAATCCTCCAGCAACAGTATCGAGCAAAAAATTATACTCGATACTCTGACTTAATGCAAGTTCTTCAAGTTGCTAAACAAAACAATGAACTCGTGATGATGAACCATCAAACCCGTCCAACTGGATCAGCTCCACTTCCAGAAGTGAATGTTGCTTCATCCAGTTTTAATAATTGGCAAGGACGAGGACGCGGACGCGGTCGAGGCCGTGGTCGCGGTCGTGGAAGAGGTGGTGGATGAGGAAGAGGAAGGAATTTCCATCCTAACAATTTCAACGCTGAAAAGGCCAACAAAAGCCTTAATATGAATGATGAAAGCCGCGTTGTAAAAAAGCAAAATAATGTTTGTTACATATGCGGTATGAAAGGACATTGGTACCAAACTTGTCGTATACCTAAACATCTTGCCGATCTGTACCAAGCAGCTCAAAAATCTAAAGAAAAGGATGTTGAGACCAACCTCATCTCTGATGAGCCTGGACCTTCCTTCCATGGTCTAGATGATGATGTTAATCTTGATGTTGCTGATTTTCTTGTTGATAATGACAACAGGAAATAAAAGACATGATATTGTTTATGTTTGTATCATATGAATAATGTTTTTAAAAGTTTTTGAATAAGGGTTTCATTGTAAAATATTATAACCCATGTTTTTTTATATGTTTATTGTAAAATAGTTTTGTTATACTATAGTTTTATAAGTTTATGTTTTCTACTATGTTAATTATAATGCATATTCTATAAATGTTTGGTCTCAGAAAATGTCAAATTTTGAGATTGAGGATGGAGATATATGTCTAGCAGACAGTGCTACGACTCATACGATACTTAAAGATGAAAAATATTTCTTCTCTCTCAAAAGAAACGATTCCGCTAGAAGCGTGAGTACTATTTCTGGAAATGCAAAGATTATTATAGGCTCTGGAAAAGCAAGTTTCTTAATGCCAAAGGGAACAAAGTTTGAAATATGTGATGCATTATATTCTCCGAAGTCTCATAGAAACTTAATAAGTTTTAGAGATATTCGAAGAAATGGATATCATATAGAGACTCTGAATAGAAATGACATTGAATATCTTTGCATTACAAAAGAGAGGAAACATATATTGGAAGTACTAACAACGTTATCCTCTGGCTTATATTGCATAAAGATTCACATGGTCGCATCATATGCCACAGAATATACTGATACATTTAAAGTCTGGCATGAAAGACTTGGACATCCTGGTTCAGTCATGATGCGAAAATTGTGCAAAATTCTAATGGCCATCCATTGAAAAACAAGAAGATTTTTCAATCTCGTGAGTTTTCATGTAATGCATGTTCTCAAGGAAATCTCATAATTCGGCCATCTCCAGCTAAAATTGGGAATGAATCTCTAGTATTCTTAGAAAGAATACATGGTGATATATGTGGACCAATCCACCCTTCATGCGGGTCATTTAAATACTTCATGGTATTAATTGACGCATCTAGTAGATAGTAACATGTGTGTCTATTGACAACACGAAATACGGCTTTCGCAAAATTCATTGCCCAAATAATCAGGTTAAATGCACAATTCCTGATTATGCCATAAAGAAAGTCAGACTTGATAATGCTGGTGAATTCACTTCACAAGCCTTTAATAATTATTGTATGTCAATGGGAATCGATGTTGAGCATCCGGTTCCTCATGTTCATACATAAAATGGCATGGCTGAATCTTTGATTAAACGGCTGCAACTCATTGCTAAACCGTTAATAATGAGAACAAAACTCTCAATTTCTATATGGGGTCATGCAATCTTGAATGCTGCAGCATTGGTTCAGGTACGACCAAGTGGTCAAAATATACATTCCCCTTTACAATTAACATCTGGTCAAGAGCCAAATGTATCCCATCTCTGTATCTTTGGATGTGTGGTTTATATTCCTATAGCCCCACCGCAAAGAACAAAAATGGGGCTGAAAAGGAGATTGGGTATATACGTCGAATATACATCACCAAGTATAATTCGATATCTTGAACCGCAAACTGGTGATATGTTTACGACACGTTTTTCCGATTGCCATTTTAAAGAAGATGAATTTCCAGCGTTAGGGGGAGGAATTAAACAAGTATCAAAAGATATTACATGGTTTACACCATCTTTGATACATCTTGATCCTCCTACTAAAGAAAGCGAAATGGAAGTACAGAAGATTGTACATTTACAAAATATGGCAAATCAACTACCAGATGCGTTCACATATACAAAAAGGGTGACTAAGTCTTATATCCCTGCTGCAAATGCCCCATCAAGAGTTGAAATTCCAAAAGAGGATTTCGATGGAAGCAAAACAAATGAACCTAAAGTTCAATTGAAACGCGGGAGGCCAATGGGCTCTAAAGAAAAAAATCCCCGAAAAAAAAGAAAATGGAAGAAGAAAATGAAAAGGTTCTAGAGGAACCCGACAAAGAGGAAAGTCCTCAGGGCGAAGATAATACAGAGAAATATGAGATTTCCATTAACTATGCCCAAGATGGAAAATTATGGGCTAGAGATGAAATTGATGATGATAATAGAATATTTTCTTTTTCTGTATACAAAGAAATCGATAAAGAAAATGATGATCTAGATCCAAAGTCCGTATCAGAATGTCAGAAAAGACATGATTGGGATAAATGGAAAAGTGCCATGCAAATTGAATTGCTCTCCCTCAATAAAAGAAATGTCTTTGGACCTATTGTCACTGCATCTAATGATGTTAAACCTGTTGGATGCAAATGGGTTTTTGTGAGAAAAAGAAATGAGAAAAATGAGATTACACGATATAAAGCCTGACTTGTTGCACAAGGTTTTTCTCAAAGACCAGGAGTTGATTATGAAGAAACGTATTCTCCGGTCATTGATGCAATTACATTTAGATACTTAATGAGTATAACTTCATCTAGAAATCTAGATATGTACCTTATGGATGTAGTGACATCATATTTATATGGATCTTTAGATAATGATATATACATGAAAATCTATGAAGAATTTAAGATCCCTGAGGCACTAGACTCAAAGTCTAGAGATATATGTGCAATCAAATTACATCGATCACTTTACGGATTAAAACAATCCGGACGCATGTGGTATAATCGCTTGAGCGAATACTTATTGAAGAAAGAGTATGTAAATAATAAAATATGCCCTTGAATTTTATCAAGAAATCTCCATCGGGATTTGTGATCATTGCTGTATATGTTGACGACCTAAATATAATTGGAACTCCAAAGGAGATTGATGATGCAAGAACTTATATGAAAGAAGAGTTCAAAATGAAAGATCTTGATAAGACAAAATTTTTTCTTGGGCTCCAAATAGAGCATTTCCAAGATGGAATATTTGTGCATCAATCAAATTATATTAAAAGAATTCTAAAACGCTTTTACATGGATAAATCAACTCCTTTGAGTACTCTAATGGTTAATAGAACTCTGAATGTTGAGAAAGATCCATTCAGACCTTGTGAAGATAACGACGAAATACTTGGTCCCGAAGTACCTTATATGAGTGCTATCGGTAGACTTATGTATCTTGCAAACTGTACAAGACCAGATATAACATTTGCTACTAATTTTCTCGCAAGATACAATTCATCTTCTACACGGAGACATTGGAATGGTATTAAACACATTTTCTGTTATCTCCAAGGCACAACTGATTTAGGGTTATTTTACCTTAGAAACTCTGAGTTTGGTTTAGTTGGTTTTGTAGATGCAGGCTATTTATCAGATCCACATAAAGGTCGATCCCAAACCGGATACATTTGCACAATTGGAGGAACTGCAATCTCATAGCGTTCACAAAAACAGATGTTAGTCGCCACTTCCTCAAACCATGCAGAAATCATTGCACTTCATGAAGCATGTCGAGAATGTGTCTGACTCAGATCTATGATTCATCATATACAAGAAGCAAGTGGAGTAACCACCAATAAAGAGCCGACAAGACTTTACGAAGATAATGCTGCATGTGTTGCCCAAATCAAAGAAGGTTTTATCAAAACTGACAGAACAAAGCATATCCCCCCAAGATTTTTCTCTTACACTCAAGAACTTGAGAGGAACCAAGAAGTTGATATTCAATACATCCGCTCAAGTGACAATGCAGCAGATCTCTTTACACAGGCGCTTCCTACTTCTATATTCAGAAAGCATATTTATAAGATCGGAATGCGTCACCTATGAGATCTATAAAAGAAAAGACTATACAAGTCTTTTCCAGGGGGAGATTGCGCTCACTGTACTCTTTTTCCCTTGTCATGGTTTTTATCCCAATGAGTTTTTTCATGATAAAGTTTTTAATGAGGCAGTACGCAATATGTTAACAGTGATGGATAATCAAGGGGGAGTGTTAAAAAGCACATGTTTAATATGTGATTCTCCATACTTTGACACCTATCATTTGATCATCCTTATTACTATCACACTTGTCAACTTATTTAACATCATCATCATCCACTTGTCCACCCCTCATTCACCTCTTTGTACTATAAATATGTGTCAAATTTTGTGTAAGAAAATGTAATGAAATCATAAGAAGAAGTTATCAATAATACACTTTTCTACTCTTTCTCTCACATCTACATCTTTCTTCATTTACAAAATTTCTTTATTTAATTATATTATATATATATATATTCATATATATACACAAACATATATATATATATATACACACTTTAAATTAGAATTTATAACAGAGGATATTTTTTTGACCATTTTGTCTTTCTTGCAAGTTGATATGGTTATGTAGATTGAGATGACAAGACATTATTAATTCTATGAAGCTACGACAACACACTTTTATGCTAACATCAACAAAATTATATAAATATAAACAGATGCTAGCATTTTAAATTTTAAAAAATAAATTGGGTATCATATTGGGCTTTATACATAAATAGTTTATAAAAATTGAAACATTAAAATCGTTGATTTAATGAAATGCTATAGTGGTTGTAAACTGAATGATATTGACAATAACTTTGATACTATTTATGGATATCGAGAAATTAACTTCCATCTAAAATACATATATAAGACTGATTGATGAAATAAAATTATTATTTAAAACATGTATACATAAGACAAGTTGTTCAAATTTATTGAAAATAAATATAATATCTAAAACACAAACAAATTAATGTGCAATATATTTTGAGTAACGAAACGAAGTTTTAAGAGAAAGAGTCTAAATCCTAAACCCCACATAAAAGTGGGAATCCAAATAAATCAATGTATAATATAATTTCCATAACGGAGTTTAAAAAGCAACAATTTAAACCCTAAACCCGATACAGAAGTGAAAACCAAACAAATCAATGTACAATATACTTTCCATAACAGAGTTTAATAAGAAGGAATCTAAACCATAAACCCCAAACGAAAGTAGGAACCAAAACAAATCAATGGACAATATAATTTCCGTAATGGAGTTTCACAAGAAGAAATCTAAACCCTAAACTCCAAATGGAAGTGGAAACCCAAACAAATCAATGTATAGTATATTTTTCGTAATGGATTTAAACAAGAATGAATATATACCGTAACCTTAAAATGGAAGTGGAAATCCAAGCAAATCAATGTATAATATACTTTCCGTAACTGAGTTTAGCAAGAAGGATTTTTTTATACCCAACCTTACAAAATGGAAGTGGGAACCCAAAAAAATGAATGTATAATATATTTTCTGTAACCAAGTTTATCAAGAAGGAATATATACCCTAACCCCAAATGGAAGTGAGAACCCAAACAAATCAATATACAATACACTTTCCGTAACATATTGAACAAGAATGAATCTATACCCTAACCCCCAAAAAGAAGTGAGACCCAAACAAATCAATATACAGTAAACTTTCCGTAACAGATTTGAACAAGAATGAATCTATAACCTAATCCCAAATGGAAGTGGGAACTCAGACAAATCAATATACAATATACTTTTCTAAACATAGTTAAACAAGAAAGAATCTATACCCTAACCCTAAATGGAAGTGGAAACCCAAACAAATCAATTTACAATATATTTTCTGTAACAGATTTGAACAAGAAGAAATCTATATCCTAACCCCTAAATAGAAGTGGGAATCCAAACAAATCTATGTACAGTTACTTTCCATAACGAAGTTCAACAAGAAGGATTATATAACCTAACACCCATATGAAAGTGAGAACCCAAACAAATAAATGTACTGTCTAATTCACATAACGGAGTTCAACAAGAAAAAGTTTATACCCGAAACTATAAATGGAAGTGAGAACCCAAATAAATGAATGTACAATATACTTTCTGTAACGGAGTTAAACAAGAAGGAATCTATAGCTTAACCCCCTAATGGAAGTGGGAATCCAAATAAATAAATTTACAATATAACTTTCGTAACTGAGTTCAACAAGAAGGAATCTATACCTAATTAAACCCATATGGAAGTGAGAGCTCAAATAAGTTGATGGACAATATATTTTCCATAACAGAGTTCAACAAGAAAGAATATATACCCTAACCCCTAAATGGAAGTGGGAACCCAAATAAATAATTGTACATTATAATTTCTGTAACAAAGTTCAACAAGAAGGAATCACCCTAAAACCATATGGAAGTAAGAACCCAGACAAATTGATGTACAATATACTTGCCATTAAGAAGTTCAACAAGAAGGAATCTATACCTTAACACCCATATGGAAGTGGGAACCCAAAAAATCAATGTACAATATAATTTCCAAAACAGAGTTCAACAAATAAGAATCTATATCCTAAGCCCCCATATGGAAGTGGAATCCTAAACAAATCAATTTACATTCTAATTTCCATAACAAATTTAAACAAGAAGGAATCTATACCCTAAATGCCAAATGGAAGTGACAACCCAAACAAATTGATGTACAATATAATTTTCGTAAAGGACTTTAACATATCAATTAGTAAACAAGATAGTTCTGGAAGTTCCCCAAGCAAGGGACAATTGGGTTTATGGCAATAATTGATACTATATGTTATTGTAAATATTGACATGTTTACATTGATTTGTTATTCATACTTCCTGTAACGGAGTTTAAGAATTTAAGAAGAAGGAATATAAACCATAAGAGAAATAAATCTAAACCCGAAACCTCAAATGGAAGTGGAAACCCAAACAAGTCTCTGTACAATATACTTTCATAATAAAGAATAAATGTGAGTAGTTAGCAAATATAGGTTATTAACTAGGGTAGATACACAATTATCGCATATTTTCACAAACTCAGAACACCGAATTAATTTTTGTTGAAGTTGTATATGAGCTTTTGTAAATATCCACTCATTTTCTGATATTTTTGACAAATTTATAACCTATTATATATATATATATACATTTTTTCATAAATCTCAAATATTCGGTTAATCCTCGTTAGAGCTCATAAACATATTTCTATAAAACTTTCATTCACCATTGGATTTGAGGGCCAGTTTTTGTCCACCATTGAATTTGAGGCCAAATATGTGGCCAAATTTCCATCACCATTGGATCTGTAATTGAAGAAGTGCATTACCAAATACATTGAAATTTGTGAACATAAATGTTTTACAATAACATATAGTATCATTTATTACCGTAAACATGTCATTATTTACGAAAATAACAGCAAATGCAAATTAGTTAATTATGAATAAATCCCTAAAGTACTAAATAATCGTAGAAATAAAGAGAATCTCAAAATGTGTTACAAAATCTAAAACATTTCTAAGTGGTGATTCGTGTAATCATTGTAAATGCGGAAGATCATGAGATTTTATCAATGGCATCAATCCATCTTATCTTAGAGTAAAATGGGTAAAATATTATTTTATGAGTGTTGCCCCAATTTAATCTTGGAAAATGTTTGAGGGAATTTTTGTTTCCACCATTAGATCTGCAATTGAGAAAGTGCATTACCAAAGACAATGAAATTTGTCAACATCAATGTTTTAAAATAACACATGATATCAACTATTGTCATAAACATGTCATTATTTACGAAAAAAATCACAAACGTAAGTAAATAAGTTAGCTGTGAATAAACCTATAAAGTATAAAATAATTGTAGAAATAAAGAAAATCTCAAAATTTCTAACAAAATCAAACAAATTTTACAATATGCATAAATACCTAGAATCAATCAAACAACATAGATCCCAATCAAATGTTAAAGAATAGACTCCATCGTTGACATCTCTGACCAAATGACTCAGTTCGAAGATAAGATATTCCCATGTTCTAGAAATTGCTAGGCGTTAGTCGGACGGTAAAGGTGGACCTAGTGCCTAACCATTAAATCGGAGATTAAATAGAGATTAATCGAGAATTAGTTTTTTATATTATTTTATATAATTAATACCAAAATCAAATATATAATACTAAATATAAATTATTAAATGGCAATGTAGTATTATTAATTTCCAGTTTATCATCTATGAAATATATTGTATGTAAATTATACTAATATTGACTAATATTAATATAAAAACGGGTTAGTAGTGTATAAATTATTATTCAATATAAATATATCTAATAATACTTTTTACAATAATATATCTCATGCTAACAAGCTCCGGGACCAGATGGTATGACTGGATATTTCTACTATTAGTTTTGGCCAACAATAAGTGCAGACATCATTTCAGAAGTTCGGAAATTTTTCCAAACAGGAGTAATGCCCTCGCAACTAAACCGCACCAACATCTGCCTCATACCAAAGATTGATAAGCCAGAGAAAATGAGTGATTACCGTCCCATCAGTTTATGTAATGCATCATACAAGATCATTTCGAAGATCCTCACAAAGTGATTGAAACATGTGTTACCAGAGGTAATCTCTTCAGAACAGACATGATTCATCTCTGGGCGTCAAATTACAGATAATGTTTTGGTGGCACATGAGTTACTTCATTCTCTTAATCATCGCCGTAGACAATCAAAATGTTATATGGCGACAAAAACTGATATAAGCAAGGCTTATGATCGAGTGGAGTGCAACGTTTTGGAGAAGGCGATGCAACAACTGGGTTTTAATCAGAAATGGGTTATGTGGACTATGGCTTGTTTCCGTACGATCTCTTTTTTTCAGTTTTAATTAATGGGAGTCCATATGGTGAAATAATACCAAGTCAACGAATACGCCAAGGGGACCCTATTTCTCTGTATCTATTTCTGTTTTGTGCGGAGATGTCAACACAAAAGTTAAGACAAGAAGAGTTAAAACGCTCTATCAAAGGACTATCAATTAGTAACTTCGGTCCACGGGTGACTCATCTCCTATTTCCTGATGATTCACAATTTTTTTGCCAAGCCAATGCAAAAAATAGTCAAGCTTTGGCTTGTGAGTTACAACAATATAGCGAAATCTCGGGTCAGCACATTAACATGGAAAAATTTTCCATCTCATTTGGATCAAGAGTTTCAGAAATAAAGCAACAAGAAGGGAAGCGACATATTCATATAAATAATGTCGGTGGGTGTGGAAAATATCTTGGTTTACCAGAGGAGGTTACAAGAAAGAAGTGTGAAGTGTTCAGATACATCGTCAAATGGATACGGGAACGTACAAAGGGATGGCACAACAAATTTCTCTCCGAAGCAGGAAAGGAAATAAATGGGATCATCGGAAATTAGACTACTATCTTTCCCCGGCAGATGCTTCTATAGCAAAACGCATTTACATACCTCAACAACCACAGCAGGAAAAACTCATCTGGCACTATACAAAAACCAAAAGGTATTTGGTGAAATCAGGATATTGGCTAGCCACACATTTACCAGATCAAGTAAGTCCAATTATCTCCCCTCCACAAGGCTTGGTAAGATTGAAAATGAAGCTATGGAAATTATCTATTCCACCAAAACTTAAACATTTCTTCTGGAGAGTTTTATCAAAGGCGATAAGTACGGGTACATAGCTTAACCGCCGAAGTATACCAATTGATCCTACTTGTCAACGGTGTCATCTCCAACCAGAATTAATTAATCACCTTCTCTTCCAATGTCCATATGTAACATCGATTTGGCGATTATCCAACACGATACTCTCCTCAACACAAGTTCCTCTGAATTCAATTGAAGAAAATGTGGAACTCCTTTTAACTAAGTACGACTGGTGAAAAGACTCGTCCCGAAAACCACTAAACCGGGACCGGTTCAATAAAAGTAAACCACAAAAAACTGGAATTTTAAAATTTCTAACAACTTAACCAATTAATCCATTTATTCCAACATAATAATAATAAAAATGTTCTAACAATCTAGCGGAAGCAATTCAACAATAAGCACTAATCTGAATAACAAATATCCAATATAAATAAATGAAACTATCCTGGTATGTCATCCTGGTCCGTCACCGCAGTTCCACGAGCTTCAGCTAGCTTTATCCTTTTCTTTATCTGCGCCATTACGAATAGACGCAGTCAGTATTTAATAAATACTGAGGAGGCGATCAACCCGTCTACTAGGTCAATTAGGACAAAATTACGAAAATACCCCTCCAACATAATCAAATGTCTGGACTCGACAAACAACACAACAATGAATTAATAAAATTAATTCAACGCAAACTAATGAATTAAATCAATCAACAGCAATTTAAAACACCCAAAATTGACTAAAACAATTAATTCTCAACAGCTGATTCAACAATAATTCATAGAAAAATTACATAAAATAATCTCATAAATAACGGTAATTTCTAGCAATTTTTCCGGAATTTATCTCAGCAATAAAAATACCGCAAAAATCACAAAACACAGAATTAAATCCTAACACTGAATTATCTCGGGAAATAATTCTGTAAATCATCCGACCACGGTACTGCACTCACCTTAGCCACTAGTAGCACTTTTCGACACAAATTTTCTGCGACTTCCGGAAACTTTTCCACGTTGTCTACACCCTCAAATCCCGGATCCGCAACCTAATAATAATAAAATATTATAAAATATTATTTAATTATTAAATAATAATTAACTTCACAATTATAAACAACGTAAGTCGTCTTCTTTGTTGCATGTCTGCAACACACCCGGCGCCAATAACGTCACCAGCGTTCGCTGTTCGTGATCCCAGCCTTGACAACACCACCTTGACGCGACGGCCTCACCACCCCACTCGATATGGCCACGCGATCCATCACCACACACCGTCACATCACCGACGCGTCTCAAGCACACCAGGTCTGATCCACAGACACGAACTACTCCGGTCAACCCGACGACAACACGCCACCACATTTCGATCAAAATCCCATCACGTCATCTCTGTGCCTCCTCATCGATCAACAACGTCATAACATCGACAACATCACCTATGTCACCTACACGGCTTCAAGATCTCCCACTGTTCCGCCGTCACGACGTGTCGACCAACCCCGTGACACCACTCTCCAGCCAACACCCATCGAGACTCAACAACGATGAACCACAACAACAGATGATCCAACTACGAGAGGGAGACCCTTAGTTGCGAAGATGAGAAACTTGATTCTCCGCTCAGCCTAGCCACCACGGAGCCCTCACTCACGATCCTCCTCTTCCTCTTCCTTTTTCTCGGCGTTGGTTCACGGACAAGACGAAGATGACTGCTCTGGGAGAAAGAAGCGTGATTGCGTGATGTATGAAGAGGATAATAGCTTAGGGTTTTCATCCAAGTTTGACAAATACAGCGATCAGTCTTCCAACTTTTCCAACTTTACAAATCGTCCCCACAACTTTTGAAATTATCAATTAAACCCGCCAGCCACAAATTGATTTAATCAATTTAGCCCTCAACTTCTAATTCTCTAATTAGAACCCCCAATTAATGGGTTACGGATGTTACAACTGGGGTACTTCTAAGGAAATGGAACATTTACCTTTTTGGGTATGTTGGCAAATTGGAAAATCAAGGAACGATCTCATATTCAACAAAACATTACGAGAGCTAGGTGACGTAATTTCCAAAGCTCAAGATGATGTGCACGAATGGATCACGGCAATTGATATGCCTCATAAACAGCAACCAGTATCCACACATACAAGAAATGTTATATCTACATGGCTTCCACCACTGGCTGACCATTTTCAAATGATGAATGATTTCATAGGAGCTGGATGGATCATTCGAGATGAACATGGATTCTTGTATTTAAGTTGTTTGCTCTGGTTGTCTAATATTATGTAACAAATCAATAATTCCTTCATTTGAGGTCGACACCATATGAATAGTGTGGTTGTAAAAATTATGACTCAGTCAAACCTTTGAATCTATACTTTTTCATCGGCCTTTCTGTCGCCACAAGTTTCAAGTGCCAACTGCTAACTTCTCTTTCCTGCCCATTACAAACTGAAAATATTTCCTCTGAAAACATAATTGATAAATCGAATTTTGTATAGCTAATCAAAAATTTTAAACTATAAAAGAGAAAAAAACATCCAAATTCTTCCTATCTCCTATATAAACATCCTAGTCTCGACGGTTCATCTAAAAAAAATAATATTTTGGAAAAAGACTTTTCATCATCCTCCGAATCAAAACGCCTCGTTTTGCATAAAAAGATATACAGTAAAACCTCTATAAAAAGATATACAGTTTTGGTTATATCATAAAAAGATATACAGTAAAACCTCTATAAATTAATAATGTTGGGACCGAAGAATTTTATTAATTTATAGAGGTTATTAATTTATCGATAAATTAATAATTATTAATTTATAGAGAATTTTTCCGAATTTCAAAAACTTTTATATGAAAAGTAGAAAAATGAAGACAATACTTCGATGTGTTTTAATGCATTTACACATTAGAAAATAATCATTGCATATATAAAATTTTTAATAATTTTTGATGCAATTTGAGAAGATAATATCATATATTTTTGATATTTTAAGAAAAATAGAGATAAACTCTAACAAAATTATAAATTTATGAATAAATAAACAACATTAGAATCATATTTCACTAAAATATCTTATATATATACAATAAATTTATATGATTATTAATTTATGTTATTAATGGAACCATATATTTACATAGAGATTTCAAAAAATTATTATCTTATTATCTTATCGAAATGCGTCAATTATTACACCGGCCCAACTCGGGACCAGAATAATTTATTAATTTAAAGAGGTTATTAATTTATCGAGTATTAATTTATAGAGGTTCTACTGTATATATATATATATATATATATATATATCATAGATAAAAAAAACTATATGTTATATGTTAATTACTCCTTTCGTGCCACTGATGCATATTTATACAATAGCTGCATAAGAGATGTCCAAGAAACAAGGGGAGAATAATATGGTTTGACCAATGTCTTATGGAGATTTCTTCCATCGTTTCCGACGGAAAGATCGATAATGCTGACAGTATAGACCATAATGCTGACAGCATCATCGAGGGGGTGATGTTCACGTCGGGGGAAGAAGCTATACGCAATGGTACAGTGTACGAACGACTTATGGTTAAAGACATGCTACGCGTGTTTAGAGTGGATTATCATGGAGGAATCGCACTGCTGCGAGGGCAAATTAGGAGGGAGATTTTTCAGTTTTAGCTATAACTATAGGTATGAGCTTTACCCTTTTATTAAAACGACTGATTCATGAGAGCTCTCTCTATACATATTGCGTATGTGTGTTTGTGTTGTCTTTGAATAAATGCTTTGAGAGAATACAATTTTTTGGGCGTTTGTTTTGTATAACACACGTTTAGAGCGGCATGTGACTTTTTACTTATCTGATAAAAACTCAGAAAAACATAGTTTGGGAGGTTCTTCCAACAGTTTCTACTCGAAGTAATGTAACACATTACACACATGTAAATTTGCATATTATCATTGGTTCCTTTTGTTTTATTTTATGTAGTGGCTTTTAACGTTCCTAAGTTAGTGACATATTTTTAGCGTTGCTAGCTAGTCAATCACTAAATTAATAACAAATTCAAAGGTGTCATGTGAATTGAACTCCAGAAATATCATTTCCAAAATTTCACATGATAAAAGTGTAAACATATCGTAAAAGTTCTCAACTAGTTGAACAACTTCAATTCTGATCCTCTCAACCTCCGTCATGCACCCTAACACTAACAGTTGTGGAAGTAATTACGAGAAAAAACCTCAATAAAATATTTTTGTGGTACGTGAAACTTATTTTTAGATCCTTTTAAAATATTTTTGTGGAATGTCATTGATTTTTATTAACTTGTGTTCCTAGAATTCTGGTGTCAATGACATTTATTAACATGTTGATATATTGCTTTTTGTTTATTTCTTGACTTGAGATTTTGATTTTAGTGGTTGCCTCCATTTGAAGTGGTATGCGCGGGTCAAGAGAAACAAACTTCAAAACGTAAAGCGTTTTAGAATAATTATACAAACTATCTTATTGCAGAAAAACAAAGAAAGAAACATTCTCGAAGCTATCACCCAATTTGAGAATTTCTGAGTTAACTACAATTGAACTGAAGACTTATACTTAGTAATAAACAGTCATTTACCACGAAAGTCAATCGTTTCTTAGTTACTATTGCTTGAGAGTGTATCATATATGTTTTCTTTTTCCTTATTAAATTTCGTAACACTAGAATTTAATAGAATTGTAAAGTCAATAAAAAAAACTTTTTCTAACAACAAAGGATTCTTAATGGAATTACAAAATCTACGTACCAAGAACACAAGATTTTATTAGGAATATCAGAAACCATAAACCAATAACACAATGAAATCTTAAAATTTTACAAATCTTTAGAAACACAACTCACAACTCCCACTAAAGAGAAGATCGACTGAAACTTGGAAAGAACCATCTAGCATCAGTAAAATCCATGGAGGAGAAAACACAGTTTGGAAAAGGCTCAATCTTGTCGGTAGAGAGATCATAGACACATATGTTATCTGGATCTTTCCTGCCATAACCAAACCCACTAAAATAAATTGATTTAACTCGGCCATAATCTTCAAAATATATAATTTTGTGGATCATGACCAGAGAAACACCAAGTCTCTACAGTCTACTACACCCGAACAACCAGCGTAAAGCGTCTGAGCCCTATGTTAGTAGATCATTGGTGCTTCAACCGATTCCCTAGTAAAGCTAACCCGTTGCCACATATGATTCCCTTTCTTGGTAAAGACCATAAACTTCATTATTTTCCACACAACTATGTAATCATTCGTTTTTTCATCTATCCAAAGACAAACCACACTAGATTCCAACATTAGTCTCAAATTTTCAGGTTGGTCGAATTCTCTAGGTGGTAAATCAATTCTCTCACTGGTTAAGGGATTAAGAATGTTGAGATTGCAACGAAGGTCCATCATCAGTTTCTATTGAGAAGAAGAAACACTAAACTTGATACATGCTTGATTAGGCTTAATGATAGATGCAAGTCTTCAAGATGGTTTCTCTTCCCTTTGGCCTTTCACTTAATCGATTCCTTTGATGGAGAAGGAATCTTCAAACTTTTCATGGTGTTTTTCTATTATGAAAAGATACAGATTTTGGTGCTCTTCTCTTTGTGAGAAAACCAATTGAATGAATCATCTTTTCATTGCACCACACTTTATATATACTGTACATATGTGTATCGCATCCTTTCGGCATATGGTTATTATAACCGCTACTTTTAAATGCTGAACATAATATATACACATATATATAATACTTATACATATTAAGGCAAGGGAAAATGGTTATCCATACACCCTAATAGGGGTGGGCATTCGGGTACCCGTTCGGGTTCGGATCGGGTATTTCGGGTTTTCGGGTGTTCGGGTTTAGGGGTATAATACCCGTTCGGGTATTTCATAGTTTCGGGTCGGGTTCGGATCGGGTGCATTCGGGTTCGGATCGGGTTCGGGTATCCGAAATTTTGAGAAAAAAATAAAAAAATAGTTAAATTTGAATAAAATTTGGTTAAAATATCACAAATATAACTAAGAACTTTCGGATATCTTAGTTATTTTATATATTTTAATTATTTTGGTCTTAAACTAATTGATATCTTTGAGTTTATAATTCTAATTTTGTAATTAGGTTATATCAAATCTAAATATAACTAATATTTGTATATATGTAATTATATTTTGGGTATTTCGGGTATCCATTCGGTTATCGGTTCGGGTCGGATTCGGGTTCAGGTGTTCGGGTTTCGAAGTCTAGTACCCGTTCGAGTATTTTAAAACTTCGGTTCGGGTTCGGTTCGGGTTTTTTCGGTCGGGTTCGGATTCGGGTTTCGGGTCCGGGTTTTTTGCCCACCCCTACACCCTAATTCTAATGTCATTAATCGAAATCGATCCATCAAAGTGTCATCTTTTATATTAGAATCATTAATTTTAATATGAACTTAATCTTAATATTAAACCGAAAGATACATATGTCATACAAGAATAAATATACTTACAGTCTGGACAAAGCTCCATCCAGTTAGCTTTCTTGTTGACTTCAGTCATTGATCCAAATAAAAAGTCGAGATTTTTTGTTGGAAAGAAAGAGATCCACAGAAAAAATTTGCTCCTTTATCTTTTTTTATGAATTCATCAGACCTCCCTATATAAAATAAGCCAAAGCAAATTCCAATTTCGTAATCTAAAAGTTGTTTTTCTTAAAATGATTGATATAAGTTACATGTATTTTTTTCTATATACAAATATTAATATAACTTACATAAACTTTTCTATATAAACACCGATTGATATAACTTTTATAATTAGTAGATTTGAATTATTTAAAATAAATTTTATGTTCAATAACATAAGTTTTGGGTTACTAAATTTGACAATTTGATATGAAAAAGTTGGAAGATGTCAAACTTTGGAAATAGTAATTAAATTTAATAGTTCTAATTATTTGTACATTGATTATTTGTACATTGATTATTTGTTAATGATGAATAATTAGTGATGGATATATTAAAATCCACTGCTATTTTAATGAAACATGTTTAAAACTAAAATAAAATAGAATTACTTTTTTGATGGGGTTGTTTAAGTTTATGTTTTGAGTTTGGATTTTTTCGATTAGAAAATATTGTAGCAAAATTAATCCACATAAATTTTGGATCAAACATTTTAAAATTTATATTAGATATAAGTTTTTTGGATCATAAATAATTTGATCAAATTAATCTGAAACTAATCGAAATTAATTTTATTTGAAAAGTATTTAAGTTTTATAAAATATCTTAAGGAAAATTTTTCTAATGGTACTTTCTTATTATCCATGCAACCAAACACTAATGAGAAAAAAATATTTTAAAAGCCTTCGGACAAAAAATATTATCAACAAAAAAACTTTGAAAAAATATTTTACAAAACATAATGTCGAATTAAATGAAAACACATTTTTGTTTTGAATAACTACTAAAACTCATGGCTTACAAATCAACACTATAATACTAGAAATGTTTCTTCAGGTGATGATACGTTAATTTTTTTGGAGCTTTAAAAAAGAGGTGATCCCACTTTTTCTGATTGATTGGTCTCTCTCTCTTGTGTTTCCTTGTGGCGAGTTGGACGAGACTAGGGATCAGTTCTTTTTTGCTTGTCTATACTCGTTTATGATTTGGACTAATTTGAGTGGACCTCTTCTTAGGAATCATATCACTCCAGATTGGCAAGATACACTTCAAAATCTAATCTCAGGTAGGCACAACCCATTGATCGTGGGCTACTTCATCTCTGCTTCCAGTCCACAATCTATCATCTTTGGAGAGAGCATAACGGTCATAAACACCAATTAGGTCATCGCACAGTACTTCAGCTTTCTCATACACTACTAGAAAACATCTACATTCCAATTAGAGTTATAGTCAGAATTTGGTCCGAACTCAAAGATTCCGACCATTTTTCGACTATAACAAATTAATCCGAATATGAGAGTCGGAAAGATATTTTGGTCTGAAATTTATCAGAAATTTACCAATTTTCGACTAATTTCTGACCAAATTTCTGACTAACTTCCAACCAATCTCCGACCAACTACATATCGATTTTAAAAAAATTAGTCAGAAATATATATATATATATATATACATATTAAAAAAATACTAACAATTATCAAAAATTTTAAAAACATAAAAAATATATAAGAAAGAAATGATTAATTAAATATGGAAATAGTTTTTAAAAATTAAAATTAATATCTTAATTGGTTGAATGTTTGGTAAGATTTTATAAAGTTTTGGAGATTTAAAATCTTTATAAACTTTAGAGAGTTTTTGGAGAGATTTTAGAGAGAAGATAGATAGATGTTTAAAAATTGGAAGTGATTTGGGAAGAAACAATTGTGTGGGTTATATAAAAAACACGTGTCCGTCGGAAAACATTCTGACTATATATTATCGATTAAAAAAAATTAAATTTAGTCAGATATTGGTCAAAAATTGGTCAAAATTAGTCATAAATTATATATATATTTTAAAAATATACTAAAAATCATCATAAATTGAATTTATCAAAAAAAAGTCAGAAATTGTATATATTTTAAAAAATAATAATCATAAAATTTCTGACTAATTTCTGACGATTTTCAAATTCTTCAAAAAATGGTCGGAAAATATTCAAAATATTTCTGACCATCATTATCAGTCGGAAATGGTGGTCGAAAATAAACAACTTTTCTTGTAGTGATATCAATGTAGAGTCGATTCAGTCCCACCCATAATCATTGTTGTATTTGACGAATTCAAAATTTGCAACTATACTGGAACAGTGGAGTCAAACTCATTATTGAATCATCAAAGTCATCTTTTCAGTCCGGTCTATCATCCAACTTCTAATTTTGTATTCCTACCTTTGTACATAGTTTGATGATTCAATAAATTTAACATTTCATCCAAAAAATGAATGCATACGTTTTATACCAAATATATATATATATATATATATATATATATATGAAAAATTCTAACAAATTATCCATATAAAAGGAATTTAACTATTTATAGTAGATAAATTATTCTTTAATAAACAAAACCACAGTACATATCAACCCATATAATTTGACTGAAGACTTAATCCTCAGTGTGGAAGTGATTTGAGGTGATAAAAAATAGTATGGTATGGTTTGATATTTATAGACATGCATTGTAAATTAATTTCAACTAGTGGTGTCAAAGCAGGTTAACCCACTCTGTTTATTCTGCCTCGGTACGGGTTACGTTTAATTGTAGTTTATGGCGGATTGACTCGCCTTAATCCGCAAATTCTAAACTAACAACCCTAATCCAATCCGCACTATAACTGCGGGTTTAGCAGGTCAGCCCTTTAGCAGGTCAGCCCACAGGTTTTAAAACTAAACTAATAAAAAAATTAAAATGAAATTTTTATAAATTTGAACTCAAAGGTTATAAAATAAGTGCATGTTGTATCCATCATAAACCAAAACAAATAGTTTAAAAAATCACAAAATGCATAATATAAGATGAGATCATGGAAAACGAAAAAGAAAAGAAAAAAAAGACATCTGATATTAACATATATCCTTGAAACGAGCATGTGAATGGTTTTTCACTTCGACAAATATAGATCTAAGGTTAAGTGTGATTAGAATTACTTGAATATGTAAAGTTTTACTTTAAAATTTTGGAATTTGAAAAAATAAAACAAGAGATTAATGGGCATGAGTCTATGACTGCCTATATTAATAATAAAGTATAAATAAAAAAAATTAACCTGCGGATTAATCCGCAATCTATGCGGCTTTATCTCATAAAGATTGATAGACCGCAATGGGTCAACCCGCAATACCCGCTTTTTTATATCAAAACATGAATTCTAATTCCTCATAGCGGTGCGGATTGGATGTAACCCACGTGTTTTCAACTCTAATTGACACTCCTAATTTCAACTAATTTAAAAAATATTTGGATTGTCATCGTCAAAGAAACACAAAAGAAACATATTTGTTGGTATGAATTTCACTATTCATTTGGAGTGTTAGCAGACCAAAATAGTGCAGACGAATAATGTAAATAATTTGGTTTGTGCTTTAAAACAACAATGTGTACCAATACGATTTATTTTTGTTTGCTTTAATGCGTATTAATATGACTTTGTAAATGGTGAAGAAAGTGCATACTAGTCTGACTTATATATGATGTACAACTTACTATGCAATCATTCACAACCTTAGTATGTACTACTACAATTTTATAAATGTTGAAAAAAATGCTTACTAATCTGATTTTAGTCCGACTGCAGCTTCTATCACAACAATTCACAGTGGTAGCCTGGTGGTAGTGATTGACTTGGGGAAGTTATAAATTCATTGGTCCTATGTTTGATTTCTGTTGGAAACTAAATTCATGCTGATTACCTAGACGAAAATGAGACCATATTCTAGATCTTATTAGAAAACTTGGGATTGAACTAGTCGTCGGTATTGTCTCTGGAGATTAAGTTAGCTTTAGTTTTCACTTTTTATCCTCAACCACGACCTCTTCTCCTGCGGAGACAGTGTTTTCTCCGTAAACATATTTCAACATTTTTACAGACAATGATAAATATATGTATATATAATTAAATAACACAATTATATGTTTTTAATATAAAATGTAATTAAATTACCAATTTTACAGAGTTCTTGTTACAAAGACCAAATAATTAAACAACGAAAAGGCGAGAAACAATTTAGAGAATAAATTTGATAGAAGATACAATTATGTTTGAGAAGATGGAATCTCGAAATGACCAAACCAGATCATAATGAAGGTGGGATCCGATGGTGGTCACTTTTTTCCTGCAAATATTTTCATTAATCAAAGTCTCAAAGAGAAAAAGTACATATATTTGACACAAGCTAACCAGTAGACAATACCATTAGGTATCTAAAGAGGAAGGTTCAAAGACATATGAAACTTGAAATTTTTTGTTTTTTTATCTTGTTTACTTATGGAGAAACCACCAGATTATGAAGTATGTGTATGTTATTATGTTGTATACACGCTTGACTCAACAATGATGAGCTCATTTAGCCATGAAATATTTTCAAAAGGAAACATATTCACACACAACAGTAGGGGCTATGTTAATGAATCAGTCAACCAAATGATTGTCAAAAGAAGAACAAACAATACATCTAGATCGAAAAAATTTGAACCCAGAGTAACACATGTTGTACCAACAAACCAATAAACGAGAGACATAAACAAAAATAACCAGATCTTGCGAAAAGGGATAGAAGAGTCAGCAAGAACAAGTGGTTTTAGCGACAAAATAGCTCTGTCGCTCACCCGAGCCGGGATCACCATAGCTCTGTCTTCTCTCCTTAACCACCATCGAGTTTTCACCTTAACTATCCAAAGATCCAAGCCAAGTACAACAAACATTTTGACTCGACGACTCGGGGACCATACACACCAAATTCAAAATCGAAGAAATATCATAAATCCACTGGAAACAAGGAAAGAGAACCAAGAAGAAACACAAAGATCTATAACCTTTCCCACAATTCCTGTGTGAAGCCAGGCAGTTGGGGAGGTTAAAACAAAAATCCTCAAAAACAATTCTCTACTAGATGGCTAGGGTTTTCCGATGGTGGTCTCTATGATTATATTCTTGTCTTTCTCTCTTTTCAAAAGCTATAAATAAATTTTAGTCACCTATGCTAACATATGCTATAGCTAAAAATCCTCAAAAATTCGCAACTATACTGGAACAGTGGAGTCAAACTCATTATTGAATCATCAAACTCATCTTTTCAGTCCGGCCTATCATCCAACTTCTAATTTTGTATTCCTACCTATGTATATAGTTTATGATTCAATAAATTTAACATTTCATCAAAAAAATAAATGCATACGTTTTATACCAAAAATTAAAAATTAAAAAAAATATATATGAAAAAGTTCTAAAAAATTATCCATATAAAAGGAATTTAACTATTCATAGTAGATAAATTATTCTTTAATAAACAAAACCACAATACATATCAACCCATATAATTTGACTGAAGACTTAATCCTCAGTGTGGAAGTGATTTGAATAAAAAATAGTATGGTTTGATTATTATAGACATGCATTGTAAATTAATTTCAACTAGGGGTGTCAAAGCAGGTTAACTCGCTCTGTTTATTCTGCTCCGGTACGGGTTATGTTTAATTGTGGTTTATGGCGGATTGACCCGCCTTAATCCACAAATTCTAAACTAACAACCCTAATCCAACCCGCACTATAACTGCAGGTTTAGCAGGTCAGCCCGTTAGCAGGTCAGCCCACGGGTTTTAAAACTAAACTAATAAAAAATTAAAATAATTTTTTTATAAATTTGAAGTCAAAGGTTATGAAATAAGTGCATGTTGTATCCATCATAAACCAAAGCAAATAGTTTCAAAAATCAAAAATGCATAATATAAGATGAGATCATGGAAAACGAAAAAGAAAAGAAAAAAAAGACATATGATATTAACATATATCCTTGAAACGAGCATGTGAATCGTTTTTCACTTCGTCAAATATAGATCTAAGGTTAAGTGTGATTAGAATTACTTGAATATGTAAAGTTTTACTTTAAAATTTTGGAATTTGAAAAAATAAAACAAGAGATTAATGGGCATGAGTCTATGACTGCCTATATTAATTATATAGTATAAATAAAAAAATTGACCTGCGGATTAATCCGCAATCTATGCGGCTTTGTCTCATAAAGATTGATAGACCGCAATAGGTCAACCCGCAATGCCCGCTTTTTTATATCAAAACATGAATTCTAATTCCTTATAGAGGTGCGGATTGGATATAACCCACGGGTTTTCAACTCTAATTGACACTCCTTATTTCAACCAATTTAAAAAATAAATGGATTGCCATTGTCAACGAAACACAAAAGAAACATATTTTTTGGTATGACTTTCACTATTCATTTGAAGTGTTAACAGACCAAAATGGTGCAGACGAATAATGTAAATAATTTGGTTTGTGGTTTAAAACAACAATGCATACCAATATGATTTATTTTTGTTTGCTTTAAAGCGTATTAATATGACTTTGTAAATGGTGAAGAAAGTGCATACTTGTCTGACTTATATATGATGTACAACTTACTATGCAATCATTCACAACCTTAGTATGTACTACTACAATTTTATAAATGTTGAAAAAAAATGCTTACTAATCTGATTTTAGTCTGACTGCAGCTTCTATCACAACAATTCACAGTGGTAGCCCGGTGGTAGTGATTGATTTGGGGAAGTTATAAATTCATTGGTCCTATGTTTGATTTCTGTTGGAAACTTAGTTCATGCTGATTATCTAGACGAAAATGAGACCATATTTTAGATCTTATTAGAAAACTTGGGATCGAACTAGTCGTTGGTATTGTCCGTGAAGATTAATTTAGCCTTGGTCTTGATCACTCCGGTTATATATATATAATAATAAAACATTTCACAACCATAGACTAAATCTAAGTCTTTATTTTATTTTTATTTTTTTTCCTTTTGTTAAAGTCTAAATCTAAGTCTTTCGTAGACATATTATTGATTAATGGACGAAATAATTTTTTTTTTCAATTCGTCTATTCGACTAATACAATATATGACTTATAGAAATCCAACTACTGATTCCGTGCAATGTATACAAACAACTTTATAAACACATGAAGATTTTAATTCAGAAAATACGTATTGCTTGCTACATAATTACGTACATCTCAAATAATGAACCAAAAAAAAAAAGCACAACAAAATACCAAAGCGGTTTAACGTTAACCGGAATTTTCCGGTTTTTAACTGAAACCTATCGGTTTTTGAGTTCTGATATCACTTAAACTGCTCCAACACCTCGATCTCATCGAAGCTCCTCTCTGTTACATATCACTTCACATCAACCCAAACCTACTTCTTTCTCTCAGACTCTAACAGGTATCTCTCTTTCTCTCTTTGGCTCTCCATTTGTGTCTCTGTTCGTTTTCTGAGTTTCAAAAGGAACAATGCAAATGTGTTTTGGGTTTTTGAGGAGTTTTTTTAATCTCTCTGACGATTGAGCTTTCTCTGATACTAGGCTGTGAAAAAATCAAAACTTGTGCGATTTCTTGGTTAAGTCTTGTTCGTCTATGTGTTCTCTTGATTGATCTGATTCGTTAGTGAAAAATGTGAACTTTGTTTGTATATTATAATCAAATCACTAGAAAAAATGCAAGATTGGTTTTGGGATTTTTTTCATTCTACAATGTTGTGCTGGAAATTTCAGGATTAGGGTTGATTTTCTCCTCTTTACTTATAGATATAGGTTTGATCTGATTCTTAAAAAGTTTGTTTAACAATATTTTCATGTATATAATATATAACTTGGATTGTGTATTAAATTGAAACCAATCATTAGAAATAAAGCTCATTGATTTTTTTGGGTTCTTGTTTTGTTGTTTTTTATATTTTTGTATAGAAAAATTTAGTAAGGTTGTGAGAATGGCGGCAACAGCAGCATCAAGCTTGCAAATTGCTACAAGAAGACCAACCATTTCTTCCTCTAGCCAAGTTCTTAAAGCAGGAAGCTACATTGTTGGTGTCAATCCTGGAAACGCGTCATGGGATAAACTTACGAGCACTCGCCATTTATCGAATCTTGGATGTTTGAGAAACCACAACCTCAATGCTGTTACAACTTCTAAAAGACCCTTTTCGTTTTCAACAAAGGCGATGTCTGAATCCAGTGAAAATAAGGCTTCTTCTGGTCTTCCAATTGATTTGAGAGGTTGATATATCTTCCTTTGTAGTCATTTTAATCATCATGTACTAAGAGGCTATTTAGAAGTCTTGTGACATAAGACTTGAGCTATGTAATGGTAAAATGGTACAGGGAAAAGAGCTTTCATTGCTGGTATAGCTGATGACAATGGATATGGTTGGGCCATTGCAAAATCTCTTGCTGCTGCTGGAGCTGAAATATTGGTTGGGACATGGGTTCCTGTAAGTGAAGCGCTTCGGTTTTCAGTTGCTTTTTGTTTCCTCCATTGATAATTATACTAATCTTTGAGCGGTCTGTCTACTAGGCACTAAATATTTTTGAGACAAGCTTGAGACGTGGAAAATTCGACCAGTCACGTGCGTAAGGACTTACAAATTGATGAAATCTGATTTTTTTATGTTGGAACCATACATAGTTTTTATATAATGTGATATTAGTTTTTCCATTCATCTATATTCAGTTTGCCGGATGGGTCATTGATGGAGATCAAGAAGGTTTATCCTTTGGATGCTGTGTTTGATAATCCTGAAGATGTGCCTGAAGATGTTAGTGTATAGCTTTCTCATCATATGGATCTGTTAATATCCAAATTACTTCTTACCTTCTCAACTGTATGATTCATTTTCAGATTAAAGCGAATAAGCGATATGCAGGATCATCAAACTGGACCGTACAGGTATAAGATACATGCAGAGATACACAATCTTCCTTGATTTTACGTTCATATTCGTGCCAGCAATGTTCCAGATTCTAGTTAAAAATGTATGATCACATCTTAAGCAAGTTAATAGTGTGCTTCTTCTTAATGATTGTGGTTTTTGTTACTTAAATCAGGAAGCTTCCGAATGCGTGAAAAAAGATTTTGGAAGCATCGATATTCTTGTTCACTCCCTTGCAAATGGGCCAGAGGTAGAGAACTCATATGTTGTTATTGATTACAATACATGTATGTGTGTATAACTTTTTCCTAATGGTTGCATTTGGGGTTTAGGTTAGCAAACCTCTTCTGGAGACATCAAGGAAAGGCTATCTCGCTGCTATCTCTGCTTCGAGTTACTCGTTTGTTTCCTTGCTCAGGCATTTTCTCCCAATTATGAACCCAGGCATGTAACAAATGTTGTATTTCTCTTATTCTTTATAATTATGTTTTCTAATTTGTTTCTCTATAATGATTCAGGAGGTGCTTCAATATCTCTTACTTACATTGCCTCTGAAAGGATCATTCCTGGGTAAGGATTATATTAGGCTTTACTGCTTCTCAATATGCTATTCAAAGAAACAAACTAATGCACCCACAGAACAATGGCTACGCATTCTCGTGAAGACAGAGTTTTGTTTCTCACAGTATTATAAGCATATCTTTCACTCTGTGCAGGTATGGTGGAGGTATGAGTTCTGCCAAAGCCGCATTAGAGAGTGATACACGGGTGAGTTTATGATTCTGGTTAAACAGTATTCATAAACGAAATAATATACCGATAAAATGTCTCTTAGTCCAACTATTTGTTCAACATAGGTGCTTGCATTTGAAGCTGGAAGGAAACAAAACATTAGGGTGAACACTATCTCTGCAGGTAATTCATGTTTCACTCTTACGAGCCTAGTCTTACAAATATTCAGGCTTTTTAATGATAAAAGAGTACTACTCTTTGGGGTTTCAGGTCCTTTGGGAAGCCGAGCAGCGAAAGCAATTGGGTTCATAGACACCATGATTGAGTATTCCTACAATAATGGTCCTATTCAGAAAACACTAACCGCAGGTTCTTTTCCTTCAAAACCAGCATCTCTCTTGGGCATGTTAAAACTTGTTTTTTTTTTTGCGTTGAATCTTATGGTTTATAAATGGCAAATGATGCAGAGGAAGTTGGGAATGCAGCAGCTTTCTTGGCATCTCCACTAGCCTCTGCCATAACTGGTGCAACCATCTATGTCGACAATGGCTTGAATGCAATGGGTGTCGCACTGGACAGCCCGGTTTTCAAGGATCTCAACAAGAATTAGAGTCTTCATCGACGATTGAACTCTATAAATTCCATTTTATGAGCTTGCTTGTTGTCTTTATGAGTAGTATGTACGGCATATGATCCCATCGGCTGTCTTTTCTTCATTGAAGAGAATAAATTATGGCTTTAGGTTTATCATTTAGCAACTATATGTTATATCAACTAGTATTATTTATTTCTATTTATGATTAAAAATTTGCAAGTGAAGGAACAATCATATTGATAATGTGTTTTACCAATACTTGGACAATTCTTGAACTTTGATAACATTGAAGCTCGTCTGGGTGTATCCGAGAAACACAGTTCAATGAAAGAGACTTTATATGCTGATCTAAGTTGCAGCAAAGTAAACCATAGCTAAAGAGATATATTTGTCTCCTCCATTCTCAAACTGATTACAAAACTAATGTAACCAAACTGGTTCCTTCCAAAAAAAACTCAGATAACCAGTTCCTCCTAACCTCACGGCAAATAGCTTCAGACCTGACTTCCGTTTCTGCTAATTTGTGTATTGCAAGTTCTTCGAGAGGTTCAGTCTGTGTTTCCTCACATGGTTTATGACTTGGAACTGTGAAGCTTTTTTGGATCTTTACTGGTACTGCCATTGACCATTGTCTGAGCAATTCGGGTGCGAACAGCCTCTTAGTACGCTGCAAATCTTAAAGAAGAGGATTCAACATGGCAACAGTTTCTTATCAAAGTTCTTATCAAAGAAGAAACAACATGCACCAGATGAAGCAATTACCTTCTATCTCAAACATGTCAACTTTAAAGTCCTCTAATTCCAAAAAGGCTACAAATTTGTGCTTTTCACAAGCTCGATCATACTTTACCCCAATACTTCACAATGGTCAAATCTAGGTGAAACAATTGGAAAAGGAACCGAGGAAAGAGTTCTTAGGAGTAGATATGCGGATCCTAAATCTATTTCTACATATTTTTCTAACTTTTAAGGAACTGAAATATCCCAGATCTTGTAGAAGAGTTATTTTGGTTACATTCTCAGGTTTACACTGATATAAACATATGATCTGACGTTACAAAGTTATATTCATGCAACGACACTTTACTTCGGTCTTCAAAATAGAATTAGGATCTAGTGAATCTACCACTTAAAGGAATGTGAACAGATGCTTACAGTGAGTTTTGTCTGTTTGTCTGCTCGGTTCCCAAGTTACGCCTAACATCTGTAGTTAATGCATGATGGTAGAAACGCCAATACACAGAGATCTTGTATATCAAGCCTAACAGGCAGCCACAGTCGCATTTGCTGTTTTCGTCTCTAGAGGTGCTACCTCATTACTTTGGCCTTTAAGTGCTATCTGGTTTAGTTGGTAGGCTTCCTTAGCCATTCCAGCTTTAAGAAGACAAGATAACAAAGAACTCACTGTAATTTTATCCGGTGAACAACCTATCGCAATCATTTTGTGGAAAATGCTGACTGCCTCAAACATCCTTCCTTTCATACAATGCCCAATTATAAGAATTGTAAATGTGATCATATCTGGTTTGCATTTCTTCTTCAACATCTCTTCCACAATAACATTTGCCTCATTGACCTTACCAGCTTTACAAAACCCATCAATGACAGGGTTGAACATAAATGGCTTTGCGATAATGTCTTTACAAGCTAACTGCCTCAAAAGTTCACGAGCCATGAGCATCTTATTTTCTTTACAGAGTGCATTGATTAGAATAGAATACGTAAAGGCATTTGGAAACATTCCTTTCGCATTCATTTCTTCCCAAAGTCTAAACCCTTGGTTCACTTTTCCGACTCTGCAGTATCCATCAATTAAGGAAGTGAAGGTCACAACATCCGGGAAACAGCCAAAAGAAACCATTTTCCCACGAATATCTTCAGCAGAAGTCATCTCACCAGCTTTCGCATAACCATCCACGAGCACATTAAAAGTTATATTAGTTGGGTAAATTCCCAAACGAAGCATTTCATCTAACAGAATCAACGCTTCTTGCATCTTTCCAGCTTTACAGTACCCTGAGATCATCGAGGTATATGTAACAACATCCGGAGAGCAACCACTTCTCAACTTCACACCATCAAAAATCTCATTAGCTTTCTTTAACTCATTACTCTTGCAAAACCCTTTAATAAGAGTATTATACGTAACAATATCCGGCGAACAACCAAAACTACTCATCTCACTCAAAAGCTCTAAACCTTTCTCTGCTTTCCCTATGCCACACAAACCTCGAATCAAAATGTTGAAGGTCCAAGTATCATTACAAGACTGAAACCTCAAATGTTTATCGAACAGATTCAGCGCATCATCCACACGATCCAACCTCACTAATGTATTCAACAAACTATTCACCACCATACAACTTCCTTCAACATCATAAGATTGAAGAAGCAATGAAGTAGCAACATGAAGCTCACCATTTTCAGCAAAAGAAGAAACCAAAAACCCTAGTAACCGACTATTCGGAGAAACACCATCACTCTTCATACATTCAAACATCTGTCCAGCTAAACCGTGTAAACCAGCTTTACAAAGCGATCTAGTGAGCAAATTATAAGTCCAAAACGAATGACGAATGTTGAGTTTGAATCTACTAAATTCCCAAAATCGAAACCCTAATTGAGGATTCTGATTATCCAATTTCTTCACGACTTCAAATGCGATGAATGGATTTAGATTCTTGCTTAAGTAGCAGAAACAGAGATAGGAATCTGGAACTCTGTAGACGAATAAAGTAGAGACGATTTTGACTAACCAAGCTTCGGGACAATGGATTACTTCTCGTTTGTTGTTTTGTAGAGGACGAGCTTGAGATCCTCCATGAGAATGCGTGTGGAAAATTGCGGTGGCGTTCGCGAAGGTTGTTCGAATCATGACGGCGTGACAGAATCGGCGGCGAGTGGGATTAAGGAGGAGCTAGGGATAGGGCTGGTTTTGGTCAACCTCATTTGGGTATTTTCAGATCAGTTGTGTTGTGTGAAAACTGTAAACCCTTGAATGATAATGGTTTTAGAGTGATTTTTGCTTTTTGATTTTTTTTTAATTTAATTTATTGCCAATTTTAGAAAAAATGGATTTTCTAAAAATAGAGAATCTGGATTTTAATTGTTTTTCCATATCCAGAATCTCACTGATAAGAGTTTTTAGGAGATTTTAAAAAACTAAAATTTACCGAAAATCAAAAGCAAAAAAAATCAAAAAACAAAAATCAAAAGCCAAAAACCAATAAAAAAAACTATCAAACATTCATCGCCTAACATTTACGAAGGGATGAGATGACCTTTTAAACGAGATAGAGGCTTTCGAATCCGATATATGACATACCGAGTTTTGGACTTCTTGATACCTTCATTATTTTGGCTCAACACCAATTTTCACTAACCTATAAGGGGTTCAATTGGTTTGATTACTTCAACAAAGATGTAATCTAAATTAGTATCATAGATTACAAATTTAGCGTCATAATTTTTATTTAATATACACAGTTATATATTAACTAGGTGGCTCATCTGCGCAAATGGGCGGACACAAAAATATTTATAAATTTTACAGTTTAATAATTCATTTTTTTTTAATGCTTTCATTTTCATATATGTATGAAATGGTTCAAATATTCAAAGTAGTGGTACAGATTTTACATAAATAAATTATGGACTCTATGCTCGTTTATTCGTCTTAAAAATAAAACAAGTTTTTGATTCTCATGAAATTTTTTTGATATGTCGAAAACAAACCAATTCGTCGGTGTAAACACCAGTTTTAATAGGTCAAAATTATATGTTGTAAAAAGGCTACTTCTATCTTATGTTATGCCATTATGATAAGAACTTCTAATTAGTCATGCAATAGGATCATAAATTATTATTCATAATTTTAGATTGAAAGATACTCCCATTTTCTTCTATATAAAAAAACACTACCTTAACCTCTTCAAAGTAATAGAGTAGATGCTTAATATCTTGTAGGATCACACTGAAATTAAGTCATACTTCCCCATTGTTGAACTAAGCTACAAGCTCTTTTGAATCCGATTCAAATATGACCTTCTTCTACTCAAAGCAGAACATGGTTAGGATGGTCTATCTCAGTGCTTCTATTTATATTTTTATTACCATTCTTATTCTCGATAACGTCTTGACTCTTATCCATAATACATCGTTACCTTCATAGTTCCGGAGAATTCATCCAATACTACACTGGTTTCATATTTTCTATTTTAATTCTCTTTAAAGTACCAAAAACTATTATCTAAAATGTAAATTAAAGAAATCGGTGGATAATGTGAATAATGAGTAAGATAGAGTATATATAATTTGACTTTAAAATTACTATCCGACTACGTAATTTTCAAATTTAAGTTCAAGTATTACAAACAAATAATCACTGGTAATTTTGAATATATATTTGTAAAATAATGTATAGTTTTTAAAAAAAAATTAGATAATTTGGAAAAAAAATTTGAGTAACTATTTCGAATCGTACTTATACTTATTAAAATAAATTACTTTGATCTAAACCGCAAATTTTTATCCCAAAGTTTCGAGTAATTCGAATCAAATACAAATAAGGTCGGGTGATCCGAAATGCACATAGATAGATTCTCTCTTTTTTTTTTTTTTTTTAATCGTAGATTACTAGATTGTCATTTCTCCCAATTTGTTTTTAACTTTTTCTGTTTTTTTTTTCTTTTCTTTCTCCTTCTGGTTTTACTTAATTAATTATCATTTGTTTTAATTATCAATTTATCAGAAAAAAGATTAAAAAAATTGTTTCTGAGCGGTCCAATAGACTTCCGATCAAAAATTCATAGTTTATGTCACCTTATGTTGTCGCAATGTTGACATAATCTTAGATCGACTCAATTAATCTTTTCACGCAGAAACACAGAAACTTTGATCGGAGCAAAACTCAGGGCGACGAAGATGTCAACGGAGAGACGTGCTTCGTCCAATCCAATGACCAACGAAGAGAACGCTATGTATGTCTTACCCTCTCAAACCCATCTCTTCTTCAAATTAACTTTATCTTAATTTCGATTTAGGCTCGTGATTAGCTTCCATTTCCCTGCAAATTCTTATTAAAAACTCATCCTTTATTAAGTTTGTTGTACAAGTTTCTTGTTGATAACCAAAAATTTAATATTTTAGCAAATGTGAGACAGAATTATGTTAAACAATTTAGTTTTAGATGACAACTAGATTAGTATTTGAATTTAAATTCATATTATTTTTGTGTTCTTGTAGGTTTCTTGATGAACCAAAAATTTACTCTGTTTGCCAATGTGTCTGCTTTAATTTTTCATAATTTTTGGTAGTAGATGACAACTAGATTAGTATTAGAATCTGAAATCATGTATTATTTTTGTGTTTTTTGCAGGTTTCTTGATATATTGCAAGAAGCACCATTATTTGGTCACAGGAAATCTAGAAGCCTTGTTGGAAGTTATCTCTATATACTTCTATTGGCAAGTTACTCTGATTCTTTTGATAAATTTCATATGGCGCTGCGCGTTTTAATGTTGCCTTTGATAGTTTTTCGCGTTTTACATTAGGCAGGCTATGCTATTTTAGCTGCAGGAGCTCCTTGGATATTTCACCAGGTTCAGCAGTTGATACCTTCATTGCTCTGCTGTTGCGATGTCGCGCTTTTGGTTGTTACAGGTTTCCAACTTTTCTCTTAGATTTGGTTGGTTAAACTAGGTTTAGGTTCTGTATCCCAATGAAGAGTGATAAAATGGTCTTGAATTTTCAACTACAATCAAAAACAGATGACTAAACCCTTAGAAGGAACCAAAAGTATTTTAGAGATTTGTTGAAAACCTTTTCTAACTCTCCCAAAGCCAAGAAACTTTTTTAGACTACAAACTCAATAAACCGATAGCTTTCACCTTCTTCTTAGGCCTTTTTAACTCTGCCCACTCTCTAGAAACTCTGCTACAATCCTATGCAAAAGGTCTATGGTAGCTTTAGAAGAACATATGTCTTGCTTAAGCCTTAGACTATCTGAATAGCTTAGTCTCTACTCTTGTCAGTTTATCAGCTTTTTATGTCGTAAAATTTTTTTTGGTTTTGTTGTCGATTGAGAGCACATGAGTGGTTATGCTCTTTCGTACGATCTGTCGCTCCCTCTCATTGGCCTCTGTTCTTCATTTGTTGCAACCTTTTTTGCCAGTTTTTGTTGTTCGTTGGCTCTATGTTCCTAAGTGTTCCTAAGTTCATTTCCATGTGGCCGATCCCAGGTATCTTTCAACAGTACTTTGTTTATCAAGTCCAGAAAATTCGTCTCCAGGTTCGTTACGAAAACTCGATAGCTTGAGTGACATGAGTAAATTTATTTTACTAATGTTTTTGACTTCCTTGCACATGGTGGTATTTTGTTTTAGTATTAAACTGATTGATATGAGAATTGTCTGCAGGGTTATTACAGTTTCAGTCAAAAATTGAAGCATGTTGTTCGTCTCCCATTTGCAATCGCTGCATATGGTATCTTTCCAACCATGTGCTTTTTCTTGTTCCATTTTAAAATGAGTTATGTTAAATTATGGGAATGAAATCAAGCATTTTAACATGTTAGTTCATTTGAAGATGTGTTCAAGATTTGCATAGAAACTCTGATTTTAACCAAACTTGTTTCCGAGTTATTTTGAGGCCACATGCCCAGAAGGTATTGCCTATGTGATTAATTTAAGACCTTTGCTACTATGCCAGGGACTGCTGCAATGCTTCTTGTGATAGTATGGAAGCCCCACATCCTCATTCTTTCTATTTCTGCTTTACAACGGTTGGTAGCTTATCGTTTGCACATTGAGTATCTTAGTGAAACCTACCTATATTGCATTGTGTTGCAAAATTGAGAAAGTGCTACCTAAGAAAATCTAACATTTAACAGCTTATTTACTCTTTAAGAAATTTTTTAGGGGATTTCCAAATTCGTTATTTTCACTATTAGAAGCTTATAATTGCAATAACTTTCTACAATTATGAAACAAGAGCAGGTCTTGGTAGATTGGAGGAAAGTTATATAAAACCATGTTGTTTTATTTTTTATGTGGATATGATCTGCAGGATCATCATGTTGGTTGAAGCAGTGTGCGCTGGCTTCTTCATGGGTTTATACATCGGTGAGTGGCTCGTTCTGCTATATTGTCGCTAGTTTTTCATAATCCAGAGTGTAACAGCGCTCTTGACTTGGCCTTTTTTTAATGTCAAATTTAACTGTGTGTTGCCATTGGACTGAATGTTATATCGTAATGTGAAACTAACTTCTAAACCAATCTTATCACCAATTTGAGACCAAAAGTTTTACCATAGTACTCTAGGTGCATTTTGATATTGATAAATGTTGTGTGATTTCAGGCTATGTGCACCAATACAATTCCGTTAATTCCCGGCCTGATGTATTGAAGTCATTGTATTCTCCTCTTCAGCCGTCAAGTTCTATGGACGGTTTGAGGTAATGTATGTCCTTAGTGTATATGAATTTTAAAAATTTATGCTGCTTTGGCCAATAAGGCACAATCTTGTTTCTTTTTTTTTTTCTTTTTTTTGTTTGGTATGAAAGGTATTACGAAGGCCGGCTTTCTGATCAACAAACGGCTTTGTTACAATATCAGCGCGAAAACCTCCATTTTCTAAGCGAGGAGGTACGTAATGCTACACAAAAAACGCTCTTCTGAAGACACTTTTCATCTGTTGCTATAATATCGTAATAATTACTGTTGTCTTTTGTTATTTGTGCTTTTCGAAGATTCTTAGTTTGCAAGAGAAACTAAGCAAATATGAACAATCTGATGATGGAAGCACACCTCAGGTAAGGATTGGCTCTAGCTTTCTTTATAATATCAAGTAGCTTAATTCCTCATCCGTACAGTTAAAATGCATAAACAATCCTCGATAGGTTGATCTCGCACATCTTTTAGCTGCTCGAGATCAAGAACTGAGGACACTTACAGCTGAGGTAATAATACTTGATTTTCCATCTCTATATGATGAAACTCTATAAATTTATAAATCTTAACAATGTGAATGTTTTTATGTTCACCTCCCTTGTAGATAAATCAGCTTCAGTCTGAGCTACGGCTTGCTCGTTCTTTAATAGCCGAGAGAGATGCAGAGGTGCAGCGTGTCAGCAATACTAACAATCAGGTTTTGTAAAAAAATTCAGAAAAAAATCTTTAGATTTAATCAAGATTCTAAGTTTGTTTCTGGTGTGTGCAGTATATTGAAGAAAACGAAAGGTTGAGGGCAATTTTGAGTGAATGGAGCATGCGGGCGGCAAATGTAAGTACATTGGTGCTTAATCTTTGATCTTTGGTAATGGACAACTTTGATTATTGAATCTGTTTTGGTTTATAATGTTAGCTTGAGAGAGCTTTAGAAGTGGAGCGGATGTCGAACTCAGAACTACAGAAGGAAGTCGCGGGTGCGCGTAGAGATCATATGCATGAGACTACAACATCTGAGCAACCTTAGTTATAAAATGTGAAAACAAAGCTAGGTTGGATTTGTAGCTATGGAGATTGATGTTCGTGTAGTGAAGCTTGTTTTTTTTTTTCATCTGAAAGAGAATGTGATTAGAACTTTTAAGGTGGAAAACAGAGAAATCCCCGGAAGCTACAACCCAAACAAGGGAGACCGATGTCCAAACAAGGGAAGCAAAGGTCCATAAGAAGACAACCGAATTGTAAACTAAAAACAAGAAACCTCCTACGAAAATATAACTAGGAAAATCGAAAGTCTAAATTGACAAAAACTGAACTAGGAACTGAGGGAACGAAGCACAAATGTCTTATTAATCTTGTTGACATGAAACAAATGTTAAGCCCTTCGAATTGTTCATATCTTAGAGCCCCGGGTCTAGGTGAATGCTCCAATCCATCCCCGAAGTGAGAAACAGCAACACAAAACTGAACCGCTAACCAAAGAGGCGAAAGATCCAACAGGAAGAGTACCGGAACTGAGGAGAAGAGAAACCCCAGATCAGATTGTTGACTACCCACAAACCCTCGGAACTGCTTCACACCACGACCAAGCCTGAAACTTTCAACAGCCTTCCGATGAAAGACTACAGAACCATTAAACCAACCTTGAAACAACTCCTCTAAACCAATAGAGAAGAAGCCCCTGCGCGTGTTCCCAACGGGACAAGCCAAACTCATCACGAAGAAGAAGACCAAAGGAGAGAATCAAAGGTCTGGCAAAGAGAATTAAACGAGCAGGACCAACTAAGAGGCACAACGCCGGTGCTATGAGAGCCACCAGACGTTGGCCCAAGACAAGCGGCGGCTGGGTTTGTGTCTAAAGGGGAGAGAGAAGAGAGTGAAGATTAAGTAACTAGGCTGTTCAATCAAAAGTTTCTTACTAAATGGTTTCTTACTTTTGCTTTATTTGAAATTGCAATAGCTTTTTGTTTTGCTGTTGAAATGAATGGAAGCAAAAGAGCTCTTACTTGCATATGCAATCCTTCTTATGTACAAATGGTTTAATTGATAAAATTGAGATTATTTTGGATCAAATGATAAATACTTTGATACGACTTGCATCTTACCATTATCTTAGGGATTGCTCAATCAAGATTTGTGAATTGATGCTCTTAATTGGTCGATGATGTTCACAAATGTTGAAGTCTACATATTCTTGAAATCAATGAAATAGCACGTACTGTATTTCTCTTTGATTTTGGGAAAAACTAATTAAAGAGAAACAAATTCAATTTTTTCTGCTTGTATAATGTCACAAAGTACCAGCAACTTGCGCAACAAGTAATGCTGATTTAACGGTGTGGAGGAGCCTTGGATAGTAGATTGAGAGAGAGAGGAGTTCTGATGACCCATCCCAAACCGCATCGGCCTTCCTTAGCCGCCTGGCGTCCGTGTAACAGAAAGACTACGTCTCAATCGAAGGGAGGGTCGGGGAGAGAGGGGGTGCAAACTGCCTTGTGGATTTCAAGGCTTGAGCTTCCTGCCAAGATCTTGCAGCTATCATGTTTACTAATTGTGATTTTTTTTACAATAGTCCTATCAGGCAAAATGATGGAAAATTAGTGACCACGAATAGTCGCTCGTAAAATGGGAACTCTCCTAACTTATATAATTATGAGACCAAGTGTTCTCCTAATTCTTCATACACAATCAGGACCGGCTCTAGAGCATCAAAAGTCCTTTAGTTAATTGAAATATATTTTTCATTAAAGTAAATAACTTAAATATACAAAGTTATGCACTTAATTTAGTTAAGGAAATCCTTATAAACAAAAAGATCATTGAAGATTTTGATGAGATTCATCTTGAATGGACTCTACACAATGTTGAGACTAAGAACCATCGTTTACGCGAAACAGTTTGTAAACTCTGTTTTCATCATCTCTTAAAGATTGTAATCTTTAACTTGCTGTTGTTCTAACATGTTTAATGTTTTCAGGTACTTTGATTTGACATGTAACTTGTAAGAAGAAGAAGTTTCGTGAGAAGATAATGACAGATTACTTCACATACTTTGCTAAATCAGCAGACGAGATAATAAGCCATCGCAAAAATCTCCTAATCTACACTTACAACCGAGCACCACACGAACTTTGAGACCTTAGCCATTGAGCCCCGCATCTCAAGACCATTGTGATTGACGATCTTGACGCTTTCTCTAAGGCCTAGAAACGTAGTTATTTTTGACAGTCCACTAGATACCGGAAAATTTTCTATGGTGGATGCAATTGCTAAGTACAATATCTATGATCTTCAGATGCAGAGCCTTGGTTTGTTGCGGAAGATTCTCACTTCCACCAAGAACAGGTGCGCAGGATCGACGCTGATCTTGTTTGCACCTGTTCTTGGTGAAAGTGAGAATCTTCCATTCAAAAAGAATCATAATCAAATGATTCTGAGTTTTGGTTCAGCTGCTCCCACAGAAAGTTTTATGGTGGAGAGACTAACAAGATGCATGGTTAAGTAAACTTCAGCTGCACAATTTCTCAACAAATTCCCACCGTTTTTCGATCACAAAAGTGATAGAGAGTATGTGGACATAGAAATTTTTAGTAAGGTTTTAGAGGATAGTGAACAAGAAAGCTTACAAATTTTTAGTTTCAATTACATGTTAAAAATTCGTAAATGTTCTTGTTCACCAGTCATCACCTCCAAATTCTTTATTAACCCTTCAGGGAGCACATACTCTCTATCACTTTTGTGATCGAACAATGGTGAGAGTTTGTTGAGAATCAAACATTCCGTGCGTGTGAAATTTACTTACCCACACGTCTCATGGAACTCTCCAGAATCTCTTCATACATCCATAATCTTATAATAGACTATGACCTCAAGGGAAAATAAGAAAACACAAAAAATCAATTCAGTCATCGCAAACATGATTACAGTTTTATTATCAAATTGAGAAGTTAAATGAACTCTGGATCAACAAGGCAACTCCTCTTCAAGTGGGAACTATTAAACCACCACCACTTGGTTTATCAAGTTAAAGTTAAATGAACATGTCTACCTCTACATACATACGTTATTATCTCAGAATTTTGACTTTTCTTCAGAAAGTCACAATTCTTCATATGTAATTCAGCACTAAGACCAAATGCAATAGCAAGGCAAATAGGGTGTATTTTCATTCAATAGGAATGCAAATCCAAAAGGCAAAATGCCAACTCAATCGAAAAAGGCAAATTTTGCCTTCCATGAAATTTTGACCGATCCCACATAACTTTTGATGTGGCAGCTTGTGATTCGCTCGCTGTTTTATTTTTTGGCGTTTGATGTTTATTTTGTTGTAAGTTTATTTATGTTTGGTGTTTATTTTGTTGTAAGATTTTAATGAATTATGTATGTTTGGTTTGTCTTTATTAATAATAACGAATGTTGTTTATTTATTTAGAAATATTAATTTATTTATTTAGAAAATGAATTTTTTATGATGGAGTGATGTGGAAGAAAGAGAAAATGAGTTGGAGGAAAGAGAAAATAATTTGCCTTTCTATTGTAGAGTTGGATGTGAAATAAAAAAAATGAAATGATGTGGAAGAAGAATAAAATGACGTGGAAGGAATATAGGAGGGGAAATTTGTCTTCCTACTGGAGATGGTCTAACATATAAATATTATATATATATATATATATACACACATATAGTGTTCCAATGATCAAAAACGTAATTTAACTCAATATTAGAATCATATCATGATATTTAAACGGACGTACCTGAATATATCTGAAATAGCAGAATAATTAGCAAGACTGATTCAAAGTTATTTAGCACCCCAGATCTTGTGCCTCTATCCATATCTACACAAAACTGGATCATACTCGAAATGTTAGTTCTGTTGAATTTAATCTCAAAATCTCGTCACACGAGCTTGTCTCTCTTAGAATTTTAGTTTCATCAACTTAATCAAGACATTTTTTCTCTCTAGTTGCAGATGTATTAGCCTCCTCATGTGTGTTCTTCTTAATCATGCGGCGCAAATATCTTATTTATATGCGTTTATAATTTCAAGTTCAATTAGGTTTTAACACATCGACTTCTAATTGTCTTGTATGGGCTTTTTAGTTAGAATAAATTATGTAGAAGACATTTGATCAGCCCAATATTAGGTAATGGGCAATAGCAACTGGTTGGATACTAACAATAAAATTAAGTAAGTCCATTTTTCTTTAGTTTACCCTGCGCGTTTTGTTGGCTTTAAGCTTTTAACGATTTCTCTTCTACTTTTCATTCAAATGAAACGAGTTACAAGACGCATTGATATCTGAATTGAATTGTTACAGAAATGATGACAACTCGAGGAATTGAGTTACTTTTCATCCTCAACCATGACCTCTTCTCCTGCGGAAACAGTGTTTTCTCCGTAAACATATTTCAACATTTTTACAAATAATGATAAATATATGTATATATAGTTAAATAACACAATTATATGTTTTTAATATAAAATGTAATTAAATTACCAATTTTTCAGAGTTCTTGTTACAAAGACCAAATAATTAAACAACGAAAAGGCGAGAAACAATTGAGAGAAGAAATTTGATAGAAGATACAATTATGTTTGAGAAGATGGAATCTCGAAATGACCAAACCAGATCGTAAGGAGGGTGGGATCCGATGGTGGTCTCCTTTTTTCTGTAAATATTCTCATTAATCTAAGTCTCAAAGAAAAAAAAATACATATATTTGAAACAAGCTAACCAGTAGACGATACTATTAGGTATCTAAAGAGGAAGGCTAAAAGACAGATAGAACTTGATTTTTTTTTAATCTCGTTTACTTATGGGGAAACCACCAGATTATGAAGTATACATAGTTTATTATGTTATATACACGCTTAACTCGACAATGATGAGCTCATTTAGCTATGAAATTTTTTCAAAAGCAAACATATCCACACACACTAGTAGGGGCTATGTTAATGAATCAATCAACCAAATGATTGTCAAAAGAAGAGCAAACCATACATCTACATCGAAAAAAATCGCACCCAGAGCAACACGTGTTATACCAACAAACCAATAAACGAGAGACATAAATGAAAATAACCAAATATTGCGAAAAAGGATGGAAGAGTCAGCAAGAACAAGTGGTTTTAGCGACAAATTAGCTCTGTCGCTCACCCGAGCAAGGATCACCATAGCTTCGTCGTCTCTCCTTAACCACCATCGAGTTTTCACCTTAACTATCCAAAGATCCAAGCCAAGTACAACAAACATTTTGACTCGATGACTCGGGGACCACACACACCAAATTCAAAATCCAAATTGTCTTTATGATTGTATTCTTGTCTTTTTCTCTTTTCAGATGCTATAAATAAATTTTAGTCACATATGCTAACATATGCTATAGTAAATTTTAAAATCCAAATTAAGGAAAATACTTATATTAACAGTACCAAATTCCTATACAAATATCAACACATCAACCACAATAAACATGAAACATTTGAGATACAAAATTCGCCTCGTAGCTAAGAAGATAAAAGTATTGAGAATGTGCTATGAAAGCTAGTTTGTCAGCCGCCGTATTGCATTCTCTAGGAACCACCAAATACTTTATTTTGGTAAACCAATCTGTCTAACTGCGGATGTCATAAATGACATACTCCATAGCTATATTCGTTGTTCGTTTGTGGAGTAGATCAAAAAGTTGTTTTCAATCACCTTTCATGACTACATTCCGGTACCCTCGATATCGAGCTGTTTGAAGTGAATGTAGTAGTGATAAGCCTCTCATCTAGTATATTTAGGAATAGGTAAAACATCTATATAAAAATATATAATAATTTTTGTAAAAGATCTTATATAATAAAATAGAAGGAATACTAAATTTTAAAGAAATTTGCATTTCATATTAGTGTTTTTGTTCGAATCGGTTTTGATTGGAGTTTTGGGACAGAGAATAAAATGAATCTATGTCAAATATTTCGGTTTGGTGAGGATGGGATTGGATCGGTTTATCCGGATGGAACCGAATTGGAAGATGATTTAATGCCTTCTTCAAATCTCCGGTCCTATTGAATCGGTATGGTGAATAACTTGTACCAGAACAGAATTGATTTTGTGAGTTTGGGTTTAAATAGTTGTAAAGACAAAAACAAAAACCTCAAAATCCCATTTTGTTTGTTTGGGATAAGTTTGAGCGGTGGATAGTAGTCTCTCAGACTGGGTTTGAAGTACGATGTCACATGTGCTGTCACCGATAGCAAAGTCTCCAGGTATGAGAGCGGCTACCCCGTCTACAGTAGGTATGTTATGATTCCTACCATCTCTAGTCCTATTAGAAGCCAAAACCAATCTGAAATTTTTGGTATGATCACTTTGTCTGAAAGTCTCACTGGCTGACCTAAAAGCTTTAACGTGAGGATTATGAGTGTCTAGCATAGATTTGAGATACTCTACAACACTTGTCCTGAGTTTGTTGGCGTTTCTCGTTTTCTTAATAACAAAAAATAATATATTAGCTCTAAAGACCTTTTAGAACTTCGCATACTATACATAAACTAACATATATAATGATATTATAAAAATTACCCATAAGCATTTAGCCGATTAGTGATCTCATCAAATGTATCGTGTATATAGAGCTGCAAAAAAGCAGGGTCTTCGTCTTCCTTCGTAAATATGTCACCTATAACATGATAATTTTCGCTTGATAACTGGAATAAGCAGGGTCCTTTTCCATCATTAACAGAATGGTTAACATGACCACCAAGAGAGGTGAAAGCAAACAACATGTTGTAGGCCCTGATAAACTCACGGAAGTGCATACTCCTCTCATCACCATTATATAGGAAAGCCAGAAGTGTTATAGGAGGATCTTTTAGCTTAGAAAGCTTAACCTTGCCCTGTTTACAATATTGTAAACATTGGGTTTTTTTGACTTTGGCACTCTTTTTATTAATATGTTATCCTAACCACATAAAAGCTCCACAATGTTTGCAAGTGTACGTAGGATCTCCATCGTCGTAATTGTAACATCCGCAAACCAATAATGGGGGTGTATTTGTTGAATTCGAAAGTTAGGGTTGATTTGATTAAATCCAGGAGTTACAGTCGGGTTTAATTGATATTTTTTGGAAGTTTGGGGCCAATAGGTGATTTCGGAAAAGTTAGGGGTTTAACTGATCGAATTGGAAGTTTTCATATTGGTTAAATTGATCGATTTGAAAGTTTGGGGTCAATTGCGAAAGTTGCATAAAGTGGGAGGACCGTTCGGTGTAATACGGAAAGTGTGATACATATATGTGTGTCATCACGTGTACCTCCCTCTTCGTCGAACCTAGCCGCCTCCGAGCTTGAAAGAGAGAGAGAGAGAGAGAGAGAAGAGTGTTCCGGTGGAGGTGAGCCGTGCACGTCAAGAGTCTTCTCCGCCGTGGTTGTTACGGTAAGGTCTTCTTCCTCCTCTTCTTTAGTTTCAAGCGATCGGTTAGGTTAGATGTGGTTTGTTTTCCGGTGGTGGTCGGCGTGTAACGGGGAGGCTGTCGTCGTGACGGAGGTTGGTGATAGGAGTGGGTTTGAGTGAGTCACGGCGGTGACAAGAGGTGTTGATCGGAGCTTTTTCGGCGAGGTCGTGATGGTGATGTGGTTGAGTCGCATCGGGCCGTGATGGTGGTGTCGTGATGATACGGTGACGAGAAGTTCCACAATTAACGTGGTTGTGTTCGTCGATGGTGATCGGTTGTTGGTGTTGTCGGCATGGTGGGGATTGTCACGGTGATGGCTCCGGCGTGGAGTTGCTGCTGAGGTCCCGATTTTCCAGTGGTGGTGAGGCCACGCTTGTTGGGGTGAAGGCGTGACGTCGCGTGATTTTTCCGGTGGTGTGGGTTGATCGGATTTTTACGTGACGGCGGGTGAAGAAGATGTTTAGTGTTGACTGGTTTAGTGTTGGTTCGGTTAAGTGTTATTTTTATTTTAGTTATTAATATTTTAATAAATATTAATATTTTATGTCTCGGGATTTCTGGAAATTTTAGAAGTCGTCAAACCTTACCCCGGACATATCCCAAAGTTTTGCTTTTGGCTAAGGTGAGTCTCGTGGATTTGACTTCTGAATTTTTCGGTCTAATTTTGTGTGTTAGGATTTATTCTGTGCTGCGTGTTGTTTGTTGAATGTAATTAATTGTCGAAATTAATTAAATTGTTGAATTTAATTAATTGCTGAATTTCTTTGTTGTAGTTGAATTTAATTAAATTGGTAAATTTAATTATTGTTTGTTGAATTTAACTAAATTTCTGAATTTAATTGTTGTTTGTTGAATTTAATTAAATTGGTAAATTTAATTAAATTGCGAAATTTAATCTTGGATTGTTAAATTTAATTAAATGGTTGAATTTAATTGAATTGCTGAAATGAATTAAATTGTTGTTGCTGAATTTAATTAATTATTAAAATTAATTAAGTTGTTGAATTTAATTAAATTACTGGAATTAGTAGCTATTGGTTGAAATTAATTAATTATTGATTTTAATTAATTGCCGGGTTGTTGCTTTTTGTTGGTTGAATCCCGAGCATATTATTATGTCGAGAATATTTCTATAGTCATTTGTCTATAATTGACCTAGTAGACGGATTGATCGCCTCCTCAGTATTTATTAAATACTGACTGCGTCTATTCGTAATGGCGCAGGTAAAAATAAGATATCTTAGCTGAGCTCGTGGAACTGCGGCTGGGAGAGTGGATGACATACTGTAGTGGTTTATTGGCTGTTTTAATTACTTAAGATTGTTGTGCGGTTGAACTATTAGGTTGTTAGATTTTAATTGCGAATTAATTGGTTAATAATTAATCGTGATTTAATTTGCTAGTTAAAATTGGATGTTAATTGAATAACGTCGTTGGGGGTTTTTATTATTTATGAGAATAATAAATGCTGTTTAAAAAAAAAACGGATCGGAGCGTTTCAGTAATAGCGTTGAACAAAGCCAAAAAGTTATAAAGATGTTCAGAATTATCAAATAAATTTAAGGTATTCTTATATGTGTATATATATATTAGTAATATTAGACCATTATCCAACAAGCAAGGTTTTATGGAGGAAGCTGATTCGTTGAGAAAGCTGGTTTTCTTTGGGGTGGAGAATCTTCATCGGAATTGATGTTAGCAATGTCTGATTTTTCATTAGAATTATTATAAAAACCTGAATCTGTTGCGGGAAAGTAAACAAAATCTTCTGTATGTTCTGCCTGCAGAATTTTCTCTATAAAAAGAAACAAAAATGTTTAACTATGAGTTGCCCATAATCAAACTTTTATATTTTATATTATCATCAATTGCGAAGTCAAACCTTCACGAGCTTGACGTTGAAGCAACCTCCGTTCCCTAAGATGGTCTATTCTGGTTTTCCTTGCTATCCGATATTTATTGCGCATAATGTTTTGGATGTCTATATACTGGTGGTAAACTTGATGATCTAACAATTGAGGAGCATATGTTTGATTTTTAATTATTGCATCTGCTAAAGTTTTAATAGTCGAGTTAATAATAAACATCTAATTTAAATACAAATTCAAAACGTAATGGTATTTCGACGTACCTCTTCTGCAAGCTAGAGATGGTGTTAAAGTTCTTGCCTTTACTTTGGAGTTTTTTTTTGTGTCATTATTAATGTTCTAGGTTATTGTAACATCCCGATTTCTGTATATGGTGGTGCATGAGGAGCACTTAAGAGATTTGATTTAACTATCTATGTCACCAAAGTGTACTTATCTTTTCCGTCACTTATCCAGTTAGAACTCCAGAGTTAAGTGTGCTTCGGCTGGAGTAGCACTAGGATGAGTGACCTATGGGGAAGTGATTTCCGGTACTGTGTGAGTGAGTCCAAAACACAGGGAAAGATCATGTGGTGATTTGTAGAGATAGTGATGTGTTGTGGTTTGTGAGGTTGTAAAATAAATGCGTAGTCAGGTTTTCAAGGGATTCGCATGGGTTTGATGATAAGTTAATTCAAAATAAGTTCATGTAATGCATGTCTACTCCTAAGTCTCGGACTATGAAACACGAAAGATCGATTAACCTATTATCATAGAGAAAACCGGCTGAGATCAATATATCCTATTACTCAACTTTCGTAGGCAATAACATATATATCAAAGCATTAATATCAAGTTCAATCCTAATCCATAAAACTCCATAACTAAGGGGTGTGTGCTTGTTATGACGCAATATTCATCCAAACTAGGTTCTAGCAAACTAAGCTAGCGGATAGCATAACCTAGATGCCTGAGATCAGTGGCTAGTTCGCAAAGCTAGCTACATGCATTAAGAGAAAGCTCAGAACGAAAGAACAATATAGACGATGATGCAAAGACAATTAACTTGCCACTTAAACTAACTAGATCATCTCCCCCCTTTGATTAACCCTTTAAACCCAACAAGTAAACTACTCAAGTATGCTTAAAGAAATAATCAAAGCAAGGTTTAAGTAATTCATAGATTGCATAAAATATAGAAGAAAAGGTTTAGAGATTACAAAGTAACAAGAGATTGAAGGAGAGAAGTGTTGGTGATCTTCTAGGGCTTCCACGAGCAAGAGAAGCTTGGTGCGGCTCCTCTGGTCGTTTCTAGGGTTTCTTGAAGTCTCTGTAGAAGCTCTTCAAGGCACAGGAAGAAGCACACGAAACCCTAATGATTAGGTTTAGTATTTATAAGGCTTGGGGTCCAAGAGGTCGGGTTTAGGGTTTTTAGGGCAAAACTCAGTGTTTTGATAAGTTGGAAGGCAAGAGAAGTGGCCTCGGTCACGGGTCTTCTGACCGGGGTGGTGAGGAAGGCTGACCTCGGTCACAGGACTCGTGACCGAGGTGGTGAGGAAGGTTGGCCTCGGGCACGGGCTTTGTGACCGAGGTTGATATATCGTCACTCTTCGGCTTGTATCTTCCAAACGGCTGAATGGATGGCTTTGATTCTTGGCCGAGGTGAATCTTGACTTTTCCAGATTTCTAGGGATATAAAGATCTCTCAATTTGGTCCACGTAAAGGTCTTCAACGAATGCCAAACTTATGATGCTCTGAAACTGCCTGAAAACGGGTTTTGCTCCTTTTTGGTCATTTTTGTGTCATTTTCCCTTAAAACCTGCAAAACCTCTTTGAAACTAAAAATACTCGATAATAGCCTATTTAGCCTCGAAAAGACACCAAACTCTTCATAAAACAATATCAAAATGACAGTGAAAATGGGTAAAAATACAATGTTATCAGATAGTAACAAGTCTTTCGAGCCTCCCAAAATAACTCACCGGCCGTCGAACAAGAATGGGGCCCATGGACCAAGAGAGGGTGTGGAGGCCCACAGACGGTGGAGGTCAAGACATTAAAATTTGGTATCAGAGCCAATCCTAGATGAGTGTGGAGTCAAGTGGGCTCACACCATTGGGGGTATGGTCTTAGTACGCAACGAAGACGTTGCGCTCTATGAGTAGGGGTGATTGTAACATCCCGATTTATGGTATATGGTGGTGCATAAGGAGCGCTTAAGAGATTTGATTTGGCTACCTATGGCATCAAAGTGCACTTATCTTTTCCGTCACTTGTCCAATTAAAACTCTAGTGTTAAGCATGTTTGGGCTGGAGATAGCACTAGGATGGATAACATATGGGGAAGTGATTTCCGGTACTGTGTGAGGCCAAAACACGGGGATAGATCATATGGTGATTTGTAGGAATAATACAAGTCTTACGAGCCTCCTGGAATAACGCACCGGCCATCAGATGAGGATGGGGCCCATGGGCCAAGAAAGGGCGTGGGGCCCATGGAGGTAGGAGCGTTAAAATTTTAAAAATTTTGCATACCCAGGCCTTGAACCCTTGACCTCTAACCTTTTTAAACATGCCAATTGCCAGTTAACGCACGTGGATTCAAAGGGAGATTGCGAGTTCATCTGTGGTTGGATCATCATAAAACTTTGAGGGTGGCTTCAGGAACCTCTAGGGTTTCTTAAAAGTCACAGTAATACAACCGCAACCTCTCTTACTCACCCTACAGCCAACCACAATAACAAAAAAATCCTTTAACCTAAACAGGGAAAAATCTGAAAAATAACAGAATGCTCATCCTAAACGATGGGACCACAAATCGAAATCTAACCATCCACTTTTCAATCACACCGCTGCAAATTAACCCTTTGATGTCCTGAAGCTACCCTCAAAGTTTCGTGATGATCCGACTACATATGAACTCGCGATCTCCATTTGAATCAACGTGGGTCCAGATCGCGTCTTAAACATGGCACTTCAAGAAAATACGAATAACTTTTAGAATAACAACTCAAATCAACATCCGAAAAATGGTACATCTAAATCTGTAGATTAACTACAATTTCAAAAAATTTCCTTATCATTGGAAACGATTTTTTAGGTCGAACCTCTGCTCTACCACGACGTGTCATATTTGTCTGCAACTCCTTCTTGTGCAAGCTTCTTTCTCCCTTCTAGCTATACTCAGCCTCTCTCTTTCTCTCCTTGAAGTAGGCCATGAAAATTATGAGAAACAACTAGGGCTTCTGCGATTTTTAGGATTTAAATAGGCTTAAGTTTATTTCATGTCCACTTAAATTAAACCAGAAATTAGATTTACCAAAATTAATTAATTTCTCTCTTGGTTTAATAATATCTCAAAAGCCAGTCTTCTAAACAAACATTAAAATTAAGCCACCTACACTTTTCAATTCCGACATAAAACTCAAATTTTCAGAACATGAACGTTTCAATTCTCCCCCACTAACATAGATTCGTCCTCGAATCTAATGACATGGTCCATCTGCAATGATCTTCACACACAATCGTCGCAACAACTCGATCAATTCTTGACCAACCCGGCCAACACAAACCGATCACGAGATAAAAAACTATCGACCTCCAAGGTCTACATTCAGTCTCTTGGTTTAATAATATCTCATAAGAGGATAAGAGATGAATTATTTGGATGGTTTTGTAAGCACTGAAACTGTATATATATTGCATGAATCTTTGTTCCCTAAATATTACAATCATAAATGAATAACAAAACGGTATATTTGTTTGAAAATTTAGTTGTATAAAATATTTATTATAAATGTTAAAAATTTATGAGTTGACAAATACCTTCTCATCAATCAAAACCATCTCAATTGACCTTCATGTACTCTTTTGAAACCCTTCCCACAATTTAAGAATCTGAACTTTGATCTTGAATCTATCGAACGCAAGATCAATTTTATCAATAAAGACCGATGTGCTAGAGTTTTTATTAAACATATTATATTGTTTGCTCAAAAGTATTTGGAAGGTAGTTTGAGAAGTGGAGGTGTTATGCATGGGGAGATGGTACTAATTATACAAAAAGAGTAGTATCTAGGCTTGCAATAATGTCGTACCACTAATTTAAATCAGTTAAAGATAAAGCCAAAATAATTATATTTAATTTACATAATTAAAATAGGAAAAAAAACCAACTAGTATTTAATTTTTAGCGGTGAGCGTGTATCTATATATACAACACACAAACTCGTGAAATAAGTGAAAAGATAATATACATTCATCTATATATATAATATTTCCCTCAAATATATAGAAAATAAAATATTTCCCTCAAATATATAGAAATTTACTTTTTGATTTTTAGGATATTTACTATTATGTTCTGGAAGAATTGTGTGGCTAATTAATAACTCAGAAAACATTTTTGTAATATTAAAGATTTTTGGTAATATTCCTTAACACATTAATCAGACAATGGGCTGCTGATGTAAACGGGCCATATCATAATTCGATATTTTAAAACCATTTAAACCAAATTACTGGTTCTGATAATTATAGGTAAGACTTTGTCTAACTATGACATTTAAACAATTTAAGTCATTTTTATTAACATAATGACACCAAAGCTTATTGCAGCCCACGACTAAGATGTGTTGAACATATTTCCAGAGTTGGGGTAGATAGCAACATACATTTCTTAATTGGTAAAGAGGAGAGGACAAAGCAAACACTGTAAAACAAACTGTAAGATAGAGGATATACTGTAAAAAAAACTAATCTGTAAGAGACGAAGAAGAAGTACCTTTTATTTTTGGTTCTTCCAAATTTTTGTGAAAACCACATTAACACTTTCTACTATCTTTACCGACACCTACATACACATTTACTGTTGTGACGACCGAATTTTTTTTTTTTTTTTTGCAAACATAAATACTTAGTATTTAAAATGCCCATACATTTTAAATACTCTCCAAGTACTTATACAAATACAACAACACAATACCAAAGCATAGAATACGCAATTCTACAAAACAGCGGAAAATACAATATAATACGGTAAAGCAAACAACCCCGGGTCCTAATCATCCTCTCCCTCCGAGCCTTCGATTCCACGATCACACCTTATCTTTACCTGCATCGACAAAAGTGATGCATCAACATTTGGAAAACCAAACTCTGAGTGAGATTGATCCTCCCAACAACAGGTATGCGAAAACCCACAAGCAAGACATACAACCACAATCACAATTCACGCATGAAAAAGATTCACCACAAAGGCCCTATCAATTCCTAACATCAACACATGCAAGGCAATTAATAGCAATACATGTCTAGCACCATAGCAATTCGACACACACGAAGGCTAACTAGGAGACACACAAAGATAAACCACACAAGGACGGCCATCGGTCTAACCTGACCGATGGACCTGACCGATGAACCCCATCGGTCCGTCCTGACCGCTGCGACTGACCTGGCGAAATGCCGGGAAATGCCGCAACCAAACTCATCGGTCCAACCTGACCGATGGACCTGACCGCTAGGTCCCAACGGTTTGTCTTGACCGCTACAAGTGTCCTTGCGAAATGCCAGGAACACTGCCACATGACCCATCGGTCCAACCTGACCGATGGACCTAACCGATGAACCCCATCGGTCTGTTCTAACCGTTGCAAGTGTCCTTGCGAAATGCCAGGAACACTGCAACACAACCCATCGGTCCAACCTGACCGATGGGCTAACCGCTAGGTGCTAGTGGGCACTTCCATCGGTCAGGCATGACCGTTGGAACCCACAACACCACTAAACTTGACTTAGACCAAGCTTAACAAGCACCAAGCACAATAAACAAGATTCACAAACAATACACAAGCTTAAACACACAAGATTAAGCTTAACAACAAGAGCACAAAGCCTCTAAGCAACCTAGGCACACCCTCAATGCTTGACTAAACCCCACAAGCCCCCAAACAAAGCCTAAGCCACCTTTGGTCACAACTCACCTTATAGATGGATGGATCTAGCCTCTATGGACCTCCCCCAAGCTTTAGAAGGAACTCTCCTCCACCTCACAAGCCACGTCCAAGCTCAGCCCCAACTCCAAATCTTTTTCCCAAGCTCCACAAGCTCACACACACTTGATTCTACTAGAACCAACTCAACCAAGCTCCACCAAGCTCTTCTCTCTTCTTCTCTTCTCTCTAGAACTCTAACAAAGCTCAAAACCTCTTCCAACACCAATAATGGCGTGGCCAAGGTGGAGAAGATGAAGGAAAAGAAAATAATATCTCAAGTTTCAGAAATTGCACCCCTGCCCTTCGGTTTCCCACTTCTCTACGGAAAAACCCCAAACTTCCGAAACGACTTACGACACCCCCGTAACAAATCTAAAAGGACATTTTACCCCAAACATCACTTCCTCAAGACTTGTCTAAGGTTCATAAACTCGAAAGAACATCCCAATTAATTAACCGATAATTAATTTCTGGGACACGGGCGTTACAATTCTCCCCCACTAACATAGATTCGACCTCGAATCTACGTTGCCGTTCATCTCCAATGAACCCAAATCGTCGCAACGATTACTTAAACCTTGGCCAACCCACACAGGTACACGCATGTACACATGAGGCCTATAACTAACCTCCGAGGTTTCCCACTCAGTCTCTCTATGCTTATGACACCGCATCATCATATGTACTTATTGTTCATCCCAGGGCTCAAGACACCGCAGCATCTCCGAACTCTAGGCTCTAACATACCCCACAGGATATCCTCTATACCTCGCAAGGTATAACCCATACCACAGCACCCAAGACACCGCAACATCTCCGAGTTCTGGGTATCTGCCGTACCACTCTCCTAGGGGCAATATAGCCCTCATGAGTCTCCGATATCCCATACCTCTCAATTCTAGGCCATATAACCTTCCTGAGTCTCCGATATACTTTTACCCCTTAATTCTGGGCAATATAACCTACGTCTAGGTTATACACCTTACGAATCCACGGTATCGTATATCACTCTTGGTTATATACCCTCCGAATCCACGGTATCTCATATCACTCTAGGCTATACTCCACACGAGTCTGGATACATTGCCAGTTACACCCTTAGGCCCGCAGTCCTTCGAGTTAACGGCATTAGAGGTACTAGTCCTCGCAAGGTAACACTGGTATACACTGGTATCTATAAGCATCTCCGACTGATCTACCTCCCGTGATTCGTGTATCCTCGCAAAGTAACACTGGTATCACCCATATTCCACACCCGGAATATCTGCCGTGCATAACCAACCAAAGCTATAGCACCGGTACCCAACACTTCGGGCACCACAAAATATTTTCCCGATTATGTACCAAGCTTTTAAACTCTCTTAAAAACTTTTCCATGGCACTCGTACCATTACCAATAAGAACCACCGTCTTATTACTCACATGCTTTAACGCTTTTTAACACCAAAACGAAAGCAATCCAAGACTCGCAAGTCAAATAATAACAAAGAAAACTCACATCTTATTATTAAACATCATAATGTAACATCGTCATACATAACGGCAATACAAAATGAAATACACATAACATACAGGTACAAACCGAAACTAGAACCACTCGATGGAACTCAAGCCGCAGCCTGCTTCTGGAACCACTTCCGGAACCGTACTTCCATCCGAGCCTCTGGCTCCCACAGAACTCGCATCATCAGAATCTTCTTTCGACGAAGCTCCTTGACCCTCCGCTCGAGAACTCTCAAAGGTCTCGCCTCAATGGTCATATTGGGCTGGAGATCTGACGGAATCTCACCCAATACCTCGTCACCCCTATGCAAACACTTCTTCAGCATCGACACATGGAAGACCTTATGAAATGCATGCATAATCTCGGGTAACTCTAACCGATACGCTACTGGTCCCACACGCTCTACAATCCGGAACGGCCCCATATACCTTGGACTCAACGTAGTCGCAGTAATGGACCTGTTCGGACCTCTCAGCAAAGCCATCTTGAGATACACTATATCTCCCACCTCAAACACAAGCTCTTTCCGCCTCTTATCGGCATATCTCTTTTGCCGATCCTGGGCCTCTTTCATGTTCAGCTTCAAAACCCGGATCCTCTCCGTGGTTTTCTGAAAAAAACTCGCACCCAATGTGCTCCTCTCCCCCACTTGAGTCCAACACAAAGGTGTACGATATGGCCTCCCATACAGAGCCTCGTATGGAGCCATCCCAATACTCGCCTGGTAGATTTTGTTATACGCAAACTCTACCAAGCTCAAGTGATCCACCCAATGACCACCCCAATCCAGCACGCACATCCTTAACAAATCCTCCAGAGTCTGGATGGTCCTCTCGGACTGCCTATCTGTCTGAGGATGATAAGCCGTACTCATGTGCACCCTCGTGCCCATCTTCGTCTAAAATGCATTCCAAAACTCATATGTGAACTTAGGATCCCGGTCCGAGACAATGCTCATCGGTATTCCATACAGTCTCACAATCTCCTGCACGTACTTCCTAGCCAAAACTGCAGACCCATCGGTCTTCTTAATGGCCAGAAAACGTGCACACTTAGTCAATCTATCAACGATGACCCAGATAACATCTTTGGTCCGAGAAATTGGTAATCCCACCACGAAATCCATCGTGATCATATCCCACTTCCACTCTGGAATTGGTAAACTCCGCAACAAACCACTCGGAACCTGATGCTCTGCCTTCACTAACTGGCACACGTTGCACGCCGCAACCCAGTTAGCAACATCCTTCTTCATCCCGAGCCAATGATAATACCACTTAAGATCCCGGTACATCTTAGTCGCTCCTGAATGAATCGAAAATATACTCACATGAGCCTCACTCAGGATCTCACGCCTCAAATCCACATCCAAAGGTACGCATACCCTCCCACTCACAAGGATAGTGCCATTCTGAGATACCTGATACTCAGAACCCGATTCTCTCGAAGCCTTAACCAGGCCCTCATCTTTTTCCTGAGCCAGCCGAACTCTGCTCAAAAGATCCGCCTGATTAGCTGCCTCTAAGCCCAACGGTTCCTGAGATACAACACACAAATGCAAGGTACTAATCTCGCTCACCAAAGACTCAACCTCATGCTTCCGAGCCAAAGCCACCCGCTTCCGACTCAACGCATCCGCAACCAGATTAGCCTTACCAGGATGGTAAGCTATCTCCAGATCATAATCGGCCACTAGCTCCATCCAGCGCCTCTGCCTCAAATTCAACTTCAGGCTCTTATGATCTGTGAACACCTGCACCTTTCCACCATAAAGATAAGATCTCCAAATCTTTAAAGCGAAAACCACCGCAGCCATCTCAAGATCATGGGTAGGGTAGTTGCACTCATGCTTCCACAGCTGCCGCGAAGCATAGGCAATAACCTTCCCCCGCTGCATCAACACACAACCAAGGCCAACTCCCGACGCATCGGTATACACCACATAAGGCTCACCCAGATCAGGCAACGCCAATACTGGAGTACTAGTCAGCAAGGCCTTCAGTTTCGCAAAACTCTCCTCACACTCCGAGGACCACACGAAAGGAACATCCTTTCCCGTCAGCTTCATCATAGACTTAGCCAAACTCGCGAAACCCTTAACAAACCGCCGGTAATAACCTGCCAACCCGAGAAAACTCTTAATCTCGGTGGCATTCCTTGGCCTCGGCCAAGCACTAATGGCCGAGATAACGTCCTCCGCCGAGATAACGTGACCTAGAAAACCGATCTCTCACTGCCAGAAGTTGCACTTGCTCAACTTAGCAAACAACTTCTGCTCTCGCAGCTTCGCAAGAATAACACGAAGATGCACCTCATGCTCCTCCAGGCTCTTCGAAAACACCAAGATGTCATCGATAAAGATGATAACAAACTCATCCAGATACTCCTGGAAAACGTTGTTCATCAATCTCATAAATGCAGCATGTGCATTTGTCAACCCAAATGGCATCACCACAAACTCGTAGTGGCCATAACGAGATCTGAAAGCCATCTTCCAGATATCTGCCTCATCGATAGGAGTCTGTTGATATCCCAATGCCAAGTCAATCTTGGAGAGCCTAGTAGCCCCTCTCAGCTGATCCAACAACTCATCAATCCGAGGAAGAGGATACCTGTTCTTCACTGTGACTCGGTTAAGTCCTCGGTAGTCAACGCAGAACCGAAAACTCCCATTCTTTTTCTTCACAAACAACACCGGTGCTCCCTACGGTGAAGTACTTGGGCGAATAAACCCTTTACTCAGCAACTCCTCCAGCTGCTTCTTTAGCTCTGCCATCTCTGCGGGAGCCATCCTATAAGGTGCCCTGGATATCGGTGCTGTCCCTGGTTCCAACTCTATCGTGAAAGGATCTGACCTAGACGGTGGCAACCCTTGCAACGACTGGAACACATCCGAGAACTCCCGAACCGCTCGAATATCCCCTACCTTAACCTCTCCAACGGCCTCCGGCAAGGAAATGGTAGCCAAATACGCCTCACAACCTCTCTCGATCATACGCTCGGCCTGCATAACCGAGATCACGAGACTCGGAAGTCGGTCTCACCCCCTGATACACCAACCTCCCCTTTCCTCTGTCGAACTCGACACGCCCTCGGTGACAATCCAGATGAGCTTTGAACTTCCCGAGCCAATCCATGCCCAAAATGACATCGTAAAGCTCCACAGAGCAAATAATCAAGTCGGCAGGCATAGACTCTCCCGCTACCTGAACATCCACGTCTCTAACCCGACCATGAATCATCAAGAGCTTCCCTCCAGCAACCTCCACGAAACCCAAACTCACATCCGGCTCGCTTCGAACATTAGCCTTCTCGGCTAATTCTGGAGTAACGAAGCAATGAGATGCTCCCGTGTTAAACAACACATGATACTCAACACCCCCAAACACACAAGGTCCCTGCACATATACATGTGCCTAGAAGCTTAACACCCAATAAGCAACCAAAATTCCCTAACACACAGAATTGAACTTAGATAAGTCTAAGAAAATACCTGTGATCGGCCTGGAACTCGGCTCTCCGGACTTGACGATGGAATACACTCGAGGCGCTGCTGTCACCGGCCTAGCGGGCTGCACCACTATGGCCTCACTCTGCCGCAGCTTGGGACACTGAGGTCTAATGTGCCCCGCCTCCTTGTAGTGAAAGCACACCCGAGAATCCACTCGTACTCCGCCCTTCCTAGGGCAGCTCGCCACTCTGTGATCCGTGCTCCCACACCCGAAGCAAGCCGGACCACCTTGGCTACCACTCGAAGCGCCATCACGCCTCCACTTCTGTCCTTGCATTGACCTACCGCCTCTGCTCGGAACAGACTGCTGCGGCACGGATCTCGCCTGAAGACTCGGGGTAATTGATACCACCTCATCCTTCAGACCCTCCTCCAGCAATGCCGTAGTCTCAACCAACTCATCAACCGAGCAAAAAGACCTAACCATGCAACGGTTCCGCAAGTCAACCCTAAGACCCATCAAGAATATCTGCACACGGATCGACTCACTCTCAATCGCTCGTCTAACATACGACCCGAGCCGGTTAAACTCCACCTCATACTCGCGTACCGACCGATCCCCCTGAGTCAATCTCGCAAGCCTCGACTCTAACCGGTTGAACGCCTCCTGAGGGAAAAACTTGGAGTTAAACTCCTCCACAAAATCCGCCCAAGCCATCTCAGCCTGCACTCTTCGGGCTGCCACACCCCTCCACCAGAGATACGCATCACCCTCTAGATAATGGACCGCAATGTCGACTTGTTATCCCGCGGGACACCTACTCGAGAGGAAATTCCTCTTTAACCTCCTCAACCATGCATCAGCGTCCTCAGGATTAGCACCTCCAGGGAAAAACCCCGTGCCTATCCTCTGCATCTGCTCCATCATCCTAAGGTAGGATGGGAGCTCCTCAGCAATCACAGCTGCTACCTGAGGCTGAACCTCAACACCCACCGGAGCCACAGGAGCCTGAGTCGGTACCCTCTCTGGTAACCGCTCCAACAACACCGTCAAGAGATTAGCCAAGCGATAAATAGGAGCCTGAACATCACCCGCTGCCACTCTCACAGCTTTGCTATACCCATAGGTATACCCAGAGCACCAGCTGGAACACCAGCCACTCCAAGCATGCAGACACCGTCAGACCCCACCTGACTCGCAAGCGAATCCTCGACCCGCTCCTCCACAACACGACCCCGGCCACGGCCACGGCCTCTACCACGCCCTCTAGCCATCTGCACTCACAAGAAAACAAACACTAAGGACACTAAAACATAATCATCACAATAAAGATAACTTACCGTGGAATCGCACAAGGCTCGAAGAGGATGATTCTAAGACCCCATGCGATACCCAACTAACCCTGAGCCACCCAGGCTCCTATAACCGTTTTGGCTCTGATACCAAACTGTGACGACCGCATTTTTTTTTTTTTTTTTTTTGCAAACATAAATACTTAGTATTTAAAATGTCCATACATTTTAAATACTCTCCAAGTACTTATACAAATACAACAACACAATACCAAAGCATAGAATACGCAATTTTACAATACAGCAGAAAATACAATACAATACGGTAAAGCAAACAACCCCGGGTCCTAATCATCCTCTCCCTCCGAGCCTTCGATTCCACGATCACACCTTATCTTTACCTGCATCGACAAAAGTGATGCATCAACATTTGGAAAACCAAACGCTGAGTGAGATTGATCCTCCCAACAACAGGTATGCGAAAACTCACAAGCAAGGCATACAACCACAATCACAATTCACGCATGAAAAAGATTCACCACAAAGGCCCTATCAATTCCTAACATCAACACATGCAAGGCAATTAATAGCAATACATGTCTAGAACCATAGCAATTCGACACACACGAAGGCTAACCAGGAGACACACAAAGACAAACCACACAAGGATGGCTATCGGTCTAACCTGACCGATGGACCTGACCGATGAACCCCATCGGTCCGTCCTGACCACTGCGACTGACCTGGCGAAATGCTGGGAAACGCTACAACCAAACTCATCGGTCCAACCTGACCGATGAACCCCATGCTAGGTCCCAGCGGTCTATCCTGACCGCTACAAGTGTCCTTGAGAAATGCCAGGAACACTGCCACACGACCCATCGGTCCAACCTGACCGATGGACCTAACCGATGAACCCCATCGGTCTGCTCTAACCGCTGCAAGTGTCCTTGCGAAATGCCAGAAACACTGCAACACAACCCATCGGTCCAACCTGACCGATGGACCTAACCGCTAGGTGCCAGTGGGAACTTCCATCGGTCAGGCATGACCGATGGAACCCACAACACCACTAAACTTGACTTAGACCAAGCTTAACAAGCACCAAGCACAATAAACAAGATTCACAAACAATACACAAGCTTAAACACACAAGATTAAGCTTAACAACAAGAGCACAAAGCCTCTAAGCAACCTAGGCACACCCTCAATGCTTGACTAAACCCCACAAGCCCCCAAACAAAGCCTAAGCCACCTTTGGTCACAACTCACCTTATAGATGGATGGATCTAGCCTCTATGGACCTCCCCCAAGCTTTAAAAGGAACTCTCCTCCACCTCACAAGCCACGTCCAAGCTCAGCCCCAACTCCAAATCTTTTTCCCAAGCTCCACAAGCTCACACACACTTGATTCTACTAGAACCAACTCAACCAAGCTCCACCAAGCTCTTCTCTCTTCTTCTCTTCTCTCTAGAACTCTAACAAAGCTCAAAACCTCTCCCAACACCAATAATGGCGTGGCCAAGGTGGAGAAGATGAAGGAAAAGAAAATAATATCTCAAGTTTTGGAAATTGTACCCCAGCCCTTCGGTTTCCCGCTTCTCTACAGAAAAACCCCAAACTTCCGAAACGACTTACGACACCCCCGTAACAAATCTAAAAAGACATTTTAACCCAAACATCACTTCCTCAAGACTTGTCTAAGGTTCATAAACTCGAAAGAATATCCCAATTAATTAACCGATAATTAATTTCCGGGACACGGGCGTTACAACTGTTATCCACCTACACCAAAATGTTTATAATTTTTGTGAGAATTATGCAAATTAATTTCTTCAACGAATATAAAAAGAGTTACATACCATACTTATTTTTATCATAATAATAGATAAACAGTTTGATAAACCATTGTTTATAAAAACAAAAAGCAAACATTCACATAATAAGCAAACTAAAATATTTAGAAATGTCCAAAGGAATTAAATATGATAGTTCAGAATAACGGAAAAATGAAATACTAAAAGCCAACAATTTCAAAAGTATTGAGAAATTATTGGCAATGGCTGGCTCTTTTATTTATTGGCCAATATTTTTCTCTCTACGCTCATCCACATGGCGGAGATATTATGATTTTCATTAATCAAATCGTGCATGTTATATAATTTATATTGTCGACAATCATTTTGTCTTTGGTTTCATATTTCCCGTAATGACATGATTAATCAAGATCTCTTAATCATTGATCATTATCAATAATTTTATTCATGTACATAATTATATATTAACCATATGTCAAGGGTCTATTACTCATCTTTTAGGAGTCTAACCCTCTTATCAATAATAATTTGCTCCATTTATTTTGAGAGTTTTCTTTATTTATAGAACCAAAGTAGTCTATCACCACCATAGACTTAGTCCTTTATGGACATATATGGAGCATTTCAGCTGGAATATGAGAATGAATTATCTTCTAAACTTTATGTTTATATTTATTCATTCGAGGATCAATACTGATAATTCATTTCTTGAAATCTCATCCATCGGCTGTTTGATTTGTAATATATCTGAATAGTGATCCTTTGAACTTTTGAACTTTAAGTTCACAATTATTTGTTCAAAGATTCAAAACTATTTAACTCTCTATAATGATGAGAGTTTATTAATAAAAATGTAATTTGCAAATCCTTCAATAAGCACATCTCTATAAGATGATTCATTATTAAAGTGGAGATTCACCTCCAACAATATATATTTTCATCTTCTTTGGATATTATTTTTATGTGGTGTGGTGGAGCATTCATAATATATATTGCACACCCATAAAATTCTAAAGAGAAAACTTAAATCTCGAACCATGACTCAATACATGGGAGAAATCTCTTTAATAACATGTTGGCTTTATATGTAAAATCATTATTACATGATCAATGCCAACACATGGAGATTAAATTTCATCATTAATCGTTTTACAATTCCTTAGATTTGCTTTATGAACGATTTAATAAAGCTCATTTTGAGTGTGGTAATCATCTCATGGATGTTCCACTTTATTTCAACCGACGTTCAATTAGCAATAAATTTTGGGATATAAACTCACCAAAGTAATTCAGACTTTGGGATATAAACTCGCCAAAATTATCAACTTACTGTGTCGATGTGGAATTCTTTAATTCTCCGCCTCGAGATAATGACTATTTTAGTACATTTATCTCGTATCGAATCCCACTAGAATTAATAACATATCTAATCACCCATTTTGAGTCAAGTATTATGCATCAAATCCTTTTTATGCGGGACTCATAGTACCCCTTCTCAAGATGATGATTTTTTCATATCCATTCATCTTGGACCGATTTTTACTTTTAGATCGATTTGTTCACCCAAAATGGTGATTTGACCAAAAGATATATGATTCATTAGGCATAGCCTACTATTGAATCAAGGAGGAGGCATCACCTTCTACTTCATAATAAATATATAAAAATTAAAATTAACCTTTTATGGGTGAATGCAAGGCCAGACAATACTTGAAAGGATTTATGTTATAAAACATAAATTTCAATGATCTTTAATATCATTGTTTGACAGGGATGACATAACCGGGTATACTATGTTTTAAGCACTTAATTAGTAAACTTCATGTTTACTATCATTTTTTTGCCATCTTATCTGCATGATATACTCATATACATGCATGTCTCCATTGTGGTCATATATTCGATACCACATTTACTCAATTCTTTTTTCGGCTATTTTGTTAAGGACTCAGCCATCCTATTTTGATCATGAGGAAATGGATATTCAACATCGATTCCCATTGACATACAATTTTCTTTAAAAGGCTTATCCTATGAAATAAATTCACTAATATTATCAAGCCTAACTCTTTATGGCATAACCAGGGAACTGTATTCTCAACCTGATTATTTGGGTAATAAATCTTGTGAAAGTCGTATATCATGTTTTCAACAGACACACATATGACAATCTCGATGCATCAATCAATACCATAAAGTATCAAAATGGTTCGCATAATGGATAAATATATCCACATATATCATCATGTATTCTTTTTACGAATTCTAGTGATCCATTTCCATTTTTGGTTGATGATGAATGAATTATGAGTTTTCTTTGAGAACATGCATCACATGTAAACTCATCATATTGAGAAATCTTATGGTTCTCCAATGAATGACTATTAGAACTTTGCACAAATTTTCGCATCATGACTGAACCAAGATGTCCAAGTCTTTCATTTAAAATGTACAAGTAAACTTCGAGTTTACTGTAACATATGCGATCATATATATCTCTGTGCAATCGATGAATTGTTATGTGACTGAGCGAAAAAGGAAAAAAATGATTTGTTGCTGGATTTTAATCCGTTCTTTCTTTGTATACATAATCTCACAAGAAATTCAGATATATGTTTCTCTTTGTGTGAGAAAAATCAAATATGAGATTACTCGAGCAAAGTATGTAGAAGATTTGATCGTTGTTCTTCCTCCCGCTCACCTTCTATAAGAGCTCTCTTTCGAGGAGCTAGCATCAAAACCAACTTCGAGAGCCATCTTCAGGAGCAGAGATTGGAGGAGTTGATGAAGTATAATATCACACTAGAAGACTATCTCATTCATCGCAAGCCAAGATAAATGGTATTGATATTCTTGAGGTATGGCTTCGCTACTAAGAAAAAAAAGATTCACCTCAAATATTTATTACTTAGAATTATAACCCCTCAGAGTTCGGACCCCAATTATTTAATCTCTCATAGAAAGAGCTAAAAATAATACTACAATCCATTTGAGCGTTGTATTAGTTTATTTATGTGAGTTGTTGAGTTATGGAGGCATAGTTGTTATGAAGAGTATATAAATTTAATACTATCATTGATACAAAATAATTTTAAAATATGCCGCTAATTATAAATATTGACTTCTTTGAATCTTCTTAACTCTAACTACATAGACTATTAATGCACTGTATTAATTATTATTTTAGTTTTGTGGTACATGTAAATTTCAAAACTCATATATATATGCACACTCATGAAGTGTCGTCTATATAATCTTTTTACTATTTGAGTTCAATCTTGTTTAATAATCTCTCATATTTATACTTAATAATGCAGTAGTAAATTTACTGATCATGAGAATCGATAATATTCATATAATTAAAGGTTATATTACTATCTTTATATATTAAGTGTAATTGTTGTTAAATCAAATGATTTGGTCTGCTAATCAATGCTAGTGGAACTAACTAAATTAACAATGGTAAAAATTGAATGTAGCATCATTTTAATTACAAAACTCACATTTGTGCACACTCATAAAGTGTCGTCTAATAAGACTAATATAGAATCTTTTTACTATTTGATTTCAATCTTGATTAATGATATACTAAATTTATACTAATAATGCATTAGTAAATTCCATTTATAATTTAAATATATATACTTATCATGAGAAATGATAATCTTCATATAATTAATGGTTATACTACTCTTTATATATTAAGTATAATTGTTGTTAAATCGACTGCTTTGGTGCTGCTAGTCAATGTTAGTGGAACTAACTAAATTAACGAGTGTACAAATTGGTTGTAGCATCATTTTAAGATATATTGTAAGCACATGAGGTGAGGAATTGCTAATTTGGTGAACATGTCTTCATTAGAAAACCCAAATATTAGCTTTCTCTTGAGATTTAAATTAAATTAAAATAGAAACAAATGAGAGGCTAACTTTGAGGAAATATATATTGTTTTATTAATTTTTTTTTATAACTTGTTTGTGTGTTTCTCTGGTATGACATATCTGAGTTCTGAGTTCTTACGTATGTTCCCCCTTGTTTGGGGGAAAAACTTTGTCCGACTAAAATAAAGTATTCTAACTTTATTATATATATTGATGCGATCATTTATTACATTAAATATGTCTCCCAAAAACCCTTCTTCCACAGATTTGTCCCTTTTCTTTTACTCTTTATTTCTTTTTCTCTCTATCAAATCAAAACACCACCAACAAGACTATGGGGCAATTCAAAGGACAAGGGAAATTTGAGGAAAGATATGTGTTATTTTACTAATTTCTTCATAATTTGTTTGTTTGTCCTTATAATTTGATTGTTTTTTGTTTTTCTGGTCTAACATGTGTGAGTTTTTACGTATGTTCTCCCTTTATGGGAGATAAACCTTGTACCAAAAATAAAATATTATATCTTTATCATATATATTCATGCGATTATTTATTACTTTAAATTTGTCCTTCTCCAACAAACCCTTCTCTCACAAATTATTTATCTTTCTCTCTCTTTCTTGTTCTCTCTCTCTATCAAATCAAAACACCACCAACAAGACTATGGGGCAATTCGAAGGAGAGGGGAACTTTGAGGAAGGATATATATATTTTTGTTAAGTTTTATATAATTTTTTTGTTTTTCCTTATAATTTGTTTTTTGTTTCTCTAGTCTGATATGTCTGAGTTTTTACGTATGATCCCCTTTGTATGGGAGAAAAACCTTGTATGGCTAAAATAAAATATTCTATCTTTATCATATATATTCATGCAATCATTTATTACATTAAATTTGTCATTCTTCCACAAACCCTTCTCCCATAAATTTGTCTATTTTCTTTTACTCTCGCTTTCTTTTTCTCTCTTTATGAGATCAAAACACCACTAACAAGACTATGGGGAAATTCTTTAAATTTGATGCTAAAGTTGTTGGAAAATGCTTGCACAAAGGTCGTAGACGACTTGGGATGATGCTGAAGAGTCTGATCTTAGTTTATCACATAAACAATGTGAGTGATTGCTTTATTCAACACCATTTATAGTTTCTATCCAAAATGCAATCTTGAGATTCATAGTATGATTTTTTTTTTGCAGCTGCGAGTGAAGTGCTGGAGAGAAATGGCGGAGGAGAAGTTTTGGACACAATTGAGAAAGTTACATTGGAGTTGAAGGAGCCTTCAATCAAAGATCAGCTTGCATTTTATACTTTATGGCCAGAATCTGATAAACTCTAGGATCATGGTAATGAACTATTTTTTCTCCCGTTTACCAAAAAATGAACTATTTTCTCTCTCTTCTTGATCTGCAAATTTGAAAATTGTTGGAAAATGCTTCCACAAAGGTCTTGGGTTGATTTTGAAGACTCTGAACCACAATATTACGAGTGGAGCATGAAGCTTCCTTGAGAATTTATCACATAAACATATCTCTTTACACTGTGAGTGATTGTTTGCTTCAACACCATTCCTAATTAATTCAATTTTTAGAGAAAACAAAATTGTTTCTTAAAGATGTATTTTCTCTATTCACAATGTATAATCAATTTTTATTTCCTATTATGTCCTTATATATTATCAAAATTATTATTTTTCATCATAATTAATTAATAAAACAAGGTTAAATATTAATTTCAAATTTTTTAATATGTGTGAAACGTCTAGAAATTTTATTAATTAAGAATAAAAGGATTATTCTTTAATCTTCCCAACAGAGTTTGTTGCGGATTACATGATAACAGTTTACAAAATACAGATGGAACCGGAACAAATCAAATTAAACTGGATTGGAAACCCTAGCAAGGTAGCTTCCTTTATCGACAACCGGTTCATCGACGAGAACCTTCTACCAAAGGCAAAGATTTCATAGATCCGCTCGAGGAAGGGTGTTCCGGCCATCTAGAAGCAGAAAAAGAGTTAACCAATCTCACCTATCGCTTTTGTCGGCCACTGTTACTGGTTCATCCTTGAGACAACTTCCATTAGCTCCCTTGACTCCCCGCAAAACCCACCAATCCGTTGGACGGCTTTCGCCGTGAAACTAGACAAAAGAGCCTCCTGAGGTGGCTCAACAATCAGTCCACCAACACGGACTCCATTGTCTCTGACGAAGCCCCGCTTTTATCAGGTGAGGAAGTGCTCTCCCCTAACAGCATCTTTGGCCCCTTGGTCCACTCTGACCCGCTGGATCTACCATGGCTCATCACGGTCGGAGATGGAAACACTGCACTCACTGATCCTAACCACAACCCAACTAACATTGAAGCCCAAAAATAATTTATAAACAGAGAAAACTCTCTCTTAGTGATTGCCGGAGAGGCAAACGGAAAATATTTTGAAAACCGCCTAACTTTTACTGTTTAATAAGAGTGAAAATAGCGAATGTCTGGTTCTTTATATATTTTTAGATTTTTGAAATGACTATATTTTGGTCAAAATGAAAAATTTGCTATAGCCATCTATATTTTTTTGTAGTTTGTTTGGGCAAAACTATTTTCCCCATTTATAAATAGAAGATAAAGTGTTCTCTACGAGAATAGTATAATTGTCTAAACAAACTACACAAAAAATATAGTTGATGGCTTTATCCTTTATTATAACATATAGGTGCCAATATTTTGTTTGCGACCAAAATTTGGTTCATTGGGCAAATTCACCATAAAATTATTGTTTTAAAATACTAAAATTAATGGAACTCTATGTAAACACCAAACACACAAAAGTTTACAAATAATTGTTATTATCTTTGTTTTTTTACAATTTTGATTTTAATTTTTTGGTGTTTATTTTTGCGTATTTTAGAGAGACAACCACTAGAAAGTAAGAAAATCTATACCATGTAAGAGACATTCAAGATTACGCAGGACACTAATGTGATATTTTCCGAGGAACTTTTGATGCTTGAATCAAGATGAATTCGAAATGGGTTAAGGTTAGGAAGCAACTACATGAGGTGATATGCAGTTGCTCTCTAATTTTTTTTTGCCCATCATTGTCATCTTAATATGACAAATAAATCATTCAAATTTCATTAGTTTGTACCTTTAAAAAATGTTCATCAATCTTCATTGATTTTCATTTGAAATTATGTCGTCATAGTTGCTATGCAAAACTTGAAATACATTTGTAGATCATAACTAGGAAACAATGAGATTTACGAACAAACAACATGAATCGAGCTTTACATTCGGAGAAAAACCAAAATCGAATATAGATCTAAACTGCATAAGCTTCACGCGATTGTTGCTTCACAGCTTCAACACTTATGAAATCAACATGTCTGGTTGTCCTTCTTCGTCAGAGAGTCGTTGGAGAGTTTGTTGGAGCACCATCACAGAGTCGTCAGCGAGTTCGTCGCCATAACGTAGTTTGAAATCGCAAAAGTGTTATCTTTGGGAAAATGTTTGTTTTGTAAAGTAAGGATAGAATTATCTTTTTCTCATTAATGAATGCTAGTTATGGGCTAATATAGCTTGTGTACTATTTTTGGACTGAAAACTTTATTTTGTGCCAAAATTGAGAATTGCCCAAATATATTATGCATATTAAACAAATATCTAAAACGTTTTCAACAAATAAAAATCAATTATTTATGTCTTTATGTTATGTCTTATCCCTAATTCGTTATTTATTTGTCAATATATTTTCTTCTTTGTTTTTGGTCAACGAGGGTATCTAATTTATCAAAATGAAAGTTAGAGCTTATGATTCCAGTTATATATATATATATATATATATTAGGTTTGGATAAGAATATGTGAATCAGTCCATAGTTAATAATATTTTTAGTATGAATATATAGCATGAAAAAAATATTGTTACTATATATGTATATATATGTTTGTGCTTTTAACAATGTTTTTAACAATATATAATTATGAGCTCTTTAACAAAACAATATATGAAAATTATGCATATTCAATGAAAACATTTTGGATTAACCTTAGACTGATACAAAAATCTAGTGAATGTAGAAAAAATCAATTAGAAAAAGTTGTTTTTTTCTTGCATGCATTAGGTACAAAAAACCAAGAAAAGTTGTTACAATTTAAGAGGATAAATCAACAGCAAATTTGTGTTCTTCTTCTTTATAGTCTTCATTTTAAAAAAAATGCATTAAAGAAATGCACATATATGTACAATTAAAATTATGGTTGTACAAGAAAAATAAAAACTAACGATGCAGTATGAATTTTATATATTTATGATAACGATAAGGGTTGAATTAGTAGTTTTTAGTAATTTACATTAGTACGATCAATATGACTGTATCTTCTTTTAAATTTGTATGGCTATTCTATTTATATATTTTTATAGTTTGCCTTATATCTAAACAATAATATCTTATAGAATATTGTTGATTCTGACTATATATATGTTTGTAAAAATTATTGTTATTGTCAAAAAAAAAATTATTGTTTAAAACTATATGGGTATTTGAATTGCAAAAAAATATCCTATTTTAAACTAATGATTATAGAAATAAGGAATAAAATTAAAATATAAATCTTCTCCTATTTGCAGTAGCTCATGAATAATGATTAAAGAGATTCTATTGCAAATCACCTTGTAAAATAAAACGGTGAATTGCGCATGCGCAATGCTAGATGGTAGCTTCAATGGTTAGGATGAAATGTGTACTTTGATTCCATATATTGCAAACTAATATATTCATTAAATTTTCTAAAACTAGAATGAAAAATACTAATTATATATTAAATAATAATAATAATAAATACTAGTTGTTCACTTTTCGTGACATGTAATCATGTATATATTGTAGGCCCAACTATCAACTATCTTGGTTGTGTCAGCGACTCATAATCGTCACTTAGCATAATTAGCATGGGCTAACTAAGTCAATATAGTCAACCCAAAGTTTTGATATGAAAAATGAGTATATAATATTTTATCTAAATTGTTTGTATAGAAGAAGAAGAACTTATTCATTAATATTAGTGTATTGAACTAGGGATTTGTGGCGATTTTTATTTAAATGACAAATCATATATTATTCAAATATGAATTTTAATATTTCTTCTTAAATCAAGTGTAATTGAATTAAAAAATTTAAAATGTACAATCAAATTCACTGTTATTAGAAATATTTTAAGAATTGGATTTAAAAGTTTCAGCTGGGATTTCAGGAGATTTCTTAGTTAAAAATATAAATATCAAAATCTCATGGTTTTAGATGAGAATTTAGAGAAATTAATAAAAAAATTCTTAATTCACCAAAATTCAACCAAATCTTCTCAAAATTCATTAAAACTTAAATCGCCCTAACTATTTAGTTCAATACATCCCCATATATTATAACCCTATATATGTCTGTATATGAGTTTATTTCTATAAATAATAGGTTACTGGTAGAATAAGTACTAGTAGATAATAACTTGCGCTGTGCAACACGGAGAAATATCTACTCATATTTAATTTGTTAATATAATCATAGATTATTTATTAGTGTTTTAGATTAGATTTATTTATCTTTTAGCATCTTATTTATCTTATTTCTTATAATTTTATATGGTTTTTGTTGTGTTAATTAAGGTCTCCTCAAACTATACTTCTATTTCTTATCGAGAGCAGATTTGGTTCTCATTATCTTACTCGCTATGTTGTTTCCCTTGATATTATTAGTAGCAGTTTTTGCATCACAAATATTGACCTGTTAGTCTCCTTTCAACAAAAAATACTTACATTCACATAAACATTCAAGCTCAAATCCTCAATCTAATTTTTTCCTCTTGCAGATATATTTTAGCAACATCCATCTGATTAACAGAATCAGCAATTTTGATCTTTTTGGACTGTGTTTTTTTGCCAATCTTTACCTATAATCTAGTGAGATAAACTGTCATGGTAGTCCAAATTATAAACAATAGTAATCACCAGTTTGATCAAACAATGAGTGTAAGTATATGAATGGCAAAGAAAGATATTTACGATTTAACTGTTTAGGATATCAAGGTGGCCACTGATGTCTCATCATTTAGATATAGTTTCATCACTTGTTTCACTCCATTCACTGTCCTTTTCACTCATTTAGCATTCATATTAGCTTTTGCATTAGATTTGCATACATATTTCATTTTGGAGTTGTTTTCATGACAATTGCATGCTTTGGATATTTTCTGGAGTCTGAAGAAGAATAGTGTGGAGAACTCGATAAGGATCACTCGATCTAGCATGCAGAGTCCACAACTCGAGGTAGAAGCCGAGTCATATGCTAAGACACAGCATTTGGAGAATCACCACTCGAGTAGAGGACTCGACTTGATGACCGAGTCCACCACTCAACTTCATGACCGAGTTGAAGACTGAGATCCCAACCTTGAAGATTTCATCAACTCGACCTCCACTACTCGATCTGCAAACCGTGTTATACCACTGACCTAATCAGAATTAGTTGTTTTATTTTTTGTGTTTTAGGGCTTCCTTTTGTAAAGGGTATAAAAACCTTTCCTTTCAGAAACCCTAATTTCTTATAATTTATCTTATCTTCTTCTTATTTTCTTTGTAGCCACCTTGTTAAACTTTGAAATTTATAACTTAGATCTACTCTTTTCCTTTAACTTTTTGCACTTAATTTCTTCACAATCCTTCTAATCTCATTATCCTTATCATGATTATGCACTTTATTTTATTTTCTTGGTTCGAGCATTTTAGGATGATTTCTGAGTAGTGAACTAGGGTTCTTAAGGATGGGTTAGATCTGTGTAGGATTCTTAGTCTCCTTAGATGTTTAAGCTTGTATTTGAATAGATCCCTTCTGGATTAGGTGTTTGTAATGATATTCCTTGTTAACCTCTTGGAATTAGATCTCAAGCATTTCACATCCGAAAGGTGTTTGATGAAATGCATGATCAACTAATGCCAGAGATTTATGACTTTAACCCAAGAGATTGGTTATTTTAGTTGTACTTTGACATTGATGAATTATTTCTTAATGTTTGCTTATTCTATGTTTCATTGATACATGCTCTCTCTTTCATTGAATATGTATTAAGATTAGGAAGTGGTATAGGCTTGTTGGTGTCTGTCACGAGAGTGGATTCACATTTTTATGATATTCATAGTCTAGGGATAGCTTCTGTGAAGTTTGATTAAGCATCTAGGAGAGACTAGGAAGAACCCAATCCGCTAGAGTAAGTAGTTGTGTAAAGATAACATCTCCTTAGAATGCAAAAAGAAAAGAAAAAGAAAAAAAATGGTTTGATCTAAAAAGGATTCAAGGCAAAAAAGTGCCTAAGAGTAGAGTTATGATCATTTTCTGAGTTTAGATGTAGGTTTGGGTGTGATCCTTATGTGTATTTGGGTAGATGAGAATCTGTCCTTGTATGCATAGGTTGGCCCTATACCTTTAGCATTCTTCTAAACACTTTACAAGTAAGGCTCTCTGGCATTGCATTTAGAATAGTTACATGGGATGTTAATTGTATATTTTTATTGGCATTACTTAGGTTTTGAGTCCCCATTTTCAAACTTCTTTCCCTGCTTATGACATGTTTGCTTGAGGGTAAGCAAAGACTAAGTTTGGAAGAGTTGATGTCTTTGTATTTTCTCCCATTTTAGCATGCATTTCTCATCATTATAGTTTCATCACTTAATTCACTTCATTCACTGTCATTTTCACTCATTTAGCATTCATATTAACTTTTGCATTAGATTTGCATACATATTGCATTTTGGAGTTGTTTTCAGAGCAATTGGATGCTTTTGGAGAATTTCTGGAGTCTGAGGAAGAATAGTGTGGAGAACTTGATGAGGACCATTGTATGCAGAGTTCACAACTCGAGGTAGAAACTGAGTTCTATGCCAAGACACAACCTTTGGAGGATCACCACTCGAGTAGAGAACTCGACTTGATGACCGAGTCCACCACTCGACATCATGACTGAGTTGAAGACCGAGATCCCAAACTTGAAGATTTTATCAACTCGACCTCCAGTACTCGATCTGCAAACCGAGTTGTACCACCGACCTAATCAGAATTAGTTTTTTTTTTTTGTGTTTTAGGGCAGGGTATAAAAACCCTTCATTTCAGGAACCTTAATTATCCTATACTTTATCTTATCTTCATCTTATTTTCTTTGTAGCCACCTTGTTAAATTCTGAGATTTTATAACTTAGATCTACTCTTTTCTTCTAACTTTTTGCACTTAATTTCTTCAAAATCCTTCTAATCTCATCATCTTGATCATGATTATGCAATTTATTTTATTTTCTGGGTTTGAGCATTTTAGGATGATTTCTGGGTAGTGAATTAGGGTTCTTAAGGATGGGTTAGATCTGTGTAGAATTCTTAGTCTTCTTAGATGTTTAAGCTTGTAATTAAAAATATCCTTTCTGGATTAGGTGTTTGTAATACTATTTATTGCTAACCTCTTGGAATTAGATCCCAGGTATTTCACACCCGGAAGGTGTTTGATGAAATGTATGATCAACTAATGCCAGAAATTTATGACTTTAACCTAAGTGATTGGTTGTTTTAGTTATACTTTGACATTGATGAATTGTTTCTTAATGCTTGTTTATGCTATGTTTCATTGATACATGCTCTCTGTTTCATTGAATAGGTATTAAGATTAGGAAGTGGTATAGGCTTGTTGGTGTCTGTCACGAGAGTGGATTCACCTTTTTATGATGTTCATCTAGGAGAGACTATGAAGAATCACATACTCATGAACACCATCCTTAGGACATTTCTTCTTATTGATTGATATTTTGCTTCTGCTTTGCTTTGATTTCTCATTCTGTTTAGTTCCTATTTCCCTTTTGGAATCTAAAAATGTTTTATTATCGAACAACTTTTAATTGGCTTGACTTAAAGGTTTTTTTTATCACATCTTAATTACAAGCGTCCACCCATTTGGATTGACATCTCTTGTGCTACAATGACTTGATTGTGCAATAGGCAATTGACTTTCTGATACACACAAAATATCTGTTATCAGCCACTCATAATTAGTGGCTGTTATTTCGGTGCCAATATATATATATATATATATATTCATTTTTAGTTTAATTATGTTATTACTTATATTTTAGAAATATCCGAATTTACCAAATTTTTAACATATTGCAGGAACTCTTTAATTAGTTTTATTCGTGAAATTACTGAAAAACTTTTGGTTGGTAAATTAGATAAATATTTAATAATTCAGGATTTTTGAAAATATAGTAAAGTAGATATATTATATGATTTCAATAATCAAGACTTTTTAGTAATTTAGAAATATATATTTTTTTAAATAGCTGTATTTAATTCACGATTCGATATATTTTATCTACAGTAGACTTAGTTACTTGTTCATCAAGATTTGCTATTTTCAAATTATCTAACTTGATTATTTCAAATTATGTGTCATATTACAAAAGGTAATACTTGTACAAATTCATTGAGTAATAGTAATGAGTTTCAAACACACATAAATGACAAAATATAATACATAAACTATAAGATACCCGTACCACAACATATAATGAATATTCTTTTAAGTTTTATTTTTAAGGTTATAGTTGTGTAGTTCTAATGAATTTTAGTTTGACTATTATTTTTCTTATAGTACACTCTTTTAAGTATTATTTAAAAAATTATGGTTGTAGAATTTTAGTTAGGCTATCATTTGTCGTATACGCGATGTTGTACAGTTATTTTACCAGAACCAAAATTAAAAAAATATATATTATTTATTATTTTTATTTAGATAAAAGATTGATTATTTAAAAAAAAAAAAATTTATACATTAGATATAATTTTAGATGCAAGGATTTGTTTTTTAAGGAAATACTAGATTCGGACACTCAAGTACGTGCGGGGTTCTGTTTATAAATATTTATTAAATATAGCATATATAATATAAATTCATACTAATTATGTATTCAGTTTAGTTTTAATCTAGTTTATAAATATTAAAAACAATAATAATTTCATCAGTATTTTGACACTCGTGAATATTGTACCAGAATTAACCGTGAACAGGATTAATGATCGGTAATATTTATACTAAACTCATGAACTATCAATTCGGATATAAAATCGCCAAAAACGATTAAAATTAAGTTATACGGGTCCGCATGTTTTTTTTGTAAACATTTATGATAATTTATACTTACGATTGAATTTAAATTTCTTTTTAGTACGGATAGACATAATTCATATTCTGTTGTGTTCTATCCAATTTTTCCCCTTACTTGTTTATAACCCTGTCAAGTGGATCAAACCCACAATCCAAAATCTGCCCCACAGCGGATTATATGAATTTTTGACCTGCATCAAAACGTAATCCGTAACCCGCCATATAAAAATAATTAATTTGCATCCGTCCCGCTTAAATATGCGAATACCAGCGGATAATCCATAATTATTTAAATAATAATAAAAAAAATTTAAATTTTTTTAGTAAAATTAATATTTATTAATAAATTTTTAGTATTAAAAAACATAAATTCCCCAAAAAAGAAATTTGGATAAATAAATATATATATATATGTGTATATTTAAAATTTAACTACTAATTTTTATAAAATAATAGTAATTAATATTATTATTATTATTTTTAAATGTGGATACCCGCAAATTTGCTTTACATAATATGATGATCCGCATCCGCGACCCGTGATTTGAAAAAAAAAATTGATCAGCATCCACCCCATAGCGGATTTAACGGGCCGGGACCTGCATGTTATGAATCAAATTGAAAAGAATAGTCATGTATAGCGGGTCAAACATGCAATCCGAGACTCACCCCGTAGCGGGTTATATAAATTTTTGATCCACATCAAACCGTATATATGTGTAAATTTTTATCAGTCTTGTTGTCAACTCTTACCAAAATTAGTGATAATTTGAAAATTAAATTTATCTACACAAAGTTTATAATCTCATACCGTTTTTCAAAATTCTTATCATATTTTTATTGAACATCGTTCGAGTAAATATTTTTTTTATCCAAATTTTCGTTCCTGTGTCATACCTACTGTTTTTTGTTCTAATACAAAAAAAAACTAATATTTAAGATAACATATTGATTTCGTTGAGTAACAATATTAGAGTAATCAAATTTTAATTACTGTTTTTGAAATTATATGTAGTTAGTAAAATGAATTACTCAAAAAACTCGTATAATTTAGAAAAAAAAATTATATACATATGAAAATATATTTAATGTGAGTTTTTATTAGGCATTTATGTTTTCAAAAAACATATTAATAGAATATATAATATGCCTTTTGTTAGTTTATGAATCATTATTTAGTGTTGAATCATGATCTTATTAAATTTGAAAAATAAATTCAATTCAATTTTTTCTATAAAATATATTTTTTGTTTACATGTTAATAATGCTTTAACAAATATTAGTCAAATATATAATTAGTTTAACTATAAGAAGATTTACGTTAGTTACTATGCAATATTAACGTAAATTTATTAACGTAATCATAATATTTTTATCAATAGATTTAAATTACTTACGTAAATTATTTATATATTTAAAAATCTTTTTATTAAAAGCAGTATTAACGTAAATTTATTATTAAAATGGTATCAGAAATCCTAACTGGAGGAACATAGTTTACATGAATAACAAAATGCGAATAGAGTATAGTACTGCGTGCTAATTTGTCTGCTTTTGAATTTAAATTAGGAGAAATTAAAAAGAGCAAATACGAATAAATTCTTGATCCTCACAAGATCTTCAAGGTGTGTCGAAAAAGCAGGCCAATCTGTCGGTGTAGACCCATCTAATTCGGGGGAATCCATCAGAAAAGGTACTTTTGTTTTTTGTTGTGCAATCAAACTTGTCATGGCCCAGATAAGAGATTCTAACTCGGCGTGCAAAGGGGAGAGGCACCTACGAGAGTTACATTCCCCCATAATTGTTCTCTCTACGTCATCTTGAGAGAAGAATCAACCTAATCCAGAGAAATTGTCCATCTCTTTTCATGAACCATCTACATGACAACGAAACCCTTTAAAAGCTGAAGTCCGAGACAAAGGTAAAACATCGGTACTCTGAGAGATTTGATTAGTCTCATCATTATCTATAACTTGTGCTGACTCCTAAGCTAAATTTTTGGTTTTCGCTTTGAAATTTCTTGCGAGTTTCTATCGATGTTTTTAAAGGTATTATTATTTCTCGCTTTCTAGATATACCATAAAATCTATGGAAAACTATCATCCTTGAAAATTTCAAGAATTGTCTAGAATAAATGATTCATATTTGAGAACAATGAAATTCCTAGAAATCCAATGGTCGATGGTATTTTTGATAACCCCCATACTTGTACTACTAGTGGACATTCAAAAAGAGTATGATTGACTGTCTCTTCCTCCGCTCCACACCGAGCACAGTGGATGTCACAATTTATTCCTCTTTTTTCAAGATTTGAATTAATCGATAAACAACCCGTAATAGCTTGCCATATAAAATGACTTATTTTAGGGGGGCATTCTAATTTCCATGTATGAGCTTGTAGAGGCCGAATGTCTAGGCCATAGTAAAAAAGTGTCGTATCGAATGAGGGAAAATTATGTTCCGTCCAATATTCTGATTTTACCGTATATTTTTCAAATTTTGTAAAATGCCAACCAAATGTATCTTCTTTAAATATTCTACTGATTAGTCATATTATTTAGGTACATTTAAGATAGTTTGACATTGCTATTTATTCGCCTTGCAGAAAAACAAACTATCATCTGCAAAAAGAATGTGAGGGACCGATGGACTTGCGCTAGCAATTTTTAGTCCTTAAAGGGATCTTACCCTTTCTGTTTTCTGTATATTCGCTATCAATACTTCAATACAAAGTATAAATAAATAAGGTGAGAGAGGGTTTCCTTGGCAAAATCCTCTTTTAGGAATTATTTGCCCCTTCGGCTGTCCACTTATAAAGACTTTATATTGTACATATTTAATAGACCACATCATCCATGTGATCTATTTTTCCGAAAATCCAAGTTTATGGAGAAGTTTTTTAATAAAAAGTCATTCAACCCGATCATAAGCTTTTCTCATATCAGTTTTAATCACCATATACTTCTGGTTACACGAGTTATTAGTCCGAAGAACATGAAACATTTGCTGAGCAATAAGAATATTATCCAAAATTAACTAACCTGCCACAAAAGCTGATTGTGTTTCCGATATTAAATTCGGCAATACTTTTTTTAACCTCTGACATAGAACTTTAGAAATTATTTTATAACCGACATTACATAGGCTTATTGGCCTGAATTCTGTCATTCTACTCGGTCATTCCGTCTTAAGAATAAGACAAATATTAGTCATATTTAGTCTTTGGTCAAAAACTCCTGTCAACATAAAATTATTCACCAATATTGAAAAAATAATGTAGTCATTCCATCTGGACTCAGTGCCTTCTCCGGATGCATCATGAAAAAAGCTTTCCAAATTTTTTTCTCTGTCAAAGGCGCCATAAACTCATCGTTCATTTGGTTTGTTATACGGTTAGGTATTTCTACCAAAGCTTCCTCAAATTCTGTTGGAGCGGTAGATATAAAAAGTTCATCAAAATAATGTATTGTAATATCTTTAATTTCACTTTCCGTTGAAACCCATACACCTGAGGAATTATGAAAGCATGTGATTCGATTCCTCACCCTTCAAGAAAATATATACACACTATTTATAGTTTGCAAATTATCTGCAACATATATATATATATATATATATATATATATAAACGTATATGGTCTATGAAACAAGTCATTTTAATAAGTCATTAGAACTACCGTTATACATTAGATTTTGAATGCTTTTATTTTCTTCGTATTGTTGAAATTTTTGGCAAAGTTAAAAATTAAGAATAATATCTTTGGATTTTAGTGTCACAAACTTTCACTTATAATGTTTTTCGTCAACAACATGCAATACAATATTCATGATTAAATTTGGATGTTACTATAACAGCAATACTAACATAAACCATTACATTACAAGTATTAGACAACCTACAAGTATTAGACAACCTATATTTTTGACCTATCATTTTTAATGTTTTGCTTATGTATTAATTATGTTTTGCTAATTTTGATATTCTTTTTTCCCAAGTTATTTAATCTTTTTAATTCTAAATAATTATAACATATTTATGTAATAAAAATGATTATCATGGAATTTTTTTATATAACTTAGTTAAATTTTTTATAGAATATTTTATATAAATTTATAAAATCATATATCCTTACAAATTTAAACTAGAGAATGAGAAAATCGCCAAATTTTATTATATTATGGGCCTCCTTTTTTAACTATTCATATATATACATACATAAAGTAGAATCTTTACAACATCAATGTATATATACATGGATACAGATTTTATATACAATCAAAATTCTAATTTTACCTTTGTGTTTTCTTCTAATTGTTTTTAGGCATAGTTCAAAAAGTCTTCACAAACTACCAACTTTGATATTCTCACACAAAAGCAAGTTTCTATTCAGCCGTTGAGAATATTATTTTGGCTTGTTCTAACTTTTAATTTATAACATTTTTGTCATTCTCTGAGATGAGTTTGTAACCCCATTTAATGGTGGGTCCCAACGTTTTTGATCCAGTGCAATTTAAATTTCACAAGCCAATCGTCTTCTTACATATCACTAAATTTTGTTACCTTAACTCGGAGTTACAGTTCATTGAACCTAAAATCTTCTGTTTTTGAGATTTGAAAAAGTCGATTGTTTTGTTCTATTTCTTTATGATCATATTTAGCTTTTCTATTTTCCTCTATAATGCTTTCAACCACTCGGACTTAAAAGAAAAAAAAAATCAAACAAAAAAAAAGAACTTTTTTTGTTTGAATTAGCTCATTGCTTAAGTAACTAGAGATGAATTCTCAAGAGATGAAGAAGAAAGAAAAAGGAAAAGAAGTTGTCACTTCCTTTCATCATCTTGATCACTTTGATCATACCAAAGAGGTCCCAATGTTTTTCAGTGAACAAGAAATATCAGCTCTTCTAGAAGCTACCAAAGAGACCTGTAAAGAAAATTTAGAATTAGAACAATCTAAGAGAGATTGTAGTGAGAAATTTGGTATTGAAGAAGGAAAAAGTTCATCTTCGAAGATCACACCTTGCATTTTCTATACATCAGATGAAAAGGCACGACTGCGATGGTCAAGCGACCTTCACGATTGCTTTGTCAATGCTGTGGCAAAACTTGGTGGACCTAACAGTTAGTAACCTAAATTCTTATTTCTCACTAATTTTTATTTCTTGAATTCTTCATTTTTCACTTTCATTTTCAATTTTTTATCTACTTTAACTTTGCATGTTGTATCGATCATAAATTTATACTTTTCTTCTGGTTTCCTTTGTTTCTTTGGATCTTAAGGTTTTTATGAACACATGCATGCATGTAATCTAGGAAAACATTGGTCTATATATGTATATATTTGTGATTAAAATCGATGTATAAGTTTATTTTATAAAGATTTCAATTCTTAGAAGTTTATCACTCTTAAACTATTTTCTTATAAGACGAAAAAATAAGTAAAGCTACTAAATTTACATATGTGATTTTGTTTTCATTTTTGGCTTGCATAATAGTTGTTAATAGATAGATAATACTTATGATTGATCTTGTTTATCTTATTTGTATATATATACATCTTGGTTCATTTTCCAATGGTCGTAAGGAAAATGTAAAATATTTTTGTTTAAATGAACTTCCAGAAAATGTAACTCAAAACTACACAAATCAAAGTTTTTGTACAATTATTTTGTTATATAGATAAATTTGATTTCAATTTTTAAAGAACAACTTTATTTAATTTATAACGGAATGATTTATTTCTAAGGCATGCATACAGAACTTTAGCTGTTTCAAAGATCTCAAATATTTCAGCATATATTAACTCTTTTTACTTGTTTTTTATTTTATTTTCAAAATTAAACTTTAAATTTTCAAACTCTAATTTTCTTACCTGGTGAAATTTCAAATATTTAAATTGTTAATCCTAACATTACTTTTTTGTTTTGTTTTGGAAGCAACAGAATTGGAATGTTTATAATTTATCCAATATGTTTTTGAGGCAAGTAATTTGTTATGCATTCGAATATAATGATCTTGGATTTTTCGATCTGAGATCAATGTTTTGTCGTTTTTAATTGATGTTAGAGTCATGTCGCCGAAGCTAATATAACTTGAACAGGTAAATGTCTAATGAACAATGTTAGCACGCATCATTGCATTCATATTTTTTTAAAGAAATTTAATCAGGCATTGGTAAAATCTTATATTTTGGTTAGACAAAATATTCAAAATAGGTATATTATCATTATTATTGAATTTCACTTAGGAATCACTGAATGGTCGATTCTTACACATTTTAAAAGTGTAAAACATCCAAGAAAATTGTGTCATTTTTTTTAATATAAAATTGTGCCATAGTTAGTGAGATTATTAAGATCATATACAAATATGTATTGATGCATATACAAGATCAAAAGCTAATATTACAACTATCATTGTTTATGCAGAGGCAACGCCAAAAAGTGTTAAAGAGATGATGGAAGTTGAAGGAATTGCACTTCACCATGTGAAGAGTCATCTTCAGGTAATTATTTATGTTCTTATGTTCTTCATATTGTTCAAAATTAAATTGAAAAATTCATAATTTATTTAACACTAAAGTCTTCTCATGTTTCCAGAAATTTAGACTTGGAAAGTGTAACATACGGGATGGAACGAAACAATATATTAGACGTATGTTCAAATTCATGCTCTTAAGTTTTTTCTTTTGAAATGATGAATGATAAAAAATTAGTGCTTATTCAAATTAAATTTTATGACTACCTTTTGTAATATATATATATATATAATTATCATATCAAAATACGGTTGTGATATATAAAAATTATATATTCATCATAATAAAAATTAAAGTTGATTATTTATTTTGTTGATGTATCTATGTTTTCGTCATTGTCTTAAGACAAAAAAACTTATATTTTAAGTTGATTAAAGACATGACATATAGACATTGTGTAATTTTTATTAAAAAAAATTGAGCAAACATTTTTTATTTTTTATATATTTTTAGCAAATGTACTAATAAAATTCAATGTCTTGTGTTCTATCTTTTTCTATAGGTTATAAAAATGCTCGAGAGATTACAAAATCACGTGCTTCAGTAGTTACACCTCGTCCACAAGTAAATATGTAAGATACAAAATTAGTTTTTCTATGAGAATTTTTTCAAGTTTATCCACTACAAAAATTCATTATGCTTATGAGAGTTTTCAACATGTTTATACAAAATTGAGTAGAAAACCTAAAATTATGGAATCTATAAAACCAAAACCAAAGAAAGCAAAAGAAGTACATGGATCACTCTACATGCTTATAAAGGTAAATATATTAGACTTGTATATATGTGTGTGTGTGAGAGAGAGATGGTGTGTACACGTGATAAAGTTTTTTTTGAAAATATTTTGTAGCACGATTTACATTTACAAAGATGTCGTGAGGCACAAAGAATGCAAATGACTCTTGCATTAGAAAATCAACGTAAAATGTTGGATGCACAATATTTTAAGGCAAGTATTACTCGATCTGTTGCTAGTCAATACACCAACTATATTTCGCCAAGAACCACTATCTCTCAGCAGCCATCATCACAAAAGCAAGAGCAGTGGTCAACACCATTCTCATATGCCACTTCTATTGAAGACTTTTGCAATGACAATATGGCTTGTCTATCATTGAGTGATTTTACTGAAAACACAAGGAATACTCTTTCTATGTACAAGCCATTGATGCATCCAACTCAAGGAAGTCTACAATTTAACAACAATCACAACTACAATATGGGTCAAGGTTTTATCGATCCATATATGAATATTAAGCGACAATCAATGGCTGGCTCATCAACTATCACAACTCACCAACAAACTCATCTCAACGATGATGGTGTCATTTATAATTCATGTTGCAATACAACTTTTCGACCTACTTTGGTACCCGGAGTAATTGATTCTCTTCATCAGGTAATGATATTTTTCAACATATATATCCATATTTAGTATTGAAAATTTGTGCGTATATTTGTAGAACAAATATTATGTTAGTGATGATTGTTTTTTATTTCCAGGTCACTTCAAACAACGCAACTTCTTTTTCAGCAACACCACAATCATCAGTACAAGCAAATGTTCCATACCATATGTACAGTTCTTATCCTCCATACAATACTCTTGAAGTGGTTAAAGCTCAGCTCGATGCATTACAAAGCTCAAGCACTAGTCAAACTCAAGAAATACCTTCTCATGAAACCAACACGTCGTCTTTTGACATAGGAGATGAGGTAGATCCTGTGGATAAGTATATTGATTGGGGTAAAGTTGAAGAAACAAATATTGAACTTGATCCTGTTGAGAACCTTGAACATTTAGGTTTTGGAATAAATCCTTAACATTGGAACTTTAAAATTGTTTGGTACTCATGTATTATTTTGTATGAAACATAATATATCTGTTTGTATTAGAATACAAACAAAACTAAATAGAAGCGCCGGGATCTATACAACCAAGAGTACAATGCCGGGATTCAACCTCAGTCCTGCCACTGTCTCACCACGCCTCGGCACCACCGGAGATGAAACCATCGAGCCGCTGCCTCCAAATACCACTTATATGTTAGAGTTTTATTTAATTTATATGATTAAATTAAATTAAACTTATAGAAGAAAAATATGCTAGTTGTAAAACACACTATATTTTGTGAAAAGGCACTTATGTGATCAGTTGTGAAAAGCACCCCTTAAGTCCTTATATAAAGACATAGGATCAAAGAATCAGGAAGAATTTTTCTGATCTTCTTCTTATCCAAAACTATTTTTGAGAATCTCAAAGTAGAGTTTGGTAGAGTCTATGTAAGGTGTCAATACAAAGGTCGATAGTTATATCTTGCAAGATACCCATAGAAGCTACGAACACCACCGTAAGGGCAAAATTATGTCTTAGGAGATTGCATATTGCAAGCCTTTATCAATCAATACTCCGCTCGAACAGACAAGAAGAAGATGAAGAGAAAAGAAGAAGAAATCATCAAGTTAGTTTTTTGTGTTTGTAACTATTGTATTTCTATGCAAAGCTGAGCTAGGCCAATGTGAAGCAATGCAGTGAACTCTGAAAATCTAGGAAGATGTTATAGGTCATAGAGTTAATTGGGCTCTCTGAAAACTGTTGGAACTCGTTTTTTGATAAAGTGGCTTTAGCCATTTTCCGGTAATTTTTTCGGTGAAGACATTCACCGGAATGATCGGTTTTGGGCACGATAGAATCGTTGCCGCAAGTATTACATGGTAGTGTTTTAGAATGTGAAAAATAAAGTTCGTTTGAATGAGAAATAGAGATATGGAGTGGTTAGCTTATGAAACTTTTAATTTTGACTAAAAGTCAAATAAATCACTTTAAAAATTAGAGGAAAAACCCAACCACATTAGTGATGGATTTGGGATATGAGAATTGGAAATTGGGCTTACAACCCAACTATTTTTCTTATTGTTCTAAATTAGTTGAAGTTGTATTGTTGACTAAGTCAGCATATATATTATTTAAAACTTTTTAAAAAAATGTAAATTGCTGATTAATTGGTTGATTATTTGCTGCCTATCTAGGTTGATTATTTTATTTTTCTGCAATTTATTATTTGCTGAACTATCTCCTAGATTTTCCTTGGTTTTATGCAATTTACGTTTTCTGCATATATATTTGATTGCATTCAGATTCATTAAAAATATCTTTTGATTTAATCAAACATTTTAAAAAGATTTTCTGAACTCTGATCGTGTAATTGTTTACTGGAGGAAAATATTTTTTTTAAAAAAATTTGTTTTCTTTGATTTTTTAAAAATGTTTTCTCATTTATTTTTTGATTTATTTACAGATTTTCAAAATGTTTTTGGGATTTATTTTAATTCTAAATTAATTTAAAATCCAGAAATGGTTTTTATTCGGTTTTCAAATCGATCTAACGCTTCTGCGGTTACTAGTTAGAGATTTGGCGGAACGTTGTAAATTGTACACGCTTTCTATATTTTGACGAAACGGTTTACGCTGTCTGTTTCGCGAAACGAATTCTCAAAATAGGATCTACACGATCTGAAAATAAATAATAAAAATAATCGTTTAAATTACGCTTAATTGCAAATTCTATAAACATTACTTATTTATTTTTCGGAAAAAAAACAATTTTTACACGCTTTTATTAGCGATTTAAACAAACATTATTTTTGAGAAAAAAAAATAAATAAATAAAATTAAAAACGTTTGAAAACGCACACTAGCGATTCAAAAAATGTTTTAATTATGTTTTAGAGATTTAAATATTTTAAACGCTATTTGAAATAGTCTATTTTCTCAATATTTGACATTTATTTGTCCTTTGTGAAACAGAAAAACGATGACTAATGGAGGTGTTAATGACGGAAACAAAACAAGTGAGACGACGACCCTAAAAGAGAATGGTCTTCCACTTGCCGCGACTGATGTTCCGGTTGTTTCGAGTGCCTTTGTGACACCGGAAAAATTTGATGGCTCCAACTTCAAGTCGTGGCAGCAAAAGATGCACTTTTTTCTGACTACGCTGAAATTGGAGAGGTATCTCACCGAGGTTCAACCTGTTTTGCCACCTAGGAATACCGACGTCCACGTTTTGGCTAGTGTCGATGCATGGATCCATGGGGACTATTTGTGCCGAGGCTACATTAAAGCTCGCCTGGTGGATCAGCTGTACAACGTGTATAGTGAGGTCAAAACATCCAAGGAAATTTGGGATTCTTTGGAAAAGAAGTACAAGTCTTTCAATGTAGGCTCGGGAAAACTCGGTACGGCGAAATTCCTTAACTTTAAAATGGTGGATTCAAAACCCGTCATGGTGTAAGTGCACGAGCTACAATTGATACTCCAAGAGATAGCGGATGTGGGAATGAAGCTCTGTGAAACATTCATGGTGAATTGCCTCATTGAAAAGCTACCTCCGTGCTAGGGCGATTTCAAAAATTATCTCGCTTTTAAGCAAAAGGCTTTGACTATGACAAATCTCATTTCTAGGCTTCAAAATAAGTTATTTAAATGAAGGTCTGAACCGGCTTTTGTGGAGAATGTGAATGTAGCTGAGTACAAGAACAAGGGAAAAAGAAAATTTGTGCCTAATTCGAGCAAGGGAGCGCCTAAGAAGGTTTCACCTCAAGCCTCCACAAGCTTCAAGAAGCAAGGTGCACCTAACAAGTTCACCGGGAAGTGTTTCTATTGTCACAAGAAGGGACACAATGTTGAGGATTGTCGCACTAAGGCAAAAACGCTCAATCAAGTCCATTTGACGGAAGATGAACTATGTGTGGTGTTCATGGAAGCAAATGTGGTTGATGAATTCACCATAGAGTGGTTCTACTACACCGGTGAAACTGCTCACAACTGCTTTGATAGGGCGATGTTTAGCACCTATCAAAAGAGCAAGTCTGATGCCCGTATGAAGATGGGTAACAATGCTCACTCCAAGATTGAAGGCATTGGCAAAGTGGTGCTGAAGTTCACCTCGGGACATGCGGTAACTCTCACCAATGTCAAGCACGTGCCTGATACATGAGGAAGATTCTCATTTCCGGAACTCTGATGAGCAAGCATGGCTTTGCCACGACCTTAGTTTTCGATCAGCTGATTCTTAGGAAGAATGGGGTGTTTCTGGGTGAGGGATATGTTAAGGAAGGACTTGTGAAAATTTCATGTACCACAATCCTTAAGAACTCTAATGTATCAGTTTCTGATGATTCAATGAATAAGAAATCGGTTGCTTACTTGGTCGAGTCTTTTAATATTTGGCATAAACGATTAGGACATGTGAATTATAAATCTTTACAAAAATTAATTAATTTGAACTTAATTCCGAAATGCAAATTTATCAAAGACAAATGTGAAGTATGCATCCAAGCAAAACTCACTAAAACACCTTCACCTCATATCGAAAGAACAACCGAACCTCTCGGATTAACCCACACAGATTTGTGCGACTTAAAGTTTGTAAACTAGAGCGGTAAAAAATATTTTGTAACTCTCATAGATGATTGTACAATATATTTCTACGTATATTTACTACGTAGTAAAAATGAAGTCTTGGAAAAATTCAGACAATATAAACTCGAAGTCGAAAATCAACTTCAAAAAACTATTAAAATAGTTCGAAGTGATAGAAGAGGCGGATATGATGGCCCATTTAATGCATTTATTAAGAACAAGGCATTATTCATCAAAAAACTATTCCCTATTCACCATAATCTAATAGAGTTGTGGAATAAAAAAACCGAACTCTGAAAAATGATGAATGCAATATTGCAGGAATCTGGGTTACCGCATAACCTGTGGGGGGGGGGGGGGAGGCGCTCCTCACCACAAATTATATCCTCAACTGGCAAAATGCAATATGAACTCTGGACGGGTAAAGTACCTTTGTACAAATACCTGAAAGTGTGGAGGTGCCTCGCAAAAGTTGCAGTGCCACCTCCTAAAAAGGTTTCAATGGACCTAAAACCATAGATTATATTTTCATCAGATATGCACACAACAGTAATGCTTATCGGTTTCTGGTTCATAAATCAGATATACTGGATATTCATGTAAATACAATTATGGAATCAAGAAATGTATCTTTCTTTGAACATGTGTTTCCGTGTAAAGATAAACAAAATCTAAAACGAACTCATGAGAAAAAAAATATATAAACCTCAACAAATGAGGCAAGTACTTCTAGTACTTCATTTGATGAATCAGAAGAGGTTGAAGATGAACCTCGATGGAGCCAAAGAGCTCAAAAGGAAAAATCTTATGGTGACGATTTTTTAATGGTATTTCTCTCAGAGAATGAGCCAAAAACATTCACTGAAACCATGTCTACACCAGACGCATCTTTATGGAAAGAAGTGGTCAATAGTGAGATCGACTCCATTATGCAAAATCATACATGGGAAATAACCGATCTACTCCAAGGGTTTAAAGCTTTAGGGTGTAAATGGATTTTCAAAACAAAATTGATAATTGATGGCTTAATCGATAAATACAAGGCTAGGCTTGTTGTGCAAGGTTTCCAACAAACAGAAGGTTTAGATTTCTTTGACACATTCTCCTGTGACGAGAATAACTTTCATCAGAATGCTGATAGGAATCTCAGCACTAAGGAACCTAGAACTCCATCAAATGGATGTGAAAACTGCTATACTAAATGGTGATTTAGAAGAGGAGATTTACATGAAACAACCTGAAGGGTTTGTCGTCCCAAGACAAGAACACAAAGTCTGTAAACTTGTGAAGTCATTATATGGACTTAAACAAGCTCCAAAACAATGACATAAAATTTTTGACAACGTAATGATGTCAAATGGCTTCAACATTAATGAATGTGATATGTGCATATATATCACAGTTACTCCGAGTGGGTATATTTTGTTTTGTCTGTATGTGGATGATATGCTCATTATTGGTAGCAATAAAGACATAATCACACAAACTAACAACATGCTTAGCAGCCAGTTCGACATGAAAGACATGAACCTCGCAGATGTCATTCTAGGGATTCATATCACTAAATCAACCATAGATTCAGAGTTCATAGCTTTAGACAAAGCCGTAGAATAACGATCGATTATATCAAATCAGCCGACAACTTAGTGGATCCATTTACTAAAGGTTTGGCTCGTGATCAAGTTTTGAAATCATCAAAGGGAATGAGTTTAATGCCTATAACTAAAGAGGATGTTTGATGTAAACCCCACCTACGTGACTGGAGATCCCAAGATGTAAGTTCAAAAGGACAACTAAGTCAAACAAAATATAATAAAAGCACTAATAGACTTTAAAGTCACTATTCAGTTCCCAAGATGATAAACAGTGCTTCCTGTATATAAACAAGAATAAGCGTTAGCTTTTAAAGATTCGAGTCCATAGCTTTGTACGTGGGGTATTACAGGATACTTCTTAAAACAAGACTAGTGGCGATCACCTAGTGAGTGTGAAAATGAGGCCGTTTCTAGGGGAATGAAGTTCATGCTATATTCTCCAAGTTCACTCACGAATAACCAGGCAAGTTCAAAGCCAAAATGAACACAATAGAGAACCTAGTTCTGTGAGAAAATGAAGTGGTGCGATAGCTGTTGTCTAGGTTTATATCAAAGTCTGGATGGTTCAAGACATCATGTTCACCATCTAGCCAAGTAAATCCGACACATATTAAAATGCAACCATCTCAGATACAGTGAATTTTTTGCTTGTATTGTCAAAATTCCTTTTGTCGAGTCTTGTCTAGTTAGGTCAAGTCTTTCGAGTTGTCATGTGTCTAGAGTAATTTCTATTCATGTGGGGGATTGTTGAAACTCATTTTTTGACAAAGTGGCTTTAGCCATTTTTCAGAGAAGACGTTCACCGAAATGACCGGTTTTGGGCACAATTGAATCATTGCTGCAAGCACTACATGGTAGTGTTTTAGAATGTCAAAAATGAAGTTTGTTTGAATGAGAAATAGAGATAAGGAGTGGTTAGCTTATAAAGCTTTTAATTTTGACTACAAGTCAAATAAATCACTTTAAAAATTAGAGGAGAAACCCAACCACATTAGTGATGGATTTGAGATATGACAATTGGAAATTGAGCTTACAACCCAACTATTTTTCTTATTAGTCTAAATTAGTTGAAGTTGTATTGTTGACTAAGTCATATATATTATTTAAAACTAAAAAAAAAATGTAACGACCAAATCTCAATTTTAGGACAATTAAGTTTGAGATTTATGTCTCACCATTATTGCTCCATTCAAATGAGATTCTTCTCATTAATTCTCCAAAAAAATAAACGTTGAAGGCTTAGGGTATATAACCATTGTCATTGTTTCTCACACAAATATACACACATGATTTTATAATCATAATTCCCCACATTCTCTTCTTCTTTTCTAGTTTCGAGTCTGAGAGTACTCACAGAAATAGTGTTCGTTAGATTCTGTTTTTTAGTGTTGAAAGACATGAACAAACCCGCAGTTGTATCCTGAGATTCTTACCGCTATCAAACCGTCACACTACGAGGCGTCTAAAGAATTAAGGAAAGAGATCGACGTCTCGCCTCTGCATTTCTTATTCTCCTTTTACGTTTGGTATTGTTTTCCTTTTATTTTAATAATTTTATTCTATAGTTTTATTACATATATCAGTTTGCCTCATTGTAGTATTTTTGGTCCTACAAAAACTTCAGTGGATCAAAGGTGAAACTTTTGGATAATATCAAGGAGAAGCACAAAAAACAGATTGTCAGGATGGTTTAAAAGATCTTTGTCCATGGGAGGTAAAGAAGCCTTACTTAAAGGAGTAGCTTTAGCAATGTCAGCATATGTTATGTCTTGCTTTAAGTTAACTAAGACGTCTTTTGCAAACCTCACTAGTGCTATGGCTGACTTCTGGTAGAACACAGTGGATCACAAGAAAACAAAATCCATTGGGTGAGTTGGGAAATGCTTTGCTTATCTAAGGATAAATAATGGTTTAGGATTTAGGGACCTTGAATGTTTCAATCAGGTTTTATTGGCCAAGCAAGCATGGAGAGTTATTCAGTTCTTTAATTCTTTACTAGATAAGATTCTTGAGAGCAGGTACTTTGGGATGGGTGAATTTTTAGATGTTGCGATTTGGTCCAGCCCTTCTTATAGCTAGAGAAGTATCACCCATGGTAGGGACTTACTCAAAAAAAGATCTGACAAAAGTTATGGGGGAATGAAAAGTCTATTCGGGTCTGGTCTAATTCATGGGTAATGGAGAATGGTCTCATGCCTCCTTTCATCAAAAATCTGATCATAGATATACTTTTGAAGTCTCATTGATCCATCAACCAGAACCTGGAAGTTAGATATGCTCCAAGATCTGTTCTATCAAGGTGATATTGATAGGATCCTAACTATTAAGCTGGTAGTGAGCAGAAATGAGTTTTGCTGTTGGGAACACACCAAAAGTGGATTTCACAGTTAAATCTGGCTACTGGTTAGCATGCAAGGAAGCTGACCCAGAATTACTTTAAGAAGTCTCTACTCAACTATCCCTTAATGGCTTGAAGCAACAGATCTGGTCTTTGAAAATAGCTTCTAAAATCAAGGCCTTCATTTCGAGAACAATGAGTGGAGATTTATCAGTGGTTGAACTAATGGCTTTAAAATGGATGACTGTTGACCTGAGGTGCCAAAACTGTGGGGAGGAGGGAGAGTGAGGTTAATCATGTGTTGTTTACATGCTCTTTAGCTAGACAGATGTGGGCCTTATCTAACATCCCATCACCACCAAAAGGGTTTGACTCTCTTTCTCTCTTCTATAACTTTCACTATCTCTTAAATATTGAGAAAATTTTTGATGTTCCTATTGAGTTGAGAAGACTGTTCCCATGGATCTTATGGCGGGTATGGAAGAACAAAAACAAACTATTTTTGAAAGGAAAGCCTTTACCTCCTTGGGATCAATTGTGAAAGTGAGGAAAAATGCTGAAGAATGGTTTACTTCTCAAGAAATTCAACTAGATGTTGAAAAGGAAGAACCTAAACTAGAAGAGGAGAAGATTAAGAAGGCATGGGAACCTCCTCCAAGAGATTGGCTTAAATGTAACATAGTAGTCCCTTGGTCAAAACCAAAAGGTTGGGAGACTGTGCTTGGGTTTTAAGAAATCATTAAGGACGGGTGTTGCTACATAGTCGTAGATCTTTCACTGCCCTAAATTGTAAAAAAGATTTGACTCACCAAGTTTTTTGTAGGCTGTTGATAGTATGCATAATCACATAATCACTAGAGTTATTTTTGGTGTTGAAGATACAAAGATTATAGATGCTATTTTAAGTCCAAAAGCTTGGTCATCTTTCACTTATCATTCTACTGAATGCAAAAGGCTTCGAGAAAAACTCTTGGAATGATATGTAGAAGTTGTGAAGCCAGTAACAAACATAGGAGCTGCTCTCATTGCGCAAAGTGTTTCCATAGACTCCCCGGCTCCAATGTAGCAGCTGGTCCTCCCTCATGGTTACAAGGTTTTTGCGGATAAGAGCTCTCTATCCTCTGTTTAAGATGTGCTTATTTTGGGGTTCTTTTGGCTTGATGCCGCCTAATTTTTTGGTCGATGGGTGTTAGTTTTGTATTCACCATTCCCTTATGCTCAAGCCTTGGGTCAATGTTAGTGTAACACACTCTAGATTCAATGAAAATTAACAAGACGAAAAAAAAACTCTTTTACTACTCTTTATACTTGGACGTATATATTATCATGAACCATTTGGCAACTTTTTTTTTTTGCAAGTCATTTTCATTGCAAGCCCAAATGGGCAGCTTATACAAGTGAATCCAAGTAATATTACAACCTTATTGATTGAAATTGAAGCCCAAGAGGTGGTCTAATATACAAGACCAGCTCATAACAAAATATCAACACGTGTACAACGCGTGGCAGAGCTAGGATTGAGAAATAGAGTTAGAGAAGAGAGATAACGAAATTTTTGATGTATTGGAAATAAGCCTTCAAAAGAAAAAGTTCCGATCACACAATTCACAAGTCAAAACTCCCATTTGGCAATTTTTTTTTTTTTGCAAGTCATTTTCATTGCAAGCCCAAATGGGTAGCTTATACAAATGAATCCAAGTAATATTACAACCTTATTGATTGAAATTGAAGCCCAAGAGGTGGCCTAATATACAAGACCAGCTCATAATAAAATATCAACACGTGTACAATGCGTGGCAGAGCTAGGATTGAGAAATAGAGTTAGAGAAGAAAGAAAACGAAATTTCCGATGTATCGGAAATAAACCTTCAAAAGAAAAAGTTCCGATCACACAACTTACAAGTCAAAACTCCCATTTGGCAACTTTCTATTTTTTTCTAAGTCAATGAGCTCTTTTTGTGATGTTTTGAATTTTTAGATATTTTGTTGTTTACGCGGAGAAAAGAGAAGATGACAATTGACAGGTGTGAGACGGAGCCCACACTTGAGACGGAGCCCACACTTAACGGGTTTCGTAGATAAACATGTTTCTCCAATAGTCCAATCAATCTTACGCCTCCAGATCCGCCACGTCACATAATCTTGACCGTTCGATACAACAAATTCATCACAAAAATAGATATTTTACAAATCCCGGCTCTTAAAATGACCATCTTGTCCTTATTCGTAATCATCTTTATCCATTTTATCCGACTTTATCGCTCCGGTAGGGTTGTTTCTTCTTCCGGTAATTCAAAATTCTCAGGTCAAAGTTTCATCTTTTCGAACTTCGAAGTTTAATTCGCCGGCGATGTCGACGATCTCAATTCATCGCTCCGAGCTACTTCGAATTACGTACAATCGGTCACGAATTTTCCGGCAAAGGTTTCGAAGAACTATTCCTCCATGGAGAATGTGAGTCCAACTTCCATTTTTTCTTTTCTCTCGCGCTTATTATCTCTATTCGCACAAGTTTTTATTAGTTGAAACTCAAATTCAACACAGGACAATGATGAATTTAAGATCTTCTGATACATCTAAGAAAGAAGAGTTATCTGTGCAAATATCAAAATCGTCTACGAAGATTCCTCAAGTTGATCAATTAAGACTTGAAGGTTTGAGATTTGATCGGTTACAGCCTCCTGAGGTGGAGTTTGTAGAAGAAGATAGATTGGAATTTGGTAAATTTGTTGCACGAGAAGCTATGCTTGATGAAGAATATTGGGTAAGGAGAAGTTAATTCTTGATTCCGAGTCATTTTTATTTGAAACTTTTCTTGATTTTGTGTTTGGTTCGAGTTTGTGATATAGACTGCAGCTTGGCTACGTGCAGAGAGTCACTGGGAAGATCGTGCCAATGAAAGGTAAGCCAAAGAAGGATCTTGTGAGTAATGTGTATTTGGAAAATATCTTTATTAGAAAGGATCTTGAAAGTAATGTGTACTTGAAAGGATCTTGAAAGTAATGTGTACTTGAAAGGTTCTTGAGAGTAATGTGTATATGAATGATCTTGAGATTATTGTGTATTAGAAAAGATCTTGAGACCAATGTGTATTAGGAAAGGATCTTGCGAGTAATGCATATTAGAAAGGATCTTGCGTGTAATGTGTATTAGAAAGGATCCTTGAGAGTAATGTGTGTTTGGATAACGTGCTTTAAGAAATTATCTGTATTGACTATATTGGTAGTGGTCTTTCGAGTCTGGATTTTAGGAGGACCGATGCAATTGAACCTTTTTGTAGGAAGTGTCGAATAGTTTGTAACTTAGCTTTGAGTGGATACTTTCGGTATGCTTGATTAAAACTGTTTTTTTTTTTTAAACACAGATATGTTGATAACTTCAAAAGGAAATTTGCAGACCAGGTAGCAGCTAATAATCAAATTTTTACGTTTTTCCTTAATTGGAGGAAACTTTCTTCAAATTACAATATTCCCGTTTACAATTCTGTCGTTTCAGGAGTTCAATGCCATAAAAAGACGATGCAAAGGGCTCCAAGGGCAGAAGTGCTCCTGTATTGTTGCGGTATAATATATGTTTGCATTACTGTTTAGCTTGCACTTCTTTTACTTATGAGTGAAAAGTGAAACCGAATGGAAGGTTTGAGAGTTTGCATTTATCAATTATTGTTGCTGGATTCAGGTAAAGAAGGAAGAGAGGCATATTAAACGTTCAGTAATCAAAAGTGTGGTTGGGACGCTTGATTTGAGCTTTCGGTTTTTCTTACAGGGAGAGACCTTTCCTGGGGTGGGTATATATCTTTCGTTTGGGTTTCAATTTCTCGCCTTGGGGTGTATCAAAAGCCTTCTAATAGGTTATATTATGTGCAGGAAAAGGTAAAGTCTCAATTGTTCTGCAGCATAAACTGAGAAGGTTCAAATAGGTATGGCTATATTGCTAATCTATGTGTTGCGAAATCAGCACGCCGCCAGGGCATTGCTTGCAACATGTTATGTTTTGCTGTCGAATCAGCCAGATTAAGTGGTAATAATATTAAAACGAAAAAGAAAAAAGACGGTACTTGTAATGATGGTATCTAAACATTTTGAGAAAGAAGGATCTAAACCAATGTGGGTTGTGTATTTGTTGCAGGAGTTGAACATGTATATGTTCATGTACATAGAAACAACTCAGTTGCTCAAGAACTATACCAAAAGACCGGTTTCAAGGTAAAATCAGCAAAACCCCATGGCGATCGTGTGAGACTACCTAATCCATCCCCGAAAACCCCTGAAACGACTACTCACTCATCGAGATCATCATCGAAGCCAAACGCCCAGAAAAGCTAAAATTTGTCATAGATGAAGGATGATCTGATGAGAAAGAAATTTCGAAAAAGGAACAGTAGATCAAGACTCGATCTTATTAAAATTACTAAAAGTTGCAAAATTCCGAATCCAAATCTAAAGATAAACTAGAGAGAGAAAACTAAGAGAGATAAAACTAATTATTCTAAGGTGGCGCAGAATTCTCTTTTTGTCAGCGCACACCCCCCGAGTCATGATTATTCTTGGTATTTATACATAAGAATTAGGGATAATGAGAATTTGCCATAATTTGCAGAATCTTCTAGAAGCGGTGTTCACCACTCGACCCTGACGTTGAGTGGTCTGGTCGAGTAGCCTCCTCGAGTCTTCATCCGAGTAGCCTCCTCGAGCAACTTGAGCTTTCTTTGCAGTCTTCAACTCTATGGCTCCATGTCACTCAAGTCATGACTCTTTGCAGAAATCCCTACGTGTCTTTATGGCTGAGTGCTTACTCGAGGGATGACTCATTGCAGCTCCAAGTACCTGAAAGTACCACATGTATGCAAAATGCATGCAAACTAATGCAAAGAGGCTAAATATCCTAAATGTTAAATAAATGCAATAAGTGATGAGAGTAATGCTTAAAACCTATGCTAAGTTGAAATAAAACAATAGTAAAAACATGCCAAAATGCAATGTTATCAAACTCTCCCAAACTTATCCTTTGCTTGCCCTCAAGCAAATAGAAAGAATAAGATGAAAGGAGTGAGGTTGAAAGTGGGGACTCGGAACCTAGCAAACTAAGCAAACCTCTGAAATCAACACCACAGTTAATAGTTCTAGCATGCAAATCACAACAGTTTTACTTAAAAGCTTTAGCCATACTCATCACATAGAATTCAACACTAAGACTCAGCCAAAACAAGCATTCAAAGTAAACTATCCCTTTAACATTTATTAAGCACGAACTGGTGGATCATGATATGCAATAACTAAAATTTATTTGGTTGAGGGAAAGGTTTTAAGAGATAAAAGGGATCTCTTCTTCCTCTTGTTTAAGCGCAAGTATTTGGATCTCTCATTGAAAAGGATTGAATTTTAAGAGAATGCTAAAGGTAAAACCAACTGATGCATACAGGAGCAGACTATCATCTACCCATGATCATCCAATGACTTCCCTAACTCTAAAACCTCAGAAACTGAACCTAGCACTACCCTTTGGTTTTGAAGACTTCCTTTCTTTTTTTCTATGAATCCAAGGATCGATCTTTCTGTTTTTCTTCTTAGGAGAGGGTGTTTCTACATTTTTTTCTTTAACTTCTAGCGGATTTGGAAAATTTTCTATTTTTTTCTAAGACTTGACTCGACTACTTTGGTCGAGTAAGCTACTCGAGTGGTATGGCGATATATATTTTTTTCTTTTTATTTTCAAGATTCAGAGCCAACTCTTATCTTTTTCTTCCAAAACCTTTACTAGACTTATACATTTTCCTTGAACTACCCTCTCCAAAGGCATAGATTTTTTTAGCAAACTCTTTTCTTTCTTTTCTTTCCCAAACCCGAAACCCATTCGAACCCCTTAGCCTAGTCTGATTCAAAAAGTGTGAACCAGAGACTACATGAGAGGCTACTCCTGTCGGTAAAACCTAACACTTTCTCTACAATTCAATCCGAAAATAGGCCTCACTTCTCTCACAATTGATGTATTGGTCTGAAATGAAGTTTTTGGTTTGGTTTTGTGGAACTGTCTCAATGATGAAGACAGCTACTTGGATTAGCAAAAGTGGTAAAAGGTGAATGAAAATCCAAGTATTTTGAGGTATCCATGAGTTTTAAGTTTTAGAGGATATCATGATAATTAAGTTTTCAAATTTAAGATTCAAATTTCTAGGGATAGATTTACAAGTCACAGCAAGTTTTTAACCAAGTGAGAGTGCTAAGTTCAATTCCAAGCAAGGTGCAGCCTTATGTTTCAAACTAAGGTGAATGCATAAGACAACTTATAACTATGGCACTGAAATCATATATTTGGTTATTAAGCTTTAATTGGTTAACTCGTCATTATCCCCTATGCTAAATGCAACAATCCTAAGCAAATGCATCTACATGACACTCTGTTTTTGTGAAATCATTTTCTAAAAATTTTCAAATTTTTATGGATTTTAGATGCACATAGATGGATGCAAAATTTGAATTAAGAAAACAAAGAAAACATGTACAAAGAAAACATGTCAAATACATCTCTTAGACACTCCCCCAAACTTAAATTACACAGTCCCTTGTGTAATAAAAATTCAAAGGAAAGCCTAAGAGATTAAACAAAGAAAACCAAAAAGAGTTATGCAATGGTATATACAAAGGGAAGGTTGTGGTACCTCATTGGTGTGGAGTGAAGTAGGCGCCAATGCTGGCCTGCATGCTCTCCTGGGTATAGTGTGGAATGACTGAGGAGGTTCCTTGCATTGGCTCAGCTCCCTCATGCAACTCGAGTGGACCACTCGACCAACCTTGGTTGAGTGGTAAAGGCTGCTGAAGTCTGGGGTCTGACTCGAGTGGACCACTCGACCCAGATGGTCGAGTGACGTCATCTGCGTGCTCAGCCTGATCCGTGTGAGTTGTGGAGTCAGGTGACGAATGCTCTAAGTATTCAGCGGGATGGTCAGGACGTCTCTTCCTCTGCATCTGATCAACTGATGATCTCCGTGATGGTGAAGCATTGTGGAATCTTCATGAAAAACCCCTAAGCGAGTTGGCTCTCCTCAAGTAAGTGGGAACTAAACTTGGTTTTCTCTTCTTACTCTCAGCACCTGCCAACTTCTTGGTGAAGTTTTTCACCTTGTTCTTCAAGGCTTTGAATGCTTTGTCCTGCCACTTGTTCCACTTCTGAAGAAACCCAATCTTCTGATTAGCTTCGCGTAGGGATGTACACTCCGAGTCATCAAAATGGAAGGTTTGAGGAGGCTGAGTGCTGTCCATGAAAGATCAAAGGACTTCATTATCAGATGCTTGCACTTTAGCGTGTGGATCATAAAGATCTCTCACAGGTGGGACAAAGCTGACACTCTTCGCACCTTCTTCAGTGTAGATCTTGGGCAATCCTCCATAAGGTAGGAGGATTTTTGCCCTTCCAACTAGTGGGTGAGTGAAGTTGAAGGCATACTTGTCCTCTTCACGGTTCGCGCTGAGGGTCTGCGTGTCACGCATGTGGTCCATATCCATCCAAAGTGGTGGTGTAGGGTGAGATGTGATCTCCACCCCAGCTGCGTGCTGAAAAGGAGTGACAATACCTCCCACAGCAAGTTCAGCTTTATTCACCATTTTTTTCATTTCTGATGGCGTCACCAGAGCTCATCGGATGCTTCACCAAAACTATGGCGTTTCCAAGATCGGCCATGTCTCCTCAGATCTCTTCTCCATTGTCTCTTTTATCTTGGGAAGAGTAGACCAAGTACTCTTGGAGAGACTTATCCAAGCATCCTCGTTCCCCTTTGTTTATCGACCAGTAGCTTCTTGCAAACATTATGTTTGCATAAGTGTAGATACCTCACGGAAGGGTGCCTAATCTCACTGCTCTTAGCTCTGGAAGACTTATACTTGTCCTTGCCTCCCAACGTCAACCACAGCTCATTGAGCTCATCTTTGTCAAAGTCTTGAGCTTGACTTGACCCTCTTTTAAACTCAAACTCACTGTCAACAACACTCAGGGGTAGTGTGTACTCCGAGCCTCTGATCTTGAAGCTGACATACCCAAGTTCTTCATCGCATCCCATCCCAGATCTCACGTCATAGAGATGAAGCTTCACCGTTGCCAAAAAGTGGCAAGTTTTGTCTTGAAAACCATCAAAAGGTCTCTGAGTGAGCCCAATGATGTCAGCTGCTTGGTAAAGCTTACCAACTTCTCTACAAATTCCCAGAGTTTGCATAGTGGGGCGGTGTGGGTATCTAGTACCGAAGAACTTCATCCGCTTCAGTATCGAAATAATCTGGGCTTCCTCTGAGTTGTCACTCTCACCCCCTTCTGAACTCTCAGAATCATCACTGTTTCTAACATCCCTTTGCATCGATTCTTCCTCTAAAATTCTCTTTCCTCGAGCTATGTCTCTTCGGGATGTCGAGTATCCACTCTCGGCGTGTGTAGTGCTTCGAGTTGCTCGAGTCCTGGTGTTACCTGAGTACCTGAAACAATGGCAAAGATTGTAAGTTTTAGCAAAAATTTGGACCACTCGAGTAAGTCACTCGAGCAGTCAGGTCGAGTCGACAAAAATTTCCAAATAATTTTTGTATCTGACTTGACTAAATCGAGTGCTTGACTCGAGCAACTAAACAAACAATCAAAGGCATTGACAATTCAAAGCAACTCATGTTTAAACACCCAAAGTTAAAGAATTTCATAAATTTTCAATGTTCATCACGAGTTCTATGAGGTTGAGTTATAAATTTCAAGACTTTGCTTAAATTTGACAATGAAAACTACTAGTGAGTTCTCAAATTAACAAACAAACAAATAGCAATGGTGAAATTTTATGTTCTAACTCAATACAAAATTCCGAGAGTTTAATGCCTCAATTAGAACAAAATTTCACAATTCTAAGATTTTCAACCATGGGGTTCACTTCCTATGCCCAATTCTACTCATAACCAACCCGATTTAACAACATGCAAGTGAAAAATTTGAAGAAAATTTTCAAAATTTTCAAAAACTTCAAACCCAGATTTTCGTGACAAAATGGATCAAAAAGTTGTAAAAAACTTACAAGTTGGTGTCGGAATGGTGCGAGTGAGATGACATGATGAAAATTTTATGAAAACTTTGAAGAATTTCGAAAAACTTTTAGAGAGTTTTTGGGAAAAATTTCGATGAAATCGTAAAATGGGAGAGGAGGATCGAATCGAGTGGAATGATGAAAGCTCCTGGATCTTCTAACTTCTCTTGTACCAAACCTTCCTGTTGAGCAATTACTTGGCATTCCTAAGACTTAGCGGCTGTTGCTCTCCTATCTTGAATTCTCTTCAAGGTTCTTTCTCTCAAACCATACCCAAAAGGTCCCAGTTTCTCAACAGCTTCATCAAAGGTCATTGACTCTTCCAGCTCCAGAAGTTCTTCTTCCAACATGATCTCATATTCTTTCTCAATATCTTCGGTGAATCTTTCAAGGAAAGGACTCGTGATCATGGCGTGCAGGTCTAGAATTCGCTTCTCGTTCACTGAGATAAAGTCGACTCGATCACTCACTCGAGTGATTTGCTCGAGTGGTGTGCTCTCAGCAATCACAGCAGCAGCTTGACAGTCCCAGGTGATGTGTGAGAATCTCTTTTTGAAAGGAAGGAGATGGATAGCTGGGGCTGTGGAGACTGCATAGACATTTGCAGAGTCTTTTGGGTTTTGCACTGCTTTCCCAGGCAGTTGACCTGTGGACTTAGTGGAAGCTGAGGGAGAGTTGGACTCAACATGCTTCAATCTGCTGTTAAAGATTTCGAGCTTGTGGTTCAAATCGTTGTAGGAGCAATCAATGTGAGTGCGAAGCTCAGTGAACCGCTTGGTAGAATCTTGAGTGGCAGCATTTTGACCTTGAAGAAGTTGCTCACTATCAGACTGCAGAGCAGGTCTTGGGGCAAATCCAGGTGGATTTGTTGGAGGATTTTGAACAAAAGTCTTGTTCGGAGCAGGTTGCTGAGTAGGATACACCTGGTATTGAGGGTTTGCAACGTTAGTTTTACTTTAAGATAAGTTGGGGTTGCTTCTGTAGTTAATGAAGCCTCGGTTGAAACCAGCTTGATTCTGAATGTAGAGTATCTTTTCAACCTGATCGTCGTCAACGGTTGGATCCTGAGGTGAGGATGACTCTCCCACAAAGTGGACTTATTTCTGCTGAGCGAGTATAAGCTTATCGAGCTTGTCGTTCAGTGCTTGAATCTCCTTGCTGTTGGAAGTAGCAGAAGTAGAAGATCCCCTGATCGTTCTGTCGAAGTCTTCATTGTAGTTACCATCAGAAATGGCTAGATTCTCAACTAAATCCCATCTAGAAGTGACATCTTGGTTCAAGAAGTTGCCATTGCTGGCAGTGTCTAGATGCAACCTGATCTTTGGACTTGCGTCTCGATATAGTGTGCAAAGGAGTGATTCCTTGCTGAATCCGTGATGAGGGCATTGAGTGGTATACATCTTGAACCTCTCCCAAGCTTCTGAGAAGCTTTCATTGTTCCTCTGAGTGAAGCTTGAGATGTCATTCTTCAGCTTTGGAGTTGGAAAAGAACTTAAGGAGAAACGCCTTCTTGCATTCATCCCAAGTAGTGATAGAATTCTGGGGCAAAGCTCGTTCGCCTAGAGAGAAGGGGAATAGACGAAGCTTGAACCCATCTTCAGATATACCGTTGATCTTCGTGAGCTCACACAAACGGTCGAATTGGTCAAGATGTTCAAATGGATTCTCTATGGGGAGACCGTGAAATTTGTGGCTCTGGACCATGCTGATGAGACCGGATTTGATCTCGAAGTTGTTGTTGGCAACAGGAGGTGCCAAAATCCCTTGCCTGGTGGAGTGTGTGCTTGGCGCATCACCAGTTCCAATGACTCGAGGTGCAGGTTGCTCTGCCATTTCAACTGGTGTCTCCTTCGTGGATTGATCTATGCGAGTCTGAGAGCGTGTTCGCAAGCGGTGTAAGGACGACTCGAGAGAAGCACTCGAGTAGACTAATCGACTAGAATGGTACCTGATGCAACACAAACAGAACTTCAACACAAATCAGTAAGACTTTAAACAAAAGGCTAATGCAAATAGAATATTGATCCGAGAATTCTAGTAACAAGAACAAGCCTTGCTAGATGAAAATCTCAGATCTTTTATGCAAAAGTGTAACATCCCGGTTTCTGAGATGAAGTTAAGAGATTTGATTTGGCTACCTATATCACCAAAGTGCACTTATCTTTTTCGTCATTTGTCCTAAGAGAACTCCAGAGTTAAGCGTGCTTGGACTGGAGTAGCACTAGGATGGGTGACCTACCGGGAAGTGATTGTCGGTACCATGTGAGTGAGGCCAAAACACGGGGAAAGATCATGTGGTGATTTGTAGGGATAGTAACAAGTCTGTAGAGGCTCGGGAGATAACAAACCGCACGACGAGGGTGAGCAGACTATAGGGGACGTCGAGTGCTCACGGGCCCTGGAGAGGGCGTGGGGCCCCTAGAGGTCGTGGAGGTGCTCACGAACGGTGGCGGTCGGGGCGTTATAAGTGGTAGCACAGCTCTAGGTTATGTCAAACCGGTTATGACCCTGGAGGAAGTCCTGAGGGCGATGGGTGCGCAACAAGGACGTTGTGGTCTGTTAGTGGGGGTGAGTTGTAACATCCCGGTTTCTGAGAAGAGGTTATGAGATTTGATTTGGCTACCTATATCACCAAAGTGCACTTATCTTTTTCGTCACTCCTCTAGTTAGAACTCCAGAGTTAAGCGTGCTTGAGCTGGAGTAGTACTAGGATGGATGACCTACCGGGAAGTAGTTGTCGGTACCGTGTGAGTGAGGCCAAAGCACGGGGAAAGATCATGTGGTGATTTGTAGGGATGGTAACAAGTCTCTAGGGCCTTGGAAAATTAATGCACCGGCCGTCGGACGAAGGTGGGGCCCACAGGCCTAGAGGGAACGTGGAGTGCTCACAAACCTAGAGGGGCGTGGGGCTCATGGGCCTAGAGAGGACGTGAGGTACTCACGGACGGTGGTGGGCGGGGCATTACAATTGGTATCAGAGCGCTAGGTTATGTCAAACCGGTTCTGACCCGGGAGGCCTCCGAGGCGATGGATGCGAACGAGGACGCTATGCGTTGTTGGGGGTGAGTTGTAACATCCCATTGTCTGAGAAGAGGTTAAAAGATTTGATTTGGCTACCTATATCACCAAAGTGCACTTATCTTTTCCGTCACTCCTCTAGTTAGAACTTCAGAGTTAAGCGTGCTTGAGCTGGAGTAGTACTAGGATGGATAACCTACCGGAAAGTGGTTGTCGGTACCGTGTGAGTGAGGCCAAAGCACGGGGAAAGATCATGTGGTGATTTGTAGGGATGGTAACAAGTCTCTAGGGCCTCGAAAAATTAATGCACCGGCCGTCGGACGAAGGTGGGGCCCACAGGCCTAGAAGGGACGTGGAGTGCTCACAAACCTGGAGGGGCGTGGGGCTCACGGGCCTAGAGAGGACGTGAGGTACTCACGGACGGTGGCGGGCGGGGCATTACAATTGGTATCAGGGCTCTAGGTTATGTCAAACCGGTTCTGACCCAGGAGGCAGTCCTGAGGGCGATGGGTGCGCAATGAGGACGTTGCGATCTGTTAGTGGGGTGATTGTAACATCCCAGTTTCTAAGATGAAGTTAAGAGATTTGATTTGGCTACCAATATCACCAAAGTGCACTTATCTTTTCCGTCACTTATCCTGAGAGAACTCCAGAGTTAAGCGTGCTTGGACTGGAGTAGCACTAGGATGGGTGACCTATCGGGAAGTGATTGTCGGTACCGTGTGAGTGAGGCCAAAATACGGGGAAAGATCATGTGGTGATTTGTAGGGATAGCAACAAGTCTGTAGAGCCTCGGGAGATAACAAACCGTCCGTCAGACGAGGGTGAGTGCAGTACCTATAGGGGACGTCGAGTGCTCACGGGCCCTGGAGAGGGCGTGGGGCCCCTAGAGGTCGTGGAGGTGCTCACGGACGGTGGCGATCGGGGCGTTATAAGTGATAGCACAGCTCTAGGTTATGTCAAACCGGTTATGACCCGGGAGGCAGTCCTGAGAGCGATGGGTGCTCAACGAGGACGTTGCGGTCTGTTAGTGGGGGTGAGTTGTAACATCCCAGTTTCTGAGAAGAGGTTAAGAGATTTGATTTGGCTACCTATATCACCAAAGTGCACTTATCTTTTCCGTCACTCCTCTAGTTAGAACTCCAGAGTTAAGCGTGCTTGAGCTGGAGTAGTACTAGGATGGATGACATACAGGGAAGTGGTTGTCGGTACCGTGTGAGTGAGGCCAAAGCACGGGGAAATATCATGTGGTGATTTGTAGGGATGGTAACAAGTCTCTAGGGCCTCAAGAAGTTAATGCACCGGCTGTCGGACGAAGGTGGGGCCCATGGGCCTAGATGGGACGTGAGGTGCTCACAGACGGTGGCAAGCAGGGCGTTATAGTGGTATCAGAGCTCTAGGTTATGTCAAACCGGTTCTGACCCGGGAGGCAGTCCTGAGGGCGATGGGCAGTAACGAGGACGCTAGGTCTGTTAAGGGGTGAGTTGTAACATCCCAGTTTCTGAGAAGAGTTTAACAGATTTGATTTGGCTACCTATATCACCAAAGTGCATTTATCTTTTCCGTCACTTTTCCTGAGAAAACTCCAGAGTTAAGCGTGCTTGGACTGGAGTAGCACTAGGATGGGTGACCTACCGAGAAGTGATTGTCGGTACCGTGTGAGTGAGGCCAAAACACGGGGAAAGATCATGTGGTGATTTGTAGGGATAGTAACAAGTCTATAGAGCCTCAGGAGATAACAAACCGGCCGTCAGACGAGGGTAAGTACAGTACCTAGAGGAGACATCGAGTGCTCACGGGCGCTGGAGAGGGCGTGGGGCCCCTAGAGGTCGTGGAGGTGCTCACGGACGGTGGTGGTTGGGGCGTTATAAAAAGAAACTTGATCTAGTAAGCTTAAAAATGAGAAATGTACAGACAATGACTCTAAACTGGCAACGGCGCCAAATTGAAACTTTGATTTTTAATCTGTTTCAATCAATTGATAGTATAAAGGGTGAAATGTCAAACCTAATCTAGAGCATGTCTGTAGCACTTAACATGTGGATTAAGCTAGCAAGTCAAACAATATATTTTAGGAGTTTTTCTACTAACAACTTAAAATACATAAATTTAAACTAGAGATGCAGAGTCTGTCACACTCTAACAAATCATGGACTAAAGATGCAAAAACTAAGACTAGTTGCAAAATCCTAAGTGACTCGAGTAGGTCACTCGAGTGGTGCACTCGAGTGGACTTGGCCGAGTAGTATAAGAACTTTAATGAAAGCGGTAAACAAGAGATCTAAGAATAACGACTAGTTCAAATAAAAGGCAAAGTGATATCGGGGATAGACTCATAGGATCATCTACACTCTCACGCCATGGGTGCTTATTTACTAAACTCAGGGTGAATCTCTTGACGACGAATCTCACTTCCAAACCAACCCACTGTCGTGGTGAAGGATCTCAACAAGTGATTAAGGATCGATCCGTCAAAGCCAAGAAAGACTCATAACAAGTGAGTAGTTGGGTCATGACGTAAATCAACATCTAATGCACCAACTCTCACGCTATTGTGTCTTAATCCTTGGAAAAACTAGATCTGATGGTTCAAGGCACTTTTGCTGCTCATGAATTCATCTAAAATCATGATCCTCTTGATCAGAGAGGTACAAGCATTAAAAACGAGAACCCAAGAGGGATTTTTAAACCGAATCAGTATAAATCAGCAAAAACCCATGGCGATCGAGTGAGACTACCTAATCCATCCCCGAAAACCTCTGAAACGGCTACTCACTCATCGAGATCATCATCGAAGCCAAAAGCCTAGAAAAGCTAAGACTTGTCATAGATGAAGGATGATCTGATGAGAAAGAAATTTCGAAAAAGGAACAGTAGATCAAGACTTGATCTTATTAAAATTACTAAAAGTTGTAAAATTCCGAATCAAAATCTAAAGATAAACTAGAGAGAGAAAACTAAGAGAGATAAAACTAATTATTCTAAGGCGGCGCAGAATTCTCTTCTTGTCAGCGCACACCCCCCGAGTCATGATTATTCTTGGTATTTATACATAAAAATTAGGGATAATGAGAATTCGCCATAATTTGCAGAATCTTCTTGAAGCGGTGCTCACCACTCGACCCTGACGTTGAGTGGTCTGGTCGAGTAGCCTCCTCGAGTCTTCATCCGAGTAGCCTCCTCGAGCAACTTGAGCTTCCTTTGCAGTCTTTAACTCTATGGCTCCATGTCACTCGAGTCATGACTCTTTGCAGAAATCCCTACGTGTCTTCATGGCTGAGTGCTTACTCGAGTGATGACTCCTTGCAGCTCCAAGTACCTGAAAGTACCACATGTATGCAAAATGCATGCAAACTAATGCAAAGAGGCTAAATATCCTAAATGTTAAATAAATGCAATAAGTGATGAGAGTAATGCTTAAAACCTATGCTAAGTTGAAATAAAACAATAGTAAAAACATGCCAAAATGCAATGTTATCATTCAGCATTTGGCAGCCTGAGTATGTTGTTTATATCATAAATATTTGAAGTAGTCTTGTGATTGTATTGATGATGCATCATTAATATTTGTGATGATTTTTGTATTGTAGGAAAATGAATTTTGATAGGCCAAACTTGGTTGATGATAAAGACAACAGTCTTGAAGATATGGATGATGAGAATGAGGAAATGCCTCAAGAAACTGCTTTTTCTGAGACGGCTGAGAAAGGAAAAGGTATAAGTATCTTAGGACCTTTAAGTAGACATCGTGCTAAGTGCTGGAAACACTTCACGTTAGGAGAGAAACATTCTAATGGTATAGCTGATGTTACATGCAAGCATTGTAGTAAGAACTATAGATTGAATCTGCGTAAAAATGGAACGAATACCTTGAATCGTCATATGACATCGTGTTCAAAGACACCTGGAAGTACACCTAAAAGTAGTATTAGAAAGCTGGATATGATAGTTTTTCGTGAAATGATTGCAGTGGCTTTAATTCAGCATAATCTCCCATATTCATTTGTTGAATATGAAAGGATTAGAGAAGCTTTTACTTATGCAAATCCTTCTATAGAGTTTTGGAGTAGAAATACAGCAGCATCAGATGTTTTCAAGATTTATGAGAAGGAAAAAAAAGAAGCTTAAAGATATCTTGATTAATATCCCTTGTAGGATTTGTTTGACAACAGATCTTTGGCTTTCTATAACTATAGTAGGTTATATCTGTTTGACAGCTCACTATATTGATGTTGATTGGGTTTTGAAGACAAATATACTATTCTTTTGTGCCTTTCCGCCTCTACATACTTGCATGGCTATAGCAATGAAGCTTAGTGAGTTGTTGAAGGACTGGGGATTAGAGAAGAAAGTGTTTTCTCTAACAGTGGATAACGTTTCAGCAAATGATAGCATGCAAGGCATTTTAAAGAGAAAGCTACAAAAAGATTTGGTGTGCAATGGAGAGTTTTTTCATGTGAGATGTTCAGCACACATCTTAAATTTGATTGTGCAAGATGGTTTGGCTGTGATTAGTGCAGCTTTGGAGAAAATTAGGGATAATGTTAAGTTTGTGAAGGGATCTGAGACTAGAGAAAATATGTTTCAAAACTGTATGGAAACAGTTGGTATACAAGCTGAAGGAGGTCTGGTTTTAGATGTCACAACTCGCTGGAATTCCACTCATTTAATGCTCTCTAGAGCAATCCAATTCAAGGATGTCTTATGTAACCTTTCAGAGGTAGATAAGAGTTATAGGAGTTTCCTGACTGATTTAGAGTGGGAAAGAGCTGAATTGATATGTGATCTCTTGAAATCGTTTGCTAAAATTACAAAGATGATTTCTGGTTCATCTTATTTCACATCAAACTTGTATTTTATACAAGTCTGGGCGATTAAATGTTGGCTGAGAGATCATGAAGATTCTGATGATCAAATTGTTTGTGAAATGGTGGCACCAGTGATCGAGAAATTTGACAAATATTGGGAAGATTTCAGTGACATACTTGCAATTGCTGCAGTTCTTGATCCAAGATTGAAGTTTGGAATTTTGGAGTATTGTTACAATACCTTGGATCCATCCACTAGCAAGTCAAACATGGCTCATGTGCGTAGCAAAATGGTTAAGCTTTTTGGTGCTTATGAGAGAAACACAAGCAACATTACCGCAATCACTTCACAAGTTTCAGGAGAGGATATTCCATCTGGATATGGTGGAAGTCTATTCTACAAGTCTTTTATGTTTGTTGTTATGTGAATTCAGAATGTGGTTTATAGATATTTAGATTGATGGTGTGATGTGAATAATTGCATTAGGTTACAGTTTTATGATTTACTGCTTTTTAGGTGAATGGATGATATGTTTTTTTTTTTCTGTTTTCATGTCTTTGACTCATATTTAGATTCATAGGATGATACATATTGATTTTTAGGACTTGATTCTGATTTTATGAACTTTTACTGATCTTATCTCAGGGGTTTTATTCTTATTACTCTCAAAAGACTAGTGGTGGTACTGGAAAATCACCCCTAGACACATATTTGGATGAACCAGTGCTAGATATGGTTACATTTAGAAGTTTGAATGTGGTCGCTTCTTGGAAAGATAACTCGAACCATTTTAAAGAGTTTGCGTCAATGGCTTGTGATTTTCTTAGCATCCCTCTCACAACTGTGGCATCGGAATCATCCTTTAGCATAGGTAGCCGTGTTCTCAACAAATATAGGAGTTCTCTCTTACCTAGAAATGTTCAAGCTTTGATCTGTGCAAGGAATTGGTTTCGGGGCTTTCAAGAAATTGGTAAGAATTCCATGATTTATTTGCATATTGTAGGTGATGAGTTCTAAGTTCTAACTATATTGTTTGCATATTGTAGGTGATGAGTTCGAGTTTATTGAGGAAGAAGGGGAAAAAGCGTTAAGTGTAATGTGATGGATTGGTCACTTTGATCTTGTGTAAGTTTTAGACTTTGTAAGGCTGAAGAAGACACCCTTTTGCAGAGAATGCCAAGAAGTTTTCTTCTATTCCTCTTTGAAGGTTTATGCCGATTTCTGAGTAGCTCATTGTTAATCGATACATCTGGTGATGGTAGTGAATTGTTTTATACATCTGGCTGAAGAAGAAACCCTTTTGCAGAGAATGTTGTGTGGCAACAGAGAGTGTGCTTTTAAATTTAAAAACATAGCTTCTACCGGTTTGGTTTATTACAGTTATGTCCGGTTTAATCTTATTTTAGTAATGTTGATTTAATTTTGGTTTAAACGTGGCAGAGTGCAAGTTAAGAATTTTGACATCTAAAATTCGACAATCCTAGCTGCCATGTTGTAATTCTAATAAAATTCTATTATATTCATTTAAAATGTTGCAAAATATAATCGGTAGAATTATGAAGAAAGATTTGAAAATATTTACCATTACATGAAATTCTTTAATTTATATCTTTAATTCTATTCAATCAGATTCTATTAATGAGTTTATTATAAGAGGAATCTATACATTTAAATAAGTTAATGAGAACATTATTATTGGTTAAACTATAGAAAAATTGATAAAATATGAAGTTGGGCTGTCCATGGGCGTGCCCATATGGACATGGGTTTTATTGGACATAGACCGTTTTTGAACCATTGTCCATTACGGACCGACCAATATGGCCCATAATAAATAATGATCCATATGAACACGCCCAATTGGGCGCTAGACAACCCAATTGACACATCTACCTCTGTATGCTACATTTTAGAATTTAGAATGGTATTGGATGTAGTGGTCGGTTCCATGCTAGCCACCCGCAAAGGCCATGCTCTTTTGTAGCTTGAAGAGAAAGAAACGATTGTTAGCCTTTAACAATTCCAGTGTTGATTTGCATGAAAGTGAGATGCCACTAGATGGGACAGTCAAAACAAAAATAGTTATCCGAAATAAAAATATTTGCAGAATAAGTGGTTTTTTCGAACATAAGTGGTTTTTTCAAACATAATTGTCAAGAGAGTTTATTCACTATTTACAATTAGATAAATGGTCAACTTTCACTGTTTGTAACTGTTAGCTTCTCTTTCTTGCCACTTATCAAACCCAGTAATTACAAACTCTGCCATTGCTGTAATATTCTTGATTTATCTGTTGTAAGACAAGAGCACCCAAAACGTACCAAAAAAAAAGTAACATCTTGAACAGAGCTAGTATGGTAGAGCAAGAGGAGGAAATGAAGCTTGATGATGAATGTTTTGATGAGTTTTATGAAAGATCCATTGGCTGGAGGAGGAAGAGGGTCTTACTTGGAGAAGCATCACACCAACGCTTCTAAGACTTTCACATTACTTAAATAACTAGATGGAAACTCGAGTATGGGCTGGTGATTGTCGGAAGAGGAAGGGGAAGAGCACATGTTCATAATGTTGAGTGTGATTCACTTCCAACCACTATCATCAACAACGGTGGATAAAAAATACATAAAAAGTGTATTTTTGCATTTTTTATTTTTAAGGAATAAAAACCAACAAGTTTCAAGGAAATATATCATCTCAAAGGATTTGTTCCAAAACTCTACGATTACTAATTCTGACAATCTTTACATCTCATAATATTTTAGGAACAAAATGTTTGGAGATTGTTTGTGTATGCAAAGTGTTGCTCACATCAGTGGTTCCAAATTTTTAGATATATTTCTTTTATTGGTACTTTTGTTTAAATTTTAAGGAGATTTGACCCATTTACTTTCTTTTTTTTTGGGTCTTAAAGGAATCATGTTATAATTCACTGCTTTTCTTAATGAGTTGTTGGTAGCTTAGTCATATTTATTATATTATTTGCCAAAGTACTTTCAAATGCTCATATATATTACATAGATTCTAATGATTAAAATTAGAGATTTTGATCCATAAGTTACATGTTAGTTAGGAGATACCACTAGAAAGTACAAAACAAAAATGTTTTCTGGGCAAAAGTACCAGAATGATGACACACAAAGAAAAGGTGGCAAGAAAAAGTATAAGAATGACAAAGTTAAGATGATATAAAACCAAGCATATGGTAAGAAAACTACCACTTCAAAGAGTCTATGGAATTAATCAACGAATTTTAAGTTCCTCGAAGAACCAAGGATTCTATTGACAATGATTCAAGTAAACATGTGAATATGTAAATAAATAAAAAAACTAAATTCAAAATAATTTTTGCCTCCAAAAGATTTTTGTTGTTTGGAGGCCATGAACTCATGTATTAGTTTCCATGAGATAATAGAGTATTTGTCACCAACATGAGCTCCAAGGTGTAACCTGAAATTTATGGGAGCAATTGTTAGTAAAACTAGGTGGTGGAACCCTTACTCGTGGAGCATTGTGGGTGCTGGAATCCTAACCTGTGGGACGTCGGCATGGAGCCCGGGGTTCTGAAACCCCAATCTTTGGGATAAATACCCCTAGAGGTGCTTGAACCCCCTAAACCTATAGGAAAAGTATGATTAAGTTATTACAGTTGTTTCTTCACCCATATGTTGATTATATAAGTTCTGGTCAAATGGAAAAGGTTACCGGAGTTCAAATCTTCATGGAAACCGATCCATCACTTTGTGGCTACATATTCGAATTTCCACCTTGAGGACAAGGCGAGTTCTCTAAGAGGTGGTGGGTATTGATAAGTTGATGGTTCCGTTGGCCTATGTGAGAAAGGGACCAAGAAGTGGTAGAGGGAATCACAGATTGGAGAAGAAGAAGTCAAGTGAGTGAACGCTGCTGGTTGGAAGAGAGGTTTTGCCTCAGTCTCTTGTTGGCTTTAACTCCAAAATGTTGTCGTTTAAGTTAAGAATTTAAGATGCACATGTCTAGCACTACAAGAAATCTACCGCAAAACCGACGGAATTTCCGACGGATAATAATTCCATCAGAAAAAATCGACGGCTTCCCGACAGATTCCCGAGATTTGAAAATTCTGGGAATCCATCGGAAATTCGTCGGAAATTTCCGACGGAATTTTCGACGGAAATCTATGCCGTTATATTCCGATGGTTTTCTGACGGATATCCATGCCGTTATATTCCGACGGATTTCCAACGACTTCTGGAAATATGTCGGATAATATGAACGTTAATGTAGCCGTTGAATTTACCATTGTAAACCGACGGATTTCCGATGGAAATCCGACGGAAACGAGTTTATATATATGTTTCTCCCTTCCTCTATCCCATTACACAACAAGCTTAATTTCATATCTCTCTCTCATTTCTTGTTTACTTAATACGAATTCTAAAAAAAAGTGAACAATATGTCTAGATATTTTCGATCATGGATGGACGAACCATTGATGGATCCGGAGACGAACAACTTGAACATGGAAGTGGCGGGAAAGCAACCGCGTGTTCAAAAATCAGGTAAGTTAAAATGTCCATGTTCAATTTGTAGGAATTCTCGTAATGTTGCGATAGAGATAGTTTGGCATCATTTGTATAGTAATGGGTTTACGTCGGGTTACAAGATATGGTATTTACATGGAGAAACAAATGTTGAGTATGGTAGTACTAGTGAACCAACTGTCTCAGATTGTTTAGGAGGTAGCACGGAAGTAGATGTAGGTGTAGGGAGTGTGCAGATGGTGAATGATGCGTTTAGAGAGAATGTCGAGTTTAGCGGTGAAGAAAGAGATAGGTTCGAAGAACCTAATGTAGAAGCAAGAAGATTTTTTGATATGTTAGATGCTGCAAAGCAGCCACTATATAAAGGGTGTAAAGAAGGTCATTCGCCTTTATCATCTGCAAGTAGATTGATGACGATTAAGACGGATTACAATTTGGCAGAGGAGTGCATTGATGCGATAACAGATTGGGCGAAAGATTTATTGCCAGAAGATAATCTTTTACCCGGATCATACTACGAGGTACAAAAACTTGTATCTGGTCATGGTTTACCGTATAAGGTAAGAGATGTGTGCATCGACAACTGTATGCTATATTGGAGAGAAGATCAAAACCGCAAAAGATGTCGATTTTGTCGTAAACCACGGTATTAGGAAAGTAGTGGCATATAAACGTATGCGGTATTTACCAATAACAGAGAGGTTGAAGAGGTTATATACTTCTCAGCGCACGGCAGAGCCAATGAGATGGCATGCAGAACATCGTCAAGATGGAGATATTACACATCCTTCAGACGCAGAAGCTTGGAAACATTTTCAATCATTGTATCCGGATTTTGCGTATGAGCGAAGGAATGTGTACCTTGGGTTATATACAGATGGTTTTAACCCATTTGGGAAGGCATGTTATGGCCCGTAATTGTAACCCCTTACAATTTGCCTCCATCTCTGTGCATGCGTAGAGAGTTTTTAAATCTCTCGATTCTTGTTCCCGGCCCAGAGCATCCGAAGAGATCACTTGATATATTCCTCCAGCCATTGATCTATGAGTTACAAATGCTATGGGAGCATGGTGTGGAAGCGTACGATGTTTCAACCCAGCAAAACTTTAAGATGCGTGCGGTGCTTATGTGGACCATAAGCAATTTTCCAGCATATGGTATGTTATCTGGATGGACAACACATGGGAGATTATCGTGTCTGTATTGCCAAGACAACACTGATGCATTCCAACTGAAGCACGACAGAAAAAGTTGTTGGTTTGATTGTCATAGAAGATTTTTACCGAGTGATCATCCGTATCGTCGTTCGAGAACAATGTTTACGAAGGGTAGGCAAGTTTTTGATGGTCCACCGCCTGAGATAGACGGTGAGACTTTATTGGAGCAGTTGAGAGATTTGTGTGCTGAGATGACTCCTTATTGTGGGGGTAATGGACATGAACCTATTTATGGTGTCGGTGAATTTCATAGCTGGCACAAGAAGAGCATATTTTGGGATTTGCCTTACTGGAAGAACCATTTATTGCGGCATAATCTTGATGTGATGCACGTTGAGAAGAACTTCTTTGAGAACATTAGGAACACTGTCTTAAACGTCCAAGGGAAGACGAAAGACAATATGAAATCTAGATTAGACTTGCCAGCATATTGCGATCGAGGTTTTCTTGAAGTGCTCCCAAATGGTCAATGTCCATTTCCATTATACCGGTTAGAAGCAGAAAAGAAAACAGAATTTTTTGATTGGATTCACGACGATGTTAAATTCACTGATGGATACGCATATAATCTGCGTAACTGCATCGATTATGGAGAAGGAAAGTTTACTGGAATGAAGAGTCATGATTGTCACGTTGTGATGCAGAGGTTTCTTCCATTCGCTTTTGCTCATCTTCTTCATAAAGACGTCTACCAAGCAATTGCAGGAGTAGGTCCTTTCTTTCGCGATTTATGCACAAGAACACTTACTGTTGAGGGAATCCAAAATTTACAGGCCAATATCCCGGTAAATTTGGAGAAGATATTTCCACCATCTTTCTTTGATGTGATGGAACATCTTCCGATCCACCTCCCACGAGAAGCAGAACTAGGAGGCCCGGTTCAATACCGTTGGATGTATCCATTTGAGCGGTATATGTTTCATCTGAAGAAAAAGGTTAAGAATTTGAGTAGAGTAGAGGGATCTATTATCGCCCAGAGCATCAACGAAGAGGCCTCACAGTTTGCTGAATATTACTTCCCGTCAGAAGTTGTACAAAGAGTATACATCCTAGTCGCCATGATGATCGTAATGAGAGAGCGATTTACCTCGTCGTTGTTCCAGAATTATTTTCCCAAGTTGGGCGAGTCAGTGGCAAAGGAAAAAGCTGTAAATTATCTCAAGAGGAGTTTAAACACTTCCATACGTATATCCTAACCAATTGTGAAGAAATTACGGAATACGAAAGGTAAACAAAAATTCTTTTGTGTCATTTAATGTATAATTGATTATTTTATATGTTATTATTAACTTGTAAACAATTTTGGTTTTCGTACAGGATTAACATGGCATTATTACGCGGGTGCTATATGGATAAGACAGAAGACGAGCTTCAAGTCCATAAGGAGGAGGATTTTATGCCTTGGTTGCAGTTTTACGTAAGTGTTTAAAAACGCTAAATCATTTAATAAATATTTTTTTTTAATACTAATTTGTAACTTATTTTTGTAGGTTTCTGAAGGAGTAAAAAGCGGACAGACATTTCCCACATGGTTATTGAAATTTGTTAATGGTCCAAACTACATTGCAACTTCTTATCCTAGATACTGCAGTCGGGGATATGGGTTTAGGGTTCATGACGAGAGAAGGACAAGGCAAACTTCAGATTCTGGTATTTCAGTGAAATCTGGTAATAATGTTTACTACAGCATTCTTCAAGAAATTTTGGAAGTGCGGTACCCACGAATGTTAGACTTGAGGTACATTGTTTTCAAGTGTGATTGGTATGATTCAACACTCGGTCGTGGGCTTCATGTGAACCAATTTGGTGTTACGTCTGTTAATTCAAGTCGGAGACTAGAAACGTATGACCCATTCATTCTAGGATCACAAGCTGAGCAGGTAGGGTACAAATATTAGTGTAATTAATACTCAATTCATTATTTTGTTATAATAATTACAAAATTTATATGTTTTTTTAGGTGTGCTATATTCGTTACCCTCGAGTTACACGGCGGACAGATCCTTGGCGCACAGTTACTACAGTGACCCCGAGAGGAAGAATTTATGGAGTTGCAGAACACGATGCTTTACAGCCAGCAGAAGTTGTTCCAATGGATCCAGTTGAGCCTTCTTGTGATCTGGATCTTGTTGTTGATTTCACACAATTTGGTTTAGTTTTTTCCGAATCAGAAGAAGAACAAGGTGAATTTTATGAGGATACAGACTCAATTCCATCTGAGGGATCAGCATCATCATCTGATGAAGATTAGTTATATGCATGTTTTGTATTATTTTTTATTTTTACAGAAAAGTGTAAATTTGTTTTTTGTGTATTTTATTTAATTTTGACATTACGGTGTAAACCATAGGTCCTCGAAGACCACAGCTGATGAGCATTTTATAAGCTCAACTTGAGCTTTGTATATTTTTACAAGTTTTAATAAAATAAGATTTTTCCAGAAATATATATATTCCCTAAACAAACACCTTAACAAACCCACAAAACTCATTAAACCACTTATAAACATTAATGGAAGTATAAAAAACTTCAGATGAACAATTTTAAAACCATTAAACCAAATATATACAATAACAATTAAACCAAATTTACACAATAACCATTAAACCAAAAATTCACAATAACCATTAAACCACAAATAAATTCATATTGGTCAGTCAAACCTTAAAGGGGGACAAAGCTGTTTAAAACGCTAAAAACAAACACGTGTCTTCTAATTGGCCAAAAATTCACAATAACCATTAAACTTCAGATGAAAGATAATTTAAAACGCTAAAAACGAACACGTGTCTTCTAATTGGCCAGTCAAACCTTAAAGGGGGACACGTGTTACCACAAAACCGTCGGAAATCCATCGGAAATTCACAAAACCTTAAAGGGTTTTTTCGACGGATTTCCGACGGTTTTGGGGGTTACATGGTTAATTTGTAATTTCTTGTACATCAAGACAATGTTAACAACAAACTTTGACAAAATAAACTAAATTATGTGTCATTTGTCATATTTTCAAAAGTTTCCGTTGGTAGACATGGTTCGACCGAAAGTGTTTGATAGATAAACGTATAGTTAACATACAAGTTTACCAAAAACGAAATAATCTTACAAACTTTTGAAATTGGACAAATGAAAGATTTCTATAACTTATTTGTGTTTGCAATCATGAATTTATAAAACTAAAATCATATGTTTACTGAAACGGTGCGAAAATAACAACTAAAACCACAAACCCGTCAGAAATCCGTTAGAAATTTCTGACGGATTTCCGACGGTTTTGTGGTAACACGTGTCCCCCCTTTAAGGTTTGACTGGCCAATTAGAAGACATGCATATTTATATTATCCGTCGAAAATCCGTCGGAAATTTCCGACGGATTTCCGACGGATTTCCGACGGATAATGAAAATGTAACCGTGAATATCTTTTCATTTTCCACGATGCCTAAATTTTCGCGAGTCCATCGGAAATCCGTCGGAAATTTCCGACAGATTTCCGACGGATTCGCGAAAATTTAGGCGCGAACCTTCCCGAAACCTTATCGAGAACGTGTGTAATTTAATTTTTTTTAAAGTGACGGATTTCCGACAGATATATCCATCGGAAATATCGTAATATATTCCGACTTCGTCTTCTTCCTCCTTACTTTCACAGAAAATTTCCAAAACCTAAAAAACTCTAAAATCGCCAAATCTCCATTACTAAGTCCGATCCTTCATCCCAATGTCTCAAAATCCCCCAAACTTGTAAGTTCTTAAGTTTATATTATGGATTGTTAGGTTTTGAGTTAGATTGATTGGTTTAGAAAATTAGAATTGTTAGAATTAGGTTTGTAATGTTAGATTTAGGATTTGGTTTGTTAGTTTTAGGATTTACCTACTTTATAACATGGATTGTTAGATAAATGATTTTGATTTGAAATTTTAGATTTGTTAGAATTTGTGGTTGAATTATTATGTTAATTAGTATTAAGTTTTGTTATGTTTATTGAAATTATTTGTTTTGTTAAATTATTTATTTATTTAACTTATTTATAATTATTTTCATGCATTAAAATTTTCTTAATTTTAGTATGAATTATTATTTTTAGAAAATTATGATTATTTTTTTCGATAATTTTTAATCATGTTAGTAATTTATAATTATTTCCATGAATTATTTATTGTTTTATAAATCATGGATTTACAAATTTATAATTGTTTTAGAATTAATACTTATAAATATAAATTTATGATGATTTTAGTAATTTATAAGTATTTCCATCAATTATTCATTATTTTCTAAATGTATAATTGTTTTGGAATAATAATGAATTTAAAATATTTTTTTGATAAATTTTAATTATTTTGATAATGTATAATTTTTCATGTAATAATCATGGATTTACAAATTTATAATTGTTTTGGAATTAATTCTTATAAATATAAATTTATGATGATTTTAGTAATTTATAAGTATTTCCATAAATTATTTATTTTTTTATAAATGTATAATTGTTTTGGACTAATAATGAATTTAAAATATTTTTTTGATAAATTTTAATTATTTTGATAATGTATAATTTTTTCATGTAATAATCATGGATTTACAAATTTATAATTGTTTTGGAATTAATACTTATAAATATAAATTTATGATGATTTTAGTAATTTATAAGTATTTCCATAAATTATTCATTCTTTTATAAATGTATAATTGTTTTGGACTAATAATGAATTTAAAATATTTTTTTGATAATTTTTTATTATTTTGATGATGTATACTTTTTTCATATAATGTTTGATTTCTTTTTTAATTTTTCTAGGGATTACGGTCGGTATTACCATTCACGCGGCGGTGGACGTAGTAGTTGACGGAGAGGTAGCTCCGGTTCGAGGAGTTCTCCTACACCGGAGACACATATCCCGGAGACAGCGCCTACGCCGACGCCTTCACCTACTGCACCGACGCAGATGAGCGTTGAGGACTTTGTCGCTCAACCAGAACGAGATAGATTGCCTCGTCTCCATCCAGATTGCGAAGGCAGAGACACATGGTCAGTTTTTTTTAATTTTAAGAATTTTAATATTTATTTACTATTATTACTTTAGTTACAATTCAAATTATTTGCAATGATTTGTTTTGTAGGTTTGGTGATTCCGAAAATGGGATTTCCAAGTCCATTAACCGGATGATCAATGGAATGCTTCGGCATCCGTACCCGACGTACAGCCAAATGCCGATGGCAGATCAGGAATTGTGGTTTCGCCAATTTGCGGTAAGTACCTCATATTTTAAATTGTTTTACTTTTATTTAATATAGTTTATTTTATTTTAATTTTTGATTTGCAGCAAGAATTTACTTGGGACAGCCACATGACCGCTTCGGTTAGACAATGCTTCGATAGAAAAGCATCGAGAATGTATTCATGGAAGCTGAACGAGTGGAAGGAGAAGTGGCACAAGAATGATGTTCCAAGGGAGTTGGTTTCTAACCCGAGCCTATGGAGCGGGTTATGCACTTATTGGAGTGAAGAATCGACCAAGACAAGCTCCACAAATCATTCTGCGTGCCGAAACAGCGATCGCAAAGGAAAAGGCAAGGCGACGCACAATCTAGGAGCGGTTAGTTTGGTCACACGGGCCAAACAACTGGTAAGTTTCTTATTTAATTAAAATATTGTTATTTTAGTTTTATAATTTTATATTTTACTAAATTTTCATTTTTGTAGTTTCGGGAAGACGGTGTCCAACCTTCCGCTCTCAAATTGCTCAAGGATGCGCATACCAACAGGAAGACCCATGAAATCCAAGATCCGATGGCTCGGGAGATCATTGAGAACGTCACGAAGATGAGTGAAGACCTCCTCCTTTCTCAGCCACTCACCGAAGGAACGCCTCCAATGACCGAAGTTCCGTTCGAAAAGATTAACGAATTCATCTATGAGGTAAGTAAAATATATATTTAAATCATTTTTTTGTAATTTCTAATTTTTAACAAAGTTTTCATTTCTTACCGCAGTGTACTCCAAAGACCAAAGGTCGTGTATTTGGTCTTACGGACGACGGATCTTTTTCTGCATCTTCACGTTTCTACGGTGATTCTCCCGATCTTAGGGCACAGCTCGCACAACGAGACGCTGAGATGGACGCCATGAAGATGCAGCTGCAACACCTCGCAGAAGAACGAGAAGCGGATGGCCTCCAACGAGAAGCGGATCACCTCCAACAAGAAGCGGAACGCGAGAGAACCCGCAAATTGGAGGCGGATCACCTAGCATTGCAGCAACGCATGGAGGAATTCATTTCCCGATTCCCACCATCGTAGTTTTAGTTTGTTTTAGTTTTTTTTTGTTTTTTATTTGAATTATTTTATAACTATTGAATTTTTATTTGAATTATTGCATTATTTTATAATTATTATTTCTTTAATTTTAATTTATATTACAAAACAAAATTTTAAAATTAATAAATTTAATTTTAAAAATTCGATTATATAATTAAAAAAAATTAAACAATTCCGTCGGAAATCCGTCGGTTTTTTATCCAACGGAATTCCATCGGTTTTCGATCCGTTGAAAATCCGTCGGTTTATAAATATCAAAAATCCGTCGGTTTTAAAGCCGTCGGAATTCCATCAGTTTTAAAGCCGTCGGAATTCCGTCTGTTTTAAATCCGTCAGAAATCTGTCGGTTTATAAATATCAGAAATCCATCGGTTTAAAACCGACGGAACACCGACAGATTAAAAACCGACGGATTTCCGACGGAATCCTGATTTCGGTATTCCGTCGGAATTGCCGACGGATTTCCGATGCAGGTTTTATTTCCGACGAGATAGAAGCGACAGAAAAAACCAACGGACTTCTGACGGATTTTGCCAAATCCGACGGATTTCCGACGGAATTGGCCGTTAGTTTCGCGGTATTTTTCTTGTAGTGTAGTGTTTCAGCTATCGATTATCAACATCAATATTGAGCCTATTTTCTGGCCTCTTTTCTCTCCTCTCAATCTATTTGCTTCCTCATCTCATCTCTTTTCTTCGATCTTTAATATCAGATAAGAAAACTCTTATCAATTTAATAGTTTGTTGGGGCAAATTTTTAAAACATACTTTCATCATCCTCCACTACTTTTTCCTTCCCCTTGTTGTTCTTCTGTAAGGTTTACATCTCATCTTAAACGTTTTGTCAAACATTTCAACCTTCAACTCAACTCTTTCAATCTGACTCACAACATCTGATAACATCGTATTTTTACCTATTTTTACTATCATTTTCATATTTTTTATGAAGATTTTGGTGTGTTTTCAAGGCTAAATAAGCTACTATCAAATATTTCTAGTTTCAAAGAGGTTTTACAGGTTTTAAGGGGAAATAAACAAAAAAAAAATCAAAAAGGATAAAAACCCGTTTTAAGGCAGTTTCAGAGTATCAGAAGTTTGACATTCGTTGAAGACCTTTCCGTGGACCAAATTCATAGATCTTTATAGCCATGGAAAGCTGGAAGAGTCAAGATTCACCTCTGATAAGAATCAAAGCAATCCATTCCGCCGTTTGAAAGATACAACCCGAAGAGTGACAACCTGTCAAACTCGATCACAAGGAGTGTGACCGAGGCCAAGCTTCTTGGTGACCTCGGTCACAAATCCCGTGACCAAGGCCAGCCTTCCTCACAACCTTGGTCACAAGGCCCGTGACCGAGGCCGACTCCCCTGCCTCCAAACTTATCAAAACGATGAGTTTAGCCTCCAAAACCCTAAAACCGACCTCTTGGACCTCAAGCCTTATAAATACTTAACCTAATCATTAGGGTTTCGTGTGCCTTAGAGAGTTTTGAAGAGCCTCACCCCATAAACCCTAGAGATGACCAGAGGAGCCACATCAAGCCTCTCTTGCTCGTGGAAGCCCTAGAAGATCACCAACTCTTTTCTCCTTCAATCTCTTATTACTTTGTAATCTCTGAACCTTTCTCTTTTATTTATGCAATCTATGAATTACTTAAACCTTGCTTTGATGATTCTCTTAAGAATTCTTGAGTAGTTTACTTGTTGGGTTTAAAGGGTTAATCAAAGGGGGGGGATGATCTAGTTAGTTTAAGTGGCGAGTTCATTGTCTTTGCATCATTGTCTATACTGTTCTTTCGTTCTGAGCTTTCTCTTAATGCATATAGCTAGTGTCGTGAACTAGCCACTGATCTCAGGCATCTAGGTCTCGCTAACCGCTTGCTTAGTTTGCTAGAACCTAGTTTGAATGAGTATTGCGTCATAACAAGCACACACCCCTTAGTTATGGAGTTTTACGGATAAGGATTGAACTTGATATTAATGCTTTGATATATGTGTTATTGCATGCGTAAGTTGAGTAATAGGATATATTGATCTCAGCCGGTTTTCTCTATGAATTATAGGTTAATCGATCTTTCGTGTTTCATAGTCCGAGACTTAGGAGTAGACATGCATTACATGAACTTATTTTGAATGAACTGATCATCGAACCCCTGCGACCCCTTGAATGCCCAACGCCTTTCTCATATTAGTTTACATCTCGTTTTATTTGCTTTTTAGTTTACTTGTTGCATGACACAACAAAACTCCTACTTTCATATTTCAGTTCTAGCCTTACTTGTTCTTCTAGATTCGTAATACAACTTCTCTCTTTGTGAGATTGATATACCTTAAGTACTACAATTGATTTGGCTGTGCACTTGCTGCTTTATCATTGTGTTGTTTGAGGAAAACTTGACTACGCATTATTTACACCTCAACAAACAGCACAACATCAAGTTTTTGGTGCCGTTGCCGGGGAGAGATTGTTTGTTTACAAATCTAAGAACTAGAGTAACGTCTAGAACACTTTGCTTTTGATTTTTCTTTTTGTTTTTTACTGTTTTAGGAGACCTCGAGGATGAACTTCGACGATCTACCTGAGGAGTTTCAGAACCTTACTCTTGAGTAACTCATGGCACACTACAACACCATGGACAGAGACATCTCCGGACCACTTTCTAGCTAACCTTATGGAGCTTACCACAGCCACTCTCTGCTATCTCGTGGTACATCACTGATGAGGAACTCTGGTTGTCCATCACTATCTCGATCCTCTGGAGATCGACCTATGAGACCAGCTCATTCACATCGCAATGGAGAAGCTCACTCACTTACTCCGCACCGCGCGGAAGGATTCTGTTTTGCTATGAATCAAGAATTTGATTCACGGGAAGTTATTAGAATTGATGCATATGAAGACTATGAAGCACCACACTCAGATGCTTACTATGATACGATGATGAAAGCTATGCACCAACTTGCCAATGAGCAACAGAAACTTCATGAAGAACTCGATGCTAAACTTTCAAAGATGAAGACGGATTTCGACTCGAAGCTATCTACCATTGCTTACCACATTAAGTGTGTGGAAGACCAAGTTGATGAGCTTAATGGCGAGTTATTGAACCATAAAGAAGACATTCGAGATCACAGCACCAAACTTCACAATATTGTGTACAGCATCAACCAAGTAGAAGACCATCTAGAGTGAAAGATTGAAGCTTTATTTAAAATAAATATATTAAATTTAGATGAAAGGTAGATAAAAAATCAAAATAACAAATTTTATGACTAATAATAAAAACTGAATCTATTTAATGGTAAGATTGTCCACTAATAATAATTATAGTCCACTATATGAGATTAACAAAATTTTGAATTTTGTGAGTCGTCACTTTATAACTAAAAACTCCATAAATGTTATAGCTTACATCCTCTCTCTCTCTCTCTTTTTGGTCAATTTTTTCATTTTTATCTTCAGTTTGTTACTTGTATTTAATTATATTATTATTAATATTTTTGGCAAATTATAGTTTATACTTCATTATAAGGATCACACAATAGAGAATCGTGAATGATAGATGTGGTAATGAGGATAAGAAATGAAGACAAATACAATGAGTGCTTATAAAAAACAAAAGAATGATAGATTTTGAAAAAATTTATGAATACGGAAATTTATATACAGAATATGAGAAAACATGAGCTGTTATAAAGAAAGTATAGGGATAGAAATGGTAAAAAATGGATGAAAGAAAATCATGGTTGTGGTTAGATTGGGGAAGATAAAAAAGTGGTCAAACTTAGAGAGAAAAATAAAATTTATATAAAATTCATGGGTTTAGATAGTAAAAGATTTGTTCTCAGTATAATGTTATCTTCAAAAGAATTATACTAACTAAGATGAAATCAGAAAAAAAAAACAATGATGAATTTACGCATATCAAAATGAGACAGTTGTAGAATTAAGTTCTGAATCAAAATTTGATGCATCACAACAACCCATTTCATTAGATTGAATCAAAACGCCAAAGATGAAAATATCCGATTATCTAAAAATCTAAAGCTTTATTAAACAAAATAATTTATCTTTTGATAAATGTTGCATTTTGAAAGAAAAAAAAAACTAAAAGCTATATTAGAGTTTTTTTAAATTGTGTATTTAAATTAAACTATTCGCCGTAAAGGTAACTTCAAAATTCAAGAAATTTAAATTATATTTAATTTTTGATTAGTAGATATATAAAATTTATATTTTGACATTTTAAATAAATATTACTTGTTATACAAAATTTTAATCAAAAAAATTTAGATATACCCGTGCATAACGCACATTCAAACCTAATATATTAAATAATTGAAGTCATTTGATTCATATTTAATATTGGGGGAAGACTAAGACTCAATAAATAAACTGATAATTAAATAAAACTATTAAAAATTACGATTATATGGTGCCAAAGAGAATGAAAGTAAATATAATTAATTTAATTGAGAAGACGAAGCGACAGAAGTTATAAATCTATAAAACCTACAGTCTTCTCCCAAGTCTCACTCTCTTCCTTCAGCAGTTACTCTCTTCTTCGGTATAACCAAAGGTCCTCCGTCTCTCAATCTCTTCTTCATTTACAATTATTTTTTTAATATAATTAGCAAAGTATAGGTGTTTGATTCGTTGTTTGCGTCAAGTGAATTCGTTCTTGATAAAAACGTGAATTTTAAAACATTTCTCTGAACTGTTTGTATTCCTTAGGATCGGATCGAGGTATTATACACAAAGCTAATCCGCAGCCCAAATAAAATCATGTCCCAAAAGGTGGTTGCACAAGGAGGAAAGGGAGGAAGTATTTGGGACGATGGCGTTAACAAGGGTGTAAAGAAAGTGCTTGTTGGAACAAGTGATTCATGTGTGAGTTTTGTCAAGTTTGAATACATAAAGGATAACACAAAAGTGGTGTCTCATGAGCATGGTGTCATACACAAAAAGCCACAGAGATACCTATTTCATAGTTTTAGGGTTTACTAGTTTGAACAGCTTACGATAGTATTGCAAGAATGATAGTTTATTAGAAGAATTTCTGATATATGCTTGTTTTCTTTAAGTCTTTAAAATCCCGAATTAATAAAAACAAATCTTGGTCATAAGGAGAGGAAATTTGGACTTGGAGCCACATTTTTTTTGGGGAAGTTTAATACAATTGATTTAGTTTAGGGGTTAAAGAATAGATGATTTTGATAGAAAATGGTTTAAAAAAGGTCATTATCTTCGTTTTTTCTTAAATGTTTTTAATAAACTATGTCACAAACACTTAGGGTCCCCAGATTGCCAAACCACAATGAAAATGTATGATTAGTAGCATGTTTGTTAGAAATTTCACATAGAAAATATTTTAAAAGAAATGCATAAATTCATTGTCAATTAGTTTTGAATTGGAAGTTTTAGTATCGACTTACTAATGATCAATCCAAACTTTTACGTTATATTGCAGTTTGTTGTCAATTAGCCAAACGAATACATCACATCAGTTGAAGGAACCTACGCTCATCCCATTTCCTGCACGGTGATCACGAGTCTTGTATTCAAGACATCCAATGGGAGAACATCTCCGACATTTGGAAACAATAAATTTGTTTTGGAAAACAACGGTTACAAGCTTGTTGGGTTCCATGGGAGGTCCGGGACTGCACTTGATGCCTTAGGAGCGTATTTTTTATTAGATTCATCATCACCTATGAAAGTTGAGGCTCAAGGTGGTCAAGGAGGATCCACATGGGACGATGGAGTTTATAGTGATGTAAGAAAAGTGTATGTGGGAAGTGACGGGGCTTGTGTAAGGAGTGTCATGTTCGATTATGTCAAGGAAGACCTACCAGAAACACACACTCATTGGAAATCAAAAGGAGAACTACAAGAGGTCATGCTTTGATTTCAAATCTCTTTACTCATATATTATAATATTAGTATATGATATCTATAGTATATGATAAATCTCTTATGATCGATCAAATGTTGTGTGTTATACGAAACACCACTGCGCACTGACATTTCCAAAAATCAATGATTGTAGTTTCTGCTTGATCCAAACGAATACATCACTTCTGTGAAGGGAACATACGCTAAAGTGGGTTGCTTCGGCCACCCGGTCATTACGAGCCTTGCCTTCACAACATCACAAGGGAGGACATCACTCACATTTGGAGCTACCAAGTTTGTTCTCGAGGACAATGGTCGTCATCTTGTCGGATTCCATGTACGGTCCAAATCCGCTTTGGATGCTATTGGAGCACATTTTGCGTTGACAGAGAGTAGTTCATAAAAAATTCATATTTTTAGTTGACGAAGCTTGTTTTTTTTTTCTAGAGATTTAAGTTTGTTTGTATTTTGCTTTTGTTTCAAAGAACAAATGGTGTATCCTCCTTACTATTGTTGGTCTGTCTCGTTAATGGATTAGACTTTTTGTGTGATTTGTGAGACTGGGATTGAATCATTTGATTACTTATTTTTCTCAATTAATGTTTCGTCGTCCACAATGTGTGGGGACTTTTTTGCCCTTTGGAGGGAAAGACACCGTACAATATCTGAATTGTATATGTTCTTATAAGAATACTGAATACACAAAGATATTTATAAGTTTAAACAAAGAAGAAACTAGAAAATATACGCAAGAGGTATGGAAAATATCAAAATATACATAACTAGAATATAGAAACATTATACATCGATCCTTCTCACACTAATCATTCCTCTTAACATGGTGTCCGAAGGTAACTCCAATCTTGATTTTGAGTTCTTGAATTTTTGTGTGTGGTACCAGTTTTGTTAAGACGTCTGCTAGTTGATCTTGAGAACTAATGTGAGACATGATAGTAGAGAGCAATGTGTTTCATTCTGAAGTGAAAGACAGGATTGACCGAATGATATGTAGCACCAATATTATCACAAACATGGTAGGCGTTGAAGAGAGACCTAGCTTAGGCTAGCTAAGACATGAGAGACTAAGCTGCATGGAATCAGAAGCGGGTATGCGGAAGCGGAAGCGTTTGGAAGCGTAGAAACAACTTTTTCAAAAAATTAGGAAGTGGGTACATGTTGGAAGCGTGTATATATATATAAACCATATGTAGAATCATATTTTAAAGAATAAAATTGATTTATAACCTTTGAATTTTGCTGTGTAACAAATTGTATATATAAAGTTGATATATATCTTTCTATAAAAAATGAAATTTTATGTCATCATCAGTTCATCGATCCAAAAGAATAAGAACATCCATCAGAAATCCACGATCGTTTAAAATTTGTTTTTAACCTATGAAAAAAAAATATTATTCTAAAGAACAAATAGAAAAAAACAGTGATGCAACATAACATAACAAACAAATAAAAATATAACAGGAATTACCTTTCTTGATCTACTAGTTCTAGGTCACGAGGAAAAAAGTATCAAATTATGAAGTGTAGAAGAGATGAGAACGACGATTCTTGATCCTAGTTTCTATGTTTTCTAATTAGGATTTTCAATTAAGGTAACAAAATATACAAAAATATTCAACGTTTCCTATTTATTTCTTTACGATTCCAAAATTGGGTTCGTCAAAAATATTACGCTTCCAAATCAGAATCACCACTTCTCTCACGCTTCTATATTCGAAATTTTTGGAACCGCGCTTCCGTCAGGCTTCCAGGCGCTTCCAGACGATTCCGATTCCGCTTCTGATTCGGAATCAGGAACCAGAGCTTAAGGGACGCTTCCATGTAACGTAGATGAGAGACGATTACCACTTCTCTTCAGGGAACTGCAACCGAATGACATTCAACTTCAATGGAGAAGTGAGAGACACCTTTCTGCTTACTGCTTATTTGATGACCAAGAGATCAGATTTGCATCAAGATAGATAATATACATACCATTAGAAGAGTAATCATCTCAACCACCAGTCCAGTATATATGCATCTGAATAAGCACACAACTGTAGAGATGAGGAAACCGAGAACCAGATCCCATGGAACGCTACACAAGTTTCAAAGCTTCCCAATGATGCGTCATTGGTTGATAAATGAATAGAGAACTACAATTCACCGCAAAATCTATGCCAGGTCTCGTGAGAGCCATATACTGAAGACTACCAACTGTGGTGAAACACTCTGAAGGATCCGCTAGAGGTGTGCCTTGCGTAAGCGTGAGGATTGTAGTTGAAGAGAGGGGTTTCTAAACAGATTTTGTATCAAGCATATGTATCCGAGAAAGAAGATAAGTGGTGTATTTGCATTGAGTAGGGCTAATACATGTTGAGATTCGAATAACATCAGTCCCACAAAACACCAAGAAAGATCCCCAAGATCTTTAGTTAAAAAAGGTCAGCAGTGAGAGAAATGATCTTCTTAATTGGAGAAGGATAACTACCAGTGACCAGTAGATGATTAATCTAAAGAATAAATAATGAGGTGTCTGCCAAAGAATTAAAGAAACCAATTCTAGCATTGAACGCCCGAAGCTCATTACACCATGCACGCAGAGATTGTTTAAGACACTAAATAGCTTAGTGAAGATGTCACACATTGTTAGGTTTGTATTTATCAATAAATCCCAGCAGTTGATGCATTTAAACTTACTTACTTAGATGGCTCTAGACGAATGCAGTGTTGACGTTTAATTGACAAATATGCCATTTTTATAGCGGCAACACCAATGACTAAGCGTATGGTGGCACGATTAACTACTGGATTGAAAGTGTCGTAATAGTTTACTCCCAAGTGTTGATGAAACCCTTTGGCGACAAGGCGAGCTTTAAACCTGTCAATAGAGCCATCAAGTAATCGGTTGATTTAATCCATTTTCATCGAATGAGGTTGCTCTTGCAAGCTTCAGATCAACAATTGAACATTTTCCATTAATCAAACTTCAAACTCAGTCACATTCACCACCTTGTATCCTTACTAGCTTGAGTGTGTGATGTTGTTCTTCGCTCGAGTCACGATTCGATGTTGCTGGTGGCAATGTCTAGTCCCTTGGGAAGACTTTATGAAACTCTTGGCTCACGAGGGTTTATAGACCTTGGTGTACCTATTCACACAAAACAGTTGGGAATGTTTTATATTTATTTAGGAGAAGAAGACACCGCCATGCTTTTCTAATCCAGGTAGAGGAAAAGAAGCAACCAAATTGTAGAAGAAACGAGGAGGATGAATTATTGGTAATTTTGTGATAGATTAATCATACATTTCCTCTGATATATTATTGATAATTTTAGAAAATAATAGTTTTATTTTCCATTTTCTGTTAATTGCCTCTCGTTTGATATTGTTTAGGGTTTCAAATGCCGGCAAAGAAGAGCGAACTCCGGTGAGTCTAGAGAGAGATTAACGCAATGTCGGGGTTTCCGTTTGATCAATCCAACTCCGGTGAAAGTTTTTCTCCCGCCACTGGATCCTCACTAGCTTTCTCCTTCAACCAGTCCTCAAACCCTAACTCCGCCGGTTTTGCCTTCGAATCAACTCTTCCTCCTGCTTCATCCGCCCGGTTCGGTTCATCACCGTTCATCTTTGGGTTTAAAACCTTTTAACCACAACCTAACTCCCTTGACAAACGGTTTCATCATCTTCCTCTTTCTCTTTTGTTTCACCCACAAGTTAAGGCTTTCAGTCTTCTATGGGATTTGGTTTGCATTCTGGTTATGACATGAATCCATAGCTCTCTTAGAGATATGATTGATGTGCCTACTCTACCTTAATATATATACTCATTGTTTTACGGATCACAAGCTACATTAATTAGTAAGTTGTTTATAATTTGTCTCAGGATTGGATTTGTTAGTGATTTTTGCCGGGAAGTCGGCCAATTTATATCTGAAGAGTATGCTTAAGTCGAATTTATACCTCCACTATATGACAAGGCTAATTTATACATGTACTAATAATTTGAGCTAAATTCATACATAATTGATTCAAATTTTGCCAATTTATGTATATCCAATAACAATGTTTAAATCGCCGTTAACAGTGCTTAGTCGGATGATACGTCATTAGTGACATGTACAGTAATAATCATTTAAAGAAAATAATTAAATTAAAATTCTCATTGAGTAATAAGTTGTTTATGTTTTGTCTCAGGATTGGATTTGTTAGTGATTTTTGCCTTTCCCATTTGCTCTGGTGGATAGAAATAAGAATTTGGAGAATTATGGAAGTCATTGATTATTATGATTATAGATATGATTGATGTGCCTGCCCTACCTCAATCGTTGTTCAGGTCTTCCATCTTCTACTTCAACCACTGCTCATGCTACCAGTTGTGCTACTAGAACACAGACTTGTGGCTTTGAGTAATGGGTATGCTCGTTTTACTAAAAAATCGTCTATACCTAAATGGCTGTACATGCTACTACATTCACCTTGATTTTGTTGTAGCTGATGTTTACTTGTTATGTGTTTCTTGTCTTTATTACCACAAGCACAACTGTTGGAGCTCCATTGGCTGATTCTCCAAAGATGCCATCTCAAGTATTGCCCCTCTTCCGCATTTAGCTTACATTTTCTATTTTATATAATATTCTAATGATCAGTGTATGTATACACACGTTAAGAAATGATAGTGTATATTCATGTTCTTGAGCGCTAATTTGCTTTGTGGGTTTCATAACTCTCTGTTTTTTTCTACAGGAATTGAGAGATTTAACGGATGAAAGATCAAAGATCAGAGGAAAGATGATTGGAGATCTTGATGTAAAACCCTTCATAAAAGCAAGCAAGCAGAGATTTACCGAGGAAGACGCTGAGGTCGAGTACAGCAAGCTTTACTTGAAATGGGAAGAAAACCTCAAGAATCCACATTGGCACCCATTCAAATGTGTGGTGACCGGAAACACAATGAAGGTTTGATATGTCATTGAGATTCTTTCCCACTCTCTCTCTCTCTCTCTCTCCCATTTGATCACTCTTGTTTCAGGTGAATGATGATGATGTTACATGGGTTATGGTGCAGGAAGTGGTGGATGAAGAAGATGAGAAACTTAAAATTCTCAGAGAAGAGTGGGGGAGAAGACGGCACTTGAAGAAGTTATTGAGTTCAATCCAAGTGGCCGGCACATAGTCACAACACTCTGGAATTCCGAACGAGGAAGAACAACTACACTGAAAGAAGTGATTGCTCACATGATACGTGAGAATCGGAAGAATCCGAAGGGCCGTAAGTATCTGTAAAGAGTTTTATGTTTCTTGTAATTAAAACTCTCGAGCTCTCTAATCAGTGTGTTTCTCAACCCAAGGAACTGTTGGTGTATTCTTACTAAATAGTAAATACTACTATAACTAATTTCTTAACTACCCGAGGTGGGAGTAACTAAGTAATGATCTGAGAGTTGTCTAGGCGATATGGAACTAAGAGCTGAGAACTACGTATAGGAGATTGAGTTCAGAACTGCCCAAGCGACAAGATGGAAGTTGCCTAGGCGACGAGCTGAGTTATCAAAACGAGTTCCAATACGGTGCCGCCCACGAAAAATCAAGCTGGGAGCTGCCCAAGTGAGAGAGAGCGAGTTGAATATTTACACAACGAGCTCGCACGAGTTTGAACTGGTGCTGCCCAAGCAAGATAGAGTTGTCTTCTTATCATCATTTGATAATCGATACACATAACACTTGTTGATTCCTATGACATTCTTATTCTATCTGCTATTATATTGCTCAATCAAGAAATTATAACATGTTGCTCGAAAAAAAAAAGCATTATAACCTCAATTTTGGTGTTTCTTAAAGTTTTGTAATATCATAGCTCGGGTTTTGCCATCCGGTTCTATTCCACTCCATTTTCAACCTTGCATCGCTTAAGGATCTAAATCCACGATCAGGGCGGGTCCAACGATATAGATAACACTAAGCGAGATTAACCTTTTTTTTTTCCCCAACGTTATATTATTATTTTTCAACTTCTAACGAAAGAAACATAGGTTCTATCCTAAAGTAACGACATCAAGAAATATAAAACATTAAAACCAAATAAAAAGTTAAAACAAGATATAGAGCTTAGAGAAAAACAATTCATGTCTCATTCAGGAACTAAACAAAATTTTAAACTAAATACTATATAGTCAATATAATCATTTTTGTATTAACCCATAAGAAATATGATCATTTTTGAAGTACAATGTCTTGTATAGTCCAAGATATTAAAACTTAAAAGGGGAAAAATTGGGAAAGGATATGATGGGAGATATAGTGAAGAATACAAAACAAGCTTATGGTCGGTTGTGTGAGCTACAAGTTAATATCCTGATTAACCCAACGACTAGTGCGGTGGAGGAGGAGGCGGAGGCATACAAAGTTTTTTTGCGATTAGTGGCTATTGAGGAGAGATTTCTCAGGCCAAACTCGAAACTCTATGGCTTAAATTTGAAGATAAAAACAACAAAGAATTCCACAATGCGGCGAAGATAAGAGAGGTAAAAAATAACATCAGAGAAATACATTGTAGTGATGGGGTATTTGTTTCCTTACCACATGTACAATGACGATACAGATTCGGAGACGAATCTTTTCTACCTTGAGAGACCTGATGCCATATATTTTACCTTGTAAATCACGTTTTACATTTTACGTTTGACAAAGATTTGGTCTTATTTTCTTTTTCTTTGGTTTTTTCGTTTACCTCTAATGCTTATAAAGAAAAGGTATCTTTTGAATAAAATCTGAGCTTTTTGCAAGAAACGTATCCTTCAAAAGCTTCAACACTCGTTTTATTAATCGGTGATATAAAAACTCCATGCTTGGATCTCTAGTTTAGGGAATCTTAAATTATGCCTCTGTTTCGTGATTCTGCTCCATCACGATGTCTAAGAAGGAATCATGTTAAGTATCATACAACTCTTTTGAATTTTATTTTAGATGTGTTTTGTTTCCAAATTAGCATCCCATCGATTAGGGCCTAACAAAACAGAAATAGCATATCTTTTTCAGATTCGCGTATGGTTTCTAAAAAACTACGGACTAGCACTGATTAACACTATGCTTATGTTTGTCTTACATCATACTGAAAAAAATGTTGTAAGAGCTATCAAATTTTCTTTTCTAAATAATATTTAACATAAAAAGAAAAAGAATACGGGATCAGTAACATTCATGCTCACTTTCATCAAAGAAGAAAAAGAAAAACATTCATAAAATTTTAGAAAAAATAGAAACATTCATTCTCACTCGGATATAAACCATAATGTTATTTCGATAAATATGTTCAATGATATTATTATAATTCGATTACTTGCATACCAAAACTACTGAGAAAACTTAGGAGATATAATATGATTTTTTGAGTTTTTGTAAGACAACAGAAAGAAAAAAAAAATTAAGACAACATAAAGATATGATATGATATGATATGATTTTTGTTAAGGTTTTCTCCTAACAACTCTCAGGCTTGATGAACCGCAATGAATTAGTCAATGATTTGGATTGTAAGATGAAGTGTGTCGTCCATCAGCCTAATCTTCTTATGGAACAAAAAAAATTCAAATAGATTCATATTCAGTCACATTGTAACAACAAAACAAAATCATCAACTAAGTTAAAATCATCATCAAATAAGTTATTTATCTTAATCATCTATTCAATCAAGCTTTCCTTTAGCTCGTAGCTAATACCTTATCGGTTTTCCATGTAAGCAAGACTAATACAACTCTTAACATGTACCAAAAAAGCACAAGAATAAGCTCATCAAAAAGAGAAACTGATAAATAAAAGTACACCGTACACAAAACCTCACCTTTCTTGCCTTTTTGAGGTGAATATATCATGGAGTATTCGTTAAGATATTTTACAAACTTATTTCAAAACCACATATTTATTCAATTATCTTACAACCATAACTTTATATTATTGTCTCTTAACCACAACTTTATTTGATTGACAATTATACTTTATTCAAACTTTATTTTCAATACATTCTGAAGCCATAATATTCAAAAACTCGTTGGTTTCTACTTCAAGAATTTCCCCAATCTCAATAGAAAATGGACTAAACGTGGTGAGATTGTACCCTAAAATTTTTATAAAAATCATCAAAAATCGATTTATGTTGCTTCATTGAATCTGTTTTTGGTACCTGATCAAGAGGAAAATGTGACATCAGAAACTGTCACTCTGGTACTTTCACAATCATTTTAATTAAAAAATTTATTGCAAAACAAACTTCAGTTTCCAGTTGGAGAATTTCGATCCTATCATCAAAATATTTTGTTCTTGAATGTCTAACCATCAAAATAATTTATTACTTTGATCGAGTACTATGTATTCGCATACTCCATAAACACATGCGCAAAATCAAACATCGCTTCCACAACTTAGCAAGAGAGATTTTACTCATCCAAAATAAAGTATTATTATATAGTGGTTTTGTACAAACTTTGCAAACACCACCTTTGTTGTCGGAGCGAGGAATCTTAAAATACGTTACTGATATTCGATTTTTAACAGTCTATGAAATCAAATAACCTTATCGTGCAAGCACGTAAGGATCATATCAACGAGAGATAATGAGTATAGACGCACTAAGAATGCAAGATTCTAATTCAATCTAAGGCGGAAAGGTTTTTGGTTTTTGAAAACAAGTTTTGAAACTAAAAGAAAGCGAGAAATAAACAAAACACGATTTGAAATTAAAATAAAGATAAAGGCGAACTCTCGGGAAAATATAGATGAATAGGGCGATCAATAGCTAACTAGTGGAGTTTGAGTCTATCTATTAGAACTAATCCATTGGTCTTAGAGCGCTAATTTATGTTAATCCACTTTCATGATATTAACCTCTTCACTAATCAATTGATAATCAACTATTTTCATAGGCAATCAAATGATCAATGAGCATTAATTACAAGCTTAACTAACTATCTAACATCCTAATCAACTATTCTCATAGGCTAGGAATGATAAGTTCTTGATAAATTTGGTTCAAACATTTTATCAAACACCTTGTGGGCGCTAAAATGTTTAAGCTGTAGACTAACAATTTCTTGCCTACTTATCAAGCATGGAATGTAAGAGTTACAAGCCTAAACTCCACTAGCTATCCATCAATCACCCTAAATCTACGTTCCCAAAAGCTCTAAAAAGACTACTGAACCATCAACATGAAAACACAAATCCAAGAGTTTGATCTTTGAAAAATCATGTTAATAAGATGAAAAATAAGAAAGATCTTTATAGAAATCAAGTTTTGATAGATGAAAATGAGAAAATCATACAATGTTCTTAAGAAAAATCTCCAAAGTGGCTAATCTCAAATCCCTAAAATCAAAGCATAACCCCTTTAGATTTTTCTCTCAAGCTATTTATAGTCAAAATAAAATGACTTGGTTAATATGCTAAACCAAGTCAAACCTGGAGTAAACCGGTCAACAATTTGAAAAATTCAAAAGACTTCTAACTCCATCGGTTGACTCCTGGTCGCTGTAAGAAGTCGCTATCCTCCACCGGTCGCTCCTAACCCGCTACAAATGGTTGCTGTCACCCACCGGCTTTAATTAGACCGCTACAAATCACCGTTGTCTTCCATCGATCTCACCTAGACCACTACAAAGGGTCGCTCAAACGTCCGGGGAAAACTTGGCAGCTTCGTAGCGATCAAGCTTTGACCGCTACATTATCCTGATGGCGCCCACCGACTTCACCTAAGCCGCTACACAATCCATTTGGCTTTGAGTTCACTCTAATCGTCATTAATGCTAGCTCCATCAATCATTTCTTCGGTCGTAACCGCACTCATGTTTTGCACTACTCCACCCAATGTTAAGAATGCAACTTTTTCTTTGTGTGCCTTGTGTGAGTCTAAAATCTTCTCATAACCCACACTATCCTCTTTTAGCAACCCAAACGGTCCTTGCCTTACCGTCAAAGCATTTTGTAGAGAGTCTTCTATGGTTAATTCTTCCAAAAGCTCATCCGCTAGCTCATCCAATGTCTCTACATAGAACAATTGACCGTCTATTCTTGGCTTCTTCATGATCTTCTTGATATCGATCTTTAGAGTCTCATCACCTAAGTGAAAATTAACTCTCCCTTTCCTAACATCAATCATAGCTCCAACGGTGGCTAAGAATGATCTTCCAAAGATCAATGGGTCTTGTGGTTCCTCGTCCATCTCTAATACCACGAAGTCGGTTAGGATCTCAAAATTCCCAATGAGTACGAGCAAATCCTCTAATAGGCCTATTGGGAATCATACCGATCTATCCGCTAGCACAAGGGATATGCGGCATGGTTTGAAGCGCGTGAAGCTCACACTCGCTCCAAGATCAACCAAACATCTAGTGGAAGCTAGAGGACCTAAAGAACAAAGGAGAGTGAAACTCCTAGGATCTTCAAGTTTCTTGGTGATCATCTTTCTTTGGATGATGGCACTGCATTCTTTAGTGAGAACCACCATACCCTCTAGAGCCTTCGCTCTCTCCTTGACCGCATCTTTGATGAATTTGTTGTAGTGAGGTACTAACCAAAAAGCTTCGATGATGGGTATTGTGACCTTGACCTCACTCATTTGCTTATCAAATAGTGCTCTATACTTCTCCAACAACTCCTTCTTAAAGCGACCCAGAAAAGGAAGTTTGGGTTCGTAAGGAGGAGGCACGAATGGAGTCTTCTCCTTCTTGTCTTTGGTCAACACTTCACCTAACTCAACCTCGTTTTCACTTTCAATGACACCCTCTCCCTTCTTAGAACCAATGTCCTCGTTGAGTGTACTATGTGGGAGTTCTCTAGATGGAAGTTCCTTACCGCTCCTAAGTGTAATGGAGTGGATATATTCCTTGGGGTTCGGCTCCGGCTTTTCAAGAAGGGATCCCATCGGTCTCTTGGAGCTTGAAGCTACTTGTGCTACTTGGTTATCCAATGACTTCACATGGGAGGCCAAGTGTTCGAACTTAGCATTCAAATCATTGTAGGTGCCATCCATCTTGGAGTTCATACCATCTATTCTAGAATTCATCCCTTCCATCCTTGTGGTTACCACATCAATCCTCTTGCCTATTTCAAGGTTGCCCTTGGTTTGCCCTTCAAATAGTTTTTGAGGAGGTTCTCGGTGGAGTTTTGGTTTGGTGGGGGTGGTTGGGTCGGGGGAAAACAAGGTTGGATGGGGTTGTTGAATTGGTGCTTTAGTTGGTAGGTGACTTGTCGGTTTGTGTTTTGGTAATTGGGTTGTGGTTTTGTGGTTTGAAAGTTGGATTATTGGGTTGTGGTTTGGTAGTTGGGTTGGGGCTTTATAGGTGGGTAGGTTTGGTCATTGGGGTTCTCAACATTCGGGTTCCTATAGAAAAAGTTGGGGTGTTTCTATAGTTGCGGTTAAATCCTTTGTTGTAGCCTTGATTATCTCCAACGTAGTTGACCTCCTCATGTTCATCACAACAACCATCATTTCTGGCCTCTTGATAGCATGGGTATACCTCGCCGTCACTAACAAAATTCACCGAGCGTTGAGAGACTTGGAGCAACTTATCTATTTTTTTGTTAAGTGCTTTAATCTCCTTGCTATGGTGATCATTCACGTTGCCATTAGCTCTTGAGGTCTGATCATAGTCCTTTCCGTAGTTCCCATCGCTTTGTGTGAGGTTCTCAACCAATGTCAATCCACGCTCCGTTTCTTGCCCTAGAAAATTACCATTGTTCACAGTATTTAAGAGCATCCTAATTTTGGGCAAAACACCGCGATAGAGGGTACTCAAAAGACTCTCCTTAGAGAAGCCGTGATGTGGACATTGAGTAGTAAAACCCTTGAAGCGCTCTCAAGCTTCACAAAATCTTTCATTCTCGCGTTGCGAAAAGCTCGATATCTCATTCTTTAATCGAGCCGTACGGGAGGTAGAGAAGAACTTTGTGAGGAATATTCTCTTGCATTGGTCCCATGAAGTGATAGTGTTGTGCGGTAGATTTTTCTCCCATAGATGAGCCTTGTCGCCTAATGAGAATGGGAAGAGGCGGAGTTTAAAAGCATCTTCCGAGATCCCATTAATCCGTACCATACCACAAAACTGGTCGAATTGGTCTAGATGATCAAGAGGATCCTCCATTGCAAGCCCATGAAACATCGAACTTTGGACCATGTTGATCAAGCTTGCCTTTATCTCGAAGTTGTTGTTCTCGACGGGAGGCGGACGGATTCCGGTTATGTGGCCATGTATGTTTGGCTCATCATATACACCAATGACCAAAGCGGGCCTTGGAGCATGTTGAGGCGGATTCCTTTGTGGAGGGTCTTGCCCTTGACCATTATTGTGACCAACACCATTCCCTTGACCATTACCATTGCCTTGACCTTGTCCAACTCCTACATCAACATAAACACCTTCGAAACCCGGAGGAGCAAACTCATCATCCATTCCTAAACGTCTAACATGTTCTACCTGTTCCTTTGCCGCTCTACATGTATCTCTCTCAAAGCGGCGAATGTCATCTACTCGATCAACCAAGTGTTGATCAAGTTCATATACCTATAACATTCACAAGAGAAATCAAATAGTGAAGGTTAATGTCAATAACAAACAAAAATAAAGCCTTAGTCTCAAATTTAATCTAAATTCTAATGGTTAAACGCTATTGTCCCCGGCAACGGCGCCAATTTGATATTCTACTTTTAACGGTCTAGAAAATCAAATAACCTCGTCATGCAAGCACGTAAGGATTGTATCCACGAGAGACAATAGGTTTAGACGCACTAAGAATGCAAGATTCTAATTCAATCTAAGGCGGAAAGGTTTTTGGTTATTGAAAATAAGTTTTGAAACTAAAAGAAAGCGAGAAATAAATAAAACACGGTTTGAAATTCAAATAAAGATAAAGGCGAACTCTCGGGAAATGATAGATGAATAGGGCGATCAATAGCTAACTAGTGGAGCTTGAATCTATCTATTAGAACTAATTCATTGGTCATAGGGCGCTAATTTATGTTAATCAACTTTCATGATATTAACTTCTTCACTAATCAATTGATAATCAACTATTCTCATAGGCAATCAAATGATCAATGAGCATTAATTACAAGCTTAACTAACCACCTAACATCCTAATCAACTATTCTCATAGGCTAGGAATGATAAGTTCTTGATAAATTTGGTTCAAACATTTTATCAAACACCTTGTGGGCGTTAAAATGTTTAAGCTCTAGGCTAACAATTTCTTGTCTAATCTAGCATTGTAACTACTTATCAAGCATGAAATCTAAGAGTTACAAGCCTAAACTCCACTAGCTATCCATCAATCACCCTAAATCTACATTCTCAAAAGCTCTAAAAAAACTACTCAACCATCAACATGAAAACACAAATCCAAGAGTTTAATCTTTGAGAAATCATGTTAATAAGATGAAAAATAAGAAAGATCTTTATAGAAATCAAGTTTTGATAGATGAAAATGAGAAAATCATACAATGTTCTTAAGAATAATCCCCAAAGTGGCTAATCTCAAATCCCTAAAAACAAAGTATAACCCCTTTAGGTTTTTCTCTCAAGCTATTTATAGTCAAAATAAAATGACTTGGTTAACATGCTAAACCAAGTCAAACTTGGAGTAAACCGGTCTACAATTTGAAAAATTCAAAAGACTTTTAACTCCATCGGTTGACTCCTGGTCACTGCAAGAAGTCGCTGTCCTCCACCGGTCTCTCCTAACCCGCTACAAATGGTCGCTGTCACCCACCGGCTTCAATTGGACCGCTACAAATCACCGCTGTCTTCCATCGAGCTCACCTAGACCGCTACAAAGGGTCGCTCAAACGTCTGGGGAAAACTTGGCAGCTTCGTAGGGATCAAGCTTTGGCCGCTACACTATCCCGATGGCGCCCACCGACTTCACCTAAGCCGCTACACAATCCTTGTGGCTCTCTTCCTTCATCAAACCATACTCTAATGATCTTTTTGACTCTTTTGATCATTATTTTGCACATTTTTCTTCATAACCTGCAAGGTACCAATGCATATGCAATATGTGCGACTAAACCCCTATATGAATTATGCAAATGACTCAGAAACGAGGCAAAACAAGACTATAAATATGGTAAAATCGATAGATATCAGTTACCACACTATCACTTGCATTTTAAAAGCAAACACATTTGAATCCAATAGCAAAGATTTAAACACTTCAAGGCTCCATATGACTCTAACAATTCTCTGATTTGTGCCTTGCTGAAATAAGAAGGAAATCCATCAATAAAAAATTGTATTGGCTCTTGCGCTCAACATAATCCCCCGAATCAACACGAGGCATGGTTAGATTGGGACTAGGCTGTCTTCAGCTTGAAAGGGGTTATAGTCACTCGGTCTCCACACCTAGGAAAGAGTTAAAATATGATATAACATTAATTCTATGGTTAAGTTTTCAAAATTTCGAAAGACGTACCTTATGCTCAAACAGAATCTCATCTAAAGACATTGCATTACTCGCCTGTTGAACATATTGCATCTCCACAAGTGCAAACTTTTTCTCGTAATTCATGAACACATTGATGACAGAATCACCTTCAAAGAATAATAAAAGAAAAGAGATAATTTGCTGGGGTAATTTAAAGAGTTATATTTCAAACTCTCAGTACGATTATTATAACATAATTGAGGGCTTTCTTATGGGACACCTCTAATGCTTATAAAGAAAAGTGATCTTTTGGGTGAAAATCAAAAGATTTTTCAAATTTGAGCTTCTTGCAAGAGACATATATTTTTCAAAAACTTCAACATTCGTTTTCATTTATCAGTGATATATCAAAATTTCATGTTTTGATCTCTAGTTTAGGGAATCTTATATTATGCCTATGTTTTGTGCTTCTGCTCTATCACGATGTCTAAGGAGGAATCATGTTAAGTATCTCATACAACTCTTTGAAATTTTATTTTATTTGTGTGTTCGTTTCCAAATTTGTCAGCAGGCTCAACGCACAACACAAGCAAATGAAACCATCGATTATGACCTCACAATACAGAAAAAGGATAAATATATTTTCAGATTCGCGTAGGGTTTCTAAAAACTACGGACTACCACTGATTAATATATATTAGGCTTATGTTTGTCTTACATCATACTGAAAAATATATTGTAAGAGCTGTCAATTTTTTTTTTCTAAATAATATTTAACATAAAAAGAAAAAAAGAATACGGGATCAGTAACATTCATGCTCACTTTCATCAAGGAAGAAAAAGGAAAAACATTCATAAATTAAAAAAAATATATATATATACATTCATTCTCACTCGGATATAAACCAATTCATCTCAGCTTATCAACATGAGTGAAGGGAAAACGGTTTATTGGACCGTTTCTAAATAAGGCCCAACCCAATAAGGTTCATTGGGTAGTATTGAGTTTTTGATCCGATTCTAAGTCCAATTATGGTAGAGGCTCTATAAATAGGGTTCAAACTTATACCTTTCAGACAATTGAATAATGATGGAATTGTGAAAACAATTTCTTTGTCAACCACAATCCGAGCATCACCTGCAAGACATGACTTCCACCGATCAGTCGTCAAGTGAAGATTCGAATTCCAAGGAAAATGAAGAAATCGCTGATGAATACGAGAACAAGGAAGATATTATGTTGACTATTCTGAACGATTTGCGATCTAACGTCAATGAGCCGGAGCTAAACGAAGACCAGCTAAAGATGAATGATCAATCTCAAGAAGATGAGGTAAATAAAGTTTTTTTGACTTTGTGATATTTCAATAGTCTGAAATGTTTCAAAATGGAGTTTTAAGGCTCTGTTTATGGTTTGTGAAGTTTGAAAATTGTTGCAGCTTTTGGCATTGGGATACATATATGGAGGGAACATGTTAATCCTTGACCGGCATAAGGATATGCGATACTTTCAGGTCAGAGTTAAGCTTAGGACTAACAAGTTTCATATCAGTAATTGTAATGTGTGACATAGCAAAGTCAAAGACCTAATTTTTATTGATTTTGTAGATTCATGTAAACGTTGAAGCTACTAATGAATATACTGTCTCTGCCAACTTTAACTTACTTGAGTCAGAAGATTTCTTCTACTCATTCAAAGCCCAACACCTTCCACCGATTGTCTTGACATGCTTCTTACCAAACGCTTAACCTAGCCACCTACCTCCTTATTTCTTTATAAGTGTTCAGTGGATGAACCTTGATAAGATTTCAAGTCTTTGCTCGATGCTCGATTCGATATGGAAACAACAGCAAGGGCAAGAAGTCCTTTACCAATGGACAGACTGGCTACAAAACTTCTCGATTTCTCATCTCAACTTAGTAGATAACGAGATTGTTCTTGGTCCTTATGGTGTTACATGTTCCAGAGATAAGCGTGCTGTTTCTGGAAGTTGTTCCCCGGACGCAGATATTCCTTATATTAGGAGCTACAACGATGAAAAACGCCGTGAGAGCTACCTTACAAGCTTGCACGAGTGCTGTATTTGTTACTCTGAATCTGCAGGTATCGACTTTGTTAAGTTACCATGCCAACATTTCTTTTGTATCAAGTGTATGAAGACCTATACAGAGATACACGTCTCTGAAGGTACAGTTAACAAGCTTAAGTGTCCTGATAATTCGGGATGTGGAGAAATTGTTCCGCCAGGTATATTGAAGCGATTGTTAGGCGATTGTTAGGTATCATCAACCAATTAATCAATCACTATATTTTGTGTTTGTTATATATGTACTCTTGAAAACCTTAAACTAGACTCTTTTCTTACATGTATCAGGAGCGTCAAGTTTCTTCTCATCTTGGAGACGAACAAATGCGAAAAGAAGAAGAAATGATTAATGAGATTATCAGTATGAAAGTGATAAAGAAAAGCGCTAAGCAATGCCCGTCGTGCAAGATGGCTATCTTGAAAACCGAAGGTTGTAACAAAATGGTTTGCAGTAACTGTGGCCAATACTTTTGTTACCGTTGCAGCAAAGCCATCACTGGTTATCAACATTTCAGGTTTGTGATTTTGATACAATATGTTATATATATATATATATATATATATCTTGGAACTAAAATAAGAACCTGATTTTTATTTTGTTTTGTTTTGGGGAAAAGTGAGGGATCATGTGATCTATTCCCAGAAGATGAATGGAATGAACTACAAGCCATTGGACAGATTCAAGCTCAACTGTTTGCGCAGCATGGAGAGTTTCCGCAGGCCGGTCAGTTATGTCCTAAATCTCGCCGGTTCAATGTAAAGGTAAAAACTTATTCAGTTTCATCTGAGTAAAATTTTGGGGTTTTTTGGGTTAATGAGTTGGTTATATATATATGTATTTGTGTAGGTGGGAAACAACAATCACTTGTTTTGTTGGGCATGTCGAACACGTTTTTGTTACCTTTGCGAGGAAGTGGTGAAGCAGAGGCGAAGTGCTCAGCATTATGGACCAAATGGTTGCAAGCAATACACAGGTGTGTAAAGACATGTCTCTGAAAAGATCATAGACAGATTCTGTTTTCTTTCTATCCAGAGATTGTCATTTTTTGCTTTAAGGTCCAAAGAAAAAACATTGATAGGTTTGGTTCATTCTTCCACTTCTAATGTCTTGATCATTTGCTTAAAGTCCAATATCGATTGGTTTGCTTCATTCTTTGAAGATAATATTATTAATCGCATTTTGATAATATAATAAAGAAAACAAAACCCTTTGTCAAACACAAAACCTCTCTGAGGTTTTCTACTGCCTGTCAAGCTTTTAAAGCAAAATACTCTAACCGTTGAGATTTGGGTCGATCGAATACAAAGAAAATTAGTCGTAAAAAACGGCAATCTTACTCGATGATCCCAGCGCCATCGAGATCCACTTCGCCCATCCCTGTGTCCTCTTCTTCGGCTTCGCTATCTTCATCGCCACTCATTTCTTCGTTGTCAAGTCGTAGCTTAGCCATGTGTTCTGTCAGCATCTTATCATCTCGTTCACTCACCTATCGAAACATAAATTAATAATAAACTCTCGGATGTAGACGGTCATGAACCAAAATAAAGAAAAGGGACAACTTGGGACGGTTCATCAGTAAAAGAAGATAGAGATACTCACAGCTCTAGCTCCTTCCTTGACGACAAGCTTGCCTTTGTGTGTCTCAATTGTCTCAGTGCAAGCTGTTATGGCTTTGTTTAGAATTTCAATCCCTTGGTCCTGTTTAATGTGTTATAATAAGACTGAGAAGATGAGGAAAAATGGGACAAAACATAGCATTTACACATTTATTTAGGCACAACAATTGATGGTTTGAGTGAAGACAAATCCAAAATTCTGGCAAGTTGGTTAAGAGGATATACAATCTGAATTGAGATGATAAATCTCTTAACAATAAAGAGAGCGAGTGTATGTAATAAGGCCATCAAGTAAATCATAATTACAATTGCCTAACCTTGTCAAGTGTCTGAGTAGTAAGCACATAAAGAGGTGGTGCAACCAATTTAATCTTAACAGGACAGTCATCATTTCCAGCGGCTTCAGCCTTTTTCATGGCCTCCTGAAAATGCAAGCATTGGTGAGAAAACCAAATGTAATAATAACGTCGTAAACTTTTCATAAGTTATCGAGTTACGACCTTAATGTGAACAACTCCGTCAAACTGAAAACATTTCAATTCGATATCAGCCCGGATTTTCATTGGTTGTGGTGTCATTCTCCTCCTAATGTTCTTCACAAGTGAATCTTTCACTTGTTCTGTAACAGCAGGTACAACCTTAGTCACCTACAAATAGAAAACTTGTAAGACTAGCTCCAAAGTAAGTTACTAAAACAAAAGAAGAGAACAATGTATACACCTCTTGTCCATCAGGCCCAACTTCTTTGATCTCACGGGTGAGACAATCCAACACCGAATCGGGATCAGTCACTAAGATCTTGAATGCCTGAACAAAAGAAAAAAATATCTGAGAAGTAAAAATCTATGGGAATACAATGAATCTCAATCAAATTCACAAACTACTCTTACCTCAAAAGCATGACCATGTTTTCGATACAAAGGCCAACCAATGTTCACATACAACTCCTGCAATAACAAAGCTTGAATCAAAAAAACATATAGCATTAAGCTCTGAATCAATTTATAATCACCTAAATTCAGAGACTTGATCACTAAAACATATAGGGGAAACCCTAAAATCTAAAAATTTCAAGTCTCAGCATCTGCTAGAGTGATTCTACTGAACCTTAAACCTCAATTCATCTTCTATGAAACGTCTCTAACCAGTAAATCCAGAATCTTAAACCTCAATTCATCTTCTATGAAACGTCTCTAACCAGTAAATCCAGAATTCAGATGAACAATAATAGTCAAAATCCAAATCAAACAGATAATCCCAAGATTACAGCACTAAGCTACCTAAATTCAGAGACTTGATCACTAGGAGAAAACCTAAAATCTAAAAATTTCTAGTCTCAACATCTGCTAGAGTGATTCTACTGAATCTTAAACGAACCATTCCTAGATACAGTATTGGCTTCAATTTTTTTAAGTGTGTCATCTTCTCTATAATAGTCTAAATCCAAATCTAATTTAGGAGAATTTACCTCCAAATCAATAGACAAAGTCTCAGCAACATGGCGCATGATAGAATGGACGAGCTTGCTTTTGTTATACCTCTCTTCACAAGTTTGAATATCTTCGTCGCTAACTCTACGTTTGCTCAGATCAATGTAACCTTTCTCTTTGTCCACACGCAGAACCATAACAGGCTCAATTTTGCCGACCTTAATCAAACTGCTCACACTTCGGATCCGACGACGGGAGAGCTCGGAGAAGAGAATCATGCCTTCGATATTGTTGTACTCGAGCAGTGAAACGTATGCTCCCATATCGGCGATGTTCTTCACCTGAATCATCACCGCCATATCCACCTCTGGATACTTAGCTTCGTACATCCGGCACTCCAGATTCGGCGTTTGGCTTGCCATGCTTCAAAGATACTTACGCGAATTCACTCTTTGTTCAATCGGAAAAAGCTATGAGGCGGAGAGATTTAGGGTTTTAGGCGACGGGAGAATCTTTTGGCAAGTAGAGAGATAAGAGACGAGCTGCGAAAACGGCGCCGTTTAAGGGTTTGCAGAACTCGGAAGGAGAATTAAGAGGGAAAACAATTAGCAAAATCCAATGGCCCATTATGGAGTTTATTTGTTCATCAAATTTTTCACTTGTTCATGAGACCAGCAGCACTAAACTAGTCATGATTGATTGGGATCGAATCATTCATTTTTCAAGATTTTTGCGACTCAGATTGGACCAGACTGTAAAATGTAGAATCAGAATTACAAAAAAAAAACCCAAAAGTCTATCTCACAATCTATAAAGCTACATAACTAAACTAATTAAAAAAACAGATTTTACTAATAAAATGAATCTGATTTTTTTACATAAAAAAATTAATAAAATACATCCATTCGCGGTGTCCTAGTTATTATTATTTTGTGTGATATATAAAAATATAATTTGATATGTTCACATATATTCACAGCATAAAATTATTAATGTTTATCACATGAGTTATGACATAATTAATATTGAAAAATGTTTAGTTTTCAGGATTATCAGTTTCTAAGGATTCTCAGTTGCTCTCATTCTCTCTGTCTCGTTTTATTGAATGGAAACAAAAATATAGTCGAACCAATGATGCACTAAATCTGCTCTTCTTAAATTGTTATATACATGGACACTAGCATTGTTGATTTTTTTTATTGGTGCTAAGAGTTCAAGATTTATTTTTATTAAAAGATTTCCTGAGAATGGAATATTATTTGAGTTATAAAAAGATAATCCTCTGGTAACCAGTACTCTTATTCCTATAGAAATTTTCCAATTCGGAAAATACATACTTGAGTTACAAGAAGATGATCGTCGAATTGACCTGCTAACTAAAGTAAGTAAAAATATTTGTTTGGCTTATAGTTTTTGCCTGTATTTAGCATTCTTATGGGTTTTTTTGCATCAGATGAATCGTTTCTTTGCAGTTTTTTGATAGATGCAAATAGTTTTTGTTTTTTGGCGTTAAACCGGATCTGAACGTAGACATTTCCGAACTTGACGCTTCCAAACTTTATGAAGAAACGTTCAATAATTTCAACAAAGTATTCAATAGGCCTCTACGCTGTAATAATGTGAATGATCTCACTGAGTACGAAAAAGACAGCAACTAGTGTCGCGAAGTTGCTTAGGAGGCTGATAGACAGTATTGGGATTTTTCGACAGCTTCATCATGTGCTAGCTAATCATATGATGAGGGGACCATAGATAGAAACACTATGACTGAATTGAAGTATTAGAGGAATTATCGAAATAGCTGAGAAATGTATAGGAGAAGATAAGAGTGTTAGTTTAGTTTATAATATGACTTTCTCAATTGTATTTACAGCAATCAATCATTTTGTAAATTTAGTTTATTTGTGGGTAATGCTTTTACCTTTACCACTAGATTATCCTATTTACATGCTTTAATTTTACGGTTAATTTTTTTTTGTTTTAAGAATAGAGATACAGTCAAAGCATTATGCACTAAATTCGCATGACCACTAGCATTGTTTATTTTTTTTTATTGGTGATGAGAGAAAGAGGCTTATTTTTATTAAAAGGGCACTGAAAAAGAGAAATTGCAGCAAAAAAAACTAAAAACATTACTTTTAGACCCGTAAATCCAAAATCTGGTCCAGTTGCAATGCTAAGCTCCATTGATTAAAGTTTTGTTAAGATACAAAACAAAAAAAAGAAAAAAGCCGCATATATCTACAATCTTTTAGTGCATATAAAATGTGCGGTTTTAGGTTGATAAAATTAAAATATAAGATTTTACTTAATTTCAAAAAAAAAATTTACTTAATTTAAATTTTAATGGTTATTTTCTTTCTAAACTGCAATTGTTTTGCAAGCAACAGATGTTTACAATTAGTTTTTTTTTTTTTAGTTTGTCTTTGTTTTTTATTATTTTCAATTGCTTTACTGTTGGAGGTGGGCCGAGCAACACTCTTTAGACTCGGCCCAAATTTGTTTCAACCTCGTTCAAAAGGCTTGAATCCCGATGAAGCCCATTAAGGAAGAATACCTCGGCCCTTCATCGAGGCTTAAAACCGAGAAACCTGCTAAAAAAGAGGAATTATGTGAGAATTAGATGAAAGTGACCACTATAAATATGCAAGATCATTTTCATATCAATCAAATCGAAAATTAGGGAGAGAATCGAGCAGAGCATTTAAACTCTTATAACAACCCAATCGTCCACAGGACATCTAACAACCTATGCTTCGGTGGAATATTTCACCGAGGCTTGTGACAGAGCACCGCCCCTCAGGCTCGGCCAAAATTTGTTTCAACCTCGTTTAGAAGGCTTGAATTCCAAGGAAGCCCATTAAAGAAGAATACTTCGGCCCATCACCGAGGCTCTAAATCCGAGAAGTCTGCTAAAGAAGAGGGATTAGGTGAGGATTATGTGAAAGTGACCATTATAAATATGGAAGATCATTATCATATCAATCTAATCAAAAATTAGAGAGAGGTTCAAGCAGAGCATTTAAACTCTAATAACAACTCGATTGTCTACAGGACATCCGACAACCTAAATTTCGGTGGAATATTCAACCTCAGCCCCCAAGTCTTGGTGGAACATTCAACCTCGACTCGTCCTACACGACCTTAACTCCTAATTCACTTCCCTGGCTCTTCTCTCCAAAAATCCAAGCATTGTCTCTCCATCGGTACCAGATTTCTAATCCTTCCTTTTAACTGCTTCAAATGTCTCCAATCATAATTCATAATTGCAAAACATCGTCTTACGAATGCACCTAGTAAAGACATTTTTAAAATGTAACCCACTTCCTATGTTTTTTAAACATCTTTGTTTACATTTCGAAACATTCAACGAATATAAATTATGAATTTTGAATTGTTTAGTGGACCTAATCCACTTTTAAATTAGTTCCTCCCAAACTTGTCTCTTTATATCAATTGTTATATATACCATACCAAGTTACCAACTCTCAAAGACTAATATACGGCATACAAAATCATTTTAAAAGTAATTAGACAAAAACCTCACTAGTTAACATATTTGTTGAAATATGAAGATTTTTTAAATAGGCATGGTTTAAGTCTAACGATTGATATTGTTAATTAGTTTGTGTAGTACAATGAAGATACACAAAGTTTGGAGAAAAATATTTTAGGTTGCATAAGTTGTAGCTTACATAAATCAAACCCTAAACAATAACATTACCATTGTCATTGTACATCTAACTTATTGTTTACAACATCAATACACTCTTGCAGATAAATATATCTTCTCCTTGTTTCTCAAACTCAAAGTCGAGAAAAATGAGACATAAAAGGATAATCAGTATACCCAACAACTGGATCTTGAGTATAAAACGTCTTCCGATCATATTTATTTAACTTTCCATCAATCACGAACCGCGAAACCAAATCTGGATTTGCAATAAACAACCTACCATATGAAACCAAATCAGCATCACCTTGTTGAATTGCTTGCATACCAAGTTCTTTAGTGAACCCTCCACTAGACATAAAGGTTCCATTATAAGCCATTCGCAAACTCCTCATTAGCTTAGCTTCTTCCTCATCACTACCTTGTCTTCCAGACTCTGTTTGCCCATATGCGTGGTATCGAGGCTGTGTTACATGAAGGTAAGCGAGCTTCGAACCATTAACATCTTGTAACTTATTCAGCAAATCAACCACGGCTAACCCGAGTGATAATGGATCAGAATCAGTTGCGTCTAAATGGTCTATTGCTGGAGATATCCTCACACCAACTTTACTAGCTCCTATAGCTGAAACCACACCTTCCACTACTTGATTTAAGAATCTACAACGGTTTGAAATTGACCCTCCGTATTGGTCAGTACGGTCATTGATCCCGTTCTTTAAAAACTGATCAATGAGGTAGCCGTGCGCCCCGTGGATCTCAATCCCATCAAAACCAGCTCTGATTGCATTCAAAGCAGAGTTGCAATAGTCTTCTACAATGCGAGGTATCTCAAAAGCTTCTAGAGCTCGGGGTTTCGGGTATGTCACATGCGATCCATCGGGTAACAGAACTCGCCACCTTTTTGAGATGGGTTTGTTTGTTGATGATATTGGTGATCCTCCATTAGGTTGATACACTGTAGAAAGGCTCAAAAATGTTAATTTCATAACTGGTTTTGTAAATGTAGTGAGTAAAATAAGAAGATTGAGATATAAATATATACAATACATGAATGAGAAGCTCGTCCAACATGCCATAATTGACAGAAGATGAAACCTCCTTTAGCATGAACTGCTTCCACAACTTTCTTCCATGCTTCTACTTGTTCCTCTGAATAGATTCCAGGCACATGTGGGAACCTGAAAAACTTTATTTATATCAGTTCTATTTCTTATAAGTTACAACCACATTACAATTTACAAGACTTGTCAATTATTATAAGAGATACAAAATGTTTTGATTTCTTTATTTGACCAAAAAAAAGAAAAAAAAAAGACTTTTTCTCTAAATGTGGCTGAGATCTAAACAAAACCTCTCCATTTCTTATCACACCACTCAATTATTGGTGGGTCTTGTAACTAATGACAACACAAAATAACTCAAAAAGCACATGTTTCACATTCAAGTAAAATTAGCAAAGACCATTTTTTTACTTTTAGTCACCATAAATCATTAGTTGCGTATGTTAAATAACTGATAATGATGATAAGAGTTTGATTACATAGAGATAACTTATAGCAAAAACTAGAATTGATTTGAGAATACAAAATAGATAAACCTATCACAACTTTTACAAAAGCTTGATCAATATTATTTTTTAATATTTATTTACGTCGTTTATATGTTAATTTAACAGTTCAGTTGACGTCATTTTATCGTTGACGACAGATAGAAAAAAACTACTATAACTAAAAAGATGCAATTACTTTTACCGTTGATCTTTAAGAAAGCAAAAACAAAAAATAATAGAAAATGACGAAATTACCCTGCTGATCCTGGAGAGACCATAGTGCCTTCGGAAATGAGAAAGCCGCCTGGAGTGGTGCGTTGAGCATAATACTCCGCCAAAGCCGCGTTTGGAACTCCATTCAACGCCCTGCAACGTGTCATCGGCGCCAGAACCACTCTAAAACACAAACGCAAACGCAAACGCGTTATGAGATTACACATCATACAACAAACACTTTTAAAGATAGATCATAAATCAAATCAGCTCAAACTCACCGATGAGAAAGATCGAATCTTCCCATCTTATAAGAAGAGAAGAGAGTCTCGTCGGAGTTCCCCTGCGCCGTCGTCATCTGGAGAAGAATTAGATCAAATGATTCAATGAACGAAATGGGAAGGATAAATCAATTCAAGAAGAAAAGAAAAGGAAATTCACAAATCAGATCTGAGAAATCAACGGTCATAAACAAAACATTGATTGGTAGGTAGATCTTTTATTACATAAAGAGGACAAAAACACAAAGAGGAAGTAATCAAAGTGTTGTCTTGAGGAGTTTACCGTTTTGGTGTTTATTGCGTTGTTGGAAATTGAAAAATGGAGTTGATATGTTTGCAAATGCTAAATTTTATACCCAAAAGCTTTGGTTGATAGGGGTGGACCGGAGAAGGAACGTTCTTGGCATCTTGAACTGAACCGACCATTACTTTCACGTGCTGATTTTATTCTATATTTGGTTTGGGTGAGATATTTTTTTCGATTTTGTTTCATATTATATTTTTATTATTTTTCTTTTGTTAAGGTCATATAATATTATTTGTTGATTAGTGATTACTCCTAGGTCTGAGATTAATATCTAATATCCGCAGGTATCCGGTGATGTAGGCACAGAAACGTGATAATAGATCTAGAAAGGGATGAACGATGGTGGAGCTGTCGCTGGATTAAGGTCACTCTCAATAGATCCAAGTGAATGGTTATGAAATAGAGTGGATTCGATGGAGACTCTTCAACTGGACTAAGGTCACTCTTTGAAGAATCTAGTGGATGATTTATGGATAGATTTGTAACAGGGGGATCGAGAGACGGCACACAGATGATGGAAGATCTGTGATAAGTCTAGAACACTCAAGCTTCAAGGATTCACACACAAAAAGGCTAAGACATTTTGGTTCTTCATTAGAAGAAAACTAGGTTTTTATTTCATCCAAAAACTGAGTCTTAAAAGCTGAGAAGGGACTTTATAAACAGTCCAACATCAGCAGGTGACCTTCTAGGGTCAAAAATTATTACAATTAAAGGACTAAACTTGCAAAAACAATAGACTCGAAAATGACTTAAAAATAAAAGACTCTTAAATAAAACCTAACGGTAATATTCCTGCAAAACTAGAAAAGAGTCGTTATTTATTCAAATTGAAAACATATCTTAGATAAACATGTTCTCCATGGATGGTTTAAATAGCTTGATCTTCGCTTGAAATGGTGAACAACGCAACTTCTTTAATTCCTTGAAAGACTGGCAAAAACAGATTTGTTGGCATCTTGAATTTCTCTTGAGCGTCTTCTAGTATTCCCTTGTTGATCTTGTCTTCTTGGAGTTCTTCATGCTCTATGACTGTGATAAGACTTTCTACGGATCTGTTGAACTTTTCTATCAAGCGTTTGGTTCCTGACCTTGTCCTTGGTAGATGATCTATGGTTGCTATGTTGGTAGATTAACCAGACTTGTTCTGCCAGACTTCACCAGACTTGTCTAGATAAACTTCACCAACACCAGACTTATTCTGCCAGACTTCACCAGACTTGTCTAGACAAACTTCACCAACACCAGACTTGTCTAGACTTGTATCGATGTCCTCATCATTCCCTCCCTCTTGAGAAAGTTCATCCTCTAGAACTGGTTCATCTATATGGAAAGGAGACAAATCAGAAATATTGAATGTAGGAGAAATAGTTAACTCACCTGAAAGTTCAAGCTTGTAGGCATTGTAATTTATTTTCTCTAAAAATCGAAATGGTTCATCTCCTCTTGGTGACAACTTGGACTTTCTTTCTTTGGAAAACCTTTCTTTTCGCATGTGCAACCAACCCAATCTCCTGGTTCAAATGTAACCTCCTTGCGGTGTTTATTAGTTTGTTGCTTATTCTTCTCGTTCTTCTTCTCCAAGTTTTTCTTGACCTTTAGGTGGAGTTTCTTTACAAACTCTGCTTTTGTGACTCATTTTGTACTAGAATAGACATTTTGAGGCAGATGAGCAATATCCAATGGGGTTAGAGGATTAAAACCATATACAACTTCAAATGGAGAAAGTTTAGTTCCAGAATGCTTAGCATGATTATAAGCAAACTCAATGTAAGGTAAACAAGATAACCAGTTGCGAAGATTCTTACCCACCGTAGCTCTCAATAAGGTGGAGAGAGTACGATTAACTACCTCTGTTTGACCGTCGGTCTGTGGATGACAAGTAGTAGAAAAGAGTAACTTAGTTCCGAGTTTATTCCATAAAGTCTTCCAAAAGTGACTTAGAAATTTTGGGTCCCCGTCTGAGACAATGGTCCTTGGAATGCCATGTAGATGTACAACTTCTTTAAAGAAAAGATTAGCGGTTTGAGTCGCATCATTCATCTTGTTACGTGGAATGAAATGAGCCATTTTTGAGAATCTGTTCACGACTACAAAGATAGAGTCCTTGTTGCTGATCTTGGGTTGCCCTAGAACAAACTTCATAGAAACGTCTACCCAAAGTAGGTTAGGAATAGGCAAAGGCATATATAAACCATAAGAATGTGACCTAGATTTTGCTTTTAAGCAAGTGATGTATTTTGCGCAGAACCTTTCTACATTTTTTCTCAAATGTGGCCAGTAAAAATGCTCCATGATGACACTTAGAGTTTTATCTCTTCCAAAATGTCCCATAAGCCCACCTCCATGTGCTTCTCTTATTAGTAACTCTTTCATAGACCCTTGAGGAATGCAAAGTCTTTTGTCTTTGAATAGAAATCCATCATGTTGATAAAACGAACCATAAGCAGCTTTGCTAGTCTCTTTAAAAGCTTCTTTAAAATCTGGATCTTCTCCATATAAGCCTTTAACATGTTCGAATCCTATGACCTTAGCCTCCATGATGCAAATTAAGGTGTGCCTTCTAGAGAGAGCATCTGCTACCACATTCTCTTTGCCCTTTTTATATTTAATCACATACGGAAATGTTTCAATGAATTCCAGCCACCTCGCATGTCTCTTCTTGAGTGTAGTTTGTCCTCTTAGATGCTTTAGTGTCTCGTGATCTATATGAATAATAAACTCTATGGATAACAAATAATGTTGCCAAGTTTCAAGAGATCTTACCAGCGCGTAGAGCTCCTTGTCATATGTAGGATAATTAAGTGAAGCTCTATTTAGTTTCTCACTGAAATAGGCTAAAAGTTTTTCTCCTTGAGTTAGGACAGCTCCTATACCTATTCCTGAAGCATCACACTCAATTTCAAAGGTTAGCTCAAAATTAGGAAGGACTAGAACTGGGGCATGACTCAAACAGTCTTTGAGCTTATTAAATGCGTCTTCTTGAGCTTGTCCCCAATGGAAAGCAACATGCTTCTTGATCACCAAGGTCAGTGGTGCAACAATGGTACTAAAGTCTAACAAATCTTCGATAGAAACTAGCCAGACCATGAAAAATTATAATATGCCCAATGGTAGTTGGTGTCGGCCAATCTTGTATCGCTTTGATCTTTTCCTCATCAACCTTCAAATCCTGAGAACTTACAAGAAATCCTAAAAACATAACTTAATCAGTGCAAAAAGGTGCATTTCTTAAGATTAGCATAGAGATTTTCAGCCTTGAGAGTTTAGACAACCAATTCAAGATACTTTACGTGATCTGCAAGGTTCGTACTATAGATCAAAATATCATCAAAGTATACGACAATAAACTTACAAATGTATTCCCTTAGGACGTGGTTCATGAGCCTAATGAATGTGCTTGGGGCGTTGGTGAGACCAAATGGCATGACTAACCACTCATACAGCCCTTGCTTAGTCTTGGAAGCCGTCTTCCATTTATCACCTTCTTTCATTCTTACCTGATGGTATCCGCTTCTCAAATTAATTTTTGAAAAGATAATAGCTCCGTTGAGCTCATCTAGCATGTCATCAAGTCGAGGAATGAGGTGTCTATATTTGATGGTTATGTTGTTAATTACGCGGCAATCAACACACATTCTCCATGTTCCATCTTTTTTGGGTACTAGAAGAACATGCACGACACAAAGACTTAAGCTTTCTCGGGTGTAACCCTTTGACATTAGATCTTGAACTTGACATTAGTTTGTGAACAAATCAAACTTGAACTTAATGCTTGTTTAGAATCTTAAGTCTCGCAAAGGAATTTGGTTTCTTAGGTTTTAAACATAGAGAATTCTCGCAACGAAAGTTGGATTATTCTATACTTGTGATTTATGTTATAGAACTGGTACTTAATCTGATCTTAACTGGTTAATTTGCATTACTTGAATTCCTGAGAAATATCCTGGACTTGACGTTTTTCCCATTTGAATACAACAAATCTTACTTATTGATTTGCATTGTTTTAATTTATCTCTTGTCTAACTTAGCTTAATTCGAAAACGAAAAGATCTATTGTGAAATTTTAGAGTCTTTGTGGATTCGACCCCTTTATTCTACAATTGCATTTCTGTGCACTTGCGGTGTAGCTCTAGGGATTTAAAACTCGAGCATATCAAGTTTTTGGCACTGTTGCCGGAGACTCTTGTTTCCAATAGATTTAAGTGTAGAATTTAGACTAAGTTTTTATTTTTTATTTTTACTCACGTAGTTCTATCTTTTTGTCTTGTGTGTTTCAGGTGTATGCCTACACGCAATACCAGGAGCAACAAGAACTAGCAAAGTTAGAACGAGCAGGAAGGAAAACAAAGAAACCAGTGGAAATGGCTGAGCATGTGATTTTGCTTCAAGATGACACTGGTTTTCTTAGGGACCTAGAGGGTCATGTGTGCAACAATCTGGGGCAGAGACTTGATGAGAATGGAAACCCCATAGCGCCAGTTGCTGTTGTAGGCGCATAGAATGCGCAAGAGAAGGCGTCTGTGCAAGCGCGAGCCGGAAGAGGAAAGACGCTTGGAGATTACAACAGGCCTGGTGAGTTTTATGCAAATAGGTCTGCGATTCGACTTCCTACCTTCCAGAGAGCTGATTTTGAGCTGAAGCCGTTCTACTACACCTTGGTTGGACAACATCCTATCCATGGTCTCTCTCATGAGCACATCGAGAGGTTCAAGGATCTGGTGACCAACATAAAGCATAATGGAGTCAGCTATAATTACCTTTTCTTTAAGCTCTTCCCACACTCTCTTAGTGGTGAAGCAGCTTATTGGTTGAAGCAGGTACCGATGGGATCTCTAACTAATTTGGAGGATACCATGAGGGTGTTCCTGCAGAATTTTTATGATGATGCGAGGTCAGAGGACTTGAGGAATAACATCTCTCAGTTTACGCAGAGACCAACTGAGGCAATTAAGGATGTTTAGATGAGATTCAATGCTTATCAGAGAGATTTTCCTCATCATGGTTTCAGTGGGGTTCAGTTATTGGGTATCTTCTTTAAAGATATGGATTAGATATATCAGATGGCTCTAGATGATGCTAGCAATGGGAATTTGAACACAAGATCTCCAGAAGAAGCTTATGTGCTGATTGAAAACTTGGCGTCTAGTAATAGCACCAATAATGCTGACTTTGAGACACAGAAGCAAGCTGGGAACATTGATGGAAAACAGATTGTTGAGCTAAAGACTAAGTTGGATTCAATTCATACATTCTGGTGAACAAGAAGTCAGTTCAGCTTTCTGCAGAAGTTGAGACCTTTGAGCTAGAAGAAGAAGGATGTGATGAAGAAGATGTCAATTACATTGGTGGGACTGATTTTCAGGGCCAAAGATTTGGTAATCAACAAGGCAGAGGTGGTTACAACATGAGTGGTTAGAGAAGTACCTTCATAGGTAATCAAAACTCTTCTGGTTATGTCTCAAAGCCGCAGTACCAGAAGCCTTTTTAGACCAACAACAGTTTCAGTAGGAACTATACGGATCCTAATCTTACTAGACACCTCCTGCACCAACCGAGCAGAGTGAGATAAAATCCATGCTTAAGCAGATATTAGAGGGTTAGCAAAGGATCACAATTGATTTTAATGGGAAGATTGATGCTCTGTACATTGACTTGAATAGGAAGTTTGAAGCTTTGAACACTCATGTCAAGCAGTTGGATACTCAGGTTGCGCAGACTACTGGGTCTGTGAAATGATAAGATGGAGTTCTTCCTGGAAAACCAGGAACTAACCCAAGTATCAGTGCAATGCCATCACATTGAGAAGTGGTAAAAAGCTTAATCCCATGCTTTAAAGTGGTTTGACTGTTGATGAACTCGTGGAGTGTGAAAAACTTGAAGACGATGCTGCAGAAAAGGTATCATTGTTGATCGACACACCCCCTGGTGTTGATCGATACCAGCAGCAGGATATGGTCACCCCGAGTCATGAAGCACTAGTGTCGATCAACACCACCTCTGGTATCGATCAACACCAGCACCCAAAAGCCAAAGATACGATTCAAGCAGATAATGTCAATCGGCATAACTTTGGGGTCCATCAACATAAGGGCCCATCTGAGGAACCAAATTCTGTGAAGCCGCTGATTTTAGAAGAACGAGTCTACAAGCCTAAGGTTCCTGATATGATCATGGAGATTACCAAGGAAGATCTAGAAAAGACATTCCTCATATCCACTGTACCAGTGACAAGAGTTCACTAGATTTTACAAGAGTTCACCGGAGTTTACAAGAGTTCACTAGAGTTTACAAGAGTCCACAAGAGAAAGAGATAAGAAAATCAACGAAGCACTTAGCGGGCTGATTCAAAAGCTTATGGAGAAGGAGAATATTCAGAATTCATTTGGAGATGTTAACTATCAAGTCTAGCCCATTTTAGGCCTACTTACAAGTCAAAGAAGCCTAAAAGAAGTCACTTAATTTTCAGGTCAAAGAGAGTGACGAAAATAAGTTCAAGAGTCACTCTAGATGCATGCATGAGGGAGTTCAAGGGTTGAATCCACATTCAACTTATTATCTTTGTTTTAATTTAGTTCCAAGACAATTTATTATTGACTTAGCTTAGTTTTCAAGTTATCTTTTTATTTAAATAGATGTAATCTCAATTGAAGAAGACACTTATTTTTATATAAAATAATTTCGAGAGTGATTCTCTTTTGTTCTTCATGAGCATTTTTCGATCATGGTGTGTAATATCCTTTGATCAACGTGGCTTGTCTTGGTGTGTCATATCCAAGGAGTCGTCAATCCGTCTTGGTGTGTTATATCCAAGGGATCAACCGGTTAATCAGAAGCCTTCCACAACTTCTGTGCGACCATTCGTTCCACATCCTTTGACATTTGAAACTTTACGGTTTCTTTGATGCAAAGCCTATCCATCTGCCAACTCTAGAGTGCCGATTTCTTGGGAGGATCATAGCAAGTGGTATCAGAGCACAGTCTTGAGTTTGGTATTCATTCACCATCTTCTCATCTCTTCACCTTCTCATTTATCATCATTTTTATCTCTTCGTCTTCACTTTTATCTCTTCACATTCTTTTCTATATTTTCATCTTCTTTATTTCATTCTTTTCAAAAAGAAAAAAAAATCGTGAGAAAAGAAAAGAAAAAGAGAACAAAAAAAAATGTTTTTCGGTTTATTGAAAAAGAGTAAACCAGAAAAAGTTGAAAGGAGAGAAAACAAGATGTCACAACAAAAGGTAGAAGACGTGTTAACTGAAACATTTCTGACCAGGATGCAAAGAAAGTGGCAATTAGAGATGAAAGCGATGCACCAAAGGCTAGATCAAAGGCGAAAGGAGTCTCAGCAAAGGAGATCACAAGAGAGTCCTCTAAGAAGAGAGATAAACCGCCTAAGGCAGGCAAGAGTAGAGGAAGCAACTTATTACTCATCTCAAGAAAACCAAAGGAGACTTAGAAAAATACGGGAAGAGCAGCCTAATTCAAATCCAAAGGCATTTTCTAAGTCTTACACTGCAAATCCAGGGAAGGCCGAGGATTGTACTTCAAAGGCTCGAGATAAAGGAGAGATAGAACCAGAAGAAGCCAAAGTGGTTTTTGATTCATTGTCATTATCAGAGGACCATGTCGAAATACTGGTTAAGGATGATCTATTAGTAACAAGTTTAATAAGTGAGAAAGCTATAGCCAAAGAGCAGGAGAAAAAGGAGATCTACCAAGATCAGGTGTTGCTTGAGTCAAAGAATGAGGAAGCCATGAAGAAAAGTCTAGGGAGCACAGATGATTCAGCTGATGAACTCACAGAGAGGTATTCCTTAATGTATACACCTGATTCATACACTTTGGAATTTAAGGTTGTGGAAGAAGTGGATTTTGTTTTTGGAGATTCAGCATTTTCCAAACCAGGAAACAAAGTTAAGAGTTTGTTGGCCTAGATTATGAAGCGAAGTAGAGAGAAGCAATTGCCACACTTCTGGCTAAGCAAAAAAGAATGTATGTTTCTTAAAGAGATTGATACTGTAACAACAGCTCAAAGACGTAGTCCTATCTTGGACAAAGTTAGCGATGGACGAAGAGTGATAGAGCCTGCAGTGCAAGATTATTATGGAGGTCCAGAAGAATCCAATGAGAGAATTCTTTCTATATGTCTAGAAGTAGGAGTATTATTCAAACCAAAGATGCACGAGGCAAGGTGTACATTACAAGTTTCCATATCTGGTGGAGTGATTAAGCTACCAAAGGTTAGCTATCTTAAACTCATGAAAGATTTGAGCCATCCATTTGATCCAGGTATCTAGATTTGAGGACAAATCTTTTTCAAGAGGAGAGGTATGATATGATCATGGAGATTACCAAGGAAGATCTAGAATTGACATTCCTCATATCCATTGTACCAGTGACAAGAGTTCACTAGATTTTACAAGAGTTCACCAGAGTTCACTAGAGTTCACAAGAGTCCACAAGAGAAAGAGATAAGAAAATCAACGAAGCACTTAGTGGGCTGATCCAAAAGCTTATGGAGAAGGAGAATATTCAGAATTCATTTGGGGATGTTAACTATCAAGTCCAGCCCATTTTAGGCCTACTTACAAGTCAAAGAAGCCTAAAAGAAGTCACTTATTTTTCAGGTCAAAGAGAGTGACGAAAATAAGTTCAAGAGTCACTCTAGATGCATGGATGGGGGAGTCCAAGGGTTGAATCCACATTCAACTTATTATCTTTATTTTATTTTAGTTCCAATACAATTTATTATTGACTTAGCTTAGTTTTCAAGTTATCTTTTTATTTAAATAGATGTAATCTCAATTGAAGAAGACACTTCTTTTTATATAAAATAATTTCAAGAGTGATTCTCTTTTGTTCTTCATGAGCATTTTTCGATCATGGTGTGTAATATCCTTTGATCAACGTGGCTTGTCTTGGTGTGTCATATCCAAGGAGTCATCAATCCGTCTTGGTGTGTTATATCCAAGGGATCAACCGGTTAATCAGAAGCCATCCGCAACTTCTGTGCGACTATTCGTTCCACATCCTTTGACATTTGAAACTTTACGGTTTCTTTGATGCAAAGCCTATCCATCTAGCAACTCTAGAGTGCCGATTTCTTGGGAGGATTATATCAGTTCCCTTTTCCAGGAATCCCAAAAAATCTAAATAGGAGCTATATGAAGCGAAGTGTAAGGCTATGATGGAGAAGCTCACTATTGAGATTCCATGGATTGATGCTATCAAGGTTACTCATGTGGTTAAGAGATGTCTGAAGGAGATGCTTACTCAGAGTATGAGAGAAGAGAAATGTGTTATGATGATCTCTGAAGTTTGTAGTGCTGTAATTCAGAACATAATTCCAGAGAACCTAAAGGATCCTGGAAGCTTTGTTTTGGATTGTTCTATCTTCAAGGATAGGTTCAAAGGTTCACTGTGTGATCTGGGTTTGAGTGTGAGTTTGATACCTTACTCAGTTGCTGTAGGCCTAGGTATCACTGATTTCATGCCTACAAATATCTCTTTGATTATAGCTGATAGAAGCATCAGGGTTCCGGAAGGCCTTTTTGAAGATGTGCATGTGCATATAGGTGATTGCATGATTTCCACCAACTTTGTTGTGTTGCGATATACCGATGAGGCTAAGGATCCTCTTATCCTAGGCCGACTTTTCTTGGCTACAGTTGGTGCGCTCATCGATTTGAGGAATGGTAAGATAGCTTTGAATGTGGGTGATTTAGTAATGAATTTGATATGGACAAGATTGTGAAGCAGCCCATCATCGACGGACAGACATTCTACGTTGGATACTCTCAGTGATCTCGCAGAGGAGATCCTTCATAAGCTTCTGGAACCTCCTATGGTTCAGATTTGTGATTTAGACAATAAGGTATGTGCGGTAGCTGTCCCCGATAGACCGTGGTATGCTGATATTGTGAATTTTCTCGCTGCAAATGTTGAACCAAAGAATTTCAAAGGGTATGCCAAGAAGAAATTCTTGAGAGAACTCAGACGGTTCTATTAGGATGAACCTTACCTATACAAGCACTGCGCAAACGGTATTTACAGGAGATGCATTGATGAGACTGAGGTTCAAGACATTGCTATTTTATTGCCATGGTTCCGAGTATGTCAGATATTTTGCAACCTTTAATACATTGTCTAAGGTCCTTTAAGCGGGTTCCTGGTGGCCTAGTATGTTCCAAGACGCTCATGCATTCATAGCTTAGTGTGATGTCCTAATATCAGTTTTATAATAAATATATTTAAAATTTTTTGTATCTAAATTTTTTTATACCTAAATGATTTTAACATTAATAAAAGAAAAATAAAATAAAAAACCTAGCTAAAACCTACTTTAAAACTATTTTATGTCCATAATAACAAAATTATTCTTTCTAACTAATAAATATTTTTGAAAAAAAATTATTAATAAATTATCATTTTAATTAATTATTCTCTTTTCATTCATATTTATAATTAAAAATACAGTTTTCGATATTTATGTTTACTTAAAATATTTGATTAAGTTAAATAATAAAGTTTTTTGAAAAACTTAAAAATCATCTGCCAAATATTAGCAAAGTTTGTCAGATGTCCGCAGAAACTGCCATATGTTCACAGAGTCTGCCAAATATTCACAGAGTCTGCCATATGTTCACAGAGTCTGCCAAATGCTCACAAAGTCTGTCAAATACTCGCACACTTTGTCAAATACTCACAGACTCTGCCTAATGCTTGCGGACTCTGCCAAATGCTCGCAAACTCTGCAAAATATTCGCAGACTCTGCCAATTATTTAGCAGAGTCTGCCAAATATGCGCAGAGTATGCAAATTATTCTGCATAGTCTGCCAAACTTATATAGAGTCTGCCAAATATATGCAGTCTGAAATTTTTTCTACAAAGTCTGCCAGATATCCGCAAAGTCTACCAAATATATGCAAAATCTTAAAGTTATTCTACAGAGTATGCCAGATATCCGTAAAGTATGCCAAATTTTCGCAAAGTCTGCTAGTTACTCACTTACTCTGCAGAGTCTGCTAACTACTCCGTAGAGTCTATCAGTTACTCCGTAGAGTCTGTTAGTTACTCCGCAGAGTCTGCTAGTTCTCCGCAGAGTCTACCAGTTACTCCGCAGAGTCTGCAAAATATCTGCAAATTCTGTCAAATATGTGAAAAGTCTGTCAAATATTTGCAGAGTCTACCAGATGCTCACAGAGTTTACCAAATGCTCGTAGAATCTGCCAAATACTCACAGAGTATGCCAAATATGTAATTAAGGGTATTTTTAGGAATTATTGCATTTAAAACTATAAATTTTTTGATAAGTTATTTTGACTATTTCAAAAATAAAGTAGGTTATTGTGGAAAATCAACAAAACTAGTCATTTTAATTTTTTAACACCAAAATTTGCCAAATATTCATCATTCTTAATAATTTAAGTAATTTTTAATGTAATTATGCTGGTTTTACCTAAAATATAATTTCACCATTTTTCTAAAAAAAATGTTATCCTTCAATTTCCCACTAAAAAAAGTTATCCTTCAATTTTACCAACAATGAGTTGGCTTAGTGGTTAAAAATTTTGGTTGCCAAAAACCATTGTTTTTATATCCGACCCGGATACTAAACCGAACTACCTTCCGGGTCGACCATGGGTCAATAAACTAATTATTAGTTTTTATATATCATTATATATATATTATATATATATGTATAAATGTATAGTTGTAGAAATATAAAGTAAAAATATTCATACTATATTTTTAGGTCAAATATTCATACCGTATTTCAGAAAGTATAATATCTAACAATAACAAAAATGCTTAAACATTTTAAATCAAAATTAAACTTAAAAATAATACCAAAATAGTAAAAAATATCAACAAGAAAAATAAACTAATCAAACATCACAATATGAATATAACTTATTTACATAATTAACTTTTAAGAAATAAACGAATTATTAGTGTAACGCCCGTGTCCCAGAAATTAATTATCGGTTAATTGATTGGGATGTCCGTCCGAGTTTATGAACCTTAGAAAAATCCCGAGAAATTGATTAAAGGGTTAAGTTGATCAATTTGGATTCGTTCCGAGGGTGTCAAAAGTTGTTTCGGAAGTTTGGGGTTTTTCTCAAAAAGTTAGAAAGTTGTGTTGACTTTCTTCCCATCTTCTTCTTCATCTCGTGAGTTGCCATTTTTGGGCTGAAGTTGGAGCTGGTTTGGCGAGAGAGAGAAGGGGGAAAGGAGAAGAGAAGAAGAGAGTTGAGCTTGGTTGAGTTGGTTCTAGTAGAATCAAGTGTGGGTGAGCTTGTGAGCTTGGGCAAAAGATTTGGAGTTGGGGCTGAGCTTGGACGTGGCTTGTGAGGTGGAGGAGGGTTCCTTCTAAAGCTTGGGGAGTTCCATAGAGGCTAGATCAATCCATTTCTAAGGTGAGTTGTGACCAAAGGTGGCTTAGGCCTTGTTTGGGAGCTTGTGGGGTTTAGACAAGTTTGAGGGTGTGCCTAGGTTGCTTAGAGGCCTTGGGGTCTTGTTGTTAAGCTTAATCTAGTGTGTTTAAGCTTGTGTATTGATTTGTGAAGCTTGTTTTTGTGCTTGGTGCTTGTTAAGCTTGGTCTAAGTCAAGTTTAGTGGTTTCCGCGGGTTCCATCGGTCAGGCATGACCGATGGAAGTGCCCGCTGGCACCTAGCGGTTCGATCCATCGGTCAGGTCAGACCGATGGGTTGTGTTGCGGTGTTCCAGGCATTTCGCATGGACATTTGCAGCGGTTGGAGCAGACCGATGGGGTTTATCGGTCAGGTCCATCGGTCAGGTCAGACCAATGGGTTGTGTGGCAGTGTTCCTGGCATTTTGCAAGGACACTTGTAGCGGTCAGGACAGACCGCTGGGACCTAGCGGTCAGGTCCATCGGTCAAGACAGACCGATGGATTGGTTACAGCTTTTCCCGGCAATTCGCCAGGACAGTTGTAGCGGTTAGGACGGACCGATGGGGTTTATCGGTCAGGTCCATCGGTCAGGTTGGACCGATGGCTATCTTTGTGTGGTTTGTCTTTGTGTGTCTTCGGGTTAGCTTTCATATGTATCAAATTGCTATGGTGCTAGACATGTTTTGCTATTGATTGCCTTGTATGCGTTGATGTTAGGAATTGATAGGGCTTTGTGGTGAATCTTGTTCATGCGTGAATTGTGATTGGTATTGTATGCCTTGCTCGTGGGTTTTCGCATACCTGTTGTTGGGAGGATCAATATCACTCAGCGTTTGGTTTTCCAAATGTTGATGCATCACTTTTGTCGATGCAGGTAAAAATGGAATCGAAGGTTAGGAGGGAGAGGATGATTAGGACCGGGGTTGTTTGCTTTAATGATTTATGTTGTATTTTCCGCTGTATTGTAGAATTGCGTATTCTATGCTTGGTATTGTATGGTTGTTTTTGTATAAGTACTTGGAGAGTATTTAAAATGTATGGGCATTTTAATTACTCAGTATTTATGTTTGTTTGTTTAAAAAAAAAAAAAAAAATTGGGTCGTCTCAGTTTGGTATCAGAGCCGAAACGGTTCTAGGAGTCTGGGTGGCTCAGGGTTAGTTGGGTATTGCATGGGGTCTTAGAATCATCCTCTTCGAGCCTTGTGCGATTCCACGGTAAGTTATCTTTATTGTGATGATTGTGTTTTAGTGTCCTTAGTCTTTGTTTCTTGCGAGTGCAGATGGCTAGAGGGCGTGGTAGAGGCCGTGGCCGTGGCCGGGTCGTGTTCTTGAGGAGAGCGGGTCGAGGATTAGCTTGAGTCAGGTGGGGTCTGACGGTGTCTGGCATGCGTGGAGTGGCTGGTGTTCCAGCTGGTGCTTCTTGGGTATACCTGCGGGTATAGCAGCGGGTGCTGCGAGAGTGGCAGCGGGTGATGTTCAGGCTCCTATTGATCGCTTGGCTAATCTCTTGATGGTGTTGTTGGAGCGGTTACCAGAGAGGGTACCGGCTCAGGCTCCTGTGGCTCCGGTGGGTGTTGAGGTTCAGCCTCAGGTAGCAGCTGTGGTTGCCGAGGAGCTCCCATCCTACCTTAGGATGATGGAGCAGATGCAGAGAAGTGGCACGCGGTTTTTCCCTGGAGGTGCTAATCCTGAGGACGCTGATGCGTGGTTGAGGATGTTAGAGAGGAATTTCCTCTCGAGTAGGTATCCCGCGGGATACCAGGTGGACATTGCGGTCCATTATCTGGAGGGTGATGCACATCTCTGGTGGAGGGGTGTGGCAGCTCGGAGAGTTCAGGCTGAGATGGCTTGGGCGGATTTTGTGGTGGAGTTTAACTCCAAGTTTTTCCCTTAGGAGGCGTTCAACCGGTTAGAGTCGAGGCTTGCGAGATTGACTCAGGGGGATCTGTCGGTACGCGAGTATGAGGTGGAGTTCAACCGGCTCGGGTCGTATGTTAGACGAGCGGTTGAGAGTGAGTCGATCCGTGTGCAGAGATTCTTGATGGGTCTTAGGGTTGACTTGCGGAACCGTTGCATGGTTAGGTCTTTTTGCACGGTTGATGAGTTAGTTGAGACTGCGGCGTTGCTGGAGGAGGGTCTGAAGGATGAGGTGGTATCGGTTACCCCGAGTCTTCAGGCGAGATCCGTCTGCGCAATCTGTTCAAGAGCGGTAGGCCGATGCAAGGACAGAAGAGGAGGCGTGATGGCGCTTTGAGTGGTAGGCGAGGTGGTCCGGGTTGCTTCGGGTGTGGGAGCACGGATCACAGAGTGGCGAGCTGCCCTAAAAAGGGTGGAGTGCGAGTGGATTCTCGGGTGTGCTTTCACTGCAAGGAAGCGGGGCACATTAGACCAAAGTGTCCTAAGCTGCGGCAGAGTGAGGCCACAGTGGTGCAGCCCGTTAGGCCGGTGGCAGCAGCGCCTCGAGTGTATTCCATCGTCGAGTCCGGAGAGCCGAGTTCCAGGCCCATCACAGGTACTTTTCTTAGACTTATCTAAGTAATTCTGTGTGTTGGGGAATTTTGGTTGCTTGTTGGGTGTTAAGGTTCTAGGCACATGTATATGTGCAGGGACCTTGTGTGTTGGGGGTGTTGAGTGTCATGTGTTGTTTGACACGGGAGCATCTCATTGCTTCGTTACTCCGGAATTAGCCGAGAAGGCTAATGTTCGAAGCGAGCCCGGTGCGAGTTTGGGTTTCGTGGAGGTTGCCGGAGGGAAGCTCCTGATGATTCACGGTCAGGTTAAAGACGTGGATGTTCAGGTAGCGGGTGAGTCTATGCCTGCCGATTTGATTATTTGCTCTATGGAGCTGTATGATGTCATTTTGGGCATGGATTGGCTCGGGAAGTTCAGAGCGCATCTGGATTGTCACCGAGGGTGTGTCGAGTTCGACAAAGGCAAGGGGAGGTTGGTGTATCAGGGGGTGAGACCGACTTCCGGGAGTCTCGTGATCTCGATTATGCAGGCCGAGCGTATGATTGAGAGAGGTTGTGAGGCATATTTGGCTACCATTTCTTTGCCGGAGGCCGTTGGAGAGGTTAAGGTAGGGGATATTCGAGTGGTTCAGGAGTTTCCGGATGTGTTCCAGTCGTTGCAAGGGTTGCCACCGTCTAGGTCGGATCCCTTCACGATTGAGTTGAAACCAGGGACGACACCGATATCCAGGGCAGCTTATAGGATGGCTCCCGCAGAGATGGCAGAGCTGAAGAAGTAGCTGGAGGAGTTGCTGAGTAAAGGGTTTATTCGCCTGAGTACTTCACCGTGGGGAGCACCAGTGTTATTTGTGAAGAAAAAGGATGGGAGTTTTCGTTTGTGCGTTGACTACCGAGGACTTAACCGAGTCACAGTGAAGAACAGGTATCCTCTTCCTCGGATTGATGAGTTGTTGGATCAGTTGAGAGGGGCTACTTGGTTCTCCAAGGTTGACTTGGCGTCGGGGTATCACCAGATTCCTATCGATGAGGGAGATATCCGGAAGACGGCTTTCAGATCTTGTTATGGCCACTACGAGTTTGTGGTGATGCCATTTGGGTTGACAAATGCACCTGCTGCATTTATGAGATTGATGAACAGCGTTTTCCAGGAGTATCTGGATGAGTTTGTTATCATCTTTATCGATGACATCTTGGTGTTTTCGAAGAGCGTGGAGGAGCACAAGGTGCATCTTCGTGTGGTTCTTGCGAAGCTGCGAGAGCAGAAGTTGTTTGCTAAGTTGAGCAAGTGCAACTTCTGGCAGCGAGAGATCGGTTTTCTAAGTCACGTTATCTCGGCGGAGAGGGTTTCGGTGGACCTAGAGAAGGTTCGGGCCATTAGTGCTTGGCCGAGGCCGAGGAATGCCACCGAGATTAGGAATTTTCTCGGGTTGGCAGGTTATTACCGGTGGTTTGTTAAGGGTTTCGCGAGTTTGGCTAAGTCTATGACGAAGCTAACGGGAAAGGACGTTCCTTTCGTGTGGTCCTCGGAGTGTGAGGAGAGTTTTGCGAAACTAAAGGCCTTGCTGACTAGTACTCCAGTATTGGCGTTGCCTGATCCGGGTGAGCCTTACGTGGTGTATACCGATGCGTCGGGAGTTGGTCTTGGTTGTGTGTTGATACAGCGGGGGAAGGTTATTGCCTATGCTTCGCGGCAGCTGCGGAAGCATGAGTGCAACCACCCTACCCATGATCTTGAGATGGCTACGGTTGTTTTTGCTTTAAAGATTTGGAGATCTTATCTTTATGGCGAAAAGGTTCAGGTGTTCACAGATCATAAGAGCCTGAAATACATTTTCACTCAGCCTGAGTTGAATTTAAGGCAGAGGCGCTGGATGGAGCTAGTGGCCGACTATGATCTAGAGATAGCTTACCATCTCGGTAAGGCTAATCTGGTTGCGGATGCGTTGAGTCGGAAGCGGGTGGCTTTGGCTCGGAAGCATGAGGTTGAGTCTTTGGTGAGCGAGATTAGCACATTGCGTTTGTGTGTTGTATCTCAGGAACCGTTGGGCTTAGAGGCAGCTAATCAGGCAGATCTTTTGAGCAGAGTTCGGCTGGCTCAGGAAAAAGATGAGGGCTTGGTTAAGGCTTCGAGAGAATCGGGTTCTGAGTATCAGGTATCTCCGAATGGCACTATCCTTGTCAGTGGGAGGGTATGCGTACCTTTGGATGAGGATTTGAGGCATGAGATCCTGAGTAAGGCTCATGCGAGTATGTTTTCGATTCATCCAGGAGCGACTAAGATGTACCGGGATCTTAAGCGGTATTATCATTGGGTTGGGATGAAGAAGGATGATGCTAACTGGGTTGCGGCGTGCAACGTGTGCCAGTTAGTGAAGACAGAGCATCAGGTTCCGAGTGGTTTGTTGCGGAGTTTACCCATTCCAGAGTAGAAGTAGGATATGATCACGATGGATTTCATGGTGGGATTACCAGTTTCTCGGACCAAGGATGCTATCTGGGTCATCGTTGATCGATTGACTAAGTGTGCACGTTTTCTGGCCATTAAAAAGACCGATGGGTCTGCAGTTTTGGCTAGGAAGTACGTGCAGAAGATTGTAAGACTGTATGGAGTACCGGTGAGCATTGTCTCGGACCGGGATCCTAAGTTCACATCTGAGTTCTGGAATGCGTTTCAAACGGAGATGGGCACGAGGGTGCACATGAGTACGGCTTATCATCCTCAGACAGATGGGCAATCCGAGAGGACCATCCAGACTCTGGAGGATTTGTTGAAGATGTGCGTGCTGGATTGGGGTGGTCATTGGGTGGATCACTTGAGCTTGGTAGAGTTTGCGTATAACAATAGCTACCAGGCGAATATTGGGATGGCTCCATACGAAGCTCTGTATGGGAGGCCATGTCGTACACCTTTGTGTTGGACTCAAGTGGGGGAGAGGAGCACATTGGGTGCGAGTTTTGTTCAGGAAACCACGGAGAGGATCCGGGTTTTGAAGCTGAACATGAAAGAGGCCCAGGATCGGCAATAGAGTTATGTCGATAAGAGGCAGAAGGAGCTTGTGTCTGAGGTGGGAGATAGATTGTATCTCAAGATGGCTTTGCTGAGAGGTCCGAACAAGTCCATTACTGCGACTAAGTTGAGTCTGAGGTATATGGGGCCGTTACGGATTGTAGAGCGTGTTGGACCGGTAGCGTATCGGTTGGAGTTACCCGAGATTATGCATGCATTTCATAAGGTCTTCCATGTGTCGATGCTGAAGAAGTGTTTGCATATGGGTGACAAGGTATTGGGTGAGATTCCGTCAGATCTCCAGCCCAATATGACCGTTGAGGCGAGACCTTTGAGAGTTCTCGAGCGGAGGGTCAAGGAGCTTCGTCGGAAGAAGATTCCGATGATGCGAGTTCTGTGGGACTGTGACGGGGTGCAGGAGGAAACTTGGGAGCCAGAGGCTCGGATGGAAGTGCGGTTCCGGAAGTGGTTTCAGAAGCAGGCTGTGGCTTGAGTTCCATCGAGTGGTTCCAGTTTTAGTTTGTACCTGTATGCTGTGTGTATTTTCATTTTGTATTGCCGTTATGTATGACGATGTTACATTATGGTGTTTAATAATAAGATGTGAGTTTTCCTTATTATTATTTGACTTGCGAGTCTTGGATTGCTTTCGTTTTAGTGTTAAAAAAAAACGTTAAAGCATGTGAGTAATAAGACGGTGGTTCTTATTGGTAATGGCACGAGTGCCATGGAAATTTTTTTTTAAGAGAGTTAAAAGCTTGGTACATAATCGGGAAAAGATTATGTGGTGCCCGAAGTGTTGGGTACCGGTGTTATAGCCTTGGTTGGTTATGCACGGCAGATATTCCGGGTATGGAATATGGGTGATACAGTGTTACCTTGCGAGGATACACGAATCACGGGAGGTAGATCAGTCGGAGATGCTTATAGATATGTGACATATTGCTCAGTGAGAGGACTAGTTCCTCTAGTGCCGTTAACTCGAGGGACTGCGGGCCTAAGAGTGTAACTGGCAATGTATCTAGACTCGTGTGGAGTATAACCTAGAGTGATATGAGATACCGTGGATTCGGAGGGTATATAACCAAGAGTGATATATGATACCGTGGATTCGTAAGGCGTATAACCTAGACGTAGGTTATATTGCCCAGAATTGAGGGGTAAAAGTATATCGGAGACTCAGAAAGGTTATATGGCCTAGAATTGAGAGGTATGGGATATCAGAGACTCATGAGGGTTATATTGCCCCGAGGAGAGTGGTACGGTAGATACCCAGAACTCGGAGATGCTGCGGTGTCTTGAGTGCTGTGGTATGGGTTATACCTTGCGAGGTATAGAGGATATCCTGCGGGGTATGTTAGAGCCTAGAGTTCGGAGATGCTGTGGTGTCTTGAACCCTGGGATGAGCAATAAGTACATATGATGCTGCGGTGTCATAAGCATAGAGTGACTGAGTGGGAAACTTCGGAGGTTAGTGGTAGGCCTCGTGTGTACATGCGTGTACATGTGTGTGAGTGTTGGCCGGGTTGGCCAAGGTTTAAGAAATCATCGCGACGATTTGGGTTCATTGGAGATGAACGGTAACGTAGATTCGAGGTCGAATCTATGTTAATGGGGGAGAATTGTAACGCCCGTGTCCCGGAAATTAATTATCGGTTAATTAATTGGGATGTCCGTCCGAGTTTATTAATCTTAGACAAATCCCGAGAAATTGATTAAAGGGTTAAGTTGATCAATTTGGATTCGTTCCGGGGGTGTCATAAGTTGTTTCAGAAGTTTGGGGTTTTTCTCAAAAAGTTGTAAAGTTGTGTTGACTTTCTTCCCATCTTCTTCTTCATCTCGTGAGTTGCCATTTTTGGGCTGAAGTTGGAGCTGGTTTGGCGAGAGAGAGAAGGGGGAAAGGAGAAGAGAAGAAGAGAGTTGAGCTTGGTTAAGTTGGTTCTAGTAGAATCAAGTGTGGGTGAGCTTGTGAGCTTGGGCAAAAGATTTGGAGTTGGGGCTGAGCTTGGACGTGGCTTGTGAGGTGGAGGAGGGTTCCTTCTAAAGCTTGGGGAGTTCCATAGAGGCTAGATCAATCCATTTCTAAGGTGAGTTGTGACCAAAGGTGGCTTAGGCCTTGTTTGGGGGCTTGTGGGGTTTAGACAAGTTTGAGGGTGTGCCTAGGTTGCTTAGAGGCCTTGGGGTCTTGTTGTTAAGCTTAATCTAGTGTGTTTTAGCTTGTGTATTGATTTGTGAAGCTTGTTTTTGTGCTTGGTGCTTGTTAAGCTTGGTCTAAGTCAAGTTTAGTGGTTTCCGCGGGTTCCATCGGTCAGGCATGACCGATGGAAGTGCCCGCTGGCACCTAGCGGTTAGATCCATCGGTCAGGTCAGACCGATGGGTTGTGTTGTGGTGTTCCAGGCATTTCGCATGGACATTTGCAGCGGTTGGAGCAGACCGGGGTTTATCGGTCAGGTCCATCGGTCAGGTCAGACCGATGGGTTGTGTGGCAGTGTTCCTGGCATTTCGCAAGGACACTTGTAGCGGTCAGGACAGACCGCTGGGACCTAGCGGTCAGGTCCATCGGTCAGGACAGACCGATGGATTGGTTGCAGCTTTTCCCGGCAATTCGCCAGGACAGTTGTAGCGGTTAGGACGGACCGATGGGGTTTATCGGTCAGGTCCATCGGTCAGGTTGGACCGATGGCTGTCCTTGTATGGTTTGTCTTTGTGTGTCTTCGGGTTAGCTTTCGTGTGTGTCGAATTGCTATGGTGCTAGACATGTTTTGCTATTGATTGCCATGCATGCGTTGATGTTAGGAATTGATAGGGCTTTGTGGTGAATCTTGTTCATGCATGAATTGTGATTGGTATTATATGCCTTGCTTGTGGGTTTTCGCATACCTGTTGTTGGGAGGATCAATCTCACTCAGCGTTTGGTTTTCCAAATGTTGATGCATCACTTTTGTCGATGCAGGTAAAGATAAGGTGTGATCGTGGAATCGAAGGTTCAGAGGGAGATGATGATTAGGACCGGGGTTGTTTGCTTTACCGTTTTATATTGTATTTTCCGCTGTATTGTAGAATTGCGTATTCTATGCTTGGTATTGTATGGTTGTTTTTGTATAAGTACTTGGAGAGTATTTAAAATGTATGGACATTTTAATTACTAAGTATTTATGTTTGTTTGTTTAAAAAAAAGAAAAAAAAATCGGGTCGTCTCAATTAGAATGAATTATTATAATACAAGAGCATTTGAAATATTATATTTCATTATGTTAATCATAAGAAAAAAACGACAAAAAAAATATAAAGAATAATTTATTATTATACAATATGAAGTAATCACACAAACATAGGGATCTTGGATGTCACATGTTCGATTCATGTTAGGAGGGATGTCACATTGTTTGAGTCTCGTCCTTGGAGGATGTAGGGTGCCCGTGGACTACGGGCCTAGAACCACTTAGGCATTAAAAAAACATAATTTTATATTTTTTTGTGAAATAACTTTCGAAAATTTGTGATTCACAATTTATTAAGTTTTTGTACTTCAATAATTATTACTAAATTTGATGATAAAGTTATTACAAATTAATTTGTGTGCTCATAAGTAGCCATACCATCTGACAAATGAAATTACATAGATTTATGTGTTGATCCAGATTATTTAAATTTGATGTATTCATTGGTTAAACAAATCAATTTAACTTATGATTCATTTAACACTCTAACCAATTAAAATAATGAATTAGGTTGGATTACACTTCATTTTTTTCCGTTTAAATATGATGAGAGCATGGCCAGCAAGGAGGATGAACCAATACAACAGAAGGATGACAAAGAGGATCCATGGAAGCAGCTTGAACCGGAGCAGCAAGGACATGAAGATTGGCACATTTCCCCGGGGCCTATTACTAGGTCTAAGCAAGCTGAGCTCAATACAACTTTTTTTAATGAATTTGTGATACAAGCCACCATCCAGGGCAGTTTAGTGTGTGCTAATCCAACTACCCTGGTTGTGATACAAGCCACCTAAACAAGAGAGGTGATAAGACTTATACTCTTTTTCCCTTGTTTGGTTTTGTCCCATTGGGTTTTCCAAACAAGGTTTTTAATGAAGTAGGCCTTATCTTTCTCATGGCCTATTGATAAAGCCAAAGCCCAGCCCATCTTCATTTGCACGAAATTGGAGTCTATTTTCCTGTTCAAACTTTGTTTAAATGTTGTTTTAATTCTGCATGGTCCTTGTGTGAGTTATGAGGCATGTCTTGTAACTCCACACTCTTTTATTGCTTCTTTTCTTTCTCTTCTCTTCTTATTCCTATCTGAACCTCATTTGAAAGACATCAAACTCTTTTTATAAAAAATCTCTTTTTAACTTGTTTGATCATCGCTTTCTTAAAGTGTCCGGATCTTCATCCCTCACGCCTAGCAAGTCTCGATAGTCTAAGGATTCCTCCATAGTCCTTAAGAAGTATCATTCACCTCCACCCTTTGTTTGAAGTATTGGGTCTTTACCCTCTCCTGAACAAGCTTGATAGTCTAAAGGCCATTCACAACCTTTGGAAGTATCACTTCGATCCATCCTCGAGTCCATCTATCATCATATCGCCTCACCAAACCTCACTTCCGTAACACTAAACCACCATTTCAACTCCTTGCAACCTACTGGAGATCATCCTCGGACTTGATCCCTACCAGGATCATATCAAGTTGTATCAGAGCAGACTCCACGTCAGGTTGTGTCTTATCCGATCTATTACACCTCTTTACATTTCGATCAAATTATCTGTTGATTGTCGGAATTTTCATAAATCGTTGGTAATAGATAAAATCGTGAAATCAATTTCTAAAGAACCTTTTACGAGTCTAGTTTCAGTTAAAATTGATTTCGGAATTTTTGGACACTATTTGATATTTTAATCTAACCGATCATCTTCAAGTGTTTTAGTGTAAAGGATTTCTGCGATTTTCAGTGTTTTGATTTTCATAAATCCGTTTTAATTGCTAAAATCGTGAGATCGGTTCGATCTGTTTTGAAAAAAAGTCAAGTATCTTAGAAAATAGTTTCTAAAAATTTTGAACGTGTTTTGACATTTTATTCAGCTTGATCCAACCAAACTGTCGCTTGGGATTCAAGCTTGCTTGCCGAGTATTTTTTTTGTTGAGTTATCTTTGGGGATTTTTACTTGTTACTTGTTTAAATCTGAACAGGTATCATGGTGGAAACTAACAATGGTGAAGAGGAGTCGTCAAATTCCAATAAACAACTCCTTGATTCCTTTAAAGCCATGATGAACGAGAGTATGTCAACCATGAGAGAAGAGCTGAGAGGTAAACTAGAAAGATCCATCAATGACCAACTTAGGAGGAACCCACAACCTTCTGATGCTGAGCAATACTATAGTCACTCCTCAAGATCACATCATTCAAGGAGAAGACGACCCAGAGAGGATCAACCCCTTAGGATCAACCAAACCAATCCTCGAGACCCCTTAGTCGGCCTTAAAATCGAAATTCCATCTATCCATGGAACCAATGATCCGGAAGAATACTTAGAATGGGAGAAAAAGGTCGAGATAGTTTTTGACTACAGAGAATTCACTCAAGACCATAAGGTTCAGATAGCCTCAACCGCATTCAAGGATTATGCTCTAAGTTGGTGGGATCAGTTGGTAACTTCTAGGAGGAGGGTTGGAGATCTTCCTATTGAAACCTGGAACCAAATGAAGATTATTATGAGGAAGAGGTTTATACCTAGTCATTACCATAGAGAGCTGCATCTAAGACTGAGGAATCTGCCTCAAGGAAGTAGGTTCGTAGAAGAATACTATAATGAACTGGAAACTTTGTTGCTCAGGGCTAATATTCAAGAGGATAATGAAGTTGCTATGGCTAGATTTATGGGTGGTCTCAATAAGGATATCATAGAAAGGCTTGAAGTCCATCATTATATCGAGATGGAAGAACTTCTTCACAAGGCTGTCATATTCGAAAAACAACTTAAGAGAAAGAACCTTAAGCCCAGTTTTGCTACTCCAAGGTTTAACCAAACCCGTGAAGATAAACCTAACAAGGAATATCAACCATTTCCTAAACCCAAGATAGAGGAGCCGCGACTTAAGGGTATTGACAAGGGATCAAGCACCAAGACCAGGGAAATACAATGCTTTAAGTGTAAGGGTTTTGGTCACTATTCAAACGCATGCTCTAATAAGATAACCATAGTTATCCGTGCCAATGGAGAGCTAGAATCGGAAGAGGAACATTCTGAAGCTGAGTCTATAGAAGAACAGGTCACAATGCCAACAGTGGGACAACTATTGGTCACTAGAAGAACTTTGAATCTACATACTAAGTTTGAAAAGAATGAGCAGAGAGAGAATCTATTCCATACTCGTTGTCTAGTGAAGGAAAAGGTCTGCAGCTTAGTAATCGATGGGGGTAGTTGCACCAATGTTGCGAGTGACTTCATGGTCAAAAAACTTGGACTAGTGGTCATTAACAGAGCTAAGCCTTATAAGTTGCAATGGCTTAATGGTGAGGGAGAGTTGGAAGTCAGGAACCAGGTCTTAGTTCCTTTTTCTATAGGAAAGTATGAAGATGAGGTCTTATGTGATGTCTTACCGATGGATGCCGGACATATACTCCTTGGAAGACCTTGGTAATCTGATCGGAAAGTAATGCATGATGGGTTTACTAATAGGTATTCATTTGAGTTTAAAAACAAGAGGAACATTCTAGTGCCGTTAACCCCACAAGAGGTTCATCTAGACCAAATCACTTTGAAGAAAACAAGATCACTTACGAGTCCAAGCTCAAGCAACCGGCCAACCTTATGATCACACCTCAACAAGGGAGTTACTCGCCATCCCTACTCTTTATGTTTAAAGAATGCCTTAATATTAACCAAACTATGCAGGAACATCCTAGCAAAATTCAGTTTCTTTTGCAGGAGTTCCAAGATGTGTTTCCGGAGGAACCTCCCCAAGACTTGCCGCCAATCCGTGGAATAGAACACCAAATCGATTTCATACCCGGAGCTTCTCTTCCCAACAAACCAGCATACAGAACCAACCCTCTAGAAACTAAGGAACTTCAACAACAAGTCACCGAGCTCATGAAGAAAGGACATATCCGAGAGAGTATGAGCCCATGTGTCGTGCCCATTTTGCTTGTCCCAAAGAAAGATAATAGCTGGAGGATGTGTGTTGATTATCATGCCATCAACAATATCACTGTAAAGTATCGACATCCTATACCTAGATTAGATGGTATACTTGATTAATTGCATGGTTCTAGCATCTTTTCTAAGGCAGATCTTAAAAGTGGTTACCACCATATTAGGATGAAAGAAGGGGATGAATGGAAAACCGCATTTAAAACTAAGCATGGATTGTATGAATGGTTAGTCATGCCTTTTGGGTTAACAAACGCACCTAGCACTTTCATGAGGTTAATGAACCATGTTCTTAGGGCTTTCATTGGTCATTTTGTGGTTGTGTATTTTGATGACATTTTAGTTTACAGCCGCAGCCTAGAAGATCATGTAGAACACCTTAGAAAAGTTTTGGAAGTGCTTAGGAAGGAAACCTTATATGCTAACTTTATGAAATGTACTTTTGGAACGGATAACCTTGTGTTTTTAGGTTTTGTGGTAAGTGCAGATGGCATTAAGGTTGATGAGGAAAAGATTCAAGCGATTAAAGAATGGCCAAGTCCAAAGAATGTAAGTGAAGTAAGAAGCTTCCATGGCCTTGCCAAGTTTTATAGGAGGTTTGTAAAGGACTTCAGTACAATAGCAGCTCCGCTCACTGAGGTTATCAAGAAGAATATAGGATTCAAGTGAGAGCAAGCTCAAGAAAACGTGTTCCAAACCTTGAAAGACAAGCTTACACACGCCCCGGTTTTATCTCTTCTTAGTTTCGATAAAAATTTTGAGATTGAATGTGATGCTTCAGGAATTGGTATTGGTGCTGTTCTCATGCAGGAACAAAGGCCTATAGCATACTTTAGTGAGAAGCTTGGAGGCACCATACTCAATTATCCAACCTATGACAAAGAACTCTATGCACTTATTAGGGCTCTACAAACGTGGCAGCATTATCTTTGGCCTAAGGAGTTTGTTATCCACACGGACCATGAATCTCTTAAACATCTCAAAGGACAGCATAAGCTCAACAAAAGACATGCCAAGTGGGTTGAATTTCTTGAAACCTTTCCCTATGTGATCAAATACAAGAAAGGTAAGGAGAATGTAGTAGCCGATGCTCTTTCTCGGAGGTATGTTCTTTTGAATTCTTTAGAAGTTAAGCTACTAGGATTTGAGCAAATAAAGGAACTATATGCTACTGATGCTGACTTCAAAGAAATCTATGCTTCTTGTGAGAAATTTGGTGTGGAAAAATATTACAAGGCTGATGGGTTCTTGTTTTATGAAAACCGATTATGTGTGCCTAACTCCTCTTTGCGAGACTTGTTTATCAAGGAAGCTTATGCAGATGGTCTTATGGGTCACTTTGGCGTGGAAAAAACATTAAGTGTACTACAGGAGCATTTCTTTTGGCCACATATGAGGAGCAACGTCGAGAAAACTTGTCAACGATGTATTACGTGTAGACAAGCCAAATCCATCATCCAAAACTACGGTTTGTATATTCCTTTACCTATTCCATTACATCCTTGGCATGACATTTCCATGGATTTTTTCATCGGATTACCCAAGACAAAAACTGGTAAGGATTCGGTATTTGTGGTAGTGGATAGGTTCTCTAAAATGGCTCACTTCATTCCTTGTCATAAAACTGATGATGCTATTCATGTAGCTGGATTATTCTTTAAGGAGATAGTTAAAATTCATGGTATGCCTAGAACTATTGTATCGAATAGAGACACTAAGTTCCTTAGTCATTTTTGGAAAACGCTTTGGTCTAAACTAGGAACTAAGCTTTGTTTCTCTACAACTTGTCATCCGCAATCCGATGGTCAAACTGAAGTAGTAAATAAAACTCTATCTACTTTGTTGCGTGCTATAATTAAAAAGAATCTTAAAACTTGGGAAGATTTTTTGCCTCATGTTGAATGTGCTTATAATCATGCTAGGCATTCCGAATCTAAGTATTCACCATTTGAAATTGTTTATGGGTTCAATCCCCTCTCACCTTTGGATCTAATGCCTTTACCTATGAATGAAAGGATAAGTCTTGATGGAAAGAAAAAGGCAGAATTAGTCAAGCAGATTCATGAGAAGGCTCGAATTAATATTGAAAACAAGACCAAGTTATACGAGAAGCATGCAAACAAGAACCGCAAGGAGATGGTCTTTGAAGAAGGAGACTTTGTGTGGATCCATTTGAGAAAAGAAAGGTTCCCTAACGAGAGAAAATCCAAGCTCATGCCCAGAATTGATGGTCCATTCAAAATCATCAAGAAGCTCAACAACAATGCCTACCAGCTGGATCTCCAAGGAAAGTTACTGATTTGGTTCCCTATTTTGCAGATGAAGCAGATTTGAGGTCAAATCCTTTTGAAGAAGGAGAAGATGTTGAGAGCATGGCCAGCAAGGAGGATGAACCAATACAGCATAAGGATGACAAAGAGGATCAATGGAAGCAGCTTGAATCGGAGCAGCAAGGACATGAAGATTGGCACATTTCCCCGGGGTTTATTACTAGGTCTAAGCAAGCTGAGCTCAATACAACTTTGCAGCATCTTCTCAACACCATCCAGGGCAGTTTAGTGTGTGCTAATCCAACTACCCTGGTTGTGATACAAGCCACCTAAACATTTATCAAGAGAGGTGATAAGACTTATACTCTTTTTCCCTTGTTTGGTTTTGTCCCATTGGGTTTTCCAAACAAGGTTTTTAATGAGGTAGGCCTTATCTTTCTCATGGCCTCTTGATAAAGCCAAAGCCCAGCCCATCTTCATTTGCACGAAATTGGAGTCTATTTTCTTGTTCAAACTTTGTTTAAATGTTGTTTTAATTCTGCATGGTCCTTGTGTGAGTTATGAGGCATGTCTCGTAACTCCACACTCTTTTATTGCTTCTTTTCTTTCTCTTCTCTTCTTATTCCTATCTGAACCTCATTTGAAAGACATCAAACTCTTTTTATAAAAAAATCTCTTTTTAACTTGTTTGATCATCGCTTGCTTAAAGTGTCCGGATCTTCATCCCTCACGCCTAGCAAGTCTCGATAGTCTAAGGATTCCTCCATAGTCGTTAAGAAGTATCATTCACCTCCACCCCTTGTTCGAAGTATTGGATCTTCACCCTCTCCTGAACAAGCTTGATAGTCTAAAGGCCATTCACAACCTTTGGAAGTATTACTTTGATCCATCCTCGAGTCCATCTATCATCATATCGCCTCACCAAACCTCACTTCCGCAACACTAAACCACCATTTCGACTCCTTGCAACCTACTGGAGATCATTCTTGGACTTGATCCCTACCAGGATCATATCAAAATATGTTCAAAAATAGATGGAGTTACAAACGAAAGTAATATCTCTGGAAATTAAGCTGGCAGAAGATGTTGAATCCCAATGACAACAACGCTAAAAAAGGAGATAATTCTACAAATCAAAACCGCTAAAGCTGATTTTTTGTCAATTAAATCTTAACCTATTCATCGGTTCTTCTCTAAAATAAGAAATTATCAGGGTTTTAGCTTTCCTAAATCACATTATTCTTCAGTTAGAAAACAAGGAATCAAGAGTGTGTATTCACAGAAGGGGAGAAAAAATGCGCTTAAAAACAGAGGAATGTGTCAAAGTTCATAGCCCTTTGTGGATCTATCAAACATGCGGATGAAACTTTTGATTTAAATCCTGGTCAAGCATCATATGGAACAAAAAACTAGCTCAGACAACAGCTCAAGTGATCCTCATCATGATGCACGAAAGTCATATTGTGAATATTGAATTCGACATTCAAAATGTAAACAATATTTGTTGTATATTCGAGTTTCTTTTTTATTTTAGCAAGCGTTTCTTTCGAAGATATGTAAAAATTGAGTATATTTGTATTCAAGAGTAAAAAAAGATTATCGAAAAAAGATCCCATTACAAAGCGATGGGGTCCTATATTTATACATTACAGAGATTAAATGCAGCTAAGTAATTCTATGATTTCTCTTAAATGTGTCTGTTTTGATTATGCCTTCAATGCCGTAACGTCTTGACTTTTGAATTAAATTGGGCCTTTTATGGACTTCTATTCTTTCGGCTTGTCTGCTGGTTTAGAGCTCTATAAACTTTCAACTCGCGTTCCCGAGCTCCCGAAAGGTTCGCTGGCCTTGTCCTCGGTGTAGACCCCCACTTCTTTTGTTATTATGACGTGGTGGACACGTGGCTATCCTCTCTGGGTATTGGATCTCTGGTGTGAGATCCAGTATCAACAACTGCCTCCCAAGTCCTGCGAGCTGGTGCTCCAGCTCGGGGGACTTAAGTAATTAATGCGGATGTATCTTTTCAATTCATATCCCTTAATTAAATTTATGTCTCACTATAGTATCCCTAGGATTTCGGGTTCCAGATTACTTGATTGCCTTGATACGTGTTATTGTTAATTTTGGAATTTTTATTAATAAAACAGGGGATAAATCATCCCACTGCCCACTACTCTCGAGGCAGTTTTTTTCTTTTGGTTTAAAGGTGAGACCCTCCGCTTTTCATTATTATTTTCTATCGTATCTCAACTTTCATCGTCTTTCCTTCTTCTTTGCTTGAAAAACACGCCTTTCTTTTTATCACTACTTTATTTCCTCTTTTGTCTGTCCTCGCATCTCCGATTTAAAACCATGTCGACTCCAGCTAAAGAACCAAAAATTGAACTGGAGACGGGAGACATTGAGACATCATCAGCTCCAGAAGTTGTTGCTCTGGATGCCATTGTTTGTACCCAATCTGCGGATAAATTTGGTTCCCACGATAAGTCGTTATCGTTGAAGAGTTCTCTCGACGACATCAACAACTCTTTGTCAAGTCCTGTCTGAGGTCAAATTCGCTCTCCCTGGTCCTGAAGAATCTCCGGAGACAGTTCGCCACGGTTACTGCTGCCCATATGAAATTTATTTCAAAGGTTACGGCTTGTTCTTTTTTCTTCCCGAAGTTCTTGTACTATACCTTCATCCTCTCGGGGTTGCCTTTCTGCAAATGGTCCCTAATATGCTCTGCTCGATTCTGTAAGCATTCACAGTTACTGCGGAAGCTGGTTTGTTGGTGACCGTTACCGAGTTCCTCGAGCTCTTCCATGTCCGCGAAGTGAGGACGGCGGGAACCCTTGTCATTTATCCGACCTATGAGCAAAATTTAATAGATGCCCTACTGCTCTAGGATGACAATTGGCGGAGATACTGGTTTCTTTTCAAAGTTGATACCTCCTTCGACATGCTGCATCGCGGCTGGGTCTCGTCCCCGAGTAGAAATTAGGGCTTCTTAGGTTTTTTCAATTAGTTTTTGATGTGATCATGGATAGCTCTCAGAAGCAACTTGAACCCGAGGATGCTTTGGCCGTACCAAGTGGACCAATGACAAGATCGAGAGCCAAAGAATTTCAGAACGCCATCACCGCATTACTCACTCAAGTTCAACCGACGAAAGTTCAGTTCGAGAACAAGGAAAATCAAACCGTCTTGGTTGCTCGAATGGACTAATAACGGGTGATTCGTTTGTACTCTTTTTCCTAGCCTTTGGTTTTTTTCCCAATGGGTTTTCCAAAGGAAGGTTTTAATAAGGCAAATGGGTCACTCTAATCCATCTTAGTCCACAAGAGTTAAACAAGTTTGGTCCAGGTCCAAGTCCAATAAATTTTGGAATTATCTTTTGAAGTCTCAAGCCCAAAAAAGAGATTAAATCAGCCCAGCTTACTAATCACCTGATTAATTTCGGCCAAGGGAGTGGAAGAGGTGGCTAGGGAGACTCCAAGAGATATTCCAAACTAGTTAATGTTTTCTTAAATTTCTATGAATTAATTCTAGCTTTTTCTTTACTCCATTTTCTTTAAAACTCTTTTCTTGTACTCATTTTCGGATTAACCAAGTTTTTTTATTAAAAATTGAGAGTGTTTTCTCTTGTGTTCTTTGAAGAACAAAACTGATTGTTGGTGAGTCATATCCTTCAATCGATCCGAATCAAGGTGTGTCATATCCGCGATTCAAACCTTGGCGATTTCAAGTGTGTCATATCTTGGAAAAGTCATTGAGGAAATATCCAAGGCCTTCCGCAACCTTGGTGCGATCCATTCACTCCACCTCTATCTATCAATCAATCAATCTATCTATCCACTCCTTTCATCTTACCCCTCAAAAGTGCCGATTCTAGGAGGATCATATCAGTTTTACTGATGAGTTTCTTACTGATGTTGTTTGTGTTTGTTTTGTTGTTTTTTTTATTAACATCAATTCTTTTTTTTTTGGTGGCGAATCAGATTCTTCCCACCCCCTGAGACAGCTTCTATAACTTCTACAAGACGGTGATCGAGGGTGACGTTAATTGGAACTCGTTTACCCTTGATTGGATTCACGGAGCTGGAGACCTCGTTAGAAGAGGAGAAGGTCATCCCGTAGATCCGCGTCTGAAGGAAATGAACTTCTCCGGGTGGAATCATCGCGATAGAAAAATTGCGAAGAAAACACAAAGGGCCGTAGAGAAAAGGGTGAAAGATAAAATCTCTGCTCTTGGAAGGAAACGGCGGGAGAAGACCGCCTCTACGAACGAGAAAGTTCCTCGCAAAGTCAGTCTAGTTGTGGAACCCTTTCCTCTTTCTTCAAGATCTCTAACCGTCTTGGGTTCTAGTTCGAGCTCTCGCGCCAGCTCGTCATGCTACTGTTGTCACCGGCGATAGTGACACCACACCGAGAACAAACCCATTTCTTCTTTGGTTTGCAAGAGAAAGACTCTGGAGACTCATTCTTCTCCTTGGGACGATAGGTCAAAGTCTCATGGAGGTAACAAAGAACTCGCCCTTATGCCACCTCCCGAGCCTCGACCTTTTGATGTTCGTAATCCATCACTACACTCCCGTTCAAAGGAAATCCAAGATGGTTTAGATCATCAAAAGAAGTCTAGCGATCATCACTCTGGAAGTCAACCATCATCTCAAACTGGCATCTGTTCGTCTTCGAAATCTGGTGGTTTTATTTCACCCCAAGGTACTTATTCGTTCGAATCTCTGTAATTCCTGTTACATGTTGTTATTTTTGTTCATTCCCTCACTCCTTCTGTTATTGTGCTTCAGAGAGGGAGAAAGTTAGAGATATCTTCAGGTGCTTTTCTACCCGAGCTAGAGAAAGCTCCCTTTTTTTGCCAAATGGCGCGAGGGTGCCTGTGAGAGATACTTTTGTCATGCTTCTTAGGTTCTTGTTTCAGCTTCAAGCGTTTCCACCTCGTTTACTTATTTGTGTACTCACTTTCTTTCTTGTGCAGGCTGTCAGTGACCACAATGACATGGTGTTCTACTATGAATCCCTTCTTGCCTCGTCAGCTCCTATTCAGGAACTTGAGGCTGCCAAATAGACAATCACCAATCATAAATTGAAATGAGCTTCTAAAAAAGACGCCAAAAAGCTGGAGCCCATGGTGAGGTTGGAAAAAGAGCATGACGATGCGAAGGCGACGAGCATAGGATACGTGTTCTATCAACCAAAATTTCTGCTTCAATGTCTACATCTTCGTCACTAAGACAAGATCTGGATGTTGTCATGGCTAAATCAGAAGAGTTGACTCTAAGGTTAAACTCTCTTGTTCGGCTCAGAGATCACGAACTATTGAAGTCAGCTCGCTCAGTAAGGAAAGAGGTCAAACAGCAAGGTCAGGAAATCCATGAACAAGTTGATGAATATATCAAGCCTCTGGAAACCAAGGCGTGCCTTGAGTCTGATGTGAATGAGATGAAGATCAACCTCACACTCCTTTCCCAACTCAAATATGGTGATACTAATATCAAAGATGAAAAAGCCAAGGTGGAAACCAAGCTCGCTAAAACCAAATTGGAGCTAGATGCTCTTCTGGCTGTTTCCTTCGATCTCCAAAAGTTTGTTTCAACCTTTGCAGACTCTCATCCTCTTCCTGAGTTAGACCTCAATATCCTTGGAGATAATGCTCCTTTGTCGTTTGTTGAAACTCTCAAAGTTCCACCTCCACCCTCTTCTCTTGACGAGGTAAAGTTCAACCAATTTGGTCAAATGATTCTATCATTAGTGATGACCAACTGGCTAGGATTAGGAGTTGGAATTCCTTTGAGTTGTAACTTAGGGTATTTGATTCAGGATGCAGCTGCACCTACATCTACTATTACTGCCTTGGTGGAATTTTTGTCGGAAAAGCCATCAGCTGAAGCCGAAGGAACTCCCCTTGTGCCCGAACCTATAGCTGGAGACTCCTCGAGAGCTGATCCTGCGAAAGGTGATAAGATTACTTCTGAAGCGAACTGATTGTGTATATGTCCATTTATCCTGGGGGTTGTCCCATCTTTGCTTTTTCTTAAGACTTATTTCATATCTTTATTGACTTATGTTTTTATTGCCCAAGGGGGCTTTTATGCTTATCATATTTTAATGACTTTGGTATGGTTGAAAAACTGTGTCAAGTTTACAAAGTCTGACTTTTTCAAAACTCTTGCCCGAGTTGTTTTCAAGAGAAAATTTGTTTTCCCACCATCGTGGGGCTCATTTATTGCTATTGAATCTTCATTCTATGACTGGTGAGGTAACAAGATCGTGACATTTCCTGATCTCTTTTTTTTTGTTTTATTCCCATTGGACGTCGGAAACTTAACACACTTGAGGTAGGTCGACGGTATGGCCTTCATCTGATATATTCATGGAGTTCTCAAAATTATGGTGTATGCTACGGGCCGATCAAAAATGGTGAACTCTACAATCTTTGGCATGCCTACGGCCAGCACTGGAAGTTTGATTGTTCAGAGGGAAATTGAGGTTTCGCTTATGAATGCAATCAATGGAGCTGGTTGGCCGACAATATCTACTTTATTTACACCCATTTGTTGAAGTGTACTTAACAAAATGAGGTCCACCAAACTCTCAGTATCGATCAGGATCCTAGACACCTCGTAATTAGCTACGTCCAGAGTGATTACGAGAGTATCATCATGTGGCCTCACAAGACATTGAGTTTCGAGCTCTTCAAAAATTATTTTCGTGTTATACTCGATTGGCTGCGTTTCCTTACTTACTTACATTACCGCGGCTCACTTGTGTATTTTGATTGCCCGAATAGAGTCTCGGCATAACTTGGATCCTCCGATAATGACATTGATCCTCTTTTTTGGGGGTCCGGATGAGGTAGACTCGAATGTTCTTTGCTTTTTAGTTGATGGTTCTGAGCTTTGGCCCTCGTCTCTCTCTTTGTGATAAAGTTGGAGAAACTCCTCAATGTTAAAACTTGCTAGTTCACCTGAAGCTGACTGTTCGGCCAAAGGCTTCTTGAGTACACTACAATCTTTTGTTAAGTGCCCGTTAACTTAATGTATATTGCAATAAGCTTTTTTGTCTCGCACCCGAGTTATCGGAGAAGGGGATCCAAACCTACCTCTTCCTAGAGATGGTCATCCAACGATATTATTGTACGGAGTTGCTCCAAAACATTTTGGTTCCTTTTTGTTTCTTGGCTCAAACTTCTTAACTGGGGTCCGACAATTGATTTGGCCGAGCAATTATTTTTTGCAAAAGTTAACTTTTCTTCTATGCCTTCATCCAATTATTAGCTCAAAAAAAGGCATCATGAATGGTTGATGGACGGTTCACTATGAGTTCTTCTCTGAACCTAGACTCATGCCAGAGTCTGTTTTTAAAATGGAGAAAGCTGCGGTTTGGGAAATTCCCAGGATTTTTGTAAGTATTTCCTTGTACTTGGAAATGTATTTTTGGAGAGGCTTTTACGGACCCTGCAAAAAGTTCCATAGGTTGCTATCCGACTTACCCATTTCCATCAGCACGGAATACTGCATAAGAAGCGCAAGATAGCTCATTGAAGCTATTGATTGTTCTTGGCTCAGGCTGAGTGAACCAAAGGACTGTTGGGCTGGAAAGATTTTATGAGAAGAGTTTGCAATATCCAGCGTCCTCTTCATGAGTCTCGAGGTCTATATGGCCTGCTGCGATATGGAAAGCGGCTAGATGACTCTTTGGATCGCCCTTCCCGTTATACATCGGCAGATTAACTTTGCGGGAGTCTCTTATCCAAAAGTTTGTGATTCGTCTTGTTTCTTCGATTACCCTGTCAATTTTGGGTGCCGAGCTGGTCGCTTGATGGAACTTTGATTTCATCTCCTTCAGTTCCTGACGAACTTTATCAAAGTCGGAGATGTGAACCTGATTTCTTTCATCTGTAAGCTCGTTTGGATCATCGGTGTGATGGCCTTCGCCATCTTCTGCCTGGTTTCCTGTTGGGTCAGATGTTGTGATCCCCGTGAGTTTGGGACTTGCGAGCTCCAGGGGATGCAAAGATGTGAGAGTGGGCGAGCATTTCCCGAGGTGGTTCCTGCAACCAAAGAATCCATGTGAGCTGAAACAGTTATGTGATTATTAGTTAAACTTACCTAGGAAGCATTTATTGTGGCCAGATCTTGCTCCTGGGTGCCAAATTTGGTAGCTAAATCTGTCGTGCTTTCTGTAAGCTTTTTATGAGCCTCAGCTATATTGATCTGTTCAGACATGGTGTCGATTTGCAGATACTGATTCTCTGAAAGGTTTAAAAGCTAGGCTTCCCCACAGATGGAATCGAGTTTCTTTTGAAGATATGTAAAAATTGAGTATATTTGAATTCAAGAGTAAAAAATGATTTCCGGAAAAAGATCCCCTTACAAAGCTATGGAGTCCTATATTTATACATTGCAGATATTAAATACTGCTAATTAATTCTATGATTTATCTTAAATGTGTTCGTTTTGATTCTGCCTTCAATGTCGTAACGTCTCGACTTTTGAATTAAACTGGACTTCTTATGGGCTTCTGTTCTTTGGGTCCTCCGCTGGTTTGGAGCTCTATAAACCTTCACCTCGCATTCCCGAACTCCCGAAAGGGTCGCGGGATTTGATGTCCTCGGTGTGGACCCCTACTTCTTTTGTTATTATGACGTGGTGAACACGTGGCTATCCTCTCCGGGTATTGGGTCCCCGGTGTGGGATCTGGTATCAACACATATGAGCAACATATGAAAATCATCAATATAAAACACACTAGGATTGATATATAGGCTTTTGAGTTCAAGAATCTTAGTGTGAAAAAGGAGAGGATGACTGGTCAAAGGACTGCCTCTGATGGTGTCTTTAGTGGCGATTTTAACATGCACCCAACCATTAAAAAAATTAGGATCAATACCTTTCTAGTTGATCGAGTAATAATTTAGAAAGTCTTTCTAAACTTTTATGAATACCTTCCGAAATTTTCTAATGTTTAGAAAAACATTTAGGAATTATCTCTAAAATTTATATGAAAATTTCTTTAATATCTAGATTTTTTTCTTAATTTAGAAAAATTTATGAAAGCCTTTCGAAATGATATGTTAATCTACTACTTGATCAAATAAAAATTTAGGAAGTCTATCTAAACTTTTAGGAAGACTTTTCTAAAGTTTTTTGAAATTTTAGGAACAATTCTTATAAATTTAGAAACGTATCCTAAATCGTATGTTAATTACTCTTTGATCAAATAAAATTTTAGCTAGTGTTTCTAAAGATCTTCCTAAACCTTTATCAATATTAAGAACATAATTTGGGATCCTCTTTAAAGGGACAAAGTTATAATTAAATGAGTCAATTGAAGAGCTTTTTTTTTAATTATTTTTTGTGTCTCATTCACAGCTGCACTAACTTCAATTACAGACATTCTCTAAAGCTAAAAGAAATAGTGAAATTTATTTTAAAGAATATTTAGCAAAACACATAAACTTTCAAGAACACACGACATTGTTTAACAAAAGAAACAAACTCTGTTTTAGAGTACATTTGTGAACAAATTAGTGATCTTTGGTCTCGATTTCATGAACCATTTCTTCAACATTGTCAATCTGATGATTAATTTTGGCGTATATAAAAAACAAATCACCTCCTCCTCCAAAAGCATCCATCTGATCAGCACTGAACCCCTATTATGTATTCAGGAAGCCTTTCCCAAATATGTAGTCTTAGATTGTTATGACACCCTACCTCTTCATTTTGCTTATATTGATTGAGTAGATGGTGGTTTGCGGACGATACATCTCTAAGAATGTCTCGATCCATTTGAACATAGAACATAGAATATAAAGATTTTTAGGAAGTTTTCATATATATATTCAAGAAGCCCTTCCTAAATATATAGTCTATTGTCTTGATACCACCGTATCTCTTTGTTTTGTTTGTCTTGATTGTCTCTGTCCATCTGAAATATATAAAAAAAAAAAATGTCAAAGCTTCAAATTTAGGAATGCATTTATAAATGTGTAAAAAGCTTTCCTGAAGTTTTCTGAAATGTTTAAAGATCTTTCGTTTTTTGTTTACTTGAACATTTAATTACTTTTTAATTGGTCAAACAGAGGACGCGGTTAAAAGAATATTATTTTTATTGAAAAGGAGAAGTGTGGTCAAAAAGCACAAACAACTTGAATCATCAAAGTGAATAAGGATGATATAGCTTTTAAGTGTTTAGGGACCTCAATTTTAATAAGATTCTTTGTGTTTAATTATTGAAGGCTGTCATAGACAAGTGATACGAGCCAAAGATTTCGTCTTCAATCTGGTAATTATAGCCTTTGTTAAGGTGAGAAATAAAGAAATGATTGAAGCTAAGCTTCCTCTTACCTCTACTCTCTATTGGAGATTAAGATTTATTTTTGGAAGTTCCTTTTTTATTAATCAATAGAGATCCTTATATGGACTTTCATACAACTTAATCATAACCCTAATGCAAAAAGGAAGACACGTTAACATAGGAATATATAAAAACAAAATTCATAAAATAAAAAAACAAACTAATTAATTAAAACATCCTAAGCATACAATCAACCTCACTATTTCTTAGTTTTTTTAGGACGTTTTAATTAATTAGTTTTGTTGACACTGCAATCAAAAGTCAAAAGATTAGCTAATTAAAACTAATCAACATAGTCTAGTATCAACAAGTGAGCTGCTTCGTACACTACAAGCAAAACAAAATATTAGCTAGGAAAATGCTACGGACTCTCTTCTCTATTAATCTTTTCATCTTAATAACAATTTATTTTGTTTTGCTTTTGGGCAGATTATTTGCTGGTGTCGATCGATACCAGTAGAGGTGTCGATCGACACAGGTGTTTCATAACGCGGAGTAGCTTCATCTTGCTGCTGGTGTCGATCGACACCAGGGGTGTGTCGATCGACACGAGTACCTCTCTGCAGCATTTTCTTCAATTTCTTCCAATTCCACGAGTTCATCAACACTCATACCACTTTTTAGCACATGATTGAGCTTCTTACCACTTCTCAATGTGACGGCACTGCACTGATACTCTGGGTTAGCGTCTGTACTTCCAGGAAGGACCCCATCTTGTCTTTTCACAGACCCAGCAGTCTGCAACCTGAGTATCCAACTGCTTGACATGAGTGCTCAAAGCTTCAAGCTTCCCATTCAAATCAGTATACAAAGCATCAATCTTTCCATCGAAATCAACTGTGATCCTCTGCTGACTCTCCAGTGTTTGTTCAAGCATGGATTTCATCTCACTGTACTCGGTTGGTGCAGGAGATGTCTGGTAGAATGAGGATCCATAGTTCCTGCTGAAATTGTTTTTGCTCTGGAAAGATTTCTGGTACTGCAGCTTAGAGACGAAACCAGAAGAGTTTAGATTACTTGTAAAGGTACTCCTCTGACCATTCCCATTGTATCCACCTCTGCCTTGTTGATTACCAAATCTTTGACCCCGAAAACCTGTCATACCAATGTAATTGATATCCTCTTCGCCACATTCTTCTTCTTCTGGCTCAAGGTCTCAACTTCTGCAGTAAACTGAACTGACTTTCAGCAGAATGTTATGGACCGAATCCAACTTAGTCTTCAGCTTAACAATCTGTTTTCCATCAATGTTTCCAGCTTGCTATGGGGTTTCCATTCTCATGACCCTCTTGGACTCTAAGAACACCAGCGTCCTCCTGAAGCAAATTCACACGCTTAGCCATTTCCACTAGTTTCTTTGTTTTCCTTCCTGCTCGTTCTAACTTTGCAAGATCCTGATTCAGAAGAGACAAAAGCTGACTGTCTTTGTTGCTCCTGGTGGCGCGCTTGGGCATACACCTGAAACACAGAAGACAAAAAGATAGAACGATGTGAGTAAAACTGAAAAATAAAAATTTAGTCTAAATTCTACACTTACAATCTATTGGAAATAATCAAACGTCCCTGTCAACAGTCCAAAAACTTGATATGCTCAAAGTTTTAAATCCCTAAAGCTACACCGCAAGTGCACAGAAATGCAATTGTAGTATATAGGGGTGGAATCCACAAAGACTCTGAAATTTCACAATAGATATTTTCGTTTCGAAATAAGCTTAGCAAGACAAGAGATAAAATAAAACAATGCAAAACAGTAAATGAGATTTGTTTGTTTTCAAATGGGAAAAGCGTCAAGTCCAAAGAATTTCTCAGGAAATCAAGTAATGCAGATTAATTAACAGGTTAGGATCGAATTACAAATCAGTTCTAGAACTCAAATCACAAAGATAAAATTAACCAACTTTTGTTGCGAGAATTCACTGTGTCTAAAACCTAAGAAACCAAATTCCTTTGCGAATCTTAAAATTCTAAACAAGCATTAAGAACAAGTTTGATTAGTTACCAAATTATCTAATCCAAATTCATTTGCAATTATCTAATTTGCTCACTCTAGGTTCTGTCAGATTTTAAATCACACCGTCGTGCTAATTTAACAACCTAAGATCTAGATTCTAGGTGATATGGCCACACTACAAGAATATTGAGTATCCTTAGCGCCCGAAAAACCCTATCTAACAATACAATAGCGGTGTAGAAAGCGCTCTATCATCGCCCGTCATTATAGGTCGAAGACTTAAAATAGCGTTTTTTGGTGGTGCTATTTTATTGTTAGTTATTATAGCGCATTGGCGCTGCAATTTTGTATGCTACAATAGCTAACATATTTTGTTATTAATTGTTAGTCACAGCGTTTTTGAATTGTTACATGTAATATTAAAATAGCATTTTAATTATGCAATTTTTTTGTTTATTTCCAGTACCTAATTTCTATTTGCTTCAGGTTATTTTGTTGAAAGTGAATATATTGATCGTTTATAAAATAGAAAAGAAAAACATATCTTATTATATTATATGAAACTATACAAAAAAACTAAAGTAAAAGTACATAACTAAAGGATAAATTCATACAACTATAGTTTTAAAACTAGTGAGTTATCTAAAGGAGGTTTATTTTATAAAGTTACTCAAAAATGAATGTCAGCACCGGACACTCTAAGACCTTTTCTTTGTTTTGTAGAAGAGGAGCACCTTCTAGTTTCTTCGACTAATGCACACATATGTTTGTTAGCTTGTCGTTTTTGATTAAGGTCAAAGTAATGATCAAAATATATATACCTTGGTTTCTGCACAGGACGACCACTTTAATCATCCTTGATATCAACAATCGAGGTCATGATCTCTACAAGTAAAAAAGTTTCTCCAGATAAGCAAACAACAGTAGCAATGGCTGCACAATTAAATGTTTGATGAGAAACCAGATTAATCTTTGATTAAAAATATCTAAGATGAAACAAGTTAAAAATAAAAGATTCTATCTCCTGACAATAAAATATCATTGCTTTCTTGGAATCATTGACTTTAATGAACTCAGTTAGTTACATTGCTTAAACCATACATTAGACTTTGATATTCAAACAAGATCACAAAAAGAAAAGAAAATAACTTTACACATTCCATTTTGGTGCAAGGAACTTTATTGTTAACTCAGACAGTTCTAAGGCTTCACCAAAACAGGCTATTCATCACAGTTGATACCAATACTCTCCAAAAACTCGTGTTGACTTTAAGTAGATAGATATCAACAAGCAATAATTGTTAAGAAAGGGATATAGCTTAAGAAGCACACACATCGAATTTTACTCTAAAACTCACATTTAAGAAAATGTAATGAAAAGGAATCCAGTTCAAGTTCTGTCAGGAATACTATCTCGAATTCCTCTTTGAAAATTTTACCATAAATTCACAATCTAAAGCAGCAAAATTGCAACCGAATTATAACAAACAAACTACTAGCAAGATCTTGTCAAAATTTACTCTTCCAACAAACCACATTCAAAAGTTAGACTAGAAATGCCCTAAGGCACACATAGACAATTGACGAATCAAAACATCAGAGACATTGGAGCTCAAACGAATCACATGACAAAGCGCAATGAATTTTCGATTCTACATCCTTTGAAGAGACTGTCAGCCAAATTTACAAATCTATCAGCCAATTTAAAACCTAAGCTATCTAATTACTAAAGTCATAAGCAGAGGCAAGAAAACAATCTGAATAATCAACCAGACATATGAATCAGAATCTAAAGAGAGAGAGACAGAGATACCTGGCTAAACTCGAGAGCACGCTCCTCGCCGGCGAGCTGGAGGTTACCAGAGACAAAAACAGAACACCGGAGGCGAAACCAGAAGGATGACAATCAACGGTGGAGATGTGATGCTTGCACAGCTGGAAGGGAAGAGAGGTCAGCTTGGCGACGATGCTCTGGATTTTACAGTGAGATTGAGAGCGATCGAGAGTATTGAGGTTCTGGCTGAGTTCCACCAATGGAGGCCCCAGTTTTGTAGAGGAATCGATACTGAGAGTAAAATAAGAGAAACTGAGATTTTTTAAAAATAAACCCTAATTTTTAGAAAGAATATTTTTTGAAAAAGTATTTTTCGTTTTACCCCCAATTAATTTTAGAAGACGGGCCTTTAATTTCTTTCTGCTAGATATATGTATAGTGTTTAACATGTTGTATGTGCAATACAATTGGTGCTATAAAACCTTTCAAACAAAAAATTTGATTCGCGTTCATTTTTTTTAGCCTAACCATAACTCATAGAAATGCAGGGTTAAGTCAAATATAGCAGAACTATGCTATACGCTATCTTCTAATGCTAAGGATACTCACTATTCTTGCTAGTGCTAGAACTAGCTTTAAGAACAACGTAAGTGAAGAACTTTTAAGTTTTGAATCCTAATCAATCAATCAATCCACAGCTCCTTGAAAACCCTAATAAGAATCTCTGAACTTAACAAGAGATCTACTCACACATATCAATTGAAATAAAAAAACATGAATAAAATATATATCATATAAAATATAAAAGAAAAATAGAAATAGGGGTTCAAAATCTTCTCTCAACGTGTACAGAGTAATAGATCAGCCCAAGCTCTCAATCTCTCCAATACTCTCTTGTAAAAAGTGAACTCTCTCTAATCTAAACCTAAAACCCTAATTAATAATCTAAACCACGATTTGGGCTCTTTTGTAAATACATAAAACTTCTGGGCAAAGTTGTAAATCTTAAAAACTTGTAATTTTTGTGTGTGGTGTGAACTTATGGCCCGTGTCGATCTACACCCATAGGTGGTGTCGATCGACACCACTAGTCTTGATTGGCACCAACTTCAGCTTTTCAGCTACAATGCTCCAAAATGCTCCAGAACGTCCAAATGATCACAAATGTGTGTAAATCTGTAAAAGACTCTAATAGGACTATAAAGACGCATAAAAGACTCGATTATGTACATATATCATGGTTTAAAACCCATAAAAACCATGATATATCAGAGAAGTCGTGGACTTCTATTGGCCTCGTACCTTGACCTCGAGTGACCGTTGTCAGATTTCCAAAATCCATCTGGTATATGGGCGACCAAATGCAGCGGTTTCATGTGGTCGATGCGCTTCAGCAGGCGAACGCAGCAGGCAGACGACATCGGTGGCATCCCGTGATCATCTTCAGCAGGTTCGCGTGCCTGTGGTGTGAGAGTGGAGAAAGTTGCCTGGCCAATGGGCAAACATTTGCAATGTGCCTGTTTCGTCGTTGAGCCTCAGCGGGCATTCACAGCGACGTTGTGTTGTCAATGGTGTGCAACGGCTGGTTTGTGCGGTCTTGCTACACCTCCGTACCGGTTGAGATTTATGATTTCGTTTCTAAACCAAATTTACCCGATTGGTTAAGTGTTAAACCATGTTTCCCTTATTTTTCACTATAAATAGCCTCTGAACCTAATTAGAAGGCATGTTATGTTTTTGAGAGATTCTCTTAGCCTCTTTTAATCATTTTTTCAAGAACTTGTATGAATTTTCTATTTTTAATCTATCAAAGTTTGTTTTCTTTTAAAATCTTTCATTTATTTATCTTAGCAACATGATAAACCAAAGATCAACATGTGGTTTTGTGTGTTCATTTTTATTTGTGAGAAGTCTCTTTAGAGTTCTTGGGTTAGGTAGATTTAGGGTGGTTAATAAATGATTAGTGGAGTTTAGGTTTGGAACTTGTTAGATCCTTTCTTAGTAAGAGTTATTAAGGCTAGATTGGCATTGATCTCGTTAATTTAGGACTTAGGCAATTTCATGTTGGAAGGTGTTTGATGAAATTTTGGAATCAAAATTTTAAGAGCCTTACATTTCTAGCCTACAGAAGTAGTTGATTAGGATGTTTTGTGGTTAATTAAGCTTGTAATTTATGCTCCATTATTGCTTAATCATTAACAAAAGTTATTGATGATTAGGTGATTAAAGAAGAAATTAATACCATTGAAGTGGATTAGTCATCATTAGTGACTTAAGACCGAAGGATTAGCTTATTAAAGTAGAATAAAGCTTCACTAGTTAGTCATTGATTATCCGAAGTGTCTACCTTTATCCCGAGAGTTTATCTTCTTTTATTCAATTTTCAAAACCGATTTTAATGTTTTCGCGCTTTAATTTACATATTAGTAATTACGTTTTCTAAACCAAATTTTTTTGACCGCCTTAGATTAAATTTAAAATCTTATGATCATAGCGTGTTAATCCATTGTCTTTGTGGTTCGACAACCCTAAGTGTTATAGCATGACGGGATAATTGAAACGTGTTAAAAGCAGATATCAAACACCCCTATGTGTACTTCTCGCTCTTAAACATATAGATATAGATACAATATTGTGTCAGAAGCGAAAACATTTAAAGTTAAATGTATGGCTTTTCACGTAACAAATCGTTTAGCAATACTTGTTAGCAATAACGATATTGTTAGCAATTCTTGCTTTTTACACGTTAAGAATTTTATTATAGATTATTACAAACACCTTTACGATACTATATTTTATATGAATCTAATTAACAATTAAAAATTTCTTCATATTATCAGTAACATAATTATTAGCACAAACACAATTCATTCACTGTTAAACCTGAAGGTTATAATTTGAAAAATACAACTTTACCATAACTCAAAATTATCAATGTTAACAATTACAGGCTAACAATGTCCTCAACTTGTTTGATGTAACATTAATAAAGATTGATTGACCTTGTTAACATTATTAACATTGTTAATGTTAAATCAAACAGTGACATTTTTATCGTGCTAATGCCTACTCTCAAAGTAGTGCGAGTTAACTAAGACAGTATCTAAGTTAAAGTTACGGTTAACTGATTTTTTTGTTTACCATGTTTGGTTTAAAACCATTAACACTATTAATTTTAAACGAAACATGCTATTATAATTGAGGACATTGCTAACCTGCAAATTTAAATATTAATAACAATGTAAACATGTAAATTAACTACATTGTTATCCATGGCAAATGTACCGTTAACACATATTACTATGTCTGATTTAACATTTCAACTTGTTTGGTTTGGTTTACCATTATAAACCTGTTTAATTATTAACTAAAATATCCATTGCAACTTTATCGTTAATGTATATTACCATGTATGGTTTAACATAGCAACTTCTGCGATTTGGTTTAACCGGACAACTTGTTTGGTTTGGTTTAACATGACAGTAATTAACATTATAAACATTATACTGATTTTAAACCAAACATGGTTATTAAAATTCAGGAATATATAAACAAATTTAAATTAACTATGTAAACCTTTAAATTCACTAAAAAGTTATCCATGGTAACTTTACCGTTACCACATATTACCATGTCCAATTTAGCATGTTAACTTGTCTGGTTTACCATTATAAAGTTGTAAATTAACAAAAATGTTATTCATGACAACTTTACCATTAACTCACATCACCATGGCCGGATTACATGTCAACTTGTCTAGTTTACCACTGTAAACTGTTAATTAACTAAATGTTAACTAACTAAAATATTAACAATGAAAACTTTACCGTTAACTCATATTACCATGTTCGGTTTAACGTGTCAATTTGTTTGGTTTGGTTCAACTAGGCAACTTGTTTTGTTTGGTTTAAAGGACCAACTGTTTTGGTTTGGTTTAATAGGGCAATGTTAGCATGGCACATTTAAATGTTAACATTGATAAACCATCTTACCATTATTTATCATAATAAATCTGTAATAATAAACTAAACCCGGTAATTCTAATTGAGGGCGTTTAACTTAAAATTTTAAAGTTAATATCGTCAGTAATTAAATGTTAATAGCATATCATATTGTTTATTGTGCTAATGCAATGATCCAAACACCATTAACTGTAAAGTTACCCCTGAAAAATATTTTTTTTATTTAAAGGTTGACACCATTTGTTCACTCTCACCCTCTTTATAATGCTAAATCTCTTCCACATATCTCTTAGCAGCAGTAGGGGTAGTTATAGAACTACACAACAACAGTTAGGGGAGAGAACTAAAATAATAATAAAAAATCCATAACTTAATTAAAAACTAGTGTTGTAGTTTCTACCTAGATAACTCTGTTGGAAACTAGTGTTGTAGTTTCTACCTAGATAACCCTATAAAAACTAGTTTTGTAGTTTCAGCAACATTGTTTAACAAAAAGAAAACTAATAATCTTAAGAAGTATACCACTACTTGCAACATATGAAACTACATATATCCTAAAGTAGACACTACCAAATCATTAACTTTGAAGAGAAGATTGCGTTGGCTAAGTATTAGAGTTTTCTTCAGCCACACTTCGTTTGTTTTTTCCGTGGTCTTCTTTGATGTTCTTTTGATGGTTTTGGAGCCGCTTCACGCTTGCATGAACATTTTTACTGTCCAACTTGTTGACAGTTTCTGCAAATCTGCAAATACAAAATAACAATAAATAAAAAACTTGAAATGGAAGATCTTCGGCTGCGGTTGGATCTTGTCATTGTTCTTCGGTCTTCCTAACATGATCATGTCTGGTGGAGGAATAACAACAACATCACTATAGTTTTTCCATAACATGTTACAAGGTTTTCTATAGCATGTTACTTCATTTTGTTTTTCATTAAAATTCTTGTTGCTTCTATGATAAATACAAACATGTTGACCTTTTATATCATTCAAAACAACCTTCCGTTACCGTAGACAGAAACTATTTATGAAAGGACAAATTTCTTAATGGATTATATTTAAAGGTTTTTTTTTTTACTAAAACCAATAGTTGAGAGTTTAAAAATGGATATGCCCAAAAATGAAGTTTTTTTCATTAAATTCCCTAAAAAATCCAATAGTTACAACTTGTAAGTCTGTGTGTGTGTTTGTCTTTTGTATAGTCCTTTGGATATCTCATTTATGTAATGATCAAGCTTCCTTAATTAAACCAAAAAAAGGTAATGATCAAGTTGCAAAAAAAAAAAATGAGGTGCACATGCCAAGTCAAGTCCTATTATTTATAAGAATTTGGGTTCACATTTATTTATCAAGTCTTATAACAAACAAAATATTGGGTTCACATGGAATCTTGACATTTCCGACATTTAAATTCAAATGGGGTCTTAGATTTTTTTTTCCATTCCTTCTTTGAACCAAGTTCTTCAACTTTTTTGATATATAAATTACGCTCACTTCAATTTAAAATTCATATTGTCTCTTTCTTTTTTTATTATTATTACAGGGAATTTAAATTTAGTCAAGTTTTATCAAAAATGAAATTAAGGCTCCACATCGATTACTCGGTTGAGCAGATCAGTCCAAGTTGCCCAAACAAAACGATTTTGTTCCAATAAAAATCAAACTCAAACGCACTAAAACTAGAGAGATGCAATCCTCTTCTTCTATATCGTAAGCCAAACTACGACTAGGTCACGTTGTTTGAATCAAACAACGTAATATAAAATAGAAATTTGACTTAGCATTAACTTTGTTCATCTTCCGGAGTCAAACACGTGTTTTCAAACACATAAATTAAATACCATGTTGAGAGAAAAAAAAAAAAATAGGTCCTCCCACCAATCGACATTACCTGATCTCATTTCTAAAAAGTAGTGAAATGAACACGTAACGTGAGCTCATTTATCCATCTTTTTTTTTCTTTGGTCAAAGAGATCATTTATCTATATATATATATGCACGAAACTAGATTTTGTATTCATATTTAAATCAAGAAAAAACCAAGAAAAAACCATGAAAGAGATTGTGGTTTGCGTATTAACTTTGAGTTTTCTCCTACTCTCTGGGTTATCAAACACAGCACTGGCCCGAGTACAATATGAATCTTCCAATCCAAGTAAGATTTATTTGGGAGCAATTTTATATGTTCGATACGATTTAGGTTTGGTTGTAGTTCACTTTTTATGGCTAATAAAAAAGAAATATCAAATGAAAATCGAATTGTTTATACTTTGATCTTTTGGGTTTGATTTTAATGTTTAGCAAACCACATATTCAAATGAAAATTATTCAGAGAAAATGAAATATAATATACTTTTTTTTTCATGCAGTTGGAATTAACAATTTGCTCGTATATGAATTATTTTTTGTTAATATATATATATATATATATGAAAATTAAAACTGAATCATTTTATTTCTTCTTCCTTTCGGGTTTTGTACTAGTTTTTTCGAATCAAATTTGATTAGCTAATTGTGTGGTTTTTTTCAAGGAAAAGAAAAAGGAGAAGAGGTTTGGGATCAAATGATCTTCACCGAGATCAAGAGTAGTATATCTGATATCAAAAGAATTAAAACAACAGATGTGAAGATAGTTGTATGTCCCAGTAAACCAATACGTGCTCGTTCATCAAGTGCCGCACCACCACCACTAGAAATATGATCATGCTTAACGAAACTCAATTCCTTAAGCCTTAGAAACCATTTATATATACACTCCATGATATAATGTAATATCTGTAAGTGTATTATGCTTGATAAATATCATTGATCACGTGTTACAGTATATATACACAGGATTGTATCTATCACAGATAAGGACTATCTCTATACAAAATATATCATAAGATATCTATCTATATATATATATATATAATTTGACATCAGTTTTTGCTTATGTGTCGTCCTCTAAAGCTATAGATAGAGGTTGCAATTATAATTTTACCCCTCTTTTATAATTATACCCTTCCCACTTAATTAAAATAATTAAAAAAATTAAACTTAAAACCGAATATTCTCATCCGATTTGGGTTTGTATTAATGTAGCCCATCAGTTTTCCTACGTAAAATGATCCATTTGCTAAGCCTATCCAAACAGATTAGTGAATGATATTAATTAGACCTTTAAACCCAATTTCTATTAGATTAACCTAGATATGGCGAATCTACTTAAAGAAAGTGCATGTTTGTGACCTAAATTTTCTACCGCCTCTTAAAAATATTAGATCTATGTTTTTGATGCAGATCGGAAAAAACCCCTAGAATTTTCTACCCTTCTTAAAAAACCTTATAAATTGTGTTCCAAACAACTTATTATTTTATATGTGATTCGTTGCAATATTTTCCGAAATAAATTTGTAAGAATGGCTCAGATTTTGGTTTTCGTCAGGTAATGGATGTTGGGTCATAATTTTAATTGGCAAATGGGTTTATAAAATTATGTGTGAGTTAAAAAGAAATAGGCATGGACCAATAAATGACAAAGCCTTTCTTCACTCTCAAAGTGTAAGTGAAAAGAGAAAATGTCTCACATTGCTTGCAACTTATATTTTGGAGTGGTATATATATGGTCATAGGCATACATTTGGTTAAATGGCTATGGAGAGAGGAAAGAGGGATCAAACGCGCGCGTCGCCGCTGCCGTCAGGCCGTGGCTCGTGGCATCCAGAGGCCCCCACGCGTGTACTTTTCTTTTTGGGGAAAATTCGTAAGGAATTTTTGAGGCCCATTAAAGAATTCGAAAAAAGAATATTCAAATATTCTTTTCGTGTTAATGCATTAAGAGATTTCCATGTAACGATCGACTATTCTTTTCGTGGTTACTGCTGAGAGATTTGCGCGTAACGTGCGTACGTCTACCGAGATTTTCTCCAGCGGAATTTGACCGAAACCGCCCCTCACACTATATATATTTTGAAACTCGAGATATCATTCATTATTGGATATCCATCATTTCCAACAACAAATCTCTCTCGTCTTCTCTTTAAAACGTAAGTCCATTCGAGAGTATCGTAGAATCTATCGTTCGTTGGGTTCCTTTTTCAAATATTACGAAAAGGAATTGTTTGTAATTGTATCTTGGGATTCAAAGATTGCACCGAACGGTCACATTACCGACTATTTATTGAGTGAAGGATAGAGACCAAGTCTCGCCTTTGCATTTAGGTTGTCGCGTTTATAAGATTTAGCCCGCAATTTCATTTCCGGAAATTCAAGCACCTGCAATGGATAGGGATGGTTCAGAACCTATGCGTCAGGTAATTTCATCAGATGTCTCTTGTCCAGGTCTATATTGGTTTGATTTAACGTTTTGTTTGATTTTCTAAGATACTTACAACGGAAGAGAGGTAAAGAAACTAACTTCTTACACGGTTTTCTTTTTGAAACTTTGATTCTCAATGATCTACAAGTGAGAGAGGGAGGGACTCAAGACAAGGATTTGAAGCGAGTGGATTCAAGCGACCAATGGTAAAGAAGATCCGACTTTTTCCTTATTTAGTGTTATTGGTTTCAATCACTTTGCTTATTTCTTCAAAACAAATATCGTAGCAGGTTCCAGTGAATCCCCGTGTCAACAATGCTCAAGCGAATCTTCAAACAACAGAGATTGATGATTTTAAGTAAACTAAAACAACACTTGATTCTTCTGTTTTTTTTTCAATGTGGATGCTACTGAAACAGAGCGTACTCTGTTTTTTCCTTTCTATCTACTGTGAATTCTCATTTAATTTTGTTGTTTTGATTTACTTGTTTTCAGGAGATGCCAGAGAATCACAATGTAGAAGCACATGATCAAGGGAATATGGAGGAACAGAGAAAGGGAGAGATTGAGAGGAAGAGAAGGGAGTTTCGTTTGAGTCTTGATCAGGTGGGAGATTTTCTCAATTGGTTCTTCAAATATCAAATACAGGAAGAAAAATTCTCATTTGACTTGTTTTTTGGTCTTCTTCAGATGCGACCCACTGCTCTATTTGACGAATCGAGTCAAGCAAGAGTGGTGACGAAAGAATTCGGATTTAAAGATGCCAAAGGGGAGGAAACAGAGTTAGAAGATCTACACATGTCAGTATGTTACGTCCAAAGACTCCTTCCTTGGAAGACAAGAAATAGATATGTTATGTAGTAGAGCTATTGTTTTTATTCTATTTTAATAAATGTACTAACATCACCTTCAGTATTTTTCTTAGCTCTGTTGCTCCTTCTTAATTATATGTTACATACTTACGTGTATGGATCTATGTGATTTTGATTTGTTTTGTTTCGTTTGCTTATTTCTAGCTTTATGAATGCCTCCCCTTCAGAGTTCCGTCTCCACCAGACGATCCTCAAAGGTAATATCAATCTTTTCCATTCTTCTCTATTCCAAATATATATAGGGTTTTACACAAATCTATAGTGTTTATCCTAGAAATAAGGATTTATCATTTCTTTCTTTTTCATCCGCCAGCTTGAAGCCGCAACCGCCAGTTACGGAGTTCCACTCGAGATCCTCGAGGTAGTCTCACGTTTTCAATCTCTGGGGTTCTCTTTCGCTGAATGGATAGTTTTCAGATTTGTTATTTTCATTACTTTCTTTTATTTTGTGTTATTCAGATTGAAGAACACAACCCAGTTACCTACTTAGAGGAAACTGAAGCGATAAAGGGTAAAAGCTTTTAAAGAAAAGATTGATTTGCATTACATTAATTCCTGAGAAATTTCCTGAGCTTGACGTCTTTTCCATTTGAATACAACAAATTACATTTACTATTTTGCATTGCTTTAATTTATCTCTTGTTTAACTTAGCTTAATTTGAAACGAAAAGATCTATTGTGAAAAATTGTGAGTCTCTGTGGATTCGACCCCTTTATACTGCAATTGCATTTCTGTGCATTTGCGGTGTAGCTCTAAGGATTTAAAACTCGAGCATATCATGTATATACATGATACTCTAAATGAAGTTTTTAATAGGATTGAAGCAATAAGGTATGTATTTAAGAAAATATATTTAGTATTTTCCAGCTATTATTATTGTAATGTTTTTAGTCACTTCTCATAATCTGTTTATTATTTATTTTTTATTATTGCAGTAATAATCCTTAGCATGTCTAAAAAACAAGATCTAATAGAATAAGACCTGAACTGGTAGATTCTTTAATGAATATAATTTATCAATATAATGCACATGTCAAGTCTTTCAGAACTGCTAGAGATAGGTTTGGCACTGATCAAAGTGAAGGAGTTCATATGGTTCTTATTAATAATCGTGTAAAAGATGGAAGGATTTATAATCTTCCTACCTCTTCTAAAGTTGCTGCATTAGTCGTTGGAGATTTTTCTTTAAGTATGGACAAGCGTGATATAGTTCTGGAGGATATTTTTGGGATCTCAAAGAGAATAGATGAATTGCATCCATGTTATTTACGTCTACAATATCCTTTGTTGTTTTCTTATGGAGAAGATGGTTTTCGTCTAGGGATTCCAGTTGGTTTCACAGGAAATCAGTCAAGGAAACAGAAGGATATAACCATGAGAGAGTGGTTTGCGTATCGAATTTAGATAAGGAAAACTGGATCTCAGGTTCTAACATTCTCTAGACGTCTTTTTCAACAGTTTTTGGTTGATGCATTCACCATGATTGAGTCAAATAGGATACGGTTTATCATGAAAAACCAGTCTAAATTGAGATCTGAGAGTTACAACAAGTTCATTGAAGGAACACAAGAAGTCAAATCCTCTTTAGAAGAAGATAGTATAAGAATTTTTATTCCATCAACATTCACTGGTCGTCCAAGATATATGCATAAAAATTATTTAAATGCAATGACTCTTTGCAAGCACTATGGTTTTTCAGACCTTTTTATAACTTTCACTTGCAACCCTAAGTGGCCAGAAATACAGAGTTTTCTTGCAAAAATAATCTTAGATCAGAGGATAGGCTAGATATTTATGCAATGATTTTCAAATGAACCTCGATAGTATGATTGACGATTTTACGAAGCATAATATGTTTGGGGAAACGAGGGCATGTATATATTCTTTTAATTATTAAGATCATAATTAATTTTAAAAGTACATTGTCTTTTACTATTTCATTTTGTTAACATAGTAATCTTTTTTATTTATTTACAACAATGTACACCATTGAGTTTCAGAAAAGAAGACTACCACATGCACATATCTTATTGTTTATGGATGCGGAATTCAAATTACCAACTGCTGATGACATTGACCGCATTATTTCTGCTGAGCTTCCAGATAAATATATCGATCCTTACTATCATGAAGTTGTTTCAAAACTTATGATCCATGGACCATGTGTAGCGGCTAACAAAAACCTACAATGTATGAAGGATGGTAAATGTTCCAAGTTTTATCCAAAAATGTATAATGATAAAACCTTAGTTGATGAGGATGGCTTTCCTGTTTACAAAAGAAGAGACAAAGGAAATTTTGTGGTGAAAAATAGAATCCAGTGTGATAACATGTTTGTAGTTCCACATAACCCTGAGTTGCTAACACGTTATCGAGCTCATATTAATGTCGAGTGGTGCAATCAAACACGTCCAATCAAGTATTTGTTCAAATATGTTCATAAAAGAAATGACTGTATCTCAGCTACACTAATTTCTAATGCTCCAAATGATGGAGTTGGAAGGGAATAGCAGAGTAATCAAAATTCTGGTGAAGATGGTGTTAGTGGAGTAGAAAATGTTAAACAAAAACATGTCAACGAGGTTAAGAAGTATTTTGATGCAAGGTCTGTTTACATATTCTTTTATTTTGTTATTGTTTTCTTTATTATAATTTTCAAATGATTATTCTTGAATTAAGTATGTTTCTACTCCCAAAGCCATGTAGAGAATTTTAGAGTTTCCTATCCATTTTAAGACGACTTCTGTTGAAAAGTTGACTTTCCACCTAGAAGGACATAATGCATGTGTCTACAGAGATGGAGATACTATTGGAAATATTTTGAATCTTCCATTGATTGGATACACACAGTTCTTAGCTTGGTTTTATTGTAATCGGAAGTATGCATCTGCAAGAAAATTGTTATATGCAGAAATTCCAACAAGATTTGTTTACTATCCAAAGGAAAAGGAATTTACTCTAAGAAAAAAAGGTTTTGCAATTAGTAGACTCCAGTATGTTCCTCCTTCATGTGGTGTATATTTCTCCCTTAGAGTAATGCTTAATCATAAAAGAGGTGCAATATCATATGAAGATTTGAAGACTGTGAATGATGAAGTGCAACCTTTGTTTGATGAGACATGTTATAAACTAAGCTTATAAGATGATGACAAAGAGTATGTTGAATGTTTAAAGGAGGCAAGCTTCATAGAAAATGCTACTTACGTTAGATATATTTTTGTCATCATGTTATTATATGGCAGTTTAGCAACACCAAGTTTAGTGTGGGATAAGACATGAAACCTCTTATCAGAAGATATACTTGATAAGAAACGTCAAGAACGTAACAGACCAGGTAAACATACTCTATTTTCATTACATAATTAAATTTAAATTATGATTTTCATTTTTACATTCATAATACTGCATAATATAATAATAAAATAATTATTTTCATATTTAGGGCTTAAACTAACTTTGGAGCAATTGAAGAACTTCACTCTCATAGAGTTACAGAAACTACTTAGAAGAAATGAGAGTACCTTGGCGAGATTTGATAAGATGCCAAGGGTTGAAGATAATTATGGAGCGGGACATGAGAATTTATTGTTGTTTGATGAAAGGAATTACGACCAAAATGAAATGTTAAAAGATCTTGATGAATCGTTATGCAAGTTAACAGATGAGCATAAAGCAATATATGATAAGATACAACATTCTTCGTTGAAGAAGATAGGAAGGGTTTTCTTTGTTTACAGATTTGGAGGAACAGGAAAAATGTTTATATGGAAGCTTCTCGCCGCAACAATAAGAACAAAAGGTGAGATTGTAATCAATGTGGCCTCAAGTGGAATTGCTGCTATGTTGTTAAAAGGTGGTGATATATCATGGTTTTTTACGGTTTTTAAGCCATGATATATGTCCTTAATTGAGTTTTTTATTCGCCTTTAGAGTCCTAGTGGAGTCTTTTACAGGTTTACACGTATTTGGAGACTTTTGGACCTTTTGGAGCATTTTGGAGCATTGTTACTGAGAAGCTAAAGCCGGAGTATGGATAGACCCCTGGTGTCGATCGACACCACCATGGGTGTCGATCGACACCACTATGGGTGTCGATCGACACGCGCCACCTGATGAAGCCACACTCAGAAATTTACAAGTTTTGAAGATTTGTAACTTTGCCCAGAAGTTTCTATTATTTACAAAAGACCCAAGTCGTGTTTTAGAGTCTTTATTAGGGTTTTTAGTTCTTATCTATGTATCAAAACTTTTAGCAAGGAGACTTTGAGAGAGATTGAGAGCTTGGGGCTGATTTACTCTGTTCTTCTGAGAGAAGATCTTGAACCCCTGTTTCTATTTCCCTTTTAGTTGATTCATGATATCTATTCTATTCATGTCTATGATTTCATTGATTATGTCTGAGTAGATCACTTGTTAGGTTCAGGGATTCTCACTAGGGTTTTCATGGATTTGTAACTTTGATTGATTGGTTAGGATTCACAACTTTATAAGTTCTTCACCTAGGTTGTTCTTAATGCTAGATCTAGCCTGATCACCTATGCATCTAGATCTTAGGTTATTGAATTAGCACGACGGTGTGATTTGAAAATTGACAGAACCTAGAGTGAGCAAATTAGATAATTACAAAGGAATTTGGATTAGATAATTTGTGAACAAATCAAACTTGAACTTAATGCTTGTTTATAACTTGAAGTCTCACAAAGGAATTTGGTTTCTTAGGTTTTAAGCATAGAGAACTTTCACAGCGGGAGTTGGTTAGTTCTAAGTTAGTGTTTTGAGTTCTAGAACTGGAATTTAATTTGATCCTAGCCAATCCATTGATTTATATTTTTTGAATTCCTGAGAAGTTCCGTGAGCTTGACATTTTTCCATTTGAATACAACAACTCTCATTTACTTTTCTGCAATGTTTTCATTTATCACCTATCTTACTTAGCTTAATTTGAAACTAAAGAATATATTGTGAAATACTGTGAGACTCTGTGGATTCGACCCCTATATACTACAATTGCACATCTGTGCACTTGCGGTGTAACTCTAGGGTTTAAACTTTGAGCATATCAAGTTTTTGGCGCCGTTGCCGGGGACTCTTGTTTCCAATAGATTTAAGTGTAGAATTTAGACTAAGTTTTTATTTTTCTGTTTATCTTACATATTTTCTTTTCTTCTTGTCTTGTGTGTTTCAGGTGTATGAAAAAAGACAGTCAACTTTTGTCTCTTCCGAATCAAGAGCTTGCAAAGTTAGAACGAACAGGAAGAAAAGCAAAAAAACCAGCGGAAATGGCTGAACATGTGGTAATACTTCAGGATGAAGCTGGTGTTCTTAGGGACCAAGAGGGTCATGTGTGCAACAACCAAGGGCAGAGACTTGATGATAATTAATGGTAACCCCATTGTGCCAGTAGATGTTGCAGGCGCAGGTAATGCGCAAGAGAACGCGCCAGCGTGCGTGAGAAGAGGGAGAACACTTGGAGATTACAACAGACCTGATGAGTTTTATGAAAACAGGTCTGCGATTCGACTTCCCATTTTCCAGCGAGCTGATTTTGAGCTGAAGCCGTCCTACTACACCTTAGTTGGATAAGATCCTTTCCATGGGCTTTCTCATGAGCACCCCATGGATCACATTGAAAGGTTTGAAGATCTGGTGACTAGCATGAAGCACAACGGAGTCATCTATGACTACCTCTTTTGTAAGCTTTTCCCACACTCTCTTAGTGGTGAAGCAGCTTATTGGTTGAAGCAATTGCCTACATGGTTTTTAACCAATTGGGAAAATACCAAGAGAGCTTTTCTGTGAAACTTATATGATGATGCGAGGTCTGAAGATTTGAGGAATAACATCTCTGAGTTCACGCAGAAACCTACTGAAGCATTCAAGGCTGCTTGGGTGAAATTCAGGTCTTACCAGAGAGATTGTCCGCATCATGGTTTCAGTGAAGTTCAGCTGTTGGGTATTTTCTTCAAAGGTGTTGATTGGAGATATCAGATGGCTTTAGATGCTGCTAGCAACGGGAATTTCAACACAAGGTCTCCAAGAGAAGCATATGAGTTGATTGAGAATTTGGCGTCTAGTAGTAGCACCAAGAATGTTGATTTTGAGAGACAGAAGCAAGCTAGAAACATAGATGGCAAACAGATTGCTGAGCTGAAGACTAAGTTGGATTCGGTTCATAACATTCTGGTGAATAAAAAAACGGTTCTGTTTGCTGCAGAGGTTGAAACTTTCGAGCCTGAGGAAGAAGGATGTGATGAAGAGGATGTGAATTACATTGGTAGGACAGGTTTTCAGGGTCAGAGATTTGGTAATCAACAAGGAAGAAGTGGTTACAACGGGAATAATAAGAGAAACACTTACTCAAATAACCAAAACTCCTCTGCTTATGTTTCTAAGCTGTAGTACCAGAAGCCCTTTCAGAGAAACAGTAGTTTCACTAGAAACTATGGATCCTCGTCTTACCAGACGCCTCCTGCACCAACTGAGCAACGTGAGATGAAGTCTATGCTTGAGCAGATTCTAGAGGGTTAACAGAAGATTACAGTTAATTTTAATGGCAAGATTGATGATCTGTACATGGACTTAAATGGGAAGTTTGAGGCTTTGAACACTCATGTCAAGCAATTGGATACTCAAATTATTCAGATTGCTGGGTCTGTGAAATGACAAGATGAAGTTCTTAGAAGTGCCTGTGTATCACTGCTAACCCGAAGTATCAATGCAGTGCCGTGACATTGAGAAGTGGTAAGAAGCTTAATCTTGTACTTAGAAGTGGATTAAGTGTTGATGAACTCGTGGAGTTAGAAGAAATTGAAGAAGATGCTGCAGAAGAGGTGCATGTGTCGATCGACACCACCTCTGGTGTCGATCGACACTAGCCATCAGATGAAATAACACCAAGTTCTAATGTGCCAGCATCAATCGATACCCCACTTGGTATCGATCGACACCAGCAAACCACAATCGTAGGATCATATCCATTGACCAATGTCGATTGACACAATAGTGGTGTCGGTCGACACCAAGACACTTCTGAGAAATTGAGTTCTGCGAAGCCACATATTTCAACATAACGAGTTTACAAGCCTAAGGTACTTTTCCCCAGGAATCCCAGGAAGTCTAAACAGGAGCAGTATGAAGCAAAGTGCAAAGCTATGATGAACAAGCTCACCATAGAGATTCTATTGATTAATGCCATCAAAACCACCCCTGTGGTTAAGAGATGTTTGAAGAACAGAATTCCAGAGAAGCTCACGGATCCAAAAAGTTTTGTTTTGGATTATCCTATATTCAAGGACAGGTTCAAAGGTTCACTATGTGATTTGGGTTCTAGTGTGAGTTTGATGCCTCATTCAGTTGCTGTAAATCTTGGTATGACTGATTTCACGCCTACAAAGATCTCTTATATCTTAGCTGATAGAAGTATCAGGATTCCAGAAGGTGTGTTAGAAGATGTGCCCGTGCGCATAGGGGAATGCATGATTCCCACTGACTTTTTGGTGCTGTGATACACCGATGAGCCTAAGGATCCCCTTGTCCTAGGCAGGCTTTTCTTGGCTACAGCTGGTGCACTCATTGATGTGCGGAATGTTAAGATAGCTTTGAATGTTGGGGATTTGGTTATTAACCTTGATATGGATAAGCTTGTGAAGCGACCCACCATAGACGGACATACGTTCTATGTGGACACTCTCAGCAATCTCGCAGAGGAGATTTTCCATAAGATGCATTTTGAAGACCCTCTCGAGAGAGCTTTACTTAATTCCACGCATTGAGTTGATCATCTTGATGACATTGCTGCTGGGTACAGGGGCGGAGGCAAGGAGACAATAGGGGGTCAGCTGACCCCACTAATTTTTTAAAATTATTTGTTTTTGTTTAAGAAAAATATGAATGACCCCACTTAAAAAAAATTTTGACCCCATAAAAAATAAACACAAAACATAATGGGCTTAAGTTTATAGTAAAAACTTAAATTTAATTATGATACTAATAGGCTTAAGTTTTTTAAGTATTAAAATTTGGGTTTATATTAAAGTCGTCTTCTGTTGTCTCTCTCTTTCTATTCAGAGCCATCCACCAAGCTAATGGATCAATTTCTAAATTTGAAAAGAAAATCTCCAGCAACCGAAGATATTGGTTTAGATGATCTGCCGTATGATCTCGGTGAAAGAAAAGGAATACTAGAATATCATCCTAATCAAAGAGATGAGGTACGACGCAAGTATCTAACTAGAGGACCTTATCAACCTCGTGGTTATAATTTTAAGCAACGACTTATAGCAAATACACCATGACGGTTTAATCCTTGCTTGTTTGATCAGTATGGTGATTGGTTGGAATATAGTGTGAAGAAAGAAAAGGCATATTGCTTGTGTTGTTACTTGTTCAACGAGAAAAAGAGTGGCAGTATTGGATTTGTCACAGAGGGATTTGATTGCTGGAATAAGTCAGATAGATTGTCTAGTCATGTTGGTGCAACAATAAATAGCTTTCATAACATAGCCAAGAAGAAGTGTGAGGATTTGATGAGGCAAGGTCAATCAATAAAACATGCTATGCACAAGCAAACTGATGTCGTAAAAAGTGAGTATCGTATTCGATTGAATGCTTCAATCGATACTTCTAGATATTTATTAAGACAAGGATTACCTTTTCGTGGTCATGATGAGAGAATGGATTCTAGTAACAAAGGTAATTTCTTGGAATTAGTGAAGTATACCGCTGAACAAAATGAAGCTGTGAACAAAGTTGTGCTGAAGAATGCTCCTGGAAATAACCAAATGGTGTCTCATCCAATTCAAAAAGACATTGTTAATTGCTTTTCCGAAGAAGTAGTTAGCTCCATAGTTTAAGAGATGGATCATGATGTGTTTGCTCTATTGGTGGATGAATCTGCAGACTGTTCTAAGAAAGAGCAGATGGGTACAATATTTCGTTTTGTTGATTAACAAGGTATAGTGAAAGAGAGATTTGTTGGTCTTATACATGTGAAGGATACATGTTCTTTATCTCTGAAATCTGGAATTGATTCATTGCTTGCTAAATATAGTTTGAGTTTGAAGAAGGTGAGAGGACAGGGCTATGATAGAGCAGGAAACATGAGAGGTGAACTGAATGGGTTGAGAGCATTGATTTCAAGAGAAAGCAGTTCTGCATACTATGTACATTGTTTTGCTCATCAGCTTCAGTTGGTTATTGTTGCAATTGCAAAGAAACATTTTGAACTTGTAGATTTCTTTGATAAGATTTATGTGTTAGTGAATGTGGTTGCAGCTTCTTGCAAAAGAAAATATATGTTTGTAGAAGTTCAACAGGATACAATTGAAAAGGGAGTATAGAGTGGTGAAATCAAGACTGGAAAAGGACTGAATCAAGAGTCTTCATTTCCACGACCAGGAACTACACGTTGGGGTTCTCATTACAAAACAGTGTTGCGGTTAGTTGAGATGTTTTCTTCTGTGAGTAAGGTGCTTGAGTTTGTCGAGGATGAAGGTATTGACAATACTCAAAGATTTCAAGCAAATGGCCTAAGCAAATATATCCACACTTTTGATTTTGTATTCTATCTACACTTGATGATGCATCTTTTGGGACTCACGGAGAATTTGTCAATGGCACTACAAAGAAAAAAATCAAGACATCCTAAATGCTGTCTCATTAGTAGAATCCACTAAGCGTCAACTACAAAAGTTCAGAGATGATGGATGGGATTTGTTTGTGAAGGAAGTTTCATCTTTCTATGAGAAACAAGACACTGAACTTCTCAATATGGAGGATGAATTCATCGATCCAAGGAAGCCACGCAAAAAGACCAACATTACCAACTTGCATCATTACAAGGTCAATTTTTTTTATACTGTGTTGGATATGCAGCTTCAAGAGTTTAATGAGGTAAAATCTGAATTACTCATTTGCTTATCGGCTTTAAGTTATGCTGATTCATTCCGTAAGTTTTATAAAGAAAAGTTGTTGAGATTGGCTAAATTTTATCTTGAGGATTTTAGTTGCGTGGAATGCAAATCTCTTGAGCAACAACTTGACATTTATATTGATAATGTACGAGAATATGACAGGTTTGATGATTTGAAAAATCTTGGAGAAAACATCTTTCTCATCCTTTGGTTTATAGGCTTTTGAAGTTAGCTTTGACTTTCCCTGTTGCTACCGCAACTGTTGAGAGATGTTTTTCAAGAATGAAGATCGTCAAGACAATATTACGGAATCGCATTGGTGATCAGTTTATGAGTGATTCTCTTATTTGTTATATCGAGAAAAAAATATTCGAAAATGTAACAAATTAAACCGTGATAAAAAAGGTTTCAAGCTATGAGTGATTGTCGAGTACATTTGTAGTTTTTTCGATAAGTTATAAATTTTATTTTTAATATTCTTCTGACCCCAGTACAAAAAATTCCTGTTCCGCCACTGGCTGGGTATGTCAAGATGATGGATGCTAGTGAGAGTGTGATGCACTTGATCACACAAAGAGAACTTGTTGGTAAGCCCAAGAAAGTTGCAAAGGTGAGTGACTTGAGCGAGGAAAAGGTTCCAAAGATTGAGGTTAAACAGCTCCCTGTCGGGCTAAAGTATGCATTGTAGGACCTAACTCAACTTATCATGTCATCGTTAATGCTTCTTTGAACAACGCAGAGCTCACTCAATTGCTAAGTAAGCTGCGCAAGTATCGCAAAGCTATTGGCTATTCTCTTGATGACATTTTGAGGTATCTCTTCGGACTTGTGCATGCATAGGATACATCTTGAGGATGAGACGAAATCATCAATTGAGCATCAGAGGAGGTTGAATCCGAATCTGAAGGATGTTGTCAAGAAGGAGATTTTGAAACTCCTAGAAGCTGGAATCATTTATCCTATCTCAGACAGCGATTGGTTTAGTCCGGTGCATGTGGTTCCTAAGAAGGGAGGAGTCACAATGGTCAAGAATGAGAAGGATTAGTTGATCCCTACGCGGACTGTGATTGGGCACAGAATGTGCATTGATTACAGGAAGTTGAATGCTGGAACACGAAAAGATCACTTCCCGTTGCCATTCAGTGATCAGATGCTTGAGAGGTTACCCAATCATCCTTACTATTGCTTTTTGGATGGATACTCAGGTTTCTTTTAGATCTCTATCACCCCCGACGATCAGGAGAATACTACGTTTACATGCCCCTACGACACTTTCACGTACCGCAGAATGCCATTTGAATTATGTAATGTCCCAGTGACATTTTAGCGATGTATGATGTCCATATTCACATATATGATAGAGGATTACATGGAAGTATTCATGGATGATTTCTCAGTTTATGGATCCTCTTATCATGAATGTTTGGATAATCTGTGTTAAGTGCTTGCTAGATGCGAAGAGAAACATTTGGTTTTGAATTGGGAGAAACGCCACTTTATGGTTTGAGATGGTATTGTTCTTGGACACAGGGTTTCGCAAGATGGGATGGAGGTTGCCCACGTAAAGATTGAGGTAATGACAAGTTTGTAGGCACCGGATTCTGTCAAAGCTGTGAGAAGCCTTCTAGGACATGTTGGGTTTTACAGCATATTCATCAAAGACTTCAGCAAAATTGTGTGACCATTGACCGCTCTGCTATGTAAAGATGCGAAGTTTGAGTTCACCACTGAGTGCCAATCATCTTTCAAGCATATTAAGCAAGCATTGGTTAATGCTCCAATAATACAATCTCCGGACTGGGATTTACCCTTCGAGGTAATGTGTGATGCTAGTGACTTTGCAGTTGAAGCTGTACTTGGACAGAAGAAGGACAAGAAACTTCACGTCATTTACTATGCAAGCTGAACACTTGATGATGCGCAGAGAAACTATGCAACTACCGAGAAAGAGTTGTTGGCCGTGGTGTTTGCATTTGAGAAATTCTGACAGTACTTGGTTGGCTCTAAGGTGATCGTACACACAGATCATTCAGCTCTGAAGTACTTAATGTAGAAAAAAATGTAAAACCAAGGCTTCTTCGGTGGATTTTGCTTCTTCAGGAGTTTGATATTGAAGTTTGGGACAAGAAAGGCGTTGAGAATGGAGTCGCTGATCATTTATCTAGGATCAGAGTTGACGACGAAGTCCCTATTGATGACTTTCTACCTGAAGAGAACGTCTAAGGAATTGTGGTTTCCAAGGACACAACTGATGCATGAGTGCAGTACAGTCAAGCTTGTGATGTTAAACAAGCGCTGAGTGGGAGGCAACCCACTGATAAGTCTATATATACTTTGATTTTGAATTATGTTTTTGTTTAGTTTTTCTTTTTTGCATTGTTTGAGTCATGTAAAGCAGACAAAGGAGCTTTTTGTCGACCATGAGGGTCGGTGTTGATCGACACCACCCTTGGTGTTGATGAGATCCTGACCAGCAGCATGTTTGAGGAAGCTAAGGAGATGGAGAAGCAGCTAGAACCAGAGCTTAAGGAAGCTAAAGGGGAAGCCACAAAGCAATATGAACTCGAGGAAGCCAACGACAAAGATCTACATGTGCCCCTTGGTCCGATGATTCTATCCAAGCAAGCAAGATTCCATCAAGCATTCTACACTCTCTTACACCATATTCAGGGCCGACTTGAGTGTGCTAATCCAGTCACCTTGATTGTGATTCACGCCACTTAAGCCTTCATCAAGAGAGGTGTGTGGACTTGTACTCTTTTTCCCTCCTCTTGGTTTTGTCCCAATGGGTTTTCCAAGAGAGGTTTTTAATGAGGCCAGCCCGCACACACTGTATCATTGCCTCTTGATGAAACCAAGCCCACTCCATTCACTCAAGATTCTCGCCAAAATGAAGCTGAAGAGTTTACTTGTTTTTAGTCTTTTGTACACTTAATGATCAGCCTTGACTCATTAAGTAATATCTATTTCCTAGTTCTAAGTATCTGAAACTCTATAAGTACTTGTATTCTCTTTCTCTTCAGATTTATCAAACCTTTCTTATTCTCAATCATCTTTGAAACTGTTTGATCATGTTTGATTAGTGTATTCGGAAATCTCCTTGCACTACAAACACCCCTGATAGTCTAAGAGTGATTCCGCAACTCTTAGAAGTTTCATTCAATCCATTTTTGTGGTTACTCATCCATCTGAACCGATCTGTTCCCCTTCTCACTCACCAATCATCATCAAACCAGTTCATCGGAGGGTTTCCTTGCTTCAAAAGACTTCACCTAGCATTTGGAGAGTATTCAGGGACGTGATCCTCCCCCAGGATCACATCAAGTGGTATCAGAGCAGACTCCAACTCTTCAAATCCTTCAATTTTCCACCAAATCGTGCGATTCAAAGCCCTAAAATCATTAGATTTCAGTGATTATTTCATTTCTACACTCCATTTACTCAGAATTCAACGTATGTTTTTCAAATCTCCCAATTTTCATTTTTGAACCCTAAAAGTTGGATCTTCAGTTTTGGTTTCTTATAGCTTGAATTGTTGGTTAAATCTTGTTTATCTAAGCTATTAGAGGCATCCTATAATTTTGATTAGTGATTTCTTAGGCTGAATTATGCAATTTTGGGAATTATTGGTCTCGACGCCCAAATCACTTTGCGGTTCGTATAGGAATGAAAATTGGAACAATTGGCCTTAGATTGACATTGGATTTGACATTATGGGCTATTGATTGTGAAGTTTGGCTTTCAAGTTTGCATTTTTCTGAGATTTATGTTTTGCCTAACTTGCGAGGTTTCTTGTTTTCGTGTTTTAGATGCAGATGCCTCTTAAGAAATCCCGTCAGCAACCAGATGGTGCATCCAATTCACAGCCACCTGCACCTTCTCCCTCACCGCCTCACTCACCGCCCCCTCACCCCCATTTCCTCCGTCCCCGCAATACCTTTTCGTGCAGATCCACACCCCTTGGCCTAAAGCTGAGCACCTCAAGATTAAGAGCAGGGTCAACTGGGCCAATGATGCAAAGAGGGAGACAGAAAAACCAGAGTGTTTCAACCGACCTATCTCCGATGACTGAGATGTATATGATACGCGTTTCTACAACACGTGGTTATCGGTGGAGATCAAGCCCACCCGTTTCATCGATTAGCAGACTAATCAGGCGATGGACATTCGCGATGATGTCCTCAGGATTCTACAGTGGATCGGGTTAAGTACATTGGTGATGAAGCAATATAACCTGTCTCCAGACTTGGTGCGTGATGCGATTCTGGCTAGAATCACAACCCAAAATCGACACAGAGACGTTAAGATCACAGATGATATGTTGCTAGACCCAATTACTGAGCACCTAGCGGTTTGATGGATTCAAAGTCGCCACAAGAGGTTGCGGAATGGCCTCTTGATAAGAAAAGTTGATTTCCTGATATCACACCAAAGAAATCGATGTCGGAATCACTCCAACAATTGATCAAATCTTAGAAAAGGTTTATTTGATTAAAAAGATTGATAAAGTATAAGAAGTCTCAAGACAACATATAAAGAAGGAGGAGACGAAGAGGAGAAATACAAGGAAATAAAGAGTGGTGAGTTTCGAGACATGCCTCGGAAACTCTCACTCGAAACATGCAAATACCAAGTTCAAAATTCAAAAAAGATAAAGAAAAAAAGGGCTGAGTCTTGTTAAGTGAAGATGGGCCTTGGTGGATCAGACTTAGCATGATGGCAAAGAGGTAACATGAGGCCCATGCACCTCGTTAAAAACCTCTCCCGAAAAACCTCTTGGAAAAAACCGAGGATGAGGGAAAAAGAGTATGCATGGTCCCCATGACCATATGCTAAGTGTCTTGGGCGTGTATCTCGACCAGTGTAGTCTTGATACCATCTTGATAGCTAAAGTGATCTTTCGGAGTCATCACTAGAGGTAGTGATACTCTAAGTGCTTGGTGAAAGATCTTGTTCCAGAGACACTTCATGAGTCCGATAATGGTTTTCCAAGCCTATTTTTCTCCAAACTCGTCTCTCTTATTGTCTTTGGCATTAGCTCTTGATTCCTTGTTCTTGTAGTCTATTAGGTTCGCATCAGTGCGGCAGTTTCTTGCTATATGCCGGATCTCTTACACCAATGAGCGGGCCAAGGTCGCACAAGAAGGGGTCTTGTCCTTCATGTGCAAGGGAGCGAGGTATCGAATCCGTATTCGTGATCTCTGTGCTTTATATAGTTTCAGGAAGAACCCGAAGAGAGCGGTTCTCACCTCCGAGTGTGATACACAATGTTTGAACCCAAAATAATTCTGCAAGTGCACAGACAATCGCAGTAATATATAGGGTATCGAATCCACAAAGACCAAGGCTACACTATGAAATTATAGATTTTAATTTAAAGCTAAGACAAAAGTGTGGGTTGTGTAATTTTCGGAACAAGCAAGAAATAATAAAAACGATGTAAAAGCAATTAAAGCAAGCACTAGGTTAAGGCGTTTCGCCGGTGATTCGGAGACAAGGCTGAGCAACTATTCAGGGGCTAAGTAGCTACCGGTCTAGAACTCAAACATAAAATTAATATCGCCCCACTGTCGTGATGTATCGACAACTCTATCTAACAACCTAGATACTGAAACTCTCGTTTGGACCTAGCGAGGTTGATAAGCATTAACGACTGGTTCAATCTGTTCACAATCAATCGCAACAATCAACTGTTGTTGGTTACGCACCAATTGCTCACCAATGACTTATCTAGCAACCTAAAGCACTGTCGTGAATAAGTTTAACCTAAAATCATAGACTAGGTGATCAAGCTAATCTAAGCATTAAGAATCCCTATTGGCGAAGACATTATAAATTCCAATACCTATTTGTGCTCAGCCATTAACTTCCTAAATCACCATTGAAAACCTTAACCTAGCTAAAAGACTACTCGGCCATGGAAGAACAAATCACAACAATAAAAGATGAAGAACTCATGAAATAATTCTGTAAAAATAAAGAGTTTAGAATTCTTCTCCAATGGTGTCGAGATCTCTTCTCCAATTCTTACAAAGGAATAAAAATGTCTACGTGATGTTCTTAGCAAAATTGTAAGCGTGTCCTTAAGAAAAATAGAAGAAAACGATATATACAGGTCTGGAGGCGGCTGGGTGAAGATTAGGGCGTCCTTGGCGAAAAAATAGGAAGGTTGGGATTTTCCCTTGTTTGCTCCGTCAGGTCGTCGTGAGCGGTCGCTCAAGAGCTGAGCGGGTGCTCAGGTCTGAGCGAGTGCTCAGGTCTGAGTGGGTGCTCAGCGGGTGAATTATTGACTTTTCTCCAATTTCTGCTAAGTTCCTCCCAGAAACTCCAATCTTCATCCTTAGCCATCTTTTGACTTGTAATGACTCAAAATAAAACTAAAAGACTCGATAAAGACTCGAAAACAACTGTTAGAATGCGCCAAAAATGCAACACATCAATTCCCCCAGACTGAGATCCTTGTTTGTCCTCAAACAAAACTCAGAACTAAACATAAGGGAAAGGTTTGAAAAATACGAAGACTCACCTGTTCTTGAAACACTGCAATGACCCTTTTGAATTAGTACTCCACATATCACATAGCCAGCTCCAAATCTAACCACCATGTACTTCTCCGTAGACCTTCGCAGCTCACTATACTCCACACATGAATTCGCAACCTTATAGCCTTCATCGCCAGTTTCATCTCTGCAGTCAATTACCAAGGACCTTTTAGACTCTTTCACATACAATATCTTGACAAGAACCACTTAAATTCCACACACTTTTTGGTATTTTTCCTCTCTCCCCCAGACTTATTTCTAAGCTAGCTCATTTTTTTTTACTAAGGTCCGAGACGCGAGTACTGATGGTGTTTACCACCGAGTCCCCAGTTCATTCCTTACTGCATATATCAAGTTCCGAGATGCGAGTACTGTTGGTGTTTGCCACAGAGTCCCCGGTTCATCCCTATCAATATAAAGCATGTACATATCAAGGTTCCGAGACGCGAGTATTGATGGTGTTTACCACCGAATCCCCAGTTCATCCCCTCTCTATGCACTCACATACGTAACCTTATTGCTAGCTAAACTTCTAATAGGGGGGAGGAGTACCATTACTTTCTACTGGTGGGTTCATATGTCAAATACGAATGATGAGTCAAGCCCTATGGAAATCGACCACATCGACGAAGTGCAAAAATTTGGCTTAGGCTCGGATGAACTCCGTTGGAAACATGGTGTCTTCTAGTTAACTGGTCAGCCTTTGGATTTTTCATTAGTCCGATCTAGAGGTGGTTCTGTAACAATGGTCACTTTGAAGCAAGGTTAGAACAATATATTCAAGAAATAAATCATAATCTCCAACAAGTTTTGACTCAATAAAACAAACTGACTCAATGAAAACATGAAAATGACTCAAAGAAAGTAAAAGAAAAAAAACAAAAGAAAGAAAAATGGATTAGTAGCAACACCCTCCCCCAGACTTACTTCACACCGTCTCGGTGTGAAAATAAATTTAGAGGTGGGTGAGAAAAATAAAATAAATAAATAAAAACCGTTTTAGAAAAGAAAACTTACCAGTTTCAGGAAAAAATACCCTTCTAATCGGAGCGGGTGCTCGGGGCTTAGCAGGTGCTCGGGGCTGAGCAGGTGCTCAGGGTTGAGCAGGCGCTGCGTCTTTTCCTGAGAAAGTGTTGCCCGGTTGAGGGTTCACCGCTACAAGAACCCGCTAGCCTTCATCGGTCTTCATCAAGCCGCTACAGATGGTCGCTGTCTCGCCCGGAGAAAACTTGGTGGCTTCGTACCGGTCTGCGTGTGACCGCTGCATCCAACCGCTAGCTTCCACCGGTCTCAGCTAGGCCGCTACAGATGCTCGCTGTCTCGCCCAGAGAAATCTCAGCGGCTTCGTATCGGTCGAGATCTGGCCGCTACATCCAACCGCTACGCCAATTTTTTTTTTATATATATATATATGAAATCCAAAAGTTAGTAACAAAAGAAATTTAATAGAGAGGATAGATACACTTACCGGTGGGTTGCCTCCCACCAAGCGCTTGTTTAATGTCAATAGCTTGACGCATTCGCCGTTTAGGCATCAGAAGGTGGATCTGCTGGAGGATCAGGTGGGAGTGGCGGTGGGTTGAAATCTAGCTTCAAAACCCTGTTCATCATTGCATCCACAGCTACTTGTCCCTGCGCTTTAAGTTCTGGGGTAATAAGTGCTTTAATCTTAGAGAAGGGTTTAGACATACCTTTGCACTTAATCTTATATTGAATGGCGTCACCAACACGTCTCTGGGGTGTTAAGGAGACATGAGCCTGGAGTGGTGCTCCCCCAGACTTAGACAAGACCATCTTGTTCAACACCTTTTCCTCAATAGCGGCAAAAGAACCATAATGCATCTTATCATCCTCTGAGACTGCATCATAGAACACATCGTTGCTGACGTTCGAAAGACAAACCCGTTTATTGGGTATGTCAATGACAGCTCCTGCTGTAGCAAGGAAAGATCTTCTGAGTATCAAGGGCATAAAGGATCCCTGTCTCATCTCAACCACCTGAAAATCAGTAGGCATCAAGCAGTCCGCAATACGTACCTGGAGGTCTTTGATACAGCCTTGGGAAGTCTTGATGGAGGCGTCTGCAAACTTGAGGGTCATGTCCGAGGGCTGTATGTTTCAATTCCTAAGGACTTAGCAAGATCCTTTGACATGACGTTAATTGTGGAACCAGAATCACACATGGAATTAGTGAGATCAAACCCAAGGATGGAGCATGGAACCACAAACCTTCCTGGGTCTGCAAGCTTTGGCAATGTCATGTATGTAGGCGTTGGGTAAGGAACTTTAGGTACGGTAGGAGCTAGTTCGGGAGCCTGAGAGAAAGATGGTGGCGGAATAGTTGCAGATCGTTTTGAGGCAGACAGATCGATCGGGATGTTACGGCTTGGAGTGCTCTGTTGGGATCGATCGTTCTGGATGGCTACATGATTTTTTTGATTTTGCGGATCGACTGTTTTTGCTGGGGATCGATTGATCTGAGGCTTGGGTCGATCGATCTGAACCTGTCGGATACAACATCTTGTTTTTTACTTCCCGCTGCAAGTCGCGACTCATACACTCAACCTTCCAATCCTATGTAGCCATCCTTTCACTCATCTGTTAAGTAGTCTTAGCTTGCTCCTCAAGGAACATCTGCATCATGATCTTGAGCTCACTCTTCTCATCCGCACACATGTTTACATGTGTATGTGAGCCACTAGAACCGCTTCCATTTCTGGGGTTCTGTGATGTGTCGAGTTTTAACCCAAAATATTTTCTGCAAGTGCACAGACACACGCAGTAGTATATAGGGTATCGAATCCACAAAGACCAAGGTTACACTATGAAATTATGAGATTTTAATTTAAAGCTAAGATAATATGGGTTTTGGGTAATTTTCGGAACAGCAAATAACTAAATAAATCGGTGTAAAATCAATTAATAAAAAGCACTAGGTTAAGGTATTTCGCTGGTGATTAGGAGACAAGGCTGAGCAACTATTCAGGGCTAATTAACTACCGGTCTAGAACTCAAACACGAATGAATGTCGCCCCACTCTCGTGATGTATCGACACCTTTATCTAACAACCTAGATACCGAAACTCTCGCCCGGATCTAATGAAGACGATAAGCATTAACAAACAGGTTCAATATGTTCACAATCAATCGCAGCAATCAACTCTCGTTGGCTACGCACCAATTGCTCACCAATGATTTATCTAGCAAACCTAGAGCACTCTCATGAATAAGTTTAACCTAAAATCATAGACTAAATGGCCAGTTTAATCTAAGCTTTAAGAACCCCTATTGGCGAAGACAATATAAATTCCAATCCTATTTGTGCTCAGCCATTAAACCCTAAATCACCATTGAAAACCTTAACCTAGCTAAGGATCTACTCACACATAGCAAAATCAAACACAACAAAGCAAAGAGATGAATTCATGATTTATTAAAGAGAATAAGGTTCAGGAAACTTCTCAAACAGAGTTGTGGAATGATCGATGATAGGAGAATAGAGATCCAAAGCTGAGTAATACAAATCCAAATCGAAAAAGGAACAAGTGGTGGAGTCTTAGAACCAAAAATAATTTAGAACGAAAACTGAGGTCTGGAAAAGAACGTGATAGAACGTGATACAAGTCTGAGGCGGCTGGCCTATTTTTATTCTAAAAATTAATTAAAAACGCGTCCCTAGGTAAAATAGGTCAAGCACCCTGTGCGAGCACCCTGGCGGAGCATGCGAGCAGGTGCTCGGTTGGCGAAAATCATCTTTTTGCTCCAAATTGCTTCTTTTGCTCCAATGTGCTCAAATATCTTCAATACATGCTCCAGAGCCTCAAAATACCTGAAAAGACACAAAAGAAACTAGGAAAAACTCAAAGATAATATGAAAAGACTATTAAAAATGGGACAAAATACTAATATATCAACTCCCCCGGACTTAGACTTTGTTTGTCCTCAAACAAAACAAGATCAAGAACTGAGAAGAGGTTTGAAAATCACGGGAACTCACTTGCTTGTTGGAAAAATTTCGAACTTCATACCTTCTTCACTGGGCCTTAGGACATGTACCGTAGTTAGCCGTGGGGTTCATGACCTAACCTTAATAACTCACAACCCAACAGAAGTTTCGGAATCCCCACTGTCATCTCTTACATAGGTTAATGAAAATAAAGTACAGTGATCTTACCAGGGGAAATCGGTCCAAAAGGTGCCAACTTCTTCTAACCAAAGACCCTATCCCATATAACTTTCCTCTCCACTCTTTCCCTCTTTCCACGCCATCATTTTTCTGTTTATTTTTCACAGCCATCGGTTTTCATTTGCCGATGCTTCACCCTTTTTCACAGCCATCACTTTTCTGATGCTTCTTCTTTATTTTGTGGGACGAATCTCCATGAGGTCACAAAGGATACACGGGTTTACGCATCATCCCTTGGTTCACTTCGATTTTTTAGTTTCCCTTACAACAAGCTTTCCATGAGGTCACAAAGGATACACGGGTCTACGCATCATCCCTTGGTTCACTTCGGCTTGTTGCTTTGAACTTCTCCTTTTTATTTTCTTTTTCTCTTCTTTTCTTTTTTTTTCTCGGTGTAATGAAGGGGAGTGAGAGAGGAATATCATACTTTGTGGAGAGTTGCGTGGTCTTGTTTGGCTCGAATAGGTCTTCCCTAATGAACATCAAACCCCTGAGAAAGAAATTGAAGATCAGGTTAGGGTTCAATAAAAATTAGAGATGACATTGGTTCAACCTATTTCTCGCTGAGCGTGAGCTTTGGGGAATATTCAATCCACCCAATGCCTTTCCGATACAGAACTTTGGTCAAACTGTGAGTCATACAAGTAATCCTTAGTCCAAAAATAAATCCAATAGATCAAGTTCATAATTTCCCAACAAATTTGACTCAATAAAAATAAAAACTGACACTTAGCTGCAAGCAGCTGGACCTGATTCAGACCTAGACAAAGAAAATAACGAAAGACACAAAAATAAGACTCAAAGACAAAGAAAAAGAGTTAGTAACTAACCGCTCCCCCAGACTTAAATCACACCGTCCTCGGTGTGAAAAAGAACTGAAGGATTGGCTGAAAAATAAAAAAAAATAAAAATGGATAATACAATGGTAAAAGAAAGTGTGGATAGAATTCACCGTGTGCGTTGTAGCGGTGTGGGAGGCGTCGCGTCCAGCTCTTCTCTTCACGCATGCAGAGCACCCCCAGCGAGCACGTGCTCACGGAACCCTATCGGGTGCTCGCGGAACCCTATCGGGTGCTCGCGGAACCCTATCGGGTGCTCGCTGAAAATTCAGTGGGTTGTATGCAGCGGTCACCTGTAGCGGCCTAGTTGAGACCGATGGAGGCTACCGGATTTTCCCCGAGCAAGATTTTTTTTTTTTTTTTTTTTTTTTTTTGAGATGATTAAGAACTGAAAAAAAAAAAATTAGTATCAAAAGAAATTTAAAACGAATTATGTACAAGAAACCTTACCGGTGGGTTGCCTCCCACCAAGCGCTTGTTTAACGTCATTAGCTCGACTGCAGCAGCGCCTATGCGCGAGTGTGTGGATCCGCAGGAGGATCGGGGTATGGTGGTGGTTTTTGAGCTCCCCCAGACTTAAACTTAGCCTTCTCCTCTATGACAACATAGGAGCCATTTTGCTTGCCATCAGAAATTGCTACATAGAATACACCCTTGTTGACTTTAGAGAGAGAGACCCTTTTTTGAGGTAAGTCAACAATTGCTCCTGCAGTAGCGAGGAACGGCCTTCCCAGGATCAATGGCATGTAAGCATTATTCCTCATCTCGACCACCTGAAAATCACAAGGCATTAAGCAATCATCAATGCTTACCTCGAGGTCTTTGACAAAGCCTTGTGAAGTCGATGTTGCTCCATCTGCAAATTTGAGGGTCATGTCCGAGGGCTGTATGTTTTCTATTCCTAAGGACTTAGCAAGATCCTTTGACATTACGTTTACCGTAGAACCAGAATCACAAACAGAATCCTCAAAAGCAACTCCGAGTATGGAGCATGGAACTACAAACCTTCCGGGATCTCCGATCTTGGGGAGATGCCTTAGTTTAACCGCTGGAGCTGGGCCTGGAAAATGAACCTTGGGAGAATAAATTCTCGTTGGAGGAGTTTCTGCAGAACTGGCCAGAGCACCCTGTCGAAGCAGGTGCTCCCGAGGAGGTTTTGGGTGCTCGGTAGATTTGGTCTGAGATTTTGCTGGAGCAGTCTTAACCTGTGTTTCTGAGTGTGAACCATGTTCCAGCATATATTCATCTGTGGCAAGAGATTTTCCTTGGGTCTTGTGTTCCGTAGCTTGCTCTTTACCCTTTCACATGACTTTAGGGTTAGTTGGAGGTGCCAACGCTTTCCCACTTCTCAGCTCCACTGCGGTGAAGTTTTTCATGACTTCGCGCTGTAAGTCAATACTTAGGCACTGAACCTTCCAATCCAAAGTAGCAATCCGTTCGTTCATCTGCTGAACATTCTTGATTTGTCCATCAAGGATCACTTTCATCATCCGTTTAAGCTCATTCTCTTCGTCCCCAATGTAGTTCACTTGAGCACTTGAGCCACTAGAACCACTTCCATTCCTGGGGCCATGCTCACCCCTTGCTGAGCGAACGACCTGCGGTCGTGTGACAGTTTAGCGGTTTGGGCAACTTGCATGTCAAGCTTCTTCACGTGAGCGGTAACAGCTTCATACTTCGCATTCAGATCATTATACATGTGATCTACCTTGGCATTGATCTCTGTTGCGGCCTTTTGCTGATTGACTAAGAGTTGCTGCATAAGACTCTTCAGCTCATCTTGAGATGTAGGCGCAGAGACAGCTTGCGGTGGTGTAGCGAATTGGGCGTTTTGCTGTTGGTTTCCCCCTTGGAACTGATTCTGATTATGATTAGAGACATATTGTTTCCCCTGAGTGTTGCTGGAGTAAAAATTCTGGAAACCCTGAGCTTGTGGCAACTGAGTGATACCTCCTTGTTGCGGATAAACTTGGTCTTGTGGGTTCTCGACATTGGTGCTTCGGTAGGAGAGGTTGGGGTGGCTCCGATAATTTTGATTAAACCCATGGTTCTGGACATATCCCTGACCACTCACATAGTTAACCTCATGTACTCCAGCATCGTCATCTTCCTCAAACTCTTGAGAAACGGGCGCAGCTCCATTCTCTTCCACAAACTTGACCGGTCTTTGACTTTCGCGTAGGAGTAAATTTACCTTTGCCGTCAGCTCATCTATCTTCTGAGTGTCCACACTGTTAACTTTCTTGGACCTATCATACTCAGGAGATTTTTTGTTTGAGCTTGAAGCAAGGTTCTCTATCAGCTCAAAAGCACCATCTCTTGTCTTGGTCATAAAATTCCCATTACTCGCAGCATTTAGGGCGTTGCGGTAATCCCATTCAACTCCATCATAAAATATCTCCAGAATCTGTTCATCTTTAAAACCATGATGAGGACACTCCCTACGGTATTCCTTCAGTCTTTCCCAAGCTTCACAAAAAGCTTCACCAGAATGTTGTTGGAAAGATGAAATCTTGTTTCGTAGAGCGGCTGTCTTGGACTTAGTGTAGAAGTGATCCAAAAAGGCAGCTCTAACTTCATCCCACGTCCCCAAAGAACCAGCTGGCAATGACTTCAACCACCTTTGAGCCTTGTCAGCAAGAGAAAACGGAAATAGCTTGCATTTTAGAAATTCCGACGGTACCCCATTAGAACCGGTGGTGCTGCAGATTTCTTCAAAATTTTCGATGTGGTCCATCGGTATCTCAGCTGGCAGTCCGTGAAAGAGATGTTGTTTCACCAATGTGATCATCTGAGGCTTGATCTCATAGTCTTGCCTCTGAATTGTTGGAGAGACAATAGCTGAGCGGTTTTGATAAAATGCATGGGGGTTATCCGAATCCCCTATACCCGGCTGAACTCGTGGAGCTGGTGGTTGATCCCTTCTCAACTGAGCAATCTGATCCCTTAGCAACTGTCACTGAGCAGCCATACCATTGTCTTGTTCAGCCATGATAACCGGAGCAGCTGTAAGTCTCTTTTGACGGTTTTGACGTTCGATGCGAGCTAACTCTTCGTTGGTGAGGATGGTTAAATCTTCGGTGCAATTTCTTCTTGTTCTTCTACTGGTCATGCACCTGAAACATAAGAAAAAGAAAAAGAAAAAGAAAAAGGGAAAAGAATTAGTAGTTTCTTAGACTGAAAATAAAATCAAAAATCAAAGGTAACGCAATTGATCCCCGACAACGGCTCCAAAAACTTGATGTGTCGAGTTTTAACCCAAAATATTTTCTGCAAGTGCACAGACACACGCAGTAGTATATAGGGTATCGAATCCACAGAGACCAAGGTTACACTATGAAATTATGAGATTTTAATTTAAAGCTAAGACAATATGGGTTTTGTGTAATTTTCGGAACAGCAAATAACTAAATAAATCGGTGTAAAATCAATTAATAAAAAGCACTAGGTTAAGGTATTTCGCTGGTGATTAGGAGACAAGGCTGAGCAACTATTCAGGGCTAATTAACTACCGGTCTAGAACTCAAACATGAATGAATGTCGCCCCACTCTGGTGATGTATCGACACCTTTATCTAACAACCTAGATACCGAAACTCTCGCCCGGATCTAATGAAGACGATAAGCATTAACAAACATGTTCAATATGTTCACAATCAATCGCAGCAATCAACTCTCGTTGGCTACGCACCAATTGCTCACCAATGATTTATCTAGCAAACCTAGAGCACTCTCATGAATAAGTTTAACCTAAAATCATAGACTAAATGGCCAGTTTAATCTAAGCTTTAAGAACCCCTATTGGCGAAGACAATATAAATTCCAATCCTATTTGTGCTCAGCCATTAAACCCTAAATCACCATTGAAAACCTTAACCTAGCTAAGGATCTACTCACACATAGCAAAGTCAAACACAACAAAGCAAAGAGATGAATTCATGATTTATTAAAGAGAATAAGGTTCAGGAAACTTCTCAAACAGAGTTGTGGAATGATCGATGATAGGAGAATAGAGATCCAAAGCTGAGTAATACAAATCCAAATCGAAAAAGGAACAAGTGGTGGAGTCTTAGAACCAAAAATAATTTAGAACGAAAACTGAGGTCTGGAAAAGAACGTGATAGAACGTGATACAAGTCTGAGGCGGCTGGCCTATTTTTATTCTAAAAATTAATTAAAAACGCGTCCCTAGGTAAAATAGGTCGAGCACCCTGGGCGAGCACCCTGGCGGAGCATGCGAGCAGGTGCTCGGTTGGTGAAAATCGTCTTTTTGCTCCAAATTGCTTCTTTTGCTCCAATGTGCTCAAATATCTTCAATACATGCTCCAGAGCCTCAAAATACCTGAAAAGACACAAAAGAAACTAGGAAAGACTCAAAGATAATATGAAAAGACTAGTAAAAATGGGACAAAATACTAATATATCATTCTGCTCACCCTTCGCTAGAATAAACCTTTGCTGTTGGTTGACGGCTTCAGCAGTCTGAGCAACTTGTGTGTCGAGCATTTTTTTGTGTGTGGTAACAGCTTCATACTTCGCATTCAGATCAGTGTACATGTGATCTACCTTGGCATTAATCTCAGTAGACGCCTTCTGTTGGTTTACCATGAGTTGCTGCATAAGACTTTTCAGCTCATCCTGAGATGTAGGCACGGAGACAGCTTGTGGTGGTGTAGCGAATTGGGCGTTTTGTTGTTGGTTTCCTCCTTGGAACCGATTCTGATTCTGATTAGGGACATACTGCTTCTCTTGAGTGTTGCTGGAGTAAAACTTCTGGAAATCCTGAGCTTGTGGCAACTGATTCATACCTCTTTGTTGCGGATAAACTTGGTCTTGTGGGTTCTCGACGTTGGTGCTTTGGTAAGAAAGGTTCGGGTGGTTCCTATAATTTGAATTGAACCCACGGTTCTACACATATCCTTGTCCACTCACATAATTGACCTCTTGCATACCAACATCATCATCCTCTTCAAAATCTTGGGAGATTGGTGCACCCCCATTCTCATCCACAAAGTGAACCAATTTTTGGTTTCCCCTAAGGAGTAGGTTAACCTTTGCCGTCAGCTCATCAATCTTCTGCGTGTCTACACTGTTGACTTTCCTAGACCTATCATACTCAGGAGACTTGTTGTTTGAGCTTGACGCTAAGTTCTCAATCAGCTCAAAAGTGCCTTCCTTAGTCTTGGTCATAAAGTCGCCATTACTAGCTGCATTCAACGCATTTCGGTAATCCCACTCAACACCATCATAGAAAATATCCAGAATCTGCTCATCCTTAAACCCGTGGTGTGGACACTCTCTGCGATATTCCTTCAGTGTTTCCCAAGCTTCACAAAAAGATTCCCCGGAATGCTGTTGGAATGAGGATATCTTGTTCCTTAAGGATGCAGTTTTTGACTTGGTGTAGAAGTGAGTCAAGAATGCTGCTCTACATTCAGCCCATGTCTTCAACGAACCCGGTCGTAGTGACTTCAGCCACCGTGAAGCTTTGTCTGCAAGCGAAAAGGGGAATAGCTTGCACTTCAGAAACTCATTAGGCACTCCATTAGAACCCGTGGTGCTGCAAATTTTCTCAAAATTTTCAATATGATCCATCGAAATCTCAATTGGGAGTCCATGAAAGAGGTGTTGCTTCACCAATGAAATCAATTGAGGTTTGATTTCAAAGTCTTGCCTCTGAATAGTATGAGGCACAATGGCAGCTCGGTTCTGGTAGTAGGCGTGTGGATTATCCGAGTCTCTAATACCCGGTTGTTGTTGCTGAGCTTCTTGTCTATCTCTCCGCATCTGTTCCATCTCATCCCGAAGCATCTGCAACTGAGCAGCCATTCCATTGTCTTGTTCGCCCATATTGACGGTAGTAGGTCTTAGCTGTCGGTTGTCCCTCTTTAGCCTAGCTAGCTCGTCGTTTGAAAGATTTAGTAATGTCTCGGTGCAATTTCTTCTTTTTTTCTACTGGTCATGCACCTGAAACATAAGAAAAAAGAAAAAAAAAGGGAAAAGAATTAGTAGTTTCTTAGACTGAATTTAAAATCAAAAATCAAAGGTAACGCAATTGGTCCCCGGCAACGGCGCCAAAAACTTGATACACAATGTTTTAACCAAAAATAATTCTGCAAGTGTACAGACAATCGCAGTAGTATATAGGGTATCGAATCCACAGAGACCAAGCAAGAAATAATAAAAACGATGTAAAAGCAATTAAAACAAGCACTAGGTTAAGGCATTTCGCCGGTGATTCGGAGACAAGGCTGAGCAACTATTCAGGAGCTAAGTAGCTACCGGTCTAGAACTCAAACATAAAATTAATATCGCCCCACTGTCGTGATGTATCGATAACTCTATCTAACAACCTAGATACCGAAACTCTCATTTGGACCTAGCGAGGTTGATAAGCATTAACGAGCTGGTTCAATCTGTTCACAATCAATCGCAACAATCAACTATCATTGGTTACACACCAATTGCTCACCAATGATTTATCTAGCAACCTAAAGCACTGTCATGAATAAGTTTAACCTAAAATCATAGACTAGTTGATCAAGCTAATCTAAGCATTAAGAATCCCTATTGGCGAAGACATTATAAATTCCAATACCTATTTGTGCTCAGCCATTAACATCCTAAATCACCATTGAAAACCTTAACCTAGCTAAAAGACTACTCGGCCATGGAAGAACAAATCACAACAATAAAAGATGAAGAACTCATGAACTAATTCTGTAAAAATAAAGAGTTTAGAATTCTTCTCCAATGGTGTCGAGATCTCTTCTCCAAATCTTACAAAGGAATAAAAACCTCTACGTGATGTTCTTAGCAAAAACGTAAGCGTGTCCTTAAGAAAAATAGAAGAAAAAACGATATATACAAGTCTGGAGGCGGCTGGGTGAAGATTAGGGCGTCCTTGGCAAAAAAAAAAGGAAAGTTGGGATTTTCCCTTGTTTGCTCCGTCAGGTCATCGTGAGCGGTCGCTCAAGAGCTGAGCGGGTGCTCAGGTCTGAGCGAGTGCTCAGGTCTGTGTGGGTGCTCAGCGTGTAAATTATTGACTTTTCTCCAATTTCTACTAAGTTCCTCCCAGAAGCTTCAATCTTCATCCTTAGCCATCTTTTGACATGTAATGACTCAAAATTAAACTAAAAGACTCGATAAAGACTCAAAAACAACTGTTAGAATGCGCCAAAAACGCAACACATCAGAGTGGCATGACATTCAGACATTCAGGTCTCTCTTTGATAACGGGGTTTATGACTCCAAAGAGAGCAAGCAGACAGAGGTTAGACATCCGGTCCTGAGGTATGTCTCCTTCCCGAAAAACACCATCCTGTGCAAGGGGGGAAAAAAAGGGGGAAGGTCGAGCTCATTCTTCTATACCATGGCATTGGTCACATGATTCCCGAGGCGCTATGGGAATGGGGAGAGCCGTGCGAGGATCTCAACATGGGCGCTGTCTTTGCCAACCATCTCTGCACTCTGAAGACCAAGGCATTTTTAGGGAAGAAGGTTGAGGGTATCGAGAGTCTTTTGACTCCGATCTTTGAGTACTTTGGGATCGTCCTAACCAACAACACCGACAGGTTGCTCATGGACCAGGACCATCTGCGGAGCGCTACTTGGATGAAACCTGGCCTCTATTGGGTTTTCACCGACACACAGAACCGTGACTAGAGTGTCCAGCTTCCTCTGCCTGACCTCACATCCCTTGTCAACAATGACTTTGAGCGACTGAGCTTCCAGCCGGATTCCTGACTCGTCCGCTCTGTCCCACGCCGCAAGCTCCGTACGAGAGCCTCTTCTAGCTCTGCACCTTTTGCTACTGAGGATGATGCAGTTGATGAGCGTACTAGTGCTCCACCCCTTGACCTTATATTCTTGGAGCCTCTAGCAGGCTATGATGAGGATGGCCCAGCTTTCAGACGCTACATGGTCAGCACTATGCGCCAGATGTGGAGGATGATTGCTGCTGGTATTACTTGCACACGCCCTACTCCACAGACTCATAGACATCGTCACTCACCCACACCAGATGCTGCCACTGTTGCTGCAGCCTATGCTGATGACGACGAGGATTAGCTTCCTTCTGCTTTTCAGTTTTTCTGGTTTTTTTTTTCTTTCGCTTTTAGCTTTTATGTTTTTGTTTCTTTAGCTTTATGACATTTTTATGTTTTCTTTTAGTTTTTATCTTTATCTTTTTCATTTAACTTTGGGAATGGATTATGATATTATGTTGCAGTTTTTATGTTGGTTTTGAGTTGTTTATCATAGCTTAAAAGTTTTTATTCCACCCGTTTGCGAAAATCCTTGTTGATGCATATGGCTGGTGTTGATCGATACCACTAGCTGTGTCGATCGACACCACCACTAAACTCATACCACCCTTGTCGATTTAAGCCTGTGTCGATTGACACCAGGCTGTGTGTCGATCGACACAGGGATCCTGCACAGGTAATTTTCATTTTTCCCATCTTCAGAGTTTTTCGTTTCTCTTTTCACCAAACTCATGCTTCTTTAACACTGGGTACAGTGTTGTTTAAGTCTGGGGGAGGTAGTTACTAACATTATCTTTTCTTTTCTTAAGAGTCAATTGAGTCTTTGTTTTATTAAGTCAAATTCAGTATGAAACTAGGATTTTTCGAGGAAACCACCACATTTTGGAGGAACTTAAGTAACCATTTGGTTCAAACTTGATTGACATTCGAGACGAATAGAAAAACCCAAGTCTGACCAGTTGACTAGAGACGTCCATATTTCCAGCAGAAATCCACTAAAGCCTGAGCTAATTTCTAATTTTTCCTTTTACCTAATCGATGTGATTGATGCTCTTAGGGCTTGACTCCTCATTCATAATTGACGGCAGAATGACCTAAGTATACAAAACGGTACTCCTCTCCCTTATTCTAAAAAAAAAGAAAAAGAAAAAGATCAGATGATTTTCTTTCAAGTAAAGGTGTAGGAAAATTTCCGATGACCCCATTATTTTACTTTGAACGAAACGATCACACGAAGGATGGAAGCGAGGTTAGGAAATTTTTCCGTGATGCCATTATTCGCCTACACCTTTGTCAAAAAAAAAAACATTGAGAATAAGGAAAATAACAAGTCTGGGGAGAGAAAGAGTACCAAAAAGTTCAGTAATGGTCGCTGCATCATTGTATAGTATGGGAATGAGTCTAGAAGGTCCTTGACATTGAGATCAGAGATGAGACCCAGCGATGAGGGCTTATGGACTATTTTGCAAAATTTTGGGTTGAATCTGGAAAACCGCGAAATGTCTACGGTGAAGTACATGGTGGTCTGGATTCTGTCAGGAAAGAAATCTTAGTTGTTTACTATGGTGACTGTGAGTGTGGTGCTCCTATGAAAAAATGAGTTTCTGTGTTTTCAAACTTCTTTCTCTGGTTTGGTTCTATGTTTGCTTGAGGGCAAGCAAAAGGCTAAGTTTGGGAAAATTTACAAGTTTTGAAGAATTGCAACTTTGCCCAGAAGTTTTTATTATTTACAAAAAGACTCAAGTCGTGTTTTAGAGTCTTTATTAGGGTTTTTAGTTCTTATCTATGTATCAAAGCTTTTAGCAAGGAAACTTTGAGAGAGATTGAGAGCTTGGGGCTGATTTACTCTATACTTCTGAGAGAAGATCTTGAACCTCTGTTTCTATTTCCCTTTTAGTTTACTCATGATATCTATTCTATTTATGTTTATGATTTCTTTGATTATGTCTGAGTACATCACTTGTTAGGTTCAGGGATTCTCACTAGGGTTTTCATGGATTTGTAACTTTGATTGATTGGTTAGGATTCACAACTTTATAAGTTCTTCACCTAGGTTGTTCTTAATGCTAGATCTAGCCTGATCACCTATGCATCTAGATCTTAGGTTATTGAATTAGCACGATGGTGTGATTTGAAACTTGACAGAACCTAGAGTGAGCAAATTAGATAATTACAAAGGAATTTGGATTAGATAATTTGTGAACAAATCAAACTTGAACTTAATGCTTGTTTAAAACTTGAAGTCTCACAAAGGAATTTGGTTTCTTAGGTTTTACGCATAGAGAACTTTCACAGCGGGAGTTGGTTAGTTCTAAGTTAGTGTTTTGAGTTCTAGAACTGAAATTTAATTTGATCCTAGCCAATCCATTGATTTACATTTTCTGAATTCCTGAGAAGTTTCCTGAGCTTGACGTTTTTCTATTTGAATACAACAAGTCTCATTTACTTTTCTGCACTGTTTTCATTTATCACCTATCCTACTTAGCTTAATTCGAAACTAAAGAATCTATTATGAAATACTGTGAGTCTCTGTGGATTCGACCCCTATATACTACAATTGCATATATGTGTACTTGCGGTGTAGCTCTAGGGTTTAAATTTTGAGCATATCAGGTGGCAGAACTGCTCGTTCGAGATTTAGTATTCCACTCAGTCCTAATGAGTTCACAACTTGCAATATTAAACCTGAAAGTCATCTTGCTGAGTTACTATCTAAAGCATAATTAATTATCTGGGATGAACCATGAAACAACCGCACCTTTTTTTTTTACAGATAATAATATTCCCATAACTATTAAAATCTCTCAATTTCAATTAAATTAAATAATTCACGAAAATCCATATTAATTTAATTAACTTAGCTTGACCAAATTAAACCATCAAATAAATTCTTAATAATTTCAAAATTACTAAAATAATTTAACCAAGAATTAGACATGAAATTCAACAATCAAAAACTTCAAAACTGAGTCTTAAATCATCATTCTCTCCTCGCCATGATTCCACTATCACACTTTTTCTTTTCGTGCATCATAATGAAGAGATGCATAAGTATTTCAATAAATACTTAGTGAGACAATCCTCCCATCTACGAGATATACACACAGGAAAATACAACGTAAAAACATATAATCCAAATACCAATCATCCAATCAAATAACATGCTATAGACTCTCATATGATGGCCTCTACATAGGAAGACATGTTAATACATTCAAATTCCCACAGCTAATCTCATGGTCATGCACTCACCTTAGCTTAGGATGATTTTCGACACAAGGAAATAACAAGACACAGCAGCGACTACTTCACTCCTCCTTCACGCCAACACAGCCCCAAAAAGAACACATCACAAAACATCAGTAACAAGGAAACACTACAAAGGAGCAAAACAAGAGCTAGAAATATACAGTTCCAAACGACTCTTAGTTCACTAAACTTCCAGTCTCATAATCCAAACTCCACCATTCAAATCTTAGATAAATGAGTCAAGAACACCTCTGCAAAATATTAGCTCAAACTAAGAAAAATCCACCGTCGGATTTCCCAAACACTCAAGACAGTACCTGCTGTAAACTGAAATTGCCACTGCAGCAAACAACCACTCTAAAACTCTGATTCATGACGAACCAACCGTTGGAATGCAAATCCCTCTGGTCCATCTCAAGATCAATGAGTCACAAAGCTTCCCTGAAAATGTTAGAAGTATCAGAACACGTTTGAACCTCCAAACGTTGTCTGAACAAACACAGAAGAAACTGATTTTCCCCCTAGGCGATTTTATGGTTTAAATAGAGAAGGATTAGGGTTTTTGGTTTAATAAAATTAAATCGAGATTTAAACTAAACTAATAATTAATTAAAATCTCCTTGGTTTAATTAATAAATCGACCAGCCTAGTAAACCATTAAACCAACTTGAATTAACTGACTCCACTCCAATCCCGACATCAACTTCAATTTATTAATTTTTTTCCATTTTTTTTCAGGAACACGGGTGTTACAAAGCACCTATGATGAGTAAGCATTGTTTTGATTCTCTTGATCGGAGTCTTCGTGATATTATGAAAGGTAGTAGGCCTTTTTGGTGGTAAAGTTATTGTCTTTGGAGGCGATATCAGACAAATCCTCCCAGTTATTCCTAAAGGTAGTCGTGCAAAAATTATTTTAGCAACTATAAACTCTTATGATATTTGGGAATGTTGTGAAGTTTTACACTTAACAAAGAACATGAGGCTAATATCAGAAAAAGATGCTAATCAAGCAAAAGAGATTGCAGAGTTTTCCAAATGGATTTTAGATATTGGAGATGGAAAAATTAATGAGCCAAACGATGGAGAAGTGTTCATCAATATTCCAGAAGATCTACTTATAACTGAATGTGATGATCCTATTGAAGGTATTATGAGAGAAATTTATGGTTCTGATATAAATGAAGGCAAAAAACCAAGTTTCTTTCAAAGCAGAGCTATTTTGTGTCCTCGAAATCAAGACGTTGACATGATCAATGAACATATGCTTAAATTGCTCTCAGGTAAATAATCTTATTTATGTCATTTATTTTAATTATAGTTATCTATCATCTCACTTTCTATGTAATCATTTTATATTTTTCCAGGAGCGAAAAACATATCTATCCTCTGATAGTATATGTCCTTTAGATACAAAATCGAGAGATGATTCAGTTTTTCACCTGAGTTATTTAATAGCATCAAAGCGTCTGGATTGCCTAATCATGAATTAAAACTCAAGGTTGGTGCTCCATTCATGCTACTAAGGAATATTGATCCATCATGAGGTTTGTGTAATGGAACAAGATTGTAGATCACTCAGCTTCCTAACCACATTGTTAAAGCCAAGATTATAACAAGAAATAGAGTTGGAGAAAAGGTTTTCATTCTCCGAATGTTAATAACTCCTTCTGATGCTAAACTTCCATTCGAAATGCGATGGAGGCAATTTTCATTAACTGTTGTGTTTGCAATGACTATTAATAAAAGTCAAGGACAAACACTTTCGAAAGTTGGATTGTATTTGCCTCGCCCAGTTTTCTCGCATGGACAACTCTATGTAGCTGTTTATAGAGTGACATCTAGAAATGGTTTGACACTACAAGAAAACAGCCGGAATCAGACGGATAAATCCATCGGAAATCCATCGGAAAATGGGAATTCCATCAGAAATCCGTCGGTTTTTGCCGTCTAAACTATGTCGTCGGAATAAAAAATCACGTCGGAAATCCGTCTGAATTTCCTGACGGATTTCCGACGGAATCTAGTTTCTGGACATCTGTCGCCAATCCATCAGACATCCATCGGAATATATTACGTCGGGTGTCCGTAGGAATATTTCCGACGGATTCCTGACGTAATTCCGATGATTTTAACCGACGGTGACCGATAGATTATCGACGTTTGTCCGACGGACAAAAACCGATAGATTTCCGACGGATCTGAACACCGACGGATTTCCGACGGAATTCCGATGTTTTTGAACCGAAAGAAACCGACAGATTCCCGACGTAGTACAGCCGGATACAAACCGATGGATTTCCGACGGATCTAAAAACCGACAGATTTCTGACGGAATGCGAAGTTTTTTTTTTAATATAATATTTTGAAAATTCAATTAATTTTAAGAAAATTAAATTTTTTTAAAAAAAATGAAAAATAAAATTTAATAGTATTGAAAATTAAAATTGAATATTATTGTAATTTTTAAATAATTAAAAAAAAAACATAAAATTGTTTATAATCCGAAAATGAAACTAAATGCCTGGTGGACGTGGTGGATATTGCGAAAAGAATTCGTTCATCCGTTGGATCATCGCCTTTTGATCAGCTTCATATTTCGCCTGTTGCGCTTCTCCGGCCTCTTTAAGGCGTTGAGGTAATCCTCCATTTCAGCGTTTCTTTTTGCGAGCTTCGCCCTAAGATCGTCGCTAGGATCTCCGTAAAAGCGTGAAGTAGCCGAGTAAGATGCTGAATCGTCCGGAAGACCAAATACCCGACCTTTGGTCTTCGGAGTACACTGCAAAAATGAAAAGTTGAATAAATATTTGAAATTAAATAAAAATTGATTAAAATTTTAAAATTTACTTACCTCGTAGACGAATTCGTTGATCTTCTCGATCGGGACTTCGGTGAGAGGCGGGGTTCCTTCAATGATTGGTTGACTAAGAAGATACTCAGCACCCATCTTCCTGACATTGCCAACGATCTCCCGAGCTACACCATCTTGGATTTCATTGGTGTTCTTGTTGGTGTGTGCAACTTCGATCAATTTGAGGACTGAAGGTTGGACACCATCTTGACGAAACTACAAAATTAACAAATATAGTAAATATTTTGAATATAAAATTGAAAAAACAACATATTGATTAAACCAAAAACTTACAAGTTGTTTCGCCTTTGTGACCAAACTGGTTGCTCATAGATTGTGCGTCTCCTTACCCTTTCCTTTTCGATCGCTGTTCCGGCACGCAAAGTGGGTTGTGGAGCTAGCCTTCGTAGCGTCTTCACTCGACCACAACCCCTTCCACTCGTTCATCTTCCGTGAATACATTATTGCCGCTTTTTTGTGGAAGTCCCTTCTAACCAAAGCGGTAATATGACTCTCCCAAGTAAATTCTTGCTGAAAAAATGAAAATTAAATTAAAATAAACTAATAAACTAATTAAATTCAAAGTAAACAATAAAGAAAATGAAAAACTTACCGCAAATTGCCGAAACCACATTTCCTGCTCTTCTAAGGGCATTTGGGTGTACGTCGGATACGGATGCTGAAGCAATCTATTAAGCATCCGGTTGATAGACTTAGAAATCCCATTTCTCGAATCTTTAAACCTTCAAAACAAATTGTTTTGTAGACTTTAAATAGTTTATAAAAAAATATTAAATAAAATTTAATATTTTAAAATTGGAAAATGAGACTTACCATGTGTCTGTCCCAACACAATCCGGATGAAGACGAGTGAATCTCTCTCGTCCAGGTAAAGCAACGAAGTCCTCGACGCTCATTGCAGACGGTGCAGTAGGGGGTGGTGTCGATGCAGCAGGGGATGGTACAGCTGATGCGGTGTCCGGAATATGGGTAGACGCCGTAGAATGACTCCTCGCACCTCCCCTACCCCTACCGGAACCTCGACGTACTCGGTTCCCAGAACCCTCGTAATATAATCCGTAATCCCTTATAAATTTTTTAAAAAATGATTATAAATTTATACAAATGATTATAAACTTTTAAAATGATTATAAATTTCTAAAATGATTAATAATTTCTAAAAATTGATTATAAATTAATACAAATGATTATAAATTTGTAAAAATGATTATAAAGTTTTTAAAAAATTAATTATAATTATAAATTTTTTAAAAATTAATTATAAATTTTTTAAAAATGATTATAAATTCTCCAATCTAAATTAATAATGTAAAGTAAATTAAAATAAATAATGATTATAGATTAATAAAAACATTATAATTAATTATAAATTTTTAAAAATGATTATAAATTAATTAAAAACATTATAATTTTTTCTAAACAAATTTATAATTTATTCTAATCTAAATAAATAACATAACAAATTCTCCAAATTCTTCAAATTCAATAACAAAACAAATTCTCCCAAGATTAAAAAATTAAATCTAACCACATAAATCTTAGAACTAACAGTAGAAAACATAAATCTAACATCTAATAACATAAATCTAACATCCAAAAACCTAAATCTTACATCCAACAACCTAAATCTAACATCAATCTTAAAACCTTAGAAATCTTTAAATTTTATAGTTTCGGAAACTTACAAATTGGATGGAATTGATGGATTGTTTGATATCTTGATGATTGATGTCGAAATCGGAGGTTTAATCGGAGCAAAATCGAGATCGAAATCGGAGGTTTTTTTGTTATTTTTTTTTCGTCGCGTTTCAGTTCCGCGAGGAAGAAGAAGACATGTATTTATCAAAGTATTCCGACGGATTTCCGACGGAAACTCCGTCGGAATCTTTTAATATTAAATGAAACACGGTCTCGGGAAGATTCCAGTCTAAAAATTCGCGTGTCCGTCGGACACACGAAATTTTAGTTTCCCGGGAAAAGAAAATTTAATTTGCCGCGTAATATTTGGCGATCCGTCGGAAATCCATCGGAAATTTCCGACGGATTTCCGACAGATTCTTTCCTCTTTATTGGCCAGTCAAACGTTGAAGTGGTACACGTGTAACCACAAACCCGTCAGGAAGAATTTCAAGAAAATCATGATCGCAAATCTCTGCCAAGTCCAACCTAGACTTCAGATTGTCTTTTGTCTTCCCCGGTACATTTAAAACCGTATTCATTATGTTATCAAAGAAGTTCTTTTCAACATGCATCACATCGAGGTTGTGCCTCAATAAATGGTCCTTCCAGTAAGGCAATTCCCAAAAGATACTCTTCTTGTGCCAATTATGAACTTCCCCGGCTCCGTAAACAGTTTCATGTCCATTACCTCCACATTCAGAAGTCATCAGAGCACCAAAATCTTTCAACTGATCCAATAAATTACTGCCGTCTTCCTCATCAATTGGAGCTTCAAACACTTGTTTATTTTTCGTAAATAATGTTTTAGACCGACGATACGGATGCTCCATCGGTAGAAACCTTCTATGGCAATCAAACCAACACGACTTCCTTCCGTTCCTCAATTGGAATGCATCTATGTTGTCTGAGCAATATGGGCACGATAGTCTTCCATGAGTTGTCCATCTAGATAACATTTCATATGCTGGGAAATCGCTAATGGTCCACATAAGAACCGCCCACATCCTAAAATTCTGCTAGCGCGAAACATCAAACACTTCAGCACCGTGACTCCATAGCATTTGTAACTCATAGATCAATGGCTGGATGAATACATCTAGTGATCTCTTCGGATGCTCAGGGCCGGGAACAAGAACGGAGAGAAATAAAAACTCTCGACGCATGCACATACCAGGGGCAAATTGTACGGTGTTACGATTACGGGCCACAACGAATACTGCCTTCCATGCTTCCCAAATGGGTTGAAACCATCTGTACATAACCCGAGGTACACATTTCTTCTCTCAAACGCAAAATCCGGATACATGGATTAAAAATGTTTCCACGCTTTAGCGTCCGACGGATGTATAATCTCTCCATCTTGACGATGTTCTGCATGTCATCTCATTTGCTCTGCCGTGCGCTCAGATTGATGCAACAATCCGACATTTCTAACAAGTTATATCTAATGTGGATGCAACAATTAGAAGTTTTTGGTTTACCACAAGTCCACAACATATGTGGTAGATTTATCCAACAACGTAGGTGCACTTTCACCAATAACGTAGGTGCTCTTTCAAAACATATATAACCTTTTTTTTGTTAAAAAAAATTGTTTTTTGTTCTTGTTAGAGTTTCACTTTTTGACCCTTGCATTTTTTAGATCACTAACACTTGTCCTATTGGCATCACAGAGCAACAACACTTCACACCTAGCATGATTAACAAATACGGAGTCATAGCTTGAATCATCAATTGTGTTAAATATCGACAAAAGAAACATGTGTGAAGTGTGAATTGACGACAAATTCAAGAGTTTAGGATTTTATGTAACTTCTCACATGTTACTCTCTTATCACATAGATACGTACTTGTCAAAACTTGACACCGACCAAAAAAACAATAAAAAGAATTCCAAATATATAAACTTCCAAACTCCCACTCTCTCCATTCTCACAATTTGTTGAGATTAATACAACTACAAAGGTAGTTCAGGAGCGTTACCGATCAGTCTGCATTGTTCGGGTAGCATAGTTGATATCACTTCTCCATCTATATCGCAACTGTCATGGGTACTTTTTCCCGCCTTTATCTTCACCGACTTCACCTGCAATAATCAATCATGCATTTGATCAACTACACTCTACTCTAGTAGACTAATAATATATATACATTAGTATTGAGTTTGACCGTTTGATTAGCATTCCTAGCACATCCCGTACTGCAATAACCATGAATAAAAAAATAGGAAAGACTATCTTCACACACTCGACAACGGAAGTGAGAGGTGTCGACCCGTTTGCAGAAGTGTAAAAACTCTCAGTAACCCCAGTCTTCCACACCCAAGAACCAAGATCATGCCCAATGTACCATCGTCATGTTCTGAATTGGGAGCCACGACTTGAGAACTTTGCACTGTCCGATAAACATGGTTACAGACCATGATGCCAAGGAAATGTCTCTTTCTAGAAATCAATGTAGGGGTTGTTGACTGTGATGGAGGATGAATAACCTCTGGCTCAGCTCTAACGTCTCTTCCTCCAGAGGACATGCGTTTCAATTTAGAATCTATTCCTCGGACATATTCAGACGGCTCGGTGCTGCCATGTGTGCTGCTACACGTGTCTAATTCACCTACGCTTGGGGTCATTATGGAGTCAATACTTGATAAACTGGAGGCTCAGGGCATTCCTTCTTTGGCTGATCTCCACATTACATCCATGTAGAGATCTTGCACATCCACAGCTTCCTTTTCAAGTCGAGTCTTGCCTTCTGCATCCTCTTTTTTTGCTCGAAGATATTCCACTTCATAGCTATTACTTGGCAAACACATGAACTTGAAGAATCCAGGAAGAAAGTAACGCAAAGGACCAAACCTTTTTTGGTATTTTTCAGAGAGCTCAAAAACTGCAAATAGATAAATGACAGCATGTTTTATAAAAAAAAAAAAAAAAGATAATGACAGTATGGTTTAAAACCACAAACATTTTACGCATGAAAGTACTGATATGTGCAAATGAACTACTTCACAACAATATCGTTTTGAGCATCTAAACATCAGAAGAGAGTAGTGCATGATGATTGCATATTGTTATGACAAGCAAGCGTTTAGGGAGTCGACATAGCTTTCACTCTGTGACAGTTTAAATATTAAGAGATAAACTCAAATAAGGAATATTCATAAATTTCTCCTCTCAATACAAGAAAGACCAAACAGTTGCAAACATAGCAAATGAATAAAGAAGCTAGGAATACAGATAAAAATTAACCGCACTTGAGAAACTGTTTATCAATGGAAGCTCTTACATGACAAAGCAGAACGGTATTACCACTTACCATCGCTAACAAAACCATAGTAGAAGACAGTCATTCCAAAGTGTATAACACCCGTATGGATCCACTCAACAGCAAAGACATCAGTAGCTGTTAGGCCGCCCTAAACCCTAACAAAATTACTTTGAGCTGTGAAAGTATAAATTAAGAAGCTAAATAATGTTGTTGGGTGGATAAAACAAAGCAGGGACCAATAGGATATAAGACAAAGAGTACCTTCACAACAGAAAGTGCTGCAGAAATAGGATCTCTTAGACCAAAAACAGTCCAAACTAATGAGTTATAAAAACCAGTAGGTATGAGTCCAATTGGGATAAAAACTCCTTGCTTTTAGCTTTTCTTAAGAGAAAGGATATCGATTTCAATACGCCTACCTTCTTCCTTGAGCTCTGGTGAAGAAATAAGACTTGCCTTTAAATGAACAATTGTCACTTTGTTGGCCAATAAGGCTGAGAGATGTTTAAGACACGAAACGTATTCAGACTTTACTTCATAAGAATCTTGCAGCTGAGTTCGAAAACCAAACTGCAAAAAAACATGAATTAGTGTCCGTCGTTTTCTTTGCACAGTGTATGAAAATCCTCTTTGGTTAGTGACAGATTCTTTGGGACAGAGGAAGGACAAGAAGTAGATTCTAATAAGTATTCCTTACTACTTAGTTAGTAAGAGTCGAAGATTAGTATAGTTAATAAGAGTCAAAGATTAGTATAAATAGTGGATTGGAGAAACTTGTGGATAATCCAGAGTTTTGTCTCATGAAGGTCATACGGGCAACCTGGGATTGTGGCTCTTTGGTCGGCCTGAAATCGTTTTCAATCGGAACTAAAGTTTGGTCATGAAATTCTGTTCATTTTTATTGGTGTAGGTATTTGGATACAAAAATTTGTCATTTCTTTGTTCTTGCAAATTGTGTAAATTTAAGTCGTGATTCATTTTAGGTTTCCCTTCCAGAGTCTTGACAAGAAGGAACTCTTGACATAGGATTAAAGCAGTGCTTCTAATCTTAATTTTTTAGAACATTGTATTAGTTATTCATATTCCATGGTGGAAGTTAATGTGTATAGATGGATTCTGCAGATGAAGAACTGGAATTGGAGTTTGCTAAGAAGACATGTAAGAGACAGTTATATTTTTGTAAATCTTTAAGCAATTATCTATTCAATTTTATTATTGTTGGTGAAAAGTGGGTACTAACGGGCCTTTGATTTTTTTTTTTAATAGGAGTGTTTGATCTCTCTCACATCTCAGCTCCTTCGTCCCAAACTAGAAGTAATCGTTTATAGACCTTACCATTATCTGCATAAAACATACTAAATTCTGCTCATTTTTAGAGCCGTGCTTAGAGGTTTAGAGGTTTAGGGGTCTTAGACAAAATAAAATTTTGTTTTATATATTTTCGTGATAAAATATTGTAACTAAAATTTAACAGATTTTATACATTTTATTGTAAAATATGTATTGTAATTAAAATAGAGATACTTAACTCCATTTTCATAATCTATAAATTTTATACTATTTTAATCTATTTTCTTAATTAACATAATTTTTAATATATAAAAATACAAAAATTTAAAATACCTTATTACAAAAATAACATTATTTTACCAATACATATCATATTTTTAACTCAAGAGAATTGCATTAGAGTACATATTTTACTAATATATTAAACAGAATTTTTGAAAATTGAGGGCCCTAAAATTTGTTTAAAATTGAGCTGCCTAAGGCAAATGTCTTTTTATTACTTCATTAGACACGCCTATTTTATATAACTTTTTACAATTTTTGTGTTAATCTCATTTCAGGATTTATGCAAAAAGAGGTAGAAGACAAATTTTGTAGTTTCCTGCTGTTTTATCTACATTCAATGTACGATTTCTTAAAATTCTTCTAATGCATTCTTAGTCATCACTTTTGTATGTCTCATGTGCGAAGTGGTGCTTTGTTAACGGGGATGCAAGGAAAATTCAAAATATTACTTAAAAGCAGAATTTGGGGAAAAAGAAATCCACAAGTATGTTTGATCACTATTTTCCATATATATTATTATAATATCTTACAATCCTTCTTAAGAGGTTAAGTTTTCTTCTAACATTCATAGAACTATATGCAGATGGGAGTAGTAGTTCAAAATCAAATTGCTCTATGTAAAATATAAAAAATAATAATGCTTATTTATGTGTAATGTTTCATCTAAACACCATATATTTCTTTTATACATTTAACAGACATACAATTTTCTCAAATTTTCCTAAAGTCATTTTTTCTAGCTATTATTAGGTATATAGTGCATTCTAAAAATCAATATGTTAAAATTCATTTTGATAATGTAATTACGGGACACACATAAACATTACATGGGCGACTATAACTATAACTACTTTTATTCTTGAAATGGGCTTTCTCGTGTATTGGGCTTTTTTCTTTCATTTCAAAGAAAATTGAAATGTTCAGATACGAAGATACCAGATTCAGTTTTAATCTAAAGTCGGTTGAAGAAATAAAAAAAATAGCCGTTGTTCGAAGACCGTTGAGTTTTCTTCTTCTCTGGCTCATGGAACCGTAGGTTTTGAATTCAAACCTGCAACGCAATCACATAAGGTTTGAGATTCAAACCAACACTGAGCCCTAACCGCTGATTTTGATCCATCATTTCACTGATTTGGTATGTCATATCTCTCTCTCTTTCTTTGCGAGTCCTTTAGTCATAACATAGCGGGTTGAATTTTGATGTTTGGGGAAAAACCAAAAATCTCTGTTATGAGAAATTGATTAAATTCGTCTGATTAGGTATCTGTTATCTCGACTTGTCAGGAACTTCATTGTTGTCTTAATGCGACCTTTCAGATGAAGCCGTGACATAGTCCTGAAGAATATGATGGTCAAGTTAGGGAGAATAAGTTCACATCTATTTGAAATAGTCCTATGTTGATACTTGTCTTTCCTCGTTTCAGGTATTTGAAACTGTGCAACAGCCACATGAAGTTCCTTTTGGTTCCTACATTGAGGTAAGTACCTTAGAGATGAGTCAATTCTGGTTCTGATTCAACATTCATTTTGCAACTCATCTGAAAAGGTATTACAGTCTTAACAGTTCTTGAATAAATATCCAGTCAGAGCAATCAAATGAAACCAGAAAAAAGGTTTCTAAGTTTGTTTAGGTTGAATAAAAATATGTGCATTTTAGGTTATGGGTGATGTCAGCTTATTTCACAGTGGTTTTCATGATTATGAACATAAGATACTATCAGAAGATTGTGATTTGTGACCATAAAAGAGTATGCCCTCGATACAATTTAGTTTCATGAGTAGATGTGGAATTAACTTTAACACTCTTTGACTACTTTATTCGATTCCACAATGCTTCTAGATAGTAAATTTTTTGTTTCATATTTATTTTCTTTACAGGAAATTATGCTCTTAACCAGCAAATCAAGCATTGAAAATCTCAAAAGAGCTCAGAAATATGCATCTAATTTCACAGTTTCCTTTGTGACATAGGAAAATCAATGGAGAAGAAGGGAGAAAGGATCTAACAGTAATTCAATAGAAGCTTTATACAGTCAGTTATGTTTAGAAACACATGTACAAGATTTATTTATTCTACTTTGCATTACAGTTAGATTGTCATTGATAAAAATTGGTCTCAACTGTTTGAAGATCTCAAGAGAGCTCACGAATATGCATCTAATTTCAAAGTTTTCCTTTGTCACATAGGAAAATCAATGGAGAAGAAGGAGAAAGGATATAACAGCAGTTCAGTAGAACCTTTAGATAGTCAGTTAAGTTTAGAATCTTACGATTCATATATTCTACCTTGCATTACTGTTAGATAGTGTTTGATAAAAATTGGCCTCATCTGTTTCAAGATCTCAAGAGAGATCACGATTATGCATCTTATTTGACATTTTTCCTTTGTTACATAGAAAATCAATGGAGAAGAAGGGAGAAAGAATCTTCTTAACAAAGTAGAACCTCAGGTATGTATCATTAATACCAACAACTCTTTGACAAATAGAATTTCTCAACTGTGTTTGCTTATTGTTCCTTTTTGACACACGGATTGCTTTTGTTAACTCTTTTGAAAGGCATTGGGTTTATTCTAAACTAGAAAAGATGCATGCTTACTTGCTTAGATTTTTCCATGTGTTCATTGTAGAAATGGTCTGCAGAACAAGCTCTTTCCACAAATCTCAAGCAAAACTAGTTAGGATGGCAGAGAGTTTGAAGACATGTCAACTCAATTACATAAGGTAATACAACATCACTTAACCATCATGAAAGACATGTTCATATAGTGTTCTTGTTTCCTCATAACTGATAATCTGTCTTTTGATTAATCTAAACATTTTTTATGTGAAAATTAGTTGAGCAACAAACTGCAGATACCAACCTATACCTTTTGAACATTGTGGAAGAGCTTCGGGAAAAATTAGTTGTACCTCTAGAGATATAGATGAATCAGTACTCTTTTCTTAACCAGTCAAATTTCTGTTGATTTAAACTGATAAACGACTAATCATACATAATTTTTTTTATTATTTATTATAGATTGGTAGCTACGTAAGTCAACATGCAGTGATAAACCCAGCTATAACAATCATACTATGGATGGGCGCTGGTGGAAATGGTGTTCCTCCTCTTTGGACTCCTGATGGTTAGTAATTATGTTTGTCATTGGATATTTATGATTTATAAACCTTCATGCCTTTCTTTATCTTCAGCAAACACTAGTTTGATAGGTCCTGCTTTTTCATATGGAGTGGCTCTTGGGTTTGATAGGTCCTGCCAGCAAGAACAATTTCTCATTTGATTCCTCGCATAGCCTTTTGTCAGTAGGACCAAGGCTTTTGGAAATTTTCATCTGTAGTGGTGGTTTGTTATGTTTATGTCTCTGTGGAATTCTGACTTTATTTCAGGTAGAGTGAGATATATATTTGCCTCGTTTTGGAGCAGGAACCGTACAGTAAAAGCATTGCAGCATGCAGGAGATAATTATCACGCCATGTTAGAAGTTGAAAAGAAGGTATCTCTCTATTTTTAATTAATTTTGAAAGTATATACATTCTGTATCTCTTCTACAAAGTTTGATATGTTTGATTGCCAGGAATCTTAAATGTTTCATGTTTATGTGGCCTCTTACCCTATAGGAGAGAGCAGAATCTGCCTGACTTTACATGCGTGTGTGCTTGTTTATTTTCTTCCTTGATTCCTTGCTGAGTTGTGTGTTTCCATACTTTTCCTTGATTCTGTTTTTTACTTTCTTTCTTGCTTCCAGCTTATTTTGTTACTTGATTCCTTGCTGAGTTGTGTGACTTTTTGATTTTTTGATTTGTTGTTCACTCTCTTGCTTACTTCCTTATTTTCTTTCTTGATTCCTTGCTGAGTTGTGTGCTTCCTTACTTGCTTGCTTGGTTCTTTCTTGCTCTCTTCCTTATTTTCTTACTTGATTCCTTGATGATTTGTGTGCTTTCTTGGTTCATAGTAACCAATTAGATATAGTTTCTATTAACTAACTACCTTGTTAACTATTTTGCTAACATTATGATAAATATATATGTGCCTCATGACAACATAGAACACTGAAAAAGACAGTTAGAGCGAAAAAACACTACTTGTCTTGGGTACTCACTGCAAATTATGGATACAGATCCATACGACAACTGAATACCGAGGAAACTATATTAATGATCAAATAATAAATGATCAGTTAAACAAATAAACTGATATGATGCGAGAAAATATTTTTTTAGTTCTAAGACCTTTAAAGAATGTCTTTTAAGTTTCAAGTAATCAATTTAAGCAGATCTGATGTACAGATGAGAATGAGGGTAAGATTTACTGATTTATAAAGAGACAAAATCGTAGAGAGTTTTTGAATTTTCTGAAAAACACCATAATGCTCAAAGGTTAGAAAATGACACTAGAAATAAAACATATATACACTTGAACTCTAATAATTATCTAATTTGCTTTTTGAAAATGACACTTGAATAAGTTTAAATTCAATTTGGCATCCGACAATATTGGAACCCAAAATTAGGTAAAAAGTAATAAGGGGATTTTTTTAAGCAAACTAAGTGAGCACAGAAAAGAAAACAAACCTTTTTGTATATTGGTTTCAACTCCTCGGCATCTTCCATCTCCACATACATTACTTTGGTACTTTGGTACTGTAATAGAAGAGTCAGAGTCCCTTCTCGACCTAGTTCATATTAACTAATTAGATATACTTTGTATTAATTAAGTACCTTGTTATCTACAGAGAGAGGGATGCTACATCCTTACGGCACGAGATTCACTACAGTTGGAGACGATGATCTGCTCAGGCGTTCAACAGAGACAACATCGGTGGATCCGACAGAGTCGCACTGAGATCATGAAACAACTAAGTTGCAGTGTTGGTGGCTAATTTCTTTATCCATTTTTGGAAGTTCTTCACCACCGTTTCCTTCCACTCACTCATGCAACCTAAATCACGAAAAATAGTTAGTAAGTAATTTTCTAGAAGATGAAAATTAGGGGAAACTAAAGCGATAGTTATTCAAAAATGCAAAAGAAATGAAGATTCTCTTCTCCTACCACAGACTGCCGTTGTACAGATCTTAACCAGATTATGGAATTCGAAATCAGATTTAAATTCTTAACTAACCAGATTCGTAATTGCTGATCCAACTATTTCTCCATCTTCCTATCACTACTCGGTTCCAGATCGACGGTGGTTACGGATGTTCTCAAGCGGAGGAGCAACGGCGGAGTGTGCAACAATCTTGATCGACGAAAGTAAATCTCAGAGTAGTTTAAACCACCGGTTCAGAACTCTCTCCAGAAAATCCCAGCCATTTAATTTGCCTCTTGGGGGTGGCTGCTCATTATTCGTCTCCAGATGTGCTTAAATATGTAATTTTCTTGGAGTAACCCTAAACTTAAGTATGTTGCAACGTGTCAAATTGGCACCCTTACCTTTTTTGTAACATTCATGCATGCTTCAATAACCAGAAAAAGAAAATAAACAACACCAATGTATGCACTCGTCTTGGATATTTTAACAAAAATAATTTATTAGTTTAATTAACATTTTTTTTTGGTTTAAAATTAAAAACATGAATATTTGTGAAACAAAAAAAAACATTGGTGTTGTTTATTTTCTTTTTCTGGTTATTGAAGCATGCATGAATGTTACAAAAAAGGTAAGGGTGCCAATATGAAATTATGAAATTAGATTATGCTAATAAATTATGCTAAAACATATGGAATGAAATATTTTATAGATTAGAAATAAATCTTAATTAGTACATAAATATTTGTGAAACAAAAAAAAAAACAATACATCTAAAAAAATTAAGCAAATATAAATTTTAATTAGATTAAAAATTTTCAAATTGAGTTAGTTGAGAAAACATGCATAATGATGAAAACATGCAGCTTTGTTGTTGGGTGCATTATCTGTCACCGGATAAACAATTGGAGCCATAACCTCTTTTTTTTTTTTTTTGATAAAAGGTATTCTATTAAAATACTGCGGAGGTATGCCAAGACAGAGACTTACGGTACTAGCTTGGTATGTTTGGAATGTCTATTCTCTTATTTTTCTTTCTTTAGTCCTTTAGGCTCTAAACTAATAGTATGAGATGTGCCTTCCTGAAGCGATTAGTAACTTTGTGTCTGTATGTATATTACAACTTGAAATGAAAACAGATGGATCTTGGGGTTGGCTCTTTTGTGTTGGCTAATGCAATAGTTTCTCGGCAAGCTAGAGACGTCTCATCAGGGTTTGTGATTCCCCTTAGAACCCCATTATCCATTATGAAAAGCTTTGTTACTATTCAGCATTTTGTAAACTCACTCCAACTTTTTCTTCCTTTGCTTCAGAAACTGGATAACTGGACTTAAAGCAACTGCTCCTCTGCTGCTACTTGGGTTTATTCGTCTCATTACCACTTCAGGTGTGGATTATCAGGTAAAGATACTTCCTGTGCGATTCCTCTTTATTATGCCTTGGTGCTTCTGGCTTTACAAAGTCTAACCATTGTTGGTTATTAACTATATGAAGGTCCACGTTACGGAATATGGAGTACACTGGAATTTCTTTTTCACACTTGCAGGCATATCAATTCTAACATCATTTGTTAACATACCAGCCAAGTACTGTGGAATCTTAGAGTTACAGGATAATGAAAATACAACATAAGAAATAACTATAACAAGCTAAGGAATAGATTGGACAACTAAAATAAAGAGAAGGATACTTTGGACCCAATCCTTTTACTCGAAGGAGATCAAATGTTGAGAAGCTGCAGAACCTTCACTTTGCCCAAAGATGAAAATGGAGGCAAGTAAACTTTGTTGCCGGATCGATGGGAAGCATTACAATCTAGGGAACGGGAACCCACAAGTTACTCCATGGCCAAACTCAAGCAAAACAACGCTACCACACCTAACCAAGCGCTTGAGCACCAACAACAAATGAACAAGAACACAAAAGAACCTTCTACAAACTCTGAAATTCAGCATAAACAACCAACTTCCAAGCAAAACGAGGCCAAGCTGAAGTAGAGAGTAGCAAAACGAGGAGGAAGACAAGGGAAGGCAAGATGAAGGGGGACAAAGGACACACCACTTCACGGAAAGCAAGAGGGCACAGAAAGTGCAAACCAAGAATAGAGCCACTGCGCCATTTGCCCCAAATCGCTGCGAACCCCACTGAGAAAAAAGAGGCAACCTCGAGGTCTTTGAACTAGCTAGCTAAGAGAAGTGAAGACCCAAAGCCGAACTCGAAAGAGAGAAGCTCCAAACCGGGAGGCAAGGGAAAGAGAAGATAGCCCATACCGAATCGGAAACACCACCAGTCAAGAGCAACAGAGGCGCCAATCCAGACGTTGGAGGATGCAAGAGGAAGAGGAAAAATCATCCTGACGAACAAGCTAGAAGACAGCACCTATAGAACAATATAACCTAAAGCAGAACCAGCGACTATACTCTACCAAGCATAGCCGGAGCAACATAAACAGAGGAGAAATTTATCTACACACATTGAGGAGGAGCCAAAAAAGGGAGCTACACACCAGTAGAACCACAAGCTCCTAGTACTCGAACCACATGAGACTCGAGAAAAAGATGAAGGAGGAGGAAAAACAACTTAACAGTCCAAAGCCGTCCTCGAGCTCAGAAAACAATGAGAGCATAACCAACAACCTACCAGACCTTGATAACACGAGCCTGAGGAAAGGAACTTACCAGAGAGAACCACGTAGCGACGAACCACCGGAGATTCAAGAAAGAAAATTGGCGAGATTAAACCCAAATCCGAGACCCTGTCCTGCAGAATCTCTAGAGTAGAGAAGCCCTAACGCGACCACGAACCCAAATCAGGAAGCCGAACCGACGAAGTTCCAAGCAAAACATGGGTGACGCGAAACCCGATCTAGAGCTCCACCGATGCAATCGCCAAGAGTAGAAGCTGGAGGAGATAAAGCATGGAAAGAGGGTCCTTTTTTCGGTGGTGGTGAGAGCCACCTGTCACCCGAAAAGGAGATCGGACGGGGTTTGATTTTGTGACGAGAAGGTGTTTTTTCCTCTGTTTCTCCACCGCTCAACGGCGTTGATGTTAGGACTTTTTACGGTCTAGGAAATCAATTAACCTTGTCGTGCAAGCACCTAAGGATCAAATCCATGAGAGACAAGAGAATCAACACACTAGGAATACAAGATTTTAATTTAATCTAAGGCGAAAGAGTTTTTGGTTTTGAAAACAAGAATTTAAACTAAAAGAAAGCAGGAAATAAACCAAATGCGGTTTATTCAACACATAACCAACTAAGTAATTTCAGATTCTGCTTGATTTTGAACAAGTTTAGAAACTTGAACCAGAGCTTCAGAAGCGTCTCAGCGGTGTCATGACGTCGTTGCAGCATCCCGCTAGAGCCCAGCGATGTCATGATCCCGCTGCAATACCTAGACCAATTCGCCAGGTAAGTTTGGTCAAATCTCCAGCGGTGTCATCTTGCCATTGGGTCATACCGCTCTTCAGTAAATCAGTCATAACTCTTGAGTAACTCATCTATAAATTATAGATTAGTTAGAGAATACAAATATCAAAAACTTCTAGGCACTAGCAGATACAATATATAGGTGATGTTTGGTCTACATCGAGGATCCCGACAGTGAGAACCAATCACGATATGTGCTGTTCGCAACCACTGTAACTGCCTCAGCGGACATGGCATTGATAGCTCTCACGAAGAAGATGAATACTCTTGCAAACTTCTTCGAAACCTCAAGGTATTGTATGTTTCTCATATGCTAATGTTTGATATAAAATGGCTAAAGCGTTAAACTAATGTTTGATAGAGTTTGGTTTGTTGTGCTAATGTCTCCGAGAGAGATCTCATGACGAACGCGACAAGGATTCTCCAAAAAAAAATATGTATTATCCCAAAGACGAATCAAAATTGCAAATCATTGCTAACGAATTGGTGTTTTTCAGCTATGATGCAGCTGTATGCAAATCTAAATTCATGTACTTGTCCTGATGGTACGTTTCTCTAATCTTAAAGTTGATTTGATCCTTTGTAAAGTTGCAAGTTATTTGACAATACTGATTTGTGGGAAATGGTAACCGGGGAATATGAGTATTTGGATGTGATGCTTGGAGGAGAAAGAGTGTTGATCGACATTGCTTTTCATAACACTCTTTCTCCTCCAAGCATCATTTTCTTTACAAAGGATCAAATCAACTTTAAGAGTAGAGAAACATACCAGCAGGACAAGTACATAATTTTAATTTTGTTTACTCCTGGCTATAATTGCATACAGCTGCATCATAGCCGAAAAACACCAATTAGTTAGCAATGATTTGCAATTTTGATTCAACTTCCGGTTAATACATATTTACATTTTGGACAATCCCTGTCGTGTTCATCATGAGATATCTCTCCGAGACATTAGCACAATGAACCAAAATCTATCAAACACTAGTTTAATGCTTTAGAGATTCTATATCAAACATTAGGGTATGAGAAACATACGATACCTTGAGGTTTCGAAGAAGTTTGCAAGAGAATTTATTTTCTTGGAGAGAGCTATCAGTACCACGTCCGCTGAGGCAGTTACAGTGGTTGTGAACAACACATATCGTGATTGGTTCTCACAGTTGGGATCCTCGATGTATCTCTCAATCATCCTAGAGAATACGAAGAAACCGATATCTGAAGGCTGGCCGCCACCTTGAGGGTGAAACCAAAGAGAAACAAAAGGATTCAGCAGTCGCGGAGTTGGCAACAATCTCGATTTATGGATGTAAATTTCAGAGTAGTTGAAACCACCGGTACCACCGAAACAAACTGATATGAGGCGTAAAATATTTTTTTTAGTCCTACGACCTTTAAAGGATGTGTTTAAGTTTTAATTAATCAATTCAATGGATATTTTTTACTTACATTTTAAATTAAAGAAGAGATGATTAAAATTACCCTCTTAAATTTGTAGATAAATTTTGAAAACTTATGGAACAATCATTTAGATCAATATTTTGTTTGTTTATGTTTTATAAGATTTTTGAGAAATTCAAGTGAGGTGTTCTCATGTCTGATCTATGTTGGAGTGTGTTTATCATCTTGGGTAAGTTTACACTTTCACTGTCTAATCATTTACGTAATTTTTATTTCCTAACTTCACCAAATGTTTTGACTGTAAAAGCAAGTTGAGGACCATCACCGATATTCATTGAACTATCATCACTTTGGAGAGCCAAAAGTATGGTATGCAGTTCCAGAAAGCTATGCAACTTCCCTAGAGAAGGCTATGAAAAAACATCTACCAGATTTCTTTGATGAAAACCCTGATCTACTTCATGGACTAGTTACTCAGTTTTCTCCATTTTTAAGAGATGAATGAATGCCGGTTAACCGGTTGGTTCAACATTCAGGGGAGTAAGCTCCAAAATTCTTAGGAGAAAATACTCCCTGAATGTTGAATTAGCCGATAAACTGGCACTCCTACAATTTTTAAAATCACAGGAGGAAAATTGAGTATCTAGTGCATGAAATAGATATGGTTGTTCATTGAAGAGATATTGTATATATTTTCTTATCGCCTTCTCTTGGGAAGTTGCATAGATTCCTAGAACTATATGCCATACTTTTGGCTCTCCAAAGTGACAATAGTTCAATGCATATAAATGATGCTCCGCAACATGCTTTTTCAATCAAAACATTTGGTGAAGTTGAGAAAACAAATTACAAAACAAATCTAGTTTGCCTGCAATCATATTGATCAATGCGCATTATACACATGCACTCTAATAATTATCTAATTGCTTTTTAAAAATGCTACTTGAATAAATTTAAATTTAATTTGCCATACGGAAATATTGGAACTCAAAATTAGGTAAAAACAATAAAGAAACGTGTCTAAGGAAACTTGTATAAGGGTACCTAAAGAACTAAGTGAGCATAGAAAAGAAAACAAACCTTTTTATATAAGGACCTCGAGAATTATCAACTGGTTTCAACTCCTAGGCATCTTTGATCTCCACAGACATTATTTTGCTACTTGTCGTTTTCTCCTCAAACAGTTAGAAGAGATCTTCTTCAAAGCCCATTTCCTTGGTTCATACTAACCAATTAGATATAGTTTGTATTAACTAATTACCTTGTTAAATATTTTGCTAACATTATGATAAATATATATGTGCCTCATGACAACATAGAACACTGAAAAAGACAGTTAGAGCATAAAAACACTACTTGTCTTGGGTACTCACTGCAAATTATGGATACAGATCCATACGGCACCTGAATACCGAGGAAACTATATTAATGATCTAATAATAAATGATCAGTTAAACAAACAAACTGATATGATGCGAGAAAATATTTTTTTAGTTCTAAGACCTTTAAAAGATGTCTTTTAAATTTTACGTAATCAATTTAAGCAGATCTGATGTACAGATGAAAATGAGGGTAAGATTTACTGATTTATAAAGAGAAAAAATCCTAGAGAGTTTTTGAATTTTCTGAAACGCCATAATGCTCATAGGTTAGAAAATGACACTCGAAATAAAACATATATACACTTGAACTCTAATAATTATCTAATTTGCTTTTTGAAAATGATACTTGAATAAGTTTAAATTCAATTTGGCATCCGACAATATTGGAACCCAAAATTAGGTAAAAAGTAATAAGGGAAGTTTTTAAGCAAGCTTGTATATGAGTATCTAAAAAACTAAGTGAGCACTGAAAAGAAAACAAACCTTTTTGTATACTGGTTTCAACTCCTCGGCATCTTCCATCTCCACAAACATTATATTGGTACTGTAATAGAAGAGTCAGAGTCTCTTCTCGACCTGGTTCATACTAACTAATTAGATATACTTTGTATTCATTAAGTACCATGTTATCTACAGAGAGAGAGGGATGCTACACCGTTACGGGACAAGATTCACTACAATTGGAGATGATGATCTGCTCAGGCGTTCAACATAGACAACATTGGTGGATCCGACGGTGTCACACTGAGATCATGAAACAACTAAGTTGCAGTGTCGGTGGCTAAGTTCTTTATCCATTTTTTGGAAGTTCTTCACCACCGTTTCCTTCCACTCACTCATGCAACCTAAATCACGAAAAATAGTTAGTAAGTTAGATTTATTTAAAAATGCAGAAGAAATGAAGATTCTCTTCTCCTACCACAGACTGCTGTTGTACAGATCTTAACCAGAATATGGAATTCGAAATCAGATTTATATTCTTAACTAACCAGATTCATAACAGCTGATCCAACATTTTCTCCATCTTCCTATCACTCCTCGGTTCCAGATCGACGGTGGTTACGGATGTTCTCAAGTGGAGGAGCAACGGCGGAGTGTGCAACAATCTTGATCGACGGAAGTAAATCTCAGAGTAGTTTAAACCACCGGTTCAGAACTCTCCCCAGAAAATCTCAGCCATTTAATTTGCCTCTTGGGGGTGGCTGCTCATTATTCTTCTCCAGAGGTGCTTAAATATGTAATTTTCTTGGAGTAACCCTAAACCTAAGTATGTTGCCACGTGTCAAATTTTCACCCTTACCTTTTCGTAACGTTCATGCATGCTTCATTAACCACAAAAAGAAAAAAAATGCCAATGCATGCACTTGTCTTAGATATTTTAACTAAAATATTTTATTAGTTTAATTAAGATTTTAATCAATAATTTATTCCATTCCATAATTTAAACATAATTTCATATGTTTTAGATTTACTGTTTTTTGAAAAATTCAAAACATGAATATTTGTGAAACAAAAAAAATAGTAAATCTAAAACATATGAAATTATGTTTAAAATATAGAATGAAATATTTTATAGATTAGAAATAAATCTTAATTAGTACATGAATATTTGTGAAACAAAAAAAAACAGTAAATCTAAAACAATTAAGCAAATCTAAATTTTAATTGAATTAAAAGTTTCCAAATTGAGTGAGTTGAGAAAAATATAATCTATTTTGATTAAAGGTATAGAGATAGGTGAAACATTTTTATGAGATTAAAGTGAAAACATGCATGATGATGAAAAACATGCAGTTTTGTTGTTAGGTGCATTATCTGTCACCGGATAAACAATCGGAGCCATAACCTCTTTTTTTTTTTTTTTTTTTGAGAAAGGGTATTCTATTAAAATGCTGCGGAAAAGTTACAGGATGATGAAAATACAACATAAGAAAGAACTATAACAAGTTAAGGAATAGATTGGACAACTAAAATAAAGAGAAGGATACGAGAAGGATACTTTGGACCCAATCCTTTTACTCGAAGGAGATCAAATGTTGAGAAGCTGTAGAACCTTCACTTTACCAAATATGAAAATGGAGGCAAGTAAACTTTGTTGCCGGATCGATGGTAAGCATTAGCATTACTATCTAGGGAACGGGAACCCACAAGTTACTCCATGGCAAAACTCAAGCAAAACAACGCTACCACACCTAACCGAGCGCTTGAGCACCAACAACAAATGAACAAGAACACCAAAGAACCTTCTACAAACTCTGAAATTCAGCATAAACAACCAACTCCCAAGCAAAACGAAGACAAGCTGAAGTAGAGAGTAGCAAAACGAGGAGGAAGAGAACCTATACCCCCGAGACAAGGGAAGGCAAGACGAAGAGGGCCAAAGGACACACCACTTCACGGAAAGCAAGAGGGGACAGAAAGTGCAAACCAAGAATAGAGCCACTGCGCCATTGTCCCCAAATAGCTGGGAACCCCTCTGAGAAATAGGAGGCAACCTCAACGTCTTTGAACTAGCTAGCTAAGAGAAGTGAAGACCCAAAGCCGAACTCGAAAGAGAGAAGCTTTAAACTGGGAGGCATGGGAAAGAGAAGATAGCCCACACCGAATCAGAAACACCACCAGTCCAGACATCAGAGGATGCAAGAGGAAGAGTAAAAATCACCCTGACGAACATGCTAGAAGACACCACCTATAGAACCACACACCCTTAAGCAGAACCAATGACTATACTCTACCAAGCATAGCCGGAGCAACATAAACAGAGGAGAACTTTATCTACACACGACGAGGAGGAGCCAAAGAAGGGAGCTCAACACTAGTAGAACCACAAGCCCCTAGTACTCAAACCACATGAGACGTGAGACAAAGATGAAGGAGGAGGAAAAACAACTCAACAGTCCAAAGCCGTCCTCGAGCTCAGAAAACAATGAGAGCATAACACAGCCTGAGGAAAGGAACTTACCAGAGAAAACCACGTAGCGACGAACTACCAGAGACTCAAGAACGAAAATTGGCGAGACTAAACCCAAATCCGAGACCCTGTCCTCTAGAATCTCTAGAGTAGAGAAGTCCAAATGCAACAACGAACCCAAATCAGGAAGCGGAACTGACGAAGCTCCAAGCAAAACACAGGCAACATGAAACCCGATCTAGAACTCCACCGATGCAATCGCCAAGAGTAGAAGCCAGAGGAGATAAAGCAGGGAAAGGGAGTCCTTTTTCCGGTGGCCGTGAGAGCCACTACTCACCCAAAAAGGAGATTGGACGGGGTTTGATTTTTTGACGAGAAGGTTTTTTTCCCTCTGTTTCTCCGCCGCTTAAAGGCGTTGATGTTAGGACTTTTTACGGTCTAGGCAATCAATTAACCTTGCCGTGCAAGCACTTAAGGATCAAATCCACGAGAGACAAGAGAATCAACACACTAGAAGTACAAGATTTTAATTTAATCTAAGTCGAAAGAGTTTTTGGTTTTGAAAACAAGAATTTAAACTAAAAGAAAGCGGGAAATAAACAAAATGTGGTTTGAAATTCAAATAAAGATAAAGGTGAACTCTCGGCAAATGATAGATTAATAGGGAGACCAATAGCTAACTAGTGGAGCTTGAGTCTATCTCTTAGAACTAATCAATTTTTCTTACAACACTAATTTCTGTTAATCCATTTTCATGGTATTAACCACTTCACTAATCAATCGATAATCAATTATTCTCATAGGCTATCAAAATGATCAATGAGCATTAGTTACAAGCTTAATAACCACCTAAAATCCTAATCAACTATTCTCATAGGCTAGGAATGATAAGGCCTTGATAAATTTGGTTCAACCATTTAATCAAACATTTTGTGGACGCTAACATGCAAAAGCTCTAGACTAACAATTTATGGCCTAATCTAGCATTATAACTATTTATCAAGCATTGAATCTAAGAGTTACAAGCCTAAACTCCACTAACTATCCATCAATCACACTAAATCTACAAACCAAAAAGCACTAAAAAGACTACTCACTCAACATCATGAAAACACAAATCCATAGGTTTGGATGATAAGTAAACATGATAATAGAGATAAATAGTGAATGATTTAAGAAGAGAAAGAGATTTGATATTTTGAAATTGAAAGATTCATACAAAGTTCCAAAAGAGGCTAAGAGAAAATCTCATAAACAAAGCATAAAACATAATTAGGTTTAAGAGTATTTATAGTAAAAGATAAAAGGAAGTTGGTTCAACACATAACGAACTAAGTAATTTCAGATTATGCTTGATTTTGGACCGGTTTAGAAACTTGAACCAGAGCTTCAGATGCGTCCCAGCGGTGTCGTGACGTTGTTGCAGCATCCCGCTAGAGCCCAGCGGTGTCATGATCCCGCTGCAATACCTAGACAATCCGCTAGTTAAGTTTTATCAAATCTCCAGCGGTGTCGTCTTGCCATTGGGTCATACCGCTCTTCAGTAAATCAGTCATAACTCTTGAGTAATTCATCTATAAATTATAGATTAGTTAGAGAATACAAATATCAAAAAATTCTAGGCACTAGCAGATCCAATACATAGGTGATGTTTGGTCTGCATCGAGGATCCTGAAAGTGAGAACCAATCACGATATGTGTTGTTCGCAACAACTGTAACTGCCTCAGCGGACGTGGCATTGATAGCTTTCATGAAGAAGATGAATACTCTTGCAAACTTCTTCGAAACCCCAAGGTATTGTATGTTTCTCATACACTAATGTTTGATATAAAATGGCTAAAGCGTAAAACTAATATTTGATAGCGTTTGGTTTGTTGTGCTAATGACAAACGCGACAGGGTTTCTCCAAAACAAAAATATGTATTATCCCAAAGACGAATCAAAATTGCAAATCATTGCTAACGAATTGTATTTCAATGTAGTTGTATGCAAAATCTAATGATGCTACATTGCTTTTCATAACACTCTTTCTCCTCCAAGCATCACATCCAAATACTCATATTCTCCTGTTACCATTTCCCACAAATCATTATTGTCTAATAATTTGCATCTTTACAAAGGACCAAATCAACTTTGAGATTAGAGAAACACACCAGCAGGACAAGTACATGATTTTAATTTTGTTTTCTCCTAGCTAGATTTGCATACAGTTGCATCATAGCCGAAAAACTCCAATTAGTTAGCAATGATTTGCAATTTTGACTCAACTTCCGGTTAATACATATTTACATTTTGGACAATCCCTGTCTCATTCATCATGAGATATCTCTCTGAGACATTAGCACAATGAACCAAAATCTATCAAACACTAGTTTAATGCTTTAGAGATTCTATATCAAACATTAGTGTATGAGAAACATACGATACCATGTCCGCTGAGGCTGTTACAGTGGTTGCGAACAACACATATCGTGATTGGTTCTCACAGGTTGGATCCTCGATGTATCTCTCAATCATCCTAGAGAATACGATGAAACCGATATCTGAAGGCTGGCCGCCACCTTGAGGGTGAAACCAAAGAGAAACAAAAGGATTCAGCAATGGCGGAGTTGGCAACAATCTCTATCGATGGAAGTAAATTTCAGAGTAGTTGAAACCACTAGTACCACCGAAACAAACTGAAATGAGGCGTAAAAGATTTTTTTTAGTCCTACGACCTTTAAAGGATGTGTTTTAAGTTTTAATTAATCAATTCAATGGATATATTTTACTTACATTTTAAATTAAAGAAGAGATGATTATAATTACCCTCTTAAATTTGTAGATAAATTTTAAAAACTTATGGAACAATCATTTAGATTAATATTTTGTTTGTTTATGTTTTATAAGATTTTTTGAGAAATTCAAGTGAGGGAGAGCATTGCTATAATTTGAAGGTGTTCTTGTGCCTGATCTATGTTGGAATGTGTTTATCATCTTGGGTAAGTTTACACTTTCATTGTCTAATCATTTTCGTAATTTTTATTTCCTAACTTCACCAAATGTTTTGATTGTAAAAGCATGTCGAGGACCATCACCGATATTCATTGAACTATCATCACTTTGGAGAGCCAAAAGTATGGTATGGAGTTCCAGAAAGCTATGCAACTTCCCTAGAGAAGGCTATGAAAAAACATCTACCAGATCTCTTTGATGAAAACCCTGATCTACTTCATGGACTAGTTACTCAGTTTTCTCCATTTTTAAGAGATGAATGAATGCCGGTTAACCTGTTGGTTCAACATTCAGGGGAGTAAGCTCCAAAATTCTTAGGAGAAAATACTCCCTGAATGTTGAATTAGCCGATAAACTGGCACTCCTACAATTTTTAAAATCACAGGAGGAAAATTGAGTATCTAGTGCATGAAATAGATATGGTTGTTCATTGAAGAGATATTGTATATATTTTCTTATCGCCTTCTCTTGGGAAGTTGCATAGATTCCTAGAACTATATGCCATACTTTTGGCTCTCCAATGGGACAATAGTTCAATCCATATAAATGATGCTCCGCAACATGCTTTTTCAATCAAAACATTTGGTGAAGTTGAGAAAACAAATTACAAAACAAATATAGTTTGCCTTCAATTATATTGATCAATGCGCATTATACTGTGATTTGAAGTATCTTGATTATCTGGGAGAAGATGGGTTTAATCCTACAGTGCTATGCTGAAAATTAAATTAGTACCAATTAAATTTGTACCAATGCACCAGTTTGATAAACATATGTGCCTCAGGGATACATAGAACACTGAAAAACAGTTACAGCAAAAAAAAACATAGGTCCACGAGAATTCATCAATATATATAAGGCCACTACTTGTATTGGGTACTCACAGCCAATTATGGATACAGATCCATCCGACAATTGAATACCAAGACAAATAAATTAATGATCTAATAATAAATGATCGCTTAAACAAACAAACTGATATGAGTATTGTTTTTTTTGGTTCTAAGACCTTTAAAGGGTGTCTTTTTAAGTTTTAAGTAATTAATTCAAGCATGTATGATGTTCACAGGAGAACGAGAGTAAAATTTACTGATTTATAAAGAGACAAAATCCTACAGAGTTTTAGAATTTTCTAAAAACGTCATAATGCTCAAAGGTAAGAAAATGACATTCGAATAAAACATCTATACACATGCACTCTAATAATTATCTAATTTTCTTTTTAAAAATGCTACTTGAATATATTTAAATTTAATTTGCCATACGGAAATATTGGAACCCAAAATTAGGTAAAAACAATAAAGAAACTTGTCTAAGCAAACTTGTATAAGGGTACCTAAAGAACTAAGTGAGCGTAGAAAAGAAAGCAAACCTTTTTGTATAAGGGCCTCGAGAAAAATTATCAACTGGTTTCAACTCCTAGGCATCTTCGATCTCCACAGACATTATTTTGCTACTTGTCGTTTTCTCCTCAAACACTTAGAAGAGATCTTCTTCAAAGCCCATTTCCTTGGTTCATACTAACCAATTAGATATAGTATGTATTAACTAATTACCTTGTTAAATATTTTGTTGACATTATGATAATTATATATGTGCCTCATGACAACATAGAACACTGAAAAAGACAGTTAGAGCAAAAAAACACTACTTCTCTTGGGTACTCACTGCAAATTATGGATACAGATCCATACGGCAACTGAATACCGAGGAAACTATATTAATGATCTAATAATAAATGATCAGTTAAACAAACAAACTGAAATGATGCGAGAAAATATTTTTTTAGTTCTAAGACCTTTAAAGGATGTGTTTTAAATTTTAACTAATCAATTTAAGCAGATCTGATGTACAGATGAAAAATGAGGGTAAGATTTACTGATTTATAAAGAGAAAAAATTCTAGAGAGTTTTTGAATTTTCTGAAAACACCATAATGCTCAAAGGTTAGAAAATGACACTCGAAATAAAACATATATACACTTGAACTCTAATAATTATCTAATTTGATTTTTGACAATGATACTTGAATAAGTTTAAATTCAATTTGGCATCCGACAATATTGGAACTCAAAATTAGGTAAAAAGTAATAAGGGAATTTTTTTAAGCAAGCTTGTATATGAGTACCTAAAAAAACTAAGTGAGCACAGAAAAGAAAACAAACCTTTTTGTATACTGGTTTCAACTCCTCGGCATCTTCCATCTCCACAGACATTACTTTGGTACTTTGGTACTGTAATAGAAGAGTCAGAGACCCTTCTCGACCTGGTTCATACTAACTAATTAGATATACTTTTTATTAATCAAGTACCTTGTTATCTACAGAGAGAGGGATGCTACACCGTTACGGCACGAGATTCACTACAGTTGGAGACGATGATCTGCTCAGGCGTTCAACAGAGACAACATCAGAGGATCCGACAGCGTCGCACTGAGATCATGAAACAACTAAGTTGCAGTGTTGGTGGCTAATTTCTTTATCCATTTTTTGGAAGTTCTTCACCACCGTTTCCTTCCACTCACTCATGCAACCTAAATCACGAAAAATAGTTAGTAAGTAATTTTCTAGAAGATGAAAATTAGGGGAAACTAAAGCAAGATTTATTCAAAAATGCAGAAGAAATGAAGATTCTCTTCTCCTACCACAGACTGCCGTTGTACAGATCTTAACCAGATTAAGGAATTTAAAGTCAGATTTAAATTCTTAACTAACCAGATTCGTAACAGCTAATCCAACTATTTCTCCATCTTCCTATCACTACTCGGTTCCAGATCGACGGTGGTTACGGATGTTCTCAAGCGGAGGAGCAACGGCGGAGTGTGCAACAATCTTGATCGACGGAAGTAAATCTCAGAGTAGTTTAAACAACCCGTTCAGAACTCTCTCCAGAAAATCCCAGCCATTTAATTTGCCTCTTGGGGGTGGCTGCTCATTATTCTTCTCCAGAGGTGCTTAAATATGTAATTTTCTTGGAGTAACCCTAAACTTAAGTATGTTGCAACGTGTTAAATTGTGACACTTACCTTTTTCGTAACGTTCATGCATGCTTCAATAACAAAAAAAAAGATATTAAAAAACGCCAATGCATGCACTTGTCTTGGATATTTTAACTTAAATATTTTATTAGTTTAATTAAGATTTTTTTTGTTTAAAATTAAAAACATGAATATTTGTGAAACAACAAAAAAACAGTAAATCTAAAACATATGAAATTATGTTTAAAATATGGAATGAAATATTTTATAGATTAGAAATAAATCTTAATTAGTAAATGAATATTTGTGAAGAAAAAAACCGTAAATCTAAAAAATTAAGCAAATATAAATTTTAATTAAATTAAAAATTTTCAAATTGAGCGAGTTGAGAAAATATAATCTTTTTTGATTAAAGGTATAGAGATAGGTGAAACATTTTTATGAGATTAAAGTGAAAACATGCATAATGATGAAAACATTCAACTTTGTTGTTAGATACATTATCTGTCACCGGATAAAAAATCGGAGCCATAACCTCTTTTTTTTTTTTGATAAAGGGTATTCTATTAAACTGCTGTGGAAGAGTTACATGATGATGAAAAGACAACATAAGAAAGAACTATAACAAGCTAAGGAATAGATTGGACAACTAAAATAAAGAGAAGGATACGAGAAGGATACATTGGACCAATTCCTTTTATTCGAAGAGATCGAATGTTGAGAAGCTCCAGAACCTTCACTTTACCAAAGATGAAAATGGAGGCAAGTAAACTGTCTTGCTGGATCGATGGGAAGCATTACAATCTAAGGAACGGGAACCCACAAGTTACTCCAAGGCAAAACTCAAGCAAAACAGTGCTACCACACCTAACCGAGTGCTTGAGCACCAACAATAAATGAACAAGAACACCAAAGAACCTTCTACAAACTCTGAAATTCAGCATAAACAACCAACTCCCAAGCAAAACAAGGCCAAGCTGAAGTAGAGAGTAGCAAAACGAGGAGAAAGAGAACCTATACCCCCAAGACAAGGGAAGGCAAGACGAAGAGGGCCAAAAGACACACCACTTCACGGAAAGCAAGAGGGGACAGAAAGTGCAAACCAAGAATAGAGCCACTGCGCCATTGTCCCCAAATCGCTGCGAACCCCACTGAGAAAGAGGAGGCAATCTCAACGTCTTTGAACAAGCTAGATAAGAGAAGTGAAGACCCAAAGCCGAACTCAAAAGAGAGAAGCTCCAAACTGGGAGGCAAGGGAAAGAGAACATAGCCCATACCGAATCAGAAACACCACCAGTCAAGAGCAATAGAGGCGTCAATCCAGACGTCGGAGGATGCAAGAGGAAGAGGAAAAATCACCCTGACAAACAAGCTAGAAGACACCACCTATAGAACAATACACCCTAAAGCAGAACCAGCGACTATACTCTACCAAGCATAGTCGGAGCAACATAAACAGAGGAGAAATTTATCTACAAACGATGAGGAGGAACTGAAGAAGGGAGCTACACACCAGTAGAACCACAAGCTCCTAGTACACTAACCATAGGAGACGTGAGACAAAGATGAAGGAGGAGGAAAAACAACTTAACAGTCCAAAGCCGTCCTCGAGCTCAAAAAACAACAAGAGCATAACCAACAACCTACCAGACCTTGATAACAGGAGCCTGAGGAAAGGAACTTACCACGTAGTGACGAACCACATGAGACTCAAGAACGAAAATTGGCGAGATTAAACCCAAATCCAATACCCTATCCTGTAGAATCTCTAGAGTAGAGAAGCCCACACGCAACCACGAACCCAAATCAGGAAGCTGAACCGACGAAGCTCCTAGCAAAACATGGGTGACGCGAAACCCGTTCTAGAGTATTTGGGCAAAAAATGGTAACAGGGGAATATGAGTATTTGGATGTGATGCTTGGAGGAGAAAGAGTGTTGATCGACATTGCTTTTCATAACACTCTTTCTCCTCCAAGCATCACATCCAAATACTCATATTCTCCTGTTACCATTTCCCACAAATCATTATTGTCTAATAATTTGCATCTTTACAAAGGATCAAATCAACTTTAAGATTAGAGAAACATACCAACAAGACAAGTACATGATTTTAATTTTTTTATCTCCTAGCCAGATTTGCATAAAGCTGCATCATAGCCGAAAAACACCAAATAGTTAGCAATGATTTGCAATTTTGATTCAACTTCCGGTTAATACATATTTTCATTTTGGACAATCCCGGTAGCGTTCATCATGAGATATCTCTGTGAGACATTAGCACAATGAACCAAAATCTATCAAACACTAGTTTAATGCTTTAGAGATTCTATATCAAACATTAGCTTATGAGAAACATACGATACCTTGAGGTTTCGAAGAAGTTTGCAAGAAAATTTATCTTCTTAGTGAGAGCTATCAGTACCACGTCCGCTGAGGCAGTTACAGTGGTTGCGAACAACACATATCGTGATTGGTTCTAACAGTTGGGATCCTCAATGTATCTCTCAATCATCCAAGAGAATACGATGAAACCGATATCGGAAGGCTGGCCGCCACCTTGAGGGGGAAACCAAAGAAAAACAAAAGGATTCAGCAATGGCGGAGTTGGTAACAATCTCGATTGATGGAAGTAAATTTCAGAGTAGTTGAAACCACCAGTACCACCGAAACAAACTGATATGAGGCGAAAAAGATTTTTTGTAGTCCTACGACCTTTAAAGGATGTCTTTTAAGTTTTAATTAATCAATTCAATCGATATTTTTTATTTACATTTTAAATTAAAGAAGAGATGATTATAATTACCGTCTTAAATTTGTAGATACATTTTAAAAACATATGGAACAATCATTAAGATCAATATTTTGTTTGTTTATGTTTTATAAGATTTTTGAGAAATTCAAGTGAGGGAGAGCATTGCAATAATTTGAAGGTGTTCTCGTGCCTGATCTATGTTGGAATGTGTTTATCATCTTGGGTAAGTTTACAATTTCATTGTCAAATCATTTTCGTAATTTTTATTTCCTAACTTAATCAAATGTTTTGACTGTAAAAGCATGTCGAGGAACATCACCGATATTCATTGAACTATCATCACTTTGGAGAGCCAAAAGTATCGTATGGAGTTCCAGAAAGCTATGCAACTTCCCTAGAGAAGGCTATGAAAAAACATCTACCAGATCTCTTCATGGACTAGTTATTCAGTTTTCTCCATTTTTAAGAGATGAAGGAATGCCGGTTTACCGGTTGGTTCAACATTCAGGGGAGTAAGCTCCAAAATTCTTAGGAGAAAATACTCCCTCAATGTTGAATTAGCCGATAAACTGGCACTCCTACAATTTTTAAAATCACAGGAGGAAAATTGAGTATCTAGTGCATGAAATAGATATGGTTGTTCATTGAAGAGATATGGTATATATTTTCTTATCGCCTTCTCTTGGGAAGTTGCATAGATTCCTACAACTATATGCCATACTTTTGGCTCTCCAATGGGACAATAGTTCAATGCATATAAATGATGTTCCGCAATATGCTTTTTCAATCAAAACATTTGGTGAAGTTGAGAAAACAATTTACAAAACGAATCTAGTTTGCCTTCAATCATATTGATCAATGCGCATTATACTGTGATTTGAGTTATCTTGATTATCTAGGAGAGGATGGGTTTAATCCTACAGTGCTATTCTGAATATTAAATTAGTACCAATTAAATTAGTACCAATGCACCATTTTGATAAATATATGTGTATTAACTAATTACCCTGTTAAATATTTTGTTAACATTATGATAAATATATATGTGCCTCATGACAACACAGAACACTGAAAAACACAGTTAGAGCAAAAAAACACTACTTCTCTTGGGTACTCACTGCAAATTATGGATACAGATCCATACGGCAACTGAACACCGAGGAAACTATATTAATGATCTAATAATAAATGATCAGTTAAACAAACAAACTTATATGATGCGAGAAAATATTTTTTTAGTTCTAAGACCTTTAAAGGATGTCTTTTAAATTTTAAGTAATCAATTTAAGCTGATCTGATGTACAGATGAAAAATGAGGGTAAGATTTACTGATTTATAAAGAGAAAAAATCCTAAAGAGTTTTTGAATTTTCTGAAAACGCCATAATGCTCAAAGGTTAGAAAATGACACTCGAAATAAAACATATATACACTTGAACTCTAATAATTATCTAATTTGCTTTTTGAAAATGATACTTTAATAAGTTTAAATTCAATTTGGCATCCGACAATATTGGAACCCAAAATTAGGTAAAAAGTAATAAGGGAATTGTTTAAGAAAGCTTGTATATGAGTACCTAAAAAACTAAGTGAGCACAGAAAAGAAAACAAACCTTTTTGTATACTGGTTTCAACTCCTCGGCATCTTCCATCTCCCCAGACATTACTTTGGTAATTTGGTACTGTAATAGAAAAGTCAGAGACCCTTCTCGACCTGGTTCATACTAACTAATTAGATATACTTTTTATTAATTAAGTACCTTGTTATCTACAGAGAGAGGGATGCTACACCGTTATGGCACGAGATTCACTACAGTTGGAGACGATGATCTGCTCAAGCGTTCAACAGAGACAACATCAATGGATCCGACAGCGTCGCACTGAGATCATGAAACAACTAAGTTGCAGTGTTGGTGGCTAATTTCTTTATCCATTTTTTGGAAGTTCTTCACCACCGTTTCCTTCTACTCACTCATGCAACCTAAATCACGAAAAATAGTTAGTAAGTAATTTTCTAGAAGATGAAAATTAGGGGAAACTAAAGCAAGATTTATTCAAAAATGCAGAAGAAATGAAGATTCTCTTCTCCTACCACAGACTGCCGTTGTACAGATCTTAACCAGATTAAGGAATTTAAAATCAGATTTAAATTCTTAACTAACCAGATTCGTAACAGCTGATCCAACTATTTCTCCATCTTCCTATCACTACTCGGTTCCAGATCGACGGTGGTTACGGATGTTCTCAAGCGGAGGAGCAACGGCGGAGTGTGCAACAATCTTGATCGACGGAAGTAAATCTCAGAGTAGTTTAAACCACCAGTTCAGAACTCTCTCCAGAAAATCCCAGCCATTTAATTTGCCTCTTGGGGGTGGCTGCTCATTATTCTTCTCCAGAGGTGCTTAATTATGTAATTTTCTTGGAGTAACCCTAAACTTAAGTATGTTGCAACGTGTCAAATTGTGACCCTTACCTTTTTCGTAACGTTCATGCATGCTTGAATAACAAAAAAAAATAAATTAAAAAACGCCAATGCATGCACTTGTCTTGTATATTTTAACTAAAATATTTTATTAGTTTAATTAAGATTTTTTTTTGTTTAAAATTAAAAACATGAATATTTGTGAAACAACAAAAAAATAGTAAATCTAAAACATATGAAATTATGTTTAAAATATGGAATGAAATATTTTATAGATTAGAAATAAATCTTAATCAGTAAATGAATATTTGTGAAAAAAAAACAGTAAATCTAAAAAAATTAAGCAAATATAAATTTTAATTAAATTAAAAATTTTCAAATTGAGTGAGTTGAGAAAATATAATCTTTTTTGATTAAAGGTATAGATATAGGTGAAACATTTTTATGAGATTAAAGTGAAAACATGCATAATGATGAAAACATTCAACTTTGTTGTTATATACATTATCTGTCACCGGATAAACAATCGGAGCCATAACCTCTCTTCTTTTTTTTTTGATAAAGGGTATTCTATTAAACTGCTGTGGAAGAGTTACAGGATGATGAAAAGACAACATAAGAAAGAACTATAACAAGCTAAGGAATAGATTGGACAACTAAAATAAAGAGAAGGATACAAGAAGGATACATTGGACCAATTCCTTTTATTCGAAGAGATCAAATGTTGAGAAGCTCCAGAACCTTCACTTTACCAAAGATGAAAATGGAGGCAAGTAAACTGTGTTGATGGATCGATGAAAAGCATTACAATCTAGGGAACGGGAACCCACAAGATACTCCGTGGCCAAACTCAAGCAAAACAGTGCTACCACACCTAACCAAGTGCTTGAGCACCAACAACAAATGACCAAGAACACCAAAGAACCTTCTACAAACTCTGAAATTCAGCATAAACAACCAACTCCCAAGCAAAACGAGGCCAAGCTGAAGTAGAGAGTAGCAAAACGAGGAGAAAAAGAACCTATACCCCCGAGACAAGGGAAGGCAAGACGAAGAGGGCCAAAGGACACACCTCTTCACGGAAAGCAAGAGGGGACAGAAAGTGCAAACCAAGAATAGAGCCACTGCGCCATTGTCCCCAAATCGCTGCGAACCCCACTGAGAAAGAGGAGGCAACCTCAACGTCTTTGAACTAGCTAGATAAGAGAAGTGAAGACCCAAAGCCGAACTCGAAAGAGCGAAGCTCCAAACCGGGAGGCAAGGGAAAGAGAAGATACCCATACCGAATCAGAAACACCACCAGTCAAGAGCAAGAGAGGCGCCAATCCAGACGTCGGAGGATGCAAGAGGAAGAGGAAAAATCACCCTGACAAACAAGCTAGAAGACACCACCTATAGAACAATACACCCTAAAGCAGAACCAGCGACTATACTCTACCAAGCATAGTCGGAGCAACATAAACAGAGGAGAAATTTATCTACAAACGACGAGGAGGAACCGAAGAAGGGAGCTACACACCAGTAGAACCACAAGCTCCTAGTACACTAACCATAGGAGATGCGAGACAAAGATGAAGGAGGAGGAAAAACAACTTAACAGTCCAAAGCAGTCCTCGAGCTCAGAAAACAACAAGAGCATAACCAACAACCTACCAGACCTTGATAACACGAGCCTGAGGAAAGGAACTTACCACGTAGTGACGAACCACAGGAGACTCAAGAACGAAAATTGGCGAGATTAAACCCAAATCCAAGACCCTGTCCTGCAGAATCTCTAGAGTAGAGAAGCCCACATGCAACCACGAACCCAAATCAGGAAGCTGAACCGACGAAGCTCCAAGCAAAACATGGGTGACGCGAAACCTGATCTAGAACTCCACCGATGCAATCGCCAAGAGTAGAAGCCGTATGAGATAAAGCAGGGAAAGGGGGTCCTTTTTCCAGTGGTGGTGAGAGCCACCTCTCACCCGAAAAGGAGATCGGACGGGGTTTGATTTTGTGAAGACAAGGTTTTTTTCCTCTGTTTCTCCACCGCTCAACGGCGTTGATATTAGGACTTTTTACGGTCTAGGCAATCAATTAACCTTGTCGTGCAAGCACCTAAGGATCGAATCCACGAGAGATTAGAGAATCAACACATTAGGAATACAAGATTTTAATTTAATCTAAGGCGAAAAAGTTTTTGGTTTTGAAAACAAGAATTTAAACTAAAAGAAAGCAGGAAATAAACCAAATGCGGTTTATTCAACACATAACCAACTAAGTAATTTCAGATTCAGCATGATTTTGGACCAGTTTAGCAACTTGAACCAGAGCTTCAGATGCATCCCAGTGGTGTCGTGACATCGTTGCAGCATCCTGCTAGAGCCTAGTGATGACATGATCCCACTGCAAGACCTAGAGCAATTCGCCAGGTAAATTTTGTCAAATCTCCAGCGGTGTCGTCTTGCCATTGGGTCATACCGCTCTTCAGCAAATTGGTCATAACTCTTGAGTAACTCATCTATAAATTATAGATTAGTTAGAGAATACAAATATTAAAAACTTCTAGGCACTAGCAGATCCAATACATAGGTGATATTTGGTCTACATCGAGGATCCCGACAGTGAGAACCAATCATGATATTGCCATTGGGAAGAAGATGGATAATCTTGCAAACTTCTTGAAACCTTGTGTATTGTATGCATTTGATAAAATCGTTAAAATTGATCTTAGAATTATTTGAGTGATGCTCGAGAAAGAGTGTTGATCGACATTGCTTTTCATAACACTCTCTCTCTTCCAAGCATCACATCCAAATACTCATATTCTCCTGTTACCATTTCCCACAAATCATTATTGTCTAACAATTTGCATCTTTACAAAGGATCAAATCAACTTTAAGATTAGAGAAACATACCAGCAAGACAAGTACATGATTTTAATTTCGTTTTCTCCCTGCTAGATTTGCATACCGCTGCATCATAGCTGAAAAACACCAATTCATTAGCAATGATTTGCAATTTTGATTCATCTTTGGGATAATACCTATTTTCATTTTGGACTATCCATGTCGCGTTCGTCAGGAGATCTCTCTCGGAGACATTAGCACAATGAACCAAAATCTATCAAACACTAGTTTAATGCTTTAGAGATTCTATATCAAACATTAGCGTATGAGAAACATACGATACCTTGAGGTTTCGAAGAAGTTTGCAAGAAAATTTATCTTCTTCGTGAGAGCTATCAGTACCACGTCCGCTGAGGCAGTTACAGTGGTTGCGAACAACACATATCGTGATTGGTTCTCACAGTTGGGATCCTCGATGTATCTCTCAATCATCCAAGAGAATACGATATAACCACCAGTACCATCGAAACAAACTGATATGAGGCGAAAAAGATTTTTTGTAGTCCTACGACCTTTAAAGGATGTCTTTTAAGTTTTAATTAATCAATTCAATCGATATTTTTTATTTACATTTTAAATTAAAGAAGAGATGATTATAATTACCCTCTTAAATTTGTAGATACATTTTAAAAACATATGGAACAATCATTAAGATCAATATTTTGTTTGTTTATATTTTATAAGATTTTTGAGAAATTCAAGTGAGGGAGCATTGCAATGATTTGAAGGTGTTCTCGTTCCTGATCTATGTTGGAATGTGTTTATCATCTTGGGTAAGTTTACAATTTCATTATCCAATCATTTTCGTAATTTTTATTTCCTAACTTCACCAAATGTTTTGACTGTAAAAGCATGTCGAGGACCATCACCGATATTCATTGAACTATCATCACTTTGGAGAGCCAAAAGTATGGTATGGAGTTCCAGAAAGCTATGCAACTTCCCTAGAGAAGGCTATGAAAAAAAATCTACCAGATCTCTTTGATGAAAACCCTGATCTACTTCATGGACTAGTTATTCAGTTTTCTCCATTTTTAAGAGATGAAGGAATGTCGGTTTACCGGTTGGTTCAACATTCAGGGGAGTAAGCTCCAAAATTCTTAGGAGAAAATACTCCCTGAATGTTGAATTAGCCGATAAACTGGCACTCCTACAATTTTTAAAATCACAGGAGGAAAATTGAGTATCTAGTGCATGAAATAGATATGGTTGTTTATTGAAGAGATATGGTATATATTTTCTTATCGCCTTCTCTTGGGAAGTTGCATAGATTCCTACAACCATATGCCATACTTTTGGCTCTCCAATGGGACAATAGTTCAATGCATATAAATGATGCTCCGCAACATGCTTTTTCAATCAAAACATTTGGTGAAGTTGAGAAAACAATTTACAAAACAAATCTAGTTTGCCTTCAATCATATTGATCAATGCGCATTATACTGTGATTTGAATTATCTTGATTATCTAGGAGAAGATGGGTTTAATCCTACAGTGCTATGCTGAATATTAAATTAGTACCAATTAAATTAGTACCAATGCACCATTTTGATAAATATATGTGTATTAAATAATTACCTTGTTAAATATTTTGCTAACATTATGATAAATATATATGTGCCTCCTGACAACATAGAACACTGAAAAAGACAGTTAGAGCAAAAAAACACTACTTCTCTTGGGTATTCACTGCAAATTATGGATACAGATCCATACGGCAACTGAATACCGAGGAAACTATATTAATGATCTAATAATAAATGATCAGTTAAACAAACAAACTTATATGATGCGAGAAAATATTTTTTTAGTTCTAAGACCTTTAAAGGACGTCTTTTAAATTTGAAGTAATCAATTTAAGAAGATCTGATGTACATATGAAAATAAGGGTAAGATTTACTGATTTATAAAGAGAAAAAATCCTAGAGAGTTTTTGAATTTTCTGAAAACGCCATAATGCTCAAAGGTTAGAAAATGACACTCGAAATAAAACATGTGTACACTTGAACTCTAATAATTATCTAATTTGCTTTTTGAAAATGATACTTGAATAAGTTTAAATTCAATTTGGCATCCGACAATATTGGAACCCAAAATTAGGTAAAACGTAATGAGGGAATTTTTCTAAGCAAACTTTTATATGAGTACCTAAAAAACTAAGTGAGCACAGAAAAGAAAACAAACCTTTTTGTATACTGGTTTCAACTCCTCGGCATCTTCCATCTCCACAGACATTACTTTGGTACTTTGGTACTGTCAGAGTCCCTTCTCGACCTGGTTCATACTAACTAATTAGATATACTTTGTATTAATTAAGTACCTTGTTATCTACAGAGAGAGGAATGCTTCACCGTTACGGCACGAGATTCACAACAGTTGGAGACGATGATCTGCTCAGGCATTCAACAGAGACAACATCAATGGATCCGACAGCGTCGCACTGAGATCATGAAACAACTACGTTGCAGTGTTGGTAGCTAATTTCTTTATCCATTTTTTGGAAGTTCTTCACCACCGTTTCCTTCCACTCACTCATGCAACCTAAATCACGAAAAATAGTTAGTAAGTAATTTTCTAGAAGATGAAAATTAGGGGAAACTAAAGCGATAGTTATTCAAAAATGCAGAAGAAATGAAGATTCTCTTCTCCTACCACAGACTGCCGTTGTACAGATCTTAACCAGATTATGGAATTCGAAATCAGATTTAACTTCTTAACTAACCAGATTCGTAACAGCTGATCCAACAATTTCTCCATCTTCCTATCACTACTCGGTTCCAGATCGACGGTGGTTACAGATGTTCTCAAGCGGAGGAGCAACGGCGGAGTGTGCAACAATCTTGATCGACGGAAGTAAATCTCAGAGAGTTTAAACCACCGGTTCAGAACTCTCTCCAGAAAATTCCAGCCATTTAATTTGCCTCTTGGGGGTAGTGGCTGCTCATTATTCTTCTCCAGAGGTGCTTAAATATGTAATTTTCTTGGAGTAACCCTAAACCTAAGTATGTTGTAACGTGTCAAATTTTCACCCTTACCTTTTCGTACCGTTCATGCATGCTTAATTAACTAGAAAAAGAAAAAAAAACGCCAATGCATGCACTTGTCTTGGATATTTTAACTAAAATATTTTATTAGTTTAATTAAGATTTTTTTCTAATCAATAAAATATTCTATTCCATATTTTAAACATAATTTCATATGTTTTAGATTTACTGTTTTTTTGTTTAAAATTAAAAACATGAATATTTGTGAAACAAAAAAAAAAACAGTAAATCAAAAACATATGAAATTATGTTTAAAATATGGAATGAAATATTTTATAGATTAGAAATAAATCTTAATTAGTACATGAATATTTTTGAAACAAAAAAAACAGTAAATCTAAAAAAATTAAGAAAATATAAATTTTAATTAAATTAAAAATTGAGTGAGTTGAGAAAAATATAATTTATTTTGATTAAAGGTATAGAGTCCAATCTATTCCTTAGCTTATTATAGTTCTTTCTTATGTTGTATTTTCATCATCCTGTAACTCTTCCGCAGCATTTTAATAGAATACCCTTTATCAAAAAAAAAAAAAAAAGAGATTATGGCTCTGATTGTTTATCCGGTGACAAATAATGCACCTAACAACAAACCTGCATGTTTTCATCATTATGCATGTTTTCACTCTAATCTCATTAAAATATTTCACCTAAAACCAACTCTTAACTCAAGTTATGTCCAATTTCTTCTTGTCCCCAATTTCATTCATGTGGCAAGAAGATGGTTTAGTTTTAGGCCTGTGTTTTTTGTCTTCTCGTTGTGCATCAGTATTGAGAGATTGCTTATGAGACATGTAGAGAGAGCACTATTAAAAAGATTGATATCCACAAACAATGATTATTATGGTTTCTCTCTCCGCCATGCATGATAGTCTCCTTCTCTCTCCTTCATGCATCTTTTCTCATTAATATAACCCAAGCAGTTCTATTTTCTTTTTAGAGCATCTCAAATGTATTACTCCACTTTTTACTCCAAAATTGAATAACTCTAAAACAAAGTTGAGTTTTATTTTAATGTATCACTCCATTTTCTATTCCAAAAGTGATGATTTCAAGAATATTTAATTTCTAATTTATTACTAATTTCTATTATTACCCTTTATTAATAAAATCTACAAATTGATCCCACTTAATTTATTTTCTTGCAAAACTTCTATAATTTTACGATTTTGCTTTGAATTTTAAGATTTAAATGAACATGTTGTTGGGATACTATATGATTATATAATTATATATTTGGCTAAAGAGTTAAAGAAATGTTAAAAGATTTAGATAAATCGAATAATGAGAACTATATAAATATGGAAAAAATGTCAAAAAAACCTCAACTTTCAAATTATAGACGTTTAAATCCTCAACTTTCAAAATTCTGTTTAAATGCCTAATTTTTCGTTGACTTCATGATTAAATGGTTAACTTATGTTGACTATGCTATTTGATGCATGACGTTAAAATAGAGTAGAGTTTATCTCCAATGTCTTACTCTATTTACAGAGCAAAATATAGAGGAAAAAATAGAGTTACTCTATATATAGAGTAATACTATCATTTACTTTATTTTAAAGTGAGATCTAGAGTGATATTTGAGCAAATGTTACTCTATAATAGAATTTAGATGAAAAAAATAGAGTATAATTGGAGATGTCCTAAATAACATTTTGAAAGTTAAAGATTTAAACATACACATATTAAAAGTTAAGGCTTTTTTTTTTACATTTTTCCCAAAAACAAAATTAGGTTCACCGTTGACATGTCAAGTCAAGTCTTATCTTTTGGGTTCACATTTATTTATCAAATCTTATATCAAACAAAATAATTTTGGGTTCACATAGAATCTTGATATTTTCTCCAATTATATTCAAATAATCTCAAACTCCAAACTCAAATCTGTGCAAATAATCTGTGCAAATATAAATATCAGCCTCTAACTCTCTCTGCTCTGCCTGATACGTCCTCTCCAAAACCCTTACTCATAGCTGTAAACAGTTTCTGAACACATTTTCTGTGTTTTTCTGCATCAGACATGAATGATTTTTCGTAAACTTTAGAGATTGATTCTGATCAGACTATACCTCTGATAGATTAGTCGAAAACTGTTTTGAACTCTTGGTAATGAGATATATTTCAATCGCAAAATTCAGACATATTCTTGTAAGCCAAACTCGTAAATGCCTCATTAGAAAGGTACAAACTTGATGATGAAATATAGTAGCCCCTGAAATTATGAGAATGTGCAAACTATGAGAATGAACAGGGTTCTTGAAATTAGGGTTTCTATGTCATTGTGATCAACTCTAAGCAACAATTTTAGGTAACAAATACTAACTAAGTTCCGTTTCCTTAGCATTAATCTCTAAATACAGGAACTTTCGATTCCAAAACTATCATAATATTTAGATCCAGAAGAATCTAATAGGTGAAAACAAGAAAAACTTCATCAATGTTAGAAAACACAATCCGAAATGAGGAAAAAAATCACGGAGATAAAACGCATTTCATTTAAAAGTATTGAATCCAAGAAAAATTCTTTGAGACATTTCATCGAACATGTTACCTGCCGAGTTAAAAACCTCAAACATGAACGAATATTATCAACACCGATAATGAGATTATACGTGGAATCTCGACGGAGAAGAAGAAAATGGTATAAAGGAACTTACTGACTAGAGAAACAGTAGCGACGGCGACGAAAGAATGAGAGAATCGGAGACGGTGAGAGACAGTAAAAGTCTAAGGAGAAGAGTAAAAAACAACAAAAAGCTTTCAACAGTCTGGGTTCTATTTGAATATTTATGCGAATAGGGTCTTTTTCTATACAGATATAAAAATAAAGGATACGTAACGCAATTACCCAAAATGGAAAAAAATGTATATATATTACGGAGGAAACGTTGCTTTCGTTGAGAGCTGAACTCAAGACCTCCGGCTTACTAAACGGGTGCTCTAACAAACAGAGCTATGAAAGCTTGGATGGCAGGCCTTGTATTATAAAGTAATTCTTCAACAAAATTTAAGCTCATGAGTTATTTATTTCTGTAATTATTAAGTAACAGTCAAAGTTCTATCTAACTAAACAGCCATCGACATTTAAATGTAAAATGTTTTGCTAATCCCTTCAAATTAAAATTAGAGATTTAACCAAAATAACTTTAGTAGGGTTTGATATATATATATATATATAGCTATTTAAAATAATAATTTCAGATTATGAATTTATTATTAATATATTAATGATTATAAGTTCAAATATTTCATAAATCATTTTACTCTATCTTATATTTATTATTATATATTAAATAAAATTTGATAAAATATTTTTTTTAATTATCCATTTAATTAATGTATGTCTTTGTTTTCGGTTTTTCAAAATTTAGATTACTTCATTTAATAAAAGATAGATATAAATAAACCAAAAAATAATTTGCACATCCTTAATTTTACATTATTGTGGGTATTGTTCATTTTGAATTAGTTGAATTGACTCATTTCAAGCCAAACCAAAAGAACCGATTCAAATAATCTTGAGGCTTGATTTAGCAAAACCATTTGAAAATTATAAAATCTGAAGCATTAAACCAAAAACCAATAAGAACAAGAAAGAAAAAACATCAAACTACATTTATGTATTTTTAAACAAAAAAGAATAAATATATTTTAAAAATAATAGTTAAATAGTTGGTGTATTTTTTTACATAATTTTTTATAATTTTTCTGAAAATAAAAAAGAGATAAGTTAAAAATAAAATAAACAAAGACGTTGTCCTAAGAACTACTTATGAATTTTAGGTCTAATCGGAGAAGAAAGCTAGAGTTTTAGGTTTCCCTGTGAATTTTTTTATGAATTGATCAGCGAGAGAGAAGAGACATAGGTACTGAAAAGAAAAGTTTAACAATGGTTTCAGAATAACAAAGTCATCAACGTTTGCAAGCAATTCTTCTAGCTGATAGCTTCACCATAAACTTCAATCCCGTAACCCAAATATGTTATTAAGAACAATGGAATCACATGAATCTATGAGTGTTGGAAATGCTTTACATTACATCTATAAAGAACAGATAGAGAAGTCTCAAATTCAAGGTGACTTAGTGGAGATATTGTTAGCAATATGCAACTTGCTGAAGTTATTCAAGAACATAGAGTGGGAAAAAAGAAAGCTGAGAAAGCTATAGGGACTGTGGTTATGAAGCAATCAAAGCCTTCACTATTAAAGGATCAGGACTTTTTAGGTGTAGATTCTTTAACGAAACAACGTAACTTGTCTATTACGATAAGGATGGTGAGAATGGTGATGTTTGTTTAGGTAATAGCAATCAATCTGTTTTGGTGTATAATGATATGAAGGATTGTTGTGTTGATATATGTTCTCTTGAAGTGCTTAGTCTCTTTGAAGATAACTTTGATTATCAAGAACTCCGCGGTAATTTTGTTAAGGGCTCATACATATGGAACAATGTTACGATTGAAGATGGTTGTGTGATGAGGTGAAAAACAGAGCAGAAACTGTTCTTCAGCCTGGTGTTGTTTTGTGTTTTAAGGTTGTAGAATCGTGATTTCTAGGATTTGGAATTATCATTATTATTGGAATATTAACATTTTAGGTATGACTTGATTAAGTTATTATTTTTAATTAATATTATTAATGTGATATTTTGAATACTTTCCTTTACTTGAAAGGAAAGATTCACTGCAAAATTAATGATGATTTTCTGTAGGTTAAAAGATCGTTCAAGGTGTTTCATTATAAATAGCTGAAGAACCCTTCACAGCTTCTTACACCTTTTGAATTAGTTCTAATAGTTATACACAAAACAGAGTTATCTTGAAAGGTTGTTTTGCTGTTGTTGTTTGAGAGACATTGTCATGTGAAGAGGTTGCGGTTGGAGTGAAGCACTCATAGCAAGGACTTCATCACGTAGAAGACAAGCCACGATTAAGGGGGAGTAATCTGAATTACTTGTATCTCTTATATCATGTTTAATTGATAGATGCATTAGATCTTGATATAGTTTCTAAGTCTATCCTGTATCCTGTATTGTCATCTTTCACAATCTAATAAACATATTTTACAGCCGTGGACTAGGGGTTCGTTTAAAAGAACCAACCGATACCACGTTAAATCTTGTGTCGTCTCTTTAGATTTATTGTTTAGTCAATTTCCGCATTTAAACATAAATTATCTAGTCTCTAAAAATTTCAAAGGTTGTAGTTGGGAGGAACATTGTTGCACCTATGTATTCAAATGTTTCTTTACTTCAACAGCCAACTAAAGAAGACGATAGCGATGAAGACAATAGTAGTGACATCGAAATTTTAGATCTTTTTTCCAAAGCATTTGAGCTTGGTCCTGATGGAGTAGGTTTCATATGGGAAGGAGCTCATGATGAGGAGTGGAAACATTCGATTGTTGAGATCACTCAAGCCATAGACGATGATGACATAGAGGATAATAGTGTTGTCCTGTCTTGTGAATCTGATAGTGAACCGGAGAGAAATCTATGATGTATTGGAAGAACGTTAAGTTATATATATTACTTAACCCTTGCTAACAAATTACCAATGTACTAAAGCTAAATGGTGGGAAATAATGAATGAAACACTTACCTTATGGTTATGGGCTTATGGACATGGATCATAAGGATCATCACCAGGATGATGAAGAATAGAAATGCAAACTCTTCCATCACTCAAAGAGTATAAATCATCCTGTTAAAAATTATGTACATTCTTTTGGTTAATAGTTAATTAATTCCCTTGTTGATAAACAGTTTAATTATGTTTAGGAACAAAAGTTATATACATTTCTTAGAGTTGAAATTGGACTAAACCATACAAATAAATACATCAGTAAACAAAACACAAATTGAACCTAGCCATATGTAAAGAGTGAATAAGAGACATCCATATACAGGTAGTTTAAGTCGCAGCAACACCTTTAATGAGTATGGACCATACATAACCAAATCTACAATAATGTGATACATTTAAAACCATTGTAAAGTGATATGTTTTCAGTCGTAGATTTGGAATTGCATATCTAGAAATAGTGAAATATAGAATAGTTAGGAGGCCATACAAAATCCGACCAACCAAAGAAGATATAGTTCCATCCATTTTGCGTAAAGCATATTTTGCTAGGCATATCATATCGAGATTAAATTGTCTTGCAGTTTCAAGATTGATTTACTCTCCAAGCTTTAGTTTTCCCTTTTCAGGTTCAACTTCTTCTAATTTGTGTATTCTATTAATAATAATAAAAGGTCATTCATTGTCAAAAACAAAAAGAAGAGCACGAGATTTAGATTTCACTTATTCGATGCAGTCATGAAATCTGCATACTGGAAAGACATTAAGAAGTTTGAAAATGGCTAGTTTCTTTTCTATTTTTTTGTAATTTAAATCGATTAGATCTTATTTATTATATATAAAACAAATAATTCGTTCGTACACAATGTTATATCCAATCGAGAAATACATATAAATTTGTCCGAAAAAAATCCCTCTATAGTCTCAGCTACATAGAGTGTTTTTAATAACCCTACATATGAGGGCACTTCTAAGGTTAAACAAACTAAGTTGATTATGCTTAAATCTAGATTTGATAGTTTGTTGATGCAGCCTGACAGTTCAATTGCTGAGTTCTGTGTGGGATATCGCCAACGAATCATATGCTCTTGGGAAAACCTATACAGAATTCGACGTGGTCATGAAGATTCTGACTTCTCTACCAGACAAGTATGCTCCAAATAAGACAGCTATGATGGAGTCAAATGATGTGACAAAAATGAAGTTAGAAGAGCTGATCGGTTCACTTCAGACATATGAAATGGAGATAAAGATGCAAGAACAGAACAGAGGACTTGCTGAAAGGGCTAAGAACCTTGCATTTGTGTCCACGGAAACCAAGAGCGATGAGGAAAATGAGAATGTTGCTATGCTAACTAAGAAGATAGGAAAATACATGAAGCAACTGGATATGTTGAAGAAAGACAAGCAACCTCAACAAAGACAAAAGAGGTATCAAATGCTTTGAGTTTCAAGGATATGGACATCTTAAGGCAGATTGTGCTAATCTGCAAAAGTGTAAAGAAAAATCCTTCAAAACAACGCTGATTGAGTCCAAGACTGAAAGTGATGAGGAAGATGTTTCATACCACAATGTTATCTTGTTTGTTGCTGAAGTTGAAGAATCTGTCAAAACTGACTTTGTTATAACAGGGGCTGTCGAAACGGAAGCTGCGAAAGCAGATGATGATGCATCGGATGATGAAGACATGCTCACCTATGAAGAGCTGCTACATAATTTCGTCACCACATGCAGTCAAAATATCATTCTAATCAAGGAAAAGAAAGAGCTGAATTTCCAGATTGAAGACTTGAAAACACGACTTCAAAAGAAAGTTGAAGAATTACTCTCAGCACAACGAGACCTAGAAGAAACCAGAAAGGGAGTGAAGATGCTAACAACTGGAACAGATAAACTGGATCACATTCTCAATGTTGGCAGACCTGGACACAATCCTCAAGGGTTGGGATACCGAGGTAAAAATGTTGTATCAAAAACTGTTGCATCTAAAACTGTGTTTGTGTCAGGAGGAGTACAAGACTAGGCTAGCAGTTCGCACAAACCAATTTCAGTAAGGAAATTTGTTCATATATGTTATCATTGTGGAAGATAAGGCCATATTCGAGCTCGATGTTACAGGTATATTCAGTCTATAAGAAGGTATGTGCCTTATGGTTACAGACAGGCATGGGTAAGAAAGGATCATATCTACTGTAATGTTGCTTACACATCTCTAACAAAACTTAATGATAAATCTTGGTACTTTGATAATGGTTGTTCCCATCACATGACAGGTGACAGAAGCTTGCTTACAGATTACCGCAAGTACGATGGAAGTTTTGTCACTTTCGGAGATGGACTAAAAGGGAAAATCATTGGTAAAGGGTCCATGGTTGTTGAGGGATTTGTTACTATTACTAATGTTCTTCATGTGCAGGACTTAAAGGCAAATCTTCTAAGTGTTGGATAGATATGTGACTCCGGATTTGAGATGAAGTTCTCCAAGCTGAGATGTGAAGTGTACAATGAGGATACTAAGCTCATACTAACTCAAAATCATACTCATAACAACAGTTGTTATTTATTGGAACAGGACATTAGCTGCAACCAAGCCACAGTTGACAACACTATCTTGTGGCATCAAAAGTTAGGGCACATTCGTTTTAAGAATCTAATAAAACTTGTTGATGCAGAGGCAGTAAGGGGAGTACCAGCACCAAAGTATCCAGAAAATGTTGTATGCAAACCATGTCTACAAGTCAAACAAGTTAGAGTAAGTCACAAGAAAAACTTTATGATCAGCACTAACAATGTTCTTGATCTCTTGCACATGGGCTAGTGTGGTTGTGGGCATAAGGTTCTTTCTATGACACGGACCAGAGACCATACCCAGGAGGTAGTGGTATGGGCCGACAAGCCTTGTTGAGGGGTTCGATATGCATGAGGGATAATGTTTGTTGACACGTGGTATCCTGTCCGAGTTCTCACATAAATTGTTTGTGTGTGTCATTGACCCATGATTGTATGCTTGTCTTAGGTTTACACTTTGTGATAGTCTAGATGTGTTTGTGTATAGAGAATTCGTGAGCCCTAAGGCTCACCTTCACTGAGTAATCCTCGATTACTCAACCCTCTATTTTCCTTGTAGGTAATCAAGATAAGTAGTTCCAGAGTTGAGCAATTGGTGCCGGATTAGGGGATAGAGTGTCTACTCATTATTTCATTTTTATTAGATTTTATCAGATTAATTATATGTTCTCGTATTTATGTTAATGGAAGACTGAGAGTTAGAATTATTTAAGTATGATATTACTTATCTTATAAGGTATCTATGGTATGTCGTGTTGTGGAAGTTTAAAATCGGGTGTCACATCTAATCCCGCTGTGCAATGAAAATTACATTTCCAAAGCTTTCAATTAGGTTCAGTGGCCTTTCCTGTTAAATGTACTCTCAGCTCTAAACTGCCCTCCTAAATTTATTCAGTACTGGATAAATCTTTGCATATCAACACCTTCTTTTTCAGTACAAGTGAATGGGTGATAGAATTCTCCTAAGATCTGCACTCTGAAGTTGTGATGATGGATAGATTTGAATGGTCGAATGGTGTAACTCAGAGACTTGTGACAGAGCCTCTAAACACCACTTGAATTCTTAAGGATGTTACGCACCAGAAAAACACAAGGATTTTACCAGATATTACACACCAACAAGATGATCTAGAGAGAAAAAGGGTTTTTGATAAAAATCTAGATAAGAAATCTCAGAAAAGAAAATACAGAGTTTAAAGAGATCAGACCTACATGAACAAAACTCATGCATGAATGACACATATCTCATCAGAAATTAAAACAAAAATAAAAAAGAAAGAAAGTCTAAAATTCAAAAAAAAAGAAATGGGCCTAAAATGGGCTGGACCACGTAATTGGATTTCAACAATGGGTAATGGCGTTTGGAAGTCTCGCTAAAACCTTGTCAAGAAAACCCAGTGGAAAAAACTTGACAAAGAAAAAGAGCACTCAACGAAACCCCTTTCCCATTGTTGAGATCACTCAGCTTGAATCAAAACCAGAATGGTTTGACAAGCACCGTCTTCTAGCTCCATGCTCAAATGTCTCAGAATTCCTCTAATGGCTTCGTTGAATAGCTTAGCTCTGGCTCTCATCATTGGTCCTCTTGGTACAGCTAGCACGTCCTCCTTTCCAAATGTATTCTCAGCTACAAGCTTAGCATCCTCAGGTTCATGCTCTGGTTCGTGCTCCATGTCTTCCTTGCTATCTATGATCATATCATCCTCTCCCTCTTGAAAAGGATTTGACCTCAAATCTGATTCATCTGCAATAAAAAATAACCAAAACAGAAACATTAAAACTGGAGCTCGCATTATACTTTCCTTGAAGGTCAAGTTGGTAGGCATTGGGGCTAATTTTCCAGATTATCTTGAAAGGACCATCGATCCTTGGCATAAGCTTTGATTTTCTTTCAACTGGAAACCTTTCTTTCCTCAAATGAACCCAAACTAGATCGCCTTCTTCAAAGCTTGGTCTTATTAGCATGCTTGACATAAAGCTTGGTCTTCTCTTCGATGTTCTTCCTAGCTTGCTCATGAATCTTCTTAACCAATTCTGACTTCTTCTTTCCATCAAGGCTAACTCTTTTACTCAAAGGTAAAGGCATTAGATCCAAAGGTGATATAGGGTTAAAGCCATAAACAATCTAGAATGGTGAATACTTAGAAGTCGAATGCACCGCATGATTATATGCAAATTCTATATGAGGCAAACAATCTTCCCAAGTTCTAAGGTTTTTTTTAATCAATGCACACAAGAGAGTACCTAAGGTCCTATTAACCACTTCGGTCTGGCCATCAGTTTGGGGGTGACAAGTAGTAGAAAATAAAAGCTTAGTTCCCAATTTAGACCACAAGGTTTTCTAAAAGTAGCTAAGGAACTTAGTATCTCTATCATAAATTATAGTTCCAGGCATTCCATGCAACCTAACAATTTCTTTAAAGAACAAACTTGCTATATGGGATGCATCATTCATTTTATTACATGCAATGAAATGTGCCATTTTTAAAAATCTATCAACCACAACAAATATTGAATTCTTTTCAGTCCTAGTCCTAGGCAATCCAAGCACAAAATCCATAGAAATGTCAGTCCAAGGACGCATTGAGATAGGCAAAAGAGTGTACAAACCATTTGGCTGAACCTTTGATTTGGCTTTCTTACAAATTACGCATCTACCACAAACTTTTTCGACATTTCTCCTCATATGGGGCCAATAGAAATGGTCTCTCATTACCTCAAGTATTTTAGCAACGCCAAAATGACCCATGAGAACTCCTCCATGAGCTTTCCTAATAAACAAGTCTCGGAGAGAACAATTAGGCACACATAGCCGATTTTTGTAACAGAAAAACCCATCTTGTATGTGGTAATGTCCTGAAGCAATCTTATCACAAGCTTTATATATATCTTAAAAATCAGAATCAGTTTCATAAAGTTCTTTAATCTGTTCAAATGCCAAGAGTTTAGCATCAAGAGTAGAGAGTAGAGTGTACCTTCGAGACAATGCATCGGCAACTACATTGTCCTTACTTTTTTGTATTTGATGACATAAGGAAATGTCTCAATAAAGTCTACCCACCTAGTGTGTCTCTTGTTGAGCTTGTGCTATCCTTTTAGATGCTTAAGGAACTCATGATCAGTGTGTATGACGAATTCTTTTGGCCATAGATAGTGCTGCCATGTTTGGAGTGCTCTCATTAATGCATACAGCTCCTTGTCATATGTTGGATAGTTGAGGGTGACACCTCCTAGTTTCTCGCTGAAGAATGCTATAGGCTTCTTATCCTGCATTAAAATAGCACCAATTCCTACACTAGAAGCATCACACTCAATCTCAAAAGTTTTAAGAAAATCAGGTAGAGATAAAATAGGAGCGTGAGTAAGCTTCTCTTTCAAGGCCTGAAATACTTCTTCTTGTGCTGCTTCCCATCTAAAACCAACGTCCTTCTTGATTACTTCAGTAACTGATACAGCAAGAGTGCTAAAGTCTCAAAAAAATCGTCAATAAAATCCAGTAAGACCATGAAAGCTTCGTACTTATCCTACGGATTTTGGACTAGGCCAGTCTCGAATCGCCTTGACCTTCTCGTCATCTAATTTGATCTCTTCTGCACTCACAACAAAACCTAAAAAAACAAGGTGATCAGCTCCAAATGTGCATTTGTTAAAATTAGCAAACAGTTTTTCCTTTCTAAGCACATCCAAAACAAATTGCAAATGATTAACATGTTCTTCTAGGATTTTGCTGTAAATCAGAATATCATCAAAGTATACTACAATAAAAACGCCTATGAATGATCTCAGAATGTGATTCATTAATCTCATAAATGTACTACGTGCATTTGTGAGCCCGAATGGCATTGCTAACCATTCATATAAACTATGTTTCATTTTAAATGCAGTTTTTCATTCATCTCCTTCTTTCATCCTAATCTGATGATAGCCACTTTTCAAATCAATTTTAGAAAAAATTCTAGTGTTGTTTAACTCATCAAGCATATCATCTAATCTAGGTATGGGATGTTGATACTTCATTGTAATATTATTGATAGCTCTGCAATCAATGCACATGCGCCAGCTACCATCTTTCTTATGTACGAGCAGAACTGGTACAACACAATGACTCATGCTTTCTCGGAGATGGCCTTTCTCTAGCTCATTGACTGGTCTTTGTAGCTCTTTAGTCTCCACAGGATTAGCTCTGTATGCTGGACGGTTTGGAAGGGCTGAACCCGGTATGAAATCAATTTGGTGTTCAATGCCTCTAATTGGTGGCAGCTCCTTTGGATTATCTTCAGGGAACATGTCCTCAGACTCCTGCAATAGAGATTTCAACTCACTTGGCAGTACCGGTGCAAGGTTAGATAAGCTTGTAAGAACTTCCTTGAAAACAAACAAGAGTAAAGGTTGTTTAGAAGTTAGAGCTTTCTTTACCTCACCAGCCTTTGCAAAGAAGTTTGATTGTTTCTTGATAGAGGTTTCAGTTTCTTTGAGTTTGAGACTCAGCTGATCTTGGTAAACTTCCTTTGGTGTCATTGGAATCAGAGTTGTTTTCCTTCCTTTAAATTCAAATGAATGGCGATTGGAGAAGCCATCAAGTATCACCTTACGATCTGATTGCCAAGGTTTTCCAAGTAAGATATGTGCGGCAGCCATAGGAAGCACATCACACAAAACCTCATCTTCATACTTGCCAATAGAGAGGGGAACTAACACTTGATTTTTCACTTTCATCTCACCCTCATCATTAAGCCATTGAAGCGGATATGGTTTTGGATGTTTGCTCACTGTCAATCCCAGCTTCTTAACCATTGTTTCACTTGCAACATTGGTGCAGCTACCTCCATCAATAATAAGGCTACAAACCTTCCCTTGGACCAGGCACCGTGTGTGGAATAAGTTCTCCCGCTGCTCTTGCTCTTCAGCCTTGGTTTGCAAACTTAAAGATCTCCGGGTTACTAGCAATTCACCACGAGTTGGTAGATCTTCACTCTCAGAAAGCGATTTAGGCTTTAACTTTTCTTCTTCAGATTCTATGTCACCATTGTATAGGATGATCGTGACCTTCTTGTTGATGCACTCATTAGCGTAATGACTTCTGCATTGACACTTGAAGCATTTAACATCACGAAACCTTTTAGTAACTTCTGGCTTGCCTCTATGATCTTGATTTGCTGCGTATGGCTTAGTTTCTGTCCTTGGGGTCACAATCTATTTTCCTTCCCGCTGAAAAGTATTAGACCTTTCTTCCCTTTGATAGTTTGGTTTTCCTACTATAGTTCCACTTCCATAACTAGGTCTGGTGTTGGCTGAGCTGAATCCATAGTTGGTTTTAGAACTGCTCCTTCTCTTAAGTTGTTGCTCGACCAAAATAGCTTTGTGTAGCATTTCTTCCAAATCAACATAGTGTTGCATTTCTAATCTGTCATGTACGTCTCTGTTCAAACCACCCAGGAACCTTGAAATAGTGGCTTCACTATCTTCAGATACATCAGCACGGATCGTAAGAGTTTCTAGCTCTTGTTAGTAGTCTTCTACGCTGCGACTTCCTTGAGTAAGTGTTCTAAGCTTGATGTGCAGTTCTCGGTGGTGATGGCTGGGAACAAACCTTTTTCTCATGATAGTTTTCATTTCTGTCCAAGTTTCCACCGTATATTCTCCATTACGTCTTCGAGAAGTAACTAGCTGATCCCACCATCTAAGGGTGTAATTATAGAATTCAGTTGCTGCTACTCTCACTCGACTGATTTCTGTGTAGTGTTGACATTCGAAGACTAATTCTACTTTCTTCTCCCACTGCAAATAGGCATCAGGGTCGTTTTTCCAATGGAATGGAGGAATTCTAAGCTTAAGACCTCCAAGATTATCTCGTGGCTGTACTCTGACTTCTCTAGCACGTCTATGACTTCTTTGACTGCCTCGAGATGAATCACTCCCTTGGCTGTAGTAGCTTACAGCTTCTTCATCATCATGGTACCTTTGTTGGTTTCTGTTTTCTCTATGAACTCTCCTTGGTTGATTATCATTCTGCTCAGGTTCTCTAGGCTGTTGTTGTTCTCGTCGAAAAGCATCTAATTTAGCATCAAGAGTGGTGTTCATCATACGAGTCATCATAGCATCCATCAGCAGCTTGTTGTTTCGAAGAACCCTGGTTTCTTTCTCTGCTTCAAACATCCTGAAATAATTCACAAACTCACCAGTAACAAGTTCCTTTGAGAGAAATCGTGATCAAATGAACAGAACATGAAAATGACTCTTCAAATGCCGATGAACCATAAATCTAACAGTCTGACGGCATGTCTTTTACCAATTGATCTATTTAATGTTTCGTAATATTTAACCCAAATATTTAAATATATAAACATAAAAAATTCTTTGTGATTTAATCAAATCTAAATTTGTGTTTTTTTTTGTGATGGACTGTGGAAGAAGACAAATTTTCCACAACACTTGGAACTCAATGAGACCGAACATAAAAATTAAAAAGCCTGAGATTTTAATAACACCAGATTCAATCAATTATATAGATTTAATAAATACGATCATAGGAAGATAAAGAAATTGAATTTAGAACATAGTTATGCTCTAATTCTTGTGGAAACATCGAACAAAATTTTAAACCCGCGAGAACAAAGCCATCACACAGCCATAAGGAAGCTATATCTCTCTGTCTCTCTCTCTCCATCTCCCAAACTCCACATTCATTTACATAAACCAGATCTACACTTTCTCATACTCCGACATCAGAATTTTAAAACCAGTCAATCTCCGATCCAGAAAAAGATAACAGAAACAGAGCAGAACTCTTGGACCGGGGAAGGCAGAATCTTTAGTTTCGGAAGATTTTTTCCGGAGAGATCTTGATGAAATTTTCCAGCTTTTCTCTTTAGCTTCATCAGACTCAATTTGTTCTTTTCTACACTCCTTGCTACAAAATGCCTTGTCTCGTCTGTAAATGATCAAAAATCATAATCAGACCAAAATAAACGAATGTTAGACAAACACAGATCCAGGATCTGAATTGCTTGAATCAAATCATAAAAAAAACTGAAATTTCCCCAATTCAATTTGTTATGTTTATATATTTAAAAGTTTGGGTTAAATATTGTAAAACATTAAATATATCAACTAGTAAATGACATGTCAAACACTTAGGAGATTGTGGGTTCGAGTCTAGGTAGGATGCACCAATTTTTTAAAAAAGCTGAAAAATCACAAGTTTAGCGTTTATAAATATTAAACTATGCTATGTTCTTGTATGATGGTTGTAGTCAACCGGTTATTGGCAAATCTTTCAAAGTCATAGGACGCGGGTTTGAGCCGACCCTGCACCATTAAAAAAATAAGCAAAATCCAATATGCAAAATGACACCGTTTTATGCCATATCATCACATTGTGTGTCAACTGAGTCAGCAGAGGTAACAGTTGACTAATATCCGTTAACGATGACTTTGAAATCGGCACGATATATGAAGATTGGGTCGGAAATTTGATTTTTTTGTGGTTTAGGTATATATAAGCACCAAATAATTGTACAGGTATGAAATGATACTATGAAAATAGTTCGGATCAAAATCGACCATTTTCCCGACCGAAAATACCAAGAACGCTGAACCAGAATGTGACATGAGAAAAGCGCTATGGCTTAAGTTTGAAGGCTACTTAAAAACTAGAATAGAAAATGTGTTCTAAAGAAATAATAATAAAAGAAATGCTAGGAGCATTGTTGAGTTTGATCGGTGGATCAAAACTCACACAAATAACCTGCTCTGATACCATATTGACTTGTAAAAATGAATCGTATATCTTATTCAATGTGAAGAGCCTCTTTATATATAGAGGTTTATACAATATATTTAGAAATGAAATATTACAACAATGACGAAGAGCATGATTATAGGGATGTGATGAGAATAACATGATCATAGGGATATGATGAGAATAATATATATTTGTAAATATATTCTTTCCTTATAAAATATCTTTTTGTATAATTTATATCTTGAAACCTACTGACATCAAGAAGAAATAAAAATAAGGCTTGAATTTACCAACCATATTGAAACGCTGAATGGTGATCCTCATCTGTGAGATAGATCCCATCATCTCTAGCATCCCAAAACTTTACTACCCCAAATCTCATAAAATATGGAGAGTGTACATATGCCACAATTTTTCTAGAATATGTAAAACCAACTCCATGGCTTAGGTCACAGTCAAAACGAGTCCCACCAAAAAAACTATCCCCAAACTTAAAAGAATAATCGTATCCACGATGCACTAAATGAATACCAAGATCGTCTTTATCAGATATACAATGGATTTTGAGAACATCATCGTTCCTGGTAAAAGAGTTTCTAATATATACTGAGTTTTTTGGAAACAGTTGCTAGCATTATTGGATCCAAAACACAAAGCAATAAGAATGAAGAAAAGGAAGAGATTATTCATAATTTGGATGGAGATATCTTTTTGCTGTTGTATATGTTCTTAAAACTTTATTCACCCAAGAAGTTTATATATTAGATTTTAGAATTAATGTCCCTTACATAATTACTAGGTTGAATTAGGTAGACAACCAAAATAGAACTTAATTTAATAAATAACTTTTGCCATACAGTCAATATATATTTAACAAAACAGAATCTTTGACCTTTTTTGTGGGGAAGTGACTTAAAAATCTTGTCATATGTAGAAAAAATGATTTTGACCACCCCTCCCCCTCCACTAAAATTATTAAATTAAATTTAGTGTATTTTTAATTGAATTTATGGGAAAGTTTGACAAAATTTATATTTTGACACCAAAATTTAGATATGGTTTTATCTTGTTATATTGTTATTTTTATATATATTTTTTGGCTCTGATAAAACATATTTTTGGGACCACCAATGTGTATATATATATATATATGAATATAGAAGATGATATACTAATATATTTTTTGTGTTTTTTCTAAAATTGAATGTCACTAGAGTTCCTCTCTAATTTTAATTGTTTTAAAAAATTGTTGTATTGTGTTTTTAAGCTACTTAATTGTAGTGGTTTCTATAACTTTGTCATTGAAGTAGCAAATATTTTGTAAGTTTTCAACTTCTGAATATGCATCATTTTCATTTTGATGGATATATATATATATATATATATATATATATCCATCAAAATGAAAATGATGCATATTCAGATTTATAAATATTTTATAAATATTTATCTTTTCACAACGTATGATGCTCTCAATTAATCTAGTACCAAGATACATAAAACATACGTTTATAACTCTCAATTAATCTAGTACCAAGATACATAAAACATAAATTTTTACCTATGGATCATTTATAACTCTATGGTGGCAAAAACAAGTGTAATTTTTATTTTATATTTTCGAGAGGTGATTTCTCTTAGTACAAAGAGGAAATCATTTGGCATAGTGTTTAGAGATTGTATTTGTTCTATTATTTCATCTTCTATATTTTCTGGACAATTGTTCTCATGTTCTTCCGAACTTGAGTCATCATGTTTAGAGGCTAATATTGAATGAAAATATTCGGAATCGGTTTTTTGTTTTTCTTTTAGATCTTTGAGCTCATTTTTTACATCTTTTATTTCAATTTGAAGTGATTGGAGGGTTGTTTTAGAATTATTTTTTCTTCCTTGGTTGAGGATATTTGTGAGGTTATATGAAGAGTTTGTTTTTGACGGATCGTTTGATTTTGTAGGATTTTCTGTTTTTTGACTTCCATTGAGGGATGAAATAATTGTTTCTAGAAATTTTTGTTTTAGTTGGGGGTCTGATATTGAATTCAAGATTTCTAGTTGGAATTCTTGATCTTTTGTGAGGACTTGAACTTTTTTCTTATCTGAGTCCGAGCTAGATGATGTATTATTTAGTTCATCAACTTGCAAGGTCTCTTCAGAAGAGTGTTCAGAATCATAATCACTAGATGATGTAAAGTATTCTAGGAAAATATTTGATATTTTGTGTGTGATTTCTTCTCCAAGATCGAGTTCTTGGATTTTCTTATTTAAGCGACAGTATTTTGAAGTATGTCCGTGATAGCTCTGATCATCCACTTAGTACCAAATTACATCTTTTGATTTTGATTAGTTCCATTTTAACACTATCACTAACATAAAACGTCCCTATGGTATCAGAGCCATGTGGATGGTGTTAGTGATAGTGTTAAAATGGAACTAATCAAAATCAAAATGTTTTAAAACCTCAATCAAAATGTTTAGTTATCCATTTACTCTTTTTAATGAAGTATATTTAATGACTTTATGGTCATACGTTTTATGTTTTACTATACTATTCTCATATATTATGATTTACCTAATTATATTTTTCTATGAAATGTACGATTTCTATTACGATTAAAATTAAATAGGATCTTTTCTAAAATATATATATTCGTCGAAACAAGATTTAGAGATCATCAATCCTCGGATTGTTGAAAAGTCTCAACTCGAACATTGTGTATACAAGCAACCCTCGAACTTGGTTAATACCCTAAAAAGTTAATACCTTGATTCTTGTGGTATCGAGGAGATCTTTCGAGTCAAAAAATTGATTCAAAATATATATATATCTAAAGAAAAAATCTTACATACTAGAAGAAAAGGATTTAAAATCATTTAGTAAGTTTCTTGATTACAAACTTATCATCACTTCCTTTTGAGTTTTACAAAGCTTAATCCTCCCGAGTGTTTTTGCCAGTCTTGTGTCTAGCAAGTAAGTCCCGTGAAGTGTAGGGCAATTAAACCTAGAATTAAGTCTGGATTGTAGGGAATCTAAAACTTTAAAAAACCATTAGAAATTCATGATGAGTTTGTATTTTAGAAATTCGCTAGATAGATCTGAATCATCTTCATCTAGAAGTAGATTTCCAAAAGAATCTAAAAAAGTTATAAATAGCCAAGAAACGACCATAGATGACTTTCAAGGCTCAATTAACAATTGGGAAATCCCAAGAGTTAATAGAGATCAAATCTATCAAATCTCACGAATGAATTTCTTAAAAATAAATTTTTCAATTAAAATAGAAGAACGTGACATACAATTAACTAAACCTTTTGAAACAATTAAATTATTTTCACAGAACGCTTTGCAAAGACATAGAGAAAAGAATTTCAAATATATACATATTGGCCTAGTCCAAGTCGGTATAAAACCAGTTTCAAAAGAAGGTTTTAATACTTCAATTTTACCTATCCTAAGAGATACTAGACTCAAGTTATTTGAAGGCTCTTTGCTCAGCTCTATAGAGTCAAGTCTTTGTGCTAGTCCAATATCATTTGATTGTTATCCAAATTTCACCGTTTCTTTAAATGACAAAAATATATTAAAATCACTGGTTTTACAAGTTAAAACACATAACTATGAAATGATCGAAGGATTAATTCCTATTGCTTTGGTAATTATACTACATTATAAAGCCATGACTAGTGCTTTTTCTTCAAAAGTAAAAATATCGAGTAAAAAGGGTGAAACACTCTTACTCCAAACCGATTTTTCAAAATCAAACTCTGTTATTCCAAGATCAATTCAATGGAAAGATGTAAACCTTCCAGATGAATGGATCCTTGAAGGAGTAACTCAACCAAAACCTCAAAACCATGTAGAACCAATAGAGCCAAACACACATTTAAAAAATATTGAACAATCTAATGACGGAAAAGTAAAATTTTCCTTCATTAGACATAATGAGAAAAATACTGAGGATGATCTCATCTATCAATCCTCTTCAAATATGAATACAATAGACTTAGGAAGAGTCTCCCAAATAGGTCATAATTATCTGATTCAAGAACCCAGATTCCAACCACGATTCTCAACTTCTGATGTTCCAAATTCAATCTTGAGAAATGTTGATTTTCGAACACAGATTCCAAAACCTGTCTATACGTCAAGAACTAGTCTTGAACAAAATGAATTTGTCACGAAATCAGAACCAACTAGCCCAACTTTTTCAGCTATCACTGATATGGCTAATGAACTAAATGTTTTAGAAAAATATTTTGAGATAAATAAAAAAAATTTACGAGAAGAATTCTATTCAAAAAATAATTTACAAAAAAGAAATTGGTTTTTCAAAGAATTTTCAAAAATCGGAGAAAAAAATACAAGAAGAATATTATGAATACCTTAACAAAAACAGAGTTCAAATTTTATTTTTTAATTGGTTTGAAGATTATAAAAAAGAAAATAACATTTATAATCCTTTTTTAAAAACCGCAAATCCTACTACCAATCGAAACAAAGGATGTGAATGGGAAACAATTACTACTGCGAAAATAATTCATTCAAATCACCCCCTCAACAAGGAATAAAACTTGAGTTATCGGGTAAACCGATCGAAGTAATTCCTTTTAAAATCCCTCAAGAAGATGATAAGACAAATGTCAAGAACATCATTCTCCAAAACAATTTTTCAAACACTAATCTTGGCACAATAAGTAAACAACTTGATAGGATTGAGAAAACAATTCTAAAACAAACAAATCACCCAAATGAAACCCCATCTAATAAAAAAACTAAAACTTCCAATTTTCAAACCGTTTCAAATTTCAGAAAATAGTGTTAAAACTTACCAAAATATGAATATAGAATTCATCCGAGCTCTTCAAAGCCAACTGAGCAATATATAAATAGGGGAAAATAGTAAGCATCAAGCTTACGATATCCCTGATACCCCAACTTCTAAAGCCCAAAGAAATCCTAGAAATCTCGAAACACAAAGTTCAAATATTCGAATAAATACCGGCACCAGATGTAGGACAAATTCAGCCAATCGAACAATCTAGGTTTATCTCTTCTTCAGTCTATGACTGGAATCTAGATGGAATATCTGAATACAACATTTTAAATTTTCTACAAAAAATGACCATGGCTGCAAATGCCTATAGAACACAAATAGGCAATGAAGATAAAATGGTACTTGAACTCCTTATAGCTGGCTTTTCAGGACAGCTTAAAGGATGGTGGGATAACTATCTAAATAACCAGCAACGAGGAGAAATTCTTGATGCTATAAAAATGGATGAAGAAGGAATGCCAATTATAGATAATTTTGGAAATACACAACAAAATGCAGTATCAACCCTAGTCTTAGCTATAACCCTTCATTTCATAGGAGATCCTTCTGTCCTTAGGGACAAAAACACTGAACTCCTTTCAAATCTTAAATGTAAAAAAATTAAGTGATTTCCAATGGTATAAAAACACCTTCCTCACTAGAGTCCTACTCCGGCAAGATTCAAATCAACCCTTCTGGAAAGAAAAATTTCTTGCTGGTCTACCAACACTCTTAGGAGAAAATGTCAGAACTAAAATTAGAGAATCTAGTGGCATCCAAATAATAGATTATGACGATTTCACTTACGGTGAATTAATTAGTCTTGTCCAACAAGAAGGTCTTAAAATCTGTCAAGATTTAAAACTCCAAAAACACCTCAAATGGGAACTTAAAAGAACAAAAATAGAGTTAGGATCTTTTTGCAAACAATTTGAAATGGATCCTACAAATAAAAAGCCATGTGCAGGAAATTGTAAACCAGAATACTATTCCAAAAAATCAAAGTTTACAAAAAACTTTAAAGATTATAGGCCACGAGAAAATTTCTGGAAAAAACCTCGAAGAGATAACTCCTCGAATAGAACTAGGAAAACATTTAAACCACAAGAATCAAAAAACAAACCTTTTTATAAAAATCTAACATGCTATAAATGCAATAAAAAAGGACATACTTCAAAATAATGTCGCTTAAATAAGAAAATCCAAGAACTCGATCTTGGAGAAGAAATCACACACAAAATATCAAATCTTTTCCTAGAATACTCTACATCATCTAGTGATTATGATTCTGAACACTCTTCTGAAGAGGCCTTGCAAGTTGATGAACTAAATAATACATCATCTAGCTCGGACTCATATAAGAAAAAAGTTCAAGTCCTTACAAAAGATCAAGAATTCCAACTAGAAATCTTGAATTCAATATCAGACCCCCAACTAAAACAAAAATTTCTAGAAACAATTATTTCATCCCTCAATGGAAGTCAAAAAACAGAAAATCCTACAAAATCAAACGATCCGTCAAAAACAAACTCTTCATATAACCTCACAAATATCCTCAACCAAGGAAGAAAAAATAATTCTAAAACAACCCTCCAATCACTTCAAATTGAAATAAAAGATGTAAAAAATGAGCTCAAACATCTAAAAGAAAAACAAAAAACTGATTCCGAATATTTTCATTCAATATTAGCCTCTAAACATGATGACTCAAGTTCGGAAGAACATGAGAACAATTTTCAAGAAAATATAGAAGATGAAATAATATAACAAATACAATCTCTAAACACTATGCCAAATGATTTCCTCTTTGTACTAAGAGAAATCACCTCTCGAAAATATAAAATAAAAATTACAATTGTCTTTTCAGAAGACTATAAAATATATACAATTGCACTCTTTGACACGGGTGCAGACTTAAATTGCATAAAAACAAGTCTAGTACCAAGATGCTTTCACCATAAAACAAACGAAAAACTCTCAGCAGCAAACAATTCAAAATTTAGTATAACATCAAAAACAGAAGCTTCAGTATTAAAAGATAATGTTTTTTTCAAAACTGCTTTTGTTCTCACAGATGATATATACCAAAATATCATTCTCGGAACACCATTTATAAACTTAATAACACCTTACAAAGTTAACAAAGATTCAATCTCCTACAAAACTAAAGATAAAAAATTCCTCTTCGAATTCATGGAAACACCAAAAAAGAGAAGCCTAAACTTAATAAAGACTTACTCAATACAGGAAAATTCAATAAATACACTGATACATAGCAAAAAATTCCACTTGGAAAATTTGCAAACGGAATTTCTTGTTGAAAAGACAAAAGAAACACTAGAAACTTCAATTACAAAAGAAAAAATTTCAAAACTAACTAAGCTTTTCGAAGAGCAATTATGCTCCGACTTGCCAACAACCTTTTGGGATAGAAAACATAGTTGATCTACCCTATGAAGAAAAATTCGATGAAAAAGAAATTTCTACAAAGCTCGCCCAATACAAATGAACTCTGACCTAGAGAATCATTGCAAAAAAGAAATTTCAGAACTTTTAAACAAAAATTTAATTTCAAAATTAAGATCTCCATGGTCTTGTGCAGCTTTCTATGTGAATAAAAACTCTGAAATAGAAAGGGAAACTCCAAGACTCGTGATAAATTATAAACCTTTAAATACAGCATTAAAATGGATTAGATATCCAATTCCAAATTAAAAAGACCTCCTTCAAAAACTTCAGTCCGCACACATATTTTCAAAATTCGATCTAAAATCAGGATTTTGGCAAATCCAAATATCCGAATATGATCGTTATAAAACAGCATTTACTATTCCTTTTGGACAATACCAATGGAACGTAATGCCTTTCGGTTTAAAAAATGCACCTTCGGAATTTCAAAGAACAATGAATGACATACTTTCAGATTATTCAAAATTTTGTATAGTATATATTGACGATATACTTATATTTTCAAACTCGATTGACGAGCATTTCAAACATCTCAAAACTTTTTACTATCTCGCACGTAAAAATGGACTTGTTCTTTCCAAAACAAAAATGTCTTTATTTCAAACTAAAATACGATTCCTTGGTCATTACGTTTCAAAAGGAATGATAAAACCAATAGAAAGATCATTAGAATTTGCGAATAAATTCCCTGATAAAATCTTGGATAAAACCCAATTACAAATGTTCCTAGGAAGCCTTAATTATGTACTAGATTTTTGTCCAAACATCAACAGATTAGCTAGACCACTTCATGATCGTCTAAAGAAAAACCCAACCCCTTGGACAGAAGAGCATACCGCAGTAGTCCAACAAATTAAAAAACAAGTCTTAGAAATCCCATGTCTGCATATAGCGGATCCAAAATTAGAGAAAATAGTGGAAACAGACGCCTCTGATCTAGGATACAGGGGCATTCTAAAACAAAAAGGAACAAATAATCATGAAAATATAATCCAATTTACTTCATCCCATTGGAATGAAACTCAAAAAAATTATTCGACCATCAAAAAGGAAATACTAAGTATAGTTTTATGTATACAGAAATTTCAAAGTGATCTTTTAAACCAAAAATTTTTACTAAGAATTGATTGCAAAAGTGCTAAAGATATTTTACAAAAAGATGTAAAAAACCTTGCATCAAAACAGATTTTCGCCCGATGGCAGGCTTTATTAAGTATTTTTGATTTTGATATAGAATATATTAAAGGAGAAACAAATTCTGTTCCAGATTTCCTGACTCGAGAGTTTCTCCAAAACATGTCTGATGCCCCCAAAGACGGTTGATAGGGGAAAAACCCCTGCTTCATGCCAAAACCAAGACAAAACACCAACTCCAAATACCTCCAGAAACACAACCCTGGATTACAATTACAAAAAGGAAACCAGATGCCACGTGGTATATTCCTGCTGAGTCAGATGCCATGTGGCATATTCCTGTTGAGTGAGATGCCACATAGCATATGCCAAAAATGTAACCATCTGCAGCCATAGTCCAATTTCAACGGTCTTTGCTAATCCAAACATAGAAAAGGTGCATGAAATCATGGAGATGTAAGTGCAATTTTCAATTGGAAACACATATTCAATTATATGATATGATGATATATAGAAACATTGATTATATGTTTTCGGGAAAATAATAGGCTATCAACGAATGCTAAGGAAGAAGGTGCATGATAACACTGATCAAGTGTGTTAGTGAATTAGTTTTTATGCTAATGGTATTGAACTTAAACTTATGTAGTATTTACTCAACAATGTTGTAGGCTCGTGGTTTTTTTAAAACTCTTTATGAAAATTATTGTTGTTGTTAAAGATAAACATAAATTCAAATGATGTTTGTGGAAATGATGTGAGAACTTATAATGAACTATTAAAGTCTTTAAATTCAAATCATTATAAGGAAATTTTCATAAACTGTAAAAAAACAAAAAAAAATAATAATTAAATTGACTATTTACTTAAAGAAGAATTGTATTCTAAAAATGGCAATGAATTCAAATTTGAAGAAGTAGTTCTATATGTATTTTTATGATTTTAAAAATATGAAAGTGTTACCAGTTTTAAATATGTTTTGTGTTCCGAAAGAAATAGGAGCACAATGTTTGCATCAAAAAGAATTGAAAGCAAACATTGTGCTCCTATCAAAACAACAGTCAATAACCTTTAACCTTATGAAAAAAAACCATCATCTAATCAATTGCTGGAAAATAATAAAAATTCAAATAATCAAACATTTAAAAATATACACCTAAATATAGAAAATAAATAATAACATAATAGTCACAAAACACTTAAAAGGTAAAAGTAAAGTGTACTTAATGTTTCCAATTTAACAAATAAGTTTTCAAAGATAAACTAGAGTATAATAAAAAAAACATGAAAGATATATAGTGAAGCCCAATTCGTAAAACTCAATATGATCCAAACACAACAGAGCTGAGATAGACAATCCCAACCATCACTATTGTGTATTGAAAAATCAAATCACAAACAAATATGAGAACTTTGAAAGAATTAAGGTACAGAAGAAGTTTGGAAGAATAAAAAAATAATAGTCGAAACTAGAGAGGGTAAAAAACAAAGAAAACAAACTGAATATCTAAAAATTACCACCATAATATTTTCTTAAAAATAAATAAACATATAAGCAAGATACGCACACATAAATTCATAAGGTTAAGAACATACGAAAATATATCAAACACCAAAAATGGAGAACAACCACTACACAATATACCAAGAAAATAAAAAAAATTGAAAAATTCTAATATTGAATCATTGACTAATAATAATTAAAATCTCTAATCAAAATTCTGGCTGAAGGGCGGATCACCCACTAGTGATCAATATATTTGAGTAAAAGAGAGAAAGAGAGTTTTTTCAACTAAAGTTTTTTTAGGATGTAAATGATTTACAATCATTGAAATCGATCATTTTTATAGTTAAAAAGAAAATTATATGCGCCCATAGTGACAAGTGAGTTGCACAAATTTATTTACCTACGTTTATATCCAAGCTCTATTTTATGACATTTGTAACACTACTCCTTTAATAACAATGTACTACTGTTTCTTGTGTTATATCTTCATTGCTTCATTTAAAAACTTTCTACGAAAAATCGGTAGAAAAAGAATAGTAGGTAAAAAAAATACAACTACGTAAGCTCACTTTCAAAAAATGAGGAACAAATCTTACATGTTTCGTTGATGATGTGTTACAATGCTATGGATATTCTTCAATGAGCTTAGTGGTGGTTAGTAATTTTCTGAAGAGATACCAGTGTACTATTGTTACTTGTGTGATATCTCTGTTGCCTCATTTAAAAAATTTCTTGGAAAACCAGTAGAAAATATCACTATTGTTTCTTACGTTATATCAGTGTAACCTTCCTGCTCCTTGTGTCAGTGTTATATCAGTTTACTAGTCATCCTTAAAGCCTTCGTGTTCATCGAATACTCGCTTCAATATGTGTAGCTCGCTCCCCTCTCTTGAAAGCTGAACTGCGCTTTGTTTTGATTATTGGGTTAGGAGGATTACCGAAGGCAATCTGGTATGCAAAGTTTCTTTTGATTTAATATCAGTGAAGAAGTATAATGTTAGTTTCATTTTTAAAATGTAAGAATGTTATAATTTTGTAGGACAAAAATAAAATAAAAATTTGAATTCTCAAATTTCAAAAAGGTTAGCAAATTAATTAATCTATTTAATAGGATTTTGTGCTGAAAATCGGCTTTTTCATACCTGCACAATATTACTATGTTAAATTCATAAATATATTTTTAAGAAGGCGAAAAAATACCTCAACTAACAATTAATTTGAATTTTAAACCTACAATTTCAATTTTCTGCAAAATCAAGCATATTGTTACTGCACCGTTAAAAGGTGCTGATGAGGATGCCACATGTGATACGATGTGGCTGCCACGTGTTAATTTTTTTTTAGTGAATTTTCTTTATTTCTCTTAATTTTAAAAATTTATCAAGTTTTTTTTTGTAGATTTATATATATACATATTATTTGTATAATATATATATATATATATATATCGATATATTTTCTTAAACTCATACTTTCTCTATCAAATTTCATGAAAAAAATAAAATGACATCATTTTAAGATTTTAAATATATATATTATTTTATTTATCTCAACGAAACTACAATTTAAATTTTCTAATACCTCCTTTGTGGCTCTTTCTCTTCAATTTTTATCGTTCTTTTATTTTTATTTTGTTTGTACTCCTGTCGAGAGACTATACAAATGTATATATCTTGACAGCTATGAAAAATTAAATATATAACATACAATGATGAGTGGATCATACATCAAATAAACGATGTAAGTTCATATGTGGTATCCAGATCGTCATGATTTTATAAAAGACGTCTCGTTGTTGTCTTTGCTTTTGTTTCTTGCTTATGATCTTCTGATTTCAATGCAAAATTTGGAAAAGTGTTAGTTGCTTCATCCATAAAGTTTTTGTTTATATCTATCTACTTTATCTTCAGTTCTCTCAAAATCTGGAACCAAGAATTTTGAAAAATGAACTCTGATGTCGTTTCTTCGCTAGATTGTAGTTGGAAATAAAATTTCACAATTGGTATTTTTGTTTCTAGGTGTATTATCTTTGATTTTTTCACTGGATGTCAAGTTCACTGCTTAAAGTGATAAGAGATTATTTTGGTATCTTTAGAGTTGTTAGAAGCTTTGTTAATAATAACTTTGCATAATAACTTTAGAGTTTTCCGAAACTTATCAAACAAAATTAATATAATAAATGTGCATAATAACTTTACGAAACAACTAATACAGTAAGATAGTTATAATAACTCTGTGAAACAAATTTGGCACACAACTCTGCAAACAAACTTTTTCGAAAACTCTACCAAATAACTGTACATTGAAATTGATTTCTTACGAAAAATTTACCAAATAACTATAATATTATCTATGTGCGAAACTAAATCTCAAACAACTCTGCATAATAATTTTTTCCGAAAACTTTATGAAACTACTTAAACATTAAAATTGATTGTGCGAACCTAATTTTTCAAACAACTCTGCAGTATAACTTTTGCGAAAAACTCTATCAAACAATTATATATTGAAATCGATTTAATAAATGTATGAAACTAAATTTATCAGACAACTCTGCAAAATAACTTTTTCAAAAACTTTACAGAAAAACTATACGTTAAAAATAATATTATCCTGAAATGAATAAAACTTCCTCCATAAATATGCTAAATAAATTTTTTGAAGAATTATGCTAGAAAATATTATGAAACAATTATGCACATACCAATTTTGTTTTAGAACTCAAACATCGTTGTAGATTTTGATTAGTTTATCACAAATCAAAACCAAACAACATTGTTCTCATCTGAGAAAATAACATTGGTATAAAAATTATTCTTTATTATATTTTTTTATGATTTATAATTTTAGGATTTTTTTAAATCATGAAAAAATCTAACGTTAAGCTTTCATAAATTGAAATAGGAGTAGTTTTATCTTTTTGAAGTCTATATTTTTAATTTTGAAACTGACCTATTTTTACAATTTCAGTTTTTTCTACTTTTTCATAATTTCTGATATTTTTAAGCACTCCCCATAGTTTATTTTAATAATTTTGGCCACAAAACTCGGCCGAAAACACAATAAAATAAAATAAAATAAAAAAATGAAACATGGATTTCGTGATGCCAGATCTAACTGAAAATATATGCAGGGTCTTATGTCATATATATCAGAAAATATATGCAGCATCTTAACCGTCCCTTGTTAAATAATTATTCGTTCGATAATATTTATTATAAGAGATTGGGTAAGAAAGCGTGTACCATATGTGAATGCACTCTCATCTAAAACATCAATTTGAGACTGGGAATGAGACAAGACGGGATAGGCCGGGACGGGACGGGAATGATGTCTACCCCTGAATTTAATTTTAATTTTTGGAAAAAAAAAAATCTGCATGTCAGTAACGTGGATGACATGTGTTGATGACGTGGATGGCGCATCATCTATTACTATGACGTTGATGACACGCCATCAATTTCAATGTACAGTAACCCTTATTTGTACGAGTAAGTCATATTTTTATAGTTAGTGTATGAATTTTGTCAATTCAATATCTTTAAGTATAAATTCGTCTATCACTTTAATTTATGTATGATTTCAACTTAATGAAAATGTTTGAATATAAAATTTGACTACTTCCCCTATTTCGGGTTAGTTAATTCAACACTTTGTGGTTCTATCTTCTTTAAAACAATTACTATGTGATCAATCAAGAAACATGCAATATATATATATATATATAACAAGTTTAGTCGAAGAACTCCTACTAAAAATCTATCGTAATTCTAGCTACCCAGACTATGAGGTGTATGGAACTGGATATTTGGAGGGATTTGAGTTTCAATGAGTTTTGGGATTATTTTGATGAATTTTGGTGAATTCGAAAATTTGTGATTAAAATTCTCTTAAATCTCACTTTAAATCATGAGATTTTAATTTCTGTACTTTTAACTAAAAAAAATTTTGAAATCTTACCTAAAATTTTTAAATAGTTTAATTATAACATCAAAAAGATATATAGTTTACTTTAGATTTATGGAAGAAAACAAACAAAAATAAAATAAAATGGGGGAAGAGAGAGAGAAAGAGAAAGAGATGTGGCATGTGTGTGTATGGGAGTGAGGGAGAGCTGTGAAAGGGAAGAGTGCAGAGTGTGCAGAAGTTATCAGAGTTTGCAGACTCACTCATTATTTGCCTTCTGACTCATCCACCTCTCTCTCTCTCTTTCTCTAAGTTTTTTTTAACAACAATTTCTCATTAATATTTTTTATTCAAAACAATTTATTATGTGTAAGTGTTATTAAACACAAGTGGACCGTCTACACTTAATTTCGTAACTGTTAATGTGTTTGGCAAACGACTACGAGTCGTATTTCTAACCAAGGATGGCTAGTTACATTACACGATATGGTTTATTTGATTGAAGACATTAATAGTGATTCACTGATTTTTTGTTAAAATTTGTTATTAAAATCATTTATCAAATTTTAACAAAAACTTAGAGCAATTAATTGGCTTTTTTTTTCGTTATCTAATACTATATTGAATGATCATTTATGGTTATTTATATAAAAAATAACCACAATAATAAGACGGACATAAATCCATTCGTTTGGCTACATTTGTACTATATTTAGGATCAAAAATAAATGCCAAAAAAACATCTTAAATATTGTGGGGTTTAAATTCAACTTTACTTTCACAAATGAGTAATATTATAAAAAAAAAGCATTCACAAATTCATGTCTATATTATAAAGTTTGAATTATATAAGTTACATATGACATAAGAACAATTTTAGTAAACCTACAAACCAATAACTTAGATTAACAATGTTCTCCCAAGTGATAAATATTGTGAACCGATTTTAACTTAATTTTATATTAAGTACAACTTTTGTCCCTTAGATTTATGACTTGTTAGATTCTCTTTTCGGTTACCAATTTTTCTCGTTTCTCTATAAAAAGTTTTTCTAAACAAAACGAAAGTTACAAAACTCCTGAATATAATACATAATAAATTAATCATGGATAGAGATAAACTCAAGTTATATCTTGTCACAAATCTAAACTTTAAGAAAGAAAAAAAAACTTAAATGATGCTTAAGAATGACACCAAAACAAGGTGTAAAAGAAAACTAAAAATTAAAAAAAAGGAATAATAAACAAGAAGAGGACATGAAGCACAGAGATTCTGCAGACTGCAGGTGACCAATGGCCACTTTATCAATAAAAACATACCTACTACTCTCTTTACTCTCTCCACTTTGCAATTTTACAATTTTAATCTCTCTTCTTCTTCTTCTTCTTCTTCATCTCTCTCTTTCTCTCCATGGCTACTAGGATCCCTTTCACAGAATCACAATGGGAAGAGCTTGAAAATCAAGCTCTTGTCTTCAAGTACTTAGCCGCAGGAGTTCAAGTTCCACCTCATCTTCTCTTTCTCATCAAAAGACCTTTTCTCTTCTCTTCTTCTCATTCTTCTTCATCTTCTTCTTCTTCACCTTCCACCTTCTTCTCTCCTACTCTTTCTCCACACTGTAAGCTAACTTTTTCTTATTTTCTTTGAGTCTTGCATGATGGTTTCTTGTAATATGGGTTATCAATTGTAGTTTAGGGTTTTGGTGATGATGTTAAGGACTTTTTTACCTTTGACAGTTGGGTGGAATGTGTATGAGATGGGAATGGGAAGAAAGATAGATGCAGAGCCAGGAAGATGTAGAAGAACTGATGGTAAGAAATGGAGATGTTCTAAAGAAGCGTATCCTGATTCTAAGTATTGTGAAAGACATATGCATAGAGGCAAGAACCGTTCATCTTCAAGAAAGCCTCTTCCTCTTCCTCATCCTCCTCAATTCTCTGATTCCTCTACAACCAATCTCTTTCTAGACTCTTCTTTAGCTTCTTCCAGGTTTTGTAAACACACACCCTTCTCTGTTTTTACTCTAATGACAACACAAAAGCTTGACCCTTTTTTCTTTGTTCATTAAGGGTAAAAAGAAGAAGTGGATACATGGATGATTTCATCTCCTTAGAACCTTCAGGTTCAATCAAAAGCTTCTCTAACTCACCAATGGAAGATGACATAAACGGGGAGAAGCAGCCGGATCGACATTGCTTCATCCTTGGTGCTGACTTGGGGACTCGTGAGAGGCCATTGTTGCTTGAAGAGAAGGTGAAACGAAGAGATGATGAAGAAGAAGAAGAAGAGGAGCAACGGAGCAAGAGAGTTTACAGGTTCCTTGATGAATGGCCTTCTTCTAAGTCTTCTTCAGTTTCTACTTCACTCTTCATTTGATATGTTAAACCTTTTGTTCCTTATAATTAAGTTGGTAATGCAAAATTCTGTCACTTTTATTATTTATTTAGGAGTTTTTTTTTTTCTGGTGCATTAATGCATAGACCACCCATGAATTATATTAGCATCAAATCTTATAACTTGTGTAATTTAGTTATAATTTCATTTCAATGTTTATAATTTGTTTATGCTTGTCTCTTGTCAAAAGAAAGAAAACTGTTATAACAACCAAAAAAACAAAAACATGTGATTAGAGATATAAACATGTGATTAATAGCCTAAAAGTTCTGTCTTTTAGTCACAGATTATCAGCAAATTTACAAACTAAATAGTCATAAATTATTTCTGATAGGTTGAGTCATATGTCAGAATATTGTTCTTTAAAACCTATATGTACTGTAGATAGTAAATAGTCTCATTTTTGTTTTGGTTAAAACAGTAAAAATATCTTCTTAATATTATAGTAACAAATAATTTTGTTTGATTGTATTTTTGTACGAGAAGAATAGTGCTCAATAGATACGGAGGTAAAACAAATTGAAAAATATTGACCTACTCTGACTCTGATATTGGCCATAAAAATGAAAAAAAATAATAAAATAAAAAGAGTGATGAGAAAAGACAGGTTTGTATTTGACTTGAGTAGAGTTCGGTTCCCTGACTAACTTTGGTCAGGTCTGAAAAAGCCAACACAGTCACAACCCAATCAAAAGCTTTCTTCTTCTCTGACTCAGAGAGATAGAAAAACTTCTCATTCTCATCTTTTTTTTTTTTACTTGTTTGGATTTGAATCTCTCACACGAAGTATAATTTACTATGTGTGTGTAATTTAAATTGGTTATAAAATAATTGCAGTCAAGATGTTCTGAAAAAGTTGAAAGAGAGATCCTTATTATTACGACAGAGCAGAGAGCAACATGAAACCTAAAAACACAAAAATAAAGAAAAAGTCAAATACAGAAGAAACTGTAGAAACAGTAATATCAAATCCCTCAAGAGCACGCACCCACGTTTCTGACTCTTCCACTTCTTCTGAGTTCTGACAACACTCTTCTGTATTTATTTATTTATTTTTAGTTTCTATTTTGTTTTTTTTTTATATTTACTTGTTTCTTATACATACAACTTTCCATTCCAACCATTCACTCCTTCTCATGTTGTTGTTATATCGTAGCACCGTGCAAAATATTTGTTAGATTCGTTCGGATCCTTTATTTTTGTATTTGATTTGTGCAAATGTTAAAAATGTTACAAAGCAAAAGAACTATTGAAAATCAATATCCATAAAAACTGAAGTGAATTAGAAATGCTAAAATTTGAAAAACGGATCTACTCCACTATATATATATATACATATATTGTATCTTTATTATATTTATACTGTGAGTTTTATGAATTTCTATTCATCAAATTAATTATTTAAATATTAAAGCTCAACAAATTAAAAAGACATTTTTTTAAAATGAAATATGCTACGTTGGGGTTAAATGTTGAATTTTTCATTTTTATATTTTTAAAATAAATTCTTACAGAACGGATTAGATATCCAATTAAAAATAAGGATTTTAACGAATATCCAATTAGTTACAAATAAACAATGAACATATAATAGATGATGGATACCACCAAAATCCAGTTATAAATAGAATTGACTGAGAAATCGAAGAGAAAATATATCAAAAATTTACTTTTCCATTAACAATAATAATCCAAACCACCCATAATTCAGACTAAGCATCCTTGACTTGTGAATGTAATTTGTCTCCCACATTCTGACTTCTAGAAAAATTGAATTAATGGAATCTTTTGTCATTAAAGTTACAACAAACACACAAAGAGATCTGTTGTTATGTATGGAAGATCTCAATTGGTCTACTCCTCTTCTTCTTCTTCTTCTTCTTCCAAGTTAGCATCTTCTCCTTCTCCATTGCTCTCTTCTTGCTCTCTCTGTTGGCTTGAATTTGGTTGATTCTCTGTCAATTCACCTTCTTCATCTGATGAGGATAGCGCCCTTCTTCGTCTCGCAACTGAAGCTGGTACCTGTACACACACCCAAACACATAGTATCATCATTCATCAAACTACTGCGTTTGTGTAGTTCAAACCCATGATTTGGATTGTAGTTTATGTATTACCTCATCATCAGCATCAGGATCTTCGAGCCCAGCAGCAGCGAGAAGATCTTGAGCATCATCATCCACAGGTTCTTCAGTGTCTTGATTAGTCATCTCATCTTCCCTGTTATAATTAGTGTTGCCATCTTCATCTTCCACTTCGTTATGATCATCCATAGTTGGAGCTTCTTCTTCATCGTCCTCATAGTGTCGAGCCCTTGAGCTTTTGTCCTTCTTTCTTCGCTTCCCACCTTTCTTTCTTCTCCGCTCACTCGGCTTACCTTCCCCATCATCATCTTCCACTCTATCCTTACGCTTATGAGATCCATGTGTGTTGCTCTTCCATTGTTCCTAGGGCATTAAAAATTTACAGAACTAAATCAGCATATCATCTTAAACATCTCTCAGGACACCATCTCGACAGTGGCACACCTTAACAAGTAAACCAAATTCAAAGTATCATCAAACAGTTCTTTTTTCTTGACACCACAACAACGTTGAGAAACCTGATCAGCCTATACATTGTAATCAAAAGTAAGAGACCTCCCACCTTTATACGTTGAAATTTTTCTTCTTCTTGCTTGAGGCGTCTCAGCTCGTCCTCCTGTTTTCTTTTCTCCAACTGTCCAAGAGAGAACCAATAAAGACATATCACTAACTAGAAAACCTTACATATAATCATCATCACCAAAATGGTTAACTTGCAAGCCTGCAATTACCTGATATTTCCTTTGTTCTTCAGCTTTACGGCGTGCTTCTTCTGCCAAAGCAGCCTGTCGAGCAACTTCTAGTCTCTGCCGGTTCTGCAGCTCTTCACGCTCTGCTGCTTCACGGTGAAGTTTTGCTGCATCCAGCAAGTGCGAGCAATACTGAACATGGGTTTGTATTTTCTTACTATCAAACCCATGAACATGAAGGTCTGAAGCAGCAGATAATTGAGTAAATACACGGACAGCATTCTCTGCTTCTGCAACTGTTGAGCGCACCTGCAGAGTCATCAAAGAAGGTTCCTTTGTCAGGTGTCAATCAATTAGTCCCCATTATTATTGTCTTAACTTCTCCTTATAAAACTAGACATCAAATCCTAGGATCAGTTATAATGTATACTAAGGTTTCAAAGGTTAGCCATTCCTTGGCAAGGATGACCAGCATAGTTAGACAGAAAGATGTAAGGGAATATATCAGTAGCTTTGAAATAGATGATCTTAAGTTTAACAACCTCATCAGCTGTTCTCTTTTTCTTTTGCAGTGTGGAAGAACATGATTTCTGCATTACAGCACCCAAATCAAATCTGAAGGTGTAATTTGAAGGAGCCAAGTGAATGGCCCTTAATAGTATCTTTTTGCACTCTTGCCACTGCTCAGCCTCATAATGGGTACGGGCCAAGTAAAGAAGAATTTGAGAGTCTGTATTATAAAAGAACTTCCGCAAGCAGTTTTGATACTGCAAACAATATGGTTAATGAACAGAATTATCAGCAAAACGCAAAGATTAACCTAAAATAAAAGTAAAATACAATATAAAATGACAAACCATTTTCACGGCTAAGGCAAAATTCCCTTGAGCAAAGTACACATGAGCCAGATTCACCCAAACATCAGGCATCTGAAGAAATACACTTCCGCTTGCAGCTTCTTGAACCTAAATAAAACATTCAAAACGTTCCAATGACTTGAAGAATTAACTTGTCTAGACCATGCACAGTAAATGATCAAGCTGACCTGAGTAAAAACATCCTTGGCAATATCAAATTGGCCTTTCTCTGCCAATACAATGCCAGAACCGTTGGCAGCATACATGTTGGAATTATGTTGAGTCAGGACCTGTTAATTCCAATGATGAACAATGAATAAAAAGATAAGCCTTGATGGAAAGAGAACACCGATATTTAAGCATGCATTGCTATTGGCATAGAATATTTCCAACAATGAAGAAAATTAAACATCATACTTTAGTATAGAGTTCCTTGGCCTTCTCCAGATGTGTAGCTTCTAATTTTGGATTTCTTTTCTCATTGCGCATTGCCGCGAAATAGTTCCAGTTCCCCTAAACCATTCAAGGAAGACATATTACACACAAAACAAAAGCTTGTAGAATAAGAAGCTAACTACTCTATAAGTCTTAAGCAACAATTCCAACCCTCTTAAGGCCATGTGATTAAAACAACCCAAAAGGAAATGGAAATCAAAATATATACCAGAGAAAGAATAGCAAATGAATCCTTCCCATCAGTGGCATCACTAGCCGCTCGAAAGGTTTCTTTTGCCTTAACCCAGTCATCATTCTTAAGCTCCAATTCACCAAGTAGAGACAAAGCATTTGGATTTTTATCATCCACCTTCAGAGCTTCATTCACCTATAAGGGAAAGTAGGGAAACACGATCAGAAATAGAAAACAAGCTGATACAGACAAAACAAAAATAATGTTGAAAATGGTAGTAGACCAGTTCAATGGCTAGGGGAAGATTGTTCTGAGCTTTTGCACTCGCAGCAAGCCTCAAATAAGCATCTATGTAGCCAGGATACTGCACCAGATAGGCAGTCAAATTAAGTCGACAGACATCAAATGTTTGACCGTGAAACAAAAATATCAAGATATATCAGGGTAAGCAATCAGACAAATAACGAAAGACATGGTAAGTGTATCCAAAAACTATATAAACAAAAGGAACATAAAGCTGAAAATTATATAGCAAATGTACCAATAGATGGAGTATGAACTTCCCAAGAGAGCAGAAACCAGTAAAATATAACCAAGAAAGTCATGCTACCACATTGATCAAAGTTCCTATTTTTGTACTTTTTAGTACAAGTGTTGAAAACAAGAACCCGCAAAGAAGGCTTTTAACAGAAACAAAATCTTCTCGTGAAAACCAAGTATGCACTCAAAATCATCTATCAGATACGAGACATCATAAAAACAACTCCTCAAAAATGTTCCTACTTCTCTCCCCATGTCTACCACTAGAAAAACTCATCATAAAATGGAATAGCAAATAATATCAAAGGAAGTAGGGACTAAATATACCTTGAAAAGTATCAACCGATACAGAAAAGTCGCTGCCTCTGATTTGTGTAACTGCTCAAGTAATCTAGCCAGGTTAAACAAAGTTGTGACTTTATTCCAAGGTACATCAACAGAGTGACCACTTTCAATCAGCCGATGGAAAATGCCAGTATCCTTGTACCCTAGAACAGATACACCCGTCTGTTCTAAACTTTCTTTTTCATCAAGGAAGCTAATCCATATTCCATCACCCAGAGCCTCCTTAAAATTTTCAAGCGCAGACTGAAAGGAAGAGAGTATTGAAACCCATAGCAAAATTCATAGCAAACAAACTGTACCAAAACTCATTACAAACCTCAAATTCTTCTCTCTCAAAATGTAAAGCACCAATGTCATTCAGGACTTCTATAGGCACTTCTTGCCCTCCCTTTTTCATGAGCGTCCGTGCCTGGGAGTTTTTCGTTTTTGGTTCTTAGAAAAGTGTCGTCTTTCTTTGATAATGTACAATATGCTATCATGCATACAATTATCAAAATCACAATTTAAGTAAGACTAACCATTTTGAAGGCGTCAAGTGCAGCCCCTGTCTCAGATGATATCAGCAGCTCACCAAGCCCAACAAATGCCTACAAAACCAATGTAGTACGTAAAAACGACAAGACTATAAATCTAGGAAAAAGCAATTGAAAAAGATAAGGGTTCATATCCCTATAAAATCTTCAAAAATACTTGAGTCATGAATGGAATAACCTAAAAGCTGTACTCAAAATGCATGGCAGAAGTAAGTTTTGCTACTATGTTCTTTCTTCCTTACATAGAAGTGTGCTCGTGATACAATTTAGGCAACAAAAGTGGAAGAGTCACTCGAAGGAGATCCACAGTAAGGTAACAGACACAATGATTACTAACAAAGAAGTCATGCAAGTATCAGGCTTAAGTGTTACGCAAACCAAGCTAACCTGGGCGTCACGTGGATCAAGTTTTGTGGCCTTCTGCATGTACTCAAGGGCCTTATCACTTTTTCCAAGCTGAGTGTATATGTGACCGAGAGCCTGAAGAAGGAAAAGAAACATGTACATGAAGCATTTCAAAACTTCAAAAGATGAAATACATAATGAAAGATAAATAGACAAAAAGCCTGCAGTAGTTTAACCTTCAGAGTCTCGCAGTTGTCAGGATAGACTTCTAATACTTTCTCAAAGTTGAAAACTGATCCTTTAAGCTCTCCCAACTTTAATTGTACTTGACCCAAACCTGCAACATCAACAAAAACCAAATAAAACGACCATACAGGATAATTCTGCAGGTATAACACCATCAATCCAAACTGAGCTAAACTGGAAACTGAAGCATTCATAACCTTTTACAGAGTGGAACTAATTACTGACGGTCTCATATTGGATTATGTTCAGGTTTTTGATGTTTTCATCATTGGATTATGTACAGGTTAATTGAGAAAAAATAACAAATATCTTCATTGCTATCATGACTCAGATGGTGACATACGAAGAATTAAGGAGAATTCTGTAGGACAGTGGAGAAAAGTTACCAAAGTAGGGAAATACAAATTCTTGTGGCTTATTATTAGTTTCTTTGATGGCTGCCATATAGTACATCCCAGCCTTTTCATAGTCCCCCTAGAACAAGACCATCATCAGACATCAGAAAGGTACACATAGGAAACAAAAAAAGATGCATTCTTCAATAACTGCCCATAGCAGAAAGAAACGCATCACATATATCTCTACTCAAATAAAATCTTTAAGCAGGCTTTTCTCAAATTTTTTCTCCACTAACAATGGCAAATTCAGTTTTATCACTCTAATGTATGCTAGGGTAGACAACAAATTTCCTCTCCAAACTTATTTTCATGACTAGGTAAGTATGGAATATACGTGAGGATAACAAATATGTCGAACCTTGCTATGATATGACCGTGCTAAATTGTAAAAAGAATGTGACTTTGTTGGCCCATGAGTTGAGACGGCTAATGCTGTTTCAGTCAGCTGCTCAACAAGAAAGTGCTGGCCAGTGAAAAAGAAGTGATTGGCCAAATAATTCAGGGCTGCTGCGCAATAGGGATAAATCTCAAACGCTTGCTGCATTCTCTCCATTCCTTTCCTCATTCCTACAGCTATACATATGAAATATCATCACCGAAGGCCAAAAAGAAGATTAGTTAATATAATCTCTTCAGCATACAAGCATTATCAGTTATACTTACAATCATTTGCTTGCAAATCCATGATCCCAAGTGCCACAAGAGCCTCAACATTATCAGGATCTAGCTGCAGATATAGAAAATGGTAAATAGCCCTATTTATTGAAGCATTCAATAGGCTGTATTGTACAAAACATGAGACAAAATATCCCAGATATACTTGCCTGCAAAACACGATCAAACGCTTGCCGTGCTTTATCTAGTTGCCCCAACTTATAACGACAAAGACCAATTCCCAGTCTCACAGCTGCAGGACACCCAGGATATACTTGCAAGGCCCTCTTAAGGCATTCAATGATAACACAGACAAATGAAAAAAATATCAATTTGTTCCATAGATACACACACTAGGCCGTATCACCAAAAACTCTAAGAAATAAAATTTACAGCCCAATATAGATGGTACATAGAAATAGAGTAGGTTATAAGGAAAAGCATACCTTGTACAGTTGTAATGACTCAGAAAAACGCCCACGATTATATTCTACAGAAGCCTGTATATGTAATAGATTAGTTATTAATTTGCAGAAAACAAAAGAATAGGCTAATACTATGTCAAGCATAGGTTGGTAAGAGACCAAGCGTCCAAATCAAATTCTTATTACCTAGAAATCTGATATACCAGCTAACCCAATACTTGTTTCCTAGACGTACTTAATTGTGCTTCAAGAACCTAAGAAACTTTAAATTTCCAAAACGAACATAACTGTACCCAAAGTTTTAATTTCCAGAATTTTAACCCAAAACTTTCTCAACCCGTCACAATTATGCTCCAAGAAACTTGGCAACCATAACTGTGCCGTAAGAAACTAAGAAAACTTGATGTCTTTCCTTTGGCCAATATTTGCGAGGATGCTGTATATAGAATCCAACACCTACAAATTTTTAGCCAAGTGACAGAAACTGAAGATATTCACTATACCTGACCCAGAAGAGCAGGAACATTATCAGGGGCATTTTCTAACACAATCGTAAACGCCTGAAGTGCATTATCTATTTCACCCTTAGCTAGTAAGAGCTGACCTGTACGCAGACAATTACATCTCAGGATTTTGTATCTTAGTAAACATAGAGCACCACCACTTTCAAATTTTCAGTAAAAACATTGTAAAGGGAGAATGGAAAATAAAGACTTGTATAATGTTTTCCTTCTAAGCAATATGAATGTTCCTATAACATCATAAGCCCATTACGGGTCTTGCAACAAAACTAGCATCGATCATTACAAAACGAATATAAGAACCATTATGAAAACGAATAAGAATTTGGTTATGATTACCTTTTCCAACCCAAGTAGAAGGTTCATGCATATCGATTCTCGATGATTTGTTGTAATACTGTGTTGCCAAGATATAATGCTCCTCTTTTTCTCTACTTTTTGTCTCGGTTTTACCCAGGTAACAGTAATACGCACCTAGAGCATTCAAGATTGCTATTCTCTCGTACTTAACATCAGCATAGTACTCATCAATGTCTAGCCAAAAAAGAAACAACAAAAATGAGTTTTCCCAATCCCCAAAATTGTTAATCGACTATAATCTAAACAATAAACAAAACTGAATCGTACCAGAACTTGACCCTTCCTCTAATATTTGACGAAATTGCTCAATTTTGCCTTGCTTGAAGTACTCTCTCTTCACCAAGAGAGGCAACCAAAATCAGGTAATATACAGAATTTGCCCCAAAAGCAACAAAATTTGAATGTTTCAATAAGCCCAATTCATAACTAACAAAAAGTTCATAACTTTTAACAAAAATCGATAAACCCAATTCGAGAGAAGACCTAAAGGTGGTGAAATTTGGATGAAAAGGAACGAACCGCGATGATGAGCCAGAGATTGAGAGGAGCTTGTTCGGCTTTAAGGATATCGAGGATATCAGAAGCGTCACGAGGGAGCTGATCAAGAACAACCCTAACTTCTTCTTCCGAATTGTGAACGGGTATGTATACACTCGCCATTGATGGCTAGCGAAGAAAGAAAAAACCCTAGATTGTGTAGTGACAAGTCAATTGGAGTAGCAAAATCTGTAGATTAGAGAGTAAAACGAATCCGACGACGAGCTATATTTAGTGTATTAATGCAGCTTCAGTAGTTCATCTTCCAAAAAAAAAGAAAAAAAAAACGGGTCACAAATTTTGTTTTCCTTTTTAAAGGTCTTATTTTATTAAAAATAAATGTTTACATGATCATAAAATAGAGCTCTCCTTAGACAAGGATAGTAAAACGTTTAGAAGTTGCACGTTGGACATAAGTTAAATTTCGCTAATTTGTCTATAACACTATCACATTCTCCAGGAATCATCGAAAATTTGTATTTCCGAGATTTGATCCGGATATTAGTGATAAGGTTCTCCATTGAAGCATAGATGCTTCTTTTTGTATGATATCATACAAAGTTTTACTATTATTTTTTATGATTATGCGGCGGTATCCTCTGCACCATGTCACTTGTAAGGCGTCAAAGTGGTCGCAAAGTCGCTATTTGAAACTAATTCAAGACTGTTTCGAGTAGTCGCAAATATTTTATCGCAAATTATAATGGTTACAAAATAGTAGCTAATATGCGACTATTTTGTGTCGACGTTTTATCGTCATATATAAACGATTACTTCAAGACTGGTAAAAGAAGTTGTACTTAAAATACTAAATAGTGACTATGTCAACTTCGCGAATATTTTGTGACATAATGTGATAGTCGTATCATCGAGACTAAGTTGTAACGATTTTAGTAGTCATAGATTTGCAACTTTTTCAAGACTAATATGGTATCGTAAGTGGTTGCAAATCGGTAACTATAAAACAACTTATTTCCAACCATCATGAATTTTTCTTTTTCTTTTTTTAAAAAAAGCTTAAATTAAAATAAAATATCAAATTTCATATATATTATACCAACAAAATTTCAGGAACAAAATAACCAAACATGACACAGATGCCAAACATAAATATTCATAACACAACCAAAACAAAAAGCAAGGATCCCTAACAAGCTTATCTCTCAGGTTATCAAGCTCTTTTCGCACCTACAAAATCACAGTTTGATAAAACTGTATCAAAGAATCGTCCCAAAAGAAGACGCTAACAAGAAACAGTTGCAGAACAAGCACAAAATTATGCTCTATTTTTAAGATTTATATACTAAAAAGAGATAAAATCTGTATCATACCTCCACAAGTCGAGCTTTGCTGGCTTGATTCTTCTTCTTTTCCTAGGCATGAAGTTCAATTTCCAATTGTATCCTCTTCCTTTCAAGGTTATCAATGTCCTCATGTTGACTACCAAGTTGGACTCTCACATTTGCACAGACCTCATCAACCAAATCAATTGCTTTATCCGGTAAATGTTTACCTAATTAACCATACAAATACCACAAGAATGTCATAACAACACACGCAAAATCCTTCCTAAATTTATAAATACCCGTAAGTATCATGTACAACAAGAAAATCATGAATCTATTTGTAACAGTCAACTGGAGACTCTCTCTCTCTCCATTGACAAGCAACAAAACTAGCCAATAATATCAAAATTTCAAAATCTGAAATGCAGAAGTAACAGAGCCATAAAAGAAACATAATTGGATACCGAAATGAAATGAATGCTTTAACACACAGAAACTGAATGCTTCAACACACAGAAACTGATATTCACAAGTTAATTATGACGAATCTACATCATTACTGATCCTACTCTCGGAACATATTGTATCAGAATGGAAGGATTGATCCAAATAGTCAAGGGAAAAAACCAAAATGGTTACCCATAGTGAATCCTTTGTATTCAATGGCTGAATCATCTGGTCTTGCATTTGCTCTGTTTTCAAAGTCCATTGTGTAAGACATCCCAGAGCATCCTCCTGTTTGACACCAATTCTCAAGCACAAATCTTCCCCACGTTCTGATCTCATCTTACTCAGATGCTTAAGTGCATTATCTGGCAGAGATATTGCAGGCTTTATGATGCGATTCTGGAGAGAATCACAACCCAAAATCGACACCGAGACGTTGAGAACACGATAAGGATGATGCTAGACCCAATTACTGAGCACCTAACGATTTAATGGATCGAATGTAGCCACAAGAGGATGCGAAAATTCCACTTGATGAGACTAAAAGCTTCGAGATCGAATCACACGAAAACAAAAGCAATGATCTATATTTTAGAAAAGGTTTTTGATTAAAAAGATAGATAGATTACAAGATAGTCTCAGCCACAATATAAAGGAGAAGGAGACGAAGAGAGAAGAGACAAGAAAATAAATGCGTAGAGTTCTGAGACATGACTCGTAAACTCACGCAAAGACCATGCAAAATAAACACACAAGTTCAAATTCAAAATGAGAAAGAGATAGGTAAGAGATATAGATAATGGGCCACGCCAAGTGATGCATGGAGACGGGCCATGAGATGGATCGAACTAGAGGTTGGCATAGATAAGCATATGAGCCACAAGCCTCATTAAAAACCTTACTCGGAAAACCCATTGGGACCAAATCTAGCTAAGGAAAAAAGAGTGCGAGTGGATCATATGGCCAATGTTCTAGCAATCTTGCACTTGTATCTTGACCGGTGTGGACTTCACACAACTTCTAGGGTCCAAGTGATCCTCTTGAGTAGTCACTAGGTCTAGTGAAACTCTAAACTCTTGATGAAACTGCCTTGTTGAGAAGTGTTTCTTGACTCCCATGATGTCTCCGAGTGCTCATTTTGCTCCAAGTTTACCCCTCTTGTTATCATTGGCTTCTACACCTTGCTCCTTGTCCTTAGAGCCTCCTAGAATCACATCACTTTAGTCCCTCCATCGCTGATGCCACTGAGAAATTTGAGAAACCTCTTTGAGTTCTGTTGAACAAAGCAATCCAAACTAGAGCAGAACTCACTACACTTTTTGAATATACATGCGCAAACAAATTTACAAGGGGACAAATCTATGTTACAAATATTACCAGCATTTTAGAATTCTCAGACATCAACAACGTAAGTTTTTAATTCCAAAAGAAAAATTCTGACATTTTTTACCGCAAAAGAGTAAGTTGAATAATTCAGAAAGATTAAGAATAAAAATTGATATTTTCTTACAGAAAATCAAAGCTGCAAATCAAAACAGATTCTCACTAAGAAGACTTGTGGCGTTCGATGACTGAGATGATGACCTTCCACCCACAGATTGTATGAGGACAACTTGAACTCCCTCCTCGTCCCAGAGTTGGTGCTGAGGGCATGGAGATAAAACATTTGAATGGGATCCCACAATTTTTTTTTCCATATATACATATGTATATATATTTAATTAATGTCCAAAAAAGACTAACACAACTGGGCCATTAATATATATAGATGCCATATATTGTGTGGGTCTCAAATTATTATTATGTAAACATTACATTATATTATTTAGTTTTAAAAAGGAAAATTTAGGTTAATCTCTGACTCTCCAACTCCTTCTTTACGTGACTTAGTTCTTTTTTTGTTTGGTATGGTGATATGGTATGATATTCTGTTTGTCGTGAACATGGTAAACAAGACGCTATAATCTGAAGATATGGATATCGATGATGCCATTGCTCAACTAAAAGGGTTAGTTTCTTTTTTCCAAAAGTATAGAGAATCAGGTTTTCAAGAAGCAAAAAATGAAGCTTTAAAACTTGCAGTTGATATGGATATTGAATATGTGTTTCAAAAGAAGAGCAAGCGCTTCATTATGATGAGGAACCAGAAAAAACTGATGATGCTGGACTCGTTCTAAGCTTGGAGGAGGATTTTAGAATTAATTATTTCATCAAAATCATGGATCAAGCTCTAGTTTATTTTCAAACAAGGTTAGAAGAATTTAAAGAGTATGAAAATATTTTTGGATTTTTGTTTAGTTTACGAAAGCTCAACTCAACGAATGAAGATAGTTTGAAGACATCTTGCCTTAACCTTGAAGCTTTTCTTAAGCATGGAACGATTTCAGATATTGATGGGAATGATTTATTTCTAGAAATAAAAGTTTTTAGAGAAGTTCTACCAAAGAATTTGAAGAAGACTGCAGAGGTATTAGAATTTTTAGAAAGATTGAAGGATTGTTATCCAAATATATGGGTTGCTTATAGGATAATGCTCACTATTCCGGTTTCAGTTGCCTCGGTTGAACGAAGTTTTTCTAAGTTGAAGTTGATAAAGTCTTACGTACGGTCGACTATGTCACAAGAAAGGTTAAACGGATTAGCTATGTAATCGATAGAAAAGACCATGGTTAAAAACCTCGATTATACAAGTTTGATGGATGATTTCGCAGAAAAAAATGTAAAAGGGTTATTTTTCAGAAGTTTTAAATTATTGTTATATATTTTTTAAGATATCATTGTACTTTTACTTTAACTTTAGTTTTGTAGAAACTCAATTTTTTTTTTCTATTAAGCACTTTAAAAAAATATTTTCGTTTGGGGTCCTGAATTTGTCAGAACCGGCTCTGCCTCGTCCTCTATCGATTTACCTGTATTTGCCATGAAATCAGTTTCAGTTGAGATATAAGAGAGAAAATCGAAGAGAAAATCGAAGAGAGAATAGAAGGAAATCGAAGAGAAGAAAAAGATGAGAGAAAAGTGAGAGAGAAGATGAAAAAACCCTACGTGTTTTGATATAACTAAAGTGTCAATTGATTTTGTGTAGATATTAAAAACGTCCCAAAGTTGTAACAATTAAGTCTCGGAGGGAATAATTGTTGCTTAAAATTGAGCCAAAAATTTTCACGTAATTTGGGAAAAAACTCAAAACAGTCACAAACAAGTCACAAAGCTGTGTGTAATTTGTGACTTATTTGTAACTTCTTTATCTATTTAGATGCAAAAAGCTACTCTTTTGTGACATGTTTTCAAGAGTCACAATCTTATTCTTATGAATTTTAAAACCTAAGAGCCAAACAAAATCTATCTATTATGTTACAATCAATGAAATAACATACAAAACAAGATTACATATAACATTTATGTAATGTTTAGAAAACTTATTTAAACCATTGAAAATTTTAAGTATTTTTGGTATAATATTGATTCTCTATCTATAGTAGTTCAAATCAATGTAGAAACCTTGAAACTTAACATATTGATAATTTTCTATTGGTAAATCTCTAAATAAAATCATGTGGGTCACTAAACAGTTGCAAAACTGTCCCAAACCCAGTTGTTAGTCGCGAATAAGTCGCATGTATGTGGGTAATTTATGACTTATTTGTAACTTTCCATCAATTTAGTCGCAAAATGTTACTCTTTCGTGACGTATTTTTAAGAGTCACAACTCTGTTAATATGAATTCTAAAGTTTAAGAGCCAAACTAAGTCTATTTATAATGTTACAACCATTCAAATTACAATATTAAGCACGATCAATAAGTTTTCATGAGTAAAAATGCAAAGGACGGTAAGAAATTTCAAAATCATTAGTTAACATTACATATAACACTTATGTAATGTTAAGAAAATTTGTGTAAACCATAGAAAATTAAAGTTTTTTGAATAATAAAAGGGTTCACTATCTAAAATTGTTCATATCAATGTAGATACCTTGAAGACATTCGGAACTTAGCCAATGTCTAAGAGATTTGGAACACTCTTTTGCATTGATCCTAAGAGTTTGTAGAGTCATGAGAAATATTCTTTTCCCATTAGTGTGCCTTGTCTCCAAGTGAGAATGGAAAGAGCCTAAGCTTGAAAGCGTCTTCGGATACTCCATTGATATTAACCGTCCCACACAACATATCAAATTGATCTAAATGATCCAAGAGGTCCTCCATTGGTAAACTATGAAACTTTGAGTCTTGGACCATGTTGATTAGGCTAGTCTTGATCTCAAAGTTGTTGTTTCCAACCGGAGGAGGCCTAATACCGGTCCTATGCCCATGGATGTTCGGTTCATCATATGCTCCAATCACTCTAGCAATATTCCCTTGACCATTGCCTTAACCATTTCTTTGAGCAATCCCACCTTGATCAACATTACCCTCAAAACCCAGTGGATGGTGAATCTCGTCTATGCCTAAGCGTGCCAAGTGTGCTAACCGCTCTCGCTCTCTCCTTGCTCTAGCTTTCCTTTTATTCACTCTCTCAAGTTGATTCAAATCTGGAATACAATTAAGAACCTCTCCTTGTTGACTCTTTCGTTGCATACACCTATAGAGAAAGATAGTAAAAGCAAATCAAAGAGATTAGGGGTTAGTCAAAAACAAAAATAAAAGAAAAATAAAAACCTAGTCTCAAAACAAGACTAAATCCTAATGGCTATTGCTAGTTTCTCCGGCAACGGCGCCAATTTGATAATTTGGTTTTTACACCGGGTCAATCAAATAACCCTTAGCACATTGAAGTACTTTAGGGATCGATCCTCAAAGAAACTAGAATAGTAACACTAGGAATGCAAGTCCTATTTTAATCTAAGCAAATAAAAGTTTTGTGTTTTTGAAACTAAATTCGAAAAGTAAACAAAGCGGGAAATGAGTAAAAACAATTTTAGAAATCAAATAAGAAAAGCGATGAGTCTCGGGAATGGCTATGACTTACATGAAATGATGACACTTTGATGATGTAACAATACATGAAGAACAATGTCCTAGGCTAAATGATTACTAACTAAACTAATCCATTTTCACGGTATTAACCTCTACACTAATCAATGAATAATCATCAACTTCCATTGGCAATTCAAATAACTAATGAGCATTGATAACAAGTTCTAATCCAACCACTAATTATCCTAATAAACTATTTCATAGGCTAGGCATGAAAAACACATTTAGATTCTCTTAAGCATTTTATCAAACACCTTCCTGGGCATGAAATGCTAATCATCTAGATTTCTCAATTATATGCTTAACTTAAATGAAAGACTACCTAAGATCTAGTCCTAAACATCATCATTAATCCATCAAATCATCTTAATCACCAAACCCTAAACTCATCTAAAAGACTACTCACTCATAATCATGAAAACACAAATCAATTGGCTTGATAGATGACTAATCATGATTAAGAGAATAATAGATGAAAGATTTAAGAAAAGAAAGAGATTTGATACTTTGAAATTGAAAGATTGATACAAATATCCAAAAGAGGCTAAGAGAAAATCTCATAAACAAAGCATACGACATAAATTAGGTTTAATAGTATTTATAGTAAAAAATAAAAGGAAGTTGGTACAGCACATAACTAACTAAGTAATTTAAGATTCAGCTTGAATTGGACTGGTCTAGCAACTTGAACCAGAGTTTCAGATGCGTCCGAGCGGTGTCATCATGTCGTTGCAGCATCCCGCTAGAGCCCAGAGGTGTCATCATCCCGCTGTAACTCCTAGACCAATTGATGTCTCTGTATTTTACCCCATTTTAGCATGCATTTCTCATCATTTAAATGTGGTTTCATCACTTGTTTCACCCCATTTACTATCCTTTTCACTCATTTAGTATTCATATTAGGTTTGCATACATATTGCATTTTGGAGTTGTTTTCAGGGTAATTGGATGTTTTTTGGAGACTTGCTGAAGATTGAGGATGATTGGTGTGGAGCACTCGATTTGAACAACTCGGTCTAGCACCCAGAGTCCACCACTCGAGGTACAAGCCCAGTTTTATGCTAAGACATAGCCTTTAGAGGATCATCACTTGGCCTAGAGGACTCGATCTGATGACCGAGTTGAAGACCAAGACCCCAAGTTTGAAGATTTCATCAACTCGGCCTCTACTACTCGACCTGCAGACCGAGTTCTACCACCATCCTAATCAGATTTAGTTGTTTTATCTTTTTGTGTTTTAAGGCTTCCTTTAAAAGCCATTCCTTCTGAAAACGCTAATTTTTTTTATCTTTTGGTTTAGTTTATGCTTCTTCCTCTGTAGCCACCTGAAACTTTTGTGATTTTAATTCCTAGATCTATTCTTTTCCTTTATTCTTCTAATCTCATCATACTAAATCTGAATATACACTTTATTTCATTTTCTGGGTTTGAGCATTTTAGGATGATTTCTGAGTAGTGAACTAGGGTTCTTGAGGAATGGTTAGATATGTGTATGAATTCTAATCTCGTTAGATGTTTAAGCTTGAAATTGAATAGATCCCTTATGAATTAGGTGGTTGTAATGCTATTCTTTGCTAACCCCTTGGAATTAGATCCCAGGAATTTCACACTCGGAAAATGTTTGATGAAATGCATGATCTACTAATGCCAGAGATTTATAACTTTTCACCAAGAGATTGGTAGTTGTAGTTGTATTTTGACATTGATGAACTAGTTCTTAATGCTTAATTATGCTATATTTCATTGATACATGCTCTCTGTCTCATTGAATAGGTGTTAAGATTAGGAAGTGGCATAGGTTTGTTGGTGTCTGTCACGAGAGTGGATTCACCTTTTTGTAATGTTCATCGTCTAGGGATAGCTTCTGTGCAGTTGATTAAGCATCTAGAAGAGATTATGAGGAATCACAGATCCATGAACCCATTCCTCAAGACCTTGCTTCTTATTGATTCATATTCTGCTTCTACTTTGTTTGATTTCTTATTCTGCTTCTACTTTGTTTGATTTCTTATTCTGTTTAGTTTCTATTTCCTTTTTGCACTTAGAACCTGTTAGGTTATCGAAGAACTATTTATTTGGCTTGAATTAAGTGTATTTGATCATATCTTGATTGCATAACAACACACTCATTTTGATTGACACCTCATCTGCTGCAATGACGTGATAACCTTGAGGAATTGAACCTGAGATAGTAAAATCTTGTTATCAATTCAGCGCCGTTGCCAATTGGGTGTTTGTTTGCTACATTTAGGATTTCAGATCTCTTAAGATCAAGTTCATTTTTATTTTACTTTGGTTTTTAACTTTTTGGATTTACTGTTTTTCAGGTACCACTCGACCTACGACTCGAGTTCTACAACTCGGTTTACTGATCGAGTCCTACCTCTGTCCAAGGCACAACTCGTTTAAGCCACTCAATCAACACATTGAGTTCTGCAACTCGACCCGCTTCAACCGAGTCCTCTAACTGAGTTCTACTTCTGCTTCTTGCACCACTCGATCTGCTTCATCGAGTTATCCCTATCGAGTCTACCTCTCTTGTATGCAAACAAGATCACAAGGAAACCAGAATCTCCTTCATTACTTCGACAACATCCACATGCTACCTCGTGATCTCAGAGAACAAAGAGACAAAATCAGAGAGGATACACAAGAGCAAGCAACAATGGAGAACCCACAGAGATAGAATCAGTCACCAAATGGCAAGATAAGATGGTGGAAGCCTTAAAGAGCACAATTAAGGAGCTTAAGCACTATTTCAAAGGGATGAAGAGCCATATCAAGGGGCTTCAAGGGAAGAACAGAAGTCTATCCTCCAAGATCTCATTGAGAAGAAATGGGTCCTTTAGCTTCAGGCCAAAAAGGAGTATCCCAATAAATACTCTCAGGAAATCAGCTGGAGACCCAAGGCAAAGGAGAAAACTCAGGCAGAGGACTTATTCTTGTTTGTTTGCTTGAAGACAAGCAAAGACTAAGTTTGGGGGAGTTTATGTCTCTGTAGTTTACCCCATTTTAGCATGCATTTCTCATCATTTAAATGTGGTTTCATCACTTGTTTCACCCTATTTATTGTCTTTTTCACTCATTTAGCATTCATATTAGGTTTTGCATTAGGTTTGCATACATATTATATTTTGGAGTTGTTTTCAGGGTAATTAGATATTTTTTGGAGACTTGCTGAAGATTGAGGAAGATTGGTGTGGAGCACTCGATTAGAACAACTCTGTTCATATGAATTCTAAAGTTTAAGAGCCAAACTAAATCTATTTATAATGTTACAACCATTCAAATTAGAAATTGCAAAATCATAAAATGTCTTAGGAAAACCTCAAAGTGACTGAGAACGATCCCTAAATCAAAGCATAGCCTCCTAATTAGGTCTTAGAGGCTATTTATAACAAAATAAAGGAAGCTGGTTTAATCACATAACCCAAGAGATTAAATCTGCTAAACCAACAAAATCATAAAAACTTGGGATCTGTATAGCGACCAGGCAAGATCGCTACAAAGTGGTCGCTACATTCTATCGTCCGTGCTTGGTCGTTACGTCAGATCACTACGTTGCAGCAACATCCTTAGGTCGCTACGCTTGGTCGATATTCCCCAACTGGTGACTTGGTCTCACTTCTGGTGGCCACTCCAAGTCGCTAGACGTGGTCGCTGCCTTCTTACGATGTCTTTAGGTCGCTACGCTTTGCTCCATTAAAACTCAACTTATTCAAATCTTCTAGCTCCCACCGCCCACTCCTTTGGTTCACTCATCCAAATCTATGAAAAGAGACACAAAACAAGTGCAAAATGCAACAAAAAGAACTACATGACCCTAAAATACCAAACATGCAACATGGGACCAAGGTGCACACTTATGATGCAAAAACTATAAGAAAGGAATAAGAAAAATGCTAAATGCATAGAAAACAAGGTGCAAATTGTATAGATATCAATGGCACCATTCATTAAGCAAGAAACCATAACCCAAAGTTGATTTACACTCATATAGATTGCCAGCCCAATTAGCATTTGTATATTTTTTTAAGCGCAAATCACTTTCCTTGATAACACAAAGAATAGTCCGCAGTTCTCTACAAATATCTAAGGATCATTTTCATTGTCATCCAGTGTTTTTTCCCTGGGTTTAACTTGTAACGACTTACGAAGTCAACGACATAAAAATATCCGTCCGGGGCACAACATACCATACATCAAATTTTCAAAATTGATATCAAATTATAACGTTCCGACCGCTATCGTCCATAGGTCCCCACGCCCTCTTCCGGTATTGTGTGAGTGAGGACAAAATACAAAAAAAAATCATGTAGTGATTTATAGGAATGGTAACAAGTCTTTCAAACTTTTCAAAATAACGTTAGAAGAGAATGAAACCCATGGACCAAGAGCCCCACAGATTATGGCAGTCGCGGTGTTACACATCTAGTAATTTACTGTTTTGTTTAAAAACATACTAACCATATACAGTCTTTCGACTTGCTAAATCATTTTTTTTTTTTTTTTTTAATAATTTTTGAAAATTTGTTATACACTTCCCAAAAGGGCTTTTGGCTTATGGGCCAACAAGATTACATGGTTACAAAAAGGGCAAGGCCCAAAACAGAAGGAATCCAGATCTGAGATCTGAAACGGGCGGTACACCGGAAACAAGGACAGGCCTTGCAGCTCCACCGGAAACACGAATCAACCAACCAAATCCGACGCTAACAAGGATGACTCCTTTGCAACTCAACTTACGACAACGAGCATTTGACCAGAGTCAGCGGTTCCCATCGCACACTGGTGCCGAAAGCGAGACAAACCCGGAGCAATCCTCTCGGTGAAGGAAGAATCGCCACAACTGAGACCCTATCTCTTGCCTCCTCAACCTAGCAAGACAAAAGAACACCGAAAACGAACCCTCAGCTCCGATGAAACCACGCCCTAGAACCTGCCCAAGACCTAACAACCTCAATCCGGTCAGGCGAAAACTAATCCCGGCAGCTAGAATGTCGTTGGCTCAGACAAAACAATCAGTAGCCATAATCCGAGAATTAGCCAGCAGATCCAAGAGGCTCCGCCGTAAAACGCCACGACAAGCAATGAAACCCTCCAAGCCAATTCTCAACTTCCGCCGCAACCTCAGCTTCTTCCAAACAGGTCGAGCCGAGAGACAGATCCGCGAGCCACGAAGAACGGATCCATGATCCGCGTAGATTCCTCCGGCGTCCTCGACCAGAGGCAGATCTACAGGACCCATCTCACCCGCTGGAAAACCGCTGCCGAATTGCATAGAGAACAGGCTCCGCCACACCACGCCATTGCCGGAGAGGAAGAAGAACTTACTCCCACTTCACCAAGTTGGCCCTCCACCGACGATGTAGCTCAAAAACAACAAAAAATAAAAACTGTAAACCCTAGATCTAGCCGCTCGAAGAGAGAGAACTATTTGGAACGATTGTCCCTGTGGAACCTGGACAAAACCGAAAAAGATAATGCTTGTTTATATGACCTAATGTCCGGAATGAGACATATTTTTTCGCACTATCTTAGAAAAAAACATATAATACACGTTTCTTATCATATAGTATCTCAATGTATAAACAACTTTGTTGCATATGGTTAGAAAATCTGTCACGTATATTTCATGTGTGGCTGATAACAAAAGCTACATTTTCATACAATTAATAGTTAGTTTTCCCCTTAATTTAATATAGATAATTCTGAGAACTCAATTATTTTACTATTGACCAAAAAGCTTATGTCAATGTAGGAATTAGAGATGAATAATTGGAAATTTCGGTTCGGATCCGAAGTTCAGTGTGTTTGATTTAAGAAAATTCTAGCTGAAATTAAATAAATTAGAACATTGATCTTGTTCATGTGTAAATTACTGATTCCAAAATTTAAACCGAAACAATATTATGTTTTTTTTTGTGTGGCTAAATCTTATTCTTAAAATAATTTTGGTACATTTCAATCAATTTTAGTATGTTTCATAAAGTTTTAGTTCTATTCAGAAATTCCATCCGGTAACATTAAAAAAAATTGGTATAACTTTGGCAAAACTAGAAAAATTACGGAAATTTAGAAAAGAAATTGATAAAAACCGAACCCAACCACTTACCAATTAAAAACTTTTTTACTGATCCGTTTTTAGATTCAAACTAAAACCAATAATATAATTATATAAAATATCTGAAATTTATGTTTTCTTGCTATTGATTATGAAGTCGGCTAGAAACAAGAATTATATAAAAATGGTTGTATTCGTTGTATTGTATAATGTGTATATAAAATATAATAAAATAAAATAAAGAAGTAGAAAGTCTTGAGAATCTAAAATAAACTATAGAAGAAGTTGGATATATATTCCATCTTTAAGACAGTGAGGGTCCTCTTTTGCGTGACTGTCAAATCTCCATTCTTCTCTTTCCTCTTTCCATAAATTCTCTCTTTGAGAGAAAGAGAAAGAAAATCTGAGTTGCCGAGAAAATATAATTTCAGAAAGAAAAGAGTAGAATCTTTTTTTCCGACGAGATTCCGTCGGTCCGATCGGTGACTTTTTTCCAGGTATAGTAATTTCCTATATTTTTCTTGAACATAATAACTATTCTCTAATTTTCTCCATTGTGTTATTGTCATACGAAACCTAAACTTTATGTAGGATGAGCTTAATGAGTATATACCATTTCTCTTCTAATAAATGATTATATTATATGAATTTTATTATGTTATTTTATTGAGGTTTTTTTCAGCTGAATCAGTATTTGTTGATCTGTTCTCAGCCTTCGTTTTTTATTTTTATTTTTTGCTGAAAAAAATTTAAAGTTGGCCGTTCTTACAATTACGGATTCCCCCAAAAAGTCATGAAGATATGTATATTGATTGTAGAATAATATTATATTGTTTTTCGATGTTAAACTTTTAGTTTAGAGCTATGTTGTCAAAAAAAAAAAAAAATTAATAACCTTCAACAATCTTTTCTTTTAAGTTTACCATCAGCCATGGAAATGCATATATGTATTATAATAATTTTATTTTTTATATTGGAATTGTTTTTAATTAAATGAAAAGGGTAGTTATATTTTCATGGTTTGATGGGGTTTGAATAGTTATTAGGTTTGTCTGAACCAAGCAGCCGAACCCACAAATGTCTCATCCTCTCTGCACATTGACTGCTAATTTTGGGTCATCAGATTCTTCTTTTGGTCCCAAAAATAAATTCAGACAGAGCCTTTTTGCTACTCTTTTTCTACACTCCCAAACGGTCCACCATTTTTTTATCAATCAAAATTTTTTATATAAAATATATTCTTGTTTTGTGGATAACAATGGAGTAAATAGTAAATTGTAGATGAATTTTTTTCACTCATTTTGAAAAATAACAAACACATCATTTTGTGTTCATATTGTTTTAAATTTTTTAAAAATTAATAACAAAAAAGACCAAAAAAAAACAAACGAAAATTTGAAAATGATATTAAATTTTACATCCAAAATGTTAATAGCAATCTTTAAAGTAAGGGCTATTAATAAATTTCAAAACCAAACTGTTACTAGCAATATATAGATTCGTTACAAAACCCAAGAAAAGTTTCTCTTTGTAGAATTAGTCTAATAATGCGTATTTTTTGTCTGCACATGACAACCATACATCATCTAAACAAAACGACAAAGTGATATTATTAAATACCCTCTTTAAACCTCTTTAAAGATCACATGATTCAAGTTTACATCATCAAAATATAAACTCTTCTTAGAGAAAAAAAAAAAAGTCATAACCCTTAAATTTTGTAATTCTTTTTCATAGACCTCTTTGATCGGTCGATAACAATGGAAGGAGACAATGGAGCTCAGATCGACGGGAAGATTCTACAAACGTTTCAAAAGAGCTTTGTGCAAGTACAGAACATTTTGGACCACAACAGGTTACTTATAAATGAGATAAACCAGAACCATGAGTCCAAGATTCCAGACAACCTCGGACGAAACGTCGGTTTGATTCGAGAATTGAACAATAACGTGAGAAGGGTCGCTCATCTCTATATTGATCTATCTAATAACTTCTCCAAATCCATGGAAGCTTCGTCTGAGGGAGAGTCAGCAAGAGGAGGAGGCCACAACAGAATCATGCCTACTTAAAAATTCAGCTTTTAGTTGACTAGAGAGATTTGTGGTTGTTTTTGTTAAATTTGTTTTCAATGTGGGTTAAATGCAAAGAAAGAAAGAGTTGGGGGTGGGGGTAACATATAAGTATTTTTATGTGCTGTCTGTCTCGTTGTTTTCTTTCGTTTACTTTTGTTGTCAAATGTCAACAGTTTATTCCTTATCACCATTATGGCATTATCTCCTTTTGCAAGTATTTGGCTATGAATATATTTAGTTTTAGGCATAAGACATTATATCAGAAATATCAGTTTATTAATAGCCACAGAGCTGGTGATTTTATGGACGATTTTATATATAGACCATAAACAGAAAAATAATTTGGAAGTGAAACACAAAAGGAATTTTCTCATAATATTTTGGTGAGAGTATTAAGTTATTGATTCAGTTATGGAAAATCATAAAATTTTGGTGTCTTTGTCCAAATACGCATTACCATCGAATATTTACATAATTGGACATCTCTATACTATTAGAGAATTATATTTGAGTTAATATTGGGATTTTTAGTAATGAAACCTCTCAACTAAAGATGAATCGTAAAAAAATTCATCAACTATATATTTAATGAAAAAACTCCCAACTCTAAATCCGTTAATTAAACCCATCAACTTTAAAACTGTTAATGAAAAATCCTCTCTGTCTATATTGCCATTAAAATTTAAAATGCAGCGTTTTGTAAAATTAAAAACGGCGGTTTTTAATAATAAAACCCTTCAACTAAAGATGACTCGTAAAAAAAACCCCTCAATTATATATTTGATGAAAAAACTCCTCAAGTTTAAATCCGTTAATGAAAAAAACCCTCAACTTTAAATCCGTTAGTAAAAAAAACTCTATGTCTACAGTGGCGTTAAAATTAGGCTAAATCTAAAAGACACCTTTTTTTTTTCAAAAATGACACGACATGTTCTAAAATGAAAATGACATATTCAAAAATAAAAATGACATGAATTTTGATGTTCTAAAATGAGAAAAATGACATGTTTTTTAAATTGACTTTTGACATATCCAAAAACCTATTAGAAAATAAAATTCCTAATAACAAGATTACGTGCAATATCAAAATTAAACATGTTGCAACATAAAAATTCACAAAAGTAAGACTTTATACTACAAACTGGATTCATTGAGTGGTTTTTTATCTCTTTGAACGGTTGTTTATTGTATAGTGGTAACAACCGTTTAAAGAGAGAAAATACCACCCAATGAATTCAACATGTAGTATGAAGTTTTGCTTTTCTGGATTTTTATATTGCACATAATCTTATTATTAGGAATTTCATGTTCTAATAAGTTTTTGGATCTCTCAAAAATCAATAAAAAAATATTTTTTCATTTTAGAATATCAAAATTCATGGTGTTTTATTTTAGAATATATTATTTTCATTTTATAACATGTCGTGTTGTTTTTGATCAAAAATTAAAAATATTGCGTTTTAAATTTAGCCTAATTTTAATGACACTGTAGAAAAGGGTTTTTTTACTTGCGGATTTAAAGTTGAGGGGTTTTTTCATTAACGGATTTAAAGTTGAGGGGTTTTTTCATTAAACATATAATTAAAAGTTTTTTTTTTACGATTCATCTTTAGTTGATGGGTTTTCTTACTATTCATTTTTAGTTGAGGGTACCATTGTTTTTTTAATTTTACAAAATACTGCGTTTTAAATTTTAACGGCAATATAGACTGAGAGGATTTTTCATTAACAGATTTAAAGTTGAGGGTTTTTTCCATTAAATATATAGTTGAGGAGTTTTTTTACGATTCATCTTTACTTGAGGGATTTTATTACTAAATACCCTTAACATTGTAACCAAACATCACGGAAGTTAATCCTATATCCAAACATCTCTAAACTAATAAAAACAATTATTAATTATTGATATTAACATTAACATTAATAAAAAACAATTAAAAAAAACAATCTCTATGTTTTTCAAATCAAAACATTCCTTAATTTCGCGAATATACCTTCACATATTCTACATTCCTTAATTTAAATTCTGTCGTGATCACCAAGATATTCCCTAAACCATATATTTGCTAACCCTACTAAAACTCTACATATACTTACACACATTCACAGCTTACAATCACAACCACATTTCATATCTTATTCGCCAATAAAAACACTCATAACAATGGCAGATGCTGTTGATACTATCAAAACAATAATTAAAGAAATTTATTGTGATCCAACGCTTTTGCATATGAAAAAAGATTTAAAATTCTTTTGCATGAGAAAAACTATTTTGGCTCGAAGGAATGAAGACGTCTACTCACTTAATATACATTTGCTTGAGAAATTGAAAAGTGAGTTTAATTTTTTCTAAGCATTTTAGCATTTTTTATTTAATTTAATTTTTGTAAAGAACGAAATCAAATGAGTTTTTACGTTCTGACTTAGTTTTATAGAACATGTGAAGAAAGGGTATGTCTTAGTACGGATAGTCTAGATCCATCCGATCTAGATTCAAATACCAACCATGTGTTTACGCCTGATTTCTTAAACACTATCTTGAGTTTGTCAGTGCATAGTTTACGTTTAAAAATCAGTGCTCCTACTATGTTGCAAAGGAACTTAGATCCTAAAGGTGGATTATGCAATAAAACTAGACTGCAGATTACACTTATGGCTGATTATGTTTTAGAGGTAATAGTCATCACATGAGATAGAAATGGAGACAAAGTTTTGATTCTCAAGATTATCATAACACCATCTGACGCCAAACTACCATTTAAAATGTGTCACAGACAGTTTTGATCTCTCTTGCTGTTGCTATGACTATCAACAAGAGTCAAGGACAATCGCTAGCCGAAGTAGAACTTTATTTGCTAAACCCTGTGTTTTCTCATGGTCAGTTTTATGTGGCTTTATCAAGGATAACATCAAAGAAAGGTTTGAGAGTGCTTATTCTAGACAAAGAAGATAAATCTCAGAAACAAACAATGAATATAGTTTTCAAAGACGTGTTTCAGAATTTGGAAAAAGAAGATTAGAGATAAGGAAGCCTTTCTTAATTGCTTTTATTTGATTATTTAGATATTTAATTATGGTATTACTTTTCTTATTTTGGATTTTCTTTGTTAGTTCTTTTCTAATAATCAAATAAAATTGTTGGCTTTGCTTTAAATTAAGACAAATGGTCGAATATTTTAACCCGTATGCTCTCTTCCCTCAACGTATAATGTACTTGATCACCACTAAAACCACATTCAATATATAACAAACCATAAAAAAAAACTACAAATATCTATTAAACGAACAAAATAAAAATATTTATATGTAGTAAATAAAAAAAATTTATAGCAAGTTAAAATTACATGAAAAATACAAATATTTATAAACAATAAATTATCAAAATAAACTACAAATTTATTTTAAAACAATTGACTCACGGATTAGAATCTAGTTTCTCTTTATTAGTGAATGACGTATTTGCCTTCTTTCACTGATTCGAAATTGAACTAATTTATCGAGTAAAAGTAAACATATTTTGCTGTGCGCGACATGAAAATTCGTCTTTATGACGACGTGATTCTCTCGTTAGTGAGTACAGAACTTCCAGTGATCTTCACTTTCTCAACTATGATCCATATATAGCCGCCATATGCCGCTTCCTCACTAGTGTGTTGCATCGTCCAAAATATCCTTCCGCCGTTGTGATTTCGGGCATCACTACCACATTTAACCCCGTTGACAGCTCAATTAACTGTAAGACGCAAAAATCGGGAAAGAAAACTGCACATAAATAAATGAATTACAAAAAAAAAATTGAGATGAAAAAGATTTGAGAAAACAGAAGGACATAGAGTCGAAAAAATATATCTTTCCTTAATTTTTAAAATCACCCGTAGTATGATGATTTTTCACGATTTAAAATCCCATTATAGAACCACGTAAGACCGTATACACTACACTTGAATGACATAATCTACGAAATAAAATTCAACGCTATAATCTCGAGACTTACGCTTAGAAAAAAAGAGAAAGAGGAGAGAGGAGTTGCTGGATTTATTTTTTTGTTGATGAGAAAAATGTTTCAACTTGATCAACTGAAATGAAGAAGACGATGACTTATTGATATGCTCAAATTTACCCTGAGCTACTCTCTCAAATTAAGAGATCACTATAGTATTTAGGGATCGAATCCACAAGGACTTTGGTTACGCAATAGATCGTCAGTAAAAGTATTAAGCTAAACAAGAATAATTATAATTAGAAAGCAAAGCAAATAACTAAATCGGAGTTTAAATCAATGGAGGAAAACGCTAGGCATAGGGAAATCTCAGAAATCGTCAGAACAATGAATCAATTAAATTATCGGGATTGTAATTAAGAACCATCTAGAACTCAAATCACTAAGCTATAATTAACCAACTGTCGTTGCGAAAACTATCTAAATCTAAATTCCAGAATCCCAATTTTTTTTTCAAACCCTAAGAATCTATACCAGCCTTAACGTTCAGGTTTGATATGTTCACAAAATCTCTAAACCAAATTTCTTTGCGAATAAGTAATTTTGCTCACCTTAGATAGATCAGATTATCAACTACACTGTCGTGCCTAATCGATTAACCTAAGATCTAAATTCCAATTGCATTGTCGTGCCTCCTAGAATTAGCTTAGAGAACAACCTATGGTGAAGAACCCTAACAATTAATCCCAATAATAAAATCAATTCAACAATTCATTAGAAACCCTTGAAAACCCTTAGCCTAACTATGAAACTACTCAGACATATCCATGGAAATCAAAGATATGAAATAAATAGATATCATATAAATTAGAATAGAGAAAGAGAAACAGAGGTTCAAAATCTTCTCTCAATGAAGAACAAAGTAAGATCAGCCTCCCATCTCCTCCCCCCGTCTAAAAAATGAACCAAAAATATAAAAAAATCCCTTTATATAAAACCTAAAAACCCTAATTTATAGTCTAAAACACGATCTGAAGTCTTTTGTAAACTTTTCGAACTTCTGGGCAAAGTTGCAATTCTTCAAAACTTGTTAAATTCCGTGTCTGGCATGAAAAGTGCTGGTGTCGCTCGACACTGATGAGTGGTGTTGATCGACACCAATGGTCATGAACTCGGCTTATGCTTCTGGTTGCAGACTGGACCATGTTCATGAAAACTGGCATAACTTGTGATCTCATTGTTGGAATTACCTCAAACAACTTCCTAATGAAAGATAACTCATTGATCTATCTTGTATCCAAATATTAACTCGATCCATCGGTGGAAAGTCCTTCAACGAATGACAAACTTCCATCACCTCTTCATGATTTTGCATCTCCATATGCTACAAAGCTCCAGAAATACTTTAAATCATCCAAAAGATACCGAACGTGTGTAGACCTGTAAAAGACTCTAAGAAGACTCGAAAGACATGTAAAAGACTCGATAAAATACATATATCATGGTATAAAACTGGTAAAAACCATGATATATCAACTCCCCCAGACTTAGCTTTTGCTTGCCCTCAAGCAAACAAAAAACTGAATACAAGGAAGAAGTTTGAAAACATGAAACTCACAACGTCATCAGAATACCACAATCACATCAACCTTAGTTAAGCCACTAGAAACTCTCACCTGACAAGATCCAGAGCACCATGTAATTCATCGCAAGCACTCATAGTCTTCTTGATAATACCCACAACCTCGCAACATAATCTCCCGTAAGGTCTTCATCATTGCACTCCTCATGTCAGATCTCAATGCTCAGAACCTTCTAGACTTTATTGCCATTCAATACCAAGACAAGACAACATACACAACATATGGTACTCTTTCTCTCCCCCAGACCTATTCTTTTATTTATTCCCTTTTTATTATTTTTTATCTTTTCTTTTCTTAATAAAAGCACAAAGGGGAAAGCAAATAATGGTATCACGGGAAAATCCTAACCTTGCCGCGGCCTTTGCTGATCATCTCTTATATCCATGTAAAATAATGAGATCACGAAAAATTTTCCTACCCCTTTACACGGAAGAGAATCATCTCAACTTTACATAAGAATTTATTCATCTCTCTCTATATATATCAAGGTTCGATACGCGAGTATTGATGGTTTTTGCCACCGAATCCCCGGTTCATCCCCTCTCTATATATATCAAGTACACATAATTGTTCGCTATCTTCTAACATGAGAGAGGAATACCATTTAATTACCTCGAAAGTTGTATCATGTCTGGTATGGATGAGAAAGTCAAGCCCTTAGCACACTGAAATCGTCGAAGAGGTTAACAGTTCAAACCATAGAACTAAGGATTTCTGCGGAAGTATGGGAGTCTCAAATCAACTGGTCGACCTTTGATTTTTCCATTAGTCTCGGATTCATGTCAGACTTGAATCAGTAGTCACTTAAACTTCTGCAACTGTGGTTAATTCCTCGGTAAAATCAAAGTTTCGGATAAATTTTGACTCAATCAAACAAAAATAGAGATGACTGACCAAATCGAGTGACGAGATGAAAAGGTTGAGAAATATAGTTACATAAATCGTCGGTACGAAACTTCAACCTCAAAATCCCCAAATCGCTAAAGAGAGAGATATAGAGATGAACAAACCCTAATTTTAGCCAAATAAAATTTTCTCCAATTATAATATTAATTCGTGTTTAGAGACAAAAGGATAGGGTTTAGGTATAAGATAACCAACATAAATTTATTCAAATATCATTTTTTTTTGTCTTAAAACAATGTCGTTTTACTGTTTCTGTTAGTTTGCTAACACCAGCAAATGATGCCATGTCAACAATATGTAAAAAAATTATATAGCGGATGACATTAAAGATGATAGAATTGACATACACAAGTTTCAGATAATGGTTGATCTGACAAAAAAAAAATAAACCATATAGTTTTATAGCAGAAAACACTTTTGTTATGCTAAACTTATTTCCTAATTCCTAAATATAGATACGTCTTCGGCTCTTCGCTACATAATATTGTTTAAGTCGGTCTAACACTAAATATAGATACTAGGGGTGGGCAAAAAACCCGCACCCGAAATCCGCATCCGAACCCGACTCAAAAAAATCCGATCCGAACCCGACCCGAAGTTATGAAATACCCAAACGGGTGTTGTACCTCTAAACCCGAACATCCGAAAAATCCGAAATACCCGATCCGAATCCGAATCCGAATAGATACCCGAACATACTCAAACTATAAGAACATAATAATAATATATTGGTAATATATAAACTTGTAATAATCCGAATGTTTAAAATATTTGAATATTTTAGATATTTTGGATATTTTATTTATTTTTGGAAATCATGGTTTTAGAGTATCTTCGAGTAGTTTAAATTTTAAGACAAAAAAAATAATCAAAATAACTAAAATATTTGACACTTTTTACTTATATTTGTGAAAATACAACCAAATTTTATTTAAATTTAACTAATTTTTTATTCTTCTCTAATACTTTGGGTATACCCGAACCCGAAGATACCCGATCCGAACCCGTCCGAAGTTATGAAATACCTGAACGGGTATTGTACCTCTAAACCCAAACATCCAAAAAATCTGAAATACCAGATCCGAACGGGTACCCGAATACCCACCCCTAATAGATACGTCTTCGGCTCTTCGCTGCATAATTTTGTTTAAGTCGGTCTAACGAACCACGTGAGAAACAAGAGTCGAGGGTAAATTAGTAAATTTGCATATAAATCGTCAAATTAAAATTCAAAATTGAGGAATCCCAAAAACAATCGCGACTCTTAACATCATCATCTTCAAGCTTCTCCCGCAATATTCAGAGAAAGCAAACGAAGCTTTCAGAGGAATCTCTCACTACGCACAACCGAATAGGTCAATTCTCATTTTTCCTCTCCATCTCTCTTCTCCATACCATTATTCCTAAATCCTTCTTGATTTCCATTTTCTAGGGTTTTGGTTAACTTCGCAAGACCTAGAGAACCAATCATGCCGGTGAGTTTAACTCCGAACGCAATCACGGCGATAAACGCCGGAGACGTCAATTTGAAGCCGTTGTTACAAGTTTTAGATATCAAAATGATAGGAAGAAGTCAGGAGAGAAACCAAGAGAGGTATCGTTTGCTCATTTCCGATGGTACCTTAGCTCAACATGCTATGGTTGCGGTTCAGCTCAATGATCGAGTCAAATCAGGAACTGTTGAGAAAGGATCCATCGTTCAGCTTATCGATTACATTTGCAGCGACGTTAGAGACCGCAAGTAATTTTCTCACTCTTTCCATTTTTATCTACTTCGTTTTCTCTCTGGTTAGATCTAGACCACCATTGTGTTGAATTGCATAGTTTTCTTACTGGTATTGGTGTTTTTGTGAAATTTCCAGTGATCTCTGATTTGTTGTTTGGCAGAATAGTATATGGATTTTAGGTTCAAAAATGTGAAGGTGGAAAATGTTATATTCCATTTGATTTTGTTGGACGTTTGTGTTTGGTAATCTCATATTTAGTTTGGCATAAGAACAAAATCCATGTACCAGTTTTGGCTTTTGGATACAACTTTCTGTTTTTGAGCATTTCTAGTTGCCATGTGTAAAGCATTTGTTATTGTTACAGTGAGTTAGCAAAAGCTATGATAGGTTTGCTTCCAGTAGACATCTATAGAATTTTATCTTGTGTTGATGATATGTTTTAGTCAGTTGCTTTTTACTTTTCCTGTTTTCTCTAGTATTGATGAATGAGTTTGTGTTGTTTTCTTTGTAGTTTATGGTTTGTATTTGGTAATCTTATCTTTAGTTTGGTATGAGAACGAAGTCTGTATACCTGTTCTGGATTCCATCTTCTGTAATGTTTTCGAGTATTCCTAGTTCCATATTTGGTTTGTATGTGTAAGACATTTGTTACAATGAGTTTGCAAAAGCAAAGTTAGTTTCGTTTCCAGTATACATCACTCTTTTTTTTTGAGGATTGTTGTAGTGAGTTGTTTTTACGTTTCCTGTGTAAAATTTACTTGTGCCAAAGATTTGTGCTGTTGTCTTTATAGGTTATTTAATGGTTGGTTGAAGACGATTTCGTTGATTTTGTTAGTGGAAATTATACTTGCACATTTGCTTGGGTGCGCCATGTCATATTTGAAGGAGTTTTGCTCTATTTGATTGTAATTTTCTTATGCTTCTTTTCATACTGTGTGCAGGGTTATTGTGGTGCTGAACATGGAGACTATAGTACCACATTGTGAAACCATTGGGAACCCCACAATGTCTGCAGAATCAGATACAGAGGCCCAAAAGCCGCTTTCAGCTTCGGGGAATATACCACCTTCTAAGAGGGTTGCTTTTAGTGAACCGACGGTTCAGCATTTTGTTAATAAACCACCTCCCAGAGGTGTAAACGTTCAAAATTCAGCCAACAGTACTCCAAGCTTCAGGCCATCTGTTCAACCTTCATACCAACCGCCTCCAAGCTACAGAAATCATGGACCCATAATGAAGAACGAGGCTCCAGCTCGAATCATCCCTATTGCTGCTCTCAATCCATACCAAGGTCGGTGGGCTATTAAGGCTAGAGTAACTGCTAAAGGAGATCTCAGACGATATAACAATGCAAGAGGAGATGGAAAAGTTTTCTCCTTTGATCTGCTTGATTCTGATGGAGGGGAGATTCGGGTTACCTGCTTCAATGCTGTTGTTGACCGATTCTATGATGTTACTGAGGTTGGTAAGGTATATTTGATATCAAAGGGAAGTTTGAAGCCTGCACAGAAAAATTTTAACCACTTAAAGAATGAATGGGAAATTTTCTTGGAGTCAACATCGACTGTGGAGCTTTGCCCTGATGAAGATGGCTCCATACCAAGGCAGCAGTTCTCCTTCCGCCCTATAAGTGACATTGAGAACGCTGAGAACAATTCCATACTTGATATCATTGGGGTTGTGACTTCTGTGAACCCCTCGGTACCAATCTTGAGAAAGAACGGAATGGAAACCCATAGGAGAGTCCTGAATCTGAAGGATGAATCGGGTAAAGCCGTAGAGGTAACACTATGGGGAGAATTCTGTAACCGAGAAGGTTGGCAACTCGAAGAGATGGTTGAATCAGCCTTTCACCCGGTTTTAGCTATAAAAGCTGGAAAAGTAAGTGACTTCAGTGGGAAATCAGTGGGTACAATATCTTCAACACAGCTCTTTATAAATCTAGATTTTCCTGAAGCTCATAAACTGAGGAACTGGTTCGATCACGGTGGAAAAGATACTGCTTCCTTCTCCATATCCAGAGACTCTATGCCCGGAGGAAGTTCCAGGAACGAGATAAGGAAAAATGTTTCACAGATCAAAGAAGAAGGTCTTGGAAGATCTGATAAGCCTGATTGGGTCACTGTGAAAGCAACCATATCATTCATTAAAACAGATAGCTTCTGTTACACAGCTTGTCCTTTGATGATCGGAGATAAACAATGCAACAAGAAGGTAACACGGTCTGGAACCAACAGGTGGGCTTGTGACAGGTGCAACCAAGAGTCTGATGAATGCGACTACCGATACCTTCTTCAAGTACAGATTCAAGACCACACTGGGTTGACTTGGGTTACTGCGTTTCAAGAAACCGGCGAAGAAATCATGGGATGTCCGGCTAAGAAGCTTTATGCATTGAAATACGAATTGGAGAAGGAGGAAGAATTTGCACAGATTGTTCGAGACAGACTGTTTCATCAGTACCTGTTAAAGCTGAAGATCAAAGAGGAATCATATGGAGATGAACAAAGAGTGAAGATGACTGTGGTGAAAGTTGATAAAGTGAATTATACATCTGAGAGTAAGTACATGCTTCATTTGCTCGTGAGGTCTTCATAGGTAATAACGATGAGAGATCTCATAAACTCTTAGTTAATTAACTCAAAATATGCAAACTCGAGTTTCTTTGAATTGTGATGGGCTTATGTTGATTCTTGAAATCCCATTCGTTTTTCGATTCAGGTAAGAGTAAGGAAATCAAGAAACAATTTTTGTTTTTTGTTTTTTTTTTTTAATTGGAACAGAGTACACCAAAGTTCATTTGAAAACGAATACACAAAAGGAGAACACATTACAATGGTGTAAGAAAGATAATATATTAGATAGGATCTTAAGTTCTCTTGACAGGGTCGAAGTTGGAGACACCAACGACGACACCAATGATGACGGTGAGAACAACGCCACCAGAAGCAATACTGAGCAAGAAGTTCTTAAGGGAAGGAGAGATTCCTGGACCAGCGGCTTCAGCTATCTCCGGGATCACCATGGAAGCCGTGAGAGCAGCTGCCGAAATTCCAGTTAAAGCCTTGTCAAACTTAACCTTAGAAGCCTTAACTTGGAGCCTCTGTGTCCTGCCACCTCCAGGTAAAGCCATGGCCTTGGATGCTTTCAGAGGCAATGGGTTGAAGAAGGCCGATGAGCGAGTCTGGCTCAGTGGTGTAACCAATGACATCGCGGAGGTTGAAGCCATGTCTTCTGAGTCTTTGGTCTCTCTCTTTCTCTTCTTTGATCTTCGGAGATTCTGTTTGGAAATGTGTGGAGTTGATGGGGTCGTGATGGTGTTTGAGAAGGGAGATTTGAGGAAAGTGAGGTTGGAGATTGGAGATTGGAGATTGGAGATTGGAGATTGGAGATGTGAGTCTTACGTGGCAGTTTCTGAGCTTGTAAATGGCTCGTTGGGTAGATAAGGTTATCACAATTGGAGATTTTGTGGTTACCATAGCCCATTCGGGGTGATGTTAGATATAAATTGATAAACTAACCCATTTAAGAAAAGTGTTTTTGAAAGTATCCATATATTTTAAATTGATTTCAAAGTAGGTCTTTTTGTTCCCATAATTGATATTAACAAAATTACCAAAGATCTAAATTAGTGAAATCTGAGTACTAGTTAAAAGAAATATGGCTTTCAAAAACTCTTTACTTTTTTAAGATGAACAATTATAAATTGCTTTTTTTTTCTTTAACTTTGATGTTAAATTCTATCAAATGCAAAATTTTATTTTAAATCTATATATGAAGATGACCTGATATATTATTTCTCATCTTGGATTCAACTACACATTACTTCCTCATCATTCTCAATTTATTTTTCTCTTCTATTCCAAAGATTGTTATAATCACTAGAGTTTGAATATCTTTATCGTATGCATTTCTTTCGACATTCTTATTATCTATCGAGTCATCTCATTTTACATTAAAATAATCAGATTCAATTTTTTTCCCTCAATTTTTTAATTTTATTTTTATACTTAATTCGGTAGAAGGTTATAGTGGAGAACACCCCGTCTATTATTCATTTAAAATTTTTTTATAGAGAATAAAGTTTCAAAAAAATTGAAAATTTAAAAATATTCCTCATGGCAAACTCAACTGAAACCAACATGAATCGTTTCAGAACCCATGCGAATTAACTAATTCGGACAGCTGAAATACGATGACAAACACGATTTTTTTGTTATCTTCTATGTGAAACTTAAAAATTCAATGTTTTGGTTCATTTAGAGTAAGGTACATGTTGATCATAAAAAACAAAGAGCCAAATTTTGAGCTGAAAATAGATAATTCAAATGACCAAAATTTTTAGGTCCTGTTAGAAGATAAGACGTGGCTTCCCATCTGATGCGATCTTCCCAAGGATTCGTCACTATAGAATTGGCAAGACAGATGGATAAGCCTTAGAACTAGAAGAGAAGATCTTCAAAGGACAAGGTGGTGGTGGATCGAAAGGTCACACAGAAGTTGCGGAACGACTTCTGATTTACCTCAACTTGAATCCCTTAGATATGACACACTAAGATGAATTCAAGGTTGATTGAAGGGATATGACACACCAAATAATCGACAAAACCCCTTGGATACGACGCACCAAGATGGATCAAGTTTTGATCAATGGATATTACACACCAAGGATCGAAATGCTCACGAAGAACAAAAGAGAATAACTCTCAAAGTGTTTGATAAAAAGATAGATGATTATTCTCAAATAAGATTACATGAATATAAAGAAAAGAAAACTTGATAACAAACCCAAGTAATAAATTGTCTTGAAAATAAAAAGAAATAAACCTAGAGAGTTGAATGTGGATTCAACTCTTGGACTCCTCCATGCATGCACCCACAAGTGAGTCTTTGACTCTATTTTCGTCGCTCCTCTTGGGTCACCTAATAAGAAGTTTATTTTTGGACTTTATTGGACTTATATCAGATTCTAAATGGGCTGAGCATTGAGATCCAATTTTGCTTCATTAAAACCTTTCCATGGAAAACCCATTGAGATAAAACCAAGGATAAGGAAAAAGAGTACAAAATGGTCTCAAGCCCATCTAGTAATCCGCTCTTGCTTGTATCAGAACCATTGTGGTGTGAAGCTCGTCTCTTTGAGTGGATATTTGGTTGAGTAATCCTCCAATTCCCTCCTTCAGTTTCTTAGCTGCCCTTGTCATAGATCCAATTGGTACAACTAAGTCTTCCTCGGCTTCAAGCTCCAGTTCAAGCTCAGCTACAAGCTCTATCTCCTTAGTGCTTTCTATGATCACATCACCATCATTGTCATTTGGTTACTTGAATAATTATGTGACACAACTATAAGTTTTTAAGGTGTTAAGGATGACATATTGTTTAGGTTGTTTTCAGGTTTGTCTAACTTGTTTTATTAGTTAAATATCAAATTCATATATTTCTTAGTCGTTTGATTGCTCAAATATTAACACAACAAGCTTTTTAAAGATTCAAAGTAAATATCATAAAATGATTATATATGAACATCCCATTCATTATATGAACTTATAGCTCCTAAACAACATGGTATAGATGATACAAAAATAATATGGTGATTCAAAACTACACATTACCTTCTCATCATTCTCAATTTATTTTCTCTTCTACTCCAAAGATTGTTATGAATCCGATATTTTGTTGAATTGATCAATTGATGAAAATATGTTGGTGAAGGTAGGCACTATAAGAAAAATACCGCAAAACTGATGGCCAATTACGTCGGAAATCCGTCGGAAATCTGTCGGTTTTTTCCGTCGCTTCTATCTCGTTGGAAATAAAAGCTGCGTCGGAAATCCGTCGGCAATTCTGATGGATTTCCGACGAAATACCGAAATCAGGATTTTGTCGGAAATCCGTCGGTGTTCCGTCGGTTTTAAACCGACGGAAAACCGACAGATTTCTGATATTTATAAACCGACGGATTTCCGACGGATCTAAACCCGATGGAATTCCGACGGCTTTAAAACCGACAGAATTCCGACGGCTTTAAAACCGATGATTTTTAATCCGTCGGTGTTCCGTCGATTTAAAACCGATGGAACACCGACATATATCTGATATTTATAAACCGATGGATTTTTGACGGATAAAAAACTGATGGAATTTCGACGGATGAAAAACCGACGGATTTCCGACGGAATTGTTTTTTTTTTTAATTATATAATCGAATTTTTAAAATTAAATTTATTAATTTTAAAATTTTGTTTTCTAATATAAATTAAAATTAAAGAAATAATAATTATAAAATAATGCAATAATTCAAATAAAAATTCAATAGTTATAAAATAATTCAAATAAAAAACAAAAAAAAACTAAAACAAACTAAAACTATGATGGCGGGAATCGGGAAATAAATTCCTCCATGCGTTGCTGCAATGCTAGGTGATCCGCCTCCAATTTGCGGGTTCTCTCGCGTTCCGCTTCTTGTTGGAGGCGATCCGCTTCTTGTTCTTCGGCGAGGTGTTGCAGCTGCTTCTTCATGGCGTCCATCTCAGCGTCTCGTTGTGCGAGCTGTGCCCTAAGATCGGGAGAATCGCCGTAGAAACGTGAAGATGCAGAAAAAGATCCATCGTCCGGAAGACCAAATACACGACCTTTGGTATTCGGAGTACACTGCGGTAAGAAACGAAAACTTTGTTAAAAATTAGAAATTACAAAAAATGATTTAAATATATATTTTACTTACCTCATAGACGAATTCGTTAATCTTCTCGAACGGAACTTCGGTCATTGGAGGCGTTCCTTCGGTGAGTGGCTGAGAAAGGAGGAGATCTTCACTCATCTTCGTGACGTTGTCAATGATCTCCCGAGCCAGCGGATCTTGGATTTCATGGGTCTTTCTGCTGGTATGCGCATCCTTGAGTAATCTGAGAGCGGAAGGTTGGACACCGTCTTCCCGAAACTACAAAAATGAAAATTTAGTAAAATATATAATTATAAAACTAAAATAACAATATTTTAATTAAATAAGAAACTTACCAGTTGTTTGGCCCGTGTGACCAAACTAACCGCTCCTAGATTGTGCATCGCCTTGCCTTTTCCTTTGCGATCGCTGTTTCGGCACGCAGAATGAGTTGTGGAGCTTGTCTTGGTCCGTTCTTCACTCCAATAAGTGCATAACCCGCTCCATAGGCTCGGGTTGGAAACCAACTCCCTTGGGACATCATTCTTGTGCCACTTCTCCTGCCACTCGTTCAGCTTCGATGAATACATTCTCGATGCTTTTCTATCGAAGCATCGTCTAACCGTGGCGGTAATGTGGCTGTCCCAATTAAATTCTTGCTGCAAATCAAAAATTAAATTAAAATAAACTATATTAAATAAAAGTAAAACAATTTAAAATATGAGGTACTTACCGCAAATTGGTGAAACCACAATTCCTGATCCGCCATCGGCATTTGGCTGTACGTCGGGTAGGAATGCCAAAGCATTCCATTGAGCATCCGGTTAATGGACTTGGAAATCCCATTTCCGGAATTACCAAACCTACAAAACAAATTATTGCAAATAATTTGAATTGTAACTAAAGTTATAATAGTAAATAAATATTAAAATTCTTAAAATTAAAAAAAACTGACCATATGTCTCTGCCTACGCAATCCGGATGGAGACAAGGCAATCTATCTCGTCCTGGTTGAGCGACAAAGTCCTCGACGCTCATCTGCGTCGGTGCAGTAGATGAAGGCATTGACGTAGGTGCTGTCTCCGGGATATGTCCAAAACAATTATACATTTATAAAAGAATGAATAATTTATGGAAATACTTATAAATTACTAAAATCATCATAAATTTATATTTATAAGTATTAATTCCAAAAACAATTATAAATTTGTAAATCCATGATTATTACATGAAAAAAATTATACATTATCAAAATAATAAAAATTTATCAAAAAAATATTTTAAAATCATTATTATTCCAAAACAATTATACATTTAGAAAATAATGAATAATTGATGGAAATACTTATAAATTACTAAAATCATCATAAATTTATATTTATAAGTATTAATTCCAAAACAATTATAAATTTGTAAATCCATGATTTATAAAAGAATGAATAATTCATGGAAATAATTATAAATTACTAACATGATTAAAAATTATCAAAACTAATAATCATAATTTTCTAAAAATAATAATTCATACCAAAATTAAGAAAACTTTAATGCATGAAAATAATTATAAATAAGTTAAATAAATAAATAAATTAACAAAACAAATAATTTCAATAAACATAACAAAACTTAATACTAATTAACATAATAATTCAACCACAAATTCTAGCAAATCTAAAATTCCAAATCAAAATCATTTACATAACAATCCATGTTATAAAGTAGGTAAATCCTAAAACTAACAAACCAAATCCTAAATCTAACATTACAAACCTAATTCTAACAATTCCAATTTTCTAAACCAATCAATCTAACTCAAAACCTAACAATCCATAATATAAACTTAAGAACTTACAAGTTTGGGGGATTTTGAGCCATTGGGATGAAGGATCGGACTTAGAAAAGGAGATTTGGCGATTTTAGAGTTTTTAAGGTTTTTAGAAAGTTTCTGCGAAAGTGAGGAGGAAGAAGACGAAGTTGGAATATATTACGATATTTCCGATGGATATATCCGTTGGAAATCCATCACTTTAAAAAAAATTAAATTACGCACGTTCTCGATAAGGTTTCGGGAATGTTCGCGCTTAAATTTTCGCGAATCCGTCGGAAATCCATCAGAAATTTACGACGGATTTCCGACGGAGCCGCGAAAATTTAGGCATCGCGGGAAACAAAAAGATATTCGCGGTTACATTTTCATTATCCGTCAGAAATCCATCGGAAATTTCCGACGGATAATATAAATATGCATGTCTTCTGATTGGCCAGTCAAACCTTAAACGGGGACACATGTTACCACAAGACCGTCGAAAATCCATCGGAAATTTCCGATGGATTTCCGATGGGTTTGTGGTTTTAGTGGTTATTTACGCACCGTTTCAGTAAACATATGTTTTTAGTTTTATAAATTCATGATTGCAAACACATATAACTTATAGAAATCTTTCATTTGTCAAATTTCAAAAGTTTATAAGATTATTTCGTTTTTGGTAAACTTGTATGTTAACTATATGTTTATCTATCAAACACTTTCGGTCGAACCAGGTCGACCAACGGAAACTTTTGAAAATATGTTATATATCACATAATTTAGTTTATTTTGTCAAAGTTTGTTGTTAACATTGTCTTGATGTACAAGAAATTACAAATTAACCATGTAACCCCTAAAACCGTCGGAAATCCGTCGGAAAAACCGATGGCTTTTCGACCGTTTTAGGGTTACACGTGTCAATAAAAATAAAATTAAAAATATATCCAAATTAGTCGGAAATCCGTTGGAAATTTTTGACGGATTTCTGATGTTTTTGTGGTAACACGTGTCCCTCTTTAAGGTTGGACTGGCCAATTAGAAGACACGTGTTCGTTTTTAGCGTTTTAAATTATCTTTCCGTCTGAAATCCGTTAAAAAAACCGACGGATATGGGTTTATTTGTGGTTTAATAGTTATTGTGAATTTTTGGTTTAATGGTTATTGTGTAAATTTGGTTTAATTGTTATTGTGTATATTTGGTTTAATGGTTTAAGAATTGTTCATCTGAAGTTTTTTATACTTCCATTAATGTTTATAAGTGGTTTAATGAGTTTTGTGGGTTTGTTAAGGTGTTTGTTTAGGGAATATATATTTCTGGAAAGTTCTTATTTTATTAAAACTTGTAAAATAAGATTTAGCTCAAGTTGAGCTTATAAAATGCTCGTCAGCTATGGTCTTCGAGGACCAATGGTTTACACCGTAATGTCAAAATTAAATAAAATACACAAAAAAAAATTTACACCTTTCTGTAAAAATAAAAAACAATACAAAACACACATATAACTAATCTTCATCAGATGATGATGCTGATCCCTCAGATGGAATTGAGTCTGTATCCTCATAAAATTCACCTTGTTCTTCTTCTGATTCGGAAAAAACTAAACCAAATTGTGTGAAATCAACAACAAGATCCAGATCACAAGAAGGCTCAACTGGATCCATTGGAACAACTTCTGCTGGCTGTAAAGCATCGTGTTTTGCAACTCCATAAATTCTTCCTCTCGGGGTCACTGTAGTAACTGTGCGCCAAATATCTGTCCACTGTGTAACTCGAGGGTAACGAATATAACACACCTAAAAAAACATATAAATTTTGTAATTATTATAACAAAATAATGAATTGAGTATTAATTACACTAATATTTGTACCCTACCTGCTCAGCTTGGGATCCTAGAATGAATGGGTCATACGTTTCTAGTCTCCGACTTGAATTAACAGACGTAACACCAAATTGGTCCACATGAAGCCCACGACCGAGTGTTGAATCATACCAATCACACTTGAAAACAATGCACCTCAAGTCTAACATTCCTGGGTACCGCACTTCCAATATTTCCTGAAGAACGCCGTAGTAAATATCATTACCAGATTTCACTGAAATACTAGAATCTGAAGTTTGCCTTGTCCTTCTCTCGTCATGAACCCTAAACCCATATCCCCAACTGCAGTATCTAGGATAAGAAGTTGCAATGTAGTTTGGACCATTAACAAATTCCAATAACCATGTGGGAAATGTCTGTCCGCTTCTTATTCCTTCAGAAACCTACAAAAATAAGTTACAAATTAGTATTAAAAAAAATATTTATTAAATTATTTAGCGTTTTTAAACACTTACGTAAAACTGCAACCAAGGCATAAAATCCTCCTCCTTATGGACTTGAAGCTCGTCTTCTGTCTTATCCATATAGTACCCGCGTAATAATGCCATGTAAATCCTGTACGAAAGCCAAAATTGTTTACAAGTTAATAATAACATATAAAATAATCAATTATACATTAAATGACACAAAAGAATTTTTGTTTACCTTTCGTATTCCGTAATTTCTTCACAATTGGTTAGGATATACGTATGCAAGTGTTTAAACTCCTCTTGAGATAATTTACACCTTTTTCCTTTGCCACTGACTCGCCCAACTTGGGAAAATAACTCTAGAACAACGACAGGGTATATCGCTCTCTCATCACGATCATCATGGCGACTAGGACGTCTACTCTTCGTACGAACTTCTGACGGGAAGTAATATTCAGCAAACTGTGAGGCCTCTTCGTTGATGCTCTGGGCGATAATAGATCCCTCTACTCTACTCAAATTCTTAACATTTTTCTTCAGATGAAACAAATGGATACATCTAACGGTATTGAACCGGGCCTCCTAGTTCTGTTTCTCGTGGGAGGTGGATCGGAAGATGTTCCATCACATCAAAGAAAGATGGTGGAAATATCTTCTCCAAATTACAAAGGATCACCGGGATGTTGGCCTGTAAATTTTGGATTCCCTCAACAGTAAGTGTTCTTGTGCATAAATCGCGAAAGAAAGTACCTACTCCTGCAATTGCTTGGTGGACGTCTTTATGAAGAAGATGAGCAAAAGCGAATGGAAGAAGCCTCTGCATCACAACGTGACAATCATGACTCTTCATTCCAGTAAACTTTCCTTCTCCAGAATCGATGCAGTTACGCAGATTAGATGCGTATCCATCAGTGAATTTAATATTGTCGTGAATCCAATCAAAAAATTATGTTTTCTTTGCTGCTTCTAACCGGTATAATGGAAATGGACATTGACCATTTGGGAGCACTTCAAGAAAACCTCGATCGCAATATGCTGGCAAGTCTAATCTAGATTTCATATTGTCTTTCGTCTTCCCTTGGACGTTTAAGACAGTGTTCATGATGTTCTCAAAGAAGTTCTTCTCAACGTGCATCACATCAAGATTATGTCGTAATAAATGGTTCTTCCAGTAAGGCAAATCCCAAAATATGTTCTTCTTGTGCCAGCTATGAATTCACCTACACCATAAATAGATTCATGTCTATTACCCCCACAATAAGGAGTCATCTCAGCACCAAAATCTCTCAACTGCTCCAATAAAGTCTCACCGTCTATCTCAGGCGGTGGACCATCAAAAACTTGCCTACCCTTCGTAAACATTGTTCTCGAACGACGATACGGATGATCACTCGATAAAAATATTCTATGACAATCAAACCAACAACTTTTTCTGCCGTGCTTCAGTTGGAATGCATCAGTGTTGTCTTGGCAATACGGGCACGATAATCTCCCATGTGTTATCCATCCAGATAACATACCATATGCTAGAAAATCGCTTATGGTCCACATAAGCACCGCACACATCTTAAAGTTTTGCTGGGTTGAAACATCGTACGCTTCCACACCATGCTCCCATAGCATTTGTAACTCATAGATCAATGGCTGGAGGAATATATCAAGTGATCTCTTCGGATGCTCTGGGCCGGGAACAAGAATCGAGAGATATAAAAACTCTCTACGCATGCACAGAGATGGAGGCAAATTGTAAGGGGTTACAATTACGGGCCATAACAAATACTTCCTTCCATGCTTCCCAAATGGGTTAAAACCATTTGTACATAACCCGAGGTACACATTCCTTCGCTCATACGCAAAATCCAGATACAATGATTGAAAATGTTTCCAAGCTTCTGCGTCTGAAGGATGTGTAATATCTCCATCTTGACGATGTTCTGCATGCCATCTCATTGGCTCTGCCGTGCGCTGAGAAGTATATAACCTCTTCAACCTCTCTGTTATTGGTAAATACCACATACGTTTATATGGAATTTGAATTCTGCCACTACTTTCCTAATACCGTGGTTTATGACAAAATTGACATCTTTTGCGGTTTTCATCTTCTCTCCAATATAGCATACAGTTGTCGATGCACACATCTATTACCTTATACGGTAAACCAAGACCAAATACAAGTTTTTGTACCTCGTAGTATGATCCAGGTAAAAGATTATCTTCTGGCAATAAATCTTTCGCCCAATCTGTTATCGCATCAACGCACTCCTCTGCCAAATTGTAATCCGTCTTAATCATCATCAATCTACTTGCAGATGATAAAGGCAAATGACCTTCTTTACACCCTTTATATAGTGGCTGCTTTGCAGCATCTAACATATCAAAAAAATCTTCTTGGTTCTACATTAGGTTCTTCGAACCTATCTCTTTCTTCACCGCTAAACTCGACATTCTCTCTAAACACATCATTCACCATCTGCACGCTCCCTACACCTACATCTACTTCCGTGCTACCTCCTAAACAATCTGAGACAGTTGGTTCACTAGTACTACCATACTCAACATTTGTTTCTCCATGTAAATACCATATCTTGTAACCCGACGTAAATCCATTACTATACAAATGATGCCAAACTATCTCTATCGCAACATTACGAGAATTCCTACAAATTGAACATGGACATTTTAACTTACCTGATTTTTGAACACGCGGTTGCTTTCCCGCCACTTCCATGAACTCGTATATGCCTCGTGCATACTCCTCGTTCAAGTTGTTCGTCTCCGGATCCATCAATGGTTCGTCCATCCATGATCGAAAATATCTAGACATATTTTTCACTTTTTTTTTAGAATTCGTATTAAGTAAACAAGAAATGAGAGAGAGATATGAAATTAAGCTTGTTGTGTAATGGGATAGAGGAAGGGAGAAACATATATATAAACTCGTTTCCGTCGGATTTCCGTCGGAAATCCGTCGGTTTACAACGGTAAATTCAATGGCTACATTAACGTTCATATTATCCGACATATTTCCAGAAGCTGTCGGAAATCCGTCAGAATATAACGGCATGGATATCCGTCGGAAAACCGTCGGAATATAACGGCATAGAATTCCGTCGGAAATCCATCAGACTTTTTCGACGGACATAGTTCCGTCAGAAATTTCCGACGGATTCCCAGAATTTTCAAATCTTGGGAATTCATCGGGAAGCCATCAATTTTTTCCGACGGAATTATTGTCCGTCGGAAATTCCGTCAGTTTTGCGGTAGATTTCTTGTAGTGAGGGATGAAACTTCTAGAATTCTCTGGATTTTTGGTGGCCCTAAACTTCGAGGCACTGAATCTCTGATCAACGGTGCAAACATTTTGTAAACTCTTCAAGTTTCAAAGCTCCAGTCCTAGATCTATTCGAAGGTCTCTTTTCTTTTTATTGTTTTCAATTTTCTCCTCACCAGTCCTCAGGTTCAAAGTTTGTTGGTTCAAAGATCTAGATGTAGGCTTTGCTCTCTTTTTAACAATTCGTAAGGTGATTGATTCATTAACCTAGCTCCTACTGGTGTGCGTGGATATGTTTTCTTCTGAATGCTTTGAGCTCATCATTGTCGAGTTAAGCGTGAATACAACATGATATCCTATGTCGAATTTATAATTGGGTGGTTCCCCATATGTAGACTAGGTGCATTTTCTTTGAGCTCTATATGTTTTGAGCTTTTCTCTTTAAATACATATTGATATATCTATTGGAGGCTTGTTCCAAACATATGTATTATTTCTCTCTTTGATTAATGAGAACATCTGCGGAAAAAAAGGATCTATAATTGATGAAAAATGTTATTTGAGGCATATGAGAGCTTCAACATTAGCTTTTTAGAATGTTTTCTAAAGCTACCATGTCTGATATCTGCCTCAACCCTGGAAGTGTCTACATCAACACCAACAAACCCAAAAAAACTCTTTTAAAATTATGACACCTTATATTATGGGTTTAATTAGGGTTTCACATCTTTTCCATTGTGTTGGTTATGGAATTGCTGATTAACTTTTCATTATCTCCTTTATACGTCTTCGTAAATTTAGTAATATCAAGACTCGTCATTTTCAAAACCTTCATTATTTATTTATAGTTCATCTAAATATTCTTGTAAAAACACACATAGGCTTCGAAGGTCTTTCTGATAGTTTTTTTTTATTTGATATAGCAAAACAAGGTAAATTATATGTTCTTAAAAGGTTCTCTTTTTATGTTCTTAAAGAGTTTTCTGCAAAATAAATCCTTCAAGTCGAGATAAAGACTTTTTCAATTGTTGCATTCTATATTATAAAACTTAAGTTGTTGCTCTATATGTAATAATCTCTAAAAACAATTTAGAACTTACTTCAGATGCTATAAAAACAATTTCATCGTCGGTGCATCAAAATTATGTATCAAAATAGTCACTTGGGGGATGATGTTCTTCCTAGCCCAAACCACATATGTATACTAGTAGGATGATGTGATCTTCCTAGCCCAAACCACATATATATTAGTAGGAAGGCCAAGTTTTACAACATGTTACCTATAACACGAAGACATATGAGTATAATAAAGCATAAGTGTCCAATTGAGTCCAATCAAATAAAGTTGTTGTTTGGAATCAATAAGATAAAATTTATGGTTGTAAGATAGTTGAATAAGTATGTGGTGATAAAATTAGTTTGTAAAATATCTTAAAGAATATTCCCTAAGCTAAGTACTATAAAAACCATGGCTTGGTGAAGAGTTGAAAGTCAAAACTGAAACTTGATTGTCAGAGTTCTATGAGTCTTGTAATCCTTTAACAGTTCTTATAAATAAAGTCTCCTCCTTTGTTTATAATTCATCTCTCCTATTTACCTTTTTCACATATATAAACCCTTGATCCTAAAATACCTCCTTTGTGGTTGTACCCACTCTGTGTCTGTAATTTTGGTATCAGAGCCATGGCAGTTTAAACTATGTGTCTGTAAGTTGTCTCTAATCATATGAATGAAGCAAGTCAATGCAGCAGAAGCAACTCTGAATTGGCAGTCCAAGAACGCGATGACACAAAACCAGCTATAAGATATGATAAGGAAAAGAGTATGAAGAGTGGCCTTATGACTTAGATTGTATGTATCTTTAAGAAGAATTGAAGAGTGATGTCTTTGTGGATTAACATCTGTTCAAAGGATTTAATACCTTCAGAAATATTAATAGCTAACTTCATCCTTTCTGACTGAGTCATTTGGAGATAATCAAAGAGGTTGCCACCGCTCATATATATATTGTGCATTCAAACACAATAGAATTAAAAATCAGTAATAAAAGATAACTGAATGAAAGGCTATATAATACGTTGAGTTGGAAAGCTTATTTGACATGTAACTATTCTTAAGGTACGTGTATGTGTTAGCACCAAGGCATAGTATGTCGAAGTTCACAAAAACAAATTAATCAATTTTAAGACAATCCAAATATACTCACCTGTAATTATTAGAATAGTAACTCTTATTGTCACATTCATATACAAACTTATTCACATTGATAATTTTTATTCCCTTCAAAAAGTTGCTTTGTACAAAAGAAGCTATGTTAGTTTGCACTTCCTCTATGATAATTTATTGCATTTGGTATCCCCCTCGATAATTGAAAAGACAAAAATGATAAATAAGAATCAATATTTAAATCAGAACGGATCATTCAAAACATTTACAGGTCCAGTTAGAAGATAAGACATGGCTTCCCAGCATTGTCATTTGGTTACTTGAATAATTATGTGACAAAACTATAATTTTTTAAGGTGTTAAGGATGAAAAAATGTTTATGTTCTTTTCAGGTTCGTCTAACTTGTTTTATTAGTTAAATATCAAATTCGTAGATTACTTAGTCATTTGATTGCTAAAATATTAACACAAGAAGCTTTTTAAAGACACAAAGTAAATATCATTAAATGATTATATATGAACATCCCATCCATTATATGAACTTATAACAGTTGGAACTCATTTTTAGACAAATGGAACCATTCATTTTTCCAGCAACTTTTCCGATAACATACATTCGTCGAATTGATCAAAAAATAAATGTGTTGGATTCTTTGAAATAAACACTATAACGTAGTCTATTCATTTGTCAAAATTAGATTAAAATTGAATAAGAAATAATGATTGAAAGTGGATAGCTTGAAAGCTTGAAAATTCGAATCGAGTTGACCAAATGACATTCATATGCATTTATCCCACCAAAATATACATGAGAGATAATGGACCACACACCCTATTAACTATTTTATTTGGATTGAATTTTACATAAATGATTTGGGCTAAATCCATACATTTAGTATTATTTAAATTTAATCAAATATTTTAACATTATTAAATCAATTATTTGTGCAGATTTGGTGGCTATTACTAATGTAAATTAGAATTTATTATGATGTTATCAACGTCAAATATTTACATTGATCAAAACATTTAACTGTTATCTCTAATTAGTGTGCCAATTATTAGTCAAATATAAACGTATATTAATGTTTAAATATTGACATTAATGCACTAGCATATTTTGTGGAAAGTCGAGACTTTGGCTATAAATATAAGTCATTGTCTCTTTCTTTTCCATTTTAGATTTTGTGTGAAACATTTTTTCTCAACAACAAAATAATTCAGCAACTCCTCTCTCTCCTCTTTCTCTCATCCAAACGTAAGTGTGTCTCGAGAGTATAGCATAGTTATTTTGTTCGCATATTCCGTTATTCTAGTGTCGAGAATACGGTCTCCTATTAGTTGTATCTTGGGATTCTAAATCGTGTAAAACCATCACACTACGGGCAATTTTAAGAATTAAAGAAAAAAATCATATCTCGTCTCCACTCTATTCGGTTTTCAAAAATCGTTTTTATCTTGTTTCTTTTCTGTAATTCTATTATTTATTTGTAATTTTTATATCCGGATTTTTGCAGTCCTACAACCTTAATTCTTAAAAATCCGCTTTACGCTTATCACTTAAATCGGATTGAGAATTGCGAACAATTCTTTTATTTTTTACGAAAAGGAAAAAATATTCAAAAACGTTTTTTATTTCTTACAGATTTTTTTAAAAAAATTTATAATTATTTACGAGTTATTTCTATTTATTTATTTTTTCTGGAAAAATGATTTGTACACGCTTTTATTAGTAATTTAAACAAATGTTATTTTTGAGAAAAAATAAATAAAGAAATAAAATTAAAAACGTTTGAAAACGCACACTAGTGATTCAAAAAACCATTTTAATTATTTTTTAGCGATTTAAATATTTTAAACGCTAATTTGAAATTTTTTTTTTTTAATATTTGACATTTATTTGTCTTTTGTGAAACAGAAAAATGATGACTAACGGAGGTGTTAATGACGGAAACAAAACAAGTGAGATGACGACCCTAAATGGGAATGGTCTTTCACTTGCCGTGCCTGATGTCCCGGTTGTTTCGAGTGCCCTTGTGACACCGGAAAAATTTGATGGCTCCAACTTTAAGTCGTGGCAGCAAAAGATGCATTTCTTGCTGACTACGCTGAAATTGGAGAGGTATCTCACCAAAGTCCAACCTGTTTTGCCACCCGGGAATACCGACGTCCATGTTTTGGCTAGTGTTGATGCGTGGATCCATGGGGACTATTTGTACTGAGGCTACATTAAAGCTCGTCTGGTGGATCAGCTGTACGACGTGTATAGTGAGGTCAAAACTTCCAAACAAATTTGGGATTCTTTGGAAACAAATTACAAGTCTTTCAATGTAGGCTCGGGAAACTCGCTACAGCAAAATTCTTTAACTTCAAAATAGTGGATTCAAAACCCATCATGGCGCAAGTGCATGAGCTACAATTGATACTCCAAGAGATAGCGGATGAGGGAATGAAGCTTTGTGAAACATTCACGGTGAAATGCCTCATTCAAAAGCTACCTCCGTGCTGGGGCGATTTGAAGAATTATCTCGCTTTTAAGCAAAAGGCTTTGACTATGGCAAATCTCATTTCCAGGCTTCAAAATGAGTCATTTAAACAAAGGTCTGAACCGGCTTTTGTTGAGAATGCGAATGTAGTTGAGTACAAGAGCAAGGGCAAAATAAAATTTTGCCTAACTCGAGCAAGGGAGCGCCTAAGAAGGTTGCACCTCAAGCCTCCACAAGCTTCAAGAAGCAAGGTGCGCCAAACAAGTTCACCGTGAAGTGTTCCTATTGTCACAAGAAGGAACACAAGGTTGAGGATTGTCGCACTAAGGCAAAAACACTCAATCAAGTCCATTTAACGGAAGATGAACTCCGTGCGGTGGTCATGGAAGCAAATATGGTTGATGAAGTCACCAAAGAGTGGTTCTACGACACCGGTGCAACTGCTCACATCTGCTTTGATAGGGCGATGTTTAGCACCTATCAAAAGAGCAAGTCTGATGCTCGTAAGAAGATGGGTAACGATGCTCACTCCAAGATTGAAGGCATTGGCAAAGTGGTGCTGAAGTTCACCTCGGGACATGCGGAAACTCTCACCAATGTCAAGCACGTGCCCGACATGAGGAAGAATCTCATCTCAGGAACTCTGATGAGCAAGCATGGCTTCGCCACGACCTTGGTGTCCGATCAGCTGATTCTTAGAAAGAATGGGGTGTTTCTGGGTTTCCTGTTAGCAATGAAATCAAATTGACTTAATATTAGAATAAAAAACTTCTTATTTTAAAGTATTTGGACAAAAAAATAGAGATGTACTCTCACATAAAGCTTATAGGTGCTCAAATATTTGGTAAGTTTCTATCCAACATTAATCTTTTTTTTTAAAGTTTTTTGAATTAAAATGAAGAACCTTTATACCCCTTTTGGTTTTACTTTTATTTTATAAGATTAATAAAATATAAGCCTTCTCAGTTTCTTACATTGTGTTTTATCTACAAATTTTTAAATTTTGCGAGTCGTCACTTTAAACCTAAAAAACCCATAAATGTTTAAAGTGACGACAAACAAAAATTCATCTCTTTTTTTTTGTTTGGATCAATTTTTTCATGTTTATCTTCAGTTTGTTACGTATATTTAATTATATTATTGTTAATATTTTTGGCAAATTATAGTTCACATTTCATTATAAAGATCACGCAATGGAGAATCGTGAACGATAAATGTGGTAATAGGGATAAAGCATGAAGAAAAATACAATAAGTGCTTGCAAAATACAAAAGAACGATAAATTTCGAGGAAATTTATGAGGACATAAATTCACATACATATTAAAAAGAAGGTGAGAAAAACATGAGTTGTTAGAAAGAAATTATAGGGATAGAAATGGTTAAAAGTGGATAAAAGAAAATTATGGTTGTGGTTAGATTAGGGAGAATAAGAGAAGAGATAAAAAATATGGTTAATGGTCATACATTTTTTTAGCAATCAGAGGTGGTATTAAAAAATTTAGAGAGAAGAATAAAAATTATATAGAATTCATGGGTTTAGATAGTTAGATATTTCTTATCAATATAATGTTATCTTCAAATGAGTTATATTAACTAAAATGAAGTCAGAAGAAAAAAATAATGGTGAATTTGGGCATACCAAAATGAGGAAATTGTAGAAGTAAGTACCCAACCAATATTTGATGCTTCACAACAACCAATATTTAACTTTATCTGCAAGAATGAAATATTTTGCGAATATGCTAGGAATATTCTCCGAATATTTTTGAAGGATAGGGTTCGAGAATATTTACGAAAATATTTGACACAATCTAGAATATTCTCGATCTATCCGTAATTATGAAAAAAATCTTTAAGGAAAATTAACTAAATAATTAGTAAAAAAATTATCCCAAAAAGAATAGACCCACATTCCCCAAGTCCAAGCCCGGCCCGGCACGGCACGACACGGCGGCGCACGTTATTTTGCATAATAGACATCCATCTTTCATTCTATAGTGTCCTTTCTCAAAGCTAGTGAACCATAGTGTAAGTGTAACACTATATATACTAGTGGGAAACTTTTCCTCCATCCAATGTGGGACATTTTGCTCATTTTGACACTTAGTCAAAATTACATGTTTTATAAGCCTTACAAGCTACCCACTTTGAACCTTCATTTCTCATTCAAATTGAATTCAATTTTGACAAGTAAATACATTATCTTATAGTGCTCATTACAAGGATTACAAAGATCACAATATCCGGTTATTCCGGTGATGAACTTCACCGAAAAAATCGCAGGAAATCTGGCCAAATTCATTTATTCAAAAATTGTGTTCCAACACCAATGGCACCTCAAAAAACTCAGCCTTCTTTTTTTTCCTCTTCCTCTCGCCAACACAGCCACCAACACTCAACTCCTTCTCTTTTCTCTTAGGAGGCGTTGAAGGTTTAAAAGAATTAGGCTAGGGGTTTTTTTTTTTCTTTTTTTTCTTTTTGATTTAATTAGGATTAAACCAATGAAACAAAAATTAATTAATTTAAACCGGGGTTTAAATTAAACCTAAAATTAATTAAAACTCCCTTTGGTTAATTAATAAAATCGCAGACCAGCTCCTCAACCCAAAAACCATAGTTAACCAATTAACTCTAATTCCCGCAAAAATAATTTATATTTCCTGTTTTCAGGACACGGGTGTTACACCTATCAAGCGGATCAAACCCGCAATCTGCGACCCACTCCGCAGCGAGTTATATGCATCAAATCGCAAACCGCGACCTCCTAAATAAAAATAATTAATCCACACCCGCCCCGCTTAAATCTGCGGATACCCACGGGTAACCCGTAATTATTTAAATAATAAATAAAATTTATTTTTAAAATTTTTAGTAAAACTAATATTTATTAATAAATTCCTAATTTAAAAAAAATCAAAATTTTGAATAAATATATATATATATATTATATTTTTAAAATTTAACTACTAAATTTTATAAAATAATAGTAATTGAATTTGTTTTTTTTTTTTATTTTTAAATGCGGATACCCGCAAACCCGCTTTACAAAATATGTTGACCCACACCCGCCCTGCCAAAAAATGGTTTGATCCGCATCCGCGACCCGTGATTTGAAAAAACAATTGAACCACATCCGCTCCGTAGCGGATCTAACGGGTCGGGACCAGCGAGTTATGAATGAAATTGACAGGGCTAGCACTGTCAAACGGGTCAAATCTGCAATCCGAGACCTGTCCTTCAGCGGGTTATATGAATTTTTGATCCGCATCAAACTGCACATATGTGTGGAGTTTTTACCCGTATTGTAGTCAACTCTTACCAAAATTAGTTATAATTGAGAGTTGAATTTATCTACACAAATTTTCTGATCCCGTACCATTATCCAAAACTTTTATCCCATTTTTATTGAACATCATTCGAGTAAATTTTTGTTTGTTATCCGAATTATCCGTTTCCGTCTCATACCCACTATTTTTTGTTCCAATACCAGAAAAGACTGACCTTTAAGATAACAGATTGATTTCGTTGAATAACGATATTAGAGTAATCAAAATTTAATTACCTTTTTTGAAAGTATATGTGGTTAGTAAAATAAATTACTTAAAAATCGTATAATTTAGAAAAATAAAATTATATACATATAAAAATATATTTAATGTGATTTTTCATTGGAAATTTATGTTTTCAAAAAACATATTAATATAATATAGAATATGGCTTTTGTTAGTTTACAAATCATTATTTAGTTTTAAATCATGATCTTAATGAATTTTGAAAATAAAATAAATTAATTTTTTTTTCTTAAAATAATTTAAATTAACTCAATTTGAAAATTAATATATTTTGTAAAAATCAAAATTATTATGATTTTTTATTATAAAATATATTTTTTGTTTACATGTTAATAATGTGTTTGCAAAGATTAGTCAAATATGTAGTTAGTTTAACTATAAGAATATTATGTTAGTTACTATGCAATATTAACGTAAATTTATTAATGTCATTATAATAATTTTATCAACATAATCATAATAATTAAATATATTTATTGAATATATTTAAAAATATTTATATTAAAAGCACTATTACCGTAAATTTATTATTATAGGTTAATGAAATCTTTAATTTACACACAAATCTTCTTATAAAAGATTTTGTTAGAGATTTTCTGATTATATGAAATCTTTTATTTATTAATAAATATTTAAAAAATATTTTAATTGTGTTTGGATACAGGGATAGAAGTTAAGATACATAGACATTTTTGCCATTAATGAATTTTTTTTCTTCTTAGATTCAATGGCATTTCATGTAAATATTTTAGAACACTAATATTTTTTTTAAATAGTGCTTCCCTTTTAAGTCGTCCCTAATACTATAGATATAAGTTATTTTTTTCTAACTATTAGAAAACAAATCTTCTATGGTATTTTAATAAGATTTTTTAAAAAGGTGAAATAGTGGTGAAAGGGGCTATCTAAATAACGACTGGGCTAGTGAATAATGATTTAATTTATATAAATTCGTTAAAGATTTTAGATAGGCATAGAAAATATACTCGGAATCGAAGAAAGAAAATTGAAACCGACCCGAAAAAGGGGTATCGAGTCTAACCGAAACCAGTAATATACCCTAATGGATATTAGATCCTTATATCTGAAGAACCGGAACAAGAACCGAACAAAACCAAAAATCAAATGGATATCAAAAATACAATTATATACCCAAAATATTAATTATACATAGGCTTGATATAACTCAATTATTCAAAATTACAATTATGAATCCGAAGATATCAATTATTTTTGAACTGAAATAAACAAAATACCCAAAATAACTGAAATATTCAAAAATTCTTAGTTATATTTGTAAACTTAAACAAAATTTTAATCAAATTTAAGCAAGTTTTTAAGTTTTTTCCCCGATACTTTGAGTCTCGAACCCGGATGGAACCGAATGTAATTTGAACCGAAGATATAAAATATCCAAATTGATCTTAGAGCCCTAGTACCGATATATGAAATATAATCTCTGAAATTCCCAACCAGTAACTAGGTAGACATGTAGATATATATTAACCTGTATGTTAAAGATGCGGTGCGTCAAATTAAAGTAACCTTTTTGAAATATATGTATATATATATATATATATATGTTGGAGAAAAGTTTTATATGTAATGGTTTATGGAATCATGATTGTGTGGTATAGGGACGAATGGTGCTGGCTCTAAGCATTGTTTGTAGTTTTATGTCTTTCTTTTTTATTTGTTATCCCTCTAATAGCTGACAAAAATTTTAAAAGGTACAAAAGTTCACAATATATCCCAAAAAAAAGTAAACCAATGAAATATATATACTTAAGTAACTATACCAAGTCACCAATATATAAATTAAATATTTTAAAATGCTTTAAAGGGATTAATAATAAAAAAACTTTCAAATTGTTTTGAGTTTAAAAAAAATTCTAAAAACAAAACATTGGTACAAAACAAGGACGTTGGGATCTGTGAGTTAGGGTGTTTGTAACATCATGTTTTTTTTTTTGAAATACGGAGAGGTTAAGAGATTTGATTTGGGTACATATATAACCAAAATGCACTTATGTTTTCTGCCACTTGTCCAAAGAAAACTTCCGAGTTAAGCGTGTTTGAGCTGGAGCAATTTAGGGATGGGTGATCTGTAACACCCCAAAATTTAAAAGAAATGTTGGGTTAAATTAATCAAGTGAAAAGTTAAGAAATTATCTTGCTTGCAGAGGGATTTTTGATCAATCCAAAAGTAGGAAGTCAAACATATAAATAGATGAAAGTTCAGGGACTATTATACAAAAACAAGAAAATTAGAGGAGAATTGCGTGTATGTTTCCTAAATCGATGGAGTATCATTGGCGCTATCAAATTTTCAATATTGTACTTAACTTTAATATAATGTAACTATAGGCGTTTTGAAGCCCTAAAACCCTAGAAAGCCGTTTCTATTGTCAATTCGTGATTTTGAGGAGTGTTTTGAAGACTCTTCTCTTCCTCTCTAGTTTGGAAGTTTTCATCGGAATTTGTGGTGGTTTAGGTTGGTTGTGCCCCTCTACTGTTGGTGCTTTAATAACATTTATTTTTGACAACATTTATGAGTCAAAGACATTCTAATACCACTATTTCTAATACTTAAATATTTCCACTATAACAATATACTTTTTAAAAAGTTTAGTAAAATAGATATAAGAAAACGAAAATTTAGTTTATTGATGAAACAAAGGAAATACAAGATTAGAGATTAAAAAAACATATTATTACAATCACTCAATATTGGAAATCATCATCCAAATGAACCACTGCATTTCTCTGATCTACATAGACACATCTTCTTTTGACCTCCTCTAGATGCTCCATAATCATATCTTAGCTCTGTTAACGGAGGAATATGCTTCATAGCGAAAAACCCAATGTAAGTACACCATAAACAATTTTGTTCACGAGCAATTAGCTGCCACATAACATTGGGAGAGCAACTATGATTCATAAACCGAGCAATATTTCCAGATTTCGTCGCACTGATCACCAATGATGATGATAAATATTTTTCGGAGACTCTTTCTGAAGCATCCTCACCAACAAGCTCGGGTTCATAATTCCATTTAAAACATTTAAAAACATGTGAACCGTCGAATATATAATCATCCTCTTCATTCTCACTGTCGGCTATGATATCACTAGCATACTCGCATATAAAACTTCCTGCTCGGATTGGATCCCATGACCTTAAACCCCAACCACAATCAAATGTCTTAAAAACTTCAAAATTGAATTTAAGCCCGGTTTGAATCATCTTGTTTTTGCACTCCACAGAACAACGACATGATCCACCGCATTCAAATACTATCGGTCCACGAGTGACTAAAACCCTCTCAACATAAGGTAAACCACCAAAATTTCTCTCAACGCATGCACAATTTCCATTTCTCAATTCACATGACCGAGGTCGACATGTGTAACAATCCACCATAGGTGGAATATTGATTACTGCATGTTTTAGAGAAGAAACATAAATAAACGATGCAGGACCCTTCTCCTGATCAACTTTGTTTACCAAAGAAACCTTTAGATTCTCAGCTCCTGAAGAGAGATCTTGAAGAATAAGACCTGGTCTTGTAATCAAACGATTCTTCCACTGCTCTACTGATTTCCATATCCCAAACGCAGGTTTTTGATCAGGTTCCCTTACCAATTTGAATTTGAATACTTTGAATCCATTTTTACCTTCCTCTTCCCACGTAGTTGTCATCATGTATATCCCATCATATATGAAAATAGTGCCGTTCTTCCTCTTTTCATCCTTCTTAGATCTTGTCACTCTCACAATACTTCTCTTTTGAAAAGCTGTCTCTAATGAAAGATTGATCCCCTTAATTGTCTGATCAGATATGGTGCCACCTAACCCAGTAAATACTAAACTATTAGGATCTTCGTTTCTATCAGCATTTTCTCCCGAAGAGAGAATGCTAATAGCTATTAGTTTATTCTCTTCACTATCCTCCGCTGCTATAAAACCAACTCCAAAGTTGGTTTGGTGAAGCCCCACCAAATCCATTTCACCCCGTATGAAAAAGATGTCTCCTACAGCTATTCCAGGAATAGAACCAACTCGCTTCTTATTGTTTGTAAATAATCCACGATTCTTAAAAATATGTAGAGCCTCTAAAACCTCACCATGCACAGTTCCAACTTGGATTAAACGTCTCCTTACGGCATCAAAACTACTCAGCGTTTGGAAATTGGTTACTCCCTTTAGCTCTCTCCATTGAAAAAAATCCTATCTTTTGAGAAAATGATTTCATCAATTAAAGGAATTAAAGCGAAACCTAAATTACAGACGGAAAATAATGTGGACTTGATCACTAACAAGTAGATTATTATGAATTATAAATACAATGGTTTGGTAGCTTATAGAAATCAAAAATTAATTGAATTTTAGAACTCCTTTTTGAATATTTTTAATATCTTTCACAACAATAAAAATATATTTATATTTAAAATTTAACTATAAATAATATATGCATATTAAATACGTCATGGAAAAATACTGTAATTTTTTTTGTTATATTTGTTGATCATTTTATCCTATAGCCAATTTGTTTTAATTGATTTACAATAAATTAGCTAACTATAAGGGAGATCAAATCTAATAAGAAATAAGAAATTCAATCATAGAGTTACTTCTTAAACCAAAAAAAACACGTAAAATTAAAATACAACCTTGGTTCCTACTTCGGTTGGCGTAAAAAAATGTAAAACAAACAAAAAGTTAGGAAACAAATAATCACATAATCATTGTAAGAGAAGAGACAAAAGATTGAGAATTAGAGTTTAGAAAAACAGAAAAACATGAGGATATAAATAGGTTCAATATCTTTTTGGTCAATACTAAAACCGAATCTTGAATAATAAGATTCTCAAAGTAGGGTACAGTGATATCCTTCTTCTTAGTCACAATTTTATGTTTAAGTGAAAGGAAGAAACTAAAATTTAAATATATAGGAACAGTTAATCAAACCATAAATACAATATGTATCATTGTATAAACATAAAATATATGTATAGATATAATATTAACCTCTAGGCAAACCTCAAGTTAAAGAAAATATAACAAAATAATATAAAGTTGAATTATCACGAACCTCTAGAGGAATACAAGAAGTTGGAGAGGAACCAGATGAAAAAATTTACGAAAGTTATGTGTTTGAAGGAGTGAAAATTTTTATTATAGATTTTTTAGTGTGAAGAATAAAACAAAGCATATTTGATGATTTTTTTGAATGGCTCTACGTTGTTACCATGGAAAACAAAGATCTTTGGATGATATTTGAATAATGATCTTTACCATCTAAGTTTCAAACTTTAAAAACCTCCAGATTTTGTTCCTATTATATTTGTGTGCATTACCTTTTAATCAATTATTTACCAATTTTGTTTACTAAGAGCTAGTCAATATATATAAATATGAATTAGTATATCTTCTATAGTTGGATAATTAAGTTTTCCTACTTTTTATTACCAATTTATTATTAATACTAATATTTATTAGCATAAAATAATTTATTTTCTGTATTTTAAAAAAGAATTCTTTATAGGTCCTTTTCAATTTTTTAATGGTTTGAATTATTTGCATGATTTAATAAATCTAGCCAAATTTTGGTTAACTTAAGAGGGGGTGTATTGGATTGAAGATTTGGAGAGAATTTGATTTTTTTTCTTATAATCACATGTTATTCAACGTAAGTAGTGATTTATAAACATCTTCTCAAATCCTATGTTATTGAATTAAGAATTTTTGTAAAATTAAATTTATCATTTACAATCTCATGTTATTCAATCAATCATTTGTAAAATTCATATCAAATATAGTGTTATACAAAACACAATTGTTCTTTTTGAAAAATTTACTCTATGCGATTTGATGCAACTTTTGATACCTTTCTATATGAAAAATATAGATGGAAAAGTCTCACCTCCAAAGGTGCTATTTGGAGGAACTTCCATAAATTAAAAAATAAAATAAAATAAAATTGAAAGAAGGGAAGAACGACAGAAAGGAATAAACATTTGGCTTCAATTGATTGTCATAGATATGGTAAACAAGATTAAATTTGTTTAAATTTGTTGACTGCAATTGATCTCAATTCTTTTGAGATCTTTAAGAGTTTTGCTGCAAAGTCGCTGATTGTGATGGCAAAACTGTCATTGTTGCAGGCCTAGATCATATTTTAAAAGCTGTTAATACCTTACTTGTATATTAAGAATTTTGTTGACTGTATGTGAAATTGGGAATGTACAGAAGGAGCTTTGGTGCTGTACTTGACATTATACTAATAGCTGATTATGTCAAAAGTTGAATCTTGAAGATGACACTTGTAAAGAAGCTTATATTACACAAAAGGGTACAAATATTAAGAAAGAAATTTGAAAGCATTAACCTGAAACTTCACACGATATTAATATGAAGAAACACACTTAGTTGCTACATAAAGTTAAGCACACTTTTGGATGTCAGCTTTTCGCTTGCCAAGAGCTTGTATAAAAGAGATTGACAGCTTACGTTCTGCCTTCCTATGGTCTGGCCCTGAACTAAACACAAAGAAAGCGAAAGTGGCGTGGAGTGATGTGTGTACCAAGAAAGAAGAAGGAGGTTAAGGCATTCGGTCATTAAAGGAAGCAAACAAGGTTAGCTGTTTAAAGCTTATATGGAGAATACTATCATCGAACTCTTTTTTGGTGCAAAGACTTCGGTTATACCTACTATGGAAGGGCTCATTTTGGTCAATCTCTGCAAACTCCTCCCAAGGCTCTTGGAGGTGGAAGAAGCTCCTCAAATACAGAGAACTAGCCTCAGGTTTTATCAAAACTGAAATTCAGAACGGAAGAAGCACCTCTTTTTGGTATGAAAATTGGTTTTCTCTTGGAAAATTTATTGACCTCACGGGGCATAGGGGATGCATTGATATGGGCATTGCACTACATGCCACTGTGGCTGAAGCTACGGCTCACAACAGAAGGCCACATAGGACTGAAACCCTCAATCAGATGGAAACAGTGTTAGACAACATATGCTTTACTGGGTTGACCGACCGAGACAGAGGACATAGTTGTAACATCCCAAATCCAATATGTGGGCCATTTTGAATTGCAGCCCATTAAAGACAATGTCACAAAACAAGTATTTGGACGTGTGAGTGTATAAGTGTGCACATATAAATAAATCTGTGTAACTATCTCCCTCATAACTTGAAACGAAAATCAACCCTAGCCGCCAATACGAAAGAGAGAATCAGATCAGGTGGTAAGGAGAGGAAAAACAAAGAAAGAAGGAAGAAGATCAACAGCCCTCATGTTATAAAAAAGAAAAGAGAAAGAGTTACGTGACAAAGAGACGTCGTCACCGTATCGAGACCTGATGGCACCACCGCCAAAGAGTAACAGATTTGAGTAAAGAAAAAACAGAACAGAACTGGAGGATAGGAGAAAAGATAAAAGGAGACAAAGAGCAGTGAGGTCTCACGTGGAAGAGTGATGGAGGAGGCAGTGATCTCGGCGCCGGAAGAGAAAGAGCCGTGAGGAGAGGAGAGAGAACAAGACGTCGTAGAGGTTGTGGGAACATCTGGTGGGTCTGACTAGTCATGTCGTGGCCGTGTAAAGTCTCCATCGTGGTGGGAGAACAGAGCCGGAGTGATCAGAGGTGGAGAAGAAAATATAGAAGAAGAAGGGTAGAGAAGAAAGAGGAAGAACAGTTTCAAGTATATGTTTTGGAGATTGATTTCCAGACATACCAGAAGGATTTATATCTCAAATAAGGTGTCTTTGGAAAGATCTTATTTCCAAGAATCCAGAGCCACTAACGGAGCTTATTTCAGAGTTAAACTAGAGAAGATATGTGCGGTGCTTTCTGGCCAAGAAACTGTGAATTTTGTCCAAACCCAGAATCTCCAAGAGGCAGTTCCGCAATGGGTATTTCAAGACAACGTTTGGAGGTCGAAACGTGGTCTGATCTGGATAAAAATTGCTGGCATAATTCATGGTACTACAGGCTTCTGATTCAACGGTGGGATTGCGTTTCCAACGGTTAGTTGTTGAATTATGTGTGTTTCTGAGGCTTATTTGAATAGAGTAAATTGTGACAAGTTCAACTATTTGGTTTGGCAAATGAGGTCTGATTGAGGTGAAGCTTATCCATCTGTCTTGCCAACTCTAAAGTGACGAATCTTTGGGAGGATCGCATCAAGTGGTATCAAAGCACACTCTTGAGTTCGGTATTCATTCACCATCTTCTCATCTCTTCATCTTCTCATCGATCATCATTTTTATCTCTTCATCTTCTCTTTTATCTCTTCACCTTCTTTTCTATATTTTAATCTTTTTTATTTTATTCTTCTAAGAAAAAAAATCCATTTTTTATCATTTATTTACGTTTTAGTAGAGAGAAAAAAATAAACCCGGCTTCGCTAGAATTGAAGAAATCTTCACCAGTCTTGAAGAAAACTTTACTAGACTTCACCTGACTTCACCAGACTTGAAGAAAACTTCACTAGATTTCACTAGACTTCACTAGACTTCATCCGACTTCACTAGATTTCACCACACTCTTCATCTTCTTTTATATTTTCATCTTTTTCTTCTATTCTTCTAAAATTTCTTTTTTATCTTCATCTTCATTTCTCTAGAACTTATTCATCCATTGCTATTGGAAAGTTTTATGTTCTTCATCAAGTTCTTGCCTCATCTTTTCTGTAATTTCATTTGGGTCATTATTTTGGTTACTTGGGGACTACACATTGAGTTGTATTGATTTGCTCTATTAGAACTTTTGGGAGTCACTGAGGGATATCAAATTGAGTGAAACACTTGAGTGAAACACCTTTGAGAGAAACACTTATGAGGATTTTTTACTTCTAATCTGTTTGCTAAATTTTGCAGGAAACAATCATGTCAAACAATGGAGGAAACAATAGCCAAGTAGAAGATGAACCGGCGATTCCAAATCTCCAAGTTCAAGCTTTAATGGGAGAAATGCGACGTTTGAATGGGATCTATGAATGTCTCGAAGAAGTGAGAGCAGTGGTACGACAAAGGCAACCCCAAAATTTGCATAATAGAAGAGATAGAGATCACCGTAGACAAGCAAGGAGTAATGATGAAGATGACTACTACAGTCATGAAGATGACTGTCTCAAGGAAGCCAAAGGAGACCTAGACGTGAGAGAGAAGGTAAAGGTCGACGTAATGACACTCTTGAAGGTCTGAAGCTTAAAATTCCACCATTTCACGAAAGAAATGATCCAGAAACGTATCTGGAATGGGAAAAGAAGATAGAGCTTGTGTTTGATTGTCAAAACGACTTGGAGTACAACAAGGTTAGAGTGGCGACTACGAAGTTCTATAATTATGCACTTAGCTGGTGGGATCAGTTGGTTACATCAAGGAGACGAAATGGAGAACGTTCAGTAGAGACGTGGGCTGATATGAAAGCTATTTTGAGGAAGAGATTTGTTCCTAGTCATTATCATCGTGAGCTTCATCAGAAACTAAGGAGACTAACCCAAGGAAGCTGTAATATGGAAGATTACTATCAACAGATGGAAACTCTCATGATAAGGGCTGATGTTTCTGAAGATAGAGAGTCTACAATGGCTAGATTCTTGAGTGGTTTGAACCGAGATATACAAGAAAAACTTGAAATGTAGCATTATGTGGAGATAGAAGAAATGCTACACAAGGCGATTCTTGTGGAACAACAACTCAAAAGGAAGGGTCCTTCTCGACCAACTTATGGAGCTGGAGCGTCCAATGCTAGATCAAGTTACCAAAGAGAAGAAAAATCTAAGGTCATCCCAAAGGCTGACCTTAAGCCTAACATCGCAAGTCAAGTCACTAGAGGGAAAACTGAGGTTTCTACTACTAGAACTCGCGACGTGAAATGCTTCAGGTGCCATGGAGTAGGGCACTACGCCAATGAATGCTCAAACAAGAAGGTCATGATCCTTATGGAAAATGGGGATATAGAATCAGAAGAGGAGGAAGTGATTTCTGATTCTCTATCATCAGAAGAAGAGCATGAAGTCATTCTGGCTAAAGGAGATCTATTAGTAGCAAGGAGATCACTAAGTGTGCAAGTAAAACCAAAAGAACAGGAGCAGATGGAGAACTTGTTTCACACAATGTGCCATGTTCAAGACAAAGTATGAAACATTATTATTGATGGAGGGAGTTGTACCAATGTGGCGAGTGAAACCATGGTCAAGAAGCTTGGTTTGAAGGTAATTAAACATCTGAAACCATACAAGCTTCAATGGCTGAATGATAGTGGAGAAATGAAAGTGAGCAGCCAAGTATTGGTTCCCATAACCATAGGCAGATATGTGGACGAAGTACTATGTGATGTGTTACCCATGGAAGCCGGTCATATTCTCTTAGGAAGGCCGTGGCAGTTTGATCGCAAAGTAACACACGATGGCTACACCAATCAGCACTCATTTGAGCTCAACAGTAAAAAAATTTCAACTACTTGTCATCCTCAGACCGATGGACAAACTGAAGTAGTTAATAGAACTTTGTCAACTCTATTGCGTGCATTGATCAAAAAGAACTTGAGAACTTGGGAAACATGTTTGCCGCATGTAAAGTTTGCATATAATCACTCGATTCACTCTACTACTAAGTTTTCTCCTTTCCAAATTGTTTATGGTTTTAATTCATTATCTCCTTTGGATCTAATCCCATTGCCTTTGAGTGAAAGAACTAGCATGGATAGAAAAAGGAAAGCTGACCTTGTGAAACAGATCCATGAGAAAGCAAGGAAAAACATCGAAGAAAAGACTAAGCAGTATGAAAGAAAAGCAAACAAAGGCACACGCAAGCTAGTTTTTGACGTTGGAGATCTCGTTTGGATTCACTTGAGAAAAGAAAGATTTCCAAAAGAATGAAAGTCGAAACTTAAGCCAAGAGTTGATGGTCCATTCAAGATAGTCAAGCGGATTAGTGACAATGCTTACCAGCTTGATCTTCAAGGTAAGTACAACATTAGTTCAAGCTTTAATGTTTCTGACTTGATTTCTTTGTTGCAGATGATTCAGATTTGAGGTCAAATCCTTTTCAAGAGGAGGGGAATGATGTGATCATGGAAAGCACTAAGGAGACAGAGCTTGTAGCTAAGCTTGAACCGGAGCTTGAAGCCGAGGAAGACTTAGTTGTACCAGTTGGATCTATTACATATATTTACATAGAGATTTTTTAAAAATTATTATCTTATTATCTTATCGAAATGTATAAATTATTACACCGGCTCAACTCGGGACCGAAATAATTTATTAATTTAGAAAGGTTATTAATTTATCGAATATTAATTTATATAAGTTTTACTGTAATTTCAAGATTCAACTAATTTGCAAGAAATATACCAAACCTAATTCAAATTTGTCGGGATTGAGATTAACACCGATGATGATCTTTGCGGCTCCACGCATCCTTGCGCCTTCTACAACCTGTTTACCAAACCAATTTGTATTTACAAATAATTATTTTAATACAAAATACTTAAATCTAAAAGCTCTTATTTTCGAAGTACCTTTTTAGAGGAAACCTTTATTTTAATAAGAAATTACATACAATGCCATTCATAAGTGTAACCAAATTCAAATTCATTAAGGATAAAATGGTATTAAAACTTTTTTAAAAAAATCGACTTATTAAAAAAAATAAACAAAACGATCCAAACCAAAGAGACCGGGTCGCGCGGATCATGAAACGGATCACACACGCGGATCCATTTTTAAAAATCTGGACCGTCCATTTTAATTTGTTTTAATCAGGAACGTCCATTTTAATATATGTGCACATGATCTGGTGAATGTTTTATCTAACCGATAAATAATTAGTCAAGATTTACCGTATATATTAGGTAAAGCAATTATTTAGTTACGTGAATGCTTAATTATCGGAGCAAAATTTGGAAAACAAAATCGTTTTACTTATATGAATTAAATTTGCAATGAAATTTAATTCTAAAAATTCTGGAAAAAAAAAACCTAAATCAACTCTCATCTCCTATAAATATAAACGCTCTCCTAAGCTCCTTCAACTCCAAAACATAATATTCTTCTAAAAAAAAGTTTGATTTATTTTTTGTTTTTTTTAATATATTTTGCAATGTCTAATTCTTCCATTTTCGTGACTTTTGTGCGTGAATAGGTAGAAAAATGGTTTAAATTAACATTCCCCACCAAAAAATAAATCCAGAATATAGTTTGTTCGTTTATTTCACAAATTCGGTATTCAATAATACATTAAACATTTCACGTGTTGAATCCGAACGACAAAGACAAAACCGTACGACAAAACCGTACACAGAAATATTTATTACACATTAACAAATAAAAGACAAAGACAAGCGGTCCCAGGAAAAGAAAAGAAAAGTTAAAAACAAAAAAATCAAAATAAATAATCTTCCTACGGTTAGAAATTTCCTAAAAGTCTTCAGAGTTCTTTCCCTTGAGAATTAGTTCGTTTTTTCTGTATCTTTTTTTTTCCATGGCTTCTTCTTCTTCTTGTCGCACCTGGAAATATGATGTATTCCCAAGCTTTAGAGGAGAAGATGTCCGCAAAACATTCCTTAGCCATCTTCTCGAGAAGCTCCGTAGCAAATCAATCGTTACATTCATAGACAATAACATCGAGAGAAGCTGCCAAATCGGACCCGAGCTTTTATCGGCAATAAGAGGATCGGAGATCTCAATCGTCATCTTGTCTAATAGTTATGCATCTTCCACATGGTGTTTGGATGAATTGGTGGAGATCCACAAGTGCTACAATGAGTTGGGTCAAAAGGTGATTCCGGTTTTCTACGATGTTGATCCTTCTCATGTCAGAAAACAGACCGGAGATTTTGGAAAGGCCTTTACAAAGAGCTGCGAGGACAAAACCGAGGATCAGAAAAACAAATGGATGAAAGCTCTATCTGAGGTAGCGAGTATAGCTGGAGAGCATTCACTCAACTGGTATGTTTTTTTCTTTTCAAAATATTAAACTTTAAGTAAATTAAGGAGAGAATATTGCTAGACATATTACAATTTTATCATAACATTTATTTAAACCATTTGGGAATTTGGGGTTTCTTTGCATAGGCTTTGATTTGTGTTTTTATTAGTGGTGTTTCTTGATGATATTTGGCTGTCGATATTAGGTCTGATGAAGCAAAGATGATTGAGAAAATTGCCAAGGATGTTTCGAATAAACTCTTTGCTACAACAACCAATGGTTGTGATGACTTTGTTGGGATTGACGCTCATATAAAGGCAATCAATTCAAAGTTGGGCTTGGACTCTGAGGAAGCGAGTATGATAGGGATTGTGGGGCCTTCAGGGATAGGTAAAACTGCCATCGCTACAGCTCTTTTCAGCCAACTCTCTAGCCAATTCCATCACCGTGCTTTCGTATCTTATAAGAGAACCATCCATAACGACTATGACATGAAACTAGCTTGGGAAGAACAGTTTCTATCTAAAATTTTGTGCCAAAAGGACATAAAGTTAGAAACAATAGGTGCGGTGGAACAAAGGCTAAGAAACAAGAAGGTTCTTATCGTTCTTGATGATGTGGATGATCTAGAACTACTTAAGACTTTGGTGGGACATACCAGATGGTTTGGGCCTGGAAGCAGAATTATCGTGATTACTCAAGATAGAGAACTTCTCAAGTCTCATAAGATTAATCTTATTCACGAGGTCGACTTCCCGTCTGAAGATATCGCTCTTAAGATGTTTTTTCGATCTGCTTTTGGGAAAAACTCTCCACCTGATGGTTTTAAGGAGCTTGCAGTTGAAGTTGCTAAACTTGCCGGTAATCTTCCTCTGGGTCTCAATGTCTTAGGTTCGTCTTTGAAAGAAAAAGACAAGGAAGAGTGGGAGGAAATGATGCCTAAGATTCAAGGTGATTTGGATGGTAAAATTGGGAAGTCTAATTGGGAAGTCTAATATCCCAATTGGTAAAATTGGGATATTAAAAGTCTGTTACCGTAGGTTAGATAGGAAAGATCAAGAATTATTCCTCTACATTGCGTGTTTATTAAATGGTGAGAGTGTCAGTTACATCAATAACTTGCTGGAGGGTGTTTACACTAGTGTTAACACTAGAATTAAAATGCTTGCTGATAAGTCCCTCGTACGTATAACTACACCAGAAAAAACAGTGCAAATGCACATTTTGCTGCAGAAGTTGGGTAGAGAAATTGTTCGTGAAGAGTCAATTAAGGATCCTGGAAAACGTCGATTCTTGGTGGATCTGGAGGATATTCGTGAAGTACTTACTAATAAAACTGTAAGTTGTTACACTTTTAATGCGTAGACTCTATGTGAATTTAAGCAAGTCTTTTGATGTTTGATAAATTTTCAGAATTTTTCTTAAGACAATGACTGTGTCATGGTTATTTTTTTCAGGGGACAGAAAATGTCCTAGGTATATGTTTGAACCAATCATCTATCGATATCAATGAGCCTTTATTTATAGATGAAAATTCGTTTGAAGGAATGCGTAATCTCCAGTTTATAAAGTTTTACGTAACCGACCGGTGGTATGGGACGGGATTTGTGGAAAGGTTCTTTGAAAAGCTCGATGAAAAGTTCTCCCCCCATGGCATCGTATTGAAGTCACATCGGGGCCTCGCTTATTTGCCCCCTAAACTCAGATTGCTACATTGGGATAGATATCCATGGAAATATATTCCTTCTAACTTCAAGGCAGAATATCTTGTTGAACTCATAATGAGAGGTAGTAAGCTTAAAAGGTTGTGGAAAGGAACTTCGGTACGTACTATCAAATTTTATTTATTTGTCTACAATAAGATTTGATTAGTTTTCCATTTACAACAAAAGCTTATTACTTTTCATTCTTTTCAATTAGGTAGTAATAGGTTATACATGTTAGAGTAATTTTTTTTGGCTAAAATATTTTTCTACATTGATTAGTTGGTATTAAAGAATTTGTATACAATGTTTTTTTTGACGTTTGTATTATCTTTTTCCCTACTTTGTTTTCAGCCACTTCAACGCCTCAAGAAGATGGAATTATATGGATCCAGAGATTTAAAAAAATTCCCAATCTTGCTAAGGCCAAAAATCTCAAGGTATTGAATCTTCTCTATTGCACCTCAATCTTACTCAATGCTCATGGTTCAAAAGTTTTCCACTAAATAGAACTGAAATAGCTTCTATGTGGATCGAGAATACACATCGGGTCACTCATCTCAACTGGAGTGGTTTCCCATTGAAATGTATACCTTCTAACTTCCGCACAGAACATCTGGTTGATCTCAAGATGACATACAGCAAGTTTGAGAAACTTTGGGAAGGAGTCCAGGTAATTAACATTCTCGTAAAGAAAATCTTTTTTGATGTTTCGATAATATTCTAATGCCGAGGAGATGGAGACCTTCTTTTATGTCTTCTTCTTTGCTATATCATTAGCTTATTGATTTAGCACCCTAAAGAAAATTTAGTATACATTGTGGGAAAATATTTTTCCATTTTCGTATATCAATTTATGAAAGAGTAGTTAACCTTTAATAACTATATTATCTATTATTATATATACATATATTACACTTTATTTACATTATTATGACTTAAATATATATAACCAATCTTATTTTAGTTATTTTATTATTTTTTAGAAACAATGGTGCCATTACACAAAACTTACTCAGTAACAAATAACTAAAATAATAATTATCTTAAAATTATTTATAAGTTATATATTACTTAATTTTGTGTCATATAAATAATGAGTATGTCTTGCTCCATTTATTTCAAATATTACAAAAAAAACATACAAATAATATTTAAATCAGACATAATATTATTAAATGAAGTATAAGAATATTATAAGTTATGAAATAGTTGTAAAACTTAAATAAAATATTTTAATTTTTGGTATTAATTCTAATTACCAAGTAATATAAGTAAATAAGTCATGTCAGGTAAAATAGTGTTTTGCGTTATCTAAATCAGAACGTTAAGAATGTCACTAAAAAAAATTTCCAATTAACAGTATATAAAATTTAATAAAAACTTTGGAAACAATTAGGTTAAAAACATAAAATTAAATGAATTAGAATAGCTTAATATAGTTTTGTGAAAAAAAAATTAGTATTGCAATTTTTTGAAAAAATGAGAATTATGAATTAAATGATGTTTGTAAATGATGCTTGAAAGATCTTAGAGTTTTATGTTTTCTAATTTTACCAAAATATTAAATCTTGAGGTTGTAAAACATACATATTGAAAGTAGATTTACATAAATTATAGAGACATTTTGAAAAATATCACTTTTCAAAACTACCATTCTTAATTGTTTATTTTTAAAAATATCATTTTTATTCTAATAATAACTACAAATCAATAATAATACAAATTATTGTGTGAAAATGTTTATTCACCTAAATAAAACACAAATAAAACTAGATAATTTTTTGTGGGTTAGCCGTTTTCAATTATGGTTTAGATTTATCCTTTAAAAAGGATTTTGATTCATTTTAAATTAAATATGTGATATTTTTGAAAATACACAATCAACAGTGGTAATTTTGAAAAGTAGCACTCTCAAAGTGAGATTTTTAAAATTTCTCCTAAAATATAAACGAAACGTGATTTTTGAAAACATGAGAAATACTAACAAAATAAATGATAAATTGAAATAATAAAACAAGAAAACAATGAAATTATAGAGGATAGAAGAAACTATGAATTAGGGGAGCAAGCGAATATTTTTAATGATTTCAAAACTTAAACAATTTAACGAATAAAAAGTTTTTACATTTCACATGAATCAATATGTAACTAATTCTGCTCATATTTCTATATATTTAGAATAAATTTGGTCTAGTTAGATTCAAATTTTAAATCAGTTAATAGCTCACCAACCTTATTAAATAGTCATACATCATATTGTTTATCAATTTTGTAACATAAAATAAATGGCTCTTTTCTATTTACAATTTTTTTTACGATATTATTTACTATATTTAAACCAAAGTGCTTATATTCCTTCTCTTTTTGCAGCCTCTTGAAAATCTCGAGAGTATGGATATGAGATTTTGTGTTAACCTGAAAGAAATTCCAGACCTTTCAAAAGCCAATAAGCTGAATAATTTAATTATGATAGCTTGCACAAGTCTTGAGGTTCTTCCAAGTGACGTCAATTTGGAATCTCTTGAGGAACTCTATCTCGGTTCTTGCTCGCGGTTGAGAACTTTTCCTCAGATTTCAACGAGGGTTAGAGAGCTTCGTCTATACGACACTGCGATTGAAGAAGTTCCTTCTTGGATTGAGAATATGTCTAACCTAGAAGTACTCATTATGTATTTAAGTAAGAGGTTGAAAAACATCTCTCCAAGCATTTTTAAATTGAGACATCTTAAGGAGGCACAATTTGGATGGTGCTCTGAACTCACATCATTCAGTGATGCAAGTGTGGTTGCAAAAGGTGCATGCATCACAGAGTTACGGGACTTCCATCCTGACAATTTGAAGTTTTTCGACTTCAATGAATGCTTAAATTTGGATAAAAAGGCGCATGAATTCATCCTACGATTATCCTTACCTATGATTACAGTCTTCCCAGGTAGAGAAGTGCCTACGTACTTCACGCATCGAACTTGTGGTAATTCCTTATTTATCACTTTACCTCAGAGCTCTCCTTCTCATGAACTTATGCGGTGCAAGGCTTGCATCATCGTTGAATCAGGTTGTTTTCCAGTCAAGACAATAATAGTACGTTGGCGCTTCAGAGGCTTAATCGGTGTGAAATTATTTGACAAGAAGTATGTGGTCACCGAGGATCAGTGGGTTCTGGTCTTGAGGGAGCATGTGGTTGTATTTAACTTTGGCTTGGCTGGTTCTAAACTCAATTCTCATTTATCTGCATTTCCTTCCCCCGCTATTGAACACAAGTCTCTTCAATGTGAATTGGACTACAACGATATGAAGTTTGAGTTTTTACTTATTGGCATGAAAGGGAAATTGGACATAAAAGGATGCGGTATAAGACTCTTGGACGCCTATCTATCTCAAGATGCTGTAGCTACTAGAATATCTAAAGACTGGGAGAAACAAGAAGCAGATGCCGGTAAGCTTTTGGCATAAACTGATCAGAAGATTATGAAGCTAACTCTTTTTTTCAGGATCAACTATAAATCGAAGATAGGAATTGATGGTTTTATATATTACGCAGATGACAGTGGCGACATTCTTTCTGTTTCTCCTACTTATCCATGTCTTGAGGAAGAAGCTTTATATGTTGACCCCATGATTACAGAACGACAAGACACGGAGACATCCATCATAGATCCTTCGTCGTCAACATTATTTGTAATTATGATCACGCCCTTAATTTCTACTACTGTTAATATTTTAACCTCGGATAAAATAAAATGATGAGAATCAACCCTACAACGAACCTGTGGAGACGCAGCAGCTGAGCAAGGCAGCTTTGTGAACGGGAATCTCGGGTGAGATTTTGACGAGATGGACGACATCTACGACGGTATATTCCGAGAAACTCGAGACAAAGAGAAAATGATGGATGATTTCACCGGAAGAGTCTTTAAATCTCGAGCTCGCTCCGTATCGTCTCGTGTTTGACAAGAAATCGTCAGAATATCTGCCACACCAGTTACTCTTTGAGGACTTGCAATCACTGCATTATGAACAATCACCAGTAAAATCCTTCCACGTGTTCTCCGATGCTCTCAACCACACTAAAATTACAAATACCATATTTATAAACATTATGAACAAGTTGAAGTTTTGGATCTCTTTATCGGGACAATGCTTTATGTGATTAAACAACTTTGAGAGATTTAGTCTAGAGGTCAGTGAATTTAGTTCATATTTGAACATGTAAACGTTAATCTCATGTTGATTATACAATCACATTTCATTGTTAACTAAGGGCTTGGGTAGTGTTTTGTTTGCCTTATGCGAGATCACTTTTCGCAGCCGTTCAAAATAGTCTTCTTATTTTCATAAAAACATATTTAACTGAAAATCGATTGTAAATTAAAGAGCAAAACAAGATGCAACTAAAAACCAAATAAATTTTAGCTTGCATCTCAAATATACAATTCGCAAAAGAATGTAATAGAAATCCAAAAGACCAATTTTCTTTTGTTAGTCTCGGTTTCGGCTTAGGACGACCCCGGTTATCAAAAAAAAAAAAAAAAAAAAAAACTAAAATAACACTTTTATGCGCGGTATCATGTTGAAAAACAATAACCTCTAGCCAGTAATTAAAATAAATATATAAAAAATTCATTCCTCAAATCTCATATTTTGTTACAGCCTCAAGTCTCTACGGGTAGAGCTACCTAGGTCCAGTCCTTAACGTTGAATTTCGAGCACGGTTTTCCTTGTAGCTTTACACTTTCTACCCTTCGGCTATGACGCTTAAGACGACAAGACAGTCTGTTACCGGTGAGTTTATAGCTGGTTTTCCGCAAAATCTATTGAAGTAGAGAGCCCCTCATCTACTTTGGCTGCACTTGTATGCGAATCAAAAAATATTCCATGACCATAAAATGAAAGGTTAGGCGCTCTGATTGCCTCTTACATGATCCTTGGATGGGTAGAACTATCCTACAATCAAGATAAAAAGGAAGACATTCCTCTCCCGTTAGTCGAGTTCCTACACGCCTACATATATATAATATAAAAAAGTGTAAACACATTGACCAAAAACCGTATAGCAACAAATGAAAATTTATATTAAATGTCAAACCAGCGCGTAGCGCGGCTGTTAACCTAGTAAACTCTAAAAGACATAAATAATACATGCGCTAGAAAGTTCCACTAATACCATCAAATTTAAAATCAAAAGTCGTTTTGCCCTTAATTCTTTCGACGCTGGGAAAAAAATTTAATTAGAAAAACAAAAAAGGAAAACAGAGCGATTCCCGGGATTTCGCAGTCGTCAGCAGATTTCAATCTAAACTTCGGTATTTCGTAGTCGTCAGCGGATTCTTTGAAGTGCTTAAGAATTTTAGGGTTTAAGAAATCAGATGGCGGTTTAGAATTTTAGGGTTAGGGAGTCCAGTTCATTATGCAATTTCTGGGTTTTAATCAATCTCCGTTTCAATTTCTAGGTTTTCATCAAAAGATCTAATTTTATAATTGATGGATTTTACAGAAAATTGGTCAGATGAATTGAATTCTGAAGTATGATCTCATATTGAAGACTAACTTTATGTAATCCATACATCAAACGCTTATTAATGTTGTAAAATTGCAGATCTTATGGAGTGAAGAAACATTCCATTAATGTTTTAATTAATTTTAATTTTAAAATAATTTTTTCCCAATCTATTTTTTCAAATTTTAAACCTAATTCAATATGATTTGAAAATCATGTTGTTTGGCTCAGTAAAAAAAACAACTATTGTAACAAAAGTAACAAAACAACATTTAGATTTTCAGCCCAAAAATGATGTCATTTAGAAGTTTATGTTAGTTTTCTAACAGCAGCTAACGTGGCAACGTTGACGATATAGAGAGGAGTTATTTAGCGGGTGACTTTCGAGGTGGTAGGGTTGATTTACACAAGATTCGGGTGAAGGTTGATCTTGCAAAAAAAAAACTTTAATGGTTTTTTTGCATAAAACCCATACAAAAAAGTTCAATACCTTTTTTTTTCTGGCCACAAATAAAAAATGGTTGAAATAAACTCTCAGTTTTCTCAGTTTATTTTTATTTACACTCACATTCTATTGCGTCTCTTCCTTAGTTTTAAAAAGCGTGCATGTGGTGTGCTATGGCGCATGGCGCACCATGCCAAGGGGAAAATTCCTATAGAGGATAAAGGCATTGCTAGATCTAAAAGGCGCACGCCTTGATGCGTCTTATTCAAAGCGATGACGCATCGTAGTGAGGGACATGTTGATCATGGCGCAAATATATATATATATATATATATATATATATATATATATATTCTTTGGAAAATCATAATTGTTGACATTGTTTTTTAGAAAATGTTAATATATCTATAATTATATATAAACTAATTAAGCCCTAATTCTCTTATCTCAGCCGCCTAAAATTCTAAGCAAAAAAGATATTTGATATTCTTTTACAAGTGACGAGTCTGCAGTGCACTGTGCACAAAGTCTCAGCTCTCCTCTCTTCTTCACTCACAAAAATAAGGTAATCAAGTGATTATGTTTTAATATATGAGCACAATTTAAGACTGGTTTATAATAATCTTCTCACGTCTAAGTGTCTAAGATATATGCACAAAATACCAGTCAAAGTCTAAGTTTGTAAGATATATGTACAAGACTACAAGTCAGTAAGATATACGTCTTTAAGCTATTTGTTCTTTTAAGTTGATTTTTAGTAGGAATAGTTTATGTTATGCAGTAAAAGTCTATGATTATAAATTATAATGTCAACCTGACGTTAACTTTAATATTTCTTTTATCAAATTTATCTTTATCTGATGTAATTCTCCGTTTATGAAGAAGATCCAGTGATCATCACGTACAAAATTACCAAACCACCATGTCTGATCCGAGTGGAAAAGAAACGGATCCAGAAAACAAATATGGAACCCCGGAAGTTGGGAATAGAAATAACTGGACGTGTCACTTTTGTTCTATACTGAACAACTGAAACAACCGCACCCATTTTTTTTTAATAATATTTTTCCCATAAATATTTATTACTCTAGACAATAAATAAATTCACCAATTTATTCAACAAGATTCTAATCCGAAAATTATAAACTAAATAATAGAAAAGCACTCAAAATAAACCGACGAGTCTAGATCATCCCCTCTTCCTTGCTATGATTCCACAGTCCTATTTTTTCTTTTCCTGCATCAAATAAAAGGAAATGCATAAGTATTTCGATAAATACTTAGTGAGGCAATCCTCCCATCTACAAGCTATACACACAAACGATTTAAAATATTTAACGTATTTAAACACAAAATACCACATTAAATCAGCCATTTCACGAAACACTCGATCTAGATCCACCCGAAATCATACACGACCTATATTCATGCAAAACACATTAAATAATTAAATCGTTTAGATAAGCTTATGGTCCTGCACTCACCTTAGCCAATCACAGAAATTTTCGTGACAAAATTCTGTAATTTCCTGGAACTCCCGGGGTGAATCAACCCTAAATTCCCGAACGCAGACCTAGAAAATAATAAAAATATTGAAGCTTCAGCCTCAAGTAACAACTATACTATAATCACAAAAGGACAAAAATACAACTCCACATCTTCTTCTTCCACGAAGATCTGTAACTCCACGATGTCACCGACAAACACTGCTACCCTCGCCGATCGAGATCACCACACCACCACCTCTTCCTCGATGATCTCACAACATCATGACATTACCACCAACGCTGTGCACCACTGAGTCACCCTCGAACTCCACCATGATCACCGTCACGTCATCGTTGAACCCACCCCCAACGCCACCGTTCACCACGATCTCCACAACATCATCGAGCTTGACAACAATACCCAATCAACATGAGACAACTAAGACAGAGGAGTCCTTACCTCCACAACTCAACGAAGAGACTCCGCAGCAATAACCTTGCTTCTTCTTCACGGCCACTCAACAACTCAACTCCTCTTCTCACTACGACACCAACACCAAAGAACTCAACTCTCCTCACTTTGTACTCGATGGAGGCGACAACTTATAGAACTTTAGGTTTTAGGGCTCGACGAGATTAAGAAGAGATTAAGTGGTGGTTTAAATAACCAATAGACTTAGGGTTATCGATGGTTTAATTAAATTAAACCGAAAATCCAACTAAACCAACATTAATTTAATCCAGCATTTAATTAATCTTTGATTCAATTAATTCAAACCTGAGATTAAAAATTAAACCTCCATATTAATTAAAACTCTTCCGGTTAATTATTTAAACACAAACCGGTTCCTCAACAAAAAAAACAGATTTAACCAATCTACTCCAAATCCCGCAAAAATAAATTCAAATTTTCCGTTTCCGAGACACGGGCGTTACAATTCTCCCCCATTAACATAGATTCGTCCTCGAATCTAACGCCCCAGTCCATCCGTATTGAACTCAACCCACAATCGTCGCAACGATTCAAACAATCCTTGACCAACCTGGCCAACACAAACCGATCACGAGATCAAACACCATTGATCTCTGAGGTCGACATTCAGTCACTGGCTTCCGGTCATAAACTCATTGCTCACAACTCAAACTCATACCTCTCCACTCTAAGACACCAAGTCTTATGAGTTCTGGGTATCTATACCACTCCGCTCTCAGGCCACAAAGTCCTTCGAGCTCTCGGTATCAACTCATGCCACTCCACTCTGGGTAATATAACCTTACGAGTTCTCGGTAATCACATACCACTCCACTCTGGGCTATACACCTTACGAGTTCTCGGTATCACACTCATACCACTCCACTCTGGGCAGTATAACCTTACGGGTTCTCGGTATCACATACCACTCCACCCTAGGCTATATACCTTACGAGTTCTGGGTACCACACTCATACCACTCCACTCTGGGCAGTATAACCTTACGGGTTCTCGGTATCACATACCACTCCACCCTGGGCTATATACCTTACGAGTTCTGGGTATCAGAGAAACTATCCATCCTCCTTTGAGTTGTACAGGACTAGTTCGTCCTTTGAGCAATCATGACCCTCTATACGTCTATAGGCACTCTCGACTGAAACTACCACCCATAATCTGCGTACGACCTCACAAGGTAATACCGACATCATCCATATTCCAAACACAGAATATCAACCTCTTATAATCAATACTCAGGTTATCTCACCGCATACCCAGTCACTCAGGGTACTCACATAATCTCTTCCCGATTACAATTCAAGTTTTTTAACTCCCAATAAAAACTCCTTTCAGAAACTCATGTTCACTTAACTCTCATGACAATGCCAGCCATCAACAATAAGAACTATCCATCTTATTAAACTCATCAAGAAATATCCCAACATCAGATTCAATCCTTCAGAATCTCATCACAACATATTCGAACTCTTCGAATATCCCCGCAACATATCATATTCCACAGGATATCAAGTCACTATATTCCATCCCCGGAATGTCACCACATTATAGTCTATAAATCCGACTATCACTTACCTAATATCTCGTACTTCAGGATATTAAAGCAACATGTCTAATAACCCCATACATCACCACAATATATCCAATACCTCAGGATATCTACAAAACGTATTCGATTCCAGAATATCAAACACAACATATCCTAACTCTCGGATATCAGCCCCACACTCTGAAATCTCATTAAAGTTTTTCTTAATCAATTCCAGAACGTTCTCATTCCTTTACGATTAACAAAATGGCACTCACCAGCAATCATTAATAAAATACTAACCCACATTATTTTTATTAATCTCAATATGTAACAATCGTTTTTGACTCCGAAACATAAATACACACACAACAGGAACTGGAAAACATGGATTATGAATTCTCCCCACTAGAAGTGGTCCACTTCCGAAGCTCAAACCTCGATTCCAGCTTCTTCTCAAACAACTTGGAGAATTCCAATTTCATCATCGCCTCTTCTCCCCCAGTTTCCTCTACCACAACATCACAACTGAGAAGACCTTGATCATTAGAACTTCCTTCCTTTGATCTATATGATTATTCTCTCAAGAATCTCCACCGACCTTGCGTCAACCAACATGTTAAACTGAAGATCAAAAATCTTAGCCACCACCTCACTAGCCTTATGCCAGCTTCCACATGTGCCAATGTAGACATATCATCTGATACCGACACGCCCCACAATCTGGAAATGTCCCACATACCTCGGACTCAACGTAGTCCCAGAAATGTATCGGTTAAGACCCACCTCTCAACAGCGCCCTCTTGAGATAACTTATCTCCAACCTAATCAGCATAACCCTTTCGCCGATCTCGCGCTTCTTTCATGTTCAGCTCCCAGAAACCCGGACCTCTTTTGTAATCTCCTGAACAATATCCCCACCAATACTCTCCCCTTCCCCTACTAAGGTTCAACATAATGGTGTACAACTTGGCCAACCATAAAAAAAAAACTTCCTATGGTGCCATCACAATAGCTAACGCTTAGCTTAGAACTCAAAATTCCCAAGTCAACTCTCCGAACCCACTCCTTAACAATGAAACCCCAGAGCCTACCACCCTGACTCTTTGCTAATAACTTAGGCCTCGGTCCGTAACAAAAAGCTTAACTTAAAATTTTTGAAACCAACTGGTTTCTCGAGCTTTACCTCTCAGATCATTCTTGATCCCATCCGCATAAGAATCCAGAGCACCTCCTGCACTTGGAATACTTATCACCTTTTGCAGCTTCGCTTGATTACCAAGTTCACCAACACCACCGCTCACTAGTGCGGTTAACTACACGTTACAAGCAATCTTTCCTGGATCCAATAAGCCTTGGCGAGCCTCGCTACTCCCAACTTATTTCCCTAGATCCTAATACTCGAGTAAAAACAAATCCCTCTTGATCTTTCCTTTCTGGGAAACTTCCCATTTTTAGGCCACTTCCCTTTTTACCCACATTTCCTTTTAGGAAACTTTCTATTCTAGGCAACTTTCCATTTTTGGAATCCTTCCATTCTAGGAAACTTTCCATTTTTTGGAAACCTTCCATTCTAGGTAACTTTCCATTTTTGGAAACTTTTCCTTTTAGGAAACTTCAGCTCCGAACCATACCACTCATGGTTCACTCTTCCTAAACTTCTCCGGAATTCTCCCAAACTTTCCCGGAACTCCTCCGGAACTTTCTCGAAACTCCTCCAGAACTTTTCCGAACTTTGTTGGAACTATCCTCGAACTCTCTCAAACTTCTCGAGACTCCTCCAGACTCTCCCGGAACTCCTCTGGAACTCTCCCAGCCCCACTTGACCTTTCAGCTCCATCATTCCAAGGAACACTTACAACTAACAGAGATTCAACCTTGCATCTCACTCAATCCACTCTAGATAGCGAATGGTTAAAATAACGTGATACTCCACTGAGTATCTACTTGAACGGAAATTCTACTCCAACATCCCAATCAAGAGGTCCACATGATCCTTTTCAGGATCCTTTCTTTTTTAGGACACCAGTACCAACTCTACCGGCCACTCTATCGACCACCGGACTTCTGACCGGTTCAACCGTGACTTTCTGTGCCACACCCTACACCGCTACCGCCCGAGCTCCCACATCTTAGTTCAACAACACGTCATTTTCTCTATTATTCTACCTTGCTTAACAATCAAGCAACAACAAGAATAACAATAAAAAGCAAGGAAAACATACCATGAAATCTCATTGAAGGCTCAAAGAGGATGATTCTAAAACTCCATGTAACATAAAATTGACTAACTACCATATAATCAATTTTATCACAACAACACCACGGTTTAACTCATGCATAACACATCACCAAAAATTAAATTAACTCCCAATTTAACTCTCTTAAACCGTTCTAGAACCGTAATTGCTCTGATACCAAATTGAAACAACCGCACCCATTTTTTTTAATAATTAATATTCCCATAAATATTTATTACTCCAGACAATAAATAAATTCATCAATTTATTCAACATGATTCTAATCCGAAAATCATAAACTAAATAATAGAAAAGCACTCAAAACAAAACGACGAGTCTAGATCATCCCCTCTTCCTTGCCATGATTCCACAGTCCTATTTTTTCTTTTCCTGCATCAAATAAAAGGAGATGCATAAGTATTTCGATAAATACTTAGTGAGGCAATCCTCCCATCTACAAGTTATACACACAAACGATTTAAAATATTTAACGTATTTAAACACAAAATACCACATTAAATCAGCCATTTCACGAAACACTCGATCTAGATCCACCCAAAATCATACACGACCTATATTCATGCAAAACACATTAAATAATTAAATCGTTTAGATAAGCTTATGGTCCTGCACTCACCTTAGCCAATCACAGAAATTTTCGTGACAAAATTCTGTAATTTCCTGGAACTCCCGGGGTGAATCAACCCTAAATTCCCGAACGCAGACCTAGAAAATAATAAAAATATTGAAGCTTCAGCCTCAAGTAACAACTATACTATAATCACAAAAGGACAAAAATACAACTCCACATCTTCTTCTTCCACGAAGATCTGTAACTCCACGACGTCGCCGACAAACACTGCTACCCTAGCTGATCGAGATCACCACACCACCACCTCTTCCTCGACGATCTCACAACGTCACGACATTACCACCAACGCTGTGCACCACTGAGTCACCCTCGAACTCCACCATGATCACCGTCACGTCATCGTGGAACCCACCCCCAATGCCACCGTTCACCACGATCTCCACAACATCATCGAACTTGACAACAATACCCAATCAACGTGAGACAACTAAGACAGATGAGTCTTTACCTCCACAACTCAACGAAGAGAGTCCGCAGCAATAACCTTGCTTCTTCTTCACGACAACTCAACAACTCAACTCCTCTTCTCACTACGACGCCAACACCAAAGAACTCAACTCTCCTCACTTTGTACTCGATGGAGGCGACGACTTATAGAACTTTAGGTTTTAGGGCTCGACGAGATTAAGAAGAGATTAAGCGGTGGTTTAAATAACCAATAGACTTAGGGTTGTCGATGGTTTAATTAAATTAAACCGAAAATCCAACTAAACCAGCATTAATTTAATCCAACATTTAATTAATCTTTGATTCAATTAATTCAAACCTGAGATTAAAAATTAAACCTCCATATTAATTAAAACTGTTCCGGTTAATTATTTAAACACAAACCGGTTCCTCAACCAAAAAAACAGAATTAACCAATCTACTCCAAATCCCGCAAAAATAAATCAAATTTCTCGTTTCCGAGACACAGGCGTTACAACAAGGGAGGAATTAGACGGCATAAACAACATTTGTTTGGAAGTTTAGGAGTACGACTAAATATATATATACATATTTTATTATTTTGGTCCTCATTCTCTCACATTAAAATTATTTTCACCAAACAACAAATTTGTTCGAGTCATTTAAAGGGGTATTTTTAATCATGGTAATAACCTTTTTCCAACATATGCAGAAGATAACTCTTTAAATTGCGACGCTAAAATAATTATCATTTTAATTCATAGTTCATAAAAGAACGTAGAGCCTCTGAAACCTCACCATACACAATCCCAACTTAGATTAACTTGTCGTGCTCTAAAAAGTAACATATTAAAGGTTAGTGGTTTGGATCTAGCTAATAAAATCACAAATCCGTTCAAACTCTATCTATATATATGTTTCTCAATTTCAAGGTATTATTATCTGCATATATAAATATATCCAAAGTACATATATCACTAGAATCGGACCCGCACATACGTGCAGAGATATATTTATAAAATAAATTTATTTGATATTTAAATTTAGGATATAATTTAGTTGTAACATATATATTTTGTACACTAATCAAAATATTTCTAACAATTTGATTAGGGATACTAAATTGGATTTGGATTCATTTTAGTTTGGATTATTTCAGTATATAATCTAGGTATATGCATTTTGGAATGGAAAACTGTCTCATCTAGTATCAATCAAAAATCTTTCGTCCCATGACCTTTTTTTTATAATAATTACCTGTTTAATAATTTTAACCCCTAAAAATTATTCATTTCATAATGTTTATCATCAAAGAGATTGAGTAAGAGTTTTAGATAAGATACATAAATTTTCCATTTGAATATTTAATTATTATAAAATTAATTAAAAATCATCTAAAAAGTTTATAATTCTCGAAAATTCTCTAAATATTTTTAAAAATTACCAAAAATTCCTAAAATACCGGCCTCGATGTGGATTTTAACCCATCATATAGTCACCTCTTACCAAAATTAGTGAAAATTTGAGAACATAATTTATCAACCCTTAATGATTTTATTTTAAAACATTAAAAACAAATGACATTACATGTAATTGTTTACAATTGAAAGTTTTTCTTACGAAGTGTACTTCCCAATTAATAGTATAGATGATTACATATTTTAACTAAAAATTAAATTAAAACGAATAGAAAATTTAAAATTTGAATGCCTAATAAGTCAAGCTTCTTGCTCATTCGGATTTAAAATCATTTTAGTCATTTTTATATTATAAGTTAGAACTATTGCTCGAATCTTTTAACCGATACGGGACATTGAATACACATTTTTTTTATCGATTGAGTAATATATATCCGTTTCAAAAAATTTGATTAACAACATATGCAGAAAAATCTACATTTTTATTAACTATATATATATTATATGATAATTCAAAATAATTTAAATTTAGCAGTTATTTATTAATTAATATTTTAAAAATATTTTAATTGTGTTTGGATATATGAATATAAGACAAGATACAAAAACATTTTTTGTTCTCTTTTCCAATGACATTATATGTATAATTTTATTAGCACTTAAATAACTTTTAAATTGTGCTTTCTTTTTTAATAGTATAGATATTACATATGATAAACTTGCTATTCAAATATTTATGAAACTAATTTAAATTTCTGTAGATTTCAAATAATGTTAGTAATTATTTTATTATCTATACTATTAAAATTGAACCATAATTTGGAAGTAACTTTTAACTGCTAATAAAATTACATATACTGAAAGGCTAGTGAGATGAGTGAGAATTCCTGGTTCTCTCCCGGTCGAGCTTCCGTCGTGAATCCACTGCAGGCCACCTCTGGTGGTTCCCTTAACCGCCCACCACCCTTCCCACCTGACCCCCTGACCCCCCTCCTTCCTCATCCCTTCTTTATTTCCCTCCTCTCCCTGGTTCTTCTTCCTTATCCTCTACTGTTCCAGCTGTAGTAATTATCAAGCAAACTTCTCCTGCTCTGGAGACTGCTCAAGTGGTCACTCACCCTGGTCCTTCAAAGGTCTCTGACTCGGGATCTACTCTCAATACTGATGTTGAAATGACACAGTCTGAGGAAAACTTGTCACAAACTATCAGATCTGTGAAATTAAAGTCTGGATCTGAAAAAGCTACAGTTACTTCTTCTCCTTCTACTGAGGTTGAATTGTCTCAGCCTGAGGCAGCCTTATCCCTTACTACCAGGTCTAATATCTCTAAGTCTGGATCTGAAAAAGATACTCATTCTCCCACTATCTCTCTCAAGAAATTTACCATTCTACAACCAGAGAGCTCTTCCCCACTTTTATCAAACCCGGCCTTAACCCCCTCCTTATCTCAGCCTCCCATACTGCATAAACCACACATTACCTCCCCCCTTGTCGCTACTACTCCTTCAAAACCTGTCATGCCACCTCATTCCACTCCCTCACTTCCATCTGAGAAGCCTCAACCTTCCCAGGTTCACCCTAATCAAGAAAGCTTATTACCTCCCTATCCTGAAACTGTTACATGGGCTCAAAAAGTCAAGACAGTAAAAGATAGGTCTCTCCAAAGGCTAGCTCCCTTAGAATACTCACCAGATGGGACTCCTAGAGTACTTGTTTCAGATGATGTATTCCGCAGAGGGGCTGCTCTCCATAGAGAGTATATTGTTGGAACTTTTCTCGGGAAAATGCCGACGTATGGACCTATTCAAAGTGTTCTGAACTACCTGTGGGGTAAAGGAAAAAAGTTAGAGATACATTTAAACCCTATAAAGAGGTATATTCTGGTAAGAATCCCAAATGATTATATAAGAAACAAAGTATTACAGAAAAAGCTTTGGTATGTGGAAACCTCTATGTTTCAGGTTTCCCAATAGAGTTCTAAACAGTCCGCTGCCATTACTGAAATAAGCTCTATCCCACTGTGGGCTCATATTAGAGGTATCCCCTTTGACCTGCGCACAAAAGAAGGGCTCAGTCTGGCTGTTGGTTTGGTAGGAGAGCCTGAGGACACAGATGAATATACTATGAACCTTACCGACCTCAATGTCTGTCATGTGTTTGTTGAAGTCAACCTCAAAAAACCCTTACCTGCTACTGTTGAGCTTGTTTGTGAGAATGGAGAGGTTATTCCACTTGACGTAGAATACCCCTGGATCCCTCTTTCATGCACTAATTGTAAGGAGATTGGTCACATTGTTAAAAACTGCTTAAATCTTCCAGCAAAAGTAATCTTATCAGAAAAAGAACCTGATTCTGAAAACATTGGTCCTGCAAATGCTTCATCAACTGAACCTTCAGCTGCTGTTGAGTCTTTGGGCACCCCAGCTGCTGCTGCCCCTCAGGCTACTAGAGCAGTGTATGTGTCTAAGATAGCAGAGATACAGAAAATCCAGACTCAAGGAGACTCTGCTCATCAAAGTGTCATTCCAGTGGCTTCATTATCTGATGAATCTCTCTCGGTTGCTCCGGGAGTGGTACCTGCAATAAGTACATGATGTTATTAAGGACAATTTATCAAGTTCCCCTCTCAGTGAGCCACCAATGAATGTCTCTACCTCTTTGCCTAAAAGTCCCTCCCATTCATCAACATCTTCACCCACTTTCATTTCTCGTATAGCTCTAAAAACACCAGAAAAATCCCTATCACCACCAGAAACTATCATCTCCTTCACTACCTCACTAAAAGCCAGTCATGTGATTGGGCTTGCTGCCCCATTCCGACCCCCTATCAAACCCCTATCCAGCCCTCTATCCTCATTCTCAATCTTTGTCAAATCATCTTCTCTCCCATCCTCTCTTTCCACCTTACCTTCCCCTCTTAAAAAAACCACTGGCCAAATAAACCCTTTTGTAAATTCTCTAACCACCTCAGAACCAAAGAACCTAATTGTAGCCTATCCAAAATCAACAGTACCTAACCAGTCTTCTTTTGTTTTCAAGTCTTCTTCTCTAGAAGGAAGCCTCTTCACCCGAGGAGGTATTCCTAAGAGTCAAATATGAGTACACGACTCTTCTTTTGGAATGTCTGAGGACTTAATGACTCGGACAAGCACATGCCTCTCAGCCAGTGGCTTTATTCTAAGCAACCTATTTTTGGTGCTATTTTGGAATCTCATATAAAGGAACATAATATGAATCACATTATGTCTAAAGTGTGTCAAGGATGGAATTATACCTCAAATCATTCCTCTGATGAAGATGGAAGAATAATTGTGATATGGAAATACCCGGCCTTAGTCCAAGTGCTTAATAAATCAAGGCAATCTATCACCTGCTCAGTCACAATCAATTCCAATTTAAAGTTTATCTATTCAGCGGTTTATGCTTCAAATATTGCAGAAGAAAGAACTGACCTATGGGTGGAGCTGATAAATCTGCAACAATCCCTTTCTCTGCAATCTGTTCCGTGGTTAGTAGGAGGTGACCTAAACTAGATAATGCATCCAACTGAGCACTCAAAACCAGCTGTGAGCTCCTTCACTCCCGAAATGATAGAGCTAAGAGATTGTTTGCTTCACTTGGGTTTGTTTGATCTGAGATTCCATGGCCTGTTCAATACATGGAAAAATTATCGGCCTGAGGATCCAATTGCTAAAAAGCTGGATAAAACTCTTGCAAATCAAAGTTGGGTCTCTAGTTTCCCTGATAGCACCGCCTCTTTTCCAGCCCCTGAATTCTCACACCCCTCGCCTTGCCTAATAAACCTAGCCATAAAACTTCCACAAGCAGGAAACAAGCCTTTCAAATTTTTTAACTACCTAACCACCCACCCAAATTTTGTCCCTACGGTTAAGGATGCATGGATTCAAGCCGGAAGCTATGCTTCCAACTTAACTCAATTATTTTGGAAACTTAAGACTTTAAAGAGAGCCATGAAGACCCTAAATCGAGAGAATGTTTCTAAAGTACAAGAAAGAGTGATTATTGCTAACCGTTTACTTCAAGATATGCAGGTTCTGGCGCTCCAAAATTCTTCTCAATCCTTGTTTCAACAAGAGAGAGACCTACACAGTAAATGGTTATTCCTTAGAGCCATAGAAGAAGCTTACTTCAGATAAAAGTCAAGAGTTAATTGGTTAAAAGGAGGGAGACTTAAATACCTCATATTTTCACCGAATCTGTCAAGTTAGGGCATCCTACAACGCTATCAGATCCTTTGAGCTTGTTTCTGGAGTCTTGATCACAGATCCTTTTGCTATTAGTGACCTAGCTGTCTCACATTTCCTAAACATTTTGGCTCCACATATCATGCCCTCAACCTCCTCTACAGTCACATGGTTCCAGCAGCTATGCTCTTTCAGATGCTCTCCAGCCCAACAATCATTGATGGCATTAATCCCTTCACCTACAGAGATAACATTAGCAGTATTAAGGTTAAATTCCAACAAATCCCCTGGGCCAGGTGGATTGACATCAGGGTTCTATAAAGCTACTTGGGGACTGCTAGGTGCTGAAGTCATTAAATCCAATGAGAACTTCTTCGTCTCTGGATTCATGCCTTCAGCCACAAATGCTACAATCTTATCACTAGGCCCTAAGAAACCTGGTGCCTCTATGGTTGGTGACTATAGGCCTATCTCCTGTTGTACAACAACCTACAAAGCAACGTCTAAGTTACTAGTCAAGAAACTGAAGCCTATCCTACCAACATTGATTTTGCCAAATCAAACTGCTTTTGTCCAAGGAAGACTCCTAGTGGAAAATACAGTGCTAGCCATGGAGATAGTGAACGGATACCATAGGGAAAATGGGCTAAAGATGATTGCAATTAAAGTCGACATTGCTAAGGCTTTTGATACAATAACCTGGGACTTCCTTTTCAATTGCCTAACATCCCTAAGTACCCCACAGACCTACCTAAACTGATTGAGAGCTTGTGTTTGCACACCTAACTTCACAATAGGATATAATGGAACAGTTCAAGGCTATTTTAGAGGGAAAAGTGTTTTAAGACAGGGTGATCCCCTATCTCCCTACCTCTTTGTAATGGCCATGAACTGTCTGTCTATCCTATTTAATTCAGCTGCTGAGGATGGGAAATTTAAATATCATCATAAGTGTGAATCATCCAAGCTCACTCACCTTTATTTTGTAGATGGGTCTCTCTCCTCTGTCCAAAAGATTCTCCAGCTGCTATGCCAATTTGAATCTCTCTCAGGGTTAGCTATCAGCATCCCGAAAACGTCTTTCTTCTCCTTTGGCCTGTCATTACAAGAAATTGAATCCATTAGTTCAGCAACAGGTTTATCTCATGGTTTCTTGCCTATTAGATACCTTGGGAGTTCCATTGAGTTCTAAAAAACTATCATTAGTAAACTGTGCCCACCTAATACAGCAGGTTAAGGGAAGAATTAATACCTAGAGTGCAAGATCACTCTCTTTTGCAGGAAGACTACTTCTCATCAACACTATGATTGCTGGTCTCGCTAATTTCTGGTGTGCTACTTTCATTCTCCCAAAGTCCTGCATAAAGGCGATCAATTCATTATGTGGAGCATTTTTATGGTGGGGAACATCAGAGAGACATCACTCAGCAAGAGTTTCCTGGGAAACAGTGACCTTATCAAAGGCTGAAGGTGGATTAGGTTGCAGGGATTTGGTTACCTAGAATCGAGCGGCATCTATCAAACTAATATGGCTACTCTTCTCATCCTCGAGATCAATTTGGGTGGCCTACTTCAAGAAAGAGGTATTGAATGACTGCTTGAGCAAATTCTGGATTCTTAAACTGAAGCAAAAACATTCCTGGTTAGTGAAAAGCTACTAAAAATACGAGATATAGTCTATGATATATTGGGTGCATCTTTGAGTTGGTAATGGGCAAACAACAAGATTTTGGACAGATAACTGGAGTCCATTTGGTAAGTTATTTGATTACCTTAAAGTCAACTAGGTTGGACGGCTTGGTATTCCTCTTAATGCTACTTTCAACTCATTATGGCGCCAAGGAAACTGGACTTTCCCCTCTGCCTGATCTGATCAACAGCTCCAGTTCCAAATTTTCTTATCATCTATTTCGCTACAGAACACAAGAGACTACTATGAATGGGAGGTTCAAGGGACTGTTTGGCCTAATACTCAACAGGAGCAATCTACAATCTGCTAAAAACTCACTCAGCATAGGTAACTTGGCATCGTGTTGTCTAGAATAAGGGAGGAATCGCTAAACATAGCTTTACGGCATGGCTCATTGTTCTCAACCGCTGTCCGACAAGGGATTGCCTACTCAATTGGGGCTTGCAAACTAGCTCCATGTGTCTGCTCCGTAATCAATGCGCCGAATCCAGAGATCACCTACTGTTTGATTGCTCTTTCAGTTGGTCAATTTGGGAACCAATCTCATTTCGTTGTAACCTTCCACCAATTAGATCTTGGAATGCTTCACTTACAGCCCTCACTCAGCTTCAAACCTCTTCTATCCATCAGAAACTTTCACTCTTGGCTTGGCAAAGTTCCATCTACTCAATTTGGCAAGAGCGGAATGCTCGGTTGCATTGCCAAAGCTTCAGATGTGCTGCTGCAATTGTCACCCAGATTGATCTCATCATTAGAAATCGATATTCCAGTTTCAGATCAGCTAACTCCTTGCATGCATCAAGGCTTCTCCAACTATGGTTATTAACGACTTAAACTCTCTCTCTTCTCCGGATCCACTTCATCTTCCAGTTCACAAGATATCATGATTTGGGTGTGATTTTAATCACATGGGCTTGAGTAATTATGCACTTAAACTATTTCGTTCAAATTATTCCTTAGTGGGTCTGTTTTTTTATGTTATTATTGGGTTTGCCCCAAAAACAATATGGTCTGGCTCGCATATAACTTTTTTATTTTTTCTGCATTAATTTGAAAGCTCTTTAACAAAAAAATAAAAAATAAAAATAAATTATATATACTGCCATTAGAATAAAGAAAAAAAAGATATTGTTCTAAATCATTGTGAATTGTCAAACTCTAGTTCTGGCCCATCAGGCCCATATCCGATAACACTTAAGACAGTTTATATTTTTCCTATTTCGAATAGGATTTACCTTTTATCTCCTGTATTGATTCCTATATAAAGGTTCTATTGGAACCTCATTATCAATAATACAACACACAAAATTCCCCCATAATTCTCTCTAGTTTACAACACGTTATCAGCACGATAGTCTCTAAAACCCTAGCTAGCCAATCTAAAACCCTAATCTGGCCGATCACAAAGCAACCGGATCAAAGCAAAGCAAAGAAGATCTCTTGAAACCAGTCAATCTTACTTCATTGTAAGACTCGGTTCCCCCAATACATGGTAACAGGGTTGTGAAAAGATTGATTGAGTGTATTTCTTGAGGAAGATATATGGTTCGTGATTTCCACTTCAAACTGAATCTCTAAGGTAAGTTCTAAAACCCTAGAACATATATAACCATGAAATCGGTAAACCCTAATTAAATTAGGAAATCTCCAAAACCCTAAAAGATGATCTATATTCGAATATATGTTTCGATGCTCGGTTGTTCCGGCTAACCAGAAGTTATGTGTTCGGATGTATGATCCGGCTGTTCCGATAAAACCCTAATTATATAGCATGTTCGATTTTTCATGTTCAATATTAATTGTATGATTGCTGGAGTATCGCAAGACACGGATATTCTTGTGTTATTAATTATTGTTTGTTTGTTGATATTCATGATGAGGTTATGAATTTGGTTAAATAATTATGAAACCCTAATTAATATGGAAATTGCACATATATGTATAAACCCCAATTGATCCGCATATGATTGTTTGTTTGATTGATGATTATGTTGCATGATTAATTATCATAAATTAAAATCCGATCAAAGCACATAAATATGTTAAGATCTTGCATGAAAATTTGATCATATAATTTTGCTAGATTATTATCGCATGAATTTATTTTACATAACCTTGCTATTTTGTTAAATCGGTTGCATGATAATAATTGTCACAAATTAAAATCTGATCAATATATAAATATTTAAGCTGGATGAGAACTTTGCATGATAATTTGAACATGTATTTTGAGCATGCTAGGTTGCTAGAATATTATCACGTAAATTGTTTCACACCATGCATGAATATTAAAATTTTGTGATACTTAAGAGAATATGATGCATAATTTCAGATGTCGAATATCCAAAACTTGGAATTTGCTGCCCTTACTCTCTCGGGAGATAACTATCTACAATGGGCATTGGATATTAAGATCACTCTAAAGTCTAAAGGACTTGGCGAATGTATCGTTGAGAATAATAATGAGAATGAAAGAAATCGATACATGGCAATTATGATAATTCGCCATCATCTTGCTGAGAGTCTCAAATATCAATACTTGACCATTGAAAATCCTCTTGACCTTTGGAACGAGTTGAAAACAAGATATGATCACCATAAAATGGTGATGTTACCAAAGGCAAGGTATGAATGGAGGAATCTAAAGTTCCAGGATTTTAAATCCGTGGATGAGTATAACTCGGCCCTATTTAAGATTGTCTCTAAATTGAAGTTGTGTGGTGAAAAAATAACTGAAGAAGAGATACTTGAAAAGACATACTCTACATTCCACATAAGTAACGTATTGTTACAACAACAATATCGTGGAAAGGGCTTCGAGACATATGCAAGTTTGATCTCTTGTTTATTGCTAGCTGAGCAAAACAATGAGTTATTGATGAGAAATAGTAAAATGAGACCTCCCGGATCAACCCCACTCCCTGAAGCCTTTACGGCCGCTGAAGAAAAAAAAGAAACAAACCATGTCCATAAAGAGTTTAATGGCCGAGGTAGAGGCCGAGGCCGTGGACGTGGAAGATGGCAAGGAGGACATGGCCGCAGCTACAGTCCCTATGGCCGAGGATAAGGCAGAGGCCGAGGGTATCAACCCAACTTTAATCAAGGCCGTGGAAGAGGCCGTGGCAATTTTTCTCAGCCACAAAACTCGGCCAACAAGCATGGATGCCATCGGTGTGGAATGGGGAATCATTGGGCCAAAACATGTAGAACTCCCAAGTATTTGATTGACCTCTATCAAGAGAGTATTAAAGGGAAGAATCCGGAAGCAAATTTGGTCCATCAAGATCATGAAAATGATTTTGATCATGAGCAAGATGATCTAATGCAATATGAGACTTCAGATTGTCTAAAAGAATAAAGTTGATCTCGACATTTAGTTTCTATGTTTGGTTTTGGTGTTTTTATTTGCTTGGATTTATATTCTTGAATTTATTTGTTATTGCTATTATTTTGGATTTATTTGATTTAATGAAAGGATATTATTTTAAGTCTCTAAAATATGATTATTGATATTGAAGAATGAGTGATGACAAGGATATTTTCGTGGTGGATAGTGGATCAAGCCACACGATTCTAAGAGACAAAAGATATTTCATAAATCTCACACTCAAAAGTGCCAATATATGTACCATAGCGGGTATGGCTAATTTAATAGAAGGATATGGTCAAGCAAACATATTATTACCTAAGGGTACACATCTAGAAATAAGTGATGCACTATACTCACCGAGCTGAAAGAGGAGCCTATTGAGTTTTAAAGACATTCGAATGAATGATTTGCATATTGAAACTAAGGGCGAAGGCAATAAAGAATTCCTTATGATATTTGAACTCGTCAATGGCCATAAAAAATCCTAGAAACCATACATGCCATATCTACAAGCCTTTATTGTGCTAAGATAAATATGATAGAAGCAAATGCCACGGTAAATTAAGTGTTTTCCAAAAATTTCACTCTATGGCATAACCGGCTTGGCCATCCCGGTTCTAACATGATGTGAAAATTGTTATTAAATACAAATGGGCACACATTGAAAGAAAGAGGAGTTATCCCAAAGAATCTCACGTGTGAAGCATGTTCACTAGGGAAACTCATAGTCAGGCTATCACCAGTAAAAGTGAATAAGGAAACATTGAATTTTCTGGAAAGAATACAAGGTGACATCTGTGGACCAATTCACCCACCTTGTGGGACGTTTAGATATTTTATGGTACTTATTGATGCATCCACGAGATGGTCACACGTATGTCTATTATCAACTCGAAATTTGGCATTTGCGAGATTACTTGCTCAAATAATTCGTCTAAGAGCACATTTTCTAGATTTTCTTTTAAAGACTATACGTCTAGATAATGCTGGTGAATTCACGTCCCAAGCATTTAATGATTATTGTATGTCCATGGGGTAAGTGTAGAACATTCTGTGGCATATGTAAATACACAAAACGGATTGGCCGAATCATTTATCAAACGCATTCAACTAATTACGAGGCCATTACTAATGAGATCAAAACTCCCGATCTCAGCTTGGGGACATGCAGTTTTACATGCAGCTGAACTAATTTGCATCAGGCCATCTAGTGAACACAAATATTCTCCATCACAATTGCTAACGGGTCATGAGCCAGACATATCCCATCTTAAGACATTTGGATGTGCCATATATGTACCAATTGCTCCACCACAGAGAAGTAAGATGGGACCTCAAAAGAGGATGGGGATATATGTTGGATATGATTCTCCCACCATAGTTAAGTACCTTGAGCCAACCACGGGTGATCTATTTAAGGCCAGGTATGCGGATTGTCACTTTGACGAATCCAACTATCCAACATTAGGAGGAGATAATAACAGACTGGTAAAGGAAAGTATATGGAATCAAACATCCTTAACATGGCAAGATCTTCGGACTAAAGAATGTGAAATAGAAGTCCAAAAGATTATACATTTACAAAAGCTAGCTAATCAATTGCCAGATTCCTTTGCTGACCCGAAAAGAGTAACAAAGTCATATATACCAGCTGTTAATGCACCAATAAGAATTGATGTCCAAGAGGGACACAATAAGTTGCTACAGAATCTAAAGCGCGCTTAAAGAGAGGTAGACCATTAGGTTCCAAGGATAAGAATACTCGGAAATCAAAGAAAGGTGCAATGGTAGAATCCGAGGTTATTGGAATCCTAGACATGAATGAACCTAAGGAACCAAACATTGATACTCGGGACGCCGAGCTTCAAGGTCCTGAAGTTCTTGACAATAATGAGATCTCAATAAATTATGTCATGTCTAGAAAACAATGGAATAGAAAGAATGTCGACATTAATGAAATATTTGCATACAAGGTAGCACTTAAAATTATGGATATAAGCGAGGATCTAGAACCCATGTCAATTTTAGAGTGCATTCAAAGATCAGATTGGATTAAATGGAAAGAATTTATAAACGTGGAGTTAAATTCATTAAGAAAAAGGAATGTGTTTGGTCCAATAATGGGTCTTTGTGAAGAAAAGGAATGAAAATAATGAAATCGTGAGACATAAAGCACGGCTTGTTACACAAAGATTCACGCAAAGACCAGGAATAGATTATGAGGAGACATACTCCCCTGTGGTGGATGCTACAACATTTAGATTCCTAATAAGTCTGGCCATAAGAGAAAATTTGGATATACGGTTAATGGATGTTGTAACCGCATACTTATATGGTCCACTGAATAATGAAATATATATGAAAGCCCAGAGGGAATTGAGCTCAAAGATAAAGAAAGTTCTCGAGAACAACATTGTATAAAGTTGAATAAGAGTCTTTATGGATTGAAACAATCAGGTCGAATGTGGTATAATAGACTAAGTGAATATCTAGTCAAAGAGGGCTATAAGAACAACCCCATAAATCCGTGTGTATTCATAAAGAAATTTGATAAGGGGTTTGTAATCATCGCGGTGTATGTGGACGACCTGAATATCCTAGGAACTTCTGGAGAAATTTCCCAGACAGTCGAATATCTAAAGAAAGAATTCGAGATGAAAGATTTAGAAAAAACAAGATTTTGTTTGGAGTTACAATTTGAGTACATGAATAATGGAATCCTTGTGCATCAAACGGCATATACAGAGAAAGTACTCAAGAGATTTAACATGGACCAATCTCACCCATTGTCTAGCCCCATGGTCGTGAGATCTCTTGATTTGGATAAAGATCCATTCGGTCCAAAGAAGGATGATGAAGACGTCCTTGGTCCCGAAGTGCCATATCTAAGTGCCATATGAGCTTTGATGTATTTGGCGAGCCACACTAGGCCATATATATGTTTTGCCGTGAATTTATTATCAAGATTTAGCTCATGTCCGACTCAAAGGCACTGGAACGGGATTAAACATATACTTTGTTACGTACAAGGAACGAAAGATTTGAGATTATTTTATACTAACCATAACAAAGATGGTTTGATTGGTTTTGCGGATGCAGGTTTTTACTCACGGTGGTACGGCTATATCTTGGCGATCCATGAAGCAAACTATTGTTGCCACATCGTCCAACCATGCAGAAATATTAGCTATTCATGAAGCCAACCGTGAATGTGTTTGGTTGAGGTCAATGACTCAACATATTAGAGTAGATTGTGGGATGTCCGAAGGAAAGGAGGAACTGACCATTATGTACGAGGACAATGCAGCATGCATAGCTCAACTTAAGGATGGATACATCAAAGGAGACAGGACGAAACACATTTTACCAAAGTTCTTCTTCACACACGATTTACAAAAGGATGGAGAAGTCCAATTTCAACAAGTTCGTTCAAGTGAGAATTCAGCAGATTTATTTACAAAGTCTCTACCAACCTCGACATTCAAGAAGCTAATACATCAGATTGGAATACGAAGATTGAAAGACATTCAGTGATGTTCAGAACAGGGGGAGTGATACGTGTTGTACTCTTTTTCCTTATCTCGGTTTTGTCCCAACTGGGTTTTCCGAGAAAGGTTTTAATGAGGCAACATCCAAAGCGTATTACGAGCTCTTAGAGTTATGACATCCAAGGGGGAGTGTTATAAATCATTGTGGATTGTCAAACTCTAGTTCTGGCCCATCAGGCCCATATCCGATAAGACTTAAGACGGTTTATACTTTTTCTATTCCAAATAGGATTTACTTTTTATCTCTTGTATTGATTCCTATATAAAAGTTTTATTGGAACCTCATTATCAATAATACAACATACGAAATTCTCCTATAATTCTTTCTAGTTTACAACAGATATAGTTGTACGAAGTTTAAGGAGTTTTTGCCAGATCCAAAACCCCGTTGTGCCACCTCACGAGCATCCCAAAATGAAGCGTTACGCAGTAGGTAAACACATATTTAGTAACAGTAATATTTTTATTTTACATACTAGATAAACACAGCCCTCACGAATATTATTATTTTTGTGTTGTGAATAGCTAAACACATGATTTAGTGACAATAACTTATATAAATCTATCAAATACAACTCATATGTTCCAACAATTCATTATTTTGTAGATACTTAACATATGATATTACAAACGTTACTTAAATTTATTCGATAGAATTAACTCTTTAGACATGTCAAATAACATCATACCTTGTTGCCATGATTTTGTTTTTCATATTTAACTCCCATGAGCTGTCTAACTCACACGAACTATGTCACGGACAATCCAAAAAACACACAAAAAATTTGGTGTTTAAAAGTTAAACAAGACTCATCCACATACAAGTCACAAGGTAGACTAAAATTAGCTAACGTAGAGAAAACAACCAAATGATTTTTTGTGTTCATACTCAATAAAATTATTGTCCTCATTCTATCGCATTAAACTTATTTTCATCAAACAACAGATTTATTCCAGTCATTTTTTTAAAGTAGTATTTTTAATCATGGTAATAACCTTTTTCCATGATTTTACATTAAATGTGAGGCATACGGGCAAGCTGCACTCGATTTTAATAGTGGCTACATGGACTTGGTTTCTTCTAGTACGACTGTCGTGTGTGTTCTATGATGGTGGAAAGTCCTTCAGCCCTTGATTGGTAGTCAACATGTAAGGGTTTATAGTGATCCACCAGTGTCCAAGGTTCTATTCAACCCCGATATTCCCAACGTCGTTGAAATGTTAAACCTGTAAGTCTTTGCCTAATTTAGTTTTGTCCTCTATTCGTTTATTTGCTTACATAGGTTTCCATTTTCTTAACTAGCGTTGTAGAGAGTGGAGCTGAATCTGGTCAGGCTACTATGAACTGAAGTGTCTCTCTTGCTGCGATCTACTTAAACTCTATGTATAATTAATTGAATCTCTCATACTCAGTCTCTTTTTGGGTGCTAAGTCTGTAATATTATGAACCTTTAGTTATTTATCTTGAATTTGTCCTTTCGTTTGACGTTAATTAATCTATCCGGATGCAATGGTACAAGGCTTCAGGTAACTCAATTAGTAGATCATGTGATTGAAGCAGCGTCACTAACGAAGATGACATTCCGAGAATGTTTATATCGCCCACAGAAAAAAAATTCCCATTCAAGATGAGGCTAAGGCAGTTTCCAATTGCTAATGTGTTTGCCATGACTATCAATAAAAGCCAAGGTCAAACTCTAGCAAATGTCAGGCTCTATCTTCCTAGACCGGTTTTCTTGCATGGCCAGCTATATGTTGTTCTATCTAGAGTGAAGTCAAGAAAAGGTCTTAAAATCTTAACTGATGAAAAAGGGAAGTCCCAAACAACAACACATAATGTTGTTTACAAAGAGGTCTTCCAAATTATCATTTCTCGCTAGTTTTTAACTTGTTGCTTTCATTCATAAAGTCAGGTTACTGAACACTGATCAGCTTACTCCAAACAAAAAGGTGTGTAGTAGTTCCCTCTAATCACCTATGCCATCTCCGTTGACATGGATTAGTTTGTAGTTCCAATGAATAACTGTTGTTTGCTCGATTTTTCAGGCACCACTTGAAGACCTGAAGCGTAAAGCTTACAAAAACATGAAAGATTTCGTTGCTGTGAATTTTTTTGCTGATTCGAGTTGTTGCTAAACATTTTCTACTCTGGAATTAGCATCGAGTGTGTTTGGAAAATATTCTTATGATTTTAAATTTATAATTCATTATTTTGGTTATTTAAATTATTGGTAAATATCTAATTAGATAATATTTTTGTAACACCCCTAAAAATGCTAAACTAAATAAATAATTGAAATCTATTAAACAATTAATATTTAAAATAAAATAAAAATTGGTTCATAATGAGTAGATAAAATAAAAGACAATTATAAAAGAACAAGAAAACCTTGATGTCTCGCTCTTAACCCAAATCCCGAAAACCAGGAACAAACTTGATTCTCCAACTCCATATTAGGACCTGCGAAAATTAGACAACATGAGCGATTGACTATCGTTCAGTGAGCAAAACTAAGACGATAAAATTTAGGTACCAGCACGGCCTAATCCCGCAGCAAACAATGTTCACGTAATAGTACACCTACACTATTTTTATTTTCAAACAGATTGATTCTCATCACACGTGATTTATTCCACTGATAAGCCACATTGCTGATATTATATAAGCCTAATTGCTCGGAATGAAAAATAGTACACACTGAATACATATATTTAAGCCTAATTGCTCGGAATATATATAGATATATAAACCTATTTGCTCAGATACATAAGCTTGTTTGCTCATACAAATAAAGCCTATTTGCTCATACAGATAAGCCTATTTGCTTATACATGTAAGCCTATTTGCTCAGTTAATTGTGTAAGCCTAATTGCTTTATCATCTCAACTATTAAATCATACAAAATTCTCGTGATGAAGTACATTAAAGGTTCAAAGTGGTAACAGATTAATTGAATTCATTCAATTATCATTTGATACATATTACAAATGATGCAACATGTCACTTCTTACCAACTCTGTATAAAACTACTTATTCAAGACTGATTTCATTAAATAGAAACAATACCAAACCAACCTCATCAAGATACGTGTAGATTTATCAAACCATAAAAAGTAAATTTTTTTTTGATATGAATGTAAATATCATTAAAAGAAATGAAAAGTTTGCTTTACAAAATATTGTTCAGCTGTTTTTGCTGCCTTGCCAAAAAAGAAATAAAAAACAAGGGAACATTTGGGTCTAGTTTAGGAGGCTATGATAGGGGGATTAGTCCCTTTGTAGCCAATGAGCCATTAGGTTGCTAAATTTCTTCCGCTTCCTTCTAGCATTGATTGTGTTTCTTATTTGCTTGTCAATGGCCTTGAAGACGATCGGTGCAGGGGTTGCTTGCTGAGTATGGAGCCTCTTGTTTCACTCTTTCCATATGTTATAAACTATGGAGTGAGCGACAAATTTGCGGAGGAGGGAGGGGGATGTATCCAAAGATAACTCCGTCCATGCGATAAGGGAGTCCCAAGTGAAAAAGGTGTGAGCTGGAAGGCCAAGTCGAAATAAAACAAAACCCCAAACCATGTCACTGAATTCACAACGGAGAAGCATGTGATCTCTAGTCTCATCATAAGCAGAGCACAAATAACATCTAGTGTCCGTGGAGATACCCCATGAGGCGATCCGAGTTCTAGTAGGCAGTCTGTCCAACTGAGCTATCCACATGGTGAAAGTATGGGCTGGAGTAGCTCCTTTGAACCAGATCGCATTAGCCCAAGGCTTAACATTCTCACAAGGTCGCAGAACTTCCCATGTTAATATTGAGGAGAAAATCGTGTTGTTGTGCCCATTTACCGACCAAACATAATGATCCTGCACCAACGATGAAGTTGGAAGATGACTAGTAGTAAGGTGGATATGGAGGCTGAATAGCTGCTCTGATCGAGGCTCAGGGAGTCGCCAACCTACTGAAGAGCAAGCAGCAGCCACTCTAGAGTTAATTGGAAGTCCTACAAGACGAGGTCCATCAGATCCAAGCAGCTTGATTAATGGACCTAGAGGGGTCCAAGAATTAAACCAGAAGCTTGCTTTCTGGCCATTCCCAACAACACACTTGACAAACGTTTCAGCCAATGGCCGAAGCCTAAGAAGAGTTCTCCATCCCCACGAATCATTCAAATTTTCATCAATAGCCCAGAAACTAGTGCCTCTGAGTTTATGATACTTATGCCATGCAACCCAAAGAGATCCGCTCTGAGAGAAGAGAAGCCAAATAAATTTGAGCAGCAGAGTAGTATTCCAGCTAGCTAAGCTGCACAGACCAAGTCCTCCTTTCTTTGGTAAGCAGACAATGTGCCAAGCCACCTTGGCTCCTACCACTTTCAATGTCACCAGTCCACAGAAAACGAGTACAAAGGGCTTCTATTCTCTTGACACAACCCTTAGGAAGCAAGAAAGCTGAGCACCAAAAATTAACCATCCCATATATCACTGAAGAGATGAGCTGAAGACGTCCTGCAAATGAGAGGGATCTTACTGCCCATGCTTTAAATCGTTTAGTTATTTTGTCAAGAAGAGGAGAATACTCTGATAACTTGAGTTTGCGATGCATTAGAGGTAGCCCAAGGTATCGAATAGGTAGAGAACCAATGGGGAATCCCAAACTAGCCAGGTTAGAGGATTCCAATTGGTTTAGTCCCGCATGGTAAAGCTCAGTCTTCTCTCTGTTCATTAGCAGTCCAGACCAATCTGCAAAATTCTGCAATGTAGATGTAATACCCTAAGATGTGAGGGCTTTCCATCAAAAAATATCATCACATCGTCCGCAAACATAAGATGTGAAATTTGAAGCTCTACAGTGTTAGGATGGAAGCCAATTCGCCCTTGTACAAACTGAGACTGGAGCAAGGATGAGAATATTTCCATAACAAGCACAAACAAATAGGGAGATATTGTGTCGCCCTGTCTTAATCCCTTCGTACTCTTGAAGAAACCCCCTAATTGACCATTCAAACCAATAGAGAATCTTGGAGTGGTGATGCATTGTGAGATCCAATTCACGAATCTGGGTGGGAGATTGATAGCTTTCAGAATAGCTATAACAAAATCTCAACGAACTGAATCAAAGGCCTTACGCAAATCTACCTTTAGCATGGCTCTATGATCAATGTTCTTCCGACCATAGCCATGTATAATTTCAGTAGCCAAAAGAACATTTTCTGCAAGGAGACGTCCCGGTAAAAACGCTGATTGAGAATGTGATACCACTTCTGGGAGGAACTTCTGAAGTCTACCAGCCAATAACTTGGATATGACCTTATAAACGGTATTACAACACGATATTGGTCTAAAATCAGTGATCGTAGCTGCATTCGGAATCTTTGGAATAAGTGCAAGCGTTGTGGAGTTCCATTGTTTCAGAATTTTACCCGATGAGAAGAACTCAGCCACAGCAGCTGTGATCTCAGGACCCACCACACTCCAGCAACCCATAAGGAACTCCTGAGTGTAACCATCTGGACCAGAGCATTTGTTCTTTGGCAATGAGAAGAGAGCCTCTCGAATTTCCTCAGAAAAAAGTTCCTTTCTAGTCTCCTAGCAGATTCCGGAGAACATCTGTAACTTATCAAAACTTCTATCTCCTCTATAGAGAAAGAGGATGGAGGGGATGGACTTCCTAGCAGGTCTGCAAAGTAGTCAACACAATGATTCATCATATCAGTTTGTGATTCTAGACGAGTACCTGCATCTGTGATGAGGAAGTGAACATGATTGATGGCACGTCTAGTTGCAATCATTTTATGAAAATAAGCTGTATTTCCATCTCCCTCACTGAGCCATGTAACCCGAGATTTCTGAAATAAGAAAGATTCTTCTGCTAAAGCTAGAGTGCTCCACTTTCTATGTGCTTCCGCAAGAGAAGAAGCAAGTGTAGTAGAGGGATTGGTTAGCATCTGTCTCTACCACTCAAGCAAGGTCTCATGAGCCTCTCGGGTTCTCTTCTCTATGTTTGGATAGTTGTCACGACTAAAAGCTCTGATCACACTCTTTAAGGCCTTGAGTTTCTGGGAGACTCTAAACATAGCAGATCCTTCAAAGAGTAACGAGTACCAATAATGCTGAACAAGAGGTAAGAATTGTGGATTCTTCAAGATCAGATTAAAGAACTTAAATTGTCTCCTAGGCCTCTGAACTAATGGGTTTAGCATAAGGCAGCTAGGACTATGATCCGAGAAGTCCGGCTCTCCAAAAAATGCAACCGAAGAAGGAAAAACAGAGCTCCATTCGTCATTAACTAATATTCGATCTAGCTTCTTAGCCACTGGATCTGCATCTTGATGATTCCACCAAGTGTAGGTGGAGCCTCTATAGTTAAGATCATCCAAGGAGGCTGAGACTAAGCACTCTCTGAAATCTCTCATTCCTCTATCCAATCTTTGAGATGTCTGCTTTGAATGCTCTGAAAGATTAAGTGTTTCATTAAAATCTCCCAATATCACCCAGGGTTTCCCAACAATTCTCAGATCAGTTGACAGATCCACCAACTCAGCCCAAAGCTCCCTTCGCAATATTTCACAGTTTGCAGCAAATACAAAAGACACAACGAGCAAACAGTCATAATCTGGCAATTGCACTTCACAAGTAATCATCTGCAGTGACTTTTCCAAGATAGAAACATAAACACTAGGATGCCACAAGACCCAAATCTTCTCTAGCTCAGAGAAACTATAGTTTTCAATATAATTCTAACCCGGTAAAATGGAGGCGATATAATTTACCTCCTTGGGCTGCTTGATTTGAGTCTCAATGAGACTTCCCAAAATAAGGTGGTTAATATTATACCACTTCTTAAAACCGCTTTGGTGTTTGTAAGTATTGAACCCGCGGATAATCTAACAAAAAATGTTACTATACATATATATTAATTGTGGATGGGGCCCTTGCCCCGGTTGCTACGCAGCTGCATCTTGCTTGTCACTAGAGTAAACTGTTTTTCCAACTCCATATTACTCGGGCAATCCTTTACTACCATGGTAGAAGGTGACCCTGTCTCAGACACCAGATTCTCTTTGTTAGGCTTTACTGACAAGTCTATAGTGAGAGAGCCACCCGCTGCATCAATCTGTATAGTACCCTGAGTAGCTGATGTTGGTGTTCCCTGTGTTGTTGAGATAAGAGAACCTGAACCTCCAGCAACCAAAGAAGAGGATGTTGGAGACTCTGGTGCAACTGTTTCAATGACCTGTGTTTTATATGAAGAAGCCTCAACTGCCCTGTCCTGTTCAATCACCTTTGCTTGATTCTGATCCGAGGTAACCACGAAATCAATATTCTTGTTATTCTTCTTCTTCTTTGTGACAGACTTTGCCTTTGCTCTGGGACAATTTCCGTGCTATGGACAGAAGATTTGCAGCCTGTACAAGTAATTGGAGTTGTCGAACACCGCTTGATACTATGTCCCACTCCTTTGCAATGGCTGCAAATGGGGGGGCATCCAAGGGCTAGATACACGTATGCGACATACCTTGCCCGTTTCAAATTTGACATTCACACCTTCAGGAAGAGGCTTCCTAGGATCAATCAAAGTGAGTACTTTAGCGACCTCTAGATTGGTCATGTTCGCAGTCGATGGGTGGAGACCTTTAGAATGACCAACCATTCCCGCAATATGCTCCAAACCTTCTTCAGACCAGAACTGGTGTGGAACATCCCTAAACTCAACCCATGTCGGAGCTGAAGTGAGTTCCGGTTTCTCCGGAATTGGACCAGGTTCCCACTTCGCTACAAACATCGTATGGCCCTCGACTTGCCAAAGCCCTTGGCTTAGGATGCGAGTTCTAGTTAGAGCATTTGGGACTCTAAAAAGGTAGGCATTCCCTTCCATTTTAGACACGGTAACATCACGAAGTCTTCTACTCCATATTCCATTAACAATCGCGTGGACTGTCCCTTGAGATGGAGGATCCGAATAAAACTGTCCCAGGATGAAGTTTTCCCAAGATTTCTTGTTTCTCTCTATTACAGTGTTAGGGATTTCTACACAAACCTCACCCTGAATCCAACAAGAAAAGAGTGCCTCTCTTCTTAAGCTGCTTTGTCGTGCCTTTGGCGTGGTCACAACAGGTCGGTCTAGTTGTCTTTGCTGGAGTAGCAGACAGTGATGCATCAACGGCGGTGGCTGTTTTCACAGGTGTGACGGTGGTGGTTGTCATAGGCGTGACAATGTTGGTTGTCTCGGATGCGACGGTGACGACAACAGGAATCGAAGCTTGCTTCGAGTCAGATCCTAGTGTAGCTGTACTGGCCGAGTCTATCGGAGTGATAGAAGCTTGGGCATTAGTGGCTGAAGGTGATTCCGACGAGATCTGGGTAAGATCTGTTGTTTTCTCCTAAGGCATATTTTTTGAGGCAGAAGGAGATCCAGAGCTCTTTGACTTTGAAGGCTGGATTCGCGCTGGTGAGGATCGCATCTTAGTTGATTTTCTCTTCCCCATATCGGAGGGGAGGGCCGTGAGCGAAGAGGAAGAAGATGGGAGCTCCGATCGCCGTGAGAGACGCCGGAGAAGAGAGAAAGATGAACGGAAAAAGTCGCCTCTTTATCGCTCTTTTTAACATGTATACAACTTTGGACTACAAGGCTGTCACTTCCTAATGCTCACAACTTTGGACTAAAAAGTAAATTTCATATCGTTAAACATGAGCCACAGAAAAACAGTAGTTTAATGCTCACAGTTATCAAACAAATGTATAACAAACAGATTTAATAGTCGACATAAGACAAGAGAAAGAATACTCACAGATTAGATAAATAAATTCTGGAACCCCGCACCAATACAAAGTGACGGCTGCAGAATTTTTCCTCCTCTAAAAAGTCTAACCTATGCATTATTTTATACGCCCCTATTATTACTCTATAATCAGATTAATATTGGGCATTTAAAGCCCAAACAATAAGACCCATGGCTGAGAAGCTTAATTATGAGTGCTACAAATGACATATTAAATGCTGGTAACAACAAACACTAACAACATAGACAAGTTATTTAGCAATTTCATCACTACTTAATTAAAAAAAAAAAATTCATTCATTCTACTTCAATTCCAATTAAATTAAATTTTATTGTCTAAACTATTAGTAAAATAACAAAATAATCTAAAATATTAACACCATATATATAAACACTTAACAAAATTTAATTTAACTGAATTAAAATTTTGGGTCATTACAATTTTACTTATTGTTATTTTAAAATTTCAAAATAAACGAGTTTATTATTATAACAATCAATTGAATTATTAAAAATTTACTAATTTTCAATCAATAGCTCCACTTATTATAAATAAAATTATAAAAATATTGTATACGATTTTGTAAATAATATTAAACAATTCCATTTCATATCATATAAACAAAATTAGTCCATAAATTTAGTAATACAATGCACAAGGAGTGGGTGCCTCACCTAGTACATTTTAAATTAGTTGAAAATTATTTTCAGATATATAAAAATAAAACTATTAAGTCGCTAAGAGAATAAAAAGTAAAATTAAAAACAAAATAAAATAAAACTATTATGGAGGAAAATGTCTCTAAAAAGTATAAAAATAAATAAAAGACAAACTGAATACAAAGAACAATCTGACAGTAACCATCTCTAAAGTAACAACAATATTGATCAGGATGATTAGATACGGTTCCACACTCTAGCACTGGTTGAAGTTGAAACTTGACATATTGTTCATATTGGATCTTGGAACGATGACTCCATTGATATTGTATCCAAAAGATGGTACATGGTTAGGAAAAAGCATGTTTGGATTATAGTTGAATGCATTTCTTCTTTGATCAAAATGATCAATGCCAACATCAAAATTAATTATGACCACCAAAAGTGCGAGAACATTCTCCCAAGTAAATCTGAGAAACATTTTGTTTATGATATTGAGAGATTTCCCTTTCCAATTTCTTTTTCATATTTTGAAGAGTACCTATGAGATGGTTGGTTTGATTCATGTCGAGTTCTTTCACATCTTTCTCATACAAGTTTTCTCTTTTTTCTCTGAATACTCTTAAAGAATCCAAATCTTTTTTCTTACTTCTCTCATACTCTTGTTTTGCCAGCACATGCAATGTGATTTATTCATTTTATATAATTAAATTTAGATTGTGTGTAAACAATAAATTATTACATTTTTAGATAAAATTTAGACTTTTTAAATCTACTTTTATATTAATATATTGACTAGAAAAAGCGCGCAAGATATAATATTAAAAAAATTATGCCAGATATGATATTAAAGAAAGTGTGCGGGATATTTAAAAAAGCGTGCGATATATAATATTTTAAAAAGCGCGAGAGATATAAAAATTAATATTTTCGTATACTTTTCTTAAAAGAATTAAAATTATCTCGGTGAGTATCTTGTTGAGACCTTGGATATTTCTGTCTTGACAGATTTCCGCAAATTGTAGACTGTTGTTGTGTTGGTGAAGAATGTCAAAATTATGGTTGCCATTTGAAAAACGATAAATTAGATCTTTAACATCTTGATGGTCAAAAGAATACACTTTTCCACTGGGAGAAAACACAATCATCAAAATCTCTGCATCACACAATGTACAAAGCTCACTTACTTTCTTGAAAATACCAAATCTTCTTTTTAAAAAAGTAACTTGAAGATTACTTTCCTTGGTCAGCTTTTTCATCTCTATTTTTTACGACCTTTGCTTTTTCTAACCATTTTCTCAGAAATTTCAACAAACAAATGACTAAATGATGTTTAAAATAAAATACTGTCTTTATATTTATAAAGGTGTATTACATATGGAAATTTAACATTATAGGTCATTATAAGTAATTTTTCCACCTAACCATTATTTTATTAGAATTTAATTTTTCCATTTGGGAAATATTTCATAATTATCTCTAAATTTTGTTTAAAAATAGAAAATTTATGATATTTTGAATATTATTAGTTATATTGCTTAACAATCTAACAGATGTCTCTCTGAGAAAGGACATTAAATTATATATTAGCTGTTAAATCTATTTTTATTACATATGGAAATTTAAAATTATATGTTATAAGTAAGAAAATTTCCACCAAACCATTATTTTTATTAGAATTTAATTTTCCAAATTGAGGAATATTTCATAGTTATCTCTAAAAAAATTAATATAGATAAATTATAATGTTATAAATAGAATATAGTTGTTATATTGTACAACAATCTATGCATATACGCCGATAGCGCCCATTAAATTATATATGAGCTGTTCCACAAAGTTATTTTTTTATTGTTGGTAATTTTTTGAAAAAATAGATAAATATATATATATATATAAGTGGAATTTTGGTAAACTATCTGATGGAAAATATTCAATGAATATGAGTGGAATTTTGTATTCAGGTTGTGAGATGTTGCTCAAAACATGCAGCCTCGGTTGCAAAGACATTCTTGATGTCGGTTGTTGAGATCCCAGAGCCAGAGCCAGTTCCTGCTGGCAACCCAATGGACAACTCAGGTTAGTCCAACATTCTGATTCAATAAATCTGGACAGGGAAATCAAAACTAAAATCATGTTTATTCATCTCTGAATCTTTTGGCTCTACGTTTGCAATTCTCTCATCAGCTTTTGTGGGTATTCTCTTAAGAAAGCTTACAAACGCAAAACCACAGTCCAACATATATAATACCAACCTCGTCCGCATGTATAACTAGTGTTGCTTAATCTGAATATTAACTGTAACTCTCTAAGAGCTTAGTTGTTGGATAGCTTATGATATGAATATTATATAAGGTTTGGCCACTTGGTAAATGATCCATTCTAACAGCTGCTGCTGCTGCTATTTTTGTATTATATCTTCCAGAAAGATTGTGAATGGTACAGTGAATGATAATGAGAAGATTAATAGTTTTTGGAAAGAATAAGATGGCGATGAGTGATATGGAAGCTGGAGCCATGGCTTGGAACGAATCAGAAGTTAAAATCATGGCAAGGTGATTAATGGGTTTATTCTTCTTTCTCTGTTTATTTAATATTATATCAGTTCAACACGTATGCATCGTATACTAAAATTTGAAGATTTAATGGTGACCATTGTCCATTGTTCTTGAGGTTTTTTATATTGAAGCTGGGTAGGATTAAGATTTGGAGGAAAAGAACCAGAGTTTAACATTGAGTGTCTATTGCATGTTGATGGAGCTCATCATTAGAAATAAGGAGTTAGCGAGGGTTGATGAACCTCACTTGCATTGAGTGTCTATTTTTTAGCAATTTTGTGTGGTGATATCTGGTGTGATTTTATGTGAATTGATGATCCTCACTTGCATTGTATTTACTAACGCATGGAAAAACAAAATCAAGAGAGGGTTTGACACTCGATGGTTCTTATGGTTTATAAATATGTCATATTCTGGCAAACAATGTTGAGATCTTTGTATACTTATTTTTTTTATCCAACCTTTTCTTTGATTTTTTTTATATTACAAAAAGCATGAACGTAATTATGATATAGTTGAAAGATGGTAACAGAAACTTAGCATTAGTAGTTCGTTGTTTTAGGAAGCTCCCCCTCGATTACAACATTGAAGACGTTACTCCGAACTGTGGAATCAAGTAATTTAAATATTCTGTCTACTCAAACATTTATTTGACTTAGTTCAATCTTTATGGTACACATTAATTATTAAGTCTCCTATTAACACAGACATAGAGATATTAACACAGACATAGAGATATATGTGGATAACATGTCAGACGATCCGAGACAGAGTTAACTGACATTAATATTTAGTAAGGCCAAATAACTATTGTATTGGGTTGTGAACCAAAGGTGAATGTTAGAGAAGGAATTTCGACTAAGGTTTAACGTCCCGAGGAACAAAAACATAAACATGAAAATGCAGGAGCATTTTTTAGTTATATATATGTTTGTCAGCTTTTGAGTTATATGATGCTACTATTAATACTACAAAGTGGTGATCTGGTTTCATGTGTTATAATTTTATGGATTTGATTTTATCTTTGATACATAATACTTACTATCTGATATAATATCAAAATTTTATTAAATTGGAAAAAGGTTAGATAAGAGTCAAGTAAAGATTCTGACCATTCAAAAACCTATAATAGGATTGAAAGGCAAGAAGTATATGAGTAAGAAGAGGAAAACTAAATACAATCGCAAAAGAAAGAGTGAGCATATACCTAAAGTTAAATAAAAGATTGGACCAAAATTGACGCGATGTTAGATCGTTCGAGTTACGAAAAAAATAAAGAAAAGAGAGAGAGAGAGAGAGAGCACTATGGAATTGGGATAAAAACTTGATGGCTCTATCATATACTAGTCACTGCAAGTCAAACCGATAATTTCTTGCCAATGCTCAGATCTAATTATTTTTCTTTTTTATGGGATTTAGTTACCGTTTGGACCAAGTCAACGTCCTTTATCTCATTTTTGGGTTTTGGTTAACATTTGTTTAGCAATGAGGACATTCACTACAAGAAATCTACCGCAAAACCGACGGCATTTCCGACGGAATTAATATCCGTCGGAAAATACCGACGGATTTCCGACGGATTTCTGACAGAAAATACCGATGGATTTCCGACGGATATCCGATGGATTTCCGACAGAATTAACAATTTTAATATCCGTCGGTAATATGTCAGAAATCCGTCGGTATTTTCCGACGGATTACTATCCATCGGTTCCTGTCAGAAATCTGTCGGTTTGCCGTCGGTAATTTCCGATGGATTCCGTTGGATTAGTATCCGTCGGAAAATTTGAACGTTAATATAGCCGTTGTTATAGCCGTTATTATATCCGTTAAATTCCGATGGATTTCTGACGGATTTCTGACGGTAAGCGTTATTATATATATGTTACCATACTTCTCCATTCAATCACAACAACAAAATTCTACCCAACAATTCTTCAAAAAACGTGTAGAGAGAGAGATGTCATCTTCTAGAGATTTAAGATCGTGGATGGATCTAGAAATGTTTAATCCGGAGTCGAAGTTATTAAACGATGGTTATGCACAAGGTATATGCGAGTTCATGGCCGTTGCTGGAAATCAACCGCGAGTGAAAACAAGTGGTAAGATGAAATGTCCATGTTCAATTTGTCGCAATTCTCGTAATGTTAAGATAGAATTAGTATGGCATCACTTGTATAGCAATGGATTTATGCCGGGTTACAAGATTTGGTATCTACATGGAGAAAGAAATTTTGAATATGGTAGTAGTAGCAGTGAACCCTATGTTGCGGATAGCTTAGGAGAACATAGAATGGAAGTAGATTTTGGTGTTGGTACCGTTGAGATGGTGAATGATGCGTTTAGAGAGAATTTGTCATCGACCGTAATAGATGAGGATAGGGTTGAAGAACCAAATGTAGAAGCTAGAAGATTTTTTGATATGTTAGGCATGGCGAAGCAGCCATTATATGATGGGTGTAGAGATGGTCATTCACCTTTATCATCTGCTAGTAGAATGATGACCATTAAGACGGACTTCAATTTGGCAGAGGAATGTGTTGATGCGATTGCAGATATGGTGAAAGATCTTTTGCCTGAAGATAATCTTGCACCTGTATCATACTACGAGGTACAAAAACTTGTAGGTGGTCTTGGTTTGCCGTATCAAGTAATAGATGTGTGCATTGACTACTGTATGATATATTGGAGAGAAGATGAAGACAGGAGAAGTTGTCGATTTTTTCGTAAACCACGGTTTCAGGATACTAGTGGGAGAGTTCCAATTCCATTTAAACGTATGTGGTACTTACCGTTGACTTCGAGGTTGAAGAGGTTATATCAATCTGAGCGCACGGCAGAGCAAATGAGATGACATGCAGAACATCGTCAAGATGGAGAGATTACACATCCGTCGGACGCTAAAGCATGGAAACATTTTCAATCCATGTATCCGGATTTTGCGTTTGAGAGAAGAAATGTGTACCTCAGGTTATGTACAGATGGTTTCAACCCATTTGGGAAGCATGGAAGGTAGTATTCGTTGTGGCCCATAATCGTAACACCGTACAATTTGCCCCTGGTATGTGCATGCGTCGAGAGTTTTTATTTCTCTCCGTTCTTGTTCCCGGCCCTGAGCATCCGAAGAGATCACTAGATGTATTCCTCCAGCCATTGATCTATGAGTTACAAATGCTATGGAGTCACGGTACTGAAGTGTTTGATGTTTCGCGCCAGCAGAATTTTAGGATGCGGGCGGTTCTTATGTGGACCATTAGCGATTTTCCAGCATATGGAATATTATCTGGATGGACAACTCATGGAAGACTATCGTGCCCATATTGCTCAGATAACACAGATGCATTCCAATTGAGGAACGGAAGAAAGTCGTGTTGGTTTGATTGCCATAGAAGGTTTCTACCGATGGAGCATCCGTATCGTCGGTCTAAAACATTATTTACGAAAAATAAACAAGTGTTTGAAGCTCCAATTGATGAGGAAGACGGCAGTAATTTATTGGATCAGTTGAGAGATTTTGGTGCTCCCATGACTTCTGAATGTGGAGGTAATGGACATGAAACTGTTTACGGAGCTGGGGAAGTTTATAATTGGCACAAGAAGAGTATCTTTTGGGAATTGCCTTACTGGAAGGACCATTTATTGAGGCACAACCTCGATGTGATGCATGTTGAAAAGAACTTCTTTGATAACATAATGAATACGGTTTTAAATGTACCGGGGAAGACAAAAGACAATCTGAAGTCTAGGTTGGACTTGGCAGAGATTTGCGATCGTGATTTTCTTGAAATTCTTCCCAATGGTAAATATCCTTTTGCTACGTACTGGTTGGATGCACAAAAGAAAAAAGAATTTTTTGATTGGATTCAAGATGATGTCAAATTCACTGATGGATATGCATGTAATCTGCGTAATTGCGTCGATTATGGAGAAGGAAAGTTTGTCGGAATGAAGAGTCATGATTGTCATGTTGTGATGCAGCGACTTCTTCCATTCACTTTTGCGGAGCTCCTTCATAAAGATGTGTACGAAGCAATTGCAGGTATAAATTATTTTCATGTGTATTTTAAAAATTACTGATATTTTTATTTTATATATATTTAAATTTGTGTATTTTTATTTGCAGGAATTGGTGCTTTCTTTCGGGATTTATGCACGAGAACACTTACACTAGAGGGGATTCGCAATTCAGAGGACAATATACCCTTGATCCTTTGCAATCTTGAGAAGATATTTCCGCCGTCCTTTTTTGATGTTATGGAACATCTTCCGATCCACCTCCCCCATGAAGCCGCACTAGGTGGTCCTGTTCAATTTTGTTGGATGTATCCTTTTGAGCGGTACATGTTCCATCTTAAGAAGAAGGTTAAAAATTTAAGTCGAGTTGAGGGGTCAATTGTCGCACAGAGCATCAACGAAGAAACCTCACATTTTGCGGAATATTACTTTCCATCGGAAGTTCGTACGAAGAGTAAACGTCCTGCTCGCCATGATGATAGAGGTGAGAAAGCCATGCATCCATTGGTGGTCCCTGAGTTGTTTTCGCAAGTTGGTCGATTCAGTGGAAAAGGGAAGAAACGCAAATTTTCACAACAAGAGTGGACTCACTTGCATAAGTATATCGTAACAAATTGTGAGGAGATGGCGGAGTAGGAAAGGTAAAAAACTTAATCTATTTAAATACTAAATTATTTTATACATAAGTATTAGCTTTCAAAGGTTATATAATGTTGTTTGATTTCAGGCTTTACATGGCAATAATACGTAGCCATTTTCCGGAAAAGACTGAAGAAGAACTTGAACTGCATAAGGAGAACGATTATATTACTTGGCTACAATTTTACGTAAGTAGGCTATAATATTAATATATAAATGCCTTCAATTATTAACGGAAATTTGTGATGATAGAGTTCATTCAGAATCTGAGGAAGAACTTGGAGAATTTGATGAGGCCGAAGACGATATTCCTTCTGAAGGATCATTATCTGATTCAGATTAATACATGATCAACATTTGTTTTTATTTATATTTTGTATTTGTATTTCGTATTTTAAAAATTACATTTTATAAAAATTAAAACCACAAAACCATAAATAAATAAAAACATTAAAAATCATAAACATACCCAAATAATAAAAAACAACCAAAAATAAACCAAAAAAACAATAAAAAATACTATACAAAAAACATCTAAACCAAATTACACATAATCCGTCGGAAATCCGTCGGAAATTTCTGACAGATTTCCGACGGATAACAAAGGAAAAGACATTTTTTATTCGGCAGCCAGTGTCAGTCAATCCTTAAACCGAGACACGTGTAACCACAAACCCACGTTGTAACAATGTATTTGTTTATATTTTATCATTGAAATGAGTAACAAAGCACACTACCTACATATTTCAAGAGAAACGGATCGTAAACGACCACGAAACCACAAACCCGTTTAAAATCCGTCAGAAATCCATCGGAAATTTTCTGACGGATTCCCGATGGGTTTGTGGTTACACGTGTACCACTTCAACGTTTGACTGGCCAATGAAGAGGCATGAATCTGTCGAAAATCCATCGGAAATTTTCGACGGATTTCCGACGGATCGCCAAATATTACACGGTAAATTAAATTTTTATTTCCCGGGAAACTAAAATTTCCGACGGATTTCTGACGGACACACGAATTTTTAGGCTGGAATCCTCCCGAGACCGCGTTTCATTTAATATTAAAAGATTCTGATGGATTTCCCGTCGGAAATCCATCGGAATACTTTGTTAAATACATGTTTTCTTCTTCCTCGCGGAACTGAAATGCGACGAAAAAAAAACAACTCAAAAACCTCCGATTTCGATCTCAATTTTGCTCCGATTAAACCTCCGATTTTGACATCAATCATCAAGATGTCTAACAATCCATCAATTCCATCCAATTTGTAAGTTTCCAAAACTATAAAATTTAAAGATTTCTAAGGTTTTAAGATTGATGTTAGATTTAGGTTGTTGGATGTAAGATTTAGGGTTTTGGATGTTAGATTTATGTTATTGGATGTTAGATTTATGTTTTCTAGTGTTAGTTCTAAGATTTCCGTGGTTAGATTAAATTTTTAATTTTGGGAGAATTTGGTTTGTTATTGAATTTGAAAAATTTGGAGAATTTGTTATGTTATTTTGGAGAATTTTTAACTTTGGAGAATTTGTAATTTAATATTACGTTACATTATTTATTTAGATTAGAATAAATTATAAATTTGTTTAGAAAAAATTATATTGTTTTTAATTAATTTATAATCATTTTTAAAAATTTATAATTAATTATAATGTTTTTATTAATTTATAATCATTATTTATTTAAATTTACTTTACATTATTAATTTAGATTGGAGGATTTATAATCATTTTTAAAAATTTATAATTAATTTTTTTAAAATTTATAATCATTTTTACAAATTTATAATCATTTGTATTAACTTATAATCATTTTTTAGATATTATTAATCATTTTAGAAATTTATAATCATTTTAAAAGTTTGTAATCATTTTTACATATTTAAAATCATTTGTATAAATTTATAATCATTTTTAAAAAAATTTATAAGGGATTACGGATTATATTATGAGGGTTCTGGGAACCGAGTACGTTGAGGTTTCGGTAGGGGTAGGGGAGTTGCGAGGAGTCATTCTACGACGTCTACCCATATTCCAGACACCGCATCACCTGTACCATCCCCTGTTGCATCGACACCACCCCCCTACTTGCACTGCATTGGCGTCGAGGACTTCGTTGCTTTACGGGCGAGAGAGATTCACTCGTCTTCATCCGGATTGTGTTGGGACAGACACATGGTAAGTCTCATTTTCCAATTTTAAAATATTAAATTTTATTTAATATTTTTTTATAAACTATTTAAAGTCTACAAAACAATTTGTTTTGAAGGTTTAAAGATTCGGGAAATGGGATTTCTAAGTCTATCAACCGGATGCTTAATGGATTGCTTCAGCATCCGTATCCGACGTACACCCAAATGCCCTTAGAAGAGCAGGAAATGTAGTTTCGGCAATTTACGGTAAGTTTTTCATTTTCTTTATAGTTTACTTTGAATTTATATAGTTTACTAGTTTATTTTAATTTAATTTTTATATTTTCAGCAAGAATTTACTTGGGAGAGTCACATTACCGCTTTGGTTAGAAGGGATTTTCACAAAAAAGCGGCAATAATGTATTCACGGAAGATGAACGAGTGGAAGGCGTTGTGGTCGAAGAATCTTGTTCCAAGGGAGTTGGTTATGAACCCGGCCCTATGGAACGGCTTGATAGCGTACTGGAGTGAAGACGCTACGAAGGCTAGCTCCACAACTCACTCTGCGTGCCGGAACAGCGATCCCAAAGGAAAGGGTAAGGCGACGCACAATCTTGGAGCAACCAGTTTGGTCACAAAGGCGAAACAACTTGTAAGTTTTTGGTTTAATCAATATGTTGTTTTTTCAATTTTATATTCAAAATATTTACTATAATTGTTAATTTTGTAGTTTCGGCACGATGGTGTCCAACCTTCTGCCCTCAAATTGATCGAAGTTGCACACACCAACAAGAACACCAATGAAATCCAAGATGGTGTAGCTCGGGAGATCGTTGGCCATGTCAGGCAGATGGGTGCTGAGTATCTTCTTAGTCAACCAATCATTGAAGGAACCCCGCCTCTCACCGAAGTCCCGATCGAGAAGATCAACGAATTCGTCTATGAGGTAAGTAAATTTTAAAATTTTAATCAATTTTTATTTAATTTTATATATTTATTCAACTTTCATTTCTGCATTGTACTCCGAAGACCAAAGGTCGGGTCTTTGGTCTTCCGGACGATTTAACATCTTACTCGGCTACTTCACGCTTTTACGGAGATCCTAGCGACGATCTTAGGGCGAAGCTCGCAGAGAGAGACGCTGAAATGGAGGAGATGAAGGCGGATATGCAACGCCTTAAAGAGACCGGAGAAGCGCAACAGGCAAAATATGAAGCTGATCAACAAGCGATGATCCAACGGATGAACGAATTCTTTTCGCAATATCCACCACCTCCACCGGGCGTTTAATTTCATTTTCAGATTATAAACAATTTTATGTTTTTTTTTTTAATTATTAAAAAATTACAATAATATTTAATTTTAATTTTCAATACAATTCAATTTTATTTTTCATTTCTTTTTTTAAAAATTTAATTTTCTTATAATTAACACATTTATTTATTTTTAAAATATTATATTAAAAAAAACTTCGAATTCCGTCAGAAATTCGTCGGTTTTTCTATCCGTCGGAAATCCATCGGTTCTTATCCATCGGTACTACCTCGGGAATCTGTCGGTCTCTTTCGGTTCAAATAAATCGGAATTCCATCGGTGTTTATATCTGTCGGAAATCTGTCGATTTTTGTCCGTCTAACCAACGTCGGTAATCTATCGGTCACCGGCGGTTTAAAAACATCGGAATTTCTGACGGATTCCCGACGGACAACCGACGTAAGATATTACGACGAATTTCTGACGGATTTCCGACGGATGTCCCGAAACTAGATTCCGTCGGAAATTCAGACGGATTTCCGACGCGGTTTTTAATTCCGACGACATAGTTCAGATGGTAAAAACCGACGGATTTCCGACGGAATTTGCGTTTTCTGACGGATTTCCGACGGATTTTTCCGTCTGATTTCGGCTGTTTTCTTGTAGTGATTAGGCATTTTGTGTGGTGATATCCGGTGTGATTTTATGTGAATTGATGATCCTCACTTGCATTGTATTTACTAACGCATGGAAAAACAAAATCAAGAGAGGGTTTGACACTCGATGGTTCTTATGGTTTATAAATATTTAGTAACTGACATTAATATTTAGTAAGGTCAAATAACTTTTGTATTGGGTTGTGAACCAAAGGTGAATGTTAGAGAAGGAATTTCGACTAAGGTTTAACGTCCCGAGGAACAAAAACATAAACATGAAAATGCAGGAGCATTTTTTAGTTATATATATGTTTGTCAGCTTTTGAGTTATATGATGCTACTATTAATACTACAAAGTGGTGATCTGGTTTCATGTGTTATAATTTTATGGATTTGATTTTATCTTTGATACATAATACGTACTATCTGATATAATATCAAAATTTTATTAAATTGGAAAAAGGTTAGATAAGAATCAAGTAAAGATTCTGATCATTCAAAAACCTATAAAAGGATTGAAAGGCAAGAAGCATATGAGTAAGAAGTGGAAAACTAAATACAATCGCAAAAGCAAGAGTGAGCATATACCTAAAGTTAAATAAAAGATTGGACAAAAATTGGCGCGATGTTAGATTATACGAGTTACGAAAAAAAATAAAGAAAAAGTATATATATATATATATATATATATATATAGAGAGAGAGCAATATGGAATTGGGATAAAAACTTGATGGCTCTATCATATACTAAGTCAGTGCAAGTCAAACAGATAATTTCTTGCCAATGCTCAAATCTAATTATTTTTCCTTTTTACGGGATTTCAAATCGTTCTTTTTGGTTTTTTTACTCGGTAGTTAGGTTGGTTTTGTAAATGTCTTGACGGTCACATGTTTGGACTCTATAAGCTTTCATAGATGCAACTTTAAAATAATAGTAAATTATACTTACTAACTATAGACACTAAATATTAATATTGTATTGCACAGTTTTGCATTAGTAGCTATAGATACATACCAAATACATTCATTTTCTTGCTTGAGAACTTAGATTTTGATTTTTAACTCTAATTTCAAAGAGTTATTTTATTATTTTATTTTCAAACAGGGTGCGAAGGATTACCTAACTTTTTCATAGACAAATATATGTTGGCATGTCTAGGGTAAAGTCAAGAGAGATTAAAAGTTTCAATCACCAATGAAAATAGGAAGTCTTAGCTAAAGAAGTCTAAAATCGTTTACAAGGAAAATTTTCAAAACATTGTTTTGTTCTCAATTTCATAGTTTTTGAAGTTTTTTAAGTTTATTTCATATTTGATTAGATTTGGAGTTTTATAGATTTTATGGTGATGGACATCAATTACATGCAATTGTTCTGATATTTGATTTTTAACTTCAATCCAAACGATCATGACTGAAATTGTACATATTGTTAAGTATTACAAATTAAAAATAGACTCAACTAACTAAAAATGTTAGGATATTTTAATTTTAAAAATAAATAAACACTTTATACCCCGCGCATGGCATGAGAACATCACCTAGTTAAATTAGATATGCAATGAATAACCAAAAATAATATACATCAATTAGTTAGAGAATATAGGAAAAATGGGTAAAAAAACCCTCACCTTTTCCAAAAACATTAAAAAAACCCTCATCTTTTTTGTGGGTTTTTAAATCCTCACCTTTTAATAAATGGTGAAATAAACCCTAGCTATTAAAAAAAATAAGTACATTATTATATTAAATTAGAAATAAATAAATAAAATTTAGGTTACTAAATTTTTTTCTAAATTTGAGTTTGTGATTTATTTTGAAGGCAAAAGCAATATTAACATATCTTATGTACATGTATATTTTTATTTAAAAAATGGAAAAGAAAAAGTAAATGACAATTATTTTAAAACAAATAAAAATTATAAAAAGTATGAACAGAAAATTATCGGAATGGTCATTTACAAATAAAAAAAGAGTGATATAAATGTTAAGAGAAATAACTGCTGTTTAAAAAAAAGACCATGACCGGCAAAAGAAATAATAAAATATATTATTTACATATCTATTCGCAGTTGAAAAATAAAAAAATAAAAAGAAAATAAAAATCAAGAAAAGTTTAAAAAGTTTGAAAACAAATAAAAATTAAAAATATTTATTGTATTTGCTATTTGTAAATTTTAAGAACATGTAAATAGATTCAGAGAAAATCTTACCTATGTAAATAGATTTAAATTAAAAAAATAGTTTGGTGTAGAAGTTTATGTACTTTTATAATAATAAAAATAATTTTTGTTTGTTTTCATGTTAATAAGTTTGTGTGACAAAACCAAATAAACATTTATTAACATAAATTCATATTCGGTTCAACATTTATTAACATATTCATATGATTTTATTTTTTCAAATTTGTATTTTTTTAATATGATTAACATATTTTTAACTTCTACAAAATTAAGATATATTTAAAATATAACTTAAATATTTTAAAAAGTGACTAATATTAACTACTTTTAGTTAGTTATTCAAAAAGAAAAATTCGAACAAATTCAAATCAAAACACGGAATGTGCTAATCTATAATAATATTTTTGTTAAAAAAACTCAATTTTGAGAAAAATAAATCACAAACTCAAAATTTAGAAAATTTTTTAATAACCCAAATTTTATTTATTTATTTCTAATTTAATATAATGATGTATTTATTTATTTGTAATAGCTAGGGTTTATTTCACCATTTATTAAAAGGTGAGGGTTTAAAAACCCACAAAAAAAGATGAGGGTTTTTTTAATGTTTTTGGAAAAGGTGAGGGTTTTTTTACCCATTTTTCCAAAAATATATGTTGCTTGAAAATAACATAACAATTTCCTGCTCGAGTCTAATTGATGTCTTACAATTTTGATTGACTAAGTTCTTTACATGCTTTCTTTCTTTGAGCATTATTTATTCTAATAAACATAAATTTCAAACTCAAAAGAATTTCACATACATGATTGAGTTATATTGAATAACATTTTTTCCAAATACTAAAAATTTCAAATCTTTTAAAATAATATGAAGTTATATATGCCTAAAATTTGGAATAAAATTACCAATTACATCAAATAAAAAATTATTCAATTATTATGAAAGGCAATTAATGAATAAAACCTTCTAAAAATTTCGCCCACTAATTTTTAACTTCTTAGACCAAAACACAACCTCTCAAAAACATAATAGTATTTTAAGATATTATATTAAAGATGATGCCAAAATTAGTTTGAATGACGGTGAAATCTGCATGATTACTAAATTTGTAGAAAAATGGGTAAAAAACCCTCACCTTTTCCAAAAACATTAAAAAAAACCCTCATCTTTTTTTGTGGGTTTTTAAACCCTTACCTTTTAATAAATGGTGAAATAAACTCTAGTTATTACAAAAAAATAAATACATCATTATATTAAATTAGAAATAAATAAATAAAATTTGGGTTATTAAAAAATTTTCTAAATTTGAGTTTGTGATTTATTTTGAAGGCAAAAGCAATATTAACATATCTTATGTACATGTATATTTTTATTTAAAAAATGGAAAAGAAAAAGTAAATGACAATTATTTTAAAACAAATAAAAATTACAAAAAGTATGAACAGAAAATTATCGGAATGGTCATTTACAAATAAAAAAAGAGTGATATAAATGTTAAGAGAAATAACTGCTGTTTAAAAAAAAGACCATGACCGACAAAAGAAATAATAAAATATATTATGTACATATCTATTCATGATTGAAAACTAAAAAAATAAAAAAGAAAATAAAAATCAAGAAAAGTTTAAAAGTTTGAAAACAAATAAAAATTAAAAATATTTATTGTATTTGCTATTTGTAAATTTTAAGAACCAAGAAAGCGACATAGATTCAGAGAAAACCTTACCTCTGTAAATAGATTTAAATTTAAAAAACAGTTTGGTGTAGAACTTTATGTACTTTTATAATAATAAAAATAATTTTGTTTGTTTTCATGTTAATAAGTTTGTGTGACAAAACCAAATAAACATTTATTAACATAAATTCATATTCGGTTCAACATTTATTAACATATTCATATGATTTTATTTTTTCAAATTTGTATTTTTTTAATATGATTAACATATTTTTAACTTCTACAAAATTAAGATATATTTAAAATATAACTTAAATATTTTAAAAAGTGACTAATATTAACTACTTTTAGTTAGTTATTCAAAAAGAAAAATTCGAACAAATTCAAATCAAAACACGGAATGTGCTAATCTATAATAATATTTTTGTTAAAAAAAACTCAATTTTGAGAAAAATAAATCACAAACTCAAAATTTAGAAAATTTTTTAATAACCCAAATTTTATTTATTTATTTCTAATTTAATATAATGATGTACTTATTTTTTTTGTAATAGCTAGGGTTTATTTCACCATTTATTAAAAGGTGAGGGTTTAAAAACCCACAAAAAAAGATGAGGGTGTTTTTTAATGTTTTTGGAAAAGGTGAGGGTTTTTTTACCCATTTTTCCAAATTTGTAAGATATATATCTATTATATGATAAAAAGATCTAATCATAAGGAGTAAAGTATCTTCAAAGTTTTCAAAATACACAAGGGCGAGTATGTGCGCTACAAAAATGTCATGAAAAATGTGTAAAAAACATTATAGTATGAAAATGCAAATATATGCATAATTTAATTACAAACTTTTTTAGATTAAGACTGAAAATAAATTAAATTATCCAATATATACCATATTTACAAAAATTATCAAAGTATTGCAGGTTCATGAGATACTCTTGAATTTGTTTTCTATAATTAAAATAGTAATACTTTAAATTGGCAAATTGGCATTCACATTAGATTAAAAGAATCATAAATCTTCCTTTTTGTTTCTTTCAAAACTAAAAAGTAAATTTCATTGAGATGTAAATATATAGAAAATAAAATGCAAGGTGAAAGAGAAATAAAGAGCTGAAGCACACAAACACATAGTGTAGAGGTATAGAGGGTAGAACACAACATAGATAAGACTTTGGAAGTGCCAAGTCCAACGCTTGAATACTTGTTTTATCAACAACGTAACCTTTCTAAAAAGATCTACTTGTTTTGGATATTACACAACTTATTCTATCCAATAGGATTGATCCCGACTTAAACCAGTCCTAAGCCTAACTATACTTTGATTCTACTCACCCACACGTGAATCACAAAGTCGAGTTAAAGAACATTCACCTTCTTAACTTTATAGATTAGCCTCGAAGTTACAAATCTCACCACAACAGTCTAGAGTGTTAATCGCGGCTCATGCCCCTCTCTAGACAATTTATACACCACTCCCAAAACTCTACTCCTAATGATCTCGCTGAATCTCCACGAAGAGATAAACTTGCACCTCAATTTTATCATTTCCTTAAGTGATTATAGAGAATATTTATTGAATCTCTACAACACTCGCATCTTAAACTACTCTGCCATGTCAGCTCTCGCTTCCTTGTACTTGTCACATCTTCCGCTCCAATTTTGCCACACCAGTTCCTGCATCCATGTCAGCTTGCAGCGTACTGATGTGATATGATGCAGTTTCGTGTTCTACGCAGCACGCTGTGTCCAAAGTCTGCATCTTCACATAGAAATAGTTATGTATGAACACATAAACAAAAATTAGAGAACAAAAGAAACCTGAAAAAGTGAAGAGTAATAACATATGAACTTTGTCTTGGATTGTGTATAGAAAAAGTCAACAAAATCACTTAATAACTCCATGAAAGCTTATAATTGTTTTTCAATTAAAAATCTAATAATCCATGATAATATGTAAAACTCTCTTAAATTCAGTAAATGTTCTAATTTTAAAAGTCATTAAAACTCTACATAAAGTAGAGATCTAATAACACCCCCTTAAATTTATTTTATTTTGAAAATCGGTGAACTAAAGAAGGTTAACATGAGATAAACACCGGGTGGTTTAGGTTTATTGTGCCCCTCTTTTGTTGGTGCTTTAATAACATATACTTTTGACAAAATTTATGAGTCAAAGACATTCTAATACCACTATTTCTAATACTTGTAAACATTTCCACTATAATATTATACTTCTTTAAAAGTAAAGTAAAAGAGCCGGGAGATAAGAAAACTAAAATTCAGTTTATTGAAGAAACAAAGGAAATACAAGATTAGAGATTAAGAAGCAAATTATTACAATCACTCGATAATGCAAATCATCATCCAAATGAACCACTGCATTTCTCTGATCTACATAGACACATCTTCTTTCCACCTCCTCTAGATGCTCAATAATCATATCTTAGCTCTGTTAACGGAGGAATATGCTTCATAGCGAAAAACCCAATGTAAGTACACATTAAACCATTTTGTTCACGAGCAATTAGCTGCCACATAACATTGGGAGAGCAACTATGATTCATAAACCGAGCAATATTTCCAGATTTCTTCGCACTGATCACCAATGATGATGATAAATCTTCGGAGACTCTTTCTGAAGCATGCTCACCAACAAGCTCGGGTTCATAATTCCATTTAAAAGATTTAAAAACACGTGAACCGTCGAATACATAATCATCCTCTTCTTTCTCACTGTCGGCTATGATATCACCAGCATACTCGCATATAAAACTTCCTGCTCGGATTGGATCCCATGACCTTAAACCCCAACCGCAATCAAATGTCTTAAAAACTTCAAAATTGAATTTAAGCCCGGTTTGAATCATCTTGTTTTTGCACTCCACAGAACAACGACACGATCCACCGCATTCATATACTATTGGTCCACGAGTGACTAAAACCCTCTCAACATAAGGTAAACCACCAAAATTTCTCTCAACGCATCCACAATTTCCATTTCTCGAATCACATGACCGAGGTCGACATGTGCAACAATCCACCATAGGTGGAATATTGATTATTGCATGCTTTAGAGAAGAAACATAAATAAACGATGCAGGACCCTTCTCCTGATCAACTTCGTTTACCAAAGAAACCTTTAGATTCTCAGCTCCTGAAGAGAGATCTGGAAGAATAAGACCTCGCCTTGTAATCAAACTATTCTTCCACTGCTCTACTGATTTCCATATCCCAAACGCAGGTTTTTGATCAGGTTCCCTTACCAATTTGAATTTGAATACTTTGAATCCATTTTTACCTTCCTCTTCCCACATAGTTGTAATCCTGTATATCCCATCATATATGAAAATAGTGTCGTTCGTCCTCTTTTCATCCTTCTTAGATCTTGTCACTCTCACAATACTTCCCTTTTGAAAAGCTGTCTCTAACGAAAGATTCATCCCCTTAAGTGTCTGATCAGATATGGTGCCACCTAACCCAGTAAATACTAAACTATTAGGATCTTCGTTTCTATCAACATTTTCTCCCGAAGAGAGAACGCTAATAGCTATTTGTTTATTCTCTTCACTAGCTTCAGCCGCTATAAAATCAACTCCAAATTTGGTTTGGTGAAGCCCCACCAAATCCATTTCGCCTCGTAAAAAAAAGATGTCTCTTACAGCTACTCCGGCAATGGAACCAACTCGCTTCTTATTGTTTGTATATAAGCCACGATTCTTAAAAATACGTAGAGCCTCTAAAACCTCACCATGCACAGTCCCAACTTGGATTAAACGCCTCCTTACGGCATCAAAACTACTCAGCACACTTCTCACCACCTCACTGTTTCCGGTTTCTTCATATTTTCCAATCAATCGGTAACCAGTGTTTGGAAATTGGTTACTCCCTTCACGTCTCTCCATTGCAAAAAATCCTATCACTTGAGAAAAATGATTTGATCAATTAAAGGAATTAAAGCGAAACCTAAATTACAGAAGGAAAATAATGTGGACTTGATCACTAACAAGTAGATTATTATGAATTATAAATACAATGGTTTGGTAGCTTAAAGAAATCAATAATTAATTGAATTTAAGAACTCCTTTTTGAATATTTTAATATCTTTCACAACAATAAAAAATATCATTATATTTAAAATTTAACTATGAATATGATATGCATATTAAATAAGTCAAGGAAAAATACTGTAATATTTTTTGTTATATTTGTTGATCATATTATCCTGTAGCCAATTTGTTTTAATAGATTTACAATAAATTGGATAACTATAAGGGAGATCAAATCTAATAAGAAATAAGAAATTCAATCATATAATTACTTCTTAAGCAAAAAAATACATAAAATTAAAAAGTTAGGAAAAAAATAATCACATAATAATTGTAAGAGAAGAGACAAAAGATTGAGAATAGGTTTTAGAAAAACAGAAAAATGTGAGGATATAAATAGGTTTAATATCTTTTTGGTCAATACTAAAACCGAATGTTGAATAATAAGATTCTCAAACTAGGGTACAGTGATATCCTTCTTCTTAGTCACAATTTTTATGTTTAAGTGAAAGAAGAAACTAAATTTTAAATATATATGAACATTTAATCAAACCATAAATACAATATGTATCATTGTATAAACATAAAATATATGTATAGATATAATATTAATCTCTAGGCAAACCTCAAGTTAAAGAAAATATAACAAAAGGATATAAAGTTGAATTATCACTAACCTCTAGAGGAATACAAGAAGTTGGAGAGGAACCAGATGAGAAATTTTACGAAAGTTATATGTTTGAAGGAGTGAAAATTTTTATTATAGATTTTTTAGTGTGAAGAATAAAACAAAGCATAAAGCTATATATATAGATTTTTTGAATGGCTCTACGTTGTTACCATGGAAAACAAAGACTTTTGGATGATATTTGAATAATGATCTTTACCATTTAAGTTTCAAACTTTAAAAACCTGCAGATTTTGTTCCTATTATATTTTTGTGCATTACCTTTTAATCAGTTATTTACCAATTTTGTTTACTAATTAAGAGCTAGTCAATATATATAAACATGAATTAGTATATCTTCTATAGTTAGATAATTAAGTTTTCCTACTTTTAATTACCAATTTATTATTAATACTAATATTTATTAGCATAAAATAATTTATTTTCTGTATTTAAAAAAATATTTTCTTTATAGTTCCTTTTCATTTTTGTTAATGGTTTGAATTATTTTCATGATATAATAAATCTAGCCAAAATTATGGGTAACTTAAGAGGAGGTGTATTGGATTGAAGATTTGGGGAGATTTTGATTTTTTTTCTTAAAATCACATGTTATTCAATGTAAGTAGTGATTTATAAATATCTTCTCAAATCCTATGTTATTGAATTAAGAATTTGTGTAAAATTAAATTTATCATTTACAATCTCATGTTATTCAATCAATCATTTGTAAAATTCATATCAAATATAGTGTTATTCAAAAACACAATTGTTCTTTTTGAAAAATTTACTCAATGAGATTTGACGAAACTTTGGATACCTTTCTACATGAAAAATATAGATGTAAAAGTCTCACCTCCAAAGGTGATATTCGGAAGAACTTCAATAAATTAAAAAAATAAAATAAAATAAAATTGAAAGAAGGGAAGAACGACATAAAGGAATTGAACATTTGGCTGCAATTGATTCTCATAGATATGGTAAACCAGATTAAATTTGTTAAAAAATTTTGACTGCAATTAATCTCAATTCTTTGGAGATCTTTAAGAGTTTTGCTGCAAAGTCGCTGATTGTGATGGCAAAACTGTCATTGTTGCAGGCCTAGATCCTATTTTAAAAGCTGTTAATAACTTACTTGTATATTAAGAATTTTGTTGACTGTATGTGAAATTGGGAATGTACAGAAGGAGCTTTGGTACTGTACTTGACATTATACTAATAGCTGATTATGTGACTAAGCTAACTGCACAGTGTGTTGAGGTTTGTGGACAGAAGGCTTTCTTCACTTGAAGAAAGAATTTTGACACTAGAACCGAACTCATTGGTGGAGCTGGTGTCTATATGCCTGTTTGTCGCAAGCATTACATCACTAATCAAATTGTTATCAAAGCTTCTAAGAAAGTGTTGCTGCTACGATTCTAACTACATATAATTGATATCAATGGTATGTAATAAGTAACATGTTATATAGTGAAATTTCATTTCCTTGTTTTGTTTTTACTGGTCTGGTTTCCTCCTCAATGTTGTTTTTGAAAAACACTTGTTATAGGCGGACCTGTCTCCAGAGTCCAGACTCTAGTGTAAAGATACACAAACATAAATGAATAACAATTCAGAAGTCTGTGGGTAATGCAGATAAAATTCAATTTTCAAAAGTTGAATCTTGAGGATGACACTTGTAAAGAAGCTTGAATTACACAAAAGGGTAAAAATATTAAGAAAGAAATTCGAAAGCATAAACCTGAAACTTCACACGATATTAATATGAAGAAACACACTTAGTTGCTACATAAAGTTAAACACACTTAGGCCTTGAATGGTTGTAGATTTCGAAAGAGATTTTGGTTTTTGTTTTTCAAGAACACATTAAACCACCAATCAAGATTTTAGAAATTTGGTTTTCCTCAGATTAAGGAAATCTATGTTCTTCAAATCACCCATTCAAGATTTCGGATTTTTAGTTCTTCTACAATCTAGGGAATCTACTTTTTGACGTTGTCTTCGTTATTTCTCTCAAAAACCAAAAACCACTATTTTTGGGTTTTTGAACAAAAATCTAACGTCAGAATCTAAAACTATAATCTAAAATCCAAAAACTAACACCAAGTCCAAAAACTGAGTAATTGTGCATCCATTTATGGCCTTAGTCTCAAAACATAACTCCGGATTTAAACTAAGTTCCAATAAAGATAAACAATAAATAGAGCGAAACCTAGTATCCGCACATGGATTTTAATATCTAATCAGTAGTCAGAATAAATAAATAAATAAATAAATAAATAAATAAAAAAACACATTTCATCTGGGGGTGTGGAGAATATAACTTTAGTGCTACTGATGCTACTCTCTCTTCTTCTTCATCTTCTCATTTTTAGTTGTCTAATCTTCATATGTTGTCTACCTTTTCCTGAACCATGTAGGGTGTTAGGCTAGAGAGCGAATCATGCTGGTCTGAAAATCTTGAAGCTTGTCTGATTCCGCTGAGGAAGAAGATGAAATGCTAAGTCTTGCTTTGTTGCTGCAACACAAATCTCTGCAGATTCTTGCTTATCTTGTTTGGCGTTTTTATTGTTTGTTTTGTTTTTTATTTTCTTCTTATGCTATTTTTAAATTTTCATGTTGAATGTTTAGTCACATTATAATCAGGAGGTTCAGGAAAAGCTCTTCTATGTAATTTGATCTCTACTATTTGTTAATTAATTTTTGCTTTGAGGTTTGTTCATGAAACCATCTGCACAAATGCAGCGTCTCATATGGGGATTTGGATGTTTTTGTAGATGATAAGTTTGTTTCCATTTTTGTTTTAAAAATCTCACCAAATTTTAATGACAAATCTCACCAATAATCAATCAATTTTATTTTAAAAAATTTAAAAGAAATATCCTCAAATTTCTTCAAATCAAAATCCCACCAAATTCTCCCAAATCAAAATCCAATACACCCCTGATTTTTAACCTTTTCTGACCGAATAAAGATGCATATAAAAGCTCATATGAACATTTTGTTAAATAGCTTCTCATTTACGCAAGTTCAAAAGAAATCCAAAGCTTCTAGTAAATCTATTATAACATTGTAAATTATCATTCATTTGTAAATTTAAAGCACGAAAAATGTAAAACAGAAAAAAGCTAAGCAAAAAAATAAATCACATAATTATTTTAAAAATAGAGACAAAATGTTAAGATTGGGGTTTGGAAAAAAGAAAAAGAAAAACATGAGGATATAAACAGGTTCAATATCGTTTTTTTTTTCTGGCCACAAATAAACAAGGTTGAATTAAAGTTTGAGATTTTTTTTTCAATTTAATTTCATTCACACGCACATTGTATAGGGTCTCTTCTAAGTAGCAAATAGACTAAACAACAATTGTAGAAGTCACATCATTTGGTAGACGTGGCTTTTGCAATTGTGATTTAGTCTATTTGCTGTTTAGAAGATACGCAATAGAATGTGAGTATGAATGAAATTAAAATAAGAAAATTCACAGTTTAATTAAACCCTACTTTATTTGTGTCCCGAAACAAAAATGAAAGTTGAATTAAAAGAAGGTCCAATATCCTATTTTTCTATACTAAAACTGAAAGTTGAATTATAGTAAGATTCTCAAACTAAGGTATAACGATATGCCTAGTGAACATAACTAAAATAAAGGGCAATCTTTCTTCTCATTCAAAATTTGTATGTCTAAGTTTTTGAAAGGAAGAAACTATATTTCAAATAGATAAACATTTGATCAAACCATAAATTCAATATGTATCACTGTATAAACATAAAATACATGTATAGTTATAATATTAACCTCGACTCAAATCTCTATTAGTTGAAGATGATACAAAAAAAATATCACTAACCTTTAGAGGAAAACAAGAGGTTGGAGAGGAAAATCGAATTATATGTTTAAAGGAGTTAAAAGTATCATATATTTTAGATTTTTCAGTGTGAAGAAGAAAGCAAAACATAGACCTATATATAAAGACTTTTGGAATGGCTCTACGGGTTTTCCAAGGAAAACAAAGACAGTTGGATCATATCTGAATAATGATATTTACCATCCAAGTATCAAACTTAAAAATCTCCAGATTTTCTTAGTTTTTATGAATTAATTTAAGAAAATATTATTTACCAATTCTGTTTAACAGCTAGTCAATACAAACAAGAACTAGATTCTTTTCTATAGTTGGATAATGATTTTTTCCTACTTTTATTACCATTTTATCATTAATATTAATATTTTTTAGCAAAATATATTTTATTTTCCATATTTGAAAAATATTTTTCATATTAGTTCTCTTTAAGTTTTGTTAATGGTTTGAAGAATTAGCATCATTTGATAAATCTAGTCAAAGTTTTGGTGAAGTTAGATTTTTAACCTTTCCTAACTTGAATAAACATGCACATGAAAGCTCATATGAACATTTTGTTAAATAGTTTCTCATTTACGTAAGTTCAAATGAAATCCAAAGCTTCAAGTAAATCTATTTTAACATTGTAATCATCATACTTTGTAAATTTAAAGCACAAAAGTAGACGCAAACATGATTATTTTTGGTTCAACATGCTTATGTTTATCATATGTGGAAAAAAGATTGCACTCAAGTTAAAACAAATAAATTATTCACTAATTTTTGTTTAGTACTAGAATATCCTCAAGCATTTAGTCTATGAGTTCTGAGACATTTGATATACCTGATAAATCAATATTTGCTACAACAAAGGTAAGAGTTTTTAAAACATGTTAAAGACTTTTAAGTTAGGATTTTTTTTTTTGTAAAATGGAATATTAAACTTAAACGATATGATCTGCTTTATTTTCCAAAATATACGACAGAAGTAATGAAAATATTGTCTAGTGGAGCACAATGGAGAGAATGAGAGGATTAAGCTAATTTTTCTTTCTTAATTATATAATGTATTTGGTATTAATATATAAATTTTTATAAATAAATGTTCAAAGTTATTAATATGATAAGATGTAAAAAAAAGTTATTAATATGATCATTGCTATCGTAACATACAAGGCATGTGGAAACTATTTGTCCAACTAAACTTAATATATCTCCTCGAAGAAAACCTATGAATTGGTATGAAAACCCTCTACACGAGTGGCATGGCACAAAGTGGTCTTGTTTTCATATCAAATAACGATGTCTGATTTCATTACTTGGCTTGCTATTCAAGATCTCCTCATGACAGAGGGCGAGAACCTGTGCTTGGGGCATCCTTCAACCATGTCTTATGTGGCGAGCGAGATGAGGAGACTCATGATCACCTCTTCTATGCATGCATGCCCTTACTCATGCACCGTCTGGACTCTGTTATGCTGCAACCTCTTTGGAAGATATCACTCTAGATTGTCCTTACACCTGCAATCAAAAATCGTTAGACTCAGCAGGATAACATCCTCATCCGTCTCGCCTTCTAAGCATTGATATATTACCTGCAGATTGAGAGGAATGGGAGAAAGCATCATCAGCCGCCTTATTCTCCAAGTCATCTTGCCCACATGATAGAAAAAGTTCTGAGGAAGCAGATCCTTTCTCACCATCCAGATTCTTTTGATAATAACAACAGCCTTCTCGCACGGTGGCTCAGCCTTTGCAATCTCCACGGGACCTGATCTTCCTTCTCATTTGTTTTTTTGTTGTTGTTTCTTTTGCTCTTTTTCCCTTACCTAAAGCTTAGTTTTTCCATTATCCTCTCTGTGAATAACAACTTTGAAGTTTTTCTAAATAAATTTTACATTAAACAAAATAAAGAAACTTTGATGTATGTAATCATGAGATAGTTAGGTCTCAAAACACTATGCAAGTCAATAAATGTTAATATTGCTTTGTGTCTTTATCAATAAAATGGCTAATACCAAAGAAGAGGTTACTAATGAATCTAACATAGTATATGAGAGTCTTTTGGATAATCTTCAATGTCAAAAAAGCTTATCATCAAGTTTGCAAGTTTTGTCACATGGGTCTTTTGTTGTTATATATATATGCTAACTTTGCAACTGTATGACATATTTTTAGGGTATACGCAAAAGAAAAAAAATAAAAAATTATAATCATGGAAGATATTGAAGATGCAAAATATAAGACATGCAATATGAAGGTGCATAAGGTAGAATTTCATCTAAGAAAATATTTAAAAAAGATAAGAAAATTAAAAAGAAACCGCAAACGTTCCACATCTATCAATAAAAGTATTTGTGGTAATTAGTAACAATGATTTTTTTTTTGGCTACATTCTAATAATATAATCTTCACAATTCTAATTCCCCATGTGCATCTGATGCTTTTTTTTCTTTGAAAATTATTCACTTAAGAAAATATGGTACAATAAAAACCTAAATATATTCCTCATACATGTATGAGTTATGTTGAAAAGCATTAGATTTGATCAGCCTTTGAAATCTCCATGGGACCTGATCTTCCTAGTCCTTTGTTATTTTTTGTTTTTTGCTATGTTTCTCTTGCCTAAATCATTGTTTTTCATTTTCTCTCTCTCTCTCTCTAAATAACAACTTTGAAGTCTCCTTTTAATAAATTTTACAATATTCAACAAAAAAAAATCAAAATTTGTGTGTGTCTTTTAGGATTGTTCGCGACATAGTTCGTGGGAGTTGAAACCCTATGAAAATTTTGTCATGGCAAAAATGTATGATGTTGTTTGTCCTGTCTAAAGAGTTAATTATATCCAATAAATTTACGAAACATTTGTAAATAGCATATACAAAATAATAAACAGTTGGAACATAGGAGTTGTATTGATATATTTAAATGAGTTAGTGTCACTAATTCATGTGTTTAGCTTCTTTTTGTTTGTCGCGTTTACCTATTAACAACATAAGATATTAATATTTAAAAGAAAATATTTAATTAAAAACTGTCAAAAGTGGCGCTATAACCTCATTCTCTCACATTAAACTTGTTTTAATCACAAAACAAATTTATTCAAGTCATCTTGACCAAAATAACAGATCCGAATATATAATTAAACTTACAGATTTGTTTTTCAAGTAATATTTTTAATTATGGTAATAACTTTTTCGCAACATAAAAAGAAGACGACGCTTTAAACACTGACGTAAAAATCATTACCATTTTAATTCATGGTTCTTAAAAGAACGTACAGCTTCTGAAACTTCTTAAAAAGAGCTATTCAATATAAACATGAACCAACTTATCATTAATATTAATATTTTTAGCATAAAATATTTTATTTTCCATATTGAAAAACATATTTTCTTAATAGTTCCTTTAAAATTTTGTTCATTGTTTGAATTATTTGCATGATATAATAAATCTAGTCAACGTTTGGTGAAGTTAGATATTTAACCTTTTCTGACCTGATAAGCATGCATATGAAAGCTCATATGAAGATTCTGCTAAATAGCTGAAGTCTCACAATATAAAGAACAATCTGACAGTAACCATCTATAAAGTAACAACAATAATGATCATGATGATTGGATACGGTTCCACACTAGCACTGGTTGAAGTTGTAACTTGACATATTGTTCATATTGGATCATGGACCGATGACTCCATTGTTATTGTATCCAAAAGATGGTACATGGTTAGGAAAAAGCATGTTTGGATTATAGTTGAATGCATTTCTTCTATGATCAAAATGATCAATTCCAACATCAACATTAATTATGACCACTAAAAGTACGAGAACTTTCACCCAAGTAAATCTGAGAAACATTTTGTTGAGGATATTGAGAGATTTCACTTACCAATTTCTTTTTCATATTTTGAAGAGCACTTATGAGATGGTTGGTTTGATTCATGTCGAGTTCTTTCACATCTTTCTCATACCAGTTTTCTTTTTTTTCTTTGAATATTCTTAAGGAATTCAAATCTTTTTTCTTACTCCTGTTTTGCCAGCACCTGTAATGTGATTTTTTTTTCATATAATGAAATTTAGATTGTATTTAAATAACAAATTATTACATCTCTAGATAAAATATAGACTTTTAAAATATATTTTTATATTAATATATTGACTAGAAAAAAGCGCGCAAGATATAATATTTAAAATAGCACGCCAGATATGATATTTTAAAAAGTGTATGAGATATGATATTTAAAAAAGCGTGTGAGGTATGATATTTAAAAAAGTGCGCGAGATATAAAAAATGATATTTTCTTAAACTTTTCTTAAAAAAAAAAAATTACCTCAGTGAATATCTTGTTGAGACCTTGGATATTTATGTCTTGATAGATTTCAGCAAATTGTAGACTGTTGTTGTGTTGGTGAAGAATGTCAAAATTATGGTTGCCATTTGAAAAACGATAAATTAGATCTTTAACATCTCGATGGCCAAAAGAATACACTTTTCCACCGGGAGAAAACACAATCATCAAAATCTCTGCATCACACAATGTACAAAGCTCACTTGCTTTCTTGAAAATACCAAATCTTCTTTTTGAAAAAGTAACTTGAAGGTTACTTTCCTTGGTCATTTTTTTCATCTCTATTTTTTTACGACATTTGTTTGTTCTAACCATTTTCTCAGAAATTTCAACAAACAAATGACTAATTGATGTTTAAAATAAAATATTGTCTTTATATTTATAAAGGTGTATTACATATGGAAATTGTAACGACCCAAAAAAAGAAATTCTAAAATAATATTTTTATTTTTTTAGAAATGTTTTAAAATAATTAAATAAAATTTTTTTCTCAAAAAAAATGACAATGTCTGAAACCTCATAAAAAACAAATCCTCAGCAAATAAAATGTATAAAAAACTACCAAGTCTCGTGCTCCAACGAATTCAACACTCTAAACTTCGGCTACACGCTGCTCCTTCTCAACACCGTCTGCACGGAAATCAGAACTTAGGTGAGCAAAAAAAATTGCTCAGTGAGACTACAACCCGACTAACATGTACCAACACGGTCTGATCCCGCACAGAAAAATATTCACGTGTTCGTACTAAAAAAAACATGAATTCATATCCAATAAATTCTAAAATAAAATCATCAAAACATAATAACTTCATCATAACAGATCTATATCATCAGAACAGACATATATTTCAGAACAGAATGACCAGATATCCAGCAATGCTATAGCATAATAGTATGACCCCATCATTGGTCACCTAAACCATATATTGGATCGTACTTTCTTATCACCTTGTTAGGGACCAGTATCCCTATCAAGTATATTATGTATATATACTGTTAGTATATATACATAATATACTTGATAGGGATACTGGCCCCTAACAAGGTGATAAGAAAGTACGATCCACGGCATTAACCGACCTCAATACCACTAACAGACTAACAGAATACATAGTACATCTGTTGACGATGCCAGCCGCCACAGATTTGCTCAATAGAGCTAGGTAAATCAGAGAAGCGTGCTGATACCGGTCTTAACAGAATAACATATCTCATCATCATAATCATATTTTCTAGTAACTCATAAAGACATTATCACATAATTTCCAAATTCCAAATAATTTAATCAATTCTTAGTTCATATTCGAATTAATATATTGAATTAATATTCAAATATTTACTCATCACTAAAATTTTCTAAAATATTATACCATTGTATAATAACTAAAACGAGAGTTAGAACTCACCTCGACACAAATTTTCAGCTTAACGAACCCTTAATGAAAAGTTTAGAAAAGCTCTTGAACACCAAATAAAGCACCTAAAATCGACCATTGATCAGAAAAATACGTTCAATATGTCATTGGAAAGCTTTCGACAAGCGCAATCTAAATCTGGAATCCAAATTCCCAAAACCGGTTTAAAACCTACTAAACTGGCCTAATTTCCATTCGGTTTAAAACTAAAATATGTCCAAATTTATTTTTGATTACAGGCGCTTGTTTGTTAAAGCCCAGAACCGGTTTCAAATATAAGAGAACCGGACTAAAACATCTTCAATTAGAAGAGATAAGCATCAGATCGGAGAACTTACAACTCAAAATTCGATAAACTCAGAATACCAAGTGAGGAACGGTCACTTGGGCTGGATTCAGGAGAACGAGAAGTTTCTAGAGAGATATAGATTATATCCTAATTCTCCCTGTAAACAAAACCACCATTAAAGAGCTTGAAGCTCACTTTCATGGAAGAAAAATTGAAGAAGGAAGAAAATGAATCTTACCAATCGCTTCTACTATGGCTGGGATGACACAGAACTAAAGCAGCAACAAATGAGGCCTCAAACAACCTAAATCACCACAGATTCGGAGCATAAGTAATCAAAAATATGCAAATCGGATTTAGGCAAAAAGGGTCTCAAAAACTCACCAAAAGTTTCCATTTGACACCGTAGTCGGCTTGTAAATGTTTGAGGCTTTAAATCGAAAATAAATACGAGGTATTAGGGTTGGAAACTGAAGATTTAAATTGCCAAAAACTATCCAGAGATTTCGGAAAGGATGAACTCGAATTATTCCAGATTTTCACGATTTTGCACTTCAGTCCTTGTTTTTTTCTCTATTTACAGATCTTGTTTCCAACTTTTAAATCGATCAGAAATGTTCCTAAAATCAGATAAGTTCAAAACTTTTCAAATTGATCAATTAAACCCAAAATCTGATTCTTTTTTTTTCTTCTCAAATTTTGGATGTTACAGAAATTTAACATTATAGGTCATTATAAGTAATTTTCCACCTAACCATTATTTTATTAGTATATAATTTTCCCATTTGGGAAATCTTTCATAAGTATCTCTAAATTTTGTTTTAAATAGAAAATTCATGATATTTTCAATAATATTAGTTACATTGCACAACAATCTAACAGATGTCTCTCGGAGAAAAGACACTAAATCTATATATATAATATTTGACATCAAGTTTTTTAGAATGGAGGCCTTTGAGGCTATAGATGGGACCTGTAATTACCTTTCTATCTTTAATGAATTGAGTTATTTATAAGGGTATGCCACTGGGTCAAAAATTCAATCGGATCGTATCGAATCGGATAATCCATTAAATTCGATTATGACCCATAATTCATTAAAATAAATTAAATTAAATACTGGAAAATCTCAAATCTCTAATATGGCCGCCGATTACAAAGTTTTTCTATATGGTGAATATTTTATTCCCATTATAATCGGCAAGAATATCTTTTATAATGGAATCTTTCTGTTAATCGTGTAATATTATATTCTCTACAAAATATTAAGCCTATATCCCTAAGATATTATCACAATCCCTAAAATCTTCCACCACCTCTTTGATTCTTATAAATACCTTGATTTGATATTCATAGCCGCTCATATATATCAACGTACTAGGTTTTATTTTGGCACAATATTAATGATTTTTTTGGCACATCGCAGGTCCGGTGTGGAAGCAATAACGATCATCAATGATGCAAATTTAGATCCTGATAGGTGATCAACGTCGTCAATAGGTAAATTTAGACCTGTCTAATATTTTTTCTGTTTTTGCTATTACATTACACTGTAAAGTTTCTGCGTCGTCGGATGCATACAAAAACGTATGTCAAAAATCTCAAAATTTGTTCGGTGATCTTTCTTACTCTGGATTTTAATCTGGATGCTTATTGTTGTTGTCTCCAAGATTCTTATATGTGTTATCTCTCTGTTAGCATAATTGGTATATCATCCACGTTATGCTTCTCATACCATCAGAAGCGATCATATTAAAACGTAATATGTTATATTTCATTGACTGCATGTGTCCTAACGGGGATTCTCTGTATTAAGTCTCGAGGATACGACATCTGTGATTCTTAGGCAAAGGAGTAATCTTTGCACCACAGATACTATAATCACAAATTCATGAGCTTTAAGAGATATCTAATCTCTATTCTTTTCAACGTGATTAATTGATCTGCTCTTTCTTTTGTTGTTTATTTTTTAGGCTGCAGCTAACTTTGTGTCATTGCTCACCGGCAAGAAGACAAGCCATGAACGGTTCAGGGTACAAAACAGTTTTAGAGTCTTTGTATAGACCGTTCTTTAATCATCAGGGATTTTTGTTCATCAAAATTGTCTAATATATTTTTATGTTACCTTTATCTATTTTATTATTATTATTTGCGTGTTTTTTTTTTGTAGATATATCAAAGACGTCCAGCACGGTTGCGTATTGTGTCTGGTCTACATGTATTTTCGGTTGGTTATATAATTTTTTAATTATTTACTTATTATATTGATCTCTTAAATTTTATGTGTTTATCAAAAGACATTCTTGGAGTAGTTTACAAGAGTCCAGATGCAATTCAGTAATTGAAAAAAATATTATATAGAACTTCAATTGTTCTTTTATTTTTATTTTTAATCGCGATTTTTCTTGAATGGTGTTATGCAGAACACTTGACAAAACGATTTCAAATGTGGAAACAGAATTGGCAGCTGCAAAAGCTGATGATGTGCATGTAAATATAGGTGAAAATACACCCTCTAACTTTAGTTGGATTGCTATGTTTCTTGTCATTTCATGTTTGCGTCTGTGCTTACTTCTCCTACGGATATATCTGCAGCCACACTCGGAGCAGAATTAGCAAGATACCGGATGAAGCCCGGAGACTACTACTCATATCCAATGTTTGTCTCGCTTTCATTTCTCTCTGAAATTTCCTTTGTTAGAGGAGTGAGATCATATCAGGAAGCTTTGAGATATCTCACATTATTTATTCACATGACTATTTGCTCATGTTTCTCACTTTTTTTATACTTAAACATCATTTAGATCTCTTATGAGATTGTGCATGGTGCTTATTTTTTCTTTTGTTACAGTCATCGTAGAGTCTTATTTTTTGGTCATTGTAGTGTTTAAGTTCAAGTTTTTACATTACACCGAACCTCCTTCATGAACGAGCTCTTGCTTTTTTCCATGATTGGTTAGATTTGATGTCTAATGTTGTTTCCTTACTCTAAACGGGAGTCTTTCACTATGTTAGTATACTTAAAATTTTGTTTATATTTAGACAGGTTGTTGTTGTTGTTCCTTTGTGCTACATACCGTAAGCGATATCGATTACACCAAATTGTGATTTTAAAAAAAAGTATCAGGACCATACATTGTTGCTCTTTTTAGTTTTCAGTGGCTTAAATTTTATTATGCAAATATCTAATGACTTTGTATCTAAATGTAATCATCATCACCACTAGACGATCCTCAAGGTAATCTCATCGCAACCACTTTTCTCTATTCCAAAATTAGGGGTTTTACGGAAGTTTAAGATATTTTTAGTAGAAATTAAGGTTTGTCATTTTTTCTACTAAAAAGAGATCTTAAACCCCCACCATCTTGTACGGATCTTCTTGATACCATCAAAAATCAAAGTACACAAGAACTCACTCTTGGATATGTTTTAACGTCTTAACTTTGGGTTACAATTCAGAAATCAGTAGACTCCAGTGTTTTGAAGATGAGACGGTCTCTGAGCTTCACATGAAAAATTGTGTCAGCTGGTACAAGCATTACAGAGATGAGATGTCCAGGCGATGAATTCTGATGATGATTCAGCTAATGAAGTTATCCAAAGATACAAGCAACTAAGTTTTTCAATTTAGTAAATTCTAAAAGCAAAGTCCTGACCAAAATACTTCATGAATCACCGGTTTTTTGTTGAACTGCTACTTCTCTATGTATCAGGACTTCTACGGTGCTGCAGGGTTTAAAGAAAGGAAGACAAGTCTGGAAGAATTCTACCGAAGGCCCTTGCGCTTTACAACATCTCTTACGATTATGCCATCGAGTGGAACAACGTTAAATATTGCGGGTTTGTCTGGAAGGTTGGAGGTCCTGTCCTGTGCAGATTCTACGAGAAGAATTCAATTGTGTTCAATATCTGTGCTGAAAGAGTTACTCGGCTAAACACTCTTAGAGTTCTGTTCTGTTATGTTGTAACAATAAGCCTCATGTCTCATAAGAGCAAAAGAAAGTGAAGCAGAGATACATTGAAATGTTTTACAATCTCCAGTTCAAACACTTGGTATTTTTTTATTAATCAGATCTGAAGATTAATATTGATGATAGCTAAAAAAACTAACATTTAACATGGCTTTGTGATATAGCAATAAGCAGTGGTGCATGACTCTCATCTGTACAGAGCCAGCTATCCTCATTGAGGACGTAAATAGCACTCTGGCTTTACATAGTGGACGTTTTCTATGAACGCAGGTAAAACAAAGTATGACTCTGTGGATTCTCATATACTTAATTTTGCAACTGATAATAATCTTTCCACTCATGCAATGCAATGTAAACGGAATGTGCTTTCTTTTCCTTGTTTTTCTGTTTATTTAAGTGAGAAATCTTTGCTTCCGTCTTTTCCTGGCTATTCATTTCTTTTATAAAGTCTTGAGAAAATCGTAAACAAGAAGGTCATGGCTATGTTAGAGAAAGCAGAAGAGGAACACAATACTCTTATGTTGAAGAAAAATATAATCGATGTTGATTTTGGAGGGGTCTGAGTGACATATTTTTAATAGCTTTACGTGTATTTATAATCTATCACTACAAGAAAAATGTTTATTAACGTCAATAATTTAAACCATAAACGCCAATTAATATTGAGATGAAATGCTGAGTAGAGGTTTCACCGACCAGATTTAATGATTTATGATGTTTAGATTGCTTCCACACGATATTCAGCTTTCAGTCTCAATTGTATGAGTATTAGTAATTGGTTGAATTCTACAATGGAAATTAATACTATATTTGATGGGTTTTGTTAGGGTTTTATGAAATCAGTTGCCATGATGTTTATGTCAGAGATTGGCGACAAGAGGTTTTCTGCTGCAGCTGTAAGTGTTTCTTCTTTGCAAAAGTTTGAGTATTTTTGCTTTATGTAATGTTAGGGGTTTAAAGTCGAAGAATTCTATGACTTCTATAAAAGTTTAGTTTGATTTTGTTCTGAAACAACTCTGGATTTGTCTTTTCCTAATTGGGAATCTAGCTTAACTTTTGAAATTGATTGAAGATAAAATTGTGCTTTAAGCAAGTTCGTATTACTATTAGTTTCATTGTGTTTTTGATGGTTTGGAATCTGCCATTGTCTCCTTGAGAGCGTTGTTATCTTGGTTTGCAAGCTCTAATCTTTTTTCCCTTAAAATCAGATTTTGGCTATGCGTTATCCTAGGAGACTTGTGTTGGCTGGTTGGCTTTGATTGTAAGTCTTTCTGAGTTCTTTTGACTAATTTGGTTTTAGTGACCCCTCTCCTTGATTTGGAAGCTCATATATCTTTGCTAATTCTTAGGTCATGACTACCCTCTCTGCTACTCTTGGATGGGCTGCTCCAAATCTTGTATGATTCTTTTTACTTGTCAACTGCTTTAACTCAGTTTGTTTTTGGTATAATCCTTATTTACCAGTTCCCTTGGTGATGGAAATTTTCAATCTTACTAAATGCTACTGATTTATACCCTTCACTTGCAGATCTCTCGCAAATGGACCCATCACATAAAAACAATTTAATTTGTACTTTGGTTTCAGGCTATGGTCATTGTGGGACGGTTTTAAAGGAGGGTAATAATTCTTATTCAAGTTTTGATGAGATGAAAACGAATATTTCACATTCAAAACAATTCAAGCGTGATTCATTGTTGACATGTTTGTTATCTGATTCCTATTTTGTTGGCAGAGATTCAGAAGAATTGGCTGAAGTCGAAGCAGAACTGGTTTGTTTTTTCTTCTTGCAACGCTCGCTCTCACGTTTAGATATAAATGCTTTTATGGTTTAACTTTCTTTTGTTTTTTTTTCTCACAGAATTCTGATTTGAAGCCTAATGGTAAAACAAAAAAAGATCACATATTATGTATGTATGGGAATTACATATGCTAAATTTTTTACAAAACTATTTGCTGTCAACTTTTTATTTCTAGATTGAAGATGAAATCAAAAAGCAGAAAAGACCGATCCTCATAGAATTCTTCTCTCCAATTTTCTTTAAGGTGAATTAAAAGACCATCTAATAATTTTCCTTCAGGTGACTTTTCTAAATTAGTATTATATTTGCCTTTTCTTCTTGCAGGCATTTTCGATTAATCTCTTTGGTGAATGGGTGACAAGAGTCAGGTAACTTCTTTTACTCGATTAGTTCAATCTAAATGCTTCACATACTAACCGTATATTTTCTAGCTTGCTACAATTGGTTTGACTGCGGATGAAAATCCTCTCGGAGTGGTTCTTGGTGGAGCTGTGTAAGTTTCAATGTATAACCGCTATAAAAAAAACTATATATCTGAATCAGTGTTGCTGATTAATCTATGCTTTATACAGTGCACAACTATTGTGCACTACTGCTGCTATGATTGGAGGAAAGAGCTTAATATCTCAGATATCCGAACGAATTGTAAATCTCTCATTAATTCAATACTATATTTGTGGGTTGTTTTATTTGTGTTTCTTTGATTTTTGGATTGATCTCAAGAGTTTTTAAGGTTTCGTGTTGAAACGCCCCCAGCCGTTTTTTTTTTTTAAATATTCCCATAAATACTAAAAACCCCAGCGGCGAAAATCAATTAATTAACTCAACCATAAAACTGCATTCAACGATTTATTAACCCAATAAATTCACAACGACAATAACTCACGACCTAACGGTTTACGAAAATTCAACAATAACAAAAAACAGTAATGAATAAATAAATAACAACCCTCCCGGTATGTCATCTCATTCCGCCGCCACAGTTTCACGAGCTCCAACTAACAATCATTTTTCTTCCCTTTACCTGCGCCATTACGAATAGACGCAGTCAGTATTTAATAAATATTGAGGAGGCAATTACCCGTCTACTAGGTCAATAACAGACAGACGACTACAGAAAACTTCCTAGCATAATAAAATGCTCGGGATTCGACAAGCAGCAAAAACAGCAATTAATTAAATTATTTTTCACACCAAAAATAATTAATTAAATTCAACCAAACAATAATTAAATCAATTCAACGGTTCAACAATTAAATTATTTTTAAACCAAAAATAATTATTTAAATCAACAAAATAGCAATTTAATTACGGTAATTAAATTTAGCAATTTCCAGGATTTAATCAATCCACAATTAATTTTTAACAACACATCAATATCAGAAATCACGGAAATAAATCCTACGCAAAAATTAAACCGAGAAACCTCCGTAAGTCCAGTCCGACCACGGTACTGCACTCACCTTAGCCAGCAGTAGAACTTTCCGACACAACTTTTCTGCAATTTCCAGAATCCTAAAGGCCTATTTACCAAAAATACCCGGCAAAAAAAATTAATAAAAATATAATAATACTAAATAAAATATTAAAATATTATTATTTAATATCAAAATATTACTAAACCGAAACCTAAACCAATTAACTCTAAATCGGCCCAGCCCATCTTCTTTTTCGCATGACCCATCTCACCGCCATTGCCGTCCGATCAACACCACCTCACTACAACGCCTCCATCACCACCGCCGTAAGTCACCGAACCCAACACCGGTCAACGTCACCAATCACAACCACAACACCACCGTGATCCCCAACCATGAACCACGACGCATCAACCCCCATGATATGTCAACCTCACGACTTAATCCACAAAGGATCCGACAAACACGACCAACTAAGCCGACGATCTCCTCATCGAACCTCACGACACCACCGCATCACCAACTGATCAATCACGTCTAAAACTCTCAACCCCGATCGGCTTCCGCGACACCCATCCCACGGAAACCAACCTACGACCAAACCAAATGACAAAACAAAGGAGCCTTACCGTGAAAGAAGTGTTGACCCGAAGCTCCCCTCCCAAGCAACACGCGATCCAAGCTCCTTTGACGGCTAGGGTTCCATCGAAGAGGGAGATACACGCGCTTCTACACACTTATATATAACAAGTTTCCATATTACACCAATCGGTCCTCCAATTGACTGCTACTTTCGCAATTGACCCCAAAACTACTAATCCGATCAATTTAACCCATCCGAAAAACTTCCAATTCGATCAATTTGATCCTTAACTTTTCGAAATCACAATTTGGCTCCAAACTTCCAAAATTATCAATTAAACCCGACTGCTACTCCTGGATTTAATCAAATCAACCCCTAACTTTTGAATTCAACAAATACACCCCCATTATTGGTTTGCGGATGTTACAATTCTCCCCCACTAACATAGATTCGTCCCCGAATCTAACAACTCCAATCCCCTAGTAAAAAGGACCCAGCTACCAATCTTACGTTGGGTTTCTTTTCTCTGGGCAACCACTGGCCAACACAGCTTAACCACTAGATCCAATCATTGGTGACCTCAGTTAGTTCACCTCCAAGCTACTCTGCTCACGATTTGTACCCTCACTCTCAGAACCAGCTATCCTTCGAGTGACGGAGAATCCACCCTCCAAGAGAACCATATATTCTCTTTCAGCAACCAAGAACTATTCCGGCCCTCGAGTTCCCAACCACCTAACCTCGCAAGGTTACACGACCGCAACTGATTATCCTCTAAAGAATCTCATCACACCATATTCCAATCCTTAGAATATCAAACACAACATATTTTTACCCAGAATATTAGTCGCAACCAACAACAACTTTGGATAGGTCGATATAATTAAGATCGATCGTTCCCCGGGCTCAACATGATCTTGACTACTACCTCGATCAACAGCTTACTACACTCAACAACTAGCATTTCGGTTCTGCATAACTCCACAACCACATCACGACTTAGCATAATTCTATGTCAACGACAAGGCCCAACATAGATTACAGCTAACAACACGGCTTAACCTTAACTCCACGGTTAACGACATAACTCCACATATACCTCATGGCTAACAGCACAACATAACATAGCCTTTCGGCTATCAACACAACACAACTTAGCTTTTCGACTATCAGCATAATACGGTATAACCTTTTGGTTATCAGTACAACATCACAACCTTTTGCTATCATTACAACACAACACAGCATAACCTTATGGTTATAAGCACAACACAACACAGCATAGCCTTTCGGCTATCAGCTTAACACATCATAGCCTTTCGGCTATAACTTCACATTGCATTGTCTATACTTAGTTCAAATACTCCCAGAATCATATACCACAAGACCCCACTTGGTTTGAATAAACTACGCCTACCGGATCCCCGGAACAGCTCAGCGCAGTAACAATGACAAGCATCTCGGAGTCCAGCGTGACCCGATCAGCAAATCCAGCAAGATCCTAAGATCTCTAGTGGCTTACCGAGACAGCATCAGGAATCACACAAAAACCCGACCGGTAAACACCACACAGCGATAAGATTCCACAACACGGAACCCCATCAAACAGCATTAAGACGAGTCCTAATCAGCCAAACTAAGTACTAGGATTAATACGGCATGATCCTCACAGCCGAACTAAGTATAAACAACTCAACAGCACAACATATTCAATAAAAACTCCTCTTTATTATTGAATAAAAGGTAAAACCGTACATCGTTATAAGTTTCAACAAACCTAAACGAGTACAACAGCTTAAACAACAAGAAATTACAACAACTCAACAAAACATCACTGGACTCCAGCTAAGTCTCCAGCTTTCCGAATCACTTGGGAACTTCCGCTTTATCTTCGCTTTTGGTTCCCAAGTCTCCTCCACTGCTCTACTGCAATCCCACAAGATCTTCATCTCTGGAACTTGCTTCCTCCTAATCAGCCTGACTCTACGGTCTGTACCTCCAGAGGCCTCGCCTCTACGACCATACTCGGCAGAAGATCAGATGGAATCTTAACCATCATCCGATCATCCTTATACAGGCACTTCTTCAGCTTCAAAACGTGGAACACTTTATGAAATGCCTCCATCGTCTCTGGCAACTCCAGTCTTTAAGCAACCGGCCTGATACACTCCAATACCCTAACATTACCCATATACCGAGGACTCAACTTAGTCTCAGAAATAGACCTGTTTGGCCTCTCAACATGGCTATCTTGAGATACACTATATCTCCCACAGCAAACTCTAATTCTTTTCTACGCTTGTCAGCATAGCTTTTCTGCCTGTCTTGTGCTTCTTTCATATTCAGCTTGACCACATGGATCTTCTCCGTAATCTCCTGCACAAAAATCGGCTCCCAGCAAACTTCTCTCCCCACTTGAGTCTAGCACAGCAGCGTTCTGTATGACCTACCATAGAGAGCCTCGAGTGGTGCAATACCGATACTAGCCTGGTAGCTATTGATGTATGTAAACTTTGCTAACCTCAAGTGATCAAACCAATGGCCACCCTAAATAAGCACACACAACCTCGGCAAAACCTCCCACGAAACTATCGTGCTCAACTCTCATTTATACTCAGGAATGACCAACTCCCATGCAAGCCACTCAGACTTGATGCTCCACCTTCCCCAATTTGGCACGTATCACAGCCTGATACCCAACTGACGACATCTTCTTCATCTCTACCCACAAATAGTACCTTTTTAGAACCTGGTACACCTTGGTAGTTCATGGACTAAAAGAAACATACAAAATTTCTAATTCAGTGGACACCAACCACAACCGCATGACATGACCAATGCTCAGAAGGATCTCAACATCCTTTTCTGAATCTTCAGCTGCACGCATTCTGATTAATGCATCAGCAACGAGATTAGCCTTCTCGAAATGATAAGCTATCTCAGATCACAACCAGCCACCAACTCAAACTAACTCAACAGCCTCAAATTCAGCTCGGTTTAAGCTTCTAGAACACAGTAGAGCTTTTATTGAGTATAACCGCCTAGATCACGCATGATATCTTCCTTGTGAGTACTTAGAGCACCGCTAGCTCGAACCACGAGCTTACTCCCAGCAACAACTTCGGTTATACTCAATAAAAGCTCTGCTCGAGTATTGAATAACTTTCCTTTCCAGGCAAATTTCCTTTCTAGGCAACTTTTTTCTTTCCGGTAACTTTCTTTTTTAGAAAACTTATATTTCAAGGAATTTTCCCTTTTTAGGAACTTCCAACACGCTCCACTTAAGTATCTAAAGTACTACCCATTCTTAAAATATTTAACACATTTGGCAAAACTCATGCTTGATTTTCAAGCCCGCAATCACAACCCCTCTCCAGTGTGATTGATCTCACAACAATTAGACCATGATTCTCGAACAATAATAGATCCTGCTTGATCTAACAGCTTTACGACTTGGCGCCCTTCATTAGCTTTTAGGGATGAGCTAACTTCCAAATCCGTATTCACTACACATCACGCTGCACTACACTAACTCAACTCACCATCTTTAATCTTAACCAAAAAAATCAACTCGTCCGGTTTGCAACCCCGAACTAAACCACTTATGGTTCACACTCCCAAAACTTTCTCTAAAATCCTCCAAAATACTCTGGAACACTCCAGAACTCTTCCGCACTCTTCCATATCCTTTCCTGGCAACCATAAGCTCTTGGTGGTGCCACATGAGCTGGAGTCGGTACCACAGTAGATAACTGCTCTAACAGTTGAACCAACAAACCCAGCACCAAACCTACTTTGTCGATCCTTTTGTTACACCACTCATGGCACGGGTGAAATGCTTTATGGTGCAGCTCCACCAACAAATCTCGCGTTAACACTAACACAACACACACCGCTCTGCTCTGATCTCCACCAACGGGTTCTTAACTCCCACTTGCTCAACCGCCTGATTCCCAGCCCCACTCTCCAAGAGTTCTCCAACAGCATCGACATGAACTCTACCGGCACATTTCCTACCACAAGCACCTCTGCCACACCGGAACCCTTGCGAGTTTGGGATCGATCGATCCTCCATTGATCGATCGGTCAAAAACCAAACCGAAAATGCTTATGTTCCATCTCAGATTGTACGATCTAGTTTGGATCGAATGATCCCTTCAGCAACATTTTTCCCTTCATCACAACTTGACCATACTCTTTCCAACAACTCAGTAACTCCTTAGTCATCTCCAATGACTTAAACTTCCAGCACCACAAAAATTAACCAGCAACACGGGATCCAACAATCCCCTCAGCACAGCACGGTCCTTGATCGCGGCATCGATCAGAACTCTTTTACTCGCATCATCAACACCAACAGAACTACCTACATCAAGGTCAATAGCAAGACCTATAACAAGATCAATCAACAATGATCTACAACACTCCTACAGCTAGATCCACCGACAAGGATCTACAACACTCCTACATCTAGATCCACTAACAAGGATCTACAACACTCCTATGGCAAGATCCACCAGCAAGGATCTACAGTACCCATACAACACTCCACAACTACAACTCCCAGAATCCCCAGAACAACACTCTCTGGCAAAGCAGCAACTCCATGTAGCGCATCCGGAGCCGGATCTGGTACCACAGCCGGTAACCACTCCAAAAGTTGGGTCAGCAACCCCAGCACATCCCCAATTGGTTCTGATCTGCCCCATGCTGAGCCACTCCCTGCACTGGCACAGCGTTGCCAGTAAAAAAAAATGGCCTGATCATCACCAACAGGGTTCTCACTCCCACCTGCTCCACAGCCACACTCTGCACCACACTCACAGTGGGCAATCACACCTCAACTCTTCCAGCTCTGCCACCATAACCTGCTCTGCCAGCTTTGCCACCACAACCACCCCAGAGGAGTGTGACAGCAGCTCTCCTTGAATTAACCATCTGCAAGTCAGCGAACTACTAATCTTTTCAGCAATTAGCAAAACAACAACAGAAAGAGTCTTACCGCGAAACTTTTTACCGGCTGGAAAGGATGACATACCCCGAAATCCAACAACAAGAGATAATAAAGCTATGACTAACAACAATCGAACGACACTCGATTCATAACAGACAACCATTTCAGCACAGCAAGAAATCTAACAGTCCTAGAAACAACTCCGCTCTGATACCAAATTGAAACGCCCCGACCCATTTTTTTTTTTTAATATTCCCATAAATACTAAAAACCCCAGCGGCGAAAATCAATTAATTAACTCAACCATAAAACTGCATTCAACGATATAGTAACCCAAAAAATTCACAACGATAATAACTCACGACCTAACGGTTTACGAAAATTCAACAATAACAAAAAACAGCAATGAATAAATAAATAACAACTCTCCCGGTATGTCATCTCATTCCGCCGCCACAGTTTCACGAGCTCCAGCTAACAATTATTTTTCTTCCCTTTACCTGCGCCATTACGAATAGACGCAGTCAGTATTTAATAAATATTGAGGAGGCGATCAACCCGTCTACTAGGTCAATAACAGACAGACGACTACAGAAAACTTTCCAGCATAATAAAATGCTCGGGATTCGACAAGCAGCAAAAACAGCAATTAATTAAATTATTTTTCACACCAAAAATAATTAATTAAATTCAACTAAACAATAATTAAATCAATTCAATGGTTCCGCAATTAAATTATTTTTACACCAAAAATAATTATTTAAATCAACAAAACAGCAATTTAATTACGGTAATTAAATTCAGCAATTTTCAGGATTTAATCAATCCACAATCAATTTTTAACACCACATCAACACCGGAAATCATGGAAATAAATCTTACGCAAAAATTAAACCGAGAAACCTCTGTAAGTCCAGTCCGACCACGGTACTGCACTCACCTTAGCCAGCAGTAGAACTTTTCGACACAACTTTTCTGCAATTTTCAGAATCCTAAAGGCCTATTTACCAAAAATATCCGGCATAAAAAATTAATAAAAATATAATAATACTAAATAAAATATTAAAATATTATTATTTAATATCAAAATATTACTAAACCGAAACCTAAACCAATTAACTCTAAACTAGCCCAGCCCATCTTCTTTTTCGCACGACCCATCTCACCGCCATTGCCGTCCGATCAACACCACCTCACCACAACGCCTCCATCACCACCGCCGTGAGTCACCGAACCCAACACCGGTCAACGTCACCGATCACAACCACAACACCACCGTGATCCCAAACCATGAACCACGACGTATCAACCCCCATGATATGTCAACCTCACGACTTAATCCACAAAGGATCCGCCAAACACGACCAACTAAGCCGACGATCTCCTCATCGAACCTCACGACACCACCGCATCACCAACTGATCAATCACGTCTAAAACTCCCAACCCCGATCGGCTTCTGCGACACCCACCCCACGGAAACCAACCTACGACCAAACCAAATGACAAAACAAAGGAGCCTTACCGTGAAAGAAGTGTTGACCCGAAGCTCCCCTCCCAAGCAACACGCGATCCAAGCTCCTTTGACGGCTAGGGTTCGATCGAAGAGGGAGATACACGCGCTTCTACACACTTATATATAACAAGTTTCCATATTACACCAATCGGTCCTCCAATTGACTGCTACTTTCGCAATTGACCCCAAAACTACTAATCCGATCAATTTAACCCATCCGAAAAACTTCCAATTCGATCAATTTGATCCTCAACTTTCCGAAATCACAATTTGGCTCCATCTTCCAAAATTATCAATTAAACCCGACTGCAACTCCTGGATTTAATCAAATCAACCCCTAACTTTTGAATTCAACAAATACACCCCCATTATTTGTTTGCGGATGTTACACGTGTAGTGTGAAAGAGAGATGATTGTACAACTCATAAGAGCAGAGCACTCTGTTCTGTCTTCTATGAGTTCTCATTGTAACTTTTCATACTAGCTCGCTTTAACACAATCCGCTGCTATGGAAGAAAAATATATTATCATCCCCATGTATTTGTATCTCGCTTTAACGCAATTCTGACTTTGAGTTTCTGTTGCAGGATCCCCTTATAACTATGACGTTGGTTACTGATCCAAAAGATTAAAAAGATTAAGAAAAGGCGTTTTTATGATTTGAAACATCCATTTAATCCATGCCGTAAGTGTTGTTTAACTTATCTCTTATCAATTTCATTTCACCTTTTTTTTTTCTTCTTTGCTAATTTTGGTGCAAGTTAGTCCAGTTGTTTGCCAATCTTTTTCATGTATATAAATCGAGACATTAGCCATAGATCTGAACGTAAAAGTTACAAAAACTTGAGATTTTGAGAAGTTGGAACTTTTATCTGCAAATGAGAAAAGCTAATTAACAAGTAATTGTTGGACTAATGGAGAGCAATGTTTTGACTTAACACCAGTTCTTCTGCTTAGGTACTTCGAAGGCTGTGGAATACATGAGAATCGAAGATGGAAACATGACAATACGTCTATTAGATAATGCCATAGAATACTTACAATGCCACAACATGACAATCAGTTTCGTTTGTGGGACTGCATTCGGACTCCAACTCAGAGAGCTTACTTTAAACAAAGTTATATTTCCTGCTTAGTTGTCTCAGGAAGAGTTTCTGTTAACCCCCACCAATTGAATCTTCCTTCTAAGGATTCGGTACCGTACCTGTTTCCTTTGGCCTGATATCGATTTTTGTGTTCTCTATCCTCTCCATATAGACACATGAAATCAATATACTCAGCTGCAATTGCGCAAGGATCTCTCTTTATTTTACTTGTGACTTAAGCAATATATGTATCTTAAGACAAGATAACCTTTACTAAATACAGACTGAATAACCAAAGTCTTCTTTTACTTTGGAGTGTTTCTTTGGTTTGGGGATGTTATTTTACCTTGGTGATTCTGTGTTTTCTTAAATTTCAAACCAACTTTTTCCAGACTCTGATATTTAGCTTCAAATGTGATTTGGGTTTCTTTAATTTTGTACTGATCTCATGAGTTTTTAGGGTTTGTCGAAAACCCTAAACAAACTGAAAACGACGATAAAACTGAATCCGATCTAGGAGGATTTGAAGATAACTAATGAGTGAATAGCAATGCTTAAGAATGGTAAAGCTCTCTAAGAGTTCAAATAAAACTGAATCTCAGATATGCACTGGATCCTAGCATTGTCTTGACGAGAGAAGTGTGAACAGGTGGAAATTGTAGCAGTTCGGTTTAGTCTGTTAGAAGCTAGCCTTGGACATCTCAGTTATTCTCTCTACCACACTAGGTTTGCTGCATAAGGAAAAAACACAAATCTATGGAAAGCTTAACTTTGGATTTTCAGTAAGTATCTTTTGAAGCAAGGGAGAAGTCCTTGATATGTAAACCGTAGCCCATATCAAAAGTTTGAAGTTGGCTGCAAAAGATACAAATGAAAAGTATGAAAAAATGCTCGAGGTTGCAAGAAACGAAATTGATATAGAATCAATTCTAAGACTAAGTCGGAACAGTAAGAACTTTGTTTGATGGTTTGTAAGAAGGAATGGAAAGATGAAAACATTTGATGGTTTGTGAGAAGAAAAAAGGAGATGAAATTTTCTCTGTGCAGGAAGAACTGTTTTTTTTTTTTGGCAAAGCAGGAAGAACTTGGCAACGTAAGTTTGCTTAACCTTGTGGAAAATGAGAAGAAGAAAACACCAGTATGAAAATTAAAATTAAGGAACTTGAGGAGGAGATTAGGCTTTCAAGACTGAAAGTATCAAACTCAGAGAAATTAAGGTATGTTCTCTTGAAAAAATGATGAGTTGTCCAAAGTGAATGAAACTTAAAACTGCAGAGCATTTTTGAAGAAGCTGGGGAGTACATATGGAAGAAGATTGAATAATGGTCATCAGCTGAAAATGAGGGCTAGCTTGGTTGACAAAAAAAACCAAGAGCATTATTAAAGAAGCTAAAGAGCTTGAGAGAAAGGGAAATTGCAGTTTGAAGAAGACTCAAGAGTTGTAACTTATCAGCAGTGAGATTTGTTGATAAAGAAACCAAAATGAAGATGACTATCCTAGAAAGTGAGGTCCACAGAGAAAAGGTCATTGATACAATATAGTTTCTTTGCTTGAAACTAAATTCCTATTTAGGATGCACTTCATGTAGTTTCTGATGGCAATTGTATTTACTATGACCATTAACAAAAGTCAGTACCAAAAGACTAAACCTCTTTTGAAGATATGTTACTGTTTGATGGCTTGTAAGAGATGATTTCAGTTCAATTAGTTGCTTCCTGCCTAAAATCTTTTTTTTTTTTTGCTAAATTGCATATATTAGATTTTGAGTTCACATTTGTCAATCCTTGATATCTTCCTATGTTGGTTCGATTTTATGTTTTTTAAAAGTTGTATCTGGCACAGAGGAAAAGAACAAGAGTTTAACATTGAGTCTATTGCATGTTGATGGAGCTCATCCTTAGAAATAAGGAGTTAGCGAGCAACCTTTGGGGTTTTGGCTTATGTACTCATATTTTGATGTACTCATATTTTGGCGCATCATATTGTTGTGTTTGGATCAAGAGATTTAGTTACCATGTGAAACAAGTCAACGTCTTTTATCTTTATTTTGGGTTTTGGTTAACATTTTTTAAAAGAATTAGGACATTAGGCATTTTTTGTGATGATCTCTGGTGTGATTTTGTGTATTGATGATCCTCACTTGCATTGTATTTACTTACAGTCTCATGGAAAAATTCTAGCAAGGGTTTAACACTGCATGGTTCTTATGGTTTATAGATATGTTAGATTCTGGCAAACAATGTTGAGATCTTTGTATACCTTTTTTTGTAATAGAAAAAAATCAAAGAAATTGATAATATCTAGAGTAATATATTGTTGATCCTAGAGTCTAGAGTAGAAATCGATTCAAGATGGAATGGGAAAACCATCTTCTCGAGTTGAAAGTACATAAAACTTACATAACAATAAAAATGTAGATTCCAACGTTCCGTAAAGCTAACAGACGAACAACGTTCCGTATTCCAAAAAATTCATGATGCAATTATTAATGACACAGGTGGTGTTTTTTTGTATATGGTTTTGGAGGTACAGGTAAAACATTCATCTGGACAATAATATCTGCTGCTGTCCGTTCAAAAGGTTTGGTTGTTCTTAATGTCGCGTCCAGCGGTATTGCCTCATTACTTTTACCTGGTGGAAGAACCGCACACTCGAGGTTTGCATTACCCCTTAACCCCAATGAGTTCACCACTTGCACAATAGACGCAGGATCTGACCTTGCGGAGTTAGTTAAATTAGCCAAACTGATAGTTTGGGATGAGGCACCCATGATGAGCAAACACTGTTTTGAGACATTGGATAGGAGTATGCGTGATATTGTGAAATGTAGACCTGAAAAGCCATTTGGAGGGAAAGTTGTTGTATTTGGTGGCAATTTCAGGCAAATTCTACCTGTGATCCCTGGGGCTGGATGGGAGATGACTGTTATGGTTGCTATTAATTCATCTAAGCTTTGGAGAAATTGCACAGTCCTGACCTTAACCAAAAATATGCGTCTACTAGGGAATATTAGTACAAACGACGTGGAAGAGCTCAAGTCTTTTTCTAAATGGACCTTAGACGTTGGTGAAGGAAAAATAAATGAACCTAATTCTGGTGAGGTGAATATTGATATACCTCTAGATCTGCTTATTACAGATTGTGAGAAACCCATATAAGCAATAGTCAAAGCAGTTTACGGTGCAGACTATAGCAAAACAAAGGATCGACTTTTCCTACGAGAAATAGCTATATTGAGTCCTACTAACAAAGACGTTGATATGATAAACGAATTTATGCTCACCAGTTTTGAAGGTATGTGCTCACTATTTTCTGTAATTAATCGCGTTATTGTTTATCTGTTTGCAAATGTTCATTAGATTGTTAAAATTATACTCAATTTTATACAATGTGCTTCTATAAGGTCTTCTCAAACTTATCTAATTACCGTAGCATCTTATATACCTTTACTAAAATGACAATAAAATCATTTAAGTTCTTTTGTCTTTGATATAGGTGATGAAAAGAGCTATCTAAGCTCTGATAGTATTGAACCAACGGAAGGTACTGAAGCTGATTGAATGGTTTATTCGCAAGAGTTTTTAAACAGCATCAAAATTTCAGGTTTACCTAATCATGATCTGCGGCTGAAGGTTGGGATACCAATAATGTTACTTAGAAATATTGATCCTAAAGAAGGTTTATGCAACGGCACAAGGCTTCAGGTAACTCAATTAGCAGATCATGTGATTGAAGCAGCGATAATCAATAATGAAGATAACGAGCTTAGAAAAGTCTTGATTCCGAGGATATTTGTATCCCCACCAGAATCAAAATTCCCATTCAAGATGAGGCGGATGCAATTTCCAGTTGCTATAGCATTTGCTATAACCATCAATAAAAGCCAAGGCCAAACTTTAGAAAATGTCGGGCTTTATCTTCCTAGGCCGGTTTCCTCACATGGCCAGCTATATGTTGCCCTATCTAGAGTTAAGTGAAGAAAAGGTCTTAAAATCTTAATAACTGATGAAAAAGGTAAGCCCCAAACAACAACACGCAATGTTGTTTACAAGGAGATCTTCCAAAACATAATATCTCTATAGATTTTAACTTGGTGTTTTCAATAAAGAATGATCAGCTCTCTCCAAACTAAAAGGTCTGTAGTAGATCCCTCTAATCACATATGCCAGTTCCTTTGACATACTTTACTTTATGACTCTAATAAATTCATTGCTATCACTTGAATTGTAGGCATCCCTTCAAGACCCGAAGCATGCAGTTTACAAAAACATTGCTGTGCAATGTTTTGATTATTAGATTTGTGTCTTTTGATTTTCGAAAATATTCTTATGATTTTTAATTTTGAATCTTTTCTTCGGTTATTTAAATTAATGGTCATTATTTATCGAAATAATATTCCACTTATTGTTATTCCTAGATTTTTAAATACACGAAACTATTATTATTAACCATCAATAGAATTATAAAAGCTAAAGTAATTTACTAAATAATAATAAATATATTCACTTATTATAAATAGAATTTTTTAAAAAATAATATACCATTTTCTAAACAATTTTAAACATGTTCATTTCACACAATTGACCCAAAAAAAATTCTAAAAAAATGTATGCCCCGCGCAAGGCGCGGGTACTGCACCTAGTTATATATTAGCTGTTAAATCTATTTTTATTACAGATGGAAATTTAAAATTATGTTATAAGTAAGAAAATTTCCACCAAACCATTATTTTTATTAGAATTTAATTTTCCAAATTGAGGAATATTTCATAGTTATCTCTAAAAAAAATATAGGCAAATTATAATGTTATAAATGGAATATTAATTGTTATATTGTACAACATTATATATGAGCTGTTCCACAAAGTTATATTTTTATTGTTGGTAATTTTTTGAAAAATAGATAAATATATATATATATATATATATATATATATAAGTGGAATTTTGGTAAACCATCTGATGGAAAATATTCAATGAACATGAGTGGAATTTTGTATTCAGGTTATGAGATGTTGCTCAAAACATGCAGCCTCGGTTGCAAAGACATTCTTGATGTATGACTGTGTGGTTTTTGAAATCCCAGAGCCAGAGCCAGTTCCTGCTGGCAACCCAATGGACAACTTAGGTTAGTCCAACATTCTGATTCAATAAATCTGGACAGTGAAATCAAAACTAAACTCATGTTTATTCATCTCTGAATCTCTTGGCTCTACGTTTGCAACTCTCTCATCAGCTTTTGGGGATATTCTCTTAATAAAGCTTACAAACGCAAAACCACAGTCCAACATATATAATACCAACCACGTCCAACATGTATAACTAGTGTTGCTTAATCTGAATATTAACTGTAACTCTCTACGAGCTTAGTTGTTGGATAGCTTATGATATGAATATAATATAAGGTTTGGCCACTTGGTAAATGATCCATTCTAACAGCTTCTGCTGCTGCTGCTATTAATAATAATGAGAAGATTAATAGTTTTTGGAAAGAATAAGAAGGAGATGAGTGATATTGAAGCTGGAGCCATGGCTTGGAACGAAGCAGAAGTTAAATTCAAGGCAAGGTGATTAATATTATATCAGTTCAACACGTATGCATCGTATACTAAAATTTGAAGATTTAATGGTGACCATTGTCCATTGTTCTTAAGGTCTTTTATATTGAAGCTGGGTAGGATTAAGATTTGGAGGAAAAGAACCAGAGTTTAACATTGAGTGTCTATTGCATGTTGATGGAGCTCATCATTAGAAATAAGGAGTTAGCGAGGGTTGATGATCCTCACTTGCATTGAGTGTCTATTTTTTACTAGTCACTGCAAGTCAAACCGATAATTTCTTGCCAATGCTCAGATCTAATTATTTTTCTTTTTTACGGGATTTCAAATCGTTCTTTTTGATTTTTTTACTCGGTAGTTAGGTTGGTTTTGTAAATGTCTTGACGGTCACATGTTTGGACTCTATAAGCTTTCATAGATGCAACTTTAAAATAATAGTAAATTATACTTACTAACTATAGACACTAAATATTAATATTGTATTGCACAGTTTTGCATTAGTAGCTATAGATACATACCAAATACATTCATTTTCTTGCTTGAGAACTTAGATTTTGATTTTTAACTCTAATTTCAAAGAGTTATTTTATTATTTTATTTTCAAACAGGGTGCGAAGGATTACCTAACTTTTTCATAGACAAATATATGTTGGCATGTCTAGGGTAAAGTCAAGAGAGATTAAAAGTTTCAATCACCAATGAAAATAGGAAGTCTTAGCTAAAGAAGTCTAAAATCGTTTACAAGGAAAATTTTCAAAACATTGTTTTGTTCTCAATTTCATAGTTTTTGAAGTTTTTTAAGTTTATTTCATATTTGATTAGATTTGGACTTTTATAGATTTTATGGTGATGGACATCAATTACATGCAATTGTTCTGATATTTGATTTTTAACTTCAATCCAAACGATCATGACTGAAATTGTACATATTGTTAAGTATTACAAATTAAAAATAGACTCAACTAACTAAAAATGTTAGGATATTTTAATTTTAAAAATAAATAAACACTTTATACCCCGCGCATGGCATGAGAACATCACCTAGTTAAATTAGATATGCCATGAATAACCAAAAATAATATACATCAATTAGTTAGAGAATATATGTTGCTTAAAAATAGCATAACAATTTCCTGCTCGAGTCTAATTGATGTCTTACAATTTTGATTGACTAAGTTCTTTACATGCTTTCTTTCTTTGAGCATTATTTATTCTAATAAACATAAATTTCAAACTCAAAAGAATTTCACGTACATGATTGAGTTATATTGAATAACATTTTTTCCAAATACTAAATCTTTTAAAATAATATGAAGTTATATATGCCTAAATTTTGGAATAAAATTACCAATTACATCAAATAAAAAATTATTCAATTATTATGAAAGGCAATTAATGAATAAAACCTTCTAAAAATTTCGCCCACTAATTTTTAACTTCTTAGACCAAAACACAACCTCTCAAAAACATAATAGTATTTTAAGATATTATATTAAAGATGATGCCAAAATTAGTTTGAATGACGGTGAAATCTGCATGATTACTAAATTTCTAAGATATATATCTATTATATGATAAAAAAAGATCTAATCATAAGGAGTAAAGTATCTTCAAAGTTTTCAAAACACACAAGGGCGAGTATGTGCGCTACAAAAATGTGATGAAAAATGTGTAAAAAACATTATAGTATGAAAATGCAAATATATGCACAATTTAATTACAAACTTTTTTAGATTAGGACTGAAAATAAATTAAATTATCCAATATATACCATATTTACAAAAAATAAATGAAATTTATTCATCTATATCGTAAAGCTAATTTGGGATCTCCAAATGATACGTAAAATGATGCTCATTTCCATATCTATCTTTTAAAGTATAGTATATATAATCGCTCACTCATATCTATGAAATATTATCGTATTGTAAATATTTAACATATGCAAGCCCAAAATTGAAATTGATTTTATTTTGGAAATCAATAAAGTAAAGAAGATTAACATGAGATAGGCAGCGGTGTTGTAAATACTTAACATATGTAAGCCAAAAACTTAGGGGGTGTTATTGGTTTGTTCATTTAGGTAGAGTTATGGAGATTTTAGTTTTTTTTACAGATTCTGTTGTTATTCAATTAAGATTTTTCAACTCTATTAAAGTTTGGTGTTATTCAAGTAAAATTGTAAAACAAAAGAATCTCATTTTGTCATTGTATCAAAATCCATTGTTATTGGTAATCATTCCTCATACTTTCTTTCACAAAATACAATTATCAAAGTATTGCAGGTTCATGAGGTACTCTTAATTTTTTTCTATAATTAAAATAGTAATACTTTAAATTGGGAAATTGGCATTCACATTAGATTAAAAGAATCATAAATCTTCCTTTTTGTTTCTTTCAAAAGTCTCTTAAAACTAAAAAGTAAATTTCATTGAGATGTAAATATATAGAAAATAAAATGCAAGGTGAAAGAGAAATAAAGAGCTGGAGCACACAAACACATAGTGTAGAGGTATAGAGGGTAGAACACAACATAGATATGACTTTGGAAGTGCCAAGTCCAACGCTTGAATACTTGTTTTATCAACAACGTAACCTAATTCTAAAAAGATCTACTTGTTTTGGATATTACACAACTTATTATATCGAATAGGATTGATCCCGACTAAAACCAGTCCTAAGCCTAATTCCACTTTGATTCTACTCACCCACACGTGAATCACAAAGTCGAGTTAAAGAACATTCACCTTCTTAAACTTATAGATTAGCCTCGAAGTTACAAATCTCACCACAACAGTCTAGAGTGTTAATCGCGACTCATGCCCCCTCTCTAGACAATTTATACACCATTCCCAAAACTCTACTCCTAATGATCTTGCTGAAACTCCACGAAGAGATAAACTTGCACCTCAATTTTATCATTTCCTTAAGTGATTATAGAGAATATTTATTGAATCTCTACAACACTCGCATCTTAAGCCACTTTGCCATGTCAGCTTTCGCTTCCTTGTACTTGTCACATCTTCTGCTCCAATTCTGCCACATCAGTTCCTGTATCCATGTCAGCTTGCAGCGTACTGATGTGATATGATGCAGTTTTGTGTTCTATGCAGCACGCTGTATCCAAAGTCTGCATCTTCACATAGAAATAGTTATGTATGAACACACAAACAAAAATTAGAGAACAAAAGAAACCTGAAAAAAGTGAGGAGTACTAACGTATGAACTTTTTCTTGGATTGTTTATAGAAAAAGTCAACAAAATCACTTAAATGATAACTCCATGAAAGTTTATAATTGTTTTTCAATTAAAAATATAATAATCCATGATAATATGTAAATCTCTTTTAAATTCAGTAAATGTTCTAATTTCAAAAGTCATTAAATTAAAACTCTACATAAAGTAGAGATCTAATAACACCCCCTTAAATTTATTTGATTTTGGAAATCGGTGAACTAAAGAAGGTTAACATGAGATAAACACCGGGTGGTTTAGGTTTATTGTGCCCCTCTTTTGTTGGTGCTTTAATAACATTTACTTTTGACAAAATTTATGAGTCAAAGACACTCTAATACCACTATTTCTAATATTTGTAAACATTTCCACTATAATATTATACTTCTTTAAAAGTAAAGTAAAAGAGCCGGGAGATAAGAAAATGAAAATTCAGTTTATTGATGAAACAAAGGAAATACAAGATTAGAGATTAAGAAACAAATTATTACAACCACTCGATAATGCAAATCATCATCCAAATGGACCACTGCATTTCTCTGATATACATAGACACATATTCTTTCCACCTCCTCTAGATGCTCCATAATCATATCTTAGCTCTGTTAACGGAATATGCTTCATTGCAAAAAAAACCCAATGTAAGTACACATTAAACCATTTTGTTCACGAGCAATTAGCTGCCACATAACATTGGGAGAGCAACTATGATTCATAAACCGAGCAATATTTCCAGATTTCTTTGCACTGATCACCAATGATGATGATAAATCTTCAGAGACTCTTTCTGAAGCATGCTCACCAACAAGCTCAGGTTCATAATTCCATTTAAAAGATTTAAAAACACGTGAACCTTCGAATACATAATCATTCTCTTCTTTCTCACTGTCGGCTATGATATCACCAGCATACTAGCATATAAAACTTCCTGCTCGGATTGGATCCCATGACCTTAAACCCCAACCACAATCAAATGTCTTAAAAACTTCAAAATTGAATTTAAGCCCAGTTTGAATCATCTTGTTTTTGCACTCCACAGAACAACGACACGATCCACCGCATTCATATACTATCGGTCCACGAGTGACTAAAACCCTCTCAACATAAGGTAAACCACCAAAATTTCTCTCAACGCATGCACAATTTCCATTTCTCGAATCACATGACCGAGGTCGACATGTGCAACAATCCACCATAGGTGGAATATTGATTATTGCATGCTTTAGAGAAGAAACATAAATAAACGATGCAAGACCCTTCTCCTGATCAACTTCGTTTACCAAAGAAACCTTTAGATTCTCAGCTCCTGAAGAGAGATCTGGAAGAATAAGACCTGGCCTTGTAATCAAACGATTCTTCCACTGCTCTACTGATTTCCATATCCCAAACGCAGGTTTTTGATCAAGTTCCCTTACCAATTTGAATTTGAATACTTTGAATCCATTTTTACCTTCCTCTTCCCACATAGTTGTAATCCTGTATATCCCATCATATATGAAAATAGTGTCGTTTGTCCTCTTTTCATCCTTCTTAGATCTTGTCACTCTCACAATACTTCTCTTTTGAAAAGCTGTCTCTAATGAAAGATTGATCCCCTTAAGTGTCTGATCAGATATGGTGCCACCTAACCCAGTTAATACTAAACTATTAGGATCTTCGTTTCTATCAGCATTTTCTCCCGAAGAGAGAACGCTAATAGTTATTTGTTTATTCTCTTCACTAGCTTCATCCGCTATAAAATCAACTCCAAAGGTGGTATTTGGAAGAACTTCAATAAATTAAAAAAAAAAAAAAAAAAAAATTGAAAGAAGGGAAGAACGACATAAAAGAATTGAACATTTGGTTGCAATTGATTCTCATAGATATAGTAAACCAGATTAAATTTGTTTAAATTTTTTGACTGCAATTAATCTCAATTCTTTGGAGATCTTTAAGAGTTTTGCTGCAAAGTCGCTGATTGTGATGGCAAAACTGTCATTGTTGCAGGCCTAGATCCTATTTTAAAAGCTGTTAATAACTTACTTGTATATTAAGAATTTTGTTGACTGTATGTAAAATTGGGAATGTACAGAAGGAGCTTTGGTGCTGTACTTGACATTATACTAATAGCTGATTATGTGACTAAGCTAACTGCACGGTGTCTTGAGGTTTGTGGACAGAAAGCTTTCTTCACTTGAAGAAAGAATTTTGACACTAGAACCGAACTCATTGGTGGAGCTGGTGTCTATATGCCTGTTTGTCGCAAGCATTACATCACTAATCAAATTGTTATCAAAGCTTCTAAGAAAGTGTTGCTGCTACGATTCTAACTACATATAATTGATATCAATGATATGTAATAAGTAACATGTTATATAGTGAAATTTCATTTCCTTGTTTTGTTTTTACTGGTCTGGTTTTCTCCTCAATGTTGTTTTTGAAAAACACTTGTTATAGGCGGACCTGTCTCCAGAGTCCAGACTCTAGTGTAAAGATACACAAACAATTCTGAAGTCTGTGGGTAATGCAGACAAAATTCAACTTTCAAAAGTTGAATCTTGAGGATGACACTTGTAAAGAAGCTTGAATTACACAAAAGGGTACAAATATTAAGAAAGAAATTCGAAAGCATAAACCTAAAACTTCACACGATATTAATATGAAGAAACACACTTAGTTGCTACATAAAGTTAAACACACTTAGGCCTTGAATGGTTGTAGATTTCGAAAGAGATTTTGGTTTTTGTTTTTCAAGAACTCACTAAACCACCAATCAAGATTTTAGAAATTTGGTTTTTCTCAGATTAAGGAAAACTATGTTCTTCAAATCACCCATTCAAGATTTTGGATTTTTAGTTCTTCTACAATCTAGGGAATCTACTTTTTGACTTTGTCTTTGTTATTTCTCTCAAAAACCAAAAACCACTATTTTTGGTTTTTTGAACAAAAATCTAACATCAGAATCTAAAACTATAATCTAAAATCCAAAAACAAAAACCAAGTCCAAAAACTGAATAAAAATTGTGCATCCATTCATGGCCTTAGTCTCAAAACATAACTCCGGATTTAAACTAAGTTCCAATAAAGATAAACAATAAATAGAGTGAAACCTAGTATCCGCACATATATTTTATTTAATCAGTAGTCAAAAAAAAAAAAAAAAGCACATTTCATCTGGGGGTGTGCAGAATATAACTTTAGTGCTACTGATGCTACCCTCTCTTCTTTTTATCTTCTCATTTTTTGTTGTCTAATCTTCATCTGTTGTCTACCTTTTCCTGAACCATGTAGGGTGTTAGGCTAGAGAGGGAATCGTGCTGGTCTGAAAATCTTGAAGCTTGTCTGATTCCGCCGAGGAAGAAGATGAAATGCTAAGTCTTGCTTTGTTGCTGCAACACAAATCTCTGCAGATTCTTGCTTATCTTGTTTCTTATTTTCTTCTTCTGCTATTTTTAAATTTTCATGTTGAATGTTTAGTCACATTATAATCAGTAAGTTCAGGAAAAGCTCTTCTATGTAATTTGATCTCTACTATTTGTTCTTATAATTTTGGTTTTGAGGTTTGTTCATGAAACCATCTGCACAAATGCAGCGTCTCATATGGGGATTTGGATGTTTTTGTAGATGATAAGTTTGTTTCCATTTTTGTTTTAAATATCTCACCAAATTTTAATAACAAATCTCACCAATAATCAATCAATTTTATTTTTAAAAAAAATTAAACCAAATATCCTCAAATTTCTTCAAATCAAAATCCCACCAAATTCTCCCAAATCTTTAATCCAATGCACCCCTGATTTTTAACCTTTTCTGACCGAATAAAGATGCATAGAAAAGCTCATATGAACATTTTGTTAAATAGCTTCTCATTTACGCAAGGTCAACAGAAATCCAAAGCTTCTAGTAAATCTATTATAACATTGTAAATTATCATTCAATTGTAAATTTAAAGCACTAAAAATGTAAAACAGAAAAAAGCTAAGCAAAAAAATAAATCACATAATTATTTTAAAAATAGAGACAACATGTTAAGCTTAGGGTTTGGAAAAAGAAAAGAAAAACATGAGGATATAAATAGGTTCAATATGGTTTTTTTTCTGGCCACAAATAAACAAGGTTGAATTAAAGTTTGAGTTTTTTTTTCATTTTAATTTCATTCACACTCACATTGTATTGGGTCTCTTCTAAGTAGCAAATAGACTAAACAACAATTGTAGAAGTCACATCATTTGGTAGACGTGGCTTCTGCAATTGTGATTTAGTCTATTTGCTGCTTAGAAGATACCCAATAGAATGTGAGTATGAATGAAATTAAAATGAGAAAATTCACAGTTTAATTAAACCCTATTTTATTTGTGGCCCGAAACAAAAATGAAAGTTGAATTAAAAGAAGGTTCAATATCCTATTTTTTTCCATACTAAAACTGAAAGTTGAATTATAGTAAGATTCTCAAACTAAGGTATAACGATATGCCTAGTGAACATAACTAAAATAAAGGGCAATCTTTCTTCTCATTCAAAATTTGTATGTCTAAGTTTTTGAAAGGAAGAAACAATATTTCAAATAGATAAACATTTGATCAAACCATAAATTCAATATGTATCACTGTATAAACATAAAATACATGTATAGTTATAATATTAACCTCGACTCAAATCTCTATTAGTTGAAGATGATACAAAAAAAATATAACATCATAAATCGAATTATCACTAACCTTTAGAGGAAAATCGAATTATATGTTTAAAGGAGTTAAAAGTATCATATATTTTAGATTTTTCAGTGTGAAGAAGAAAGCAAAACATAGACCTATATATAAAGATTTTTGGAATGGCTCTACGGGTTTTCCAAGGAAAACAAAGACAGTTGGATCATATCTGAATAATGATATTTACCATCCAAGTATCAAACTTAAAAATCTCCAGATTTTCTTAGTTTTTATGAATTAATTTAAGAAAATATTATTTACCAATTCTGTTTAACAGCTAGTCAATACAAACAAGAACTAGATTGTAACATCCGCAAACCAGTAATGGGGGTGTAATTGTTGAATTCAAAAATTAAAGGTCGATTTGATGAAATCCAGGAGTTATAGTCGGATTTAATTGATAATTTAAAGAGTTGTGCGGCTGAATTGGGAAGACTAAAAAATTGAAGGACTTAAAGGTAATTTTGGAGAATAAAACCTTAAACCTATTTAAACCCTAAAAATTAGCTGAAACCCTAGTTATTCTCTCTCTTTTTCATGGCCACCTTTAGGGAGAGAAAAGAGATGTTGAATGTGGCTGAAAGAGATGAAGGAGAAGCTTGCAAATGAAGGAGATGCAGATATTTCCGATATGTCGTGGTAGAACAAATGTTCGACCTAGCAAATCGTCTCTAATGGTAAGAAAATTTTATGGAGTTGTAGCTAAGACTTATATCTAGATGTGATCTTTTGCGGATATTGATTTGAGTCAATATTCTAATAGTTATGTGCGTTTTCGTGAACTGTTCTGTTTCAGAGGCAATTTGGACCAGTGTGTATTCAAAGAGAGATAACGAGTTATCCTTTCGTCAGATCGTCACAAAATTTCGTAGGTAGCTTCAGGACATCTAGTGAAGGATTTTCAACGGTAGGATTGGAATGTGGACGGTTAGATTTCGATTTTTGATCCCATCTTTGAGGTGGATCATTTCTGTTATTTTTTCAGTTTAGGTTAAATGTTGAGTTGTTGTTGTGGTTGGATGTAGAGTGAGGAAGGGAGGTTGCGGTTGTGTTGCTATGATAATTAAGAAACCCTAGAAATTCTTGAAGAGGAATGTTTCCTAAAAAGGAAATTTTCCTGAAAAGGAAAGTTTCTTAAAAAAGGAAAGTTTCACGAAAAGGAAAGTTTCACGAAAAGGAAAGTTTCTCAAAAAGGAAAGTACCATCAAACAAATCGTTGTGAGCAAAGGTGAGTGCTTGTGTGTTATATTGTGGTTAGTCTGAGGACTTGGAGTGGTCCTCATTTCTGTAGTTCTTGTTGTTGGTCCATTAGGAGTGATGGATGTTTATTGTTGCTATTTATGGCATGTGTTGCTTGTTGATATGATTGTGATTGTTGATTACTGACATTGGTGAATGTTAGCTTTGGTGTAGTTGTTCCCTCATTCAGTATCTTTTATACTGAGGCATCTCGTTATGTGATGCAGGTAAGGACTGAGTTTTGCTAGAGCTCGTGGGACCAAGGCTGTGGGGTGGATGACATGACCAGAGTCTGGTGATTTATGCTGTTTTATTTATGTCGATTGTTAGACGTTGTAGTATGATGTTTTGCTTCCGCTAAGTTGTTAGACTGGTTTAATTGGTGTATTGTTTCCGCTAACTTGCTAGACTTTATTTATTTATTTAATTGGTGGATTTAATAAATAAACTGTCTAAGTTGTTCGAAATTTTAAATTTGTTGTTTTTGCGTATTTTCTGTGTTAGTAAACCAGTCCCGGTTTAGTGGTTTTCAATTTGGTATCAGAGCGGAGTTGTTTCTAGGACACTCTGGCTCATTAGGACTATTAGCTAGTTGTAGCTATGTTCTGAGTTGCAGGGTCATGTCATCTCTCAGCCGGTAATGGGTTCCATGGTAAGACTCGTTTTGTTGTTATGCTAATTTTTGGGGTAAATTAGTATAAAGTTGTGTTGTAGGTGGTTAACCATTAGAAGTCTGTAGTTAGACATCCGGATGGGTGTGCTAGTGGAACAAGCAGAGCTGAGAGGGGTCTTCGAGGTTGTGGTGGCAAAGTTGGCCGAGGTGGCAAAGCAGGCAGGGCAGTAGAGCCGCTGAGGTTATGGTGCAGAGCGTTGCGGTGAGCATGCAGGGGTTGAGTTTCCAGAGGGTGACAGGCAGCCTGAGCATGTGGTCGGACATGGTGTTATGCCGGCAAAGGGTGAGGCTAAGACTGGGTGGACCAGATCCCGAAGGGAGCTGTGTTGGGGATCATTGGCCCAATTTTTAGGAGCAGATACCAGTTGTGGTACCGTATCTGGCTCCAGTGGCGTTACATGAGTTGTCTGCTATGCGCGGAGGTGTTGTTCCGGGATGCCGGAAGGTATGATGGAGAGTTGTATAAATCTTTGTTGTGGGATCTAGCAGTATAGCGTGGTAGATCCTTGATATGGATCATGTTGTATAAGTATGGTAGATCCTGGTGGAGAACTTGTCAGTGGTCATGTGTTGACCTTGTGGTAGACATCATTTGGTGTTGAACATGGGCAGCGTGCAAAATCCTTATCGATGAGGCGATCGAGGACCGAGTTGTGTTGGGGAGTTTGGCATTTAGTCGTATGACTTGAACTAAGGAGTTGTAGCTTCTGACGCGACCAAATGGGTTATAGTTGGAAGCATGTCCGTAAGGTGGTTTAGCCGAGAGGGCCGTGAAGGCAAAAATGTGGGAACTGGTGAGGCCAGTAAGTCGTTAAGATGTAGAAGAAATCCATAGAGATTCTGGAGAAGTTTCGGGAGGGTTCGGGGAGTCTCTCGATTAGGAGAGTTTCCTAAAAAGGAAAGTTTCCCGAAATAGTAAGTTTCCATAAATGGAAAACTGCTAAGAATAGAAAGTTTCCAAAAAGGGGTAGATTGCCTAAAAAAGAAGAGATCAGGAGATGGTCTAGACCATTATGTAGGGGAATGCTCCGGGAGTGCCGAGAGTGGTTGATGAGGCTGAGCCAGTGGTTCCGTCGTACCTAAGGGTGATGGAACGCATGCAGACGTTGGGCACCAATTTTTTCAGTGGTGGTGCTAGACCGATCGAGTCTGATGAGTGGAGGTCCAGGTTGGAGAGGAACTTCCAGTCGATCAGGTGCCTGAGGAGTATAGAATTGACTTGGCGGTGCATTATCTGGAGGAAGATGCACATGAGTGGTGGCAGGGTGTTGCTGCGAGGATAGTGGAGGTAGTGTTGTCTTGGGACGAGTTCCGGAGGGAGTTCGATCTCAAGTATTTCCCGCGGGAGACTCGGGACAGGGTGCAAGGGAGTTTCGGTACTTGTGGTAAGGGTGTTGTAGATCCTTGCTGGTGGATCTAGGTTTTGGAGTGTGGTAGATCATTGCTGATTGATCTTTTTATAGGTCTTGTGTTGACCTTGTTGTAGGTAGTTTGTTGGTGTGTCTGAGTGGGTAAAAGAGTTCTGATCGATGCTGTAATCAAGGATCGAGCTGTGTTGTGGGGATTGTTGCATCCCGTAATGATGTGATGTTGGGTTGTTTATACTTAGTTCGGCTGTATGGATCGTACCGTGTTGATCCTAGCACTTGGTTTGGCTTATTAGGACTTGTCCTAATGCTGTTTGATGGGGTTCCATGCTTTGGAATCTCATCGCTGGGTGGTGTTTACTGGTCGGGTTTCTGTGTGATTCTTGATGCTGTCTCGGTAAGCCACTAGAGATCTTAGGATCTTGCTGGACTTGCTGATCAGGTCACGCTGGACTTTGAGATACTTGTCATTTTTACTGTGCTGAGCTGTTCCAGGGATCCGGTAGGCGTAGTTCTTGCTGATCGGGTCACGCTGGACTCCGAGATGCTTGTTATTCTTGCTGCGCTGAGCTGTTTCGGGGATCCGGTAGGCGTAGCTTATTCAAACTAAGTGGGGGTCTTATGGTGTCAGATTCATGGAGTATTTGAACTCAGTATAGACAATGAGGTATTGTGTGGAAAGCCAAAAAAAAATAATGTTGTATTGTGTTGATAGCCGAAAGGCTATGCTGTGTTGTGCTGATAGCCGAAAGGCTATGCTGTGTTGTGCTGATAGCCGAAAGACTATGCTGTGTTGCGCTGATAGCCGAAAAGCTATGCTGTATTATGCTGATAGCCGAAAGGCTATGCTGTGTTGTGCTCATAGTCAATAGGCTATGTTGTGATGTCTTGATAGCCGATCAAAAGGTTATGTTGTGTTGGGTTGATAGCCGAAAGGCTATGTCGTGAGGTGTTGATGGCCGCAATGCTATGCGGTGTTGGAAATAGCCGAAAGGTTAAGTTGTGTTAAGTAGATAGCCGAAAGGCTATGTTGTGTTATGTTGTTAGCTGTGAAGGTTATGCTGAGTTGTGCTGTTAACCGTGGAGTTACGGTTAAGCCGTGTTGTGGGTTGTACTTTATGCTGAGCCGTGTTATTGGTTGTAGTCTATTGTAAGTCGTGTCGTTGACATAGATTTATGTTGAGCCGTGCTGGGGCTGTGGAGTTATGGAGCTGCACTGCTAGTTGTGGAGTGTGATAAGCTATTGATTAAAGCAGTAGCCAAGATTATGTTGAGCCAAGGGGAACGATCGATCTAAATTAGATCGACCTACTCAAAGCTATTGTTGGTTGTGAATGATATTCTGGGTAAGAATATGTTGTGTTTGATATTCTAAAGATTGGAATATGGCGTGCTGAGATTTTTAAGAGTAGAAGCAGTTGTTGTCGTGTAACCTTGCGAGGTTAGGTTGTTGGGAATTTGAAGGCCAGAATGGTTCTTGGTTGCTGAAAGAGAATATATGGTTCTCTTGGAGGGTGGATTTTTCCGTCACTCGAAGGATAGTTGTTTCTGAGAGTGAGGGTACAAACCATGAGCTGAGTAGCTTGGAGGTGAACCAAGTGAGGTCACTGGTGAGTGGATCTAGTGGTTGAGCTGTGTTGGCTGGTGGTTGCCAAGAGAAAAGAAAACTGATGTAAGGTTGGTAACTAGGTCCCTTTTTACTAGGGGATTGGAGATGTTAGATTCGAGGACGAATCTATGTTAGTGGGGGAGAATTGTAACATCCGCAAACCAGTAATGGGGGTGTAATTGTTGAATTCAAAAATTAAAGGTCGATTTGATGAAATCCATGAGTTATAGTCGGGTTTAATTGATAATTTAAAGAGTTGTGCGGCTGAATTGGGAAGACTAAAAAGTTGAAGGACTTAAAGGTAATTTTAGAGAATAAAACCCTAAACCTATTTAAACCCTAAAAATTAGCTGAAACCCTAGTTATTCTCTCTCTTTTTCGTGGCCACCTTTAGGAAGAGAAAAGAGATGTTGAATGTGGCTGAAAGAGATGAAGGAGAAGCTTGCAACTGAAGGAGATGCAGATATTTCCGACATGTCGTGGTAGAACAAATGTTCGACCTAGCAAATCGTCTCTAATGGTAAAGAAAGTTAATGGAGTTGTAGCTAAGACTTATATCTACATGTGACCTTTTGCGGATATTGATTTGAGTCAATATTCTAATAGTTATGTGCATTTTCGTGAACTGTTCTGTTTCAGACGCGATTTGGACTAATGTGTATTCAAAGAGACATAACAAGTTAACCTTTCGTCAGATCGTCACAAAATTTCGTAGGTAGCTTCAGGACATCTTGGGGAAGATTTTCAACGGTAGGATTGGAATGTGGACGGTTAGATTTCGATTTGTGATCCCATCTTTGAGGTGGATCATTTCTGTTATTTTTCCAGTTTAGGTTAAATGTTGAGTTGTTGTTTTGGTTGGATGTAGGGTGAGGAAGGGAGGTTGCGGTTGTGTTGCTATGATAATTAAGAAACCCTAGAAATTCTTGAAGAGGAATGTTTCCTAAAAAGGAAATTTTCCTGAAAAGGAAAGTTTCCTAAAAAGGAAAGTTTCACGAAAAGGAAAGTTTCTTAAAAAGGAAAGTACCATCAAACAAATCGTTGTGAGCAAAGGTGAGTGCTTGTGTGTTATACTGTGGTTAGTTTGAGGACTTGGAGTAGTCTTCATTTCTGTAGTTCTTGTTGTTGGTCCATTAGGAGTGATGGATGTTTATTGTTGCTATTTATGGCATGTGTTGCTTGTTGATATGATTGTGATTGTTGATTGCTGACATTGGTGAATGTTAGCTTTGGTGTAGTTGTTCCCTCATTCAGTATCTTTTATACTGAGGCATCTCGTTATGTGATGCAGGTAAGGACTGAGTTTTGCTGGAGCTTGTGGGACCAAGGCTGTGGGGTGGATGACATGACCAGAGTCTGGGTGATTTATGCTGTTTTATTTATGTCGATTGTTAGACGTTGTAGTATGATGTTTTGCTTCCGCTAAGTTGGTAGACTGGTTTAATTGGTGTATTGCTTCCGCTCAGTTGCTAGACTTTATTTATTTATTTAATTGGTGGATTTAATAAATAAACTGTCTAAATTGTTCGAAATTTTAAATTTGTTGTTTTTGCACGTTTTCTGTGTTAGTAAACCAGTCCCGGTTTAATGGTTTTCCGGGACGAGTCGTTTCAAGTATCATATATTTTAGATTTATATGTTTAAAGGAGTTAAAAGTATCATATATTTTAGATTTTTCATTGTGAAGAAGAAAGCAAAACATAGACCTATATATAAAGATTTTTGGAATGGCTCTACGAGTTTTCCAAGGAAAACAAAGACAGTTGGATCATGTCTAAATAATGATATTTACCATCCAAGTATCAAACTTAAAAATCTCCAGATTTTCTTAGTTTTTATGAATTAATTTAAGAAAATATTATTTACCAATTATGTTTAACAGCTAGTCAATACAAACAAGAACTAGATTCTTTTCTATAGTTGGATAATGATTTTTTCCTACTTTTATTACCAATTTATCATTAATATTAATATTTTTTAGCAAAATATATTTTATTTTTCATATTTGAAAAATATTTTTCATATTAGTTCTTTTTAAGTTTTGTTAATGGTTTGAATAATTAGCATCATTTGATAAATCTAGTCATAGTTTTGGTGAAGTTAGATTTTTAACCTTTTCTAACTTGAATAAACATGCACATGAAAGCTCATATGAACATTTTGTTAAATAGTTTCTCATTTACGTAAGTTCAAATGAAATCCAAAGCTTCAAGTAAATATATTTTAACATTGTAATCATCATACTTTGTAAATTTAAAGCACAAAAGTAGACGCAAACATGATTATTTTTGGTTCAACATGCTTATGTTTATCATATGTGGAAAAAAGATTGCACTCAAGTTAAAACAAATAAATTATTCACTAATTTTTGTTTAGTACTAGAATCTCCTCATGCGTTTAGTCTATGAGTTCTGAGACATTTGATATACCTGATAAATCAATATTTAATACAACAAAGGTAAGAGTTTTAAAAACATGTTAAAGACTTTTAAGTTAGGATTTTTTTTTTTTGTAAAATGGAATATTAAATTTAAACGATATGATCTGCTTTATTTTCCAAAATATACGACAGAAGTAATGAAAATATTGTCTAGTGGAACACAATGGAGAGAATGAGAGGATTAAGCTAATTTTTCTTTCTTAATTATATAATGTATTTGGTATTAATATATAAATTTTTATAAATAAATGTTCAAAGTTATTAATATGATAAGATGTAAAAAAAAGTTATTAATATGATCATTGCTATCGTAACATACAAGGCATGTGGAAACTATTTGTCCAACTAAACTTGAGGCATGTGTTTCTCGATTAGACATACTGATATAAAAATTATGACCTGATGAATACAAAATCAATTCTCCTCGAAAAAAACCTAGGAATTGGTATGCCTCTACACGAGTGGCATGGCACAAAGTGGTCTTGTTTTCATATCAAATAACGATGTATGATTTCATTACTTGGCTTGCTATTCAAGATCTCCTCACGGCGGAGGGCGAGAACCTGTGCTTGGGGCATCCTTCAACCATGTCTTATGTGGTGAGCGAGATGAGGAGACTCGTGATCACCTCTTGTATGCATGCCCTTACTCATACACCGTCTGGACTCTGTTATGCTGCAACCTCTTTGGAAGATATCACTCTAGATTGTCCTTACACCTGCAATCCCTAATCAAAAATCGTTAGACTCAGCAGGATAACATCCTCATCCGTCTCGCCTTCTAAGCATCGATATATCACCTGCAGCGTTAGAGGAATGGGAGAAAGCATCATCAGCCGCCTTATTCTCCAAGTCATCTTGCCCACATGATAGACAAAGTTCTGAGGAAGCAGATCCTTTCTCACCATCCAGATTCTTTTGATAATAACAACAGCCTTCTCGCACGGTGGCTCAGCCTTTGCAATCTCCACGGGACCTGATCTTCCTTGTCATTTGTTTTTTTTTTTTGTTATTTCTTTTGCTCTTTTTCCCTTACCTAAAGCTTAGTTTTTCCATTATCCTCTCTGTGAATAACAACTTTGAAGTTTTTCTAATAAATTTTATATTAAACAAAATAAACAAACTTTGATGTATGTAAATCATGAGATAGTTAGGTCTCAAAACACTATGCAAGTCAATAAATGTTAATATTGCTTTGTGTCTTTATAAATAAAATGGCTAATACCAAAGAAGAGGTAACTAATGAATCTAACATAGTATATGAGAGTCTTTTGGATAATCTTCAATGTCAAAAAAGCTTATCATCAAGTTTGCAAATTTTGTCACATGGGTCTTTTGTCGTTATATATATATATGCTAACTTTGCAACTGTATGGCATATTTTTAGGGTGTACGCAAAAGAAAAAAAAATAAAAAATTATAATCATGGAAGATATTAAAGATGCAAAATATAAGACATGCAATGTGAAGGTTCATAAGGTAGAATTTCATCTAAGACAATATTTAAAAAAGAAAAGAAAATTAAAAAGAAACCGCAAACGTTCCACATCTATCAATTAAAGTATTTGTGGTAATTAGTAACAATGATTATTTTTTTTTTGGCTACATTCTAATAATATAATCTTCACAATTCTAATTCCCCATGTGCTTCGGAAGCTTTTTTTTTCTTTGAAAATTATTCACTTAAGAAAATATGGTACAAGAAAAACCTAAATATATTCCTCATACATGTATGAGTTATGTTGAAAAGCATTTGATTTGATCAGCCTTTGAAATCTCCATGGGACCTGATCTTCCTAGTCCTTTGTTATTTTTTGTTTTTTGCTATGTTTCTCTTGCCTAAATCTTTGTTTTTCATTTTCTCTCTCTCTCTAAATAACAACTTTGAAGTCTCCTTTTAATAAATTTTACAATATTCAACAAAAAAAAAAAACTTTGAGGTTAAATTATGAGATAGTTTTAGGTCTCAGAACACTGTGCAAGTCAATAAATACTAATATTTATTTGTGCCTTTATAAATAAACGGATGATACGAAAGAAGAAGTTACCATAGTATATGGGAGTCTTTTGGGTAATCTTCAATGTCAAAAAAGATGATTATCAAATTGGCAAGCTTTGTCACATTCGCAAGCTTTGTAACTGTATGGGTAGCTTGTTTATCTTTTAAACACCAAAATTTGTGTGTGTCTTTTAGGATTGTTCGCGACATAGTTCATGGGAGTTGAAACCCTATGAAAATTTTCTCATGGCAAAAAGGTATGATGTTGTTTGTCCTGTCTAAAGAGTTAATTATATCCAATAAATTTACGAAACATTTGTAAATGGCATATACAAAATAATAAACAGTTGGAGCATAGGAGTTGTATTGATATATTTAAATGAGTTAGTGTCACTAATTTAATACTTTTAGCATAAAATATTTTATTTTCCATATTGAAACATATTTTCTTAATAGTTCCTTTAAAATTTTGTTAATTGTTTGAATTATTTGCATGATATAATAAATCTAGTCAAAGTTTGGTGAAGTTAGATATTTAACCTTTTCTAACCTGATAAGCATGCATATGAAAGCTCATATGAAGATTCTGCTAAATAGCTTCTAGACTTCTAGTCAATCTATTATAATATTGTAATAATCATTTGTTTGTAAATCCAAACCACAAAAGTAGACGCAAACATAATTATAGTTGTAACCTAATTTTTGGTTCAATATCCTTATGTTATCATATGTGGAAGAAATATTGCATTACAATAACAATGAAATTATTGATTAATGTTCGTTTACAACTAGAATCTCCTCATGTGTCTCATCCTTGAGTTCTGAGACATTTGCTGCACATGATAAATCAATGTTTTTCTACAAAAAAAAAGGCAAAACTCAAAGCTTAATTACAAAAACATGTTAAAATCTTCTAAGTTAAGAACTTTTTTTTTTTTTGTAAAATGGACTAATAACTCAAACGCTATGATCTGATTTTTCATATGTTATTATACGATAATTTTTGGATAATTTTTTTTCAAATAACCATACCTAGAGTATGACAGCAACTCAAGTAATCAAGAGAAATATCACAAGTTTACTAGTTGTTTTGCTACAAATAACCTTTTACTTGGTCGATTTGTATTATACCCTCTCCCGCCTCCGATCACACTCTCTTCCGACAACCGTAGGTCCGTAGTAATGCGTTTAATCACTTCTTTCATAATCTCGCCCCCTCCTTCTATTATAGTCTATCATAATCTCAGTTTGGTTCCGGGTATTACCCGATACCCAATTGGATACCCGAGTATCCAAAACATAATACATTAACACAAGTATTTTTAGCACATTTCAGGTATTTTTATTTTAATTTTATTTTACAGGTTTGAGTATCTTCGGGTATTTTTTGGTATTTTTGGATAAAATTTACCGAATTCGGGTATAATATACCCGAAAATATATACCCTAATCGATTTGTATATGAATTTTTTGGATTTTTATGAGTAACAAATTTTTGGACCTGAACGGATCCGAACCCGAATAGAACTGACCCGAACCTGATCCAAAACTTTGTGGGTATCTATATGGGTCTAAAACTTTTCTATCCAAAAGATCCGAACCCGATCAGTTCCTACCCGAATACCAAAATGCCCAGACCTAATGTTAATGTATTAGGTTTCGGATATTCAAGTACCCGATTGGATATCGGATAATACCTAGAACCGAACGGATACCCACGGATATATAAGTTTAGGACCCGATGGAAAAATTGAGCATATCCAAACCCGTCCCAAACTGTTTTTTCTCGGGTCGGTTTTGGTTCGGGTACTTGGATCCAGTTATTATGCTCAGGCCTCGTCTACGTAATGATCCATGTAAAATGATCCCGTCAACTGTCATGGTCATGTATGTTTAACCGACCTCCTCGGTCCATGTCTCTGAGGGGCTTATATATCTTTCGGTATCTCATGATACTGTTTGTTGGAAGAAGAGAAGAGTTCGTAGGAAGAAAAGAAGAAGAAGAAAAGTCAAAGGCCATTGGGCCATAAAAGTGATTAGGGTCCATATGTGTAAATGGGTCTCTTTGGTATATTAAGTTAAGATGAAACTCTAACAAGTAGTATAAATATGTATGTGTGTGTAATGGAAATGTAATGAGAGATTAAGGAGAAAAAGGTTTAAGTGGCTAAACCTAAAAAAACCAACACCTTTCTCGTACTTTTTTTTTCTTATCACGAGATTTTTTTTTCTTATGATTCTTTGGTGTATAAAATTTTTTTTTTAGGTAGATCAAGAACGACTTCTCATTGATTACTTCTGTGAAAAAAAACATCATGTAGAAGAATACATAATGATACAAAAACATCACGTAGGTCCAAAAAGTTCTTGGGTATGTAATGATACATAATTAAACCATCTTATTTCCTCATTCAAAATCTTTCTAACCGTATAAGATTTCTATGCCTGACTAGTCCGATCAGACTCGACCCTAACCTAAAACCCATGAGTTTCTTCATATTTTGGTTTGCGCTTAAATGTCCTGCAAAGATGAGTTTCTTAAAGGCGTATTCTTCGCCTTACCCTAAAGATGCTCTGCAAACAACTCCATGAGTTCCCCTTCCAATGATGTAGTTGTCATCTAGATTGTCAATTACGGCAAGAACTTTGTTTAGAGAAGACATTAGCATTTTCTGTCTTGGTCCCTCTTTTGCAAAAAGCAAAGCCAATACAGATAGAGAAGACCCAGCTGCTATAAAAGTGGTTTTCTAGTGCTAAATTTGGCTTGACCTTCACAAAATTAAAACTCGTTGCGGGTTATTAGATTTTTCAAGTAAGAAGGTTGTATGTAGAGCAATAGAGTTATGGATTTATGGAAAACATTTACAAAATTGATATCATCTGATTGGTATTGGACCCGTGAACTGATTATACGAGACATCAACTTGAACTAAGGATCTACGAACTGATAAAGACCTTATCAACTTCTTGTTGGATTTGTTGATCCGTTCAAGATTATATAAGATCACTCAGGGCGGCTGGATTCTCACCCCTGAATCCATTCCCAATAAGGGAGCAGATGATTCAAAACCTTCACTCATTTTTTGCCTTTTAAAATTTAAAACCTTAACTCATTTCATTAACCATTCGACCTTAATTTGACAACCTTACATGCAGCTCCTATTATGAGGAAGGAGATGATTCAAATGGAAACTACACAATTCATAAGACTGATGGAAACAAGTTTCTCTGAAAATCTGAAACAAAAGGAAGAGATGCAAAGTCTGATTTAATGTTACAGTGAAAAGTGATCAGTCACGTTCGCTAATGGCCGTCAAATGCTCGTCAATCTCCTCCGTTTTCAGGGAACGGAAGATAGGGTCGTCGGCTCTCACAACTCCCACCTGCCAACACAACAATGGCCAGCATAAATATTCACATGCAGATCTTTTATTCCTAATCATGATACAACTCTGACCAACATATATACAAAAAGGAGTACATATATAGAGAGTGGAAAATATACCTCAATCTCAGTTGCCTTGAAGTCTTCTTGAAGAACAGATTGAAGACCGGATATGGCAGTCTACAAAAGTATGATAACTCATAGTCAGAAATTGTGGGTTAAGTTTATTTCAGAATTTCTGTGCTTTGCGCATTCCTACAATTTTAAAAACTACTATAAAACAATAAAGCTTTTCAAGGTGTATGCAAATGAACATAGCAAATGATCACTCTACACCACAGAAAGACAAACAAATGCTGCTTCATGTCTACAACTGTGGTAAATGAGGAAATTAAAGGAGGATCTTTCATAATTTACCTGCACTGTTTCATCATATGTGAAGGCAGGGTTTTCTTTCATTTTCTTCTCCAAGAAATTGACCGCTTCTTGTTCTTTCATGCCAGCACTAGTTGCCTGCATCATATATTTTCTCACTTATTAGTCGAGACACTATATAATAGAACCCTCTGATTCCATGGAACAATAACATTGTAGCCTCCTAAAATCGTGGGAAGTACAGAAGTAAGATATGTACCATGTATGAAATTAGATCATATTTAATCGGTTTGCAATGTGTAACAATTTTTGTTTCACCTCCACGGCTAACCAACAAAAAAAAACCATCTCCTAACTCTTAATAAACAGATAAGATATGCAAGGGTACAAGAGAATAATATAAACATTGATAGCTTTACTCAGTACAGTCTCTGGTTAGACAAGATTGATGCAAGAAAGCAGTAATATAATTTCCCCACAGGCTTGTAGCCCGGGGTGTTTCTTCCATGTTACTAAAGGCACTAGTCTATATCAATATGCATAAAAGATAGGAGGCAGAGGCTTATTTAATCATATAAAAGTGGTATTACCTTGTGACCATAAAAATGTCCAGCAGGGTCACACTTGTAAAGTAGGGGTCCTCTCTCTTCATCAATACCCAGAACCATGGCAACTTCAGAAAGACAAAGAAAACAAGAATGAGAATAAAATAGGTTTATATCCAACTAAAAGTAACTAGGAGTAAATCACACAGACAAACACAATAAAGATTGCAAACTTGCCTACACCAAGAGGTCTCATGTAAGCATGTTGAGTGTAGACCTGTGACTTATCTGCAATCCTGTGTCAGCCCAATGGTTCATGATTAGTAACTTTTAGTTACATACTTCATAAATGTAGACGCAGATAGAGTGATAACTTATTCAATTAACAAAGAACCAAACCAATGAAATATAAGTTTGCAAGTATACCATTTAGCAAGAATGTCTGCAGGCATCTCGTAACCATATTGGAACCTAAACTCAGCTGCCTCATTCCTTGCTTGTTGAACCAAGGACCTTGCATCAGCTATAATCCCATTGAAGGGTACATATATAATTAGATAACATCATAATCGAGTTTGTTAACGACAATATAAAACAAGCATTGTGCTACAAACCTGTCATGCCAGTAGCTAACAATCCAAGGTACTTAGTAACAGGGAAGAGATGAGATACACTTGACTGATCTAGAAGCTTGTCCTGCACAAATCATAAAAACGTTAAAAAAAAAATCTCAGCTAAAATTTCTCAAATCTGTTAAATCCCTAATTCTGAAATCGAATAAAAAACATCAAAATCAAACCCAAACGCATCGATCGCAAACCTAAATACAAGCTTCTCACTACGATTCAAAACCCTAAATCGTCAAAGAAACAAAACGAAACTCACCGGAACTTTCTTCTGCGTAACGACGCATACTGAATCTTTTCCTCTCACACCGATCGATGTGATTCCAGCTGCTTTCACAGCTTTGAATGCATATTCTACAAAATCCATAACCAATAAATCAATTTCCAAAGCGAAAAATGAAGAGAAATCGAGAGAAAGAAGCTTTGAGGAAATCGAGTACTGACCAACTTGGAAGAGACGACCTTCCGGTGAGAAGATAGTGATGTGACGATCGTATCCAGCGCCACTTCCTCTGCTCATCGTTTTCTCGGCGAAGATTCACTAAGCAAAAACCCTTTCTTCTGAAATCGGAGTTCAATTTTTTGGTTCTGTGATCTGTTTAGAATGTGAGAGAAGGGAGAAGGTATAGAAGAAAGCTTTGCCTTCAAGACAGAAATTTTTTTCCCGAGGGTTAGTTAGTTTACTAAACTACCCTGGAAAATAACACTATATTACGTTTCTGACACCCTTGTTTTTTACTTACAGAAATTTTGACTTATCGAAAACCCATGGTCGGACCAGTAAATCTTGTAACTAACTTGGTTTAAATTGATTGACCACAAAAAACAAAAAACTTAAATTCGCTGTCAATATGGATCTAATCTAGTAAAATTAAAAAAAAAAAAGTTTACTAAAATCCATATTGAAAGCAAAAATTAAAATTTTAGATAGTAAATTAGAAGTTTGGGCTAAACAATCGGCATGAAAATTATACAAATAAGGAATAAAAGATAGTAAATTGTGTTTACATATATCACTACAAGAAAGCATAGCGAGTTCCGACTAACATTTCCGACCAACAAGATGGTTGAAAATTTTTTGACCATTTTCTGACCAAAAGAGCAATAGTCAGAAAATAGTCAGAAATTTTTGACTAATCAACTTAGTCAGAAATGAGTCGGAAAGAATGGTCGAAAATACGTTGGAATTTAGTCAGAAATTTATCGAAAATATGTAACCGTTATATGTTTGAATTTTCCTACCATAGTCCGAAATGAGTCAGAAAATATGGTCAGAAATAAGTCGGAAAATATGGTCGGAAATATGTCGGAATTAGTCGTAATTTAGTCGGAAATAAGTTACCGTTATATGTATAAATTTTCCGACCAAATTCTAACTATGGTAGTCAGAATTTAGTCAGAAAATGGTCGAAATATTTATAACGGTAATTGCAATTTTTGACTAAATTATGACCTAACAACTTCTATATAAACCAATCTCATTATATTCGCCAACCACACACGAACAAAAAAAAACACTCTCAACTTCTAATGGCATCTCACCCAAATTATCGTATTAGAGAATGAATGTATAAGCGGGTAGATGAAAATACCGGAGAGATTCGAGAAGAATATAAGGTCGGACTTCGTCAATTTATGGAGGTGCTGACAAATCAAGAAATAGCGCAAGAACAAGGTATGACAACTTGTATTCCCCAAAAATGCAGAAATGAAAAGTTTATAAAAATAGATGTAGTTTGGAGGCATCTTTATCATAGGGGGTTTACTCCTAGATATTATATATGGTTATCGCATGGAGAAGACTTTGTAGATATACCGGGAAGTAGTCAAAGAGGAAGAAGGGTAAAAGAAAGAAATATTAATAGATTTGTGGGTGAAAGTATTAAAACAACTATTAGAGATGAGGATAATGTAGAGAAGATGGTTAGAGATCTGTATCCAGAAGTTGTAGATACTAGTAATGTTGTTGAAGAGTCAAACCCTTAGTCGAGAAGGTTTTTTGAGTTGTTAGATGCTATTAAGTATCCAATATCTGATGGTTGCAAAGATGGTCATTCTCCATTATCAGCAGCTATTAGGATGATGAAAATTAAAACAGATTTCAATCTAAGTGAAGAATGTGTGGATGCAATTGCGGATTATTTCTGCAACTATCTCCCTGAAGAAAATCTTGCAATGCGTTCGTACTATGCAATTCAGAAGTTGGTAGTTGGTATGGTGTTACCATATCAAATGATTGATGTCTGTCGAGTAATTGCATGATTTTTGGAGAGAAAATGCAAATTTGGAAGTTTGCATATTTTCCGGTCAAGAAAGATTCCAAGATTCAACCGGGCAGATTCGAATTATTTATCAGCGAATGTGGTACTTACCAATTACATATAGACTGAAACGATTATATTAGTCAGAGCGAACTGCAGCGGCTACGCGATGGCATGGAGAACATCCTTTCACTGCTGATATTTCACATCCATCATATGATGAAGCTTGGAAACATTTCCAGTATTTGTACCCTGATTTTGCAAGTCAAATGAGGAATATCTACCTAGGTCTATGCACATATGGTTTTAATCCATTTAGGAAGGGAGGGCGAAGATATTCACTTTGGCTTGTGAGTTTAACGCCATATAATCTACCTCTGGTCCTCTGTATGAAAAGATATTTTTTGTTTCTCAAAATACTTGTGCTAGATCCAAATCATCCTCGAAGAGATTTTGATGTGTTTATGAAGTCATTGATTTCAAAGTTACAGATGTTGTGGCATGAAGGAGTTCATGTGTATGATGTATCGTTGAAGAACAATTTTACTATGCGCGATGAATTGATTTGGACAATCAGCGATTTTCCAGCTTATGGAATGTTATCAAGATGGACTACATATGGAAGGTTAGCATGTCCACAATTATCAAGATAATACTGATGCATTTTGGTTACAGAATGGGAGGAAACCATGTTGGTTTGACTGCCATAGGCGTTCTACAGCTATTGGAGCTTTTTCAGAGATCTATGCTTCAGATCGTTCATGGAGGGTGGTTTAAGTACGCTACAGGAGAGTATTCTTATCATCCTATGCAATCTTGAGAAAGTTTTCCCACCTTCTTTTTTGATGTGATAGAGCATCTACCTATCATTTGCCTCGTGAAGCTATACTTGGTGGACCAGTCTAATACAGATGGATGTATCCGTTTGAAAGGTACATGTTTCATCTAAAAAAAAGTGAAGAATCTCAACAAAGTTGAAGGATCTATTGTCGCACAAAGCTTGAATGAAGAAACAACTAATTTCACTCGGTATTACTTTGCTCTGAATATCCAATTAAAGGCAAGAAGACCGGGTAGATATGATGACGGTGGACAGAAGTCATTTTATCATACTTATGTGCCTAGTATATTTCAAGAAATTGGTAGGTTAAGTGGGAAGTGTAAAGAAGTTTGGTTAACCGACCAAAAAGCCTTGGAGTTACAATCATCAACTCAAGTATGCGGTTAGGTAAGTCTGATACATTCATCATCGCATCACAAGCTGACCAAGTGTGTTACCTCCCATTTCCACGCATCGCCAATGTCAATGATCCACTTATCGCCGAACCCTTGCAGTCCTTGTAGCGCTGAAGCATGCTCGAGATCGTGGATGGAACAAAATCCTGATTAAATCAGACTCTCAAATTCTGATGCGGGATCTGATTGCAGGTATTTAACAGAAAGAACTTTATGGAGTTATCGCCGATATGGATTCAGCTTCCTCCTTACTCACCGATGTTTGATTTACATTTATTCGTAGAGCTTTTAATGGGCTTGCAGACAATTTGGCAAAAAGAGCCCTTGTTAACTTTTTTCTGTTAGTGAGCCCTGGTCACTAGGTCTTCTATTGAAGTTTTCTGCTGTTCAAAAAATTGTTATTTGTAGTAATAAAATAAAATAAAAAAGAGTATCTATCTTAATATTCTCTAAATATAATGTCTCAAATATATAAATTTATTGTGTATTTATGAAAATGAAAAAAAAATCACAAAAGATAAAATATTAACATGTAAAGTTATATATATTTGTACCTGCGCACAGTCACCTAGTTCCATAAAAATGCAAATGCAAACACAAAAGAAGATGCATCACAAAGCTTATTGTTTATTACACAAATTTGGTCAGTTTTTAGATTATTTCTCATACCCCAACAATGTACTTGGGCGTTAAAACACTACAAAGCTTATTGTTTGTTACAAAGTAATATGCTTTGTTGCAAGAAATATAAAGAGGGTAACGTCCGAAACTCTCGCAATGCTGACTACAAATTTCAACCAAATGAAATGACTTTCATGTCATCTTCTGAGCAAAGCTTTTTATGTCAAATGCATCATTACCATTCTTTGTTATGGCCCCCTGCACATACATAAAAGTATAGAAATTGAGACAAGTGAGCATATATAAATCTTCTGGTTTATTCAAACCGGAACAAGTAAGCCTGGAGAAACAAACCTTCTCGGTTATGATTCCTGCAATCAGCTCTGCTGGAGTCACATCAAAAGCTGGGTTCCAAACCGAGATCCCTGGTGCTGCGATGCGTTCACCAAGTCCTCCATGCGTGTTTAGCAACTCCTTTGGAGTTCTTTCTTCAATCACGATTTCTTTCCCGGACGAAAGTGAAAGATCAACTGAAGTGAGTGGTGCAGCAACATAAAATGGGATCCCATGATGTTTTGCGCACAAGGCGAGACTGTAAGTCCCAATCTTGTTAGCAGTATCACCTAGAATATATGAATTTATAGGTGATTCATACATAAGGAATCAGAAAAACATATTATTTAAAATGTTCAAGTCCGCACCATTTGAAGCCACACGATCTGCTCCAACGATGACACCATCTACACGACCATCTTTCATCAGTGCAGCTGCAGCTGAGTCTGCAATAAGAGTTGCAGGGATTTTCTCATGCACTAACTCAAACGCTGTAAGCCTTGATCCCTGTAAATTATCGTTCTTAACAATTTAAAAGACTTCCAACAGAAATATGAAAATATACAAGCAGTGGCAGCAAGAAGTATCCGTCCAACCTTGCATTAAGATTTTAAAGCTTTTACCATCTTATTGATGGACACAAATGTCAAACTACAGGTACTTATTTTACGAGATAAGTTATGGTATTCTATGGATTCTTATTCTTATAAGGCTCTTTTGATGACCATTGAAATTCAAAAAGAAAACGCATTAGTGTAGGAGTTTTACTTGATTGAATGGACGAGTTTCTGTGCAGTATGCTCTCTCTAAGACTCCTTGAGTGTGGAGTGCACGTATGACACCAAGGGCAGTGCCATATCCCGCAGTAGCAAGGCTACAGAGAAAAGAGAATTCTTAGCTATTCCCTTCCTAGAAATCTAACACATAAACATAGTACACTACTCTATTTTGGTTGAAATTACAGGCTTCTATGGTTATGTAGCAACATGTTATAATACATTTATAGATGGCTGTGTATCTATACAGTCTATAATCTATCTCAAATCATACCTTCCAGTGTTGCAATGGGTCAGAACAGAAAGCTTCTCAGGATTTTTAGCTTGCTGCCTCAGTAAGCTTGAACCAAAGGCTCCTATTGCTTTGTTAGAAGCCACATCATCTTCAAGCATATCCTCAGCAGCTTCAATATATGCCTAAAGAACAACAACAAGCACAAAGAATAAACTAAACTTACAAAAAAAAAAAAACTCTCAGCTTTGTACATTCAAAGATTGAAGATATCATCATTCCTCACTCCAAGACTCCAAAATTAACCATCAGGAAAAAGAAAATCAAACCTTTTAACTCTTTTCTAATTATAGTGTTACCTTTAAAATGGATTTGGGTTGAGTAGCAGTAACCAAAGCCTTTGCTATAACTTGTTTAAGTTTTAATGAAGCATCAGCAAGATTAACTGCTGTTGGGCGACTAAAGAAACAAAACATGCAACAAAAAAGACTTTAGAATCACATAAATAAACACAAAGATGCAAAATTTATCTAAAACCCAATCCAAATTCGTTACCTTGACACTAAATAATCCAACTTCTTCTCAAGAAAAGCAACAGCATCATCACATGATCCAACAAAACCATTAAAGTTGAAAACTTCAACAGCTAAGGAAAGAGCTGCAGCAATAGCTATAGCAGGAGCACCACGAACAACCATTTCCTGTATAGCACTCCTAATCAAAATCATCAAATTTATCAATATTTTTGCTTAATTCTGAAAATTCTAATCAAAAAGGTTTGATCTTTATTATGTTACCATCCATCTGAAGCATCACGAATCTCTAAGTATGTTGTTTCCAAAGGAAGCTTTCTCTGATTCAATTTTGAAATGTATTTTCAGTATAATGATTTAAACAAGGGTTAATACATAGAAGTGAAAAGGGTTTAGAGAGACCTGATCGAGTAATTGAAGAGAGCCAGGCTTGTAGCAGATTGATTTGAGGGTTGTGTCTTCTTCACTAGACATTGATGAAACTGTGGAGTAAAATTTGCAGACGAATAAGTTCCTTCACAGATTGGCTTAGGGAAAAGACGAACAAAGGAGAAGAGTAAGAACTTTGGTGGGTTAGAAGAATCGGATGCAGAGGTGTGAAACGAATCAGACGACGTCGTTTCTGTCCATTAACAGTTAATAGATTAAGGCGTGAAACAAGCCGCCTTAAATCATATAATGAAACAAACGGGGTGGGGATCTATTTCCACATGAGAATGATCGTATCAGATCCCTATAAAACTAATGCCTCGTTTTATATCCATCCAAAATAAAAGTTTTAATGCTTAATACCCACAGTTTGAAAGTTCAAAATCTCAATCCACACAGATTCATAGTTCGAATTTTAAGTACACATAATCTATGGTTATCATTCGTTTAATAAAAACTAGAAAACACTTAACCATTTAACTTCTACAGTAAACCAACTTTAACCTGATTACAATCCGATTTCATCTAAACTAAACCAAAATGTATCCGATTTAAGATCCGATTACAACTACTAAAACCAATTCCAACCCGAAAAATCCCCAAATCAAAAATCTCCAAATCAAGAACCCTAGAAAAATCCCCAATCCGATCCTAGAAATCGATCGTTTTATCCTCCTTCTGAGGCATCCAGAAATCGGTCTCAGGTGACTTAGCCTTGTTTTATGTTCAATTTCGCTTTGAAGTATGTTAGTATTACTAGGATATTTTGTGTATTTTTGAAGCTTTAAATTTGTAGTTTAGACTTTGTCGATCGCTGTTGCAAGATCTAATCTGGGAATTTCTCTCTCGCTTTAATGCTTGCGAAATTTATTCTCTGATTGTTATGTTACAGAATTTGAAGGTACTTTTTCTGGGTTTTGTTCTTCGTTAGTTAAGAAAATTATTTTTATTGTTTGATTGGTAAATCAGAACGAAACGGACCAGAGTAGAGATTCGTTGATGAAGTAGAGAAGAGGAAGAAGAAGACAAATCTCGAGAATCAAAATCCGAGAACTAGACTAATCAAGCAACAAAGACAATGTAGGATTAGCCAAAATGCAACAATTAAAGACTTCTCGAAGCTATCAACGGAAGAATCAAGCGTTGGAGAAGATCTGAAGCTATTACTCCGGCGAATTAAGTAACTTTGATGTAACGCAGAGAGCTTCATTTTTTTGACCTCTTTCTTCTTCCTTCTACTTCTTCTTCGTTATCAGCTTTATTGAAAATTTTCTAAAATTGAATACATGTGGATTTCGTGGAGGCTTGTTGTTGTTTCTTAAGGCAGAGATAGCTGTAACAATTAGAGCAAAGATTCATGGTGGTGGAGCTACAGAGGAAGTCACCATTGGTAATACGGACGGAAAAAAAAGAGGGAGTTGGGTATCTAGATGGAGTCTGGTTTAGGGTTTATGATTTCCTATTGATGTGATCCTCCCAAGGATTTGTGACTCTGGAGTTGGCATGACAGATGGATAAGCTTTAGAACTAAGAAGAAAATATCTTCAAAGGACAAGGTAGTGGTGGATCGAAAGGTCACACAAAAGTTGCGGAACGGCTTCTGATTTACCCCAACTTGAATCCCTTAGATATGACACACTAAGACGAATTCAAGGCTGATTCAATGGATATGACATACCAAACAATCGACAAAACCCCTTGGATATGACACACCAAGACGGATCAAGTTTTGATCAATGGATATTACACACCAAGGATCGAAATGCTCACGAAGAACAAAAGAGAATAACTTTCAAAGTGTTTGATAAAAAAGATGGATTATTATTCTCAAATGAGATTACATGAATATAAAGAAAAGAAAACTTGGTAACAAAGCCAAGTCAAGAATAAATTGTCTTGGAACTAAAATAAAATAAAGGTCATAAGTTGAATGTGGATTCAACCCTTGGACTCCCCCATGCATGCATCTAGAGTGACTCTTGAACTTATTTTCGTCACTCTCTTTGACCTGAAAATTAAGTGACTTCTTTTGGGCTTCTTTGACTTGTAAGTAGGCATAAAATGGGCTGAACTTGATAATTAACATCTCCAAATGAATTCTGAATATTTTCCTTCTCCATAAACTTTTGAATCAGCCTGCTAAGTGCTTCATTGATTTTCTTATCTCTTTCTGTTGTCATGGATCCAACAAGTGCACACAAAATATTCTTTTTAAAGCTGCTAAATCCATGCTTTACCCATTTATCATGATCTCTTGTCACTTTTCCAATGGGTACAAGCGATGTATCTTCTCGATAATCTCTGCTGCTCATGATGATCACATCATACCTCTCCTCTTGAAAAAGATTTGTCTTCAAATCTTGATGGTTACTTTTAAGTAATTCATCGGGAAAGATATCTGCAAAATCAAAGAAATCTGTGTGTTTCCTCTTGGGTTTGCTCTTAAAAGTTTGATGTTCGTTCTTTTGTTGCAATTGTAACTGATCCTTGTAAACCTCTTGTGGTATCAAAAGATCAAGAGTAATGTTTCTCTCTTTGTATCCAAACTTGTTCTTGTTAGTAAAACCATCATGTTGCAAAATATGATCGAATTTCCAAGGCCTTCCCAATAGTATATGACTTGTTTGCAATGGTACAACATCACACAGCACATTATCCTCAGATTTCTTAATGCAAAACGAAATCAGAACCTGCTTTGTAGCCTTCACTTCACCATTATCATTCAGCCATTGCAACTCGTAAGGCTTTGAATACCTTCTGGTTTTCAATCTCAAATTTTCCACTAATGTAGTGCTTACAACGTTGGTACTACTATTTCCATCAATGATCAAACTACATACCTTTTCTTGAATGTGACATCTTGTATGGAACAAATTCTCGCGCTGCACATTCTCCTCTCCTTTAACTTGCGCGCTAAATGTTCTTCTAGTAACCAACAACTCTCTCTTGGCAGCTAGCTCTTCATAATCTTGTTGTGGTGATGGCGTAGAATCAGATTCTACTTCTTCTTCAGTTCCTAGCTCGCCATTATCTCTAAGATTCCGACTAGGACATTCATTTAAATAGTGACCTCTAATTTCATTGACGGTGGTGGATGGCTTTGCTTCAATGCTCAACTCAGGGGCTGTCTTCTCTTCCCTAGAATAACTCGGTTTCAAGCCAGATGAACTTGAACCCAAGATTTGACGTGTGGTACCCCTCCTCTTGAGCCGCTGCTCAATTAAAATAGACTTACGCAGCATATCTTCCAACTCCACAAAATGTTGCATTTCCACTCGATCTTGAATTTCTCGATTCCAGCCATTAAAGAACCTCACCATTGTAGCTTTTCGATCTTCTACAATATTTGCCCTGATCATAAGAGTCTCCAACTCCTGAAAATAATCCTCCACACTTTGATTGCCTTGAGATAACCTACAGAGTTATTGGTGTAGCTCTAACTGACAATGCTTGGGCACAAAACGTCTCCTCATCACAGCCTTCATCTTAGCCCATGAATCAATGGGATACTTGCTATTTCTCCTCCTACTTGTCACCGACTGATCCCACCAATTAATAGCATAATCATAAAACTCAGTGGCTGCAACTCGTACCTTCATGAACTCTGAATAATTTTGGCAAGCAAAAACGAGCTCAATATTTTTCTCCCATTCTAGATATGCATCTGGATCGTTGTTCCCTTGAAACGTTGGAATCTTCAATTTTATACCACCGAAGTTGTCATTAGTTTGATCCCTTGGTTCTCTAGCACATCTTGGTCTTCTAGAGCTCCCCATAGACGTTTGACTATCTCGGCTATAGTAATCAACTTCTTCATTAGCCCTTTCTCTTGTAGTTTGATCTCTATCTCTTCTATTAGGACACTTTTGGGGTTGCTTTTGTCATACCTCTGCTCTCACTACCTCCAGACTTTCATAGATTCCATTAAACTCAGTTCTCATCAAACGTCGCATCTCTCCCATCAAGGCTTGAACTTGGAGATTTGGAATCGCCGGCTCGTCTTCTACTTGGCTATTGTTTCTTCGATTGTTTGACATGATTGTTTTCTTGTGAGGTCGGGTGAAGTATAATGAAGTCTAGTGAAGTTTTCTTCCAGTCTGGTGAAGATTTCTTCAAGTCTAATAAAGTTTTTTGTTTTTTTTTTTGTTTTTGTTTCTCTCTACTAAAACGTAAATAAATGATAAAACAGATTTTTTTTTCTTTTTGTTTTTAGAAGAATAAAATAAAGAAGATGAAAATATAGAAAAGAAGGTGAAGAGATAAAAGAGAAGATGAAGAGATAAAAATGATGATCGATGAGAAGGTAAAGAGATGAGAAGATGGTGAATGAATACCGAACTTGAGGGTGTGCTCTGATACCACTTGATGTGATCCTCCCAAGGATTCGTCACTCTGGAGTTGGCAAGACAGATGGATAAGTCTTAGAACTAAGAAGAAAATATCTTCAAAAGACAAGGTGGTGGTGGATCGAAAGGTCACACAGAAGTTGCGGAACGGTTTCTGATTTACCCCAACTTGAATCCCTTAGATATGACACACTAAGACGAATTCAAGGCTGATTCAATGGATATGACACACCAAACAATCGACAAGACCCCTTGAATATGACGCACCAAGACGGATCAAGTTTTGATCAATGGATATTACACACCAAGGATCGAAATGCTCACGAAGAACAAAAGAACTCTCAAAGTGTTTGATAGAAAAGATGGATTATTATTCTCAAATGAGATTACATGAATATAAAGAAAAGAAAACTTGGTAACAAAGCCAAGTCAAGAATAAATTGTCTTGGAACTAAAATAAAATAAAGGTCATAAGTTGAATGTGGATTCAACCCTTGGACTCCCCCATGCATGCATCTAGAGTGACTCTTGAACTTATTTTCGTCACTCTCTTTGACCTGAAAATTAAGTGACTTCTTTTGGGCTTATTTGACTTGTAAGTAGGCATAAAATGGGCTGGACTTGATAATTAACATCTCCAAATGAATTCTGAATATTTCCTTCTCCATAAGCTTTTGAATCAGCCTGCTAAGTGCTTCATTGATTTTCTTATCTCTTTCTCTTGTCATGGGTCCAACAAGTGCACACAAAATATTCTTTTTAAAGCTGTTAAATCCATGCTTTACCCATTTATCACGATCTCTTGTCACTTTTCCAATGGGTACAAGCGATGTATCTTCTCGATAATCTCTGCTGCTCATGGTAATCACATCACCTATTCGAGTTAGTATCGGTTTTGCATCTGGTTTAATTTGTAAACCAATAAAATTGACATCTATGTGTATTAAGATTTCGAACTTTATAATTGGGTGTATCTAGGATTGTAACTTTTATTTTGGATGGATATAGAATGATGCATTAGTTCTGTAGGGATCTGATCGTATACAATAGTTCCCATATGGAAATAGATCGTCAACCTGAAACAAAGAGAACCAGGGTTATTAGTTTGACAGTTGATTCCTCGTGTCCTTCCTAGGCCTTGACGTTCGAATATTCAGATAGGGTATTCCGGTTTCAAAAATCTAAGAACCGTTCAAGTATTTTAAAATTTCAGATTCGAATTTGGATTTTTTGGTTTTAAAATTAATTATTCGTTTAGATACTTTAAAATTTTGGGTTTGGATTCGGATCTGGTTTTCCATATTTGGATATTATGTCCACGCCTAGCCCTTCCATTCACAATAATCCCTTTTCACAGTTATAAAATTATTCAATGCCTACGAACTCAAAATGTCAAACACAATGTTTTATCTTTACGGGTATTCGCCACCAAGCCTTCTTATTGTTATACCCTTTCTTATTTATGGCACACTTCAAACGATCCTATTTAACCATATCTGATTTTGAAAAGTATCTTACAAGGGCAGGAAGAGTTTCCCGTCCGATTGAATTATGGGAGGCACGAAATCGAAGAAAAAAGGAGAAAGTTATTGAGTAAATTTCTTACTTTTGGTGGTTTATGTTTCGTGATGACACGAGTCCGCTTTACATGTATTGACTTTAGAAAAATTTAAATTGTAACATTTGCCTTAGGGCATCTCCAATCACAATCTATTTATTTTTATAAACTCTATTATAGAGTAACATTTGCTCCAATCTCACTCTATATCTCACTCTAAAATAGGGTAAATGATAGTAACTCTATTTTTTTTTCTATATTTTTTCTCTATAAATAGAGTAACTCTGAAATAGAGTAAAACATTAGAGAGAAGATCTACTCTATTTTCGAGTAAAAATAGAGCAATACATTGGAAATGGTATAAATGCACATGTTACACAAAACTAATAAACTTATTACACTATTTATTAATTAAGCTGATTTGACGTGGCTATCACCATTTTCTATTAGACCCGGAGTCCTCTTTTAAGGCCAATGAATCCCACATAGATTCACCATTGTTTTCATGCACAAATCAAGTTATGATAAACTAAATCCTATGTCCAAACTTATGTCCGAGAAATTGCAGAAGATATGTTATATTTTTAAAATATCATCCCGTTTATAAAGAACTTTTAGCTTTGATTCACCTTCTGAAAACAATATAAATTCGTTTGTTTATTTTATAAATATTTTTAGGGAATATTACACCCAATACCCTAACACTCACCTTTTTTTTATAAATACCATTTTCTAATACTCCTTTCAAATATACCATTTTCTTAATCTAAAAAGACTAAATTAACCATCTCTCATATCTCCATCTCACTCCATCTCACGCTTCCTCTCTTTCTCCCTTGACTTCTATGCTTCCTTTCTCCTTCTCTCTCCCTTTATATCTCCTTATCTCTCTCTCCAATCTCTTCTTCTTCATCTATTACTCTTTGTTTTTATTTTCTTTCAACTTGTTGTTCCAATTTTTTTCAGCCAGATTTTTTTTTCATTTGTTTTTTTATCCATAACAATATTTCTAGATTTCTGGATTTTTCGTAATCTGGCTTTTCAAATTATGGATTTATGGATTTATGGCGTTTTCAAATTATGAATTTTTGAGTTTTGTATCCATAATCTGTTTATGGATTTATGGGGTTTCAAGAACATCTAACCAACAGTCACATACGTTTTGTCCATCGCAGTAGATTGTTTTCCATCTCGAACATAAACGTGTTTGTTTGGTTGATATTCTTGTCCATCAACATTTAACTGCACATTTAATTTTTTTTATATATTTCTAATTTTTTTTAATTGGTTTGTATGGACGTTTGATCTTGTTGTTTATGCATATTTGATCAAACATTTATTATACGTTTACTTTTGATTTTTATGTACAATTGGTTTGCATATTGTCTTATCCCGCAGTGGACCAGTTGAATTGTTAGTCCACACTATCAAATCTCGTACACAATAATCCTGCACACAAAACATCCAACTGCAGGGTATTTTTGTCTTTTCGTTAGGCCTAATGCCACAAGAAAATGGTAGTTTTGAAAAGTCCATCAATAAATGACAGATCTGAAAAATTTAAGCCAACATGTGGCATTTCTCGTAAAAATCCCATAATTTTATGGGTTTTTTTCATGATAGTTGAAGTTTTATGTTTCAAAACAACGGTATTCTTTTTTAAATGGTGTAGACATAGGCCACATAGCGCCGAACAAACCACAGAATTGTAAGTGATGAAGAAACCACCTTCTGTTATATACAATTCTCAACCTGATCCGACGCCTACAAGGCTACAACGATGCCATATGGTTCAACACTTTTAGTCCAAAATCTTGGATAACCATGACTTCATGCACGTTAATTATACACAGCTTTCAGATCTATGGATATATACAGTTTATTTGGGGTTTTGTATCACGTGAAGGTCGACCAACAAAGATCCGACAAATAAACAAAAAATAGTCGTGGGAAGTTTGAAGACGACTATGAATGCATTAACATAATAATTCCCCTGTTCATTTTTAGGGTTTTTATTTTGTTTCACAAAAGATAGAAGTTTTGGATTTTTTTAATATAAAAATTTTGATTGTTTACCAATTTTACCTTTATTATTTAAATACAATAAATAGATATAAAAAAGTTTTTTTGAAATAATAAGACAACAATAAGAGTATATTTGGTATTTTAAATTTGTTTTTTAAACGTGAAAAATTTAAAATATTTATTTTTGTGGAAGGGATTGAGTATATTTTCTTCTATAGGATTTGGGTTAGTTTGAGTTTCAAGACGGAATCCTGACTATAAAAAAAAAACAAAAACCTTGTCTAGGGAAGTTGTGATCATTTGTGGATGATGCGGCTTAGGAATCCTGACTATCAAGAAGCAAAACCATGGTCTCTATGCACATCTCACACTTTCCCCAACAAGTTTGAAGTATGCCCATATTATTATCATTGTATATATTTGATCATGAATATAGGTTTAATTATATCAACATTTGTCATTTATATATAAAAGTATCATTCCCAAAAGCCAAAACGATCTGTTCCAAATGTTGGGAAAAAAAAAAGTTCCAACTACAAAATAAAAAAGATCGCATGACCTTAATCCGTTCTATTAGTTTTGAAACACCAAATTTTGTTGTCCGGATTGATATGGGATGTATAAATAAAATGATAAATTTTTATAAGCTAAATAAGGTGCAGGGATGTGCGGTGATATCCAAAATAAGTAAAAAATCTTTAAATTTAAAGGAATAACATCAGTTGGTTTCAATTACTTATGTGTTTGAAAACAAACATTCAGTTTCAAAATTTTAAATATTGTTTTAGATGTTGAACACCAAAATATTGAAAAATAAATTATTTGTTATTTAACGTTTGCTATATATGTATACATATTAAGAGTCAGAAATTTAAGAGTACAAATTTAAAATCGTTTATCAAGTAATTTTTATATCTTATTATATAAACCTGGATCCCTCTAACAAGAGCTCGACATATGTCAACATTATTATAATTAACAAGATCAAAACATGTGTCGATTGATCGATTAGGATCTAACACGTGTAAAAATTACAGTAGAACCTCTATAAATTAATACTCGATAAATTAATAACCTCTCTAAATTAATAAATTATCTCGGTTCCGAGTTGGGCCGGTGTAATGATTGACATATTTCGATAAGATAATAAGATAATAATATTTTTGAAATCTCTATGTAAATATATGGTCCCATTAATAACATAAATTAATAATCATATAAATTTATTATATATATATAAGATTCTAATGTTGTTTATTTATTCGTAAATTTATAATTTTGTTGGGGTTTATCTCTATTTTTCTTAAAATATCAAAAAATATATGATATTATCTTCTCAAATTGCATCAAAAATTATTTAAAACTTTTATATATGCAATGATTATTTCCTAATGTGTAAATACATTAAAACACATCGAAGTATTGTCTTCATTTTTCTACTTTTTATATATAATTTTTTGAAATTCGGAAAAACTCTATATAAATTAATAATTATTAATTTATCGATAAATTAATAACCTCTATAAATTAATAAAATTCTCCGGTCCTAACATTATTAATTTATAGAGGTTTTACTGTATGTTATTTTTGTTTTCTTTAATTAAAAAAAAAGAAAACTAACAAAATAATAATAACAATAAACAGATAATTTTTACCTTCTATTTTTCTAATATTTGTTAAATGTTATTATTTCAATAAAAATTAAATTTTTCTTTTCCAATTTAGATTTTTATATAATAAAATATTATTTAAGCTCTAATAAATTTGTTCACATGCATCTAATTATTTAAACAAAAGAATGATTGAGTATAATCCTACCTAACTCATTATTCTAATTGGTTAAGTGTTAGATCAATCTTAGAGTAAATTAACTAGATTACCCCATGAATTTATTAAACTTAATGTATCAAATTAGCATATAAATCTGTTTAATTTCATGGATAAAATGGTTAAACCGATCCCCCATGAACACATAATTATTTTGTAATAAATTTACCATCATAAAATAATAAGAATTAGTTAATTTCATAAAATCTAATAAATTAAAAATCACAATTTTTACAGAAAATTACAAATTTACTTTTTAATGAAAATATTTTTCTTGAATGCAATAAAACCAAACATCAAAAAATTTATAAGTTCAAATAAATAAGGATGAGCACACAGGAATTTGGGATAACATATTGTGAGAAAACAAATAAATGAGAATTTAAAAATGGTGATTGTTGGTTTTGCAACTTATAAGAGAATACAAGTTATGCATGGATACATGGAGAATCATCAACATTAACTCAGTAAACCAAATAGGCAAATCAGTGACATCAAGATTGCAAGAGCTGATCTCATATACATAATGTTGGAAGTATTGAAATGAGATTCAAGGCCGATAACCAAATAGTTTTTTCTAATTCGTCGACAAGAGTTACATATAATTGCCATAAGATAAAAAATGGTTAGAAGTTGCATAATATTATCGGTTTACGAATTAAAAAAAAAACACTTCTATTAGACAAGGAAACTAAATGAAATGTCTTATACATAGAGGAGAAATACTATGAAAATGATCTTTTCCAAAGGGAGAAAGTTAGAATTGTTCACTCCCAAAAGGAAAAAGTCAAAATAAGAGGCAGAAATCTACTCAAATAAATTGCTTCGGTTGGAGCCAATTCTCACACATAAATTTGGATTTGGAGGAGGAAAGAATGCGGTAGGGATTCTGCTGGAGATTAAATATGATGGTCGATGGGAATCCGACGAATGAAAATAAAGTAAGCCGCGAAAACCAAATATCTTCAGGTATAGAGCCCGAGATAAGAATAAAAGACTGAGAACTAGTGACGAAAAGACTGAGCTAGAACATGTTGTCGAAAAACGCAAAGAGACAAGAAATGGCGAAGGATTTCGGCGAATAAAGGTGCGAGAGAGAAAATATATTTGGTTAGGAATCGATATAAGATCTGAACTAGAGGAAAGCAGAGGGACAACAGAAAACTTGTTGGAATAACATATCACCCAGATATGAGCGAGAACATAATCATCGGTCACTAGATCTATTTTTCTATATCCCACAAGATGATAAAAATACGTAAAATGAAAAAAAAAATTAGTAGATGTGGTTTAGACGTTTAGTATGTTAATAATAAAATTGTAATATAATTTTAAAATTAATTTATTTTTGTAGAAAAACAAACTTATGTAAATGATTCTTTTCTCCAACGATCATGTTTTCTACTCTTTTCTCTAAAATAATTTTTAGATATATCATTAACAACATTTTTTTAATTTAATTTTTTTTGCTTAATTTAATTTTTTTGCTTAATTTAATTTATTTTAAAATTTAGAAAGCCGTTCATCACGCAAGTTCTAATCTAGTTTTAACATATAAATGCAAATACGAACCAAAAACACACTTTTGAGTTTAAAAATGTGCCAACTAAACTTACAAGTTACAACACATACCACCTCATGAAGAGTGGCCTTCTTTATTTCATAAACTAGGCAAAAGGCCCAAAGTTGCAGAACCTGTGAATTACTCTTTATTCTGTGCTTGCATTGTCCAGAACCTTATAGTTTCGAAGTTATGCGGCTTACGGTTGCTTCTATAGATCCATGAGGTTCATCGGTTGGCAAGTACACATCATCTTTAAACTGCAAAAGCAATATATTAGAAACAATTCATATCTTATACGATTTAACAATGTGTACTACTGCTGATTTTCTGAATTTTATTACGCGGATTCATCATAAAAGGCAACATCACAAAAAGATTCTTACCTTCACCATTGAAGGGTTTTCTTTGGTTGAAATATTTACAGGAAGAAAGTGAATATTTGGCATTTTCAAGTGAATCGATGATACATCAGCGAACCTGACCATGTTTATAAGAACCGGATCATGGTAACAATCATATAATCACACAAAGAGAAGAGAATATAGACAGATATGATGATACCTTCTCAGTACAGCGCTTCCCATAAGATAGAGAGTGCGTTGAACAGAAGGACTATACACACCAGTTTCTGGAGGACCAAAGAAAGTCTCCATCAAAACTTTCTTTACGTCCATAAACTTCTCGCTGAAGTAGAGTTCTTTCGTTGGGATGCTCAAAACTGACTCATACGAGTACCTGTCACCATGAACGGACTATTTCAGTTTCAAGAATCAAACATAAATAAGAAAGATGTAGCATCACTAAGTAACTCTTACCTCCAAGATGCATTCACCTCTGTGGCGAGCATTCTCTCTTGAGTATCAAGCAGAACAGTGTATTTGTCTCTCACAAACCTCTCAAATCCTGACTGTTAATTTGCATAAAGCAGCTTTCATGAACAGTCCAATATCAAATCTTGACTTTCAATAACCATTACGGTCAAAATCCTAGAATTAAGTGCGAGAATCCTAGAATTGAGCGCGGAGTTTACAATAATAACATCAGGTCTTGATTTTCACTCATTTTTCATATCATTCATCTTTGTATTTCCTCTCCATGAGTTCCTAAGTTAGAGGACCAGACTTTTATGTCTAAAACCTATAGACAAACCATGACAGGTGTAATATTCTACATTATGTTTCTTTTTATATAGAATGGACGGGCAAAAATTATATAGATTAGAAAAAGTTATGGCTAAGATGTTAAAGAGAAGCACGTCAACAAAGAAGAAACACAAAAGAGTTCTACACATGATCCAGAACTTTCATTTGCAAACCGCTAAATCTCTAAGACACGAATGGATCCGAGCTAGAAGAGACAAAACTGGAAAACGCTGGTCAAAATACCGCAAAAAAAATTTAACTCGACATTATCCAAAAATATAACAGTGATAACACAGAAAATTCAACATCTTTTTAATAAACTATATGTGCAGAAAACAGACATTGTATACCTGAGTTGTCTTTAGTAAAGCTAGTCCCACAATACCAGAAGTTAAATTTAGTGCACCAGACTTTTGTACTGTTGCTTCCACAGTATGTTTCTCTGATCCAAGCTTGAAACCTTCAACAAAAGATTGATTGAGAATCAGAAATTCACCCTAAAACTATTAGCAAAATTCGTTATAGAAAAAAAGTCCCAAAAATCCACCATGTAGATGTGGTTTTCCATCAATGGATACACGCTCCCACGGCTTCTCAATGATATTAACAATAGCAGTATAAACCTGGTATAATAGCAAAGAAAGAGATACATAAATCACGTTATTCAAGAAGCAAAAAGAAATGGTACAGCTCTAAGAGTAATAAGCAAAGTGAATAACTCCAACTGACTACTAAAACATGGTAATAGTACATACTTGTGGATAAAATGAGCAAAAGTGTTTCCCAATAAGTATGGCAAATTCCTCCACCGAGAGTCGATCTCCACATTCCTTGGCTTTCACATAAACCTTAATTCCAACATAGAAGATTTGTTATTCTATCAAAACATAAAAGATTTGTCAAACATTGGATAAATTCACATCAAGCAAAAAGCTGATTCTCTAGAAATCAGTAGATATAACCATGAATAAGAACAAAGCTGGAACAAAGCTGAAACAAATCGGTAGATTTGTCCATTTAGTTCTTGATCCACTAGAATATATTCACTGTTCATTACAATGAACATATGATCTACAATCCAAAAGAGAAACAAATAGATTCATTGTTCATTACAATCAATCTATGATCTAGAATTTCAAGACTAAGGCAAAGTTCACTAGTAACTGAAAATCATGTAATAACAAGATCAAATCATGATACAATTTCTTATATTAGTTAAAAGCTAATTACAGAGTATAGATATAAACAATCAGTCCAAATTCATAATGACTTACAGTGTTCTTCATAGTATCAGTGGCGACAATATCAGAGTTATCGTCACGGTGGTAAGAAGAGAGACAGTGAGATAAAAGACTTATGGTAACATTCCATTCAACAAAGTGATGAGATCCGTTACGCCAAACTCTTCCAACTCGAACTCTAGCCTTGCCATGTCTTTGCTCCAATTTGATCCCATCTGCTTCTTCTGCCATATTATTCGATCCTGAGATTCGTATCAAAGGCTAATTTTCTCGGAGGTTCTGAAAAAGGTGGTGGTGATGAGATGCTCTGAGATTACTTTTTATGGTAGTGGTTGGCCTAGGATAGTGGGATACGGAATCTTTATTCATTAGAAATAGCTATGTTAAAATATCTTTGGAAAAAATCCATAGAAATTACCCAAACTATTGCCGGCAAAAAAAAAAAAAAAAAAAAAAATACCCAAACTATTTATGGATTTTCACTAAAATATATAAATTTGTTAGATATCAAAAAAATAAATTAATTTATTTATTTTATTATAATATACAAACTCTTAAATGGTATCAATTTACCACCAACAAATTGATGGAAAGTAATTTTCATTAAATTTTTGGGAAGTGGAGGATAAATATGGGGATTTGTGGATTTGGAAAAGTCTCCTTAAGTTCGGCATCTTGCTACCCAATTCATTCATTGTAACTTGGGTAATGAATTTACTGCGAGCTTTTGGCATGATCATTGGGCTCCTCCGCAAAGACCTCTTATAAATTCTTTTGGTATTTTTGGTTCGAGGGAACTTTGTATACCATCTTTTTCGACGGTTGCTTCCGCTTGCACTCTACTGGGTTGGAGATTGCGACCGGCTCGGTCTACTACTGCACTTTGAGTTGCAAATGTATCTCACTACAACCGAGGTACCCTTACACTCAGGCCTAGATGATGAGTTTTTTTGGGTTCACATTAGAAGGAGAGTTCCCGAGCTTCAATGCTCAGTCCACTTGGAATGATCTAAGGTTTCCGGACTCCATTAAAGACTGGACTCCAAAAATTTGGTTCAAAGGCGCTACTTCGAGACATGTTTTCAACATGTGGATTGCACACCTCGACCGCATCCCAACCCAAAGACTCCTCTCCTAGGGTTTTCATATTACTTCAGAATGTTGCTTATGCTCAGCGCAAGAAGAATCCAGAGATCACCTCCTTCTTCGCTGCGAGTACAGTTAATCTGTTTGGCATCTGGTACTTTCTAGGCTTGGTATGCCTCTCTCCACTTTTATCACTTGGACCGCTCTGATTGAATGGTCCTCTCTGAGCTCCACTTCTTCTCCTTTATTACTTCGTAGACTGGTTTCCCAAAATAAAGTCTACTTAATATGGCAAGAAAAGAACAACCGGTTACATAACCAGATCACTACGACTCCGAAGCAGCTTTTTCGGATCCTAGACAGAAGCATCAGAGACACTATTCTTGCTAGAAAGAAACGGAATGCGTTCTGCAACCTTATGCAGATTTGGCTATGTAACTAATGCAGTTGGAGCTTCGCTTTCTCTCAAAAGGTCTACTTGTTTTTATTCTTTTTTGGCAAGGTAGTTCTTCAAAGCTGTATAGCCTCTTGTAAACAAACTTTCATTCTAATGATATTCACATTTTTATAACACAAAAAAAAAATTCATTAAATTTTCTTTATTTTTAATAAAATAAAATATTTGAAAAAACAAAAAAAATCCTGAAAATCTTTTTAAGTATTGATTGTGTGTATTTCGTTCACCAATATATACTTCAAAATGTGCATGATTTTGTTGTATTCTAACACATGTTGGTTTTATAATAAAGAATATAATTCGAAACTGGGCGCAGAGGTAACCCATAGTTTTGTATGTCATTTTCATGTACTTAGCTTCTTTCATTTATTTTATAGCAAGCATTATGTTTTTTAGTAGGAGCATGGTTGATAGTTTGAAGCAATCAATGATGTTATAAACAAAGAAATGACAAAATTGCAGAGCCAGGTCTGTATATTAAATTCTCAGATTTATCAAACATAAAATTTTCAGGCAGTGTTGCTGTAATTCATGTGAGATAATAAGAAACAAATCACTTTATGCAAAAAAAACTCTAATTATACGTAACAATAATAAAAATAATCTAAACTTTTAATATTCTATAGGTTGGAGCACAAACTGAAACAGAAGTTAAGGCAAAAATTTTGAGAGTTGAAGATGCTCTTAATGCTGCAAAGGTAACAACATTAACTCCAAGCAAAAAAAGTTTCTACATGTTAAACTGTTACAACCTTCAAAACTATATTTGAGGCAGTTGTGGAAGAAAGTATTGTTGTTAGAGAAGGATGCACTTTGCTAACAATTGCATTGAAAGTGGATGCCACTAAAAAGGTTAGAGCACATACGTCGCTTTAGAATCTCTCTAGAGTTTCTTATTAATATCATATTATTAATTTTTAATATATTTATTTATAGAATTAAATTTTAATATTTTTAAAAAATTGAGCAATAATAAACTAACAAGTATTATCATGGTTTCTAGTGGGTTTCTTCAAGTATTTCAAATGAGATACGGTCTCACATAATTACTTCTAGTGATGTCAAAATGGTTGAAATGGGTCAACCCAACTCATTACCCATTTAACTCTTAACTCAATGGGTAATGGGTTGACCTAACCCAATTAGTTAAAGGGTTGGGCCAACCCATTATCCATTTCATTTGATAGGTTAATGGTTAAATGAGAATTAATAAATTAATTAATTAATTAATAGGGAAATAGGATCACAAGATCTGGATTTTATGTTTTTGGGATTTTAGAATTGAAGTATTGGCGAGGCTATTTGATCAGTCGCTTAAGGCTCTCATTACCATCATCTCTCTTCTTCTCATGGAACTGAGAGTCTTTCAATTACGTCTCTGGTTCTTTTTCTCTTCAGTTTGTATTTGGTTTCTAGGTTCTGGTTTCTGGTTCTTGGTGGGATCGATGGCTCAGCAAGGTGTGACGAAGAGTAAAGTGACAATGACTCGTACTGAAACGGTGGAGATCCCTGAATCAGTTTTGGCTCAACGTATTCAACAGTTTTCCTTGACCTTGATCGACAGATTGTTGAATCCAAGTATCCAAAGGATGTATACCATGGTGACGAACATGCCAAAGATCTGGAAATTGGAGGATAAGGTGGTGGGAGCCGATTTGGGGAATGAAATTTTCCAATTCAATTTTCAAAGCGAGGAGGCTCTTCTTGGGGTGTTAATGAATGTGCCTTACCATTTTGATGGATGGATGGTGTCCTTGGTCCGATGGGAGCCTATAATCTCTAGTATGTACCCTTTGGGAAGGCTATTGGGAAGAAAGTTGGCTTGATTCGGGACATTGATGTGGATTCTGGAAGAAATTCAGGTACCTGAGAATAAAAGAGATCAAATACCGATATCATGTCTAGAAACATATGGAACCAAAATCAAATTGACGTCGTTAATAATTTATGCATGCAATGTAGCATTTGATGAGTATGAGGAACATGAACCATCTATTGAAAAATGTACAAAAAGTAATGATTGACCAAAGGGAAAGAAACAATAGATGCAAAGTTAAAATCTCTTGGAAAGAGAAGAGTATTCGGACCAGTATTCCGTACACCTAATGGTGTAAGACCAGTGGCGCATAAATGGGTCTTTGTGTGTAAAAATAATTAAGATAATGAAATCTTGAGATGAAAGCACATATAGTTGCTTAAAGATATTCACATAGACTTGGAAAGTTTTAAAGAAACATGTTATCATATGGTGGATGCAACTCTTTTAAGTTTCTTATCAATCTGGAAACAAGATAAAGAATTAAGAGCTATTGGACATTGTTGTTTATAAGAAAGTCTCAAAAGGATTCAAAGTTTCAAACTGCCAAAAAGCAGTAGATTTAAATTGCCATAAACAGTAAATGTTAGTTCTCAAGAACATTACTGAAGAAAAATGAATAGAATAATTATGCATTATTTATGCGCATAACAATTGTTATTATAGAATTTGCACGGATCCAGTTTCGCACGGATTTTGCACGAATCAGATCCGCATGATGAGAATTGTGAAAATCTCTGATTCGCAGATGTATGAATTTTGCACGGACACTTATATGCGAGAAATCCTGATTTTGCACACATATATTGAGCATCTAAAAGGAAGAATTTCTTAGTGCTAAAGTATCATACTTAAGTGCAATAGGGGCATTAATGTACCTTGCTAGTCATATTAGTGAATTTGTATGCACTGTATGAAGGTTACAAGATTGTATGTAAAAGGAAATTTTGACTTGAAATTCAAATAGATAAAAATTGATATTGTGTGAAAGGGGTGTCATGGACCAGAAGTTCAATGATTTGAAAGATTAAATGATAATCAATCAATTTTATTCTCTAAGGCTATATACGATCAGAAGGCATCTTCTGAAGATGATGCTTCCAAGGGGGGAAATCTAATAATGTGCGTGGCTGTACTCTTTTTCTTTGTAATGGTTTTTATCCCATTGGGTTTTTCCATGCCAAGGTTTTAACGAGATAGCAAAGAACACGCTAGTGATAGACACCTAAATAGGAATGTTATCATTCAAATGATCAAAGTCTATCAATCTTCCAAAGTATTTATCACACATCAAGATCGAAAGAAGCAAAGAGAATGGTCAAGATGAATCACCTACAAGAAGAATAGTGACGTATGTGTCCTACCGATACATTCAAGTGAAGATTTGAAAAATGAATTTACTAAAGTAAAGTTTGAATGATTCTGAGTCATTAATACCTCAACGAGCTCATCATTGGGGTCGGCACACTTAGGCTTATTGTTCCCTTTCGAGATGTGAATATCGGCGTTTGTTCTTTTTCTGATTTCGCTTATGATTGAGCCGCTTTTCCCTATAATGCATCCTATTAACTTAGAAGGTACAGGGAGTTGCATTTTAACCTTTTCTTCATCTTCATCGTTAATTTTCTCTTGAAGTAAGAGAACAGCTTCAACTGCCATAGACTTCAAATCATCAAGAGAATCTTTAGAATTAACGGTTATAACACAGTCATCGTCACTATTTCCCTTCGAGTCATTAACCTCGATATGAGACCCACTCGCTTGTCTTATTCCCTTAATGGTTGATCCTCCTTTCCCGATAACACGGCCAATATTGGAAGAAGAGCACAGAACTTTTACCACCAGCTCTTCTGATTTAGAAGACCCGCCAAAGCCATGATGGACCACGGGAAGAGCAGAAGAAGAAAAAACCGGCATTGGATAAGCAGCGTTGTCTCCATAGCCCTGAGGTAGTGTACCGATAAACGATGGAACATTGGCTCCATGTTGGAAAATAGAATCCTGATTTGGGTATAAACTGGTTTGAGGATAGATAGAAAGATCAGAGGGAATTATAATACTAGCGGGAACTTCTTGCACCGTTGTATCCAAAGGAATCTGTTCTCGAGGACTGAATTTGTATATGATTCCAATGACTCCACTTGGACATAAGATTCTGTAAGCGACAACGAGTTCGTCTTTTCTTCGGTTTCATAAGAAAGTCGTCTCTTTTGATTCCTATTGTTCTCATTGTTATTATCTCTCCCACGATTATGAGTTCTCTTCCCTCGCTCAACCATTGTTGTGTCTTTCCGAATTACAAGGAACCTGTTTATGAGATGAAAACTCAACCTGAAACAGACACAAGAGAAAGAAACGATAAAAAGCAAGAAGAAACCGTAATAAAATCAGAACACTAATTGAAAATTTGAAAAAGTAACGAGTTTTATTTCGATGAGACTTGCAAAATTCGAAAAACTGGAATCAGACATTGAATCAACTGCATTCAATCAAGAACATACGAGGCAATATACAAAAACAAAAAAAACTGAAATTTGAAAATGAATGGAAGAGAAAAAGTGAAAGTAAGGATTTTTATTTGGAATTGAAACCAAAAAGACTTAGAAAATTGGAAACAAAGATTGAATCAAATAGAATTCAAAAACATACAAGCAGGTTGAATTAGATGGATAAGGTTATAAACTGGAGAGCAACCCTAAAAGAAACTCTAAGCAATAACGGGAATTGGAAAGAGACATGAAAAAATCAATTGTATTCAACAACATTCAAGGTTATAGAAGATTTCTGTTGCGGAGATTCTTCGAGATGAAGAAACGAAAGCTAGAAACTTGAGAACCCTTTTTTGTCCTGATTGTTTAGAGAGAGAGAGGGAGAGAGATTTGTCTGAGGAAATAAACGTAGTGGGTTTTGCACAAGAGAAGACGGCGACGTGTTATATGATTTGGTCTCTCTCCAAAACGATATGTTAGGGTCCCGATCGTTTTATTTAGGCCCGAATCTTTCAAAAATGATGTAATACGGCCCAAATCGTTTTAGTTAGGCTCAAATCTTTGAACACATGAATTGTATTTCATGATTTTTTTTTTATATAAAAGGTGTACTTTTCTACAAAAAAAAACTTAATAATGTAACCACGTTTGAAATCATAGCAAAATCATAATTAGAATCTAATCAAGTTCTCGGGCAGTTGGGTTACTCTCTTGAAACCATGCTTGAAGAAGCAAACTTGCAAGCTTTGGACTCTTATCACGAAAGGAGGAAACACGATTACGGAACTGATGATCAATGATGCGGAAATGTTAAAATGAATTGTCCCACATCGAGACTTGGGATGATTTGTGGACTAATATATAAATGTTGTGGCAATCCTCCTCTCATGAGCTAGTTTTTTGGTGTGAGTTTAGGCCCACACTTACTAATAGGAAAGTTACTTGTATTGGAGATGAGATGCTTTGGTGGAGCCTTTGGTTACGCTCGTACCATATTAATGCTATTGTGACGTGCCAAACCAAAATGAGGGGTTTACGATTAGTTACGGTTGTCATGGTGTCACTAAACCCAGAGATGATGGTAGTCCAAAAGGTCATTGTCTGTTGATGAATAAGGCATTGAAGTGCCTGATTCCAAAGAGAAGGAGAGTCTTCGCAGTACTCTCCTAAACATAAACTATATATAAGCCCCAACATTCTTCTAAACGATTTCTTACATCACGTTACAAGGATTAAGGTATCTCCTTCAACCTAGATTTCTATTTCAGCTCATCATCAAACTGTTTCTCGAGATTACCGTTTTTTCCTTGTAGTCCATGATTTTTTCTTTTATGTATTCTTCTTGCTATCTTGAAGCTTCTTCTACAAAATCGTGTTATAAACTAAATTTTTGGAAAACAGACAGTTTGTGTTACATTTTAAGTATATTTTTTTCTTATCTGTTTGTCTTAAACTCTTATATTATGTCTTATTTTAGTTTGTTTTGTTAATTGTATTGTACGTCTTGTTGTGGTTTTTTGTTTCATTATACACAAAGATAAAGATAGACGGCTATATGTTTAGCTTCACTTAAAATACAGTCACGTAAAATTTGGGTAAAATAACTTTGTGCTAATTTCAGATAAAATGATTATGTGAAGATTTAGATAAAATTTTGGGTAAAACAATACAAAATAAAATGTGTAAAATTCGGACAAAACCGGATCATTGCAATGCATAACAAAAAGGAATCATGGAAAGTTCGGATTAAAAAATATTCATTAAAAACACAGGACAAACGAAATTGTGCAAAACTTGGGATAAATATGATTTCGTACAAAAACTCGGTAAATACGTAACTGTACAAAACTCGCGTGAACAAAAAATCCATAAATAGTTTATGCGGAAATAGTAAAAATCAATGTCTAATCAAAATGCATCCGGAAAACCCTATTAAAATCATTTTGGGTATTTTGTCAGTTCGGGTTCGGTTCCACTTATTCAGTTTGGCTTCGGTTTGGTTATTCGGTCGCACCGCCACAGGCCTAGCATCAGGTGAAAACAGTACGAAATGCCTCCCGCCTCCTCTGACAACAGTGTTTGGACGCTTCAGGAGTGGGTTGTCAGACAGTTATCCAAAACGACGAAGGAAGTCGGTAAAAAGCACTCGAGTACGTCGTACAAACCAGTCCAGCCTTAACCAAGGAAGTTGAACCAGGTCTACTAACCCGGGTCAGATATCCTCTATAAATATAACCCACTCTCTTACCAAGAGGAGGATCTGCACTTACTCACTCATAACCACATCCTCTCACATCACTCGACTAAGAGCTCAATGGAGATTCTCTTTTGATTTCCTCTGTTTTCCGATCGTCGGACTCAGGGAAACTCAAGTCTAAATCTCAGCACGACTTCGAAGGATACATTTTGTATATAAAAGGTTCGGCCTTCCTAAGGTCCCCCCGGTCCAAGACTAAACTCCTGATAGACTCGCCAGACCACACCCCACATCATCCTCTGAGTCTATCTCTCCACCCACTTTCCGGTCGTCTTGACCAAGCTCCACCCCAAAGTCTTACGCTTGATCTCTTTACTCACTCAAATAGACCCACTAAAAGAACAGACAAGCCCAAGATCACTTCTTTCCTTCTGACCCGGCCTCACCTTTTTCCTTTTCCGCATGTTTCCCGATATTCCTTCCGATTCCTGACCTCAAACTGTTGTCTTTTGGATTATTGTTCATTTTTATGACTTGAGCGTCAGAGAATCTTTGGGAAACACACCCCCATCGTGTTTTCCGAAGGTTTCACGGCGTTGGCTGTTTTATAGGTGACTTGCTCCCAGTGGACGAACCTTGCTCTGCCGGCCATTCCAGCACCCCGATCCCAGGACCTTGACACGGCTCTAGTCACAAGATTACCCGGTGAGCTCACAGGCGCGCCCCCACCAGCGCGCTTCCAGACAGCCCCAAGCGCTACGTTAACTTGATCTCCTAGGCTCCCTTCAGATCCATGCCCATCTTCAGCCCACCCGATACGTAAAAGCTCAGATTTGAAGCCCAGTGGATATCCAATTGTTTTTTTTTATCGAAACATTAATTAAGACAAAACAATAGTTTTGTTGCCTCTTCATCTTTCTTTCTAATTACACATAAGAGTATAAAGGGTCCTAAACTCCTATACCTAAAAACCTGAAGCCTAACCCGAACCAAACCGAAAACCGAATGGTACCCAATATACCCGAAATACATTTATATATCCCAAATATTAATTATATTTAGATTTGATATAACCAAGTTAACCAAAATTACAATCATAAACCCGAAAATATCATTTATTTTAGACCAAAATAACTAAAATATACAAAATTTCTAAGTTATAGTTGTCAAAGTTTAACTAGTTTTTATTCAAATTTAACCAATTTTTATATTTTAATGATTTCTGGGTACCTAGAACCGAGCCGAATCTGAATGGTACCGAACCGAACCCGAACTGAAATTCTAAAACACCCGAACAGGTTTTATACCTCTGAACCCAAAAACCCTAAAAAACGAACCGAACCCGAATGGGTACCCGAACGCCAAAGCCTACCTGCTTTAGAGCGTCTATGGCGATGCGACTGTCCTTTTGTGTGCTTTCTCGTTTATCGAGACGCATGGATGTGTCAGCGTGTCTCCCGTTGCTTTGGGTTTTCCTGACTGTCTTTTGCCTTGTTGACCACACTCAGCAATCCTCCTCCGTTTATCTGATACATGCTTTATCTACGATCCCAACGATTAAACATTCAAACAAGATATTTTATCAAACGTCCTTACCTGCCCCAGACTCCCATAGGAACTCGGGGTCTATCTCACCTTACTGGGGCCCCTCGGGACCCTGGTTCGTCTTACCTTGCCCCCAGGGTTCTTCCGGGGGTCTCGTGTCGCATAACCTGGCTGGACAGATAAAGTATATTTTCTTTAGGATGGGGGGCCATTTCAGTTTTAGATTTTTTGGTGGTTAGAGCCCAAACATTTATCCTTAAGCACCTTAGCCATACATTTTTAGGGCAAGGAAAGTTTTTACCCCAACAATTAACATAAAAAATAAAATGTAATTAATCTTTTATTTTAATTTTGTTGGACACGTGTCAACTTTTTGAAATGATGAGGTGACAATCATATGGAGAGAGACGCACGCACGCACGCACGCACCCACCCACCCACCCACGCACGTACAGAAACCAGGACAATGAATGTATGGTAAAATAAAACTTGCCTTCTGACTTATTATATTCAAACATGAATTTCTGAAAGATGCTATAAAAAGAGAAGTAAGAACAGAGTGCTTCTGCTTTCATCATCTGCAGTAACAACACATAATTTGAAAAGGATAAAGTGAATGATACAAAGATGCTCCATCGCGATGGATGTCTCCGTGTCTTGTCGTTCCGTAATCTTGGGATCAACATATAAAGCTTCTTCCTCAAAACATGGATAAGAAGGAGAAACAGAAAGATACGACGACGCTCCATCGCCATGAAAGTTGTCGGTAAAAGAAACAGAAACCAGGACGAAAGCTCCAGGTTTGGAGGAGGCAATTTTGTGTCTGCTATTATTTGGCCATAGAGTGAGTTGGAAGGTTCTTCAGATCTCATCACTATCATCTGCATAATGTATAAAACCATCAGTTCAATTAAATAGTTCATTCCTATGGTCGATTTATAGTTGATCTTGAAAATAAGAGTTAGCTTCATAATCTTCTGATCAGTTTATGTATGCCAAAAGCTTACCTGCATCTGCTTCTTGTTTCTCCCAGTCTTTAGATATTCTAGTAGCTGCAACATCTTGAGATAGAGAGGCGTCCAAGAGTCTTATACCGCATCCTTTTATGTCCAATTTTCCTTCCTCGCAAATAAGTAAAAACTCAAACTCCATATCGTTGTAGTCCAATTCAGATTGAAGAGACTTGTGTTGTATAGCGGCAGATGGAAATGCAGGTAAATGAGAATTGAGTTCAAAGTTAAATACAATTACATGCTCCCTGTAGACCGTAAACAACCAACCCTCGGGGACCACATACTTCATGTCAAATAATTTCTCACCGATTAAGCCTCTGAAGCGCCAACGTACTATTATTGTCTCGACTAAAACACTATATGATTCAGCCACGATGCAAGCCTTGCACCGCATAAGTTCATGAGAAGGAGAGCTCTGAGGTAAAGTGATAATTAAGGAACTACCACAAGTTTGATGCGTGAAGTAAGTAGGCACTTCTCCACCTGGTAAGACTGTAATCATCATAGGTAAGGATAATCCTAGGATGAATTCATGCGCCTTTTGATCCAAATTTAAGCATTTCTTGAAGTCGAAAAACTTCAAATTGTCAGAATGGAAGTCCCGTAACTCTGTGATGCATGCATCTTTTGCAACCACACTTGCATCACTGAATGATGTGAGTTCAGAGCAGAAGCAAAAGTCTGCCACCTTAAGATGTCTAAATTTAAAAATGCTTGGGGAGATGTTTTTCAATCTGTTGCAACTCCTCATTTTGAGTTCTTCCAGGTTAGACATATTCTCGATCCAAGAAGGAACTTCTTCAATCGCAGTGTTGGATAGATGAAGCTCTCTAACCCTCGTTGAAATCTGAGGAAAAGTTCTCAACCGCGAGCAAGAACCGAGATAGAGTTCCTCAAGAGATTCCAAATTGACGTCAGTTGGAAGAACCTCGAGACTTGTGCAAGCTGTCATAATTAACTTCTTCAGCTTAGTGGCTTTTGAAAGGTCTGGAATTTCTTTCAGGTTAACACAAAATCTCATATCCATACTCTCGAGATTTTCAAGCGGCTGCAAAAAGAGAAAGAATATAAGCACTTTGGTTTAAATATAGTAAATAATATCGTAAAAAAAATTGTAAATAGAAAAGAGCCATTTATTTTATGTTACAAAATTGATAAACAATATGATGTATGACTATTTAATAAGGTTGGTGAGCTATTAACTGATTTAAAATTTGAATCTAACTAGACCAAATTTATTCTAAATATATAGAAATATGAGCAGAATTAATTACATATTGATTCATGTGAAATGTAAAAACTTTTTATTAGTTAAATTGTTTAAGTTTTGAAATCATTAAAAATATTCGCTTGCTCCCCTAATTCATAGTTTCTTCTATCCTCTATAATTTCATTGTTTTCTTGTTTTATTATTTTAATCTATCATTTATTTTGTTAGTATTTCTCATGTTTTCAAAAAACACGTTTCGTTTATATTTTAGGAGAAAACAAATCTCACTTTGAGAGTGCTACTTTTCAAAATTACCACTGTTGATTGTGTATTTTCAAAAATATCAAATATTTAATTTAAAATGAATCAAAATCCTTTTTAATGGATAAATCTAAACCATAATTGAAAACGGCTAACCCACAAAAAATGATCTAGTTTTATTTGTGTTTTATTTAGGTGAATAAAAATTTCCACACAATAATTTGTATTATTATTGATTTGTAGTTATTATTAGAATAAAAATGATATTTTTAAAAATAAAAAATTAAGAATTGTAGTTTTGAAAAGTGATATTTTTCAAAATGTCTCTATAATTTATGTAAAGCTACTTTCAATATGTATGTTTTACAACCTCAAGATTTAATATTTTGGTAAAATTAGAAAACATAAAACTCTAAGATCTTTCAAACATCATTTACGAACAATATTTAATACAAAATTCTCATTTTTACAAAAAATTGCGATACTATTTTTTTTCACAAAACTATATTAAGCTATTCTAATTCATTTAATTTTATGTTTTTAACCTAATTATTTCCAAAGTTTTTAAATATTTTATTAAATTTTATATACTGTTAATCGGAAATTTTGTTTAGTGACATTCTTAACGTTCTGATTTATATAACGCAAAACACTATTTTACATGACATGTCTTATTTACTTATATTAATTGGTAATTAAAATTAATACCAAAAATTAAAATATTTTATTTAAGTTTTACAACTATTTCATAACTTATAATATTTTTTATACTTCATTTAATAATATTATGTCTGGTTAAAATATTATTTGTATGTTTTTTTGTAATATTTGAAATAAATGAAGCAAGACATACTCATTATTTATATGACCCAAAATTAAGTATTATATAACTTATAAATAATTTTAAGATAATTATTATTTTAGTTATTTGTTACTGAGTAAGTTTTGTGTAATGGCACCATTGTTTCTAAAAAATAATAAAATAACTAAAGTAAGATTGGTTATATATATTTAAGTCATAATAATGTAAATAAAGTGTAATATATGTATAGATCATAATAGATAATATAGTTATTAAAGGTTAACTATTCTTTCATAAATTGATATACGAAAATGGAAAAATATTTTCCCACAATGTATACTAAATTTTCTTTAGGGTGCTAAATCAATAAGCTAATGATATAGCAAAGAAGAAGACATAAAAGAAGGTCTCCATCTCCTCGGCATTAGAATATTATCGAAACATCAAAAAAGATTTTCTTTACGAGAATGTTAATTACCTGGACTCCTTCCCAAAGTTTCTCAAACTTGCTGTATGTCATCTTGAGATCAACCAGATGTTCTGTGCGGAAGTTAGAAGGTATACATTTCAATGGGAAACCAATCCAGTGGAGATGAGTGACCCGATATATATTCTTGATCCACATAGAAGCTATTTCAGTTCTATTTAGTGGAAAACTTTTGAACCATGAGCATTGAGTAAGATTGAGGTGTTCAAGAGATTCGAAGTTGACTTTGGTTGGAAGAACCATGAGGTTGGTGCAATAGAGAAGATTCAATACCTTGAGATTTTTGGCCAATGCAAGATTGGGAATTTTTTTTAAATCTCTGGATCCATATAATTCCATCTTCTTGAGGCGTTGAAGTGGCTGAAAACAAAGTAGGGAAAAAGATAATACAAACGTCAAAAAAAACATTGTATACAAATTCTTTAATCCCAACTAATCAATGTAGAAAAATATTTTAGCCAAAATAAATTACTCTAACATGTATAACCTATTACTACCTAATTGAAAAGAATGAAAAGTAATAAGCTTTTGTTGTAAATGGAAAACTAATCAAATCTTATTGTAGACAAATAAATAAAATTTGATAGTACGTACCGAAGTTCCTTTCCACAACCTTTTAAGCTTACTACCTCTCATTATGAGTTCAACAAGATATTCTGCCTTGAAGTTAGAAGGAATATATTTCCATGGATATCTATCCCAATGTAGCAATCTGAGTTTAGGGGGCAAATAAGCGAGGCCCCGATGTGACTTCAATACGATGCCATGGGGGGAGAACTTTTCATCGAGCTTTTCAAAGAACCTTTCCACAAATCCCGTCCCATACCACCGGTCGGTTACGTAAAACTTTATAAACTGGAGATTACGCATTCCTTCAAACGAATTTTCATCTATAAATAAAGGCTCATTGATATCGATAGATGATTGGTTCAAACATATACCTAGGACATTTTCTGTCCCCTGAAAAAAATAACCATGACACAAAGTCATTGTCTTAAGAAAAATTCTGAAAATTTATCAAACATCAAAAGACTTGTTTAAATTCACATAGAGTCTACGCATTAAAAGTGTAACAACTTACAGTTTTATAAGTAAGTACTTCACGAATATCCTCCAGATCCACCAAGAATCGACGTTTTCCAGGATCGTTAGACTCTTCACGAACAATTTCTCTACCCAACTTCTGCAGCAAAATGTGCATTTGCACTGTTTTTTCTGGTGTAGTTATACGTATGAGGGACTTATCAGCTAGCATTTTAATTCTAGTGTTAACACTAGTGTAAACATCCTCCAGCAAGTTATTGATGTAACTGACACTCTCACCATTTAATAAACACGCAATGTAGAGGAATAATTCTTGATCTTTCCTATCTAACCTAAGGTAACCAAATTTTAATATGTTCCCAATTTTATCATCCAAATCACCTTGAATCTTAGGCATCATTTCCTCCCACTCTTCCTCGTCTTTTTCTTTCAAAGACGAACCTAAGACATTGAGACCCAGAGGAAGATTACCGGCAAGTTTAGCAACTTCAACTGCAAGCTCCTTAAAACCATCAGGTGGAGAGTTTTTCCCAAAAGCAGATCGAGAAAACATCTTAAGAGCGATATCTTCAGACGGGAAGTCGACCTTGTAAATAAGATTAATCTTATGAGACTTGAGAAGTTCTCTATCTTGAGTAATCAGGATAATTCTGCTTCCAGGCCCAAACCATCTGGTATGTCCCACCAAAGTCTTAAGTAGTTCTAGATCATCCACATCATCAAGAACGATAAGAACTTTCTTGTTTCTTAGCCTTTGTTCCACCGCACCTATTTTTTCTAACTTTATGTCCGTTTGGCACAAAATTGTAGATAGAAACTGTTCTTCCCAAGCTAGTTTCATCTTATAGTCGTTATGGATGGTTCTCTTATAAGATACGATAGCGCGGTGATGGAATTGGCTAGAGAGTTGGCTGAAAAGAGCTCTAGCGATGGTAGTTTTACCGATCCCTGAAGGCCCCACAATCCCTATCATACTCGCTTCCTCAGAGTCCAAGCCCAACTTTGAATTGATTGCCTTTATATGAGCGTCGATCCCAACAAAGTCATCACAACCATTGGTTGTTGTAGCAAAGAGTTTATTCGAAACATCGTTGGCAATTTTCTCAATCATCTTTGCTTCATCAGGCCTAATATCGACAGCCAAATATCATCAAGAAATACCACTAATAAAAACACAAATCAAAGTCTATGCAAAGAAACCCCAAATTCCCAAATGGTTAAAATAAATGTTATGATAAAATTGTAATATGTCTAGCAATATTCTCTCCTTAATTTACTTAAAGTTTAATATTTTGAAAAGAAAAAAAACATACCAGTTGAGTGAATGCTCTCCAGTTATAGTCGCTACCTCAGATAGAGCTTTTATCCAATTGTTTTTCTGATCCTCGGTTTTGTCCTCGCAGCTCTTTGTAAAGGCCTTTCCAAAATCTCCGGTCTGTTTTTTGACATGAGAAGGATCAACATCGTAGAAAACCGGAATCACCTTTTGACTCAACTCATTGTAGCACTTGTGGATCTCCACCAATTCATCCAAACACCATGTGGAAGATGCATAACCATTAGAAAAGATGACGATTGCGATCTCCGATCCTCTTATTGCCGAAAAAAGCTCGGGTCTGATTTGGCAGCTTCTCTCCATGTTATTGTCTTCGAATGTAACGATTGATTTGCTACGGAGCTTCTCGAGAAGATGGCTAAGGAATGTTTTGCGGACATCTTCTCCTCTAAAGCTTGGGAATACACCATATTTCCAGGTGCGACAAGAAGAAGAAGAAGAAGAAGAAGAAGAAGCCATGGAAAAAAAAGACAGAGAAAAAACAAACTCAAATTCTCAAGGGGGAGAATTGTGAACATGTAGGAAAACTCCATGCGATTTCCATTTTGCACTCAAGCCATAAGATTTCTATCCATAAGGGGGACCATAGCCATAATCAATCACCGTCACACAGCTCACACAAAGACTTTTTTATCCAAAAATGTATCAAGACATTTTCCAGAACTAAATGTAAAATGCAGTGTATCAAATACCATCTTAAATCGTTTCATACTTGATTTTATTTTGTTTACATTTTTTTTTTAACTGGAATTAACTAGGTGATACCTCCATGTCGAGATAGGAAGATAATGATGTAATCTCAATTATTTATTTAGATTTTATTTTGTAATTTTTTATCATTAGTTTTTATATTCTTAGAAACTAATTTTGAAAAATAAATAAAAGATAAGATGTGAAGATAAAATGAAAAAGAAACAGCATTGCGCCACCACCACCCCCTATAGGCTTGGATTTACTCGAAGACTTCAAACGAAGACTTTGAATGGGTTGAAATTTTGAAGTTCAGGCTATGGGATGCGATTTTTGGTGACTATCCCTGCTACCGAATGCGAGTTCAATTGGCAACATGGCATTTGGAGATTTGAGTACACAACCAAAAATCCGGAATTTGGTATGGAGGTGTGCTAGTAAGTGATGGGCTGTCTGGATTTTCGAATGCTCCTCTTTTTCCTTGGCTTTGTTAGAACATTTGGACTTCTAGGAACAAACTCATTTTGCAGAAAAAACTTTCACTCCCCGAGAATTCGTTACAAAGGCCATTGTCGAGAATAAGGCTTGGTGTGTTGCACAAGTAATCTAAAAAAAGAATCCTATTAACCCTTCTCTTCGCTACCAACTGAAGAATAAAATGAAAGATTATGCATGTCACGTTGATGCAACTTGGAATGAACAATCTTTGAATTGTGAAATGGGTTGGATCTCCTTATTATTCCATCAACCAATAGGAAAGAACCACCCGAACTCACGTCACCTCCCTTCTAGCTGCTGAGTCTTGGCCCCTCCATTCTGCCCACTTTTATCCTCGCTTTCAAGGACTTGATAATAACCACATGCTCTCTGACTCGGTATTGTTATCCAACGTGTGGTCAACATAGACTCTCATAATGAGATTAACCAAGTGCTTGAGAACATTAAAGATATATATAAATTGTTCCTTTAGTTTGATTGATGATAATAAAATTCATGACAAAAAAAAAATGTCATTCTCTTTGGCATTGAATCAAATTAGCTTAGAAATCAACTGAAACTTGCACCGTAAAACACATCTTTATCAAACCCATGAGAGTCCTATTCTATTCTAGCTTCATGATTCCACACCTAGCCATCTAAACCCAGCTAGCGTTTCCTTCTAAGTCTATCACGATTTTTTTTTCCTTTTGTTATGTCTTAGATTAAAGACACATTACCATGATTTTTAGTTGCATCTTCTCTGTCTTCTTCTCAATTTATCTGGCTTGATCTCCGATTTTTTTACCCGCTATCTCATTTCGAGCAGCACGCATGAGAATGCAAGTAAGTTCGTGAGCTTGTTGGAATGCCTAATGGAGTAGCTCAACACAAGAAGCTGGTGTGAGCTAGTAAAACACTACAAGAAATCTACCACAAAACTGACGGCATTTCCGACGAAAATAATATCCGTCGGAAAAAACCGACGGATTTCCAAAGGAAATTAAAATTATCAAATCCGTCGGTTTACCGTCGGTTTTTTCCGACGGATTAATATCCGTCGGTTTCTGTCAGAAATCCAAAGACCAAAGGTCGGATCTTTGGTCTTCCGGACGATTCATCATCTTACTCGGCTACTTCACGCTATTTCAGAGATCCTACCGCCGATCTTAGGGCGGAGCTTGCACAGAGTCACACTGAAATGGAGGAGATGAAGGCGAAGATGCAACGCCTTGAAGAGGCCGGAGAAGCACAAAGGGCGAAATATGAAGCTGAGCAAGAAGCGATGGTCCAACGGATGAACGAATTCTTTTCGCAATATCCACCACCTCGACCGGGACCACCTCCATCGGATGTTTAGTTTGATTTCGGATTATAAACAATTTTTATGTTTTTTTTTATTTGAATTATTAAAAAATTTAAATAATATTCAATTTTAATTTTCAATACAATTCAATTTTAATTTTCATTTCTTTTTAATTTAATTTTCTTAAAATTAATACATTTATTGATTTTTCAAATTATTATACTAAAAAAAAAACTTGGCCTTCGGTAATCTGTCAGTTTTTAGATCCATCGGAAATCTGTCGGTTTTGTTCATCGGAACGCCGTCGGTACCCGTCGGTTCAAAAAACATCAAAATTATGTTGGTAATCCGTCGGTTTTTAGATCCGTCAGAAATCTGTCGGATTTTTTTGGTCGGAACGTCGTCGGTAATCGTCGGTTCAAAAAACATCGGAATTCTGTCAGGAATCCGTCAGAAATATTCCGACGGGAAACCGACGGAAACTATTCCGACAGGAAACCGACAGATTCCGACGGATATCCAGAAACTAGGTTCCGTCGGAAATTCGTCTGTATTTCCGATGCGGTTTCCAATTCCGACGACATAGTTCAGACGATAAAAACCGACGGATTTCCTACGGATTTTACTTATTCCGACGGATTTCTGACAGATTTTTCTATTTGATCCCGGCTGTTTTTTTGTAGTGAAAGAAGCGTCACGGATTACCTCACGGATTCTTGAAATTAAGTTGGAATATATTAACAACTAGATTTTGACCTGCGCTCCAGCGCTGGATAATATTTTTTTCATATGTAATTTTTGAAATTATGGCTGTATTTTGTTAATTTGTTTTGTGGGTGTATATTATATTGTCAGTAAATTTTTTTGGCTTTTTATTGGATATGGTTGTTACGACTCACGAAATGGTTTTCGTTTATAACATGTATTTTGTTGAATTATATAGGTTATGACCGGTTACAGTTACTAAGTTTTGTTGAACAATTAAGGTTTTGACTCGTGCTATAGCGCGAGATAACTATCTGTGTTTTTCATTTTGTTTAAAATGAGATATGATTTGTTTTAGTTTTGTATATTTAAAAATATCATAATCGCTTAATATATTAATTTAAATTTATTTTGTATCTATAGCTAAGTAGTAACAACCTATCTATGAAATGAGGTTGTTGCAAAATTGCTACAAATAATATATAAATATGCATAGCAACAAAACAAACAAAACCATTTTATTCAAACATTCTGATAAAAATAACTTCAAATTTTATGTTGTACTCCCTCTGTTTTAAATTAAGTATCACTTTAGATTGATTTTTTTTTTGTTTTTGATTAAGTATCATTTTAGATTTTCAAGACAAATGTTTGATAATAGTTACAGTTTTATCCCTCATGTATTAATGTATTGACCAATAAAAAAATTGATAGATTATATTAATAAGGGGTAAACCATAAAATTTAATAATCTTCTTAATATGTGTGAAAACTGAAAACATCTAAAAGGACACTTATTTTAAAACACATGGGAGTAATAAAATTAGTGGATTTATCCGTAACAAAAACATCAAGGTTCAAAATAGTGAGAAATTACTAGAAACTCTAGTTGTAGCATTAAACTATGGTTTGTGATAAATTATCTTGTAGCAAAAAATGTACATGATAATTGTGAAAAATTGTTAAGAAATGTTGTATTTGGTGTAAATTTGTTATGAATTGTTTATCGCAACGAGTTGAGATTTACAATGTAGAAAATATATATGTGTAAATCTTTTGTTTATAAACTAAATTTCATAGCAAACAACAACAATGGATATGGTAATATCAAATAAATTATATTTATTATAGATTAGTTATAGCAAATTAAAATAAACTACATATTTCTTTGTATTGACATTAGCATTTTATCACTGGAGTAAAAAAAAATTATTTGTTGGGGTTTGCAAAGATTATGCATTAAGAAAATATTGATGATGAAGTTTTTGATAATCTGAATGTTTATTAGTAGAATGCAAAGAAGACTCACAAACGATAAAAGAGTTAAAACTCAAAAAAAAAATCATTGGTGGTTTAAGGTTTAAAACAAAACAATTAGTGAACACAAAAGAGAGACATAATGTGATAGCTACACAAATTGTGATACTACGTAGTTGTAGCAATATTTTCGATTAAATGGTACAATTTATAAACTATTTCATTTATAAATTTTTTTTGTAAGTATCATTAATTAGTAACAACTTATTACGAAATGATACTGTGGCAAATTTTCTATAAATTCGAGTCAAAATATATGTAGCAGAAAAAAGCATAACATTTTGTTATAGAAAATTTGTAACATATAACTTCATATTTTCAATAGATTTGATGTTGTAAGAAAGTGTTGGATTTACTTGAAGAAAAACACTAAATTATAAAATAGTAAAAAATAACTATAAAGTATTGTTGCAACGTAAGTTATATATAGTTTGTGACAAATTATTTGGTAATAATTTGCTACGAATGATTTTTCAACAATAACATATGATTTTTAGTATAAAAAGTGTAGGTACATTAACTTTTTGTGTGTACACGTTGCATATGCTTGATATATTAATTTGGCTTATATAACATTCATCTTCTATAGATCATACCAACTTCCATTCCCCATATTCTTGGATCGAAGTATATAATTTATAAACCTCTTATGGATCATTTGTATCTTCCCATCAAATGTGAGATGTTGGGAACATCAAAATGCTGACGGATCATTTCACAAATGAAACTATCAAACTTTTATTTTAATTACAACCATATAAAATGATAACTTATAACCATGGGACTTGAATCTTTTGAGACGATTTTGGTTGAGTAATAATTAGTTTTCTAACATTACATCTAAGTTGAAGAACTTAAACGTTAACCAAATTGTTGGTTTTGGAATTTACACAAATTCGGGGTAATAAAAGTCTATTAAATATTGAAGATAAAACTCCATGCAAAATGGATGAAAAGTCCATGAAGACCAAATAATCAGACGATGTATTGTCTAATCAGAAATATCAAATTTGATGCATTAAAATAGTAGTATCAAAATGATCAAATCTTGAAATTAAATAAAAAAATTAATGGAGATAGAAACTTTACAATTCGAGTATTCAACTACAGTTATGGAGGATTTTTTTTATAACACACACACGCAACAAAGAAGGGGGCAATAGTCTTCCACTAAGAGCAACACTTTATTCTCTTTATATTTCAGTTTGTATTACCATCAACATTCAATTTGTAACCTTTGTTCATTCGATTTCTTCTTTTGATTCAACTTAGTACTATTTTGTATGAGTTCACATAAGATTTGAACTCAATTTTTTAGTTTTCAAGGTTTTATTCATTAGAATTTGGCTTTGAATAAATGTAGCGAATAAAATCGACAAATCCATTTGTGAATTGGACAGTTTTTTGTTTTCCATTCATAAGTTATAGACCATAGTAATGTATAAAAAAAAATTACAAAAATCTATCACGAACCAACTACAAACTGCTTTTACAGAAAAAAAATAAACTTTTCTTTTTACAAAAAAAAATAACTTAAACTACATCGGATTATTGCATGTCTAAAAGTTAGATGGTTTAATCAGTTAATGGTATAATCCACTTCGTTTTCAACATCCATTCAAAACTTTAACATCCACAATATTCATTCGTATTTAAAACAATTATGCTGGTTAATTTTTTACCAAAAACAAAATTGTTTCAATCAACCAAATTTTGTTTTTCATAAAATCTGACACTAGTATACACATTTACACTGAACTAGTACACATTCATTCTATTCGGTTTGTTATATTTGCGTATGTTCCGTGTATTACGCTTCTTTGACTCATTCACCGTTGTAAAAATCCCGAACCATAAGCTTAAGACTGACACAAAATTATACCATCAAAAGAGAAGAGACTAAAGTATTGTCACTAAAGTACACATCACAAAAAGAAAAGTGAAAGAGAAATAGAAGAGAAGCTTGTCATCAATCCTCACGCCTCTCTATTTTCCCGGCAATTTCACTTTACTTTTCTCTCTTCAATCTTCATGTAACCACTCCTCCATGCATCACTCCTCCACCGCCGTCTCCGGCGAACTCACAAAACCACCAACCGCCCCACTCCAACCACTTCTTGACCTAATCACAAACGTCCTCTCCGTCCTTCTCCTCTCATCTCTAACCGTCCGATCATTCATCGGACGGTGGCAAATCCTCCGATCAAAACTCTTCTCCCTAAACACATCTCTCACTTCCTTATCCGAATCACCACACTGGTCACAAAACCCACTCCTCCACACTCTCCTCCCATCTCTCCTCTCCAATCTCCAACGTCTCACCTCACTCTCCGACCAATGCTCCTCCTCCTCTTTCTCCGGTGGTAAACTCTTAATGCAAAGCGACCTCGACATAGCTTCCTCTTCACTCTCCACCCACATAAGCGATCTCAACCTTCTCCTCAGATCTGGTGTTCTTCACCAACAAAACGCCATCGTTTTATCACTCCCACCACCAACCTCAGACAAAGACGACATTACCTTCTTCATCAAAGATCTCTTCACTCGTCTCCAAATCGGAGACGTCGAATTCAAGAAAAAATCTCTTGAATCTCTTCTCCTACTTCTTACCAATAACGAAAAATCATCAAGAATCATAGCTGAAGATGGTAACGTTAGTTACTTAGTCACACTCCTCGATCTTCACCACCATCCTTTAATCCGTGAACATGCTCTCGCCGCCGTGTCGTTGCTCACATCCTCAAGCATCGATTCAAGAAAAACTGTATTCGAACAAGGCGGATTAGGTCCATTATTACGATTACTCGAAACTGGATCTCCACCGTTGAAAACAAGAGCCGCCGTTGCGATTGAATCCATAACCAATGATCCAGATTCCGCTTGGGCTATCTCAGCTTACGGCGGCGTTACTATATTAATCGAAGCTTGTAAATCAGGTTCGTTAGAATTAAAAGAACACGTCACTGGTATTATAACCAACATCGCCGCCGTTGAAGAAATCAGAATCATTCTCGTCGAAGAAGGAGCTATACCGGTTCTTATACCGCTTTTAATTTCCGGTTCAATTTCGGTTAAAGAAAAGACGGCGAACTTCATCTCTTTAATCTCATCTTCCGGTGAGTTTTACCGAGATTTGATTATTAGAGAAAGAGGATTACAGATTCTGATTCATTTAGTTCAGAATTCATCAAATCCAGACACGATCGAACACGCTTTGATTGCTCTTACTGAATTATCCACCATTGCTATGGTTTCCAAGGTTTTATCATCATCAACAACGTTTATTATCAATTTAGGCGAATTTGTGAAACACGGAAACGTGATTCTTCAACAGATCTCATCTTCGTTATTAGCGAAGTTAACAATCAGCGACGGGAATAAACGAGCTGTTTCCGATTGTTTAGGATCGTTGATTAGGTTAATGGAATCGCCTAAACCGGCGGGGTTACAAGAATCGGCGACGGAAGCGGTTAAATCGTTGTTGACCGTTAGATCTAATCGGAAAGAGGTGATTAGAGATGAGAAGAGTGTGATTCGATTGGTGAAAATGTTGGATCCGATGAATGAGAGGATTGTGAATAAAGAGCTGCCGGTGATGGTTGTGACGGCGATTTTATCAGGTGGAAGTAATACGGCGAGGGTAAAATTGATTAGTTTAGGAGCTGATCGTTATCTTCAATCTCTTGAGGAAATGGAAGTTTCCGGCGCTAAAAAAGCGGTTCAGAGACTCGCCGCCGGTAATCGGTTAAAGAGTATCTTCACTAGAGCTTGGAAAGATCACTAAAGGTGCGTGGCATTTCCGTAATTTCTTGTGATTTTGCATGGAAAGTCTAAATTGCCCTTTACGAGTGGGACCTGAATTTCGATGCTTTTTTTTGGAGTCCACAGCTTTTGTTAGAATAATTGAATTGATTAGGAAATACAGATGGGGACGATATTGCATGATATATTTAATTTAAGGGTCCCTTTGAAACGTGGGTTTATGAAGTTTTTATTGTTGCGTTAACGATGATAAAGACTTTAGTTAACTAAATAAATTGGGATCTAGATTCATTGAGCTGTCACCGACATTTATTCGTTTAATTTATCGTCAAATCTTGCAAATGGCGTTTGATTTAGATTCAACGGGTATGTATTCGGTTATTCGGTTTGGTTCGAGTTATTTGGGTTTTGGGATTTTTGGATTTTTAAAATATGTTCCATTCGGTAAAAAAAAATATTACTCAGTTTGTATTCAGGTTTAGTTCAGTTCAGTTCGTATATATTAATTAAAACGGTTCAAAAATCCAAACTGACGGTATAGAGTTTGCATGAATAATAAAATGTTGATAAAGCTTGACACTTCGTGCTACTTTATCCGCTTTTGAATTTAAATTACGATAAATTAAAAAAATAATTCTAATTAATATAATGATATTTTTGTATATTTAAATGTATTTTTCTGTATATTTCGTTAAATATTAAATTTTTATTTGATTTTGGTTAAAATTTTCTGTACCATTTGGATTATTTTTAAATTTGGTTTCGATTTGGTTTTAATGAGTTTCGGTTCTATTCAGTAAAATCGATTAGGTTTGGTTATTTTGTCCACCTTCTACCTATGTGATGTAAAAACAGATTTATTCAATTATTAATTATGGAAACAATTATGGTTAAATGGTTAGGCTCATATCATGTGGAGTTTTTGGTCGGTTAATTAAATGTATTTAATTGGTTAAGTGGAAGTGGTAATAAATTTCCTCATTTACAGGTATGAAGGATTCGATTGTGGAAGACCTGGAAAGTGTCTTCTACTTTTGACTTAAACCAGAAGATTCCGATTAATCATACTCATAAACACTCACATCAACGGGCAATTTTTTTTTCTAAATATGAAAAATCCTAATATTTATATTTAACTATTTATCAAAGTTATGGATGCAGGTTTTATCGAGTATCCTCCTGCTTTGTTTGATATTTTTTTTTTAGTTTTATCCTTGAAAATGAGGTTTTGGGTGGAGGGTTTTTTCTTCCATATGTATTTGTGTGATTGTATATTTAAATTACTCTTGATTTTTGATCTGTAAACTGGCTATTTTATGTGCCTTTTTTGAGTTTCTTTATATTTTTGCTTACTTGTGGTAGGGTCTTTACAATATCACAGTGAAATTGAGCTTTACAAGTCCACAATAATCTTGTCTTGTCCAAAAGTTTTACAAGCTGTGTTTTGTCGATGACTAATAAATATAAATAGCAGAAAGTAACAAAACGAATGTATATTTTTCCAATTGTATAAAGGCATCATCATCTGCTAAATTTAGAGTTTAGACCTTGTTATTGGCAGACAAATGAGGAAGTCGAATTGTCGGAAGACTGAAATGATCATAGGAAGTAGCAAGGATATTTTAAGAAGAGGCATGACACAATTTAACGGGATCAAAGGCAAAGTGGAGTCTTCAGCATTCAAAGATGGATTTATTGGGCTAATTTATGAAGTTCATGATATGGAGAGCACTCAAAAATTCATCTATGATGTTAACTATCAAGTCTAACCCATTTTAAGTCTATTATAGAGCTCACAATCATCACTTTATTTTCTGGCCAAAAGGAGTGACGAAAATTGAATATCAAGACTCATTGGAGGCCAAGAGTTATTCAACTATATTAATTCCAGCTTATTTACGTTTACTCTAAGTCAGTGCTTTGGAATTGTATTTTTAAATTTCAAGACAATTTATTTGTCTATTTTTTACCACAAGTGTTTTCTATAAATATTTATGTAATCACATTTGAGAAATAAGATTTTTTGATATTTTTGGAACCTTTTTGAGAGTGATTCTTATTTTCGTTAATGGTGTGTAATATCCATTGATTCGATCTTTGGTGTGTCATATCCAGTGATCAAATCGGTTTATCAAGTATTCACTATCATACTTGTGCGGCCATTCTACCGACTGAAGAAAGTTGCTTGCGGTATAAGTTAGTATCAAGTGGTGGGTTTCATATACTCACTCTTGGAGCTACCTGCATCGTCTTTCTAAGGTTCCACCGCCCTGTTTCACTGAAGCGTATTAAGTTGATTTGGGGGTCATGCGTTTAATATACACATTGTTACTACCACACAAGATCTTTGAAGTCAAGGATTATCCATTTGCCAACTTAGAATGACGACTCCTTGGGAGATTTCAAATCATTTGGTATCCGATCACCATTGTAAGTTCGGTATTCTATCTTTTTATCATCTTCTCATTCTTTCATCTTCTTTCATCCGCCTTATATCTTTTCATCTTCTTTCCTTCATCCTATATCCTTTCATCTTCTATATTTTCATTTTCTACCTTTTCATCTTATAAGGAAAAAACAAAAAAGAGAAAAAAAACAAAAAGAAAAAGAAAAAAAAGAGACAAAAAGAACCGAAATGAAAAAAGGAAAAAGGAAAAAAAAAGACCGAGAGAAGTTCTGGGTTGTTTAGCAATTCTATTTTTTTTTTGATCTTTTGTGTTGAAAAGTTTGAGAACATGCTGCAAAGTTATGTGAAAAATCACTTTGCGTCTACTCTTTCTTTTACAAGAGCCAGATTTGAAGACAAATATTTTTTCAATAAGAGGGGTATAAGATGATCAAGAGAAGCAGAACTGGATCAAAAAGCAAAGTGGAGTCTTTAGCATTCAAAGATGGACATATTGAGCTAATTTATGAAGTTCTGGACATGTAACACATTCAAATGTGCATCTATGATGTTAACTATCAAGTCGATCCCATTTGAAGTCTATTACAAGTCCAAGAAGAACACAAAATAATCACTTTATTTTCTAGCCAAAAGGAGTGACGAACATTGAAGATCAAGAGTCATTGGAGGCCAAGAGTTACTCAACTATATTAATTCTAGCTTATTTAAGTTTACTCTTAGTCATTGCTTTGAGATTGTATTTTCTAGTTTCAAGAAAATTTATTTGTCTACTTTTTACCACAATTATTTTCTATAAATACTTATGTAACCACATTTGAGAAATAAAACTTTTTAATATTTTTTGAACCCCTTTTGAAAGTGATTCTCAATGGTGTGTAATATCCATTGATTCAATATTTGGTGTGTCATATCCAATGATCAAACCGTTTATCAAGTGTTCTCCATCGCACTTGTGTGGCCATTCTATAAACTGAAGAAAGTTGTTTGCGGTATATATTAGTATCAAGTGGTAGGTTTCTTATACTCACTGTTAGAGCTACCTGCATCATCCTTCTAAGGTTTTACTGTCTTGTTTCACTGAAGCATATTAAGGTGGTTTGGGGTGAAGGGTTTAAAATACCAATTGTTACTAAGACACAAGATCTTTGAAGTCAAGATTATCTATTGGGAGACACAAGAATGACGACTCCTTGGGAGATTTTGAATCATTTGGTATCAGATCACCATTGTAAGTTCGGTATTCTATCTTTTTATCATCTTCTCATTCTTTCATCTTCTTTCATCCGTCTTATATCTTTTCATCCTATATCCTTTCATCTTCTATATTTTAATTTTCTACCTTTTCATTTTCTAAGGAAAAGAAAACAAAAAAGACAAAAAAAAACAAAAAAAAAAGAGAAAATAAAAGACAAAACAACAAAAATGAAAAAAAGGAAAAAGGAAAAAAAAAACGACCGAGAGATGTTCTGGGTTAGCAATTCTAATTTTTTTTTTTGATCTTTTGTTTGGTAAAATTTGAGAACAAGCTGCTATTTTAAGTTCTATGAAAAATCACTTTGTGTCTACTCTTTCGAAAAGCCAGATTTGAAGAAAATTATTTTTTCAAGAAGAAGGGTATGAGATGATCAAGAGAAGCAGAAATGAATCAAAAGCAAAGTGGAATCTTTAGCATTCAAAGATGGACATATTGAGCTAATTTATGAAGTTCTGGACATGGAGCGCATTTAAAAGTCCATCTATGATGTTAACTATCATATCGAGCCCATTTGAAGTCTATTACAAGCCCAAGAAGAACCCAAAATAATCACTTTATTTTCTGGTCAAAAGGAGTGACGAGAATTGAAGATCAAGAATCATTGGAGGCCAAGAGTTATTCAACTATATTAATTCCAGCTCATTTAAGTTTACTCTTAGTCATTGCTTTGGGATTGTATTTTCTAGTTTCAATACAATTTATTTGTCTACTTTTTACCACAATTATTTTTTATAAATACTTATGTAACCACATTTGAGAAATAAGACTTTTTGATATTTTTGGAACCCCTATTGAGAGTGATTCTCAGTGGTGTGTAATATCCATTGATTCGATCTTTGGTGTGTCATATCCAATGATCAAACCATTTATCAAGTGTTCTCCATCGTACTTGTGTGGCCATTCTATTGACTGAAGAAAGTTGTTTGCAGTATATATTAGTATCAAGTGGTAGGTTTCATATACTCACTGTTGGAGCTACCTGCATCATCTTTCTAAGGTTTTACCGTCTTGTTTCCCTGAAGCATATTAAGGTGGTTTGGGGTGAAGGGTTTAATATACCCATTGTTACTAAGACATAAGATATTTGAAGTCAAGATTATCTATTTGCCAATTTAGAATGACGACTCCTTGGGAGATTTTGAATCATTTGGTATCAGATCACCATTGTAAGTTTGGTATTCTATCTTTTTATCATCTTCTCATTCTTTCATCTTCTTTCATCCGTCTTATATCTTTTCATCTTCTTTCTTTCATCCTATATCCTTTCATCTTCTATATTTTAATTTTCTATCTTTTCATTTTCTAAGGAAAAGAAAACAAAAAAGACAAAAAAAAAACAAAAAAAAAACGAGAAAATAAAAGACAAAACAACAAAAATGAAAAAAAGGAAAAAGGAAAAAAAAAATCGAGAGATGTTCTGGGTTAGCAATTCTAAATTTTTTTTTGATCTTTTGTGTGGTAAAATTTGAGAACAAGCTGCTATTTTAAGTTCTATGAAAAATCACTTTGTGTCTACTCTTTCGAAAAGCCAGATTTGAAGACAATTATTTTTTCAAGAAAAGGGGTATGAGATGATCAAGAGAAGCAGAACTGAATCAAAAGCAAAGTGGAATCTTTAGCATTCAAAGATGGACATATTGAGCTAATTTATGAAGTTCTGGACATGGAGCGCATTTAAAAGTCCATCTATGATGTTAACTATCATATCGAGCCCATTTGAAGTCCAAGAAGAACCCAAAATAATCACTTTATTTTCTGGCCAAAAGGAGTGATGAGAATTGAAGATCAAGAATCATTGGAGGCCAAGAGTTATTCAACTATATTAATTCCAGCTCATTATGTTTTATAAATACTTATGTAACCACATTTGAGAAATAAGACTTTTTGATATTTTCGGAACCCCTTTTGAGAGTGATTCTCAGTGGTGTGTAATATCCATTGATTCAATCTTTGGTGTGTCATATCCAATGATCAAACCGTTTATCAAGTGTTCTCCATCGCACTTGTGTAGCCATTCTATTGACTGAAGAAAATTGTTTGCGGTATATATTAGTATCAAGCGGTAGGTTTCATATACTCACTGTTGGAGCTACCTGCATCATCTTTCTAAGGTTTTACCGTCTTGTTTCCCTGAAGCATATTAAGATGGTTTGGGGTGAAGGGTTTAATATACCCATTGTTACTAAGACACAAGATATTTGAAGTCAAGATTATCTATTTGCCAATTTAGAATGACGACTACTTGGGAGATTTTGAATCATTTGGTATCAGATCACTATTGTAAGTTTGGTATTCTATCTTTTTATCATCTTCTCATTCTTTCATCTTTTTCATTTGTGTTATATCTTTTCATCTTCTTTCATTCGTGTTATATCTTTTCATCTTCTTTCTTTTATCCTATATCATTTCATCTTCAATATTTTCATTTTATACCTTTTCATCTTATAAGGAAAAAAATAAAAAAGAGAAAAATAAAGAAAAAGAAAAATAAAGAGACAAAAACAAAAATGAAAAAAAAAAATAAAAAGGAAAAAAAATAAAATCGAGAGATGTTCTGGGTTGTTTAGCAATTCAAATTATTATTTTTTGATCTTTTGTGTTGTAAAGTTTGAGAACACGCTGCTATTTTAAGTTCTATGAAAAATCACTTTGTGTCTACTCTTTCATTTAGAATAGCCAGATTTGAAGACAATTCTTTTTTCAATAAGAGGGGTATGAGATGATCAAGAGAAGCAGAACTGGACCAAAAGCAAAGTGGAGTCTTTAGCATTCAAAGACGGACATATTGAGCTAATTTATGAAGTTCTTGACATGGAGCTCATTCAAAAGTCCATCTATGATGTTAACTATCAAGTCAAGCCCATTTGAAGTCTGTTACAAGTCCATGAAGAGCCCAAAATCATCACTTTATTTTCTGGCCAAAAGGGGTGACGAAAATTGAAGATCAAGAGTCATTGGAGGCCAAAAGTTATTCAACTATATTAATTCCAGCTTATTTAAGTTTACTCTAAGTCATTGCTTTTGGATTGTATTTTCTAGTTTCAAGATATTTTATTTGTCTAATTTTTACCACAATTATTTTCTATAAATACTTATGTAACCACATTTGAGAAATAAGACTTTTTGACATTTTTGGAACCCCTTTTGAGAGTGATTCTCAGTGGTGTGTAATATCCATTGATTCGATATTTGGTATCATATCCAATGATCAAACCGTTTATCAAGTGTTCTCCATCGCACTTGTGTGGTCATTCTACCGACTGAAGAAAGTTGTTTGCGATATATATTAGTATCAAGTGGTAGGTTTCGTATACTCACTGTTGGAACTACTTGCATCATCTTTCTAAGGTTCTACCGTCTTGTTTCACTGAAGCGTATTAAAGTGGTTTGGGGTGATGGGTTTAATATACCCATTGTTACTACCACATGAGTTCTTTGAAATTAAGGATTATCCATTTGCCAACTTAGAATGATGAATCCTTGGGAGATTTCGTATCAAAGGCTATTGTGATCAGATTGAATTTGTAAGTGTTAATTTAATTAACTTTATTACTACAAGAAAACAGTCACATTTCTGATGGGTTTTCCGATTTACAAGAATTTTGTCGGAAAATACAATTTTCAAAAATAAAATAAGATATATATATATATATAAGATGACATTCATATAGAAAATTATAGTTGATGTATGTGATAATCATTTTTTTTTAAAATTTCAAATTTATTGCTCAACAAAAAGTGTTATGTACAAGTGGAATCAGAAGAGATCAATCAAGACGAAATTTTTTGTTAGAATAGAAATACTAGGTCGATCTTACTTCGAACCACTGTCGAAGAACACCTTCTAGTTGGTGAGGATGCTTATAGCCCAAGGATGAGATTCTGTTTTGCACTAAATTGTGGATGATACGAATGAGATGCGATGTGGAGGTGTGACCTCGATTTTTGATTCTGAAGTTTCTCTCCCTCTACAAATGGTAGTTAGTGGTTTGCAAGCTTATATGAATGAGAATAAAGTCCATAGAGCTGTAGTTGGCTGTGAGTATATGTGCTATAGTGTTCGTCCAATCCGGGGAAGCAGTCGTACATAAAATACCACCACTTAACTCCAGCCAAGTCGTATACATATATGGGCAAGGAAGAAAAGATTATCTCGAGTTTCATCCGTTTCTCTGCATAGAACACATGCTTGATTTCTTCCCTATTGCCTCATATGATCACCCGTTGAAAAGCGGTTCCTCAAAGCTAACCATGCAATAAAAGAGAAACGTGGAACTGCATGTGGGAACCATATCAACATACTCCAAGAAACCTGACCCCTAGACTCTCGTATCCGCTCCCACGTTCGAGATGAAGAGAAGTTAGCTCGAAACCGAATATTCGAATGCTTCCAGAGATAGATGTCTGAACCTGCATCATGTCGTGGCAATGGTGAAGTGCTGATTCTGTCCAGGGGTGATCTAGAGAATAAATTTATGGGGGGGTATAATTAAAATTTTTTGAAGAAATAGGGTTGGAAATGTAAATAACAAGAGGGGCATTATTAAAATACTAAGAATTTACATACAATTTTAAATATTTATCTGGGGCAAGTGCCTCCTCTTGGAAAAGGTGCATCCGCCCCTAATTCTGTCTATCAACGACTGAAGCTGAGGGTTTTGCTACCTGCGCAAAAGCTATGTTTAAGTTGACGCAACATCAGTCAACTTTGCATTTCGGGGAACGCCAATTTGCTCATATCTGAGAGAGATGTTCTTACGGCAAGATCTTTGGTGTCCCTCTACTCTCTTTGGTTCATATCTTATTTCGGCTCCCAACCGAATATCCTTTTCTTCTCACACTTTCACATACCTACATCCTTTGTCATTCATAGTCTCTTGCCGTTTTCCGACAACATCCTCTTGCTCAGTATTTCCGTCACCAGCTCTTGATTTTTATTCTTATCTTGGGCCATATACCTGGAGATTTTTATTTTATTTTGAGGTTTTCTTTCTATTTCGTTCTCGGATTCTCGTCCACCATCATCTTCAATGTTCAGCAGAAGCCCTACCGCCTTCTTCCATGTACTTTGGAAGTTCAGAGAAACTAGTATTGTCTTACTCGAATGTATCTTATCCGACACAAAACCCGCTTTCTCTAACATTGAAACACCAATCTCAAAGCCACCGCCACCTGTTCGTTCTAGACCAGAGTCATCAATCAATCACTAATCTCGTTTAGATACAAAACATGTGTGTTGTTTGTAGTTTTACCAAGAGAAAAGCAAGCCATTTTCGATTTCCTACTGCCAGGTTTTGAACCCGGAACTCGTTTATCCAGTATTGAACTAGGTAAATATTGCTTAAGCCATAGTGCTACAGCAGATCTTTTGTTAATATATGAATGTATATTATATATATAGATATATTTATTTACCATCTAAAATTTATATTAAACAAAGAAGAACTTACATGAGGAGTGGACATTCCGGTTTATGGTTTGGTTCCAGTTCGATTTTTTTTGGTTTTATGGTTTTCTGGTTATATTAAAAATGAAACTATTTAGAAACCAATAAAATTATGTTTTGGTACGGTTCAATTTTCTTCGATTTACTGTTTTAAAGATTTTAACCATAATTAATTTGGTTCGGTTTGGTATGATTTTGGTTTTTATAGATGATTTCATGATCTTTATCTTTTTTTTTCTCTTTTCTTCATATATGTTGTAACATCCGCAAACCAATAATGGGAGTGTATTTGTTGAATTCGAAAGTTAGGGGTTGATTTGATTAAATCCAGGAGTTGCAGTCGGGTTTCATTGATAATTTTGGAAGTTTGGGACCAATTGGTGATTTCAGAAAGTTAGGGGTTTAACTGATCGAATTAGAAGTTTCGGATGGGTTAAATTGATCAATTTGAAAGTTTGGGGTCAATTGCGAAAGTTCCATAAAATGGGAGGGCCGTTCGGTGTAATACGGAAAGTGTGATACATATATGTGTATCATCACGTGTACCTCCCTCTTTGTCGAACCTAGCTGCCTCCGAGCTTGAAAGAGAGAGAGAGAGAGAGAGAGAGAGAGAGAGAAGAGTGTTCCGATGGTGGTGAGCCGTGCACGTCAAGAGTCTTCTCCGCCGTAGTTGTTACGGTAAGGTCTTCTTCCTCCTCCTCTTTAGTTTCAGGCGATCGGTGAGGTTAGATGTGGTTTGTTTTCCGGTGGTTGTCGGCGTGTAACGGGAAGGCAGTCGTCGTGACGGAGGTTGGTGATCGGAGTGGGTTCGTGTGAGTCACGGCGGTGACAAGAGGTATTGATCGGAGATTTTTCGGCGAGGTCGTGACGGTGATATGGTTGAGTCGCATCGGGCCGTGACGGTGGTGTCGTGATGATACGGTGACGTGAAGTTCCACAATTAACGTGGTGGTGTTCGTCGATGGTGATCGTTTGTTGGTGTTGTCGGCGTGGTGGGGATCGTCACGGTGATGGCTCCGGCGTGGAGTTGCTGCTAAGGTCACGATTTTCTGGTGGTGGTGAGGCCACACTGGTTGTGGTGAACGGCGTGACGTCGCGTGATTTTCCGGTGGTGTGGGTTGATCGGATTTTCACGTGACGGCGGGTGAAGAGGATGTTTAGTGTTGACCGGTTTAGTGTTGGTTCAGTTAAGTGTTTTTTTTATTTTAGTTATTATTATTTTAATAAATATTAATATTTTATGTCCTGGATATTTTTGGTAAATAGGCCTTTAGGATTTCCGGAAGTTTCAGAAGTCGTCAAACCTTACCCCAGACATATACCGAAGTTTTCGAGGTGAGTGCTTGTGTATTAGAATTGGTGATATCGTAGTATAATCTCGTGATAATGTTGTTTGGTGATTGCGTGGTTATTTTGTGGTTTACATGTGTTGCATGTTTATTTTGGTGTAGCTGACAGTGTTGTTAGCCATGTAGTTTTATGCCTCATTCAGTATGTTTTATACTGAGGCATCTCGTTATGTGATGCAGGTAAAGATTGATTCTTACTGGAGCTTGTGAGACCAAGGCTGTGGGGATGGATGATATGACCAGAGTCGGGGTTGACTTTATGTTACTTTTATGATTATTTATTTATTGTTGAGACGGTATTGTTTAGTAGTTTGCTTCTGCTAAGTTGTTAGATTTCATTTATTTATTTAATTGGTGAATTTAATAAATAAATCGTCTAAATTGTTTAAAAAAATTTAAAATTTGTTGTTTCCGCGCGGTTTCTGTGTTAGTAAACTGGTTCCAGTTTAGGGGTTTCCGGGACGGGTCGTTTCATATGTTGTTAGTCTTTTAATGGAAATATGGATTATGCTAGATTAAGATGAATTTATGGTTAGATCTTGATTGTTTAGGTTGATTATTGTTAGATCCTTCATTTAGGTTGGTCATAATGCTAAAGTTGATGGGAACATTTAAATTTAGAGCTTGGGCATTTCACGTCCAAAGGTATTTGATGAAATGCTTGAATGAATATTTTATGAGCTTTACATACCTAGCGAATGGAAGTTGATAATTATGGTGTGTAGTGAACTTATTGAAGTTGTTTATTAATGCTCATTGATTATTTTAATCACAATAGAAGTTATTGATAATTAGATAATTAGTGAAGTGATTGGTGCCATGGAAGTGGATAACTCATAATTGTGAATTCCATGTTCTATGATGGTGTTTAATTCAACCTATTACATCATTGCTTAATTGTTAGTTAATCTTTATGATAGTAGAACTCATGATTCAATGCCTTTGTTTTTGTTTTCTTCTTTGCATTCCACTTCTTTTCATTGTTTCTTTACAAAAGAATATATTTAGTTTGCTCTAGCTTAGTTTGAATCTCGCATCTTTAATGTGTAATCCTTAGTTTCCATGGATCGATCCCAACGTACTCAACGTACTTGGATTTCTTTGATAGACCTGGTTGTAAAAATCTATTTATCAATCCTCCACCAACAAATCCTCCATCACCATTTGATTTAGCACCTGAAGACCCACTGCCATCGTAAGCAGAATCATTGTATCTTACATAACCGCTTCTACTAGTGGTACTTGTCACGCGTAGGCTGGCTACATAACACTCAACTAATTTTCTAAATATAATCAATTTGTACATTACAGAGTGAAAATTTTTAAAATAAATAAGCAAAATTTAGAAAACAATTTGTTGCAATTATTTTTTCGCTGCAATTATTTTTGTATAATTTATATTAACACACTCGACAAAAAATTTCTAAATATAATCAACTTGTACGTAGTGAAAATCTTGAAAATAAATAAGCAAAATTTATATTAAAAGGTAGCCTTGAAATAAACCACGGATCTTTTTTATCGTGTTGCCATCTTTTCTCTTCCATGTTTAGTTTTACGTTTTCTCTAATTTGATAGAATACTATTTTTAGTGTGAGTTAAGTGTATTTATAAAGGAAACAACAAGTTTTTGCAAGCAAGATATACAACCTTTTATTGAATTTCTAAATCATGAGATATGCAATTTCGTTTATAGTTTTCTTTTTTTCTCATATTTCTGGTTATAAATAATGTTAAAGGTAATATATTATTTTCATTTAGATTTTAACACTTCTTTGTTGTTCGCTGAATATGAAAACATTGATTATTTCTATAAAAATGTGGTTCAAAAAATAAAGCTTTTAATCTCTTGTAATATTAGTAGTTTATCTAAAATAGCTGGTTTTTCCATATTTATCTATAATTCTTCATTTTATGTTGACTGAAAACAGGATCAACGAGAAAAACAGGTTGCAGGGTTGGGTTTGGCCACTAAGGGACATGTGGGCCTAATGGACCTACTTTGTGTCGAAACGCATACCTCCTGCCGAAACCCTTTGGGCTGAAACACGAGAATCTAACGGGTAACCATTGTGAATGTAATGATACTAATCTTCGAAGAGGAATGTTCAATCATCATTGCACATGTTATATCCAGTGCTAAGTTTTAGCGGTATCAAAAACAAGATCTATTTACTAATTAAAAGAGAAGTTACCAGAGATATTGGTGTTGATATAGTACAAATATATATATATATATATATATATATATATACTAGAGTCGAACTCGTGGTGAGTCGAACCTGTGGTACACCACGGGCCAATGTTTTCTTAATCATTGTAATAAATTTTTATATTTTACAGTTTAATATTTTGTGTTCAATTTTTTAGATAATTTATAGATTTATAGATTTTGTTCGTTTAGTTTTTATAATTATTTTTCTTTTAGTTATATGTAATTTCAGCTTCATTAAATTATAAAGTATTACTGTTGTTAGTTTGTTTGACGTATGTACCTATTATAATCTTTTGTAGGTAGTTCTAATATTGAAGATATATATAATATTTTTTAGCATATATTATATGACTAGTTATCTAATATTTGTCTTAAACCTGTCTATTTTGAAATGAAAACCCGTTTTGTATGGTATATGTTGGAAACTTTTTATCCTATAACCTATCCCTGTTATATAATTAAGTTTATATATATGTACATGCAGGGGCAGACATTATAAAAAATGGGAGAGACACTTGCCACCCCTAAAATTTTCAAAACTAATGTAATTTTGTATAACATTTTTAATATGCCCCCTTGATAAATTATTTTATGCCTCCTTTAATTTATTTGGATGCACAGTTATCTAAATAGAATTATATTAAAAAAGTAATATTAGATTCTCTTCTTTTGTTTATAAGTCCACTAGATTAATAACTCATGTTGGCGCCCGAGTGCAATAATTTTTTAATTATAACTTTGTGTTTTTTTAATTAAATTATAATTTTTGTTTGGTTGTTAGAGAAAATATAATTGTTAGCAAAGTGGTTGATTTAAGTTTTGTATGTGTTTTAGGTAGCTTTCATTTCCTAAAGTGAAAACTTTTTTCATCATTATGAAATATTAAAAATAAATTAAGATGCGGACGAACACCCGGAGTAAAATAGTTTAAAAATATCATATCTCTTGATAATCCGTGCTGATACCCGATGTTTATTTTTTATTTATTTATTATTATAGTAATTAATTATATTATAACTTCTTATTAGTGTAGTGTATGTTAATCCAATGCAGATATTAATATATTTTAGTTACCAAATATAGGTTCATAGCTAAGTTATAATTTTTGGACAATTTTGTGATATTTGATACAAATAAAATTTTTTTTCCTTAAAAGCTATGTGATGTTAATATATGATGTATATTTGTATAATAGGAGTATGAGTTAGTTCAAAATCAGTATCATAATAATTGGACATATTATATAGTTTCATATTCGAATTTGCGATTTTCTTATATGAATAAAATTACATGCATAAGAATCAAAATGACACATTCTTCCATTCAGTCCATTTTGCATCGGTTAAGTCTGTTAAGATAAAACATCAAATGAATAACCATTATTGTAGGGACTACGTTTATTTTATACTCATATAATCTATACTAATATAAATCTCATATAAATTGGATCAGTACGATATCTATTGTCTTTTTCCATCTAAATCTGATTTATCATAGATTAGAATACGATGAACAATAAAAATCATGCAGTATTAGTAATTGAAATATGATAGTAATATAAACTTCTTAAATATGATAGTTTGGCAAGGAGTTTGGAGAAGGAAGCAGAATTGGAAGAAAAAACTTCATACGTGAAAGCAAAGTCATAGATGTCAAATGAAAGCGTTTCAAGCTCCCAAAAAGAAGTCAAAAGTCCAGCAAAAATGCCAAGAGATGGAATTAAAGGTTCACACATAGCTTTAGTTAGATCATCCATTGTAAATTACATTCATTTACAGTATCATTCCAGAGATTCTGGGCTTTATAATTTCAGACATGGAAGATTAACTCCAGATATATTTGATCAGACACCAGCTAGAAAGCAAGTATAAGACTCTGCTAAATGTTCTTAATCTTAGATCTTGAGAATCTTCTGCACTACTGAAGGGAGAGATCATTGAGGATATTCTCAATTACTTCATCATCATGAGCACTTCCTTTTGTCTACACAAAAGAGAAACTTACATCATCTCAAAAGTCTACTAACATAACAATATTGATAATATATGTCTTAGCTTGTGATTGATCAATATAGCATGTTGTGTTTGCAAGAATTTAGGGATTACTTCAGTCTTGAGTAAATCTTGTGGTCGCTCATCATGTTGTTTAGCCGCTTTATATCCATAACCTACATTGTCAAGGAAAAAGGGTAATATTCAAGTTAAGCTCATGAATTTAGTTTCAGCTAAGAAACAAAAATAGGGATAGGAAATAGATCCACAAAAGACATGGTACCAAAATGAATATACATATAGTGAAAGGTGAAAATGGATCTACAAAAATTCACAGCAAAAGAAACATAGGAAATGAAACTAAAGTTTTAATGAAAATTAGAGTTCAAATAAGGGATAGTAATTCAGAAAGCTTAGATTTTAGAAATCTTAACGGAGTGCACAGACATCTCAACTCCATATAATATAACAATTTATGTTACAAAAAACCTGCAATGTGAAAAACTGTCTAAACTGTGGAAGGCAAAACGATCTAGTTTAAACAATAGTTTATACATCATTACTATAAGTTTCCTCTACATTATAGATGCATACATTTATACAAATAGCTTCCAGAGTAACACTAAGCAACCTTCAATCAAAATCACTTAAAGGATCTCTTTACAGATTCTTAAGTTTCTAACTCTATAGAACTATATAGCTAAATTTCTGAACAATTCAATATTGTTATATCACAACTTCACAAGTACTCACTCGTAATTCCAATTGTAGCATCGGAATAAGAATAGCTAAATTCTGATCTCCTAAGTCCATAAATTGAGATTACATTTCCGAATTTTGCAATCAAAAACGAAAAAGGTAATCAAATCGTTACCTGAACGGAGAATTTAATGGCAAGGCTAGTCACTCTATCTTCTCAAGCTTCTCTCTCAATGGAGCCGAAATCCTAAACTTGGATAGAGTGTTAGGGTTATCAACTTAAGATTTTAACTGAATTAAAGATTTGGGTTGTTACATTCATAATCTTAAGATTTTAGAAAATCGTATCTTTTCATCTTTGAACTTTATTACTTCATAATAATCCTATAAAATGTTAAAAGAAAACATATATTTTCATCACTTTTGGGTGATTCGTTCAATATCTTTTCACATAAACGTTTTTACTAAATGGAGTAAATCCGGTTTGGCAATTTGATATATTAACCAAACAGAATTGAGTAAATTTGAGACCTTGTTCAATCTAATTGGAGTATGTCGGTTATGTGATTCATTTACCCCAGATGATAACTCTTCCAGCTAGTATTTTAACAGTTTAATCTGCCACAAGATAAAAGTCCCTAACGGATGATCAAGTGCCACATTGATTTTGAGATAACTATATCTTTTTGAATTTTGATTGTGTGATCTCCATTGAAGTTAATATCAAAGGTTAATTCATATCATTTATATCAGAAACTAACAAAACAGATGTATTTATGTCTTTTCAATTGTATAAGGGAAGTCGAATTGTCGGAAGACTATTGTGTTAAGATCGAACTCATAAGAGTTTATTTAGTTCCTGCCAATAATAACTTTATGGGGAGTGTTTGGTAAACATAAAAATAATTGAGAGTATTTAAGAAGAGATGAATTGAGAGAAAAAGAAAGTTGACTATTAGTATAGAACTCATATATATGAAAGGAGGCTAACTTTCTCCAGTTTTGTGACACGTCGACAACCGAGAGACTCCCATATATCTTAATTACTCTCAATTTTACATCCTTTAGCATTGTGATTGCGCATTTGAGTCATACTTTTGCATATGTCACTTCCTAGGATCATATAAAGTCAAATGATGCACATTGCATGTCTTTTGAGTTCATTGTTAGGTGATCTTGAAGCTTGGAGAGTGTAGCGGTCAGCCTCCAGAGCCAGCGCCATCACTTGGCCGGTAGAAAGCAGTGGAAACCGGCAGACGAAGCATAGTGAGAAGAGCTAGTGGCATCAGTTGGCCGCTAGAAAGTAGAGGAAACCAGCAGACGAAGCATAGCGGGCAGAGCCAGCAGCATCACTTGGCCGCTAGAAATTGATGCAAACTGGCAGAAAAATATTAGCGGGCAGAGCCAGCGGGTTGACCAAGTCGCTAGTGTCCAGCAGCCTGTTCCAGCGACGTGGCGTGGTCGCTGGACCGGTCTGAATTTTGCAATTTTATTTCTTAGCATGTTTGGAGTCTGAGAGTATTACAATTTGACTTGGTTTATTTTGGTTTATTTTGCTTCATTTGACATTTGCTATAAATACCCCTTAACTTAATGTTAAGGGTTATGCTTTGTTCATGAGATTTTCTCTTAGCCTCTTTTGGATCTTTGTATGAATCTTTTAATTTCAAAGTATCAAATCTCTTTCTTTCTTTAAATCTTTAATCTATTATTCTCTTAATCATGATTAATCATCTATCAAACCATTTGATTTACATGATTATGAGTAAGTAGTATTTTAGAGGAGTTTAAGGTTTGGTTGATTGTGATGATTTGATGAGTTAATGATGATGTTTAGGACTAGATCTTAGGTAATCCTTCATTTAGGTTGTTAGTAATGCTAGATAAAGCTTGTAATTGAAAAATCTAGATGATTAGCATTTCACGCCCGGAAGGTGCTCGATGAAATGCTTGAGAGAATCTAAATGTGCTTTTCATGCTTGGCCTATGGAAGTAGTTGATTAGGTGATTAGTCGTTGGATTATACATGATCTGAAAATCCCTGTGTAATATTACATCCAATCTTCCTTGAGAGCTGGAAAAAATCCATGAAGAAGAGCTCAAAGTATTCATATTTAGATTCTCTAAATCTAAATATGAAGTACTACATGTCTTTTTACTGTCTTTCTAAAAGAACTTTTTTTTATTAAGGTTTGTATCTTATGCTAAAATTATTCATTAGCAACCTACCTACAAAACGAAATTCATCGCTGATCATATTCAAAAAATTATCAATATCAAATCATTTACAAATGATCAATCTGTTAAGTTAGCAATTGAATTGAACTATATTTACACCTCAGAAATTGATAAATTGAAGGTACTAATCGAGGAACTTGTCTGTACATACATACAAACGACAACTGCAACACTGAACTTCAATTATTACCCATGCCGAAATCCCAATTCCTAAGATTCAATTGTTCTAAAATAATTGATGTTAATTTCATTTCATTTCAACATTTTGTTTACTTTTGATCGAACTTTCTTTCTTCCGTTCATTGACTACATGTTTTTTCCTTGGGCCTAATATTACCCTAAACCCTATACAAAAAAATTAGTTGTTTTCAAACCCAACATTAAAAATGTCCAACGGAAATAATTTATACTTAATATTATACACAACATGAGTAGGCCCAATAATATAAACAATATATTTCCCACTTATTCCATCATTTTATAATGGAATACATTAAAAACATATTTAAAATTTTACTAATTTCTGTCAAAAGTTAACATATATCAACAAACAAATAAATAACTATGTAAAAAGAAGTACACTATACCCAAATAAAAATAAATTCAAAAGAAAAATATACTCCTAAGACCAATATATAATATTATACAAATATCAAAAAATCATATTCTTAAAAAAATACAAAACCTACTATCTAGAAATAATTTTACCCCGCACGATGTGCGGGTCATATCTAGAAATGATATGTGATATGCACATAAACTTCTTGCAATATGAATAGAAATTTCATGGATGCATCTATATTTTTATCATGATCATGTAATTGAAAAATGATCGACCATGATAGATGATTTTTTGAATGAATTAGCTATGCCCATGATATGGAGCCTCTTTAGGATATTGTTGATTGCATTTCTAATAGAAATTCTGGAGTTTCATTGCATTTTAGGAGCTATTTGCATCCATTTGCATGTTATTCTCTTTTCATAGGTCTTGGATGTGAAGTAGACCAAAGAGGTCATCGTATGGAGCTTAGGGAGTCAAATTGGTGAAGATTTATCAACAAGGAAAACTCCAGCGGTTTGGTGCAGTGGGGTCAGCACACTGATGGCAAGATGAAGAAATTTACCCGAAGAATTGGTGGACATGATGCAGCGGGATCACAACATCGGCAAGCCCCACCGGTTTGGTGCAGCGGGGTCATGATGTCGGCAAACTCCAGCGGTGTTCTCCAGCTGTGTCACGACGTCGGCAGGTTCCATCGGCTTCCTCCAGCAGTTTCGTGTAACCGCTGGATCAGCCAATATCACTCAATTTTGTTGCTAAACCGGCTTGAATCTGATTTATCATGAGTTGTCTTTGTTTAATGTTGGTTTTTTTTTGTTTTTTTTGTTTGCTATAAATACTCTGAACCTAATTAAATACCTTTATGTTTTTTTAGGGATATCTCTTTGCCTCTTTTGGGCTTTTCATAAACTCTTGTATGAATCTCTTAATTTAGAGTATCAAATCCATTTCTTTTCTTAAATCTTTCATCTATTCTCTTATTAAACATGATTATGCATCTATCAAGCCTATTGATTTGTGTTTTCATAATGAAAAATAAGTAGTCATTTAAATGAGTTTAGGGTTTGGTGATTGAGATGATTTGATGGATTAATGATGATGTTTAGAACTAGATCTTATGTAGTCTTTCATTTAGGTTGCTTGTAATTGAGAAATCTAGATGATTAACATTTAAGGGCTGGAAGGTGTTTGATGAAATGCTTGAGAGAATTTAAATGTGTTTTTCATGCATAGCCTATGAAAATAGTTGATTAGGGTGATTAGTGGTTAGATTAGAACTTGTTATAAATGCTCATTAGTCATTTGAACTAGATCTTATGTAGTCTTTCAATGGAAGTTGATGATGATTCATTGATTAGTGTAGAGGCTAATACCATGGAAATGGATTAGGCCAGTTAGCCTCGGACATTGTTCTTCATGTGTTCTTACATCATCAAAGGTTCATCATTTCATCTAAGTCATAGCCATTCTCCAAAGTCATCACTTTTCTTATTTGATTCAGTCCGTTTTTTACTCTTTTGTCGCTTTCTTTATTTTAAATTGGTTTCCAAAAACACAAAATTTTATTTGCTTAGATTGAAATAGAATTTGCATTCCTAGTGTTGCTATTCTTGTTTTCTTGAGGATTCGGTACTTTTTATGCTCAATAGCATATAAGGTTATTTGATAATCTTGGTTGCAAAACTAAATTATCAAATTGGCGCCGTTGCAATTCAAAGACTAATGAGCATTAATAAATTTTAGTATTCAAACCGTTGAATTTCCTCTTTGTCTTTCCCAACTTTGTAAAATTATTCGGTGAAAAATGACCTACAATTGCAAACAACAATTGGATTAGTTATATTTTTTTTTAAACTATGATGCACTAATAAAAAAGTAGATTGCATTGCTAAAATATAGTCTTACAAGACTCCAATTCAGGATTTAACAATAACTTTGAGCATCCAACTACATTAATAGCATATATCTCTTCTACATAATATATATATATATAATCATTTTGTAATCGTTTTGGCTCTGATACCATTAATCTTATAAATAGTACCTTTTATATCAATGATGTTTTACAAGGTTACGATTAAATGAAAGCTTTTGATGATACTAAGATGAAAATATAACTGTTTTGAAAATGACAAACTTTTTTAAAAAACTTTAAATAACTTTGTAGTGAGAGGTTTTAGAGAGAAGGTTGCTTCTGAAAATTGCTCGTGTATCTTCCGTTGGTGGAGTAGAGTATTTATAGGAGAAGCAAGGTGCTTGATTTCGTCATTTCATGCGTCAATGTAGTACCACGTGTTGTTCAGTAGTGGTGTTGATATGTCAGTGCTTGCTTACGTCATTGCTTGGGTACTAGATGTTTAATACTTATCTTGAGTGAGTCCCTTGTGCCGGCGGTGGGTCCTATTTGATTGGTGATCTTGATTTTTGGAAATTTCTTTATACATATTTTTTGATATGGTTATACTCTGTAGATTATTAAATATCTTTTAAAGATAATTATTAAAATACATATGATACAGAGTCTACTAGAATATAAATTGAATAATCTGGATGTTTGTACATCCAACATGCTTTTGAGCAAAGCATCAGCTATAAACGGATTTAGTTATTCTTTACCAAGAGCCGTTTGCTTCAGAATAGCCTTAACTTTGATATTGCTATCAGGTGTTAAGATAACCCATTATTAGGTTTTATATATATATATATATATATATCTATATATATATATATATAACCTAACACCTGATAACAATATCAAAGTTAGGAAAATTTGGAATTTCTTTATTAGATTTATAACAAGTACAGATTAACTTACAAATTAAAAACGGAAGAAGAGTTCTTGACTCGAGATGGAAGATGTGAGAAAGTTTTAGAGAGAGAGGGAGTGTGTAAGTTGTGATTTAGAAGAGTTGCACGACACTTCTTTATATAGAAGTTTACATGTGCATTTTAAAATTTAAATTATTTAATAATCTTGAATGGTAGTGCGTTTCTTTTGTAGTGCGTTTGGTGGTAGCCTCGAGATGCTCCTTGTCTTCTACTTTTCGTAGTGGATTTTGACGGATTTGTCTTTTGCTTTTGTAGTGGATCCCGGATTTGTGGCCGACATCTTTTTCGGATTTTGCGGAGTCTGTTTTTGAAGTAAGATTCAAATTTCGGTGTTTGATGTTGCCCTTGAACTCCGTTGTTTGGACTTGATTTTAGAGAGAGATGTTTGTACATCTTTTATGCTTTTTAGCAAAGCATCAGCTATAAACGGATTTGGTTATTTCACCGGGCCGCTTGTTTGAATAGCCTTAACTTATCAGGTGTTAAGATGACCTTTTTTTTTTTTTTTAAGTATAAAATATGAAATATATTACAACTGATTTTTGGGGGATTATAAACATTCCTCCCCTTAATGTTACATTAACATTACATATATATACATAATATAACTGATTTTTTTTTTTTTTTTTTTTACAAGTCGTCTTCGTCAATTTCGGGTTCACTTCCGGATGCTTGGGAGTTTTGTGTTGATATCGTTGGCAGAAATTGCATTGAGATTGATTTGATTTCTTCTTCGGATTTTGCAGCTGCTAACATAGACAACATTTTTGCTTTTTGGGCTAGGAAGAGAGTCATTTCTGGTGTTTGGATTAATTTTTGTGGAGCTGGTGGATTAAGAGTTTTGGAATTTTGTGATCGGATCCATTCAGGGATATTTGAAGGATATAAATTTGAGGGGATTCTGTATTTATCCCACCATTTGACTTTAAATCTTCGTCTGATAATGGGTATTGTATCATCAGAGAATTCAAAAGTCCATGAGAAAACCCAGGGCAAATGGAATTTAGAATGAAAAAGGGCCAAGGCGGGAAATCTTTTCCCATCTTCAGATGGTATGAAACTGGATTTGAAGATTTGGAAGGATTTATTTATCTGAGGTTTGAAAATGTTTATGACGGAACCAAAGTTGTTCCACCATTGATTAAACCAGATAGGAGATTAGGATAGGTTACATGTGGTGTCGAAAAAGATCAACCACGTGTGTTTGTGTTTGGGGGATTGAATAAGGAAGGCATTGTACCAAGCTTGAAAATAATCCCAGTAATTAAATGGGACATTGTAGCAAGAAAGATTTAAACAATTTTCGGGAAACTTTATATTGTCATTGAGATCATAATCCCAATCTCTTGGAGAAATGATTTCATGTATTTTAAAAGTTGAATAAGCAGGAGCCGTGTGACTTTCATCCAAAAAATTATGTTTGAAAGTAACTGATCCTGTGATTTCCAAAATTTTTTGATAAAATAAAACGGTTTTTTCAGAATTGTATGGTTTGAAAAACTGGTTTTTTCCAAAAAACTTTTCAATCGTGGAATACGGATCATTTCCAACAAAAAAGTCTTTTTCGATGGTAATCACATTTTGATAAGTTGGTTTTTCAAAATATTCTGAAAGGGGATTGTTTGAAAATTCCTTTAAAACAATTTGTGAATTGTTTAAAGGTTTTGAAATTTGTTTTGAAGCCTGCTTTTGTGCTGAAATTATTTTTAAATTGACTTCAGGTTTTTCAGAAATCGCAAGAGAAGGGGGTGGTTTTGAAGAACTACCTTTCTCTTGTTTTGAAAAACTTTTTTCGAAATTGTTTTTTAAGACTTGTTTTTTAATTTGTTGGAATTAAAAATTCAGGCATAGAATTTCTAAGACTTGTTTTTTAATTTGTTGGACTACTTTGGTATGTTCTTCTGTCCAAGGGTTTGGATTTTTCTTTAGACGATCATGAAGTGGTCTGGCTAATCTGTTGATGTTTGGACAAAAATCTAGTACATAATTAAGGCTTCCTAGGAACCTTTGTAGTTGGGTTTTATCCAAGATTTTATTAGGGAATTTATTTGCAAATTCTAATGATCTTTCTATTGGTTTTATCATTCCTTTTGAAACGTAATGACCAAGGAATCGTATTCTAGTTTGGAATAAAGACATTTTTGTTTTGGAAAGAACAAGTCCGTTTTTACGTGCGAGATAGTAAAAAGTTTTGAGATGTTTGAAATGCTCGGCAATCGAGTTTGAAAATATAAGTATATCGTCAATATATACTATACATAATTTTGAATAATCCGAAAGTATATCATTCATTATTCTTTGAAATTCCGAAGGTGCATTTTTTAAACCGAAAGGCATTACGTTCCATTGGTATTGTCCAAAAGGAACTGTAAATGCTGTTTTATAACGATCATATTCGGATATTTGGATTTGCCAAAATTTTGATTTTAGATCGAATTTTGAAAATATGTGTGCGGACTAATGTTTTTGAAGGAGGTCTTTTTTATTTGGAATCGGATATCTAATTCATTTTAATGCTGTATTTAAAGGTTTATAATTTATTACGAGTCTTGGAGTTCCCCTTTCTATTTCAGAGTTTTTATTCACATAGAAAGCTGCACAAGACCATGGAGATCGTGACTTTGAAATTAAATTTTTGTTTAAAAGTTCTTAAATTTCTTTTTTTGCAATGATTCTCTAGGTCAGAGTTCATTTGTATTGGTCGAGCTTTTGTAGGAATTTCTTTTTCATCAAATTTTTCTTCATAAGGTAGATCAACTATGTGTGGTTTTCTATCTCAAAATGCTGTTGGTAAGTCGGAGCATAGTTGTTCTTCGAAAAGCTTTGTTAGTTTTGAAATTTTTTCTTTTGTAATTGAAGTTTCTAGTGTTTCTTTAGTCTTTTCAACAAGAAATTCCGTTTGCAAATTTTCCAAGTGAAATTTTTTGCTATGTATTAGTGTATTTATTGAATTTTCTTGTATTGAGTAGGCTTTTATTAAGTTCAGGCTTCTCTTTTTTGGTGTTTCCATAAATTCAAAGAGAAATTTCTTATCCTGTGTTTTGAAGGAGATACTATCTTCATTAACTTTGTAAGGTGTTATTAAGTTTATAAATGGTGTTCCGAGAATGATATTTTGGTATATATCATCTGTGAGAACAAAAGCAGTTTTGAAAAGAACATTATCTTTTAATACCGAAGCTTCTGTTTTGATGTTATACTAAGTTTGGAATTATTTGCTGTTGAGAGTTTTTCATTTGTTTTGTGATGAAAGCATCTTGGTACTAAACCTGATTTTATACAATTTAAGTCTGCACCTGTGTCAAAGAGTGCAATTGTATCTATTTTATAGTTTTCTGAAAAGACAAGTGTAATTTTTATTTTATATTTTCGAGAAGTGATTTCTCTTAGTACAAAGAGGAAATCGTTTGGCATAGTGTTTAAAGATTGTATTTGTTATATTATTTCTTCTTCTATATTTTCCGGACAATTGTTCTCATGTTCTTCCGAACTTGAGTCATCATGTTTAGAAGCTAATATTGAATGAAAATATTCGGAATCGGTTTTTTGTTTTTCTTTTAGATTTTTGAGCTCATTTTTACATTTTTTATTTCAATTTGAAGTGATTGGAGGGTTGTTTTAGAATTATTTTTTCTTCCTTGGTTGAGGATAGTTGTGAGGTTATATGAAAAGTTTGTTTTTGACGGATAGTTTGGTTTTGTAGGAATTTCTGTTTTTTGCTTTCCATTTAAGGATGAAATAATTGTTTCTAGAAATTTTTGTTTTAGTTGGGGGTCTGTTATTGAATTCAAGATTTCTAGTTGGAATTCTTGATCTTTTGTGAGGACATGAACCTTTTTCTTATCTGAGTCCGAGCTAGATGATGAATCATTAAGTTCATCAGCTTGCAGGGCCTCTTCAGAAGAGTGTTCAGAATCGTAATCACTAGATGATGTAGAGTATTCTAGGAAAAGATTTGATATTTTGTCTGTGATTTCTTCTCCAAGATCGAGTTCTTGGATTTTCTTATTTAAGCGACAGTATTTTAAAGTATGTCCTTTTTTATTACATTTATAGCATGTTAAATTTTTATAAAAAGGTTTGTTTTTTGATTCTTGTGGTTTAAATGTTTTCCTAGTTCTATTCGAGGAGTTATCTCTTCGAGGTTTTTTCCAGAAATTTTCTCGTGGCCTATAATCTTTAAAGTTTTTTGTAAACTTTGATTTTTTGGAATAGTATTCTGGTTTACAATTTCCTGCACATGGCTTTTTATTTGTAGGATCCATTTCAAATTGTTTGCAAAAAGATCCTAACTCTATTTTTGTTCTTTTAAGTTCCCATTTGAGGTGTTTTTGGAGTTTTAAATCTTGACAGATTTTAAGACCTTCTTGTTGGACAAGACTAATTAATTCACCGTAAGTGAAATCGTCATAATCTATTATTTGGATGCCACTAGATTCTCTAATTTTAGTTCTGACATTTTCTCCTAAGAGTGTTGGTAGACCAGCAAGAAATTTTTCTTTCTAGAAGGGTTGATTTGAATCTTGCCGGAGTAGGACTCTAGTGAGGAAGGTGTTTTTATACCATTGGAAATCACTTAATTTTTTTACATTTAAGATTTGAAAGGAGTTCAGTGTTTTTGTCCCTAAGGACAGAGGGATCTCCTATGAAATGAAGGGTTATTGCTAAGACTAGAGTTGATACTGCATTTTGTTGTGTATTTCCAAAATTATCTATAATTGGCATTCCTTCTTCATCCATTTTTATAGCATCAAGAATTTCTCCTCGTTTCTGGTTATTTAGGTAGTTATCCCACCATCCTTTAAGCTGTCCTGAAAAGCCAGCTATAAGGAGTTCAGCTACCGTTTTATCTTCATTGCCTATTTGTGTTCTATAGGTGTTTGCAGCCATGGTCATTTTTTGTAGAAAATTTAAAATGTTATATTCAGATATTCCATCTAGATTCCAGTCATAGACTGAAGAAGAGTTAAATCTAGATTGTTCGATTGGCTGAATTTGTCCTAGATCTGGTGCTGTTATTATTTGATTTTCATGATTGTTTCTCCAATCAAGACGGTTTATTTTATTGTTTGAAAATTGTTCTATGGTTTTATCAGAATCTGATTCATGACATAGAGTATTTATTCGAATATTTGAACTTTGTGTTTCAAGATTCTTAGGATTTCTTTGGGCTTTAGAAGTTGGGGTATCAGGGACATTGTAAGGTTGATGCTTACTATTTTCCCCTATTTCTATATTGCTTAGTTGGCTTTGAAGGGCTCGTATGAATTCTATATTCGTATTTTGGCAAGTTTTAACACTATTTTCTGAAATTTGAAACGGTTTGAAAATTGGAAGTTTTAGTTTTTTATTAGATGGAGTTTCATTTGGGTGATTTGTTTTTTTTTAAATTGTTTTTTCAATTCTATCAAGTTGTTTACTAATTGTGCCAAGATTAGTGTTTGAAAAATTGTTTTGGAGAATGATGTTTTTGACATTCGTCTTATCATCTTCTTGAGGGATTTTAAAAGGAATTGCTTCAATCGGTTTATCCGATAACTCAAGTTTTATTCCTTGTTGAGGGGGGTGATTTGATTGAATTATTTTTCCATTAGTAATTGTTTCCCATTCACATCCTTTGTTTCTATTGGTAATAGGATTTGCGCTTTTTAAAAAAGGATTATAAATGTTATTTTCTTTTGTATAATCTTCAAACCAATTAAAAAATAAAATTTGAACTCTATTTTTATTAAGGTATTCATAATATTCTTCTTGTATATTTTTTCTGGTCTTTGAAAATTCTTTGAAAAACCAAATTCTTTTTTGTAAATTATTTTTTGAATAGAATTCTTTTCTCAAAACTTTTTTATTTATCTCAAAATCTTTTTCTAAAATATTTAGTTCATTTGCCATATCAGTGATAGCTGAAAAAGTTGGGCTAGTTGGTTCTGATTTTGTGACAAATTCATTTTGTTCAAGACTATTTCTTGACGTATAGACAGGTTTTGGAATTTGTGTTCGAAAATCAACATTTCTCAAGATTGAATTTGGAACATCAGAAGTTGAGAATCGAGGTTGGAATCTAGGTTCATGAATCGAGTAATTTCGACCTATTTGGGAGACTCTTCCTAGGTATATTGTATTCATATTTGAAGAGGAATCATAAATGAGATCATCCTCTGTATTTTTCTCATTAGGCCTAATGAAGGAAAGCTTTACTTTTCCGTCATAAGATTGTTCAATATTTTTTAAACGTGTGTTTGGCTCTATTGGTTCTACAGGGTTTTGAGGTTTTGGTTGAGTTGCTCCTTCAAGGATCCATTCATCTGGAAGGTTTACATCTTTCCATTGAATTGATCTTGGAATAACAGAGTTTGATTTTGAAAAATCGGTTTGGAGTAAGAGTGTTTCACCCTTTTTACTCGATATTTTTACTTTTGAAGAAAAGGCACTAGTCATGGCTTTATAATGTAGTCTAAAAACCAAAGCAATCAGAATCGATCCTTCGATCATTTCATAGTTATGTGTTTTAACTTGTAAAACCAGTGATTTTAATATATTTTTGTCATTTAAGGAAACGGTGAAATTTGGATAACAATCAAATGATATTGGACCAGCACAAAGGCTTGACTCTATAGAGCTGAGCAAAGAGTCTTCAAATAACTTGAATCTAGTATCTCTTAGGATAGCTAAAATTGAAGTATTAAGACCTTCTTTTGAAAGTGGTTTTATACCGACTTGGACTAAGCCAATATATATGTATTTGAAATTTTTTTCCCTATGTCTTTGTAAAGCGTTCTGTGAAAATAATTCAATTGTTTCAAAAGGTTTGGTTAATTGTATGTCACGTTCTTCTGTTTTAATTGAAAATTTTGTTTTTAGGAAATTCATCCGTGAGATTTGATAGATTTGATCTCTATTGACTCTTGGGATTTCCCAATTGTCAATTGAGCCTTGAAAGTCATCTATGGTTGTTTCTTGACTATTTATAACTTTTTTAGATTCTTTTGGAAATCTACTTCTAGATGAAGATGATTCAGATCTGTCTAGTGAATTTTTAAAATACGAACTCATCATGAATTTCTAATGGGTTTTTTAAAGATTTAGATTCCCTACAATCCAGACTTAATTCTAGGTTTTAATTGCCCTACACTTCACGGGACTTACTTGCTAGACACAAGACTGGCAAAAACACTCGGGAGGACTAATCTTTGTAAAACTCAAAAGGAAGAGATGTTAAGTTTGTAATTCAGAAATTTTCTAAACAGTTTAAATCTTTGTTCAACTAGTATGTAAGAGTTTTCTTGAGATATATATATTCTGAATCAATTTCTTGACTCGAAAGATCCCCTCGATACCACAAGAATCAAGGTATAAACTTTTTAGGGTATTAACCAAGTTCGAGGGTTGCTTGTATACACAAGGTTCGAGTTGAGACTTTTCAACAATCCGAGGATTGATGATCTC